>CM060069.1:4548423-5800923 GCA_030533445.1 Cyprinodon diabolis | reverse complement strand
GTGTTGGGCACGTTACTTTAAAATAGTAATTAGATAAAGTATAAACCCCGTCAGATAGCGTTCCCCCTGCTTAACATGGGAAACGCTATCTGACGGGCCTATAAACCCCTTCAGATAGCGTTCCCCTCTTCTTATAGGGGTTGTTATAGATCAGGGATGTCAAACTTGTTCCAGAAAGAGCCGTGTGGCTGCAGTTTTTCAATCCAACCAAGCAATAGCAAACCAGACTCCAGTCATCTCATCAAGTGAGTCCAGTCTTAAGTTAGTCAACATGATGACTTAATGAGATGAATGGAGTCTGGTGTGCCTTGCTTGGTTGGAAAGAAAACCTGCAGCCACACGGCTCTTTCTGGAACCAGTTTGACATCCCTGTTATAGATACTGCAACATCCATCTGTCTGTCCGTCCATCCATCCCGATTTCTCCGTTTCTCCCTATAGGCTAACATTTGATCGTTCTCGCTGTGCGGTGATGCAGGGGAAACCGTATCTGATGGGGAAACGCAGCTCGACGTAACACCAGTATTTCCATCTAGAAAACGCTGTTTTGCTGCTGGATCCTCCTCACTCTCCATCTCTCTGTGTGTGCTGTACGTTAACACCCACCAGCAGAAACACCCACCTACCAAACTGACAGACGGAATCTCACTATACATCAGCCAATCTCATCCTCCCCTCTCTCATGACAAGCTGCGCACGAGTCCTATCATGAAAAAAGGTTCATTGTGCGACCTGAGTAACGCGCAGTAACGGGGTGTCTGCAATGGTAACTGCGTTATAGTTACAGTCAAATTAATTAGTTAGATTACTCGTTACTAAAACAAGGTAACGGCGTTAGTAACTGTAAGTTTTCTAAAGTTTTGAAATTCAGATGACTGCATTTGATAATCTGTGAGTCAAAATCTATAAAATAAACAAAATCGCATCTAAACTGTATTATTTACCCTGAACATAAAACACTGATCCAAGCTTTTTCACTTCTGATTTGATTCTGATACTTATGCTACGTTCACACAGGACGCAGCAGGCGCGGCAGAAGCAGCGAGTTTACATGCAAAGTCAATGGTTGACGCGCGTCAAGGCGCAGGAAAAGGTCCTGCGGCGCGTTTTGAGCAGCAGGCGCAGCGCGTCTGAGCAGCTGAAGCAGCGCGTCGAGCGCGTTTAAGCATCTGACGCGCGTGGCGCGCCGCAAACGCGCTGCTGCTAGAGATGGAAAAGTTGAACTTTTGCTGCTCGATGCGCCGCGTCAACTGATCTGGGAGCTGGCAGGGAGAGAGACACATCGCTGATGACACAGAGCGCTGTGATCACTCCTCTGAAACAGTTTATTGACGCCTAAATTAACTTAAAATGCAGAAATCTGCCGGCAGAATATGTTGGCTTTTATTATCCTGGTGCCTGCAGATCGGATTATTTAGATGAAAAACACCTACCAGCCGCCGCGGTGAACCGCAAGGAGGCAACCCGGCCAGAGGCTGCTGTTGAAGGGATTCCTACTGTTGGTGCACCGCTGGTATGTGGGGGTCTGAGCGGCTCCGACAGAAATGGTACCGGTATTAGAAGGCAGGATGATAATCTGAATGAACTGACTGCAATGATTAAGTTTTGAGGTAGATTTTCCCACTTAAAAACATATTAAAACTACTTTATTCCCACAGATCACAGCAAATATAGCTGCAAGGCAAAGAAAGGATGGAGTAGCTCCGCCCAATGCGCGTCAGACCCACTTTTGCACCGCGCAGCCAGAGCCGAGCGTCAGAACGAAACTAGTACAAGCAGCAAAAATGAAGCAGCAGACGCGATTTTGCTGCTCTAGCTGCGTCCGGTGTGAACGTAGCATTAGATCTATGCAGATGCTGATAGTTTTCTGAAACTAAACTCTGTTTGTTGTAATGTCATCCTGTAGGAGGCGGCCATAAGCACACATGTATTCAACAGAAGGCAGCTGGGATTAGTAGGTCAGAGGAGGTGGGGATAAATCTAGAAACAGATTGATAGCTGATATTAGCTGTTTCCTTATATCCGTTCATGTGTGGCTGGTTTTACAGATTCACTGTTCCTTCAGGGTTTATACAGGAATAAGTAACTCTAATTTAATGCTTTTTAATGCTCTTAGAAATAATTTGACACCCTAAACAAGTACCCACGACTCAAAAAAAAAAAAAAAAATTTATATATATATATATATATATATATATATATATATAAATAAATAACATGGGAAAATCCTTCGTCATCTTTACCGTCGACAGGCTGCAGACATCTCCCCAATTCCTCGTTTTCCAGCCACTTTTGTTGAAATTAGCTTTTTCCCATTTACGATCAACTGGAGGCAGACTGATATATCTAAAGAAATTTTTTGCATAAACGTTTTTTTTTTTAAATGCCACGATCATCTTTTAATTTTAATGCCAATCAAGGCCTTAATTAAAAAAATAATTTAATGACTTTTAATGATTAATGACCTGCGGAAACCCTGTCCTGAGATCAGCTAAACCATTGTCATCATTCCCTTCATTTTCTATCCTTTAATCTTTTCTTTGATACAATAAGAGATCTTTCTTTGTTTTAATTGAGACTTTCTGACCATATATGCTTGTGCCCATCTATCATGTAAATGGAGGAAGCAAAGCAATGGATCAGGATCAGTTAGACCAGAGGGGGATCAGTCTAGTTCCTGAGCGACTGCCCTGATGGTTCTGGTCGTTTTTAATGATACTGGGTTTAGAACCTGCTTCAGTACTGGGACCGATACTGATATGGATGAGTCCATAATGATTTGGTCTCTGCTGCAGGTAAAGACGGGACCAGTGAGGGTCAAAGGGAAAAGCTGAGTCCACTTATAGATTCTCTGGATCCTGTCAGAAGCTGCATTGTGAAATGTAGCGTTGGGAGGCCTTAGTCTTTTATACCTTGATGCCCTTGGTGTCCTCCTCGTCAAATGAGCCGATGTCAAAAGCATCAGCAGCGTTCACCTCTCCCCTGGGTGGGATTAGAGGAGGGGGGTACTGCAGTGGGGAAACAGAGAGAAGACGGTCAAGTGAAAGAGCAACAATTTCTGGTAAATCTGCAGTAATCATAGAAATGCTTTGGACAGATTAGCTGTCATGTCTCCTATGTCCGAGGACAGCAGCTGGAACAGGAAAAGGCTGCCTCCAAACAGCTGCTCTCATTTCTTCTCCTTTCTGCCGTCATACAAGATCTCATTGTTTCCAATTTCAGACTGAATCCTCGTCATCCATAGTCTCACCCCCCCCCCATCTGACTGAATTATTTCTGATTTTATTTTTTAACCAAATGTAAACAAACGATTTTTAGATCCCTGTTAACTTCACCCTGCGTACTTAGCAGGGGGCCCGCTCTGCTGAATTGGCCAAAAACTCGCCGCTCTCCAGCAAAACAAATCATTCAGTCCAGCTGGTAAACTGTTTGATGCCAAAGCACCTTCAGAGAGAATAAATGTTTAAAATGAGATTCAGAGGAAAATTTGCCTTCTCTGCCTTCCCTTCAGAAGTCGTATGGACGGCATCCCGTTATCATTTTGCTGAGAGTCCATAAATATTTATCTATAGTAATGTTTATGACCTGATGAACGGCTCCCCCTAGTGGTCTGCAGCTCTTCAAGTTTGCAGCTTCCTAACTTAAAGTTGTTGTTTTTTTTTTTTTATTTGCAGAATTTTTTTCTTATGGTTTATTATGTGCTTTCTAACTAGTTTTCATGTCCTTTTATTCTAAGCTATCTCTATAGTAAGGCTGCTATAGGATTAGACTTCTGGAGGACATAGGGACCCCTTTTTCGTCATTCTGCTTCATTCTTTCTCTATTCTCCCACTGCAGAATTTGTTAGTTCAATCTCTAATGTTATGCTCTCTGCTTTTTCTCATCATATTAGCTTAATCTGGTCTGTTCCTGTTTGGCTGTGACTCCATCCTGGAGAAAAATATCAGCTGTGCTGCTGCAATAAACACCTTTGTTTATAGATGTTGGAGATCGGGCTGTTTTTCAGTGTAGTCCTGTTTCTCTGACTGTGACTGGCCTCTGACTGCTTCTTTCTGTATCTCTGCTTCTGTCTCCTTGAACCCCAGATAGCCGCTCACACTGAGCCTGGTTCTGCTGGAGGTTTCTTCCTGTTAAAAGGGAGTTTTTCCTCCCCACTCTCGCTACAAGCATGCTTAGTGTGAGGAATTGCCTTCGAGTCAATGAGTCGATGCAATCAACTGGTTTTCCTTAGAAAACTTTGAATCAATTGGACTGGATGATCTGGTTTAACTGTAAAGTGCGTTGAGATAACGTGTGTTGTAAATTGGCGCTATAGAAATAATCTGAATTGAATTTTGAATTTGCTGTGAAATCAAAGATTTACACGTTTGCATCCCTCAGACACCTTAGAGAAGAACTGACCCATTTATTATTAACCAGTGGCTTACGTAGGCTTTAAGGAGAAGCAGAGTTTCTATCTAATATTTAAGATTTTAGATGCAGGCAGATATTTTCTGACATTATTAATTTTTGGAATACATCAAAATGATTTCTGAATAATACAGCTTTCGCTGACAGTTAAGTCTGACTCTGATGATAGAGGTTACGTTTAGCGTTCAGCGAGCATTTCAGGTTTCTTTTCGACTTCAAAATAACCCAAACCCAAAACAAACAGCTAAATCAGGGGCATGGAGTTCTGACTGCTCATCTGTTAAATAAAACTAATTTTTATACAGCTTTCATAAATGCAGAAGGAAAAAGTCGTCAGCAGCTCAGAGAGAAATCAAAGGTGAAAACAAAGGGACGAGGCTCACTCACCTTCTGCAGGTACACCTGCTGCCAGTCGATGCCTTTGAAAAACATGTGCTCCTTCACCTCTAGTGCTCTGCAGGTGTGGGGAACACAAACCGTTCAACTGTTAGACTTCACATCAGCACTAGGTGGCAGCATTGCCCCGAAAGCTAATAAACTTGTCTTTCAGTCATGCAGATATAAAATAAAACCACTGAAGAACCGAGCTGAGTTCCAGTGATCCCCCAGTGACTCCAGTCCTAACCAGTCCCACCTCAAAGCTAACTGCTAAGCTGCTCTGTGAGCATGACGGGTTCATACCCTCGGCCCTGGCATCCCAGCCGCTTGGACACATCCCTTTGCAGCAACCCCTCCAGGAGATCTTTTAGCTCTGGGGTGAATGAGTCCGGCAGCTCCACATTCTGCATGGAACAGAAGAAAGAGGAAAGGAACGTCAGAGTGAGACGTCTCAGGATGGATCGGCGCAGTTTTACACAAACAAGAAATCAGATGAAACCTCATATTTGTTCACACCATGAGGAGCAGAGTCTTTTTCCCTCCCACTGTCTAAATCAAACTCCTTGTGTTTTGAGTCAACAGGGATTAACATCATTATGCTTGCTAGATAACAAGCCTACTTGTAAGGCTAGGATTAAAACTTTCCTTTTTGATAAAGCTTATAGTTAAGAGTGGCTCAGGTTATCCTGAGCTATCTCTATAGTTATGCTGCTATAGGCTTAGACTGCTGGAGGACATAGGGGCCACTTCTTTATCATTCTATCTCTATTCTCCCACTCCACAGAATATGTTTTTTAAATCTCTAACATTCTGATCGCTATAGTTTTTCTAAGAGTAGCTTCATCTGGTCTGTTCCTGTTTGAAACCTTTCAATTTGACTGTACTGGTGAACTGTAAAATGCTTTGAAATAACGTGTTGTGAATTGGCGCTATATAAATAAACTGAATTCAATTGATTAACAGGATCACAACACATTTTAATATCTACTTTTTCTCTTCTTCAAATGAATCAATTTAGGACAAATTCTTCATCATTTAGTCAAACTTAGCTAAAAAGCAGAATTCCACAAGTTTCTGGTGATAGTTTGGATTTTAGCCCACTCCTCAGAGCAGAACAGCTGGAACTAAAATGCCTTTTCTGACTCTTAAACCTCCAGCCTCTAGGTGGCAGCAAAGCGCTCAGGAGCTTTTTATTGAGCTGCTCTGCACCAGCGACAGTATATATTAGGATAAATCCATCCGTCAGACTTTCTTTCTGATTCAAACCCAAACAGAATGAAATTAGAAGTAAAGACTAAACATTTATTTTAGGATGAAGTGCGTTCATGTAAATGTGTAATAACATTATGAAGTAATCCTCATTCCTGTATTATTAATGTTAATACCATTTAGGCCTTTTATCCATTATTTTTCACTATTGTAAAACTATATAGATGATCGACAGTCCAAACATTATTTGATCAAATTTATAAATTTTTTTAGGCTGTTTTTTTTTTTTTTTTTTAAATCTTCATTCTAATCTTTCTTTGTCTGGTTTTAAATTCATATCCATAAAGTTAATTCCAGAGTTTTTATTTACACAGAACTGACGACTAAGGAGTTTAAACAAGGATATAATACATTAAATATAGATAAGAGCCAAGGTTAAACACATTTATGTCTCCTTTTCGAACACATAAGCAGAAGTAACACATTACTTTTCTTATCTGATACGTACGCATGCATCAATGTGTGCAGGTGAGTGAAGCAGCATTTACATATTTACAGATATATTTATAGATATTACATTTTCATTGATCAATTGTTTTGTTTTTTATTATGTCTAAAATAAACTAAACTGATTAGGACAGGAATCTAATTTTATCTCAAACAGCAATGCTACGTTCAGACCGCAAGCAGCAGAAGCGGCTAGTTTAAATGCAAAGTCAACAGTTGACTCGCATTAAGGCGCAGCAAAAGGTCCTGCAGCGTGTTTTGAGCAGCTAAAGCAGCGCCTCCTAAAATATGTTTGATTTTATTATTCTGGCACCTGCACTTTGGATTATGTACATTAAAGCGCCTTCCAGCTGTCGTGAACAGTAGCAGAAAACTGCGAAGAGGGGACCGGGCCAGAGGCTGCCATTGAACGGGATTCCCAGTGACAGAGCAGCGCTGCTGTACGGGGGTCTGAGCGGCTCTTACAGTGAAACAATATATGAAAGCAGGATTGTAATCTGGATCAACTGACTGCACAGATTAAGTTTTCAGGTCAACTTTCTCACTTAAAAGACTACTTTTTACCCACTGATCACAGAAAATATAGCTGCCATTGTTACAGGAAGAGAAAGGTTTGGGCAGCTCAGCCCATAGCGCACCAGAACCACTTTTTGACCGCGCAGCTAGAGCAGCAAAGATGCTTTAGCTGCTCGTCAGAACTACACTTGAACAAGCATCAAAAATGAAGCAGCACGCGGGTTTTTGCTGCTCCTGCTGCATGCGGTCTGAACTTAGCATAACTGAGAAGAAATAATGTTTTCTGACGTCAAATAATCAGATCATTAGTCTGTTGAGAACTTACTGAGGAGCCTTTTGATTCAGGTGTGTTGAAGCAGAGATGGATCTATATCTACGTTCAACTGCAGGCATATGTGACCCATATCAGATTTTATTGTGCATACGTGGCTCATTTCTGACTTTTCGGAAAGGTTCCAAAGGTCAGATGAGGCCATTTCCACATGTGAAATGTATCGGTTGTTTTAAAAGTGTCCTCGTGTTTCATTTCCTCTCTAGGCTCCGACTTCTCACTCATTCAGACTCTCCCTCCAGCAGAGGAATCACTGCTCCACAAAAAAAATCACTGGAAACACCTCTGATCTCTTTTTTCTTAACTTTCTCCTCCTTATGATGGGATCATTATATTGTGGGCTCCAATTGTTCAACAACTTAGAATAACGCAGATGTCAACCGCTGTCCTGACATCCGTAAACAGCACGGCACTGTTTACGGATGTTTTGGGCGTTCAGATTGCGTTCAGATTGCGGCTGCCATCAGACACCTCTCAAAAACTGCATTTGATCAAAAATGGACCTGCAGTGTGAACATAGGCCAAAGCTTTCTGAGTTTGTCTCCACTGGCCTAAACAATCACTTCAAAACCAAAATCTTTTTCTAAATGTAAACATCTGGTTCCAGCTGAGGATGTGTTTCTTCATCCCACCTGGATGATAACCCAGGTGCTAGAGCAGTTAATCCTGCCTGCAGCTTAACTGCGGATTATAGACGCAACATTAAAACCTAAAAGTGATTACCGTGGAGCTCAAACTGCATCTTTATTCTGAGAAAAATATATAATAGGTTTGCATTTTCAAAGTAAGGAATCCTTTTTTGTTTTTTCCATGTTTGTCTTAACAACCGAAAAACAAAACCTGCAGGTTCTGTGTGATTCCAGATGTGGACTAACTCATCTGATCTCTAAGCACGCCTTTAATCCTGGCATTAGGTTCTCCCATACCCACAATCCCAGGCGCCCTCAGGCAGATCAGCAGCTTTTGAGCCAATAGAAAGGGAACAGACATGCTGCTGAAAGGACTGGGTTCAACCACTGATCTCTATTTATTCACTGGATTGCTGATAGCCTAAAAAACGTGAAGTCATTGGCCACCATATTGGTACTCCCCAGTCCCACGGAGATGCGCAGTAAAAAGGCCTACAGGTTTAGCATTTGGCTGCAAAAACAAGCAGCTTGCTGGCTGTGGGAAGAAGATCCACCGGTAATTTCACTGTCAGTGGATGAACTAACCAAGGAAATCCACACATACGCTAATGTATCCCAAAGTATAGTATGTGGCGTAACATTAGTCCGGCTATTAAAGTTAGAAAATAGAAAGTAGAGTAAACAGAAAGTAATTCACTGAAATGTCAATGTAGTAATTCATTATTAGTTGGATGACCCTGTCGTTTTTGTAGTGTTTGTTGTATTTCTCATTGTAAAAAGTCATGAGCTGAAATATATTGCATGTTAAATTGGGGGGGAATAAATCAAAAATTTTTATAGACTTATGCACAGACACAGCATAAAGTATCTGGCATCATTCATCCACAATTTTACATCGGAAAATAGTAACAGACGTACTTGTAATTCAGTCTGGATGTGAAATCTTGAAATCATATGTAATATGTAATCGAAATAACAATGACAATACATGTCAAATGCATTTACATCATCAAATTAGCACGTTTATATGGAAGTAAATCTGTGTCGCTGGGATTTGAATTAAAAATGCCACTGAAATTTAAATGTTGTATGTTTGTACTTACTGTTTCAGTGTTAAAATATTTTCAGAACACATTTTTGACCTAAAAAGAAGTTCATCGTCATTATTTCTACACAGCTGAAATTTAATGTTATTTTCTCTTCAAGCTAAAAATTCACATTACTATTTTAAAGTGATTACATTTTCAAAACTTATTTTTCAGTGTTAAAAAAATCTGCATATAAAAAAATTCAACCTTTCAAAATTCAAACTCAATATTTTCAGCCTCCTGAGATTCAACTGGCTCTATTTCACTGTCTTAAATTCGGCGTCTAAATTCAGTGTAAAAAGGGAAGGGGTTACTTCAGGTCACAGACATTAGCAATGGATTGTGGCGTCCAACACCCAGCCAATCCCGTTACGTTTTCTTAGTCACGTGACGTGATGCTTGTGGCGCTCATACTAAAGGAAAACCAGCATGACGGAGCCGGTCATGCAAGCTAACGCTAACTCAGCTACAGAAAAATTAAAGTAATAAACTCACCGCTGAGTTAGCGTTAGCTTGCATGACCATTGACTTCATAATGACTATGCAATGTGATGTGCCGATTTTCTTTTCATAATGCTGATGCTATGAAACAGCCAGTGCGTGTCAAAATAATGAATTTATCTTTATTTTAAAAGCGTTACGCTCCCCTGAAAATGAGAACATCATCATGTTTGATGCTGTAGCGACCAGTCTAACTAGGGAGTACCAATATGGCTCCCGGTGGCTTCACTCCACCCCGTACTACCAACGTTCTATCAGCAATCCAGTGAATAGAGATCAGTGGCTTCAATGCGCTGATGGCGGATCTGTTTGGAGATCTGATTGATATCCATGTTAAAGATGAAGGCTCGTGTGAGCAGAGCAGCCAAATGGAAGGCCACCCCAGGCTGATCAGGGGGCCGCGGGGAAGCTGGAAAACCAGCAAAACAGCCAAACAAAGCATTTAGGCTGAATTTCACAGAGAAGGAATGATTTCGGAGAAAACCATCCACTGCATCGAGATGGAAGAAGAGAAAATTGAACCAGAGAGGAAACATGGAGCAGCGAGTCTCATGAGGGAACCGACTGAGAAGGTCTGATGTAATGAGCGTCGAAAGCAACCTTCTCTGACAGAATCTCTGCCGCAGCTCGTTTGTCTGCTGCTGAATGGAGATGTTTCAGAGAGCAGAGGTGCCAGCGAGCGGGCCCCACTCCATCCATCTCTCCCCCCCAGGTGTCTGCTTCCTCCTTCTTTATGCAGCAGGGTCATTCCTCATCTTTAATAAACACACAGACGTCCAGGGTCGTATTTTTAGACCGTTTTCTCTCACACAGCCGCTGGCGGCCATCTCTCTCACACCCAGATTATCTGCGTTAGAGGATAAACCAGATTGAGTGGCTGGATTTAAATCCTAATCTGGGTTTATTGGGATATGAAAGATCATACTTTCTCTGTTTAGAAATCCTGCTCTTGCAAACGGAGGGGAAATGGGATGGGGGGTCATGAATAAACTGGACTCGATTAGGTCCACTTTGGATGCATCCAATGCTGGTTCAGACTGAGGCACATGATGTCAGTGGGTTGGATGGCTGTAAGTCACCCTGAGCGTGACTCATCATGGCATCTAAAGCAGATGGATCAGACAGAGAAGCAAAGGAAAATCCAGCAGAGCATTTCAGCCATTTCTTCTTTATTCCTGTACAGCCCTGAGCTACCCTGCTGCAGACAGGAATCCACACAGCATGATGCTGCCATCACCGTGTTTCCTGTATAGCAGATTCCTGTGTAAATTCTCATGATAAACACATAACAGGCTAAATTTGGAGGTTTCTTCTCAGTCACTGTCTGTTTTTCTGCATGGCTGTGTGTTTCCTGGACGGGGCCACTTTTTACAGCTGCTTTTTGTGTCTCTGCTTCTGTCTCCTTGAACCCCAGTCGGCCTCAGCAGATGGCTGCTCACACTGAGCCTGGTTCTGTTGGAGGTTTCTTCTTCTGTTAAAAGGGAGTTTTTCCTCTCCACTGTCGCTACAAGCGTGCTTAATGTGAGGGATTGCATTCAAGTCAATGAGTCGATGCAATCAACAGGTTTTCCTTAGATAAACACTTTGAATAAATCTGACTGGATGATCTGGTGAACTGTAAAGTGCCTTGAGATGACTTGAGCTGAATTGGAGCTCTAGAAATAAACTGAACTGATGCTTTCAGCAGCGCAGACGTCCAACTTCCTGAACACTCAGAGTCGGATGCCAACCAAATCCTCGTTTTCTCCTAGTTTACTATAAAACCAGCTCTGAGCAGAGCTCCACCAACAGCTGTGAGCTTTATGGATGCAGCTATCGATTAGTTCTGTAATCCATTAATCTATTGAATAATCTGGAAAAACAGTTGGATCAGAATTTAACCGGTGCTGCTTTAACAGAATATCACCAGGGATCCAAATAAAGCATATTTACAAAGAAGCTACTTTTACAATCTAAAATGGAAAATGTTTATATTTTTTGATAAAGTTTTAACTTAATTTCTGCTCCGAGTCGGTTTTTCTCTCAGCAGGTTTATACATGAATTTAACCCTTAAATTACCAAATTACTTGACATTATTTCAATAATTGATTAATATTGTTAATGGTTTCAGGTCCATTTTTTTCTTTAGTATAAAAATGTGTTGTATATATTTTTTGTTAAAAGAATAGTCCGCTCATATTCAGAATTCAAACTTCTGAAAGTACTTTAAATATTAAATTATTACATGCTGTTCAATAAATGATCAGTGTTTTTAATTCACAGTAACTTTCATTTGAATGTGCTTTACTGGAGGCATCCATGTTTGTCAGAGAACACTACTGCCACCTACTGGTTTGTGACGTCACGGTGCGGTATCGGCTGTTGATCAAGTCCCAGTGCTGTATCTGGTGTTTGTCACAACGCGCTATTATCCAAGTCATCTTGAAAACATTCTTCTTCCAAATGTTGGCTACATATTACGTGTTTTTTCTCTGGCCAGAAGTTTGATGGCAAATCCTCCCTCTTCAAGTTGGCAATCCAACGATGAACCCGTCCGTGGAGGATCAGGAATCGGAAAGGTGAAATAACTAATGTTTTTTTCAGATTTACCTGTTGTATTCCAGCATCCAGCTGCCACGCACGTGGGCATTGTCAGTTTCACTATAGCTCTGGTGAATTTCAATGGTGAAGTCCTCTGGAAATCTTCAATAATTGTTGTTGATTGCAGATGTGTCTAGTAGTTCCCATTGATTTTGCTTGTAAAGCGGGGAGAATGGCGCTAGGCTTACCGCACCGTGATGTCACTGCTGGAAGATGGCAGGAGGGAGGGGCTACTAGACTCAAGTGATCGTGGCAAAAAATATTGTTTTTATTTTGTTACTAATTAACGCTAAATTAATTAAATCACCGCACACATGTTAGTTTTAGGTATAAATAATGATCCATTGATTATTCCTTGCTGACCAGACTTTTCAGTTAACCTAACTTCTGCCCTGAGTCTGTTTTTCTCTTCGCAGGTTTTTAAAGTCTGTGTGATGAATTTAACCCTTAAATTAGTAAATGACTTCATAATTATTTCAAATTTGATTAATGTTAACAGTTTCAGGTCCAACATTTTTCTTCAGTATAAAAATGTGTTGCATACATGATAAAGTTGATGGGGTGTGAATACTTTGCCTACAGGTCACTGGAGGCGTTGCGACGACCTCTGACTCAGTGAGCAGAGCTGGATCTTTTTTTCTTCCACTGATCATGGACACATTTCTATCTATAGAGCAACTTCGACCTGATTGCAGCTCCGTTTGGACTCTGCTCACTTCATTTGTGCATCCATAAAATATTTTGTGCATGTGGAATTAAGTGAAGCTGACTTGAGTAAAGACTCATATTGCCTCCAGTCTTTATAGCGTGTTTACAGAGAGGAGGTTGGAGGTGTAATGAGGGTCTACCTGCAGCTGCAGGGACGTGTCTTACCATGGTCAGCGTCATGCGGTCTATCTCATGTTTGTCTTTGGTCTTGTGCTGTCTGAAGGGGCTGTGCCTGCAGAGGACAGACAGGAGAGCCTGATAACGTCACTGAAGACAAGTGGAAACAGTGAGAAGGAGATGAAGTGAGGGGAAAGAGGGAAGAAAGCGGCTGCAAAGAAGCAACATCACCTAACTGGCTCTTTTCCAAACAGGCCACTCTCCTCCCCTCTAAGTTAAAATGTGAAACTGTGTTTATAAAAGCTGCAGCCTAATCATTCTGAACCGATCCATATCTGACTCAGAAAGCCTGGATGTTTTATCCATCATCACAGTTAGACCCGGTCATGAATGTGTTAAAACTCTGCGCTTTTGCATCGGTTTCTGAATAAATGCTATGGATTAAAAAAAAGAACTGATTAAAAACGTTCCTTTCTGACTAAAGAATATATCTGTTGTATTTCTGCAGCGACAAAAGCTGGACTCGTCTCCAAGCTGGACTCGTCCAGCTGAAACCATCCATCTAACCAGACCGGTTGCTTATAAAAGAGCGACCCATTGTCTACTTCTGTTGCCAAGGGTTACCTAAAGAAGGGAGACGAGTAACTGTGGCTGAGCAGGAAAAAAGGCTGAACGTTGAGAGAAACGGCTGCTGAGAACAAGACGAAGAGTGAGAATTGGGCTGCAGCAGAACCAGGAGTCCAGTCAGAACCAGAAGTGTGTCAGAGAGTTGAGGGCTGTTTAACCGACGGCGTGACGGAGTGAAGGTGCTGCAGGTTTAACAAAAACAACAGCTTTAATGGCGCCATCGCATATAACCTCAATATGGATCCCATATTCAAACACCATGTTGATTTCTAACCAGTCGTCAGGAGGTTTGGATTGGATTTTTTCTAGTGTCCTTTCCTTGAGAAAGGAAAGGGGGGTTGGAGGAGAGAGACATCAAGCAAAGGTCAGCAGGACTGGGACTCGAACCTGTGACAGCCGGTATGTAGGTCTTACAGCAGATATTTAAAAAAAAAAAAAGTTTGGTTTTATTTAAAGATCATTTAATATTTGCAGATTAGAATAACTTTAATGATCAGAGCTCAGTGTAAAAAGACTCTCTGGATGTAGAGGTTGTTTCTGTACGAGTCACATCCATCCATCCAGTGGATGTCCTAATCTGCTGGTGTAGGGACCAGATCTGCTTGAGTCCTGCGCATGACAGTGACGTTGCGCTAGATGATTGGCTGAACGTTGCCACATGATGTAAAACATAGGGGTTGCCCAGAAAACGATAATAACACCACGCAGAGCCCGTGTGCCGAGTCGGGAGCTTCTGTAGCCTTACGGCTGATTTATACACAGAAACCAGGTCGTACATCAGCTCTACACTATGCGCATTTCCAGTTTGGAACCTTACCGGCTTGTTTTGTTTGTATGACCACCATTGTGGAAAAAGACTCGTGAAGATGGACCAGGTAGAAGATTGAGGTGTGAGAGAACGCTGGGACCCATTTTCATCCTGGATTCCCGCTCTTTTTCACCCTCATCTCCCTCCATTGTCGCACAAACTTGCCCCAACTCTCTCACCGCCTGGACCGTATCTACACCCACAGCTAGTTCCTGATTTCCACTAATGCGTTGTGGCGTGGAATAATATTCAGCCAGGCCAACAATTCCCTTTAACGAACCCCCTTTAAGAGACAGACAGGTATGGAACATTGGAGGCTAACTAAAGATGCCAAGCAACCCCCATTCCAAAGGGGTGGACCCGTTCGTCTGTTTCAATTTGCAAAATCAAGGCTTTGTTGGTCTACTCCTCAAAGCCTCGAACTCGACGCTATTTCTAACATTTTGGATTGAAAATGCTTCCTGGATGGGAAGCAAAACGTCTTTAAACTTGGAAACAAAGTCCAGTGGATTGTTTTTTAACTATTTTGGACTGACTATGACCTGGATGACTTAGAACCTTCACCATCATGCAGCTTTCAGTATTCACTACATGTGTGGCCTTTTGGCCAAACTCTGATCTACATACCTGCCAAATCTCAAATCTCTGCAACTTACGAAAACAGTAACTTTAGGGGGCGCTGTAGAGTCATTTGGCCACACCCATTTTGAATTCCATAAAAATATGTTAATTTTCACAAGAGGACAATTTACTGCTCAGTTCTGAAAAAGTCAGATTTCCAGGTGGTGACTGACTGCATCACAGCTTGGGGAACGAAGGAGCTTCAACAGGAGCGCTGATTAAGAAGTATTTCAGTAGTTCCTCATGCTGGAAACATCCAGCTGTCTCTCTCTCTCCGTCTCACACTAACTCTTCCTCTTTAGATTCAAACATCAATGGAAAGTCACCTCACACACCTTTCCCTGGATTTGGGCCTGCTGGGACCAGACCTCTGGCATTTACACACTCCAGATCAAACACACTGGCACTGGCTCTCATACAGAAACAAGATCAAAAACACAGCAAACAGAAGGCGGGCGAGAGGAACTCTGAGAGAAGGGATGTGAGCGGACTCAAAGAGGCTCGCGCTAAGTGCCAGAAGAGCTTTCAAAGCGTTCAGGAAGTCAGGATGTGGAGGGAGTGGAGAGCGTGGCAGAGGAGGGCGATAAGGAGAAGGTAAGGGGATGAGAGCGGCGAGGAAAGCTGCAGCTTTTTACCCTCTGAGGAGTTTGAAGAGCATGCAGCCCAAAGAGAACCAGTCTGCGCTGCTGTCGTACGCCGTTCCCTTCTGAAGGACCTCTGGAGCCATGTAGCCATGAGTCCCACTGTGCCAAACACACACCAAGGTAGAGTTAATCACACATTAATTAAAAATCAGAGGAACGTTTCCTCTGTGTTACAAAATGCAAAAAATGATATAGTATATTATAAAGTATATTTAACCTTAATTTGAGTAGGTAAATAAGATGATTTGCCACTGAACTGAGATAATTAGATGGGAGGAAGCCAGAGTACCAGAGAGAACCCCCGCATGCTCAGGGAGAACATTCAAACTCTATGCAGAAACACCTCGGGGTGGGAATCGAACACAGAACTTTCTTGCTGCAAGGCAGCAGCGCTACCCACTCCGCCACTGAGCAGCCCATATTGAATTAATCGTCAACTAATTTACTAATCGATTAATCGTTAAATGGAGTATGAAGACTGTAAAATGGCTTTAGCTGACAGAGCGACCCACTTAGAGCAGCAATTACATCAAAATTGTTAAAAAAAAAAGTAAGCATTTTGCATTTAAGATAAAAATCATTTTCCTCTGTCAATCTGCTCTGTCCAGAACTCAAGTGGAAAAGTTCTAGTTTCACCTGGTTTAATTTTCCAAAAACACTCCTTAAAGGAACCTTTTGCTATCTGAATATTCATCGAAAATAAGTATTGGGAGATTGATAATTTTGCTAAATAATCACTGGTTGCAGCCCTACTTTTATCATATGTTTATCTATTCAATAACTTTAAAAAAAAAGGGTTTTAAATAGAAATGTTGGATTTTTTGGGGGGGGGGGGCTTTGATTAAAGTACAGTGAATTAATTACAGAAGCTATAAAAACTTCAATTCCAAAGCTTAATGGAGTCCTTCCAGTAGTTTATAAACCTGAAATATGGGTCAGATTTTCTCTGAAAGCAGAGTCTGACTAAAGACTGTTTCAAACAGAGGTCAGCAGTCTGGTTATTGCCGAGTCCAGATCGGGAAGGACATCCAACAATCCGCTGCTCTGTTCTGACATATTGGGCAGGTCTCCTGAACCACGCTGTTACACTTCGACACAGGATGCTCTCTATTGTGGTTCTGTAAGGGTTCACATGTACACAGGAGCCATTTTCAGCTTCCTGAGGAAGAGGAGCCTGTGTTGAGGTTACCTCACCAGGGCTGAGCTGTTCCTGGTCCAGAATAGGGCAGAGGGGGAGTGAAGTGCGGCTGGGCATTGTCCTCTCCTCTCTCCATTAGCAGAGCCATGTTTGGCTGCTGGCTTTCATTGTTTTTAAGGCTTTCAGAGCTCGTGTTTACTTCCATCTCAGCAGCATGGATCTGCAAACCAAGTATAACCTGCTCTTCCCTTCTGAAGAATTCTATCTCTATTCTCCCATTATTCAGAATCTGTTAGTTGCCATCAACAACTTTGTTAATAGATGTTGGAGATCAGCCTGTTTTTCAGAGTAGTCCCGTTTCTCTGACTGTGACTAGCTGCATGTGCTCTCTGTATCCTCTGACATGGGAGCTGGCTCTGAGCTCGTCTGCCTGGCTGTGTGTTTCCTGGACGGGGCCGCCTGTGGAGCTGGTTGACAAGCTCCACAGGTTCTCCTTGAACCCCAGTCAGTCTCAGCAGATGGCCGCTCACACGGAGCCTGGTTCAGCTGGAGTTTTCTTCCTGTTAAAAGGGAGTTTTTCCTCTCCACTGTCGCTACAAGCATGCTTAGTGTTAGGGATTGCTGAAGAGTCAATGAGTCGATGCAATCAACTGGTTTTCATTAGATAGAAAACTTTGAATAATGTGACTGGATGATCTGGTGAACTGTAAAGTGCCTGAGATGAAGTGTGTTGTGAAATGAAAACTTATGGCAGCGATCTGTAGTTCCTGCAAACTGCAGCATCAAGAAATCAAATTCATATCAAGTTAAATTCTTTGCTGCTCAATGTTTCATAAAACAGAGCTTATTCTGCCAAAAAAAAAAAAAAGTTAAAAACAATCCACTGGACTTTGTTTCCAAGTTTGAATACGTTTCACTTCCCATCCAGAAAACATTTTTCTTTATTCAAAATGTCAGAAATAGCGTTGAGTTCAAGGTTTTATCCAGTAGCCAAACAAACCCTTGTTTTGGTTTGGAAAACATACAAATTGAAACGGACGGACGGGACCACCCCTTTGGAATGGGGGTCGTATGGCTTCTTTGTTAGCCAGCAATACCCCGTACCTGTCTGTTTCTATTCCTGACCGTTTGAATTGAAAAAAGCTTGCTGGATGTGAAGTGAAACTTCTTCAAACTTGGAAACAAAGTCCATTGGAATGATTATGACCTGCATGACTGAGAATCTTCACCAGCATGAAGCTTCTCCTTCCTGAGAGCTAAACATTGTCAGTATCAGACGTTTGAACTTACACACTAGCGTGGGGCTTCTTCTTGGAGAAGTCGCAGGCCAGGCCGAGGTCCGAGATCCGAACGTGGCCGTGTTCGTCCAGGAGGATGTTAGCCGGCTGGGGGGGAGACACACAACCAGAGGTTACTACTTCCGCCCAGCAGCTTCCAGTTTTGAGCAGATACAGGCAGCAGTAGAAGGCCTCCTGTCCTGGTTTTCCTCTGTGACTCGCTCCCTCTTTTCACTCTCCAACACTCAGAGTTAAAGTAACATGGGAGTTGTACTCGACTGTTTATGGAAGCCCTAAAAATGTTCCCTGAACTCCTGCGAAATAAAGCCATTATTATGGCAACCCGTCCAAACAGGAGAATCAGAGGTAAAACAGGGAAAGGCTGAAAAGAAAAGATTTTGTTGTTGAAGCATGAAGATGAAGCTGATTAATAGCGGTGAGTTTGGGAGATTCTTAATCATCAACCTTCTTAATTTATTCAAGCAAGATAAAAAAAAAATAGACGTTTACTCTGCAACCAAGTAAAATGTTTTAACTGATGTAACCCATCTGCAGCCAGGATGCTTGCTGATAAAAACCTCGCCTCTTGGGTTTTCAGAGTCATTTTACATTAAATGCTTAGAATGGTAGAAGCTAACTGTCTGTTACCTCCAGCTAAACACTAGGAGACGATTCAAGGCGAATTCAATTTGATTAAAAAAGGCACACATGTACAGTAGCAGTAATTCAAAATGGCCCTTCCCAGTCCAACGCCAGCTGAATGGCAGCCAACTTCCCTGCAACTCCCAGCAAAATCCCCTCCAACTTCCAGCCCCTGGACTGACCCCCTCCTTCTGCTGGGCGTGCATATTTATTTACTCTGACTCCCCCCTTTCACTGAATTACAGGATCTGACCAGGAGATGGCACTTCTCTTTAGATCTTAATGTCCGCAAAATATGATAGAAAGAGTATTTTAGTACAAAGGTTGATGTTTAAAAGGGAAATGTAGGGGACCAGCCAAGGACCAGAAAAGGGCCCATCAAGGAATATGGGGACATTTTGAAAGGCCACTACTGTATTACTGCTCACAGGATCCATTTTATTTCAAACACGCATGTAAACTACTCTCCACGAGCATTTTGGATGTTTTATTCATGCAGATTTAAAACAATGAGCCTTCATCATATCCCAACAATGAATTCATGATCCTCCTGCTTTTTAAGCTCCTGCAGATTCTCTCCAGCTCACATGTGGACCTGCTTCTTTGCGCTTATGTCAACTTTTGTCACTTTGAGGAAGGAACCAACCTTATAAACTAAACTGATTGGCTAGTTTTCAGGAAATCCCGCCTCTTCAGACGGCACAGTTTTCTTCCTGGTTGTAGTTGTAATGCTAGCAAAGAATCTTCAGGCTGAACGCGGTTCCCTTAAAGCTACAGTGTGTAATTTTCAGCGACATCTAACGTCCAGACTGCAGACCGCAGCAACATTAACATCTCCCCCCACCGCTTCTCCCCCCCAACAGTACGGCGAGCGTTACGGGACAAAATGTCTTCCACGACGTCAGCATCGCCTACCTTCTCAAGTGATGAGGTTTGTTTACATAGATAATTTTAATACTGCCATCTATTGTTCAGTACCGTCTCAGTTCATCTCTCTCAACTTGCCGTAGTTACTTTCGAGCGTAATGGGCGATCTCGCAATCGCTAGTTTGTTGGCTCTGCGCTGCCGTAGCGCAAAGATGTCTGCCTCCATGGCTGCAAGACCCGCTCCTATGTAATTATGAAAAACGAAGTCTGATAACACAACCAACTTTTTTTTATCATCTCAACCGCTCACACCCGCAGGAGTACGAGCTGTGTAGGCCCCGAACCAGGTTCAGCTTAGAAGAATGCGGCGGTGGGGGAGGGGTCCATTTATTTATTTGTTATATTTATTTTGGTCCCTTTTCTGGTCACTTTAGTTTATTCTTTGTCAGTATTTAATAACATAACCCAGGTCTCTTAAGTTATTTTTCTTTAAAACAATTCTGTTATGGTGAAAAAAGGTCGTTAAATAAATATTTAATTGGAAGTCTGTGTTTGTGTCCTTTATTAAAATTAAATCATTTAGCAATATTATAAAAAGTCCAGGCAGAGCTGCACATAAAATATGGTTTCAAATCTTTTCAATAATTATCGATATCGATCAATATGCATTTTTTTTTTTATCGATAAGCTTTTTTTCTATATCGCCCAGCCCTACTTTAAATATGAAATTATTACATACTGTTCAATAAATGATAAGTGTTTTTAATTAAGAGTAATTTTCATCTGAATGTGTTTTACTGGAGGCATCCATGTTTGTCAAAGAACACTACTGCCACCTACTGGTTTGTGCGGTATCGGCTGTTGATCAAGTCCCAGTGCTGTATCTGGTGTTTGTCACAACGCGCTATTATCCAAGTCATCTTGAAAACATTCTTCTTCCAAATGTTGGCTACATATTACGTGTTTTTTCTCTGGCCAGAAGTTCAATGGCAAATCCTCCCTCTTTTAGTTGGCAATCCAGCGACGAACCTGTCCGTGGAGGATCACGAATCAGAAAGGTGAAATTATTTTTTTTCACTTTTACCCGATGTATTCCAATATCCAGCTGCCATGCACGTGGGCATTGTCAGTTTCACTATAGCTCTGGTGAATATCAATGGTGAAGTCCTCTGGAAATCTTCAATAATTGTTGTTGATTGCAGATGTGTCCAGTAGTTCCCATTGATTTTACTTTTAAAACAGGGAGAATGGCGCTAGGCTTACCGCACCGTGACATCACAGCCGGAAGATGGCAGGAGTGAGGTGTTACTATATTTGAGCAAAAATGGCCGCTTCCAGACTCGGTGATCGCACTGAAACATATTGTTTTAAATTTTTTTACTGATTAACACTAAATTCCTTAGATCACAGCAGATGTATTAGTTTTAGGTATGAATAATGATTCAATGATTATTCCTTGTTGACCTAAAAAGGTAAAAATTGTTTAATATAGTATACATCTTTTATGGATTTCGTTTGACAGCAGCAGAAATATGATCTAAGAGGCGACAATGGCGTCTAAAACAGGATCATGCAAGGATCCATCTTTAAATCTCGTCGTTTGCTGGATAAGACAGTACTGATGGTGTCAGAGGGCGTCTGTGTACGGCAGCATGCAGCGCAGCTCATTACATTACATTTGGAACCTCATATGAGCTAAGCTAACGTTAGCTCCACTGTTTATACAGAGGAAAATTAAGCTTAAATAAAATCTGTTTGGACATGAAGCCAGAATTCGACTCCTTCAGAGAACAGCGATAAGCTTCAAGATGCTTTGCTAACGTTAGCAGACACAACCAGGAAAAAAAAAAATACTTTTTCAAGAGGTGGAATTTCCTGTGAAGTAGCCAATCACAGGCAGATTACTTTCCCAGGTTGGTTCTTTCCTCAAAGTGACAAAAGTTGACATGAAGACAGGGACAGGCCCACATGTGAGGAGGACAGAAGCCACAGATGAGAGTTTGGATGGATGGCTGGGAAAAAATGTGGACCTCATGGTGTAAATGTGCATGAACAAAACATTAAAACTGCTGTGGAGAGTATTTTACATATTTCTGCAGTAAACAAAACTGCTTGTTTGAGTATTTATAATGTTAACTACCCTCAGCCTCATCCTCACAAAGGTTATGGAAAGTTTCCATCATTTGATTTCATGCTCCCTCTCTGTTGACCTTAACTCCATTATTTGACTTCATCAGCAGTGGAAACTGCTCCATGACAATGGCGCTACTGCTTTAGCTCTCCAAGTCATTTACATAGCCAGATAGAAGCTTTATTGATCCCTTATGTTATGTTCAGACCATATGTAGCAGGAGCAGCTAGTTTACATGCAAAGTCAAGTTTACAAGTTTACATGCGCATCAAGGCGCAGCTAAAGGTCCTGCAGCGCGTCTGAGCATCTGATGTGCACGCGCAGCTGGAGTTGGAAAAATTGAACTTTTGCTGCTCGACGCGCCACATCAACCAATCAGAATTATTCAGGCTTTTACGATGGTAAACATACACTGTCAATCTGCTGCTAATTTCAGGCTGCTTAATAAATGTGTTTATTCAGAGGACGTGTGCAGGAAGAAGGGGAAAGGATAGGGTAGCTCCTCCCAACGCGCATCAGACCATCTTTTCGAAGATGCAGCAAGAGCAAAGAAGATGCTTCAGCTGCGGATCAGAACTGAACCTGTACAAGCGTCAGAAATGAAGCAGGACACACGTATTTGCCGCTACTGCTGTGTGTTCTGAATGTAGCATAAGGGAAAATTAAAATTCCAGCAGCATAAGAATACAAATCAAATTAAAAAAAAAACACTAAAATGAGGTGAGGTGGTAGTATCTGTAAATCAGTTAACATCCTTCCTAATAGCTGCAATCACTTTCCTTTGATTTGTGCCTTTTTATTATTAAAACAAGCAGAAAAATTAACATTTGGCTTTAGAGGTGTGGGAAAAAAATCGATTTGGCGATATATCGTGATTTTCTGCTGCCCAATATAATATTGATCCTTCAGTTCCTAATAACGATTTTCCAAAAAAAAACTTTTTACCCTAAAACAATGAGGGAAAATGGGCTACCTCTGCAGCGCCACTCTGGTAGATGGCGCTGTGGAGCCTTTTTGCTGTGCAGCGCAGTAGTTGAGGCAGTCAGTGGAAAATGTGGACTGACTCAACCCTCGAACAAGATGGATTCTTGTGCACATATACAGTACTTACTTTTTTAATCTCTACATTTCATTTTGATAGCTGGGTAAAACATTGCAGTATAAAGTGATACTGAAATATTGTGATAACATTGTATTGTGAAACGTATCGTATCAAACACACATGCCAACATCCACCTCCATTTGACTTTCAGAAGCTTTATTCCATTTTTTCATTAGGCGGTTGTATTAAAATGTTAAAACGCAGTAAAAGCAACAACTAAAACTAAAGACCTGTTTTTAACTCAGAATCAAAACTGTGGCCTTTAGATTGTATAAAAAATAGAACCATATTTGTGCCTCAGAACTTTAATCCCAAGATAAGTTAAAACCCTTAAAACATCTATGATCATACGTTTTTACCCCCTGAATAGAATAGTCATAGAAAGTGTTTAAAGAACTTGAAAACAAGCTCTGAGGAAAAACACTGTTACCTTCAGGTCCCTGTAGACAACGAAGCGGTTGTGCATATGTTCCAGACCCAGGATGATTTCAGCGGCGTAGAAGCGCATCTCTTTCTCGCTGAAGACGCCATGCTGAGAGAGGTGGTAGTGCAAGTCCCCCCCTGAAACGCACACAGAAAGACAAAACAACGTGGGGCGTTTAGGGCAGGATGGTATCGTCAAAACTTTTGTGACAATAAATTTCCTCATTTCAGATGTGATATTATTTTAATATCGAACTAAATAAAAGCCCAAAACAGACGTTTAGAAAGCTCCTCCAATCTAACATGTTGAAAATATTTACTTCCATCTCGACTGGCCAATAGAGGGCGCTAGGGTTCCGCTCCACCCACCCAATGACCCTGATTAAGACATACAAATATATATTTTATAATAATTTAACTTTAAATTAAAATGTACAATATATTGAAATGTATTAATATATATATATATATATATATATATATATATATATATATTAGATGTGCAAGACAAATATTTAATCTTTAATGACCAGTAAAGTGTCATTCCATTTTTCGTCAGATTGGTGACGTATTTCCGCCCTAGGGCGCTAAAATCTTCACCCATCGACTCTCGTTAAAGGTCGTCCATGTGCAGCAGCTCCTCTGCAATACAGAAGTATAGGAGAGCTCAGGGTGCAGCTAAGCTGGACCTGATGTGACAGCAAGTTTATTTGCTCACCACCTCCCGCCACAGTGCAGACGTTTTGCAGGTGATTGACAGGTAGTTGTGGGAGTTGGAGACGCATCGGAGTGAAATGGCACGAGAAATGTCCTTTTCCAGGACCTGGTTTAGCTACGAGGCTTGGCTAACAGCATGTAGCGATGCTAAAGCTTTATTCTGCTTTTCCTGCCTCTTTTTTAAATGTCAGGATCTGACCCAGCATGGATTAAAAAGAGGTACGACTGATTTAAAGCACTTTTTAGAAAATGAGCATAGTTGCTTTAAATACATTCTCAGCAAATAGGTTTTATACGTTAAAAAATATAATATAAGCCGACTAATAGCTTCTCCATTATTAAACTTGTACATATTTTTTTAGGTTTGTGATGCAATATTGCACCAATTCTGACTTTAATCTCAGAATTTTGAAAAGTCAAAATTTGGACTTTTCCCCCATATTAAACTGAAATATTTAAAAATTAGTTTACTTTTTTTTTTCCAGCGGCCCTTATCCTCTTCCGTAGGAACACATTCAATGCCAGTCTGAATTTGCTTCTTTTTTATGTTTTTAACAAACTGTGTCATCATGTTAAGTTTTAAAATCCTTTAACCAATCAGTTCACTTTTCCACCTTCTTTGTATTCAGCCTAGGTTTTGGCAATAAATCGTATTTTTACTGTTACCATCATTCATTACGACAACCTGCGCAAATTTTCCCATGTCGGTAAAGAAATCGGTAAAAAATTCTGCCATTTTCCTGTGTGCGCTAGGCTGGTATTTCCTTCCTCTTTAAGACACGGCAGCATGTAGGGGAACACGTGACTCCCCCGATCCAATCAGAAGCATAAGCTAATAGAGAGGCAGATGAACCACTGTAATAAACGGAGATCAGTGGAATGAGCCCAGGGAAAGGGCTGTTGATCAGTTCATCCTGTGGAGCCGAGTGAGAGCAGACATGAAGCTGAGCGTGCAGAGAAGTAGTCAAGAGCGCGCTGGCAGAGCTGAGCGCTCAGCAGACCGGCTTTAAGTGACGGTGTTCGAGTTTAAACGATGCAAATTGTTCTCAGTGCACGTTCAGTTCGATGGTTTGAAAATTAAGCCATAGATGTTGAGCAAAAGAAAACAAAATGAAAAGTTTGTCTGAAAATTGTCGGGGAATAAAAAAGTGACACATCTAACCTCCGCCATCTACAGCACAACCACACTGTTGAAGGCTCCATTACCTTTACGCAAAAATGTTTGAAAGAGAGGAAACATTTTTCTCCTGTTCAATGAGACAATGTTGAATGTTTAAACCTTAATGGGTACAAGACTTTAATATTCAATTAAAAGCAATATTAAAGCAAATATAAATAGATTAGTAGCACTTCCTGCACATGCCTTTATTTCTGATAGAAGAGCCGGAGCATTTATCGTGCATTTATCGCTGGAGATAAAACTACCAAATTTATTGTGATAGTGATTTGAGGTCATATAATTCAGCCTACCGTTCATTAGGTCCAGGATGAAGCAGAGCTTGTCGGGAGTGTGAAAGGCATAGGTCATACAGACGATGAAGGGGCAGTCCTAGAAGGAAGAGGAGCAGACAATCATCATCATCATCAATAAAAAGTAAAACCAAAAGCTCTGAAAGTATCAAAGTGGATTAGATTAGTGGTCAGGTTGAAAAAAGGACAATAAAGTAAGAAAACATTCAATTTCCTTACTATGTTCCTCACAGTGGAAACTGACCGCTTAAATCTCTGAGGCAACTTTTTGCATCCTTCCCCTGAACAAGTTTGTTGAACAATCTTTGTTTTCAGGTCATTTGAGAGTTGTTTTGAGGTGCGGAGCCCATGATGAATCTTTAGAGGAGATTCAAACAGGAGAAGAACTTGCAACCGGCCACCTTAAATACATTTTCTCATGACTGGATACACCTGGCTATGGAGTTCAAATCTTAATGCAGTTACCAAACCAATGTTGTGTTACAGTAAGTCATTGAAAAGTAGTTAAGGGTATTCAAATCAATAAAATAATTAGGGTATTCAAACTTTGCACCTGTCATGTTTTGTTTTTTTATGCATATTGCAGATTTCTGTTAGTCCAATAAACCTAAATTCAATACTGAAATGTGACTGTGTCCATCAGTTATTATATATATTAAACTCAAATAGCTGTTGCAAACACCCAAATATTTAGAAATAAACATAATTAAGATTAATAGCTGTGCCCAAACTTTTTCATCTGACTGCATATAATCCACACAGACCAGGACTTCAGCTGCTGTCAGTCTGGGTTGCTGCTGCTGCTACTTTTAGACACAGCAGGCAAACCTGTGGCAAGCCGGGCGATGGGAAAGAAGGAGAAGATGATGAGAAAAAGAGAGCAGAGAAAGTGTGGACTGCTGGAAGAACTGTGGTGAACTGGTGAAAGAAAAGTGAAATGGCGTTCTCAAAGATGACTCTGCACATTTAGAGGATGTTCTGCTCAACCTGCTGCTGCGAAGCAGGATTCTCCACCATGAACAGAATCAAAAATAAACCTGGATCCAGGCTCAAAATTAGCTCCTTGATATGTGCTTTAGAACGGCTTAGTCTCCATTCAAACCCAAGTTGAAAACCTTGCAGGGCAGCATAAAGCCCACTGCCAACATTAAGACAGAAAAAAATAAAGAAATTACCAAACGGTCAGATCAGGTGTTTTATAGAATGTGTGAATCAGGAAATTGCCTATATACTAAACTGAGCGATTGTTTTTCTCTACTTAAAAATACTTCAGATTATAAAATGGAAAAAATTTTTCTCTTTTTTTAATGTTTTTTTTTATTTAAAAATTCAACGTGTAACATGGATGCATAAACACCTCATTTTATTTCACTGTTAAATTCTGTTTAATGTAACGGATTATAATTAAAAATGTCTCCAGACCTTTACTGGTTGATGGTTTTCTTAATTCCAACCCCGCTGATTTTTAATTGGCTACCCCTGCTTTACATCAACCAGCCATCGGCGTTTCCCAGTTACAGCCACTCACCGTTTTCACTAACATGTTTTAGTCGTTGGGACATGACATTTGAACAGATTAAAGCTGCTGAAGGCTTATAAAATTTGATTCAACTAGATTTAAAACCTTCTCCTATTACATATCAAGTGTTGCAGAGATTCTCTGATGTCTCCTTAAACGTTTTCTGACTCTTTGAACGTAACGCTGGTTAGATGGACCAGTGAGCAAACGCTGCGCGCAGGTGGCGCAGTAGTTGCACATTTCAACTGGTTTATTATTTCAGATGTGGTTTAAGGAAACTATAATTAAATAAGGTTTTTTTTGGAGTCATCCCTTCAAAGTGTGTGGCGCAGGACGCTAGCGCTGGCCTTTCCTCACTGGTCTAGTCAAAGGAAACGTTGGTTTCTTACTTTCTAAAACAGTTCTGTGTAACCCATAAACATGAAGAGAAAAAAATAAAGAGAAGTTTCTACTCTAAGCATGAAAAGCTGCTAACATTAAGCGAGTTCACACCTTTACTTAGAGCTGATCATCTAACCCAAGATGGAGGTTATAAGAGGTAAAGTTGGTGCTGCAGAACCCTACCCTTTAAAACCGCTGCTCATATATTAGGGACGTGTGATGCGGGCTTGTTTTCAGCAGTTAGAACCACATCCACGCTCTAAGTTTGCTACTTATGTGCAAGCTAAAACAGAAGAGCGCTTCTAAAAATGGAGTCAAAGATTACATGTTTATAAACCGCAGTAGTGAGTCTAACGAGCAGTACAGGAGGAGGTCAGCATCAGAGGTCAGAGAAGGAAGCGTTAGAACCTCAGAGTCGAGGTTGAACCCGAGCCGAATGATGAACTCACCCCGGTGCTGACTAACGACAGCATGATTCTCTCATTGAGCGCCAGAGTCTCGCCCTGCTTCATTTTAATCCGCTTCTTGTCCAAGCACTTCATGGCATACCTGAAGTCAACATGAGAAACGTTAGAGCGGAGACAACCCCCTCAAAAAGATGGCCGCCTCGCTTAGGGTTTGGCTTACATCTTCCCGGTGTCGGCCTTCCTGCAGCCGTACACCTCCCCGAAGCCTCCCCTGCCGATGATTCGATGCACGCTGAAGTCATTCATGGTCAGCTGAGGGGAAACAGAGGAGGGGGTCTTTAATGGAACAGAACAACATCCCTTCCTTGTAGAACCGCCGTTCGCTTTACTCGTCGCTGCTACAAACATCGACTCATTAAGTAGAAAAATGAACAATTTGTGTCGTTTGCTTAATGTTTTCAGCAGAAGAGTTTAAACAATGAGGAAGAATTAGACCTGCATAAAGACAAAGGTAAATAAAATGTTTTTATCGTCACAGAATTGCATGTTTCTAAGCAAAAACAAGGCGTTGTTTTGGTCCACTCTATAAAGCCTAGAACTCAACGCTATTTCTGACATTTTGAACTGATAAAGCTTCCTGGATGGGAAGAGAAACATCTTCAAACTTGGAAACAAAGTGAATTGTTTTTCAACCTTTTTGGACTGACTATGAGCTGAATGACTGAGGATCTTCAGCAGCTTACAGGAAGCATCGGGGCATGGAAATAGTTTGCATTGTAACTTTCCTATATGACCCTTCAAACATGACTTTATGACGCTATGGAGGTTAGTGAGCAGCTTATAATCTGCTTGTTTGGGGTCTCCTGAATTAAAATGCCACAATAAACAGTTTTCCTTTCCTTTTATTCATTCGTTTCACACACAGCATATGGCTTCTGTTTTGCTCTTAAAAAATAACACCCGTTCCTCCATGTTTGCAGCTCTGCCCGAGTGACGACTCTGTAGGTCAGATTGGAGCTGCTAATGGTTTACATTCAAGTCAGACACGGGTAACATTTTAAGGCTAATATGAAAAATCTTGATTCCTGAGTTTGGATCTGCAAGTTTAGAGCTACAGTGAGAAACTATGAAAACTATCAGACAGGTTCTGATTTAGAACCACAGATGGAATCTGCTCAAACCGGATGAAACTGGGCCGTTCAGACTGCTGTAAAACAGGCTGATACGAGTCGCATAAGGGTGGGAAAAAAAACAAAAACAAATCAAATTTGGGTCACATTTGTCTGCAGTGTTAACACAGCCTTCAATGTTTCTCTGCTTCAACACACCTGAGTTCAATAAGCAGGTCGTTAACAGAAAGAGGAGAACTGGGCAGCGGACTGAGACGCTCAGATGTGTGGAGGCAGGACTGAGCATCGGACGCCTCATGTTGGTACTCAAAAAAGTTTTAAAAAAACAATCCACTGGACTTTGTTTCCAACAAAGTCTTGTTTTTGTTTAGAAATTGAAAAACTAATGTTGCACCGTTATTGCCACCAGTATGGGGCGGGGCCACTAAAATGGTTGTATCGGTATCGGCGAGTACCAACAAATAGGGCAAGATATCATTTCGAGAGCCAAAAGTTTATTCAACTATTGTCACCCATTCCAGGTAGGCAATAAAAAGTTCTACTGGATTCACGTTGTATTGGTCTTTTTCCTGCTTCACAAAGGTAGGCAGCAGCTTGACAAAGCCATGATGGCAATTATTTTACATCCAAGTAGTCTGCAGTTCTTCAGCCGATACGTCATCGACTGATACAAATACAGATAGCACCGGTATCAGCCAATACTGAACAACCAGGTATCTGGTATCAGGGCAAAAAAAGGGCATCGCTGCAACACTAATTAAAACAGACGAATGGGTCCGCCCCTTTGGAATGGCTTCTTTGTGAACCGTTCCACCCCTAGTATGGGGCATTGCAGGCTAACAAAGTCCACGGTTCGGTTCACGGTTTCGTGATCACGGTTTTCAGTTCGATATATGTTGATTTATAGGAAAATCTCTAAGCTGACATGTTGGTCGTGTTTCTGTTAGCATAACAAAACGTGTTGCACAATGCTTGCACACTGTTTTTATCCATAACTTTCTTTCCACCATCATCGTAGGTCACTAAATGCAAAGCGGTCCCATACAGCAGACCTATAAAGTGCTGCTGGCGCGTCTTCCAACTCCTGTTCTTTCCCACTCGCCATACCCACAAAATTCTCCACAACAACTGATTTTTTTCTGCTACACCCGGCTACGCTGCTTCGCTTCTTCTTCTTCTTATTAACTACTGGTGGTTGGCTTTGGTCGCAGTACCGCCACCTTCTGCTCTGGAGTGTACACGCTTCGCCTATGAGAAAAAGGAGCAGCGCATGAACCGAACGCAACACACACGAATCGAACCGAGACAGTCGAACCGAACGGTTCAGACGGTTTTCATAAACCGTTACATCCCTACCCCATACCTGTCTAGGTCTCTGAAAGCGGGGGTCGTTAAAGGGAATTGTTGGCCTGGCTGAAAAGAGGGGGGTCCCATGCCCCTCTGTAAAGGGGAGGGGGTTGCGATGATAGTGGGAACGAATCAACTCAACTGCTGCATTGTAAGTTTTGAAAGCAGAAATCTGTTTAAGGTTGGTGTTTCTTTCTTAACATAGATGGCTTCCTTCACGCCCCTCTCAATCCACCTGTCGTCTTTGTCCAAAATGTGAACATTCTGGTCCTCAAAAGACTGTCCTTTGTAGATGAACCTCATATTCTTGTCCTAAGGAGGTCGCTCTTGGGGCAAGCATCTGTGCCCCATTCCAAAGGGCAGACCCCTTCGTCGCTTCAATTTGCATGTTTTCTAAACAAATATAAGGGCTCGTGGGGCTACTGTATATAGCCTCAAACTCAACGCTATTCCTGCTATTTTGAATCGCAAAAGCTTCCTGGATGGGAAGCAAAACATCTTCAAACTTGGAAATAAAGTCCAGTGGATTTTTTTTTTAAATGACTCTGACCTGGATGACTGAGAATCTTTACCAGAATACTCACATGAATGTTGAGTTCCACGTTCTTCCACTGGCAGAACCGAGTAAACTTGTCACTGAGGACAGAAGAGAAAGAGGGTCACATGTGACTCCAGGAACACAGAAACCTGCGAGCCGTTTCCCTTTATTCACCTTTCAATGAACTTCTGGAAGATATTCCCTCTCAGGCTGTCGCAGATCTCCAGGATGTACGGCTGCAGAAGGCGACACAGAGAGATCAGCTTCAATAAGTTTCATCGTAAAAACTGGGATTTCATCCAACATTTGATCAGCTACCGTAAACAGGCTGCGATCGCTCAGTCGCACCTGGATGTAGCATCTAACTATTGAGTAATAATGCAGGTGGACGGCGTTTTAGGGCTAAAGTTAACCACAGGGGATAAAAGAGTAAACAGAGCAACAAACAGGCTGGGAGCTAAAAAAAGGAAAATAGTGATTCAATTTACCAACGCACTCCTGCAAGATCATTCATCAAGTAAAGCTCAAAAACTGAGCCAGAGGTTTTTTATATCACTGCATTCATGTAAAAATATGAAACAGGACATTTAGTTTGTTCTAATATAATAAATTCAGAGCAGAGAGGATCTCATGATGGCAGAAAAATTAGAAACAACCGGAGGAGTTTCCATGATAAAGAACAATTTGTTTCCTAAAGCTGGTGAAATGGACACCAGCATCTGACTGACTGCAAATCTTCATCTGGGCAGGTTGGTTAGCTGTTAAAATAGGAACATTTTATACACTGGAACAACCGAGGGGAGATTTTATCTTTATTTTAGGTGCAAAAATCTGTTGACGGCACTTGAACTTGTTGACATAGAAAATCTGATTTGCAGCTCAGGCCCGTGACCTTCACAGCTGCTCCGCCATCAGGCGAATAAAGACAAGGCTTCTAATTTAGGAAACATGGCTAAAGAGAGCTAAATGAGAAGCATATAAGACGAACTCCAGGAGTCATGTGCCTGTATGTGTCAAGGTCTCACTGCAGAAACACTGCAGTGAGTTTGTGTTTATAAAGCTCTGCTAAAGGAAACTTCCTGAACATTTTGAGTCGGTTGCCAATCAAATCCTCGTTTTCTCCTAGTTTACTATAAAACCAGCTCTGAGCAGAGCTCCACCAACAGCTGTTAGCTTTAAGGATGCAGTTATCGATCTATTAATCTATTGATTAATCTGGAAAAACAGTTGGATCAGAATTTAACCGGTGCTGCTTTAACAGAATATCACCAGGGATCCAAATAAAGCATATTTACAAAGAAGCTACTTTTACAATCTAAAATGGAAAATGTTCGCTTTTTTCTCAGCAGGTTTTTACTTGAATTTAACCCTTAAAATAGCAAATTACTTGATAATAATTTCATTAATTGATTAATAATGTTAATGGTTTCAGGTCCATTTTTTTATTTAGCATAAAAATGTGTTGCTGATATTTTTTGTTAAAGGAAAAGTCTGGTCACATTCAGAATTCAAACTTCTAAAAGTTCTTTAAATATGAAATTATTCCATACTGTTCAATAAATGATAAGTGTTTTTAAATTAGAGTCATTTTCATCTGAATGTGCTTTACTGGAGGCATCCATGCTTGTCAGAGAACACTACTGCCACCTACTGGTTTGTGACGTCATGGTGTGGTATCGGCTGTTGATCAAGTCCCAGTGCTGTATCTGGTGTTTGTCACAACGCGCTATTATCCAAGTCATCTTGAAAACATTCTTCTTCCAAATGTTGGCTACATATTACGTGTTTTTTCTCTGGCCAGAAGTTGGATCGCCAACTTGAAGAAGGAGGATTTGCCATCAAACGACGAACCCGTTCGTGGAGGATCAGGAATCAGAAAGGTGAAATGACTCATTTTTTTTCCTTTTACCCGTTGATTCCAACATCCAGCTGCCATGCACGTGGGCATTGTCAGTTTCACTATAGCTCTGGTGAATTTCAATGGTGAAGTCCTCTGGAAATCTTCAATAATTGTTGTTGATTGCAGATGTGTCTAGTAGTTCCCATTGATTTTGCTTGTAAAGCAGGGAGAATGGCGCTAGGCTTACCGCACCGTGACGTCACTGCTGGAAGATGGCAGGAGTGAGGTGTTACTATATTTGGGCATTAAATAACTCCAACGTGTTTGTTTTTAATAAATAATGATCTATTGGTTATTCCTTGCTGACCGGACTTTTCCTTTAATAAAAAACTTTAATCTTTTCACAGCCTTTACTGCTGCTTTTTTTAAATTTTCTTTAAATGTAGTTCATTATATTTTTAATAAAGTCCTATTAAAATCCTCTATCTGGTTTAAAGGGTGCTGCTTTGACTTAGTGGGGCTTTGCTTTGTAGCTGCACCAGTTGTTTTTTGTTTTTCAACAACTTTTCATAATCTTTCCCAGCCAATCCTGGGAAATTGTTTCAATTTGTGGCGAGCTGAGACTGAAATGAAAAAAAGATGGGATCTGCTCACCCTGCAGTCGATTGACTCTATACGCAGTCAGGGTTACATGGAAAGAAACGGATCATGGAGTAAAAAGTCAAACACCTTTAACGCCCAGGTCGCAGCATTCTGCTGGTGTCCACAAGCAACAAGTTAGAAACCACACGTCACACCTGGAGTGGGGAGAAGGGCGCTAGGCTTACCACACTGTGACCTCACTGCGTGTTACTATATTTGGGCAAAAGTGGCCGCTCCCAGACTCAGTGATTATTGTGCATTTTTGTACTGATTAATGCTAAATTCATTAAATCATTGCGCACATATTAGTTTTAGGTATAAATGATCCATTGATCATTTCTTGCTGACTGGACTTTTCCTTTAAGGATCGGCGGGAGCCCTGTTATAAACTGTCCGATGCGAGTTCTTGCAGAAGCACAGAGACGTTTGTAGGAAGTTTGTTTTACCTGGAAAAGAGTCGGTGGGACCTGTTTCTTTGCCAGATGACTCTGCACATGGTCCACCGCCTTCTTGGAAAATGGCTGAAAATAAAGCAAAGAGTCATTAAAGATGCAGCCTGAGCAGCAGTTTCACTTCTGCTTCCTCTGTGCAGAGACTGTGTCTGCTGCTCCAACAGAGGCAGCGGGAGGTTTTCTTCAGTTCAATTAACTTTATTCATATTGATTTATATATATATTTATATATATATATTTATTTAAATTATCAATTAGGAAGAGAACAGGAGGCAATAGATATGTTTAAATGTTTCTATTTTAAATATTAACAGCAGAGCACCCCCCCAAAAAACAGGACACTTTTATCATAACTAATATAAAATGGGGCAGTAGCAAAATAAATGAGAACAATTTGTACAATTTAAAGCCGATAAGGACACCAGCAAAAAGAAAAAAGTACAGAACATGTGGCCACGGCTCACCTTTCAAATTCTTATTTCTATAAACAATCGCGCCCTTTCACACCCATGATCGTTATTTTCTACCTTTTGTTTATTTCTTTACCCAAACCCCCCATAAAACTAATTGATACATGCGGTTAATGTAATAAAAAAGAAGCTGTTTTTTCGACCCCTGTACGTAGTTACTCCCCGTATCTGCAATTCTCTGCCCACTCATCTAAAAACCTAAAATTAGGAGCGACTTCTTGATGTGAGCTGCTAAATATGAAGGCCAAAGTGATCCTGAAGTGGGATCAGCAGAATAAGTGGCTGAACGCCTCAGCAGCATCACATCCTGAATGCATTCAGGCGGAGCTACTATCTCAGACACACAGCCCACAGATGCATTTGGGTTTCCACCAACATTCAGGATAATTCCTGCAAAAACCTGAAGTCAATAAAGATGGAGGGAACTCCATAATGGAGGGGCTGCAGCTTCTGCATTTAATAAGGCTTTAGTGTTTTGAGTAGCTACATCAGCATAACACTCCTTTTCCTTAGTTGGCTTCGCTGCCCCGGTCAGTGAGCAGTTAAACACCTTTTCTCTGATAAGAAGAACACCAGATTATTGGAGAGTTTCATTTAGCTTAAGAAGGTTTACATGCTGCTAAAAATTGCTGTTCTCCTACTCTGCAGAATCTGTTAGTTCAATCTCTAACGTTCTGCTCTCTCCTTTTTTCTCATATTAGCTTTGCCTCGTCTGTTCCTGTTTGGCTGTGACTCAAATCCTGGAGAGAAATATCAGCTGTGCTGCTGCCATCAACACCTTTGTTTGTAGATGATGGAGATCGGTCTGTTTTTCAGTGTAGTCCTGTTTCTCTGGCTGTGACTGGCTGGATGTGGACATGTGAGCTGGCTTGGAGCTCGTCTGCCTGGCTGTTCGTTTCCTGGACGGGGCCGCCAGTGGAGCTGGTTTACAGTTGCCTTTTTTATCTCTGTTTCTTTTTCTATGTCTGCTTCTGTCTCCTTGAACCCCAGTCGGCCTCAGCAGATGGCCGCTCACACTGAGCCTGGTTCTGCTGGAGGTTTCATCCTGTTGAAAGGGAGTTTTTCCCTCTCCACCATTGCTACACGGATGCTCAGTGTGAGGGATTGCTGAAGAGTCGATGCAATCAACTAGTTTTTCTTAGATAGAAAACTTTTAATCAATTTGACTGGATGATCTGGTGAACTGCAAAGTGCCTGAGATGACATGTGTTGTTAATTGGTGCTATAGAAATAAACTGAACTGAATTGAAATAAAAAATTAAAAAAAGACAGTGATGGAATTAGAATCTGCTGCCAAACAATCTGCTTTCCTAAAACCTGTCATAAGTTAGATAACAGAAGAAATTCGTATGACTTTGCTTCCAATTAACTACAACTGAACATCAATACAATAAAGTCATGTCAATCTGCTCAGTTAAAGTTATGATGAATAATACAGGTCAGCCAATCAACAGCCACTAACTTCACATGGAGCTCAGTTATTATGAGAATAAAGTCATTTTTTCAGTTTGTTTTGCTTTTCTTTCTAAATCATGATTAACCAGCAAAACTTCCTCCAAGGCAGCAAGAAGCAAGTCAAAAGATGAATTCTTTAGTTTTAGTCTCATCTGCACCTTCAGCTTTTTTTTCTCTTTTTTTTTGAAGGGTTTAAGGCTTTAAGGGTTAAGGTTGGTGATTAGCGTCCCTTTTAGCATCCAGGTCCCTCTTTGGACCCATATCTTCTGCACCGCGTGGCTACGCTGACAGGAATAACGACTCCTATTGGTAGGAGGTTATAAATATAAACATCTGTAGATGTGTTATGATTTGGGCCACAAATATCATCACCATCAGCAGACTGGGAACTCTTGGAAAAAGAAATGACCATCAGCCTTGGATGACACATCTATGCGTCGTCCACTGGAGGAGTAGAACGTCCTGCAACCCTCAGCCAGGATGAGCTATTACAGCAGAGAGGAAGCAAAAACTTGCGTGCCGGTTCCTTTTTGACCCTTGTACAAGTTTAATTCTGATGCGCAGCTGAAGCATCTTTGCTGCTCTAGCTGTATGGTCGAAAAGCGGGTCTGATGCGCGTTGGACGGAGCTACCCTATTCTTTCTTTGCCTGGAAGAATGGCAGCTATACTTGCTGTGATCCGTGGGTAAAAACTGGTCTTAATATGTTTTTAGGTGAGAATCCAACTGAGAACTTAATCTGTGGAGTCAGTTCATCCAGATTACCTTCCTGCCTTCAAATATTATGTCGCTGCCTCTGGACTTGACTTGAGTTTTCCTCTCAACCGTCGCTACAAGGCAAGCATTCTTAGTGTGAAGGATTGCTGAGGAGTAAATTAGTTGATGCAATCAGCTGGTTTTGCTTAGATAGAAAACTTGAATGATCTGGTTGAATTGTCTCTCAAGTGCCTCAAGGTGACGTGTTGTGAATTGGCGCTTTATAAATAAACTCAGGTGAATTGAATTAACATCCTACACAACAAAATCAGTAATAAAAGCCAGTATGATTCGTGCTGAACCCATATCGGGTCAATAATGGTATCGGTCGACTTTTAATGCTGCAATATGTCATTGTTAATGAAAAATTTGTATCGGGACAACCCGAGATTTATAGAACAGCAGACAGAGAAAGGAACCTTTGCTCTTTGTAAAAACATAAATATTTTACAAAGTTTGAAGAAATACAGCATTAGCAATATGAAACTGAAAAATCTATATGCTCCAGCCTCTGATAAGGTTTTACACAAAACAGAATCATGATTCTTTTCCTTATTTTTGGTCAAATCTGAGGATCCGCTCAGCAGGGTGATGTGGGACCAACAGCTTAGCGGCCGCCTGACCAGCAGCAGGTGTCTGACCCCGAGTGCGCCAGTGACGCAGTGTCTGACTAAGAGGTGCATCCTCACATGTGAGCAGGACAGCAGCTCCTTCATGATGTAGACGTCATAAATCTGCCGGCTGCGGCTCAGGCGCTCCTGCTCCGAGTCCAGCTTCTCGTACTCCTTGATCTGAAACAGAAACGGGACTGGGTCTCACGGGGACTTCCTGGGGCGGCTGAATTAGACTGAGCTGGATTAGAGGGCTCGGTGCCAGGCACACACCGCCACCTCCCACTTACTTCTTCGTAGAACTTGAGCTGAGGCACAGCCTCGTCGATCTCGTTCATACAGAAGTCCTTAAACAGCAGGAAGCCTGAGAGAAACAAAAACAAACAGGTGAGGAGCAGGAAGGTGTCTGATGGGACAGTTTAATCCTACAACTGATTAAATTCTTCTCCTTCCTCAGCAGGCTAATCATTCCATCCTATCGCCTCCATTCAGATCCAACTAAATTATATTACCTGCAAAGAACAACAACAACTCTTCTTTATTCAAACAATCTGCTAAAGATATAACAAAGGTTTAGAAAACAGTTGTTTAGATCATGAGTCTGCAACCATCATATCCAAAGAGCCATTTAGAGTCCAGATAAGAAAAAGTCCTTTTAAGTCGCAAAATATTGCATGACTTTAAAAAAAAACTTTTTTTTCACTCAAGATATTTTTTATTGAGTTTTATATAAACAAAAAACAGAGCACAGTTATAAGGTGTTGCAAGGTAGGCTTATAGAAGCCAGTTGAACAAGTTGCTCATACAAAAGTTTGTTCAAGTAAAAGAAATATAGACTTAGTAGCATGACAACTACAATAAAACAAGTCAAGTAGTGAAGCACAAAGACATAATACAATAGAACAAACAAAATAACCCCTTCCCCATCACCCAATCAGTCACTGCCACAACATTCAGGACCCGCCTAAGGTAGAATCAGTGCAGTTGAGCATGTCTGAGCAATTAAAGAGCTGGAAATGCTTTCAAGAAATGGCCCCACAAATTTTCAAATGTATCAAGAGACTGTTTAAGTAATTACCTGATCTTTTCGAGTTTTAGACAAGACATAATATCTTGCAGCCACTGTGAATGAGATGGTGGGGAGGCATCTTTCCATCTGAGTAAGATTGCACGGCATGCCAAAAGTAAACCAAAGGCTATAGAATATTTTCTAGTAGCACTTGAAACAGCTCTGCCCTCAAGGACCCAATTATTTTTTTTTAACAATAATATTTGTCTGTGTTCATCATTTCCAAGTTAGTTTTAAAAAAAAGAAGCTCTAGAAACAAATTTTTGGTTCTTTTGATGCCACTCTGTTGTAAAAATTCTATTAAAATATTCTTTATAAAAATCACTAATCTCATACTGGTGTTTGTTATTATACTAGAGCCGTTGTAGCCATTGTAACGACCCCCCCTTTCAGAGACATAGACAGGTTTCGCGTATTGCAGGCTAACAAAGAAACAAGATGACCTCCATTCCAAAGGGGTTGGTTTAATTTGCATGTTTCTGAGCAAAAACAAGGCTTTGTTTTGGTCCATAAAGACTCAAACGCTTTTTCTGACATTTTGAATTGAAAAAGCTTCCTGGCTGTGAAGCAAAGCGTCTTCAAACTTAAGTCCAGCTGATTTATTTATTTATTTTTTGCTTTTTTGGAATGGCTATCTGACCAAGCTAAAAGATGATAACCTGTTAGCTACCTAGCACAGCTAGCCACGGAGCCACCCAGTTGTCCTCTGTTATCTATATCTCTATATCTTGTTCTTGCTTTGTTACTTTCATCATGAACATATTTTTTAGCTTAGTTATTGATCAGGTAAAACTTTATCTGTCTTTAGAGACGCTAACATTACAGATGCTCCCGACTTGGCACACGGACGCTGCATTGTTATCGTTGTCTGGGCAACCACAATGTTTTACCTCATGTGGCAACGTTCAGCCACTCCTGTAGCGCAATGTCACCAGCATGCGCAGGACCAGAGCATATCTGGTACCTAAAGCGGCCTTAAACTGCTGCAGAGGAGCTCAGCCACCTGGTTCACTTCAAACTTGGAAAAAACAAAGTCTACTGGTTTGTTTCTTTTTTGGATCTGGATGAATGAAAATCTTTACCAACTTTTATTTTTCTGTGCTTCTTTCTCCCTCTATCAGCTAAGCAGGCTATCATTAGCTTAGCCACCCACAGGGAACACAGTGGATGTGATTTAAATGATGCCTTGAGGCAAAAAAAAAAAGACTAATCAATATTTGGAACGGATGTCATTGATTAATTCAATGAACCCTTACAGTCCTAGAAACACATGTTTTAGGTTAAAAAAACAACTTAAAGTTAAGAAAAGCAGATGGAGGGACGGACAGATGCAAGACTTCACGGATACAACATTCAGACAGGAAGTCTGGAAATCCAATCATATTTATGCTGTTGATTATTTCCTCCATTAGAGCACGTGTGAAAGATGCAGACAGAGGAGAAACCAAGGAAGGAGGCGACCTGTTTCTGTGACATGTTTAGTGTCACTACAAACAAATGATGCATTCAGCGCTATTCCAGAACAATTATCCTTCAGTATTATCCAATCAGACCTATTTTGGTCTGTATCGTTTCCGTTTTATTTGGCCTTTTCGTGCCACAATTGAGAGACTATTTAAAAACATTATGATTAGTTTCTTTAAACCCCCTGTTTTGAAACGTAGTTAAACTTCTAGTTCATCTAGTTTCATCCCCGTTTGGATGGGGCTTAGGCTGCTCATTGTGGTTAAATGTTGTTAAAAGCAGCAATTGGTTTTAAAAATGAAAATAACTAAATTAAATCTGAAATCAGCTTTGAAAAATACCATAGTCAGAAAAAGGTTTTGAAAATAACTCTGTTTTCTTAAATGTAACTTTTACTGTAGTAGCCATTCTAAATTTCCCCACTTTCCTTGATGGGCCCTTGGCTGAGAAGCATCATCTCTTGGTCAGACCCTGTAATTCAGTGAAAGAGTTGTGTCACAGTAAAAAAAAAAAAAATAATGTGCACGCCCAGAAGAAGGCCAGTGGCTGGAAGTTGGAGGGGATTTTGCTGCCAAAATGATGCATTTGTTGGTACTCTGGAAGCGCGTGCAGTAAAGTGTGTCCTGATGCTTCTGATGCTTCTGATGCTCCTGTGTTCAATGCCACAGAGCAGCGTTGCTATATTTGCTGTGATCAGAGGGTAAAAAGTAGTTTTATTATGTTTTTAAGCGAGAAAATCGGCCTGAAAATATGGTCTGTGCAGTCAGTTCATCCAGATTACCATCCTGCCTTCAAATATTATTTCTCTATTGGAGCCGCTCAGATCCCACATACCGGCGGTGCGCTGTCACTGGGAATCCCCAGCAGCAGCTGCCTCAGGGTAGCTGTTCTGTCAGATCAGCTACCCATAGTCAATACGACTTATAAAATAGTCAAATAGAGACAAATAAAAATGAATTCATTTGAATATAAAAAAAAAAATCTAGAAAAAAATGTCAAATCTGAGAAAGTCAAATATGATAAAAAAGGAAACATTTAAATCTGAGAAAACAGTAAAGTTTTTTAAGTTTTATTAAGCTTTAATGTTTTAGAATATATTTTTCAGTATTATTATTTTCACAGGGTTCCTACAGCATAAGGCAAGTTAAATTCAAGACTTTTTAATGCCACTTGAAATAAAATTTAAGACCAAATTCACAAGAAACACAAGAAAAACCCGCTTGCGACAACTTAACCCAAAGGTTTATTTTAAAATAAACCCCTGCACTAATGTTTCAAATTTTGAAAAGCTTCCCATACAGGAAGAAAGCTAAAAACACACAAATGACAGATATATTTGAACAATTATTTAACTGAATTCACAAACTTTGAATCAGTTTTAAAGCCACAGCATAACCAGTGCTAAGTCTTTTTTGCAGCTATTTTTCTTTGTATCGTTTTCTATGTTTGATTTGGTGATAAGTGGAGGCGTTGCAGAGACAAGGGTGGAACTAAACTGAGAAATAGCGGCTGTTTCTCAGTAACTCGATTTTGACGCTTTGTGTTTCGTGCTTCGCATGTGCGACTCCACTGCCTTAATTCCCTTCGTTCTGAGCTTGAATCACTTCTTGCACAAAATACCTCATGTATGTTCCCTGGTTTTAGCCATGGAGAAAACTCTTGGCTACATTTACACTTGCTCATATTTTCCAGACAAAAAGTAAATGGCGCATCTCCCAAATGTCCCATCCGCAACAACGCTTTTATTGGTTGCGCTATCGGGACAGAACCAATAATGGCAAACCATTATTCTTTAAAATAATTTAAAAAAAGGTCAATTTTAATGTTTTATTTAGATTACAAAAATAAATCATAATAAAAATAATCCTATTTATGATGTTTTAAAAATTAAGACCTACGAAAGACTGATTTAAGACATTTTAATACCAAACAAGGCCTTAGTTTTATTTTGAAGAATTCAATGCCTTTTATGACTTTTTAAGGAAAACATAGTGGAACAAAATTCCCTCCATTCTAGATCAGGGTTTTCTCCACATAGGAGGTTCTCTGACTGTTATTAGTCAAATGATTTAGCATCCTTTAGAACCAAACTTGTTACCCACTCCACACCTGCACTGATATTCAGCATATTTTTTATTTATTTTTTTGTTCCAACTGGTGACCTTACAAAGGAAAAAGAAAAACAGCAATCTTGACAAAGAACTGTCTTTTTGTTGCGTTTTTCTTATAATATTATGTTTTTTTATTCAAATAGCTAATTTTTCCTTGAGATTAACACAAAGATATGAGTCTCCAACCTTTTTAGCGAAACACGTGGGCGTCTCTAACGTGCTTATGAAGGACAGCCATCTCAGCACAGGTCGTATCAGTCAGTCAAATACTATGAGGAGCTTACAGTAAGAGGTGAAGGGAAATAAAAACTCTGCCATGTTGCCTACAGGGATGAGACCCACTGTTGTCATGGCAATAGCTTCAGTAGCTATGGGCTGTGTGTGAACAGTGGTATGAAGACACAGATGAGATGTTAAACTGATCAGGGCGCTCTCCAGGAGGATTGGTGGAATATTACCGCTTTCTTGGTGATGTTTAATAGCTCCCTGTGTGGTCATATTAGAGATGAACAGAAAAACAGGTTTAATGAACTGAGAGGCACGTCGTACTTCTGCAGCTTTTTATCTAACAGGACATCAACCAACCAGCCTCATTCTCAGTGCATTCTGAAACGAGCCCTCTGCTGCTGCATCCTGAGGAGGCAGAGCTGCAGCCGGTCGCTACTGATCAGAAATGATTAAACAAAAACTGACACCCCCACCCCACCCCCCACACACACACACAGGTCAGCTGGCTGGTGTCCTCACAGACATTTTAACACCTTGCTGGACCGATCCATAGTGCCAGCTTGCTTTAAGCCTGCCTCCATCATTCACCTCCCTCAATGACTATAGGCCTGTAGCGCTGACCGCCATCATGATGAAATGCTTCGAAAGGCTGGTTAAAGAACACATCGTTCGTTTCTCAATTCAATAGAACGCCAGTACGGACTTATGTTCTCTCCAAGTATGTTCTTGAGAAGAACACATATTGGTCAATTGCAACAGAAGCGTACTGATGACATCACCACACACTAGGCTTGTCTGGAGCTGCATTTCACCTCCTGTTAATTTATTATTATCTATAGACTATTAATATGACTTTTTTCGTCTATTGGGGAATAATAATGAACACAGTGAAATCAACACAAATGAAGATTTTGCCAAGTGATACAAAATAATCGCCATCAGAGCCAGCAGTCCTTCACACGCGGCTCTGCAGAGAGAGGGCTTCTGCAGACGGGCTAACGTTAGCCCTGGCTGCTGTTACCCTCGGAGCTCCGCTGGTTGCCTTGGTCCCCTCAACTTCGCAAACTTTCCTTTTAAAAATCCATGAAATCAGTAAATGGGCCATATAGTGACGCTTAAAAGTATAATATTCTCGCCTCAACTGAAGTTAAAATGTACTTTTATAGAACAGCAACAGAAAAGAGAACTTTTAACTTAACACTCTGTGCTCTGTGAACACTCCATTCAAAGCTGCTGCTGCCGCAGTGCATGCTGGGACAGCTGTCACTCTCAAGAATGGACAAGTATTCTCTGATGCATGCTGGGTAAAGAGAACTTTGTCCGTCCTCGGTCTTCTTCTTGTGAATTGGAACAGTGCTAGGGCTGAGGCTGATGACGTTTCATGAGCACATGAGGACGACCGTAGTCTCCAATCTCCAAAGGGGCGGACCCGTTCGTCCGGTTCAATTTGCTTGTTTTCTAAGCTAAAACGAGGAGTGGAAATTTAACTCCAGCGTTTTGACTGGCCTCTGGTCCATATAAGCCCACCCCCCCTGGTTTAAGTGGCTCTTTCCTACTTTAAAGCAGCAAATTGGCAACCAGGTCAGCACCCCTTAATCCAAGGTCACTGCTGAAATGGAAACCAAAACCATGGAAGTAAAAAAGAAAACTCCCACCCAAACACAACTCTTAACTCATTAACATCCTGTGCAGTCCTATTGTTCTTAAACCGACTTTATTATATCACCATAGCTGACCTTTTTGTGACAGTAATGAGCTGTACAAATAAACTTGTTAAGCATGTTAGGAATGATTGCCAACATAGAGAGCTTACTGAAGACAGCAGCACTGCAACTTTACACCCAAAAGAAACACTTTTAGGGAGAGACAAGTGGCTATAATGCAAACGGCAAAAGACATAACAAGCCAGCAGGAAAATGACACCCAGAAGAGGAAATAAAAATGGCCTAACATCAGACTCTGAAAGGAGGAAGAGAGGTTTTGCTCTGCTAACAGTCATAAACTGCACTCCAGGTTGATACCATCAAACAATTTCTTTGCTTTACCGACTCGGTGCACAATTTTAGATGTTTTCCAACTGATAAAAAAAGAGAAAACAAGTTCATAACAGACATGTCATCATAGCACACTAGAAGAGATAGTCATGCCTGCAAGACTTGATAAACTAATGCAACTTAAAAAGACGAGTAGGCCAAAGGTCCTTAGGTTGTTAGAAGAACAGTACGGTCATAAAAACGGAAACATCTTAGTACAAGCATTAGCGAGGCGAAAGATTGCTCAATAATCATGAGCTGGATGCTCATTTCTAAAAGTAATGTCTTTTCAAAGTTTACTTTCTCTACTTTAAGGCCTCGCCAAGAGCAGATATGTTTAAATTCCCCAACATGAAAAGCCTTGGCGGTAGCTAAAGCAGACTCCCCCCAGTGATCTTGCACTCAGTCCCCCCATGGCTTCATCCGATTAGCGTCAGGTATTAGCTAAATTAGACTGCTAATGGGATCAAATTGTTGACACCAATCCTGATCTATCTGGATGGTGAATTTATGCTTCCCATACTCCCTGTGACTCCTTGGAGGACGTTCTTTCATCTTTAAAAAATGACTTTAGGTGCCTTTTGGTTCCTTTTATCCAGTCTGAAAAGACTTTCATTTTGACACTTTGATGAAGGAGGTCTTCGTTACCTACACTTCCAAAGCAAACTCTTTTCAAATTGGGTCATAAGATGCATTTTGACACTATTTTTTGCATCAGGTTCCTCCACTTTGGAGCTAAAAAAAAGCAGATTTACAGGAGCATGAGATAAGGGGAATCTGCTCCCATAGAGACGATGTTTACTGAAGTGATGTCTAGGTGCTGCTTACAAAGGCTTTGCGCATTGGTTAAGTCCGTACACCGTCACAAAGGCTAAATTCTGTTCTTTTTCCATCCACAGCCTGAATGTTTAGCATTGCGTACCAAGGAAAATTTTTAAATAAATCGACAATTCCATGTTTAAAAAAATGTTTAAGGGTGACAGCTCCAACTGGAACAGGTTAACAAATACTAACATCTACTGACCCATAAATATCACCACCATTAACAGATTGTGATCAACTTATCATCATGAAAAGGCATTGGACATCTTATAAACAGCTGTGTTTACACATCTTTAGGCATTATTATGTATTTTACTATAGTACGTGACCTACGCTGCCCCCTAGAGTCTACTGGAACATTCTGTGCAGTGAGGAAAAGCTGCTCTGAGCATAAAATGCTAAAAATACTGTTTTTAATTTTCACATTGACCATCAATGGGTCAAGCATAAACCAACCATGACCCCTTAAAGTTGTAGGGAAGCGGCTGTTCCAACCGTTGCATTTCCGAATTCTCCTGAGTGGTGCCCTTTACACGAGTGAATAAAGTGAATGTGATTGGTTGTTTATCAAGAAGGTGAGATTGTTGTGGCGGAAGGTTTGCCAGCAAGTATGATTCTAGCTGGTTTCTTTGAAGCATCTTGCTAACCAGTTAGCAACTTAGTGCTAGTAGGTTCCCAATAGGAAATTCCATTGGGACCAAGTAGCACTAAATTGGTGACTTAGAAACGACACTGTCAAGGAACGCTATGGACAGCGGAAACATGCAAGAGGAGGAGAGATTAGTGTCGGAGGTCGCGGATGAGTCTCCTCCGTCATCCATTTTTTATTTAGAGGAGGAAAGCAGGGAAGAAGATGTTGTGGAAGAGGACACCAGGGCGGCAGAAGCTTAGTTTCGTGTAGAAGGCTTCAAGCCGTACATGTTGGAGCCCTTGCCTCGCAACGCTGCCAGTTCTGTTAGCTCTACGCCTGCCGAAGACACAGACGTCCATCCCCGTGAACACTGGGACGGAACTCAATGGGAAAGGAAATTATTCTTATTTCTTATTTCAACCGTTGCGTATATTAGCTGTGACATATGAATCAAGATGCGATGTCTGCAAAAAATGTGATTGACAGTTGATTATGATTGGCTGAATTTAGGTGTTCAGGGGTACGTATAACTAACTGGCCTGCAGAAGATAACGGAAAAAAACCCCACAGATTTTAAGACAGGATTTTTTTTAAGTAGAAATTTAACATTTATATATGTATATGTTTAAGGAGGAATGATTTGACATTTAAATATGATTTCCCTTTAAGCCCAGCGGGCCCTGTACCGGGCCCGCTGGGCTTAAAGTCATAACACCTTCTGATGTTCATCTATTCATAGAAATTGCCAAAACTCAGTCACATGGTGTTTCATTCACATGCCTTAAAAATGGGGCTTTAAAAATTCTAAAACATGTTTAAAAATCATTGAAAAGTACTTTTTGTTTTATAGCTGTGCAAACAAATAAAATAAGAATTTAAATTCCACCTAAAATGAAGTGACTCTATGGGAGTAATGCAACAGAAGGTATTCATATTTAGCCACAGTTAGTTTCAAATACAGTTTCATGGTGTTTTGAAGTGTTTATTTTGGGAAAAAATGTGGTAAGGCTAAATATTTTTATTTTTCTTCTTTGTTTAATCAACTATAAATCAGACACGGTGACATTTAAAAAATATTCCTCAATGCCTTCCTGTCATAAAACTAAAAACAATTGTATTTGTATTTTTATTGATATTTGTTAATTATTAAAGATAGAAGAAGACAAGCTAGCGATTAGCACGGCTTTAGTTATTAAATGGCTTCATGGAGTCAAATTTTAGCTTTCCTGTGAGAGCAACCAGATCAACCTGTTCAAAAACGCTGTTAAAAGCACAGAGTCTCTCCTAGCACCGAATGTTGGATTACACCACAAACAGAGAGACATCACACTTCGTTCACACTGCATTCAAAGTAACACACTGTCTGACGGTATGTCAGAGGAACATGCCCTGAGATCAAGAGCCTTTCAAATATTTTATTAATCTTTTTCTCTTCAGTAGCCCAATAGGTTTCTTTTTAGTTATATCTGAACAGGTCTTGTTTAATAATGTTAGGGAAAAACTTTCATATTTATTCAGTCAGAATTTAAAACAGCTGGAAAAATAAATAGTTAAGATATAAGGTTTTATTTTAATTTGGCACACTGCAAAAAAAAAAAAAAACTATTCAACTCTTCATCTTAATAGAAATATTAGCAAAAGGATCCATCAACTTTAATTTATTAATCAATAACTTGCATCTCTATTTAGAACAGAAGAAGAGTAGAAGCAGAGAGGAAGCAGCTCCATCCATTCTCCATGCAGTTTGAACACAACATTGGAACCATTTGCTGCAAGGAAAGCGTGCTAAGCACCTGCTGCACCAGCATGAACGGCTGGTAAGTATCAAAAGAGGAGCAGGCGTCAAAGGAAGTCACCAGGGCCTCTGACGGTCAGTCTAAAATAGGTCACATGACCCAGACTGTGTCAGAGGCTAAATACACGCCTTTTCCCATGACTTGCCTGAATGTAACCGTGGTCACATCTCGGGTTTGTGTGAAGCTGCGTAGCCGTAACACAGATGTCTCGGTAATCCAGGATTTGGAGCAGACAGACCTGATGCCCCCCCTGTGCAGATGCGGGGCAGCTGTTCGGTACAAGCTACCCACCTCACACCATCTAACACGCAGATTTATTTGATGCCTCTGATCTCAAGCAAATGGCTCAGTGCATGCTGCCAAAGCTCGTGCCCTCTGGTCCCCGTTCTACATACGCAGGCTCACTGAATCAACTCATCACTGGTCTGCATGAGGCCTGCATAAACATCCAAATTAGTGCACTTTCCTTTTCCAGTGATTAACAGCTATTTTATATTTTTTTTTTACTTTTTATGGCACTAGTTGCCCCTTTTTCTGACAGTAGGCTGGCAGGAAAGGTGGTATGAGAGAGAAAGAAAAAAGTGCGGGAAAGGACCATAGTCCAGATTCGAGCCCGGGTCAGCCACGTCGAGGACTAAGGCGTCCGTACATAGGTCGCACACGTTAACCACTGCTCCACCTGCACGCCCTGATTAACAGCTTTTGTCAGTAAGTGTAAACAAGCTGAATTTAGGGATCAGTTGCAGCTCAAAGTGTGAAAATGGTTAGTCACCGTCAATCTAACAGGCTGCTTTGGACAACGTCACATTAGGTTTTCCATTCGGCCGCTGAATCAAAAAGGAGATGACAGCAGGCTGAATCCAAACACAAAGCAAACATATCCTCCTAGCATTGATCAGATATTACTAGCTTAAAGGGCGACTCACCCCTAAATACACTTTTATTTGTTAATAGATCAAGAACTAAGATGTCCTAATAGTGCTGGCTACATATCAGAGGATTTAGTTTGATCAGTTACTGCCTGTTTGGTGCCCTCCTTAGGTTTTAAAGGGTAGCTGCATCCGAGTTCTGCTGTTGGCTTAGTGATATTATAAAGGAGAATTGATGTCAGTAGCTCCACCTTTGAGGAATGACAATAATTAATTTGTTATAAAAGAAAATTAAAATTAAACCATGATTCATGTTAAAAAAGTCAAAAGATAGAAAATGTATTTAATTGGATTAAAACCAAACCAGCAAATGCTTTTCCTCTCCACTGTCACTACGAGCATGCTTGGTGTGAGGGACTGCTGAAGAGTCAATGAGTCGATGCAAACAGATGGTTTTCCTTAGATAGAAAACTTTGAACCAATGTTACTGGATGATCTGGTTGAATTATCTCTGTAAAGTGCCTTGAAATGGACATGTGTTGTCAATTGGCGCAACAGAAATAAACTGAATTAAAAATTTTTATTGAAGGCCTGAAATAGGGCTGGGCGATAATTCAATAACGATATATATCGATCGATAGACGTGTGGCGCAATAGAAAAAAAGAGGGTCGATAAAAGTTCGATAAAAAAGAAACGCAGTTTTCCTTCCTTCTCATTGTAGCCTAGCATGTAGGTTTATGCTAGTCACTGCTTCCTCCCAACCAATCACAATCGCGGACCCAGGCACGCCGTCACCAAGCGCCGCCCTCTCAAACCACAACACAGAGCACATGAAAATGTCGCAGCAAGGAGAGGCGGAGGAAATTGTTCCAAAGAAGGGTTTTTGTAGTTCGCCAGTTTGGCAGTATTTCGGTCATGGCAAGTCGGACAAAAAACAAACCACAGTCATCTGTAAAATATGTCGGGAACCAGTGAAAACGAAGTCTGATAACACAACCAACTTTTTTTTTTTTATCATCTCAGCCGCTCACACCCGCAGGAGTATGAGCTGTGTAGGAAAGGCCGAGGAATCTTCGGGAATTTTGGGAAAATATATATATATTTTCAGTTCTGGGCAGTTTCCCACGTAGTTCTAACAATTGAGAGAAAAATGCTGAGGGGCCAGAAACTTCAAAGTAATAACTCAGGTTAAAGCAGGAAACGGGGGCGGCGGTGGGGGGGCATTTATTTATTTGTTATATTTATTTTGGTCACTTTTCTGGTCACTTTAGTTTATTCTTTGTCAGTATTTAATAACATAACCCAGGTCTCTTAAGTTATTTTTCTTTAAAACAATTCTGTTATGGTTAAAAAAGTTGGTTAAATAAAGATTTAATTCGAAGTCTGGGTTTGTGTTTTTTATTAAGATTAAATCATTTAGCAATATTATAAAAAGTCCAGGCAGAGCTGCACATAAAATATGGTTTCAAATCTTTTCAATAATTATCGATATCGATCAATAAGCATTTTTTTTTATCGATAAGCTTTTTTTCTATATCGCCCAGCCCTAGCCTGAAAGTCTTCACAGAACAGCTGGGCTGTTTACAGCTGGATTAACTGGATTATTGCAGTAAAAGGATATAAATGAACAACACGCTTTTTAGAGTTTGATAAGCGTCCAGGACTTCCCTTCTACGGTGGAATACTAGAGCCAGGCTAGAGATGTTTATTTTTTCTCTGAGAATAAAGCTGTAATATTACAAGGATAAAGTCATAATATTATGACAATAAGGTTGAAAAACAACAAGAATGAAGTCATCAAACCACACCCCATTTCAGAAAGAAAGCTTCAAGCTCGGAGCAGCATTTGATGGCCGACACGCTCCACCAATCAGCAACCTGAGTCCACTTTGACCTGCTGCCCAGTCTGATGCTGCTCCGCTAAAAGACTTATTTCCTTATTTGTCAAACCGATGCCAAAGTATAACTCCACATGATGCCCAACATTCCTCATTTTAGGGAAGAGAGTGCTTTTTTTAAGAGTTGTCATAAAATATAACTTTGCTCTCGCAACGTTACGACTTTGCTCTCGCAACGTTACGACTTTGCTCTCGCAACGTTACGACTTTGCTCTCGCAACGTTACGACCTTTGCTCTCGCTACGTTACGACTTTGCTCTCGCAACGTTACGACTTTGCTCTCGCAACGTTACGACTTTGCTCTCGCAACGTCGCAACGTTACGACCTTTGTTTTCGCAACGTTACGACCTTTGTTTTCGCAACGTTACGACCTTTGTTTTCGCAACGTTACGACCTTTGTTTTCGCAACGTTACGACCTTTGTTCTCGCAACGTTACGACCTTTGTTCTCGCAACGTTACGACCTTTATTCTCGCAACTTTACGACTTTATTCTCGCAACTTTACGACTTTATTCTCGTAACGTTACGCCTTTATTCTCGTAACGTTACGCCTTTATTCTCGTACAGTTACTGCTTTATTCTCGTACTGTTACTGCTTTATTCTCGTACTGTTACTGCTTTATTCTCGTACTGTTACGACGTTATTCTCGTACTGTTTCGACGTTATTCTCGTAATGTTACGACGTTATTCTCGTAATGTTACGACGTTATTCTCGTAATGTTACGACTTTATTCTCATAATATTACAACTTTATTCTCAAAAAAAAAAAAAAAAGAATCTCTAGCCTGGCCCTAATACTCTGTCGTACTCTTCCATTTTAGCTATCCACATTGTTTAAGTGGATTGCGGTAACATAACTGTGACATCTCTGTGGTTACGTGTCCTTAGAGATTTTCTTGGGCTCAATGGAAGCTTTTTAGTCAGGGTGTGAAGTTTATTAAAAGCAAACCTTGTGGTTTTCTAGTAGGACACATCGACTGGAATGTTACGTTTCAGCACGCATATTACCTGTAATTTGCAAGAGGGAATATTTAATCTTGTTCAATAAGAACTTTATCATTTATTCCAGATGTGGACATTCAACCATGGAGATTCATGATTAAATATCAACAAATGAGAAATTATACATAAAGTGGGTTGGCTTTATACTTTATAAGAAGCAGCTTCAGTTCTCCTACAGTTCACTGGTTCGCTGACAGACATGCTGAGACCAGAAGCCATATGCTTTGGATTTCACGCCTACTATCAGCCATTCTCACTTCTTCCCTTCGTCTTTATCTCTTTTCCAGATGTGACGCATCATTTCCCCTCTGCTCCTGCGCCGACACTGAGGCTCATCAGAACAAACACCAGTGCGCCGCTTGTAGCACAGAAAAGCACACAGGGCATCGTAGCGTGCAGAGCGGCTGCCTCTCCTCCCTCTACCTACAAACAGCCTTTCAACGGCGAGGACTGCATGTGCACGAGAGGCATTAACAGGGGGAGGGGGAACAGCTTCTTACATCACCAAGACTCAAGGATTAACCTTAATCTCTGAACACTTCAACACTGCCCAGCTAATTCAACAAATAGCCTCTTCCAGAGAAGCTGAAATCAGACATGGCTTCCAGTGAGCTTTGTCTCATTAGTCAGATCAACGTTAAAAATTCTAAAAATACTACGTAGGCCGATTGAAACCACCTGTGCTGTGTCACCTGCGCACGCAGGCGGCCGTGTGGAGCAGGTATGACTGCTGCATCCTAAATCAACAGTCAGAAACTCTCAGTCTAAGCAGAAACAGAGCCTGATGATGGCTGCCGTGTTAAACAGTTTCTATCGTTTTAAAGTCAACAATGAGCTGCCCTGCCTGTGCCTGAGTACAAAGGTATTGATCTTTATCTTCTCACCAACCCGCCTATCTTACAAACATGAGCCTCTATCCTGGTAGGCCTGCTGAGTAGTGCCGATGATAAACACTACTGAACAGCAGCTTTGCACCTAAACAACTCATCGCCATCATGGTTCCGGCTCAAGCTCCGCCTTATCTCAACTCTTAATCTCTGTTCATGTAAACTGAACCCTTTTAGCTACCCTGGCGCTACCTAAGGGCAATGCTGAAACTTTGATTAAAGCAGAAAAGAACTCTGCTTGTTCAGCACAAATGTTTGCATAACTGTGTTGTATTGAAACTTTATTGGCTATTAAAGTTATTAGATACAGGTTATCCCCATATTTGAACTTTGTCTTGAGTTGGAAATACGATGTCCTTATCTGTAATTATTAATAGAAATGGGTTTAAACAAATTGTCTATTATGTACCTGGGAAAATTAATCAGGATGTTTATTCATCCTGTCATAAAGACGCTAATTGATGTTTGCCATAGTAGGCTGGGATTACTTTTCAAGCATTTCTTTCATAAAAACATCAATGATTGCTTCAACCACGTCTCAAACTGATTTACTGCCATGGTTATTGTCTACAGTTAAGCAGCAGAGGTACGCTACTTCATTAGTGGAACAGTGAAGCAGGCAAACCTTTGGAAGTGCATTATGATGTCATCCTACCTGTGTGGTAATCAGCTAATTATCTGAAAAGAGACCTGATTAAAAACTATATTTATATTATTTTCATATTTGGTTTTATAATCCAGGGCAGAGTCAGCTTTGCATTAGCTGTAGAAAAACAGCAGGAATTTTGCTCTCTTTGCTATGATGGGTTTTCAGCAGTGAGGGAAGCAGCTGCTTAACTCACTTAAACAAAGAGAAAAGGCATTAGATTTGTCTCCAATTGTTTTTTTTGCAAAAGTTGATATAGGTCTGAAAAGTCCCAAACCACAGAGACAAGGCCACAAAGCTGGCAACACTGGGCGGTCGTCTTTAGTTTTCCTGCACTACAGAGAGCAGTGCAGCCACTGTAGCCACCAGCAGGGATGGATTTACCATTAGGCAATACTAGGCAGAGGCCTAGAGGCCCAAGTTCCTGGGGGCCCCATAAAACCCTCTTTACATGTATGGTTAACACAACTTTTCAAATCAATTCAATTCAATTCAGGTTATTTATATAGCGCCAAATGCACAACACATGTCATCTCAAGGCACTTTACAGTTCAACCAGATCATACAGTCAAATTGATACAAAGTTTTCTATCTAAGGAAAACTAGTTGATTGCATTGACTCATTGACTCAAATACAATCCCTCACATTAAGAATGCTTGTAGCGACAGTGGAGAAGAAAAACTCCCTTTTAACAGGAAGAAACCTCCAGCAGAACCAGGCTCAGTGTGAGCGGCCATCTGCTGATGCCGACTGGGGTTCAAGGAGACAGAAGCAGAGATACAAAAAGCAGCTGTAAAAGGCGGCCCGTCCAGGAAACACAGCCAGGCAGACGAGCTCTGAGCCAGCTCCCATGCCAGAGGATGAAGAGAGCACATCCACTCAGTCACGGTCAGAGAAACAGGACCACACTGGAAAACAGGCCGATTTCCAGCATCTATATTCCTTATTAGTGCGCATTAATTATGCCTTTGATAAAAAATCCTTTCACTAAAATGCCACCAGAACGCTTATAATATTAAGTGTGTCTCAGCCCCCCCTCCTTCCGTCATATTGGATCAGTCCATTTGCTGCTTATGTTCAGAAAGGTCCAAACAGACAGCAGCAAACCATTTGAAAACAATCAGTGCAAACTGCAGTGTTGCCAACTTAGCATGTTAGTCGCTATATTTAGCAACTTTTCAGACCCCTCTGGCGCTTTTATTTCAAAAAAGCACCTAGCACCAAATCTAGCAACTTTTTTCTCTTACTGGAGACTTTGGCGACAACATATAAAAGCAGCGAACTCTGCTCTCCAGAGCAAGTAGATTGGTAGCCCCGCCTACTGCTCTCCTCTGTCTTGTCTGCTGTCATGATTCATGCAGCTATTATTTCATCCAAATGAAAAATAGAGAACAGATATGCAGATCATGGCTTGTCTACAGTGAAAAGACGGACTGGGTTATTTACTTTTGCCGTCACCTTTTTGGAAACACAGGAAGGTACAAAACAGAGAGGAAAAGAACAAGAAAAGGGAGAAGAAGAGAGGGACAAACCCAAGAACTAATAATGTATGTCTATTCTATTAAACTTTCTGTATCTGTATAATGGGTCTGTTTTATGTGTTGTTCTCAGTTCAGATCAATCGGCTAAGTGAGCTCAGTGCTTGAAAAAAATCTTTCATTCCTTTTGAGAGAGCATGAAAAGTCAGCTGAGTGCAAAACATAGAGAGGAAAACAACAAGAAAAGGTAGAAGAATGGGTCTGTTTTATGTTTTGTCTTCTCAAATCAGAGGGACCCCTGCCTGTCTTTGCCTAGGGCCTAAAATTTCCTAAAGCCACCCCTGGCCACCAGTTCGCTTCATAGCAAGACATACAGGAGCTGAGAGTGTTGGGTTTCTTTTCTATAAATGTTTAACATTTCAAAATGTCTAAAGTATTTTAACTCTTATTATAATAAGATTAAGTGCACTGGACTTTACTCAGAGATACATAGAGATTAGCTGGCTTTATAAGCATGACGGAGATTATTAGTGCATAGATCTCTAATGGTTTTTGCTTTAGTTTGAGCTTCAGCGCAAAGTGACAGTTCCTGCCACCTGGTTGTATTCGCTGCTTTCTGAAATTGTTTGCATCCATTTAAATATAAGTGTCTGAGTGTGTACTAGGGCAAAAATCTAAATTGTGATTATTTTCCACCAATGTTATTACGATTTTAGTAGGATTTTCCTTAACACTAATCACAGGCTTGTTGAAGTTTCATTTCAGGGTTTTAGTTTTTTCTCATTGCCTTGAAAGCTTGCTTGTCCGGTCTATTGTTGCAGGACTGTTCTGTACCCTTAAGTGGGAAAGGCTTTGATTACTTGCATGCGTGGATCTCCTAGCTAAAACTTTCTATTCCTTTCTGTGTGGCAGAAAACCCACTTGCCATGGATTTCTGCCACCTGAAGCGCTGCAGGGAGAAATTCTGAGTCTTACTCATGCGATTTGAAAATTGTGTCTAGTTAAATTGCGATTATTTTGCAAACGCAATTAAATGCCCAACCCTACCGTGTACATCTCATTATGGAGAATGAATTCCCTCAAAGGAAACAAAGCGCAGAGATTTTGGGCTTTTTTTTTCTTTTGCAGATAAAAAAAAGCACAAATATGACTTTCGGCAGGATGAATGGATGCTAACAGCCAAAACATTTCACAGCTTTAAATAGATCCATATCCGTGGCCTATTTTAGGATCAGCATATTTTAATTGGTGATGTGACCTACAACACCTCCTCCCCGTTTTTCATACACAGAAGCCCCGACTGTGACGACCTGAGGGAAATTTCTTCTGTTGGTCTGTAAAGCTGCGCTTGTGCTTCAACATGTCATAAACCTCAGGGCAGCGCTCCATCGCCCACATAGCGGCCGCCAGAGGATGGCGTCACATGACAGAGAGGCCGTCTCTTGTTCCCTGGACAGGCCTATTGGTCCCCTGATAAAATGATGAAAACCGCACAAAGACATTACTCTATAAACCCGTCTGTAAAACGTGGACATGTCTGGGAAACGTGATAAATTTGTTCACCCTCATCTATTTAGATGCTTAATTTAAATTTGAGTGAATAATTGTTTGATATTAAAATCCTCAACACATTTTTTTCCTCTTTTGTTTTGAGTTTTAATCAGTTGGAAAGAGAAGATCCCAACAGATCATTGCAAGTCAGGACATGCCACTAATGACCTGTTCATTTTACCCACATTGATTTTTTGAGTTTATTCTATTTGAATAAAGGATATAACCATTACTCTAAACCTTCTTTAACACAATTTTCTAAATCATTTCTTTTTCTTTTAAAGGAAAAGTCTGGTCACATTCAGAATTCAAAGTTGTGAAAGTACTTTAAATATTAAATTCTTACATAATGTTCAATAAATGATAAGTGTTTTTAATTGAGAGTAATTTTCATGTGAATGTGCTTTACTGGAGGCATCCATGTTCGTCAAAGAACACTACTGCCACCTACTGGTTTGTGACGTCACGGTGCGGTATCGGCTGTTGATCAAGTCCCAGTGCTGTATCTGGTGTTTGTCACAACGCGCTATTATCCAAGTCATCTTGAAAACATTCTTCTTCCAAATGTTGGCTACATATTACGTGTTTTTTCTCTGGCCAGAAGTTCAATGGCAAATCCTCCCTCTTCAAGTTGGCAATCCAACGACAAACCCGTCCGTGGAGGATCATGAATCGGAAAGGTCAAATAACAAAATTTTTTACCTGATGTATTCCACCATCCAATTACCATGCATGTGGGCATTATCAGTTTCATTATAGCTCTGGTGAATTTCAATGGTGAAGTCCTCTGGAAATCTTCAATAATTGTTGTTGATTGCAGATGTGTCTAGTAGTTCATTGATTTTGCTTGTAAAGCGGGGAGAATGGCGCTAGGCTTACCGCACCGTGACGTCACTGCTGGAAGATGGCAGGAGGGAGGTGTTGGTATATTGGGGCAAAAATGGCCTCTCCTAGACTCATTGATCATGACAAAAATTGTTTTTATTTTTTTATTGATTAACACCAAATTCATTAAATCACCATGAACGTATTAGTTTTAGGTAAAAATAATAATTATTTTAACCGTGGAGAAGACATGTTGTGAATTGGCCTAATATAAACAAACTGCATTGAATGAATGACTTAACTCTAAATGTTTTTATTGTACAAAACATGAATTTACTTTATGATAATGATCTACTTATCTTTACTTTAACCCTCCATAGTTAAAAAGCGATGCTCTAACTCTCTATGTTATAAAACATTTCTTTAGAAACCCAGCAGCCGACATCTGGATTGATATAACAATGGTGTCTTTGCTCAGAGGCGACACCAACAGCAGCCTGTTTCTACTAGCTTAGCTTAGAGGATGTTCTACACAGCCAACGTCTCTGTCCTCAAGTCTTCAGGGACGTAAAACATTTCTGCAGAGCCAATCTGCTTTACATTTGATTCCTGGAAATGTAAAGCAGATCAGAGGCTGCAGTCGGTGGTTGACACAGCTAGGCTTGGAGCAAGGACACATTTTTCCTCATCTGTTTGTGCAATGTTTCATTTGAATAAATGAAGATCGCTTCTCTGTTTAAAGGCGCTGGAGAAAAATGAACTCACTCAGCAGCGGCTATTTGTTTCCATGAAGTGTAAACCCTGAACCCGAGGAGTCTTTGAAAACGCAACGGATGAATAAAGGCCTGCAGCCGACCTCATGAGCAACTAAAGACGACACGATCGACTTCTGGCTAATCATCAGGATGATGGTAAAACAATAATGAAAAACTTGATCCTCAGTTTTTTTTGTCATAAATTCAGCGTATGCTTACATTTCACTTGGTGAAAAAAAAAAGCTCATTTTCATTAATCATGAACGCATGCGGAGATAAACTGCATCCAAGGCAGTGCCCTGACATGGAGCACGAATGTTCACACAGCGCCATTAAATATGAGATAAAAACATGGTTCCGATTTTCCGGAAGATACCAATAACACCTCCTAATATAAAAAAGAAAAAATGAGCGCAGGATTAGCAAGGAGATTTAAAAGAAAGGAATACCCGAGGAAAGAGTGAGAAATGAGAGGTAAAGATTAAAGAAGTCATAATCCGATCATTTATATTTTATATCAAATTAATCCGAAATGCTTTAAATTAAGTTTTAACCATTTATAGGCCAAGTTACTATGGATTGAACGGTTTATGAAAATCGTCCGAACCGTTCGGTTCGACTGTCTCGGTTCGATTCGTGTGTGTTGCGTTCGGTTCATGCACTGCTCCTTTTTCTCATAGGCGAAGCGTTTACACTCCAGAGCAGAAGGTGGCGGTACTGCGACCAAAGCCAACCACCAGTAGTAAACAAGAAGAAGAAGAAGCAAAGCAGCGTAGCCGGGTGTAGCAGAAAAAAATCAGTTGTTGTGGAGAATTGTGTGGGTATGGCGAGTGGGAAAGAACAGGAGTTGGAAGACGCGCCAGCAGCACTTTATAGGTCTGCTGTATGGGACCGCTTTGCATTTAGAGTGACCTACGATGATGGTGGAAAGAAAGTGGATAAAAGTGCAACAGTGTGCAAGCATTGTGCAACACGTTTTGTTTATGCTAACAGCAACACGACCAAAATGTCAGGCTATCAATCAACATATACTGAATCGAAAACCGTGACCACGAAACCGTGAACCGAACCGTGGATTTTGAGAACCGTTCTACCCCTACAAGTTACTGTTACTCACTTGCATACCCCTTACAAATGTGACCCCCCCCCCCCCCCCCCCCCCCATCCCATCCCTCAGTGAGGTCTAGAAACAGAAGATCTATATCCAGTCAGGTGAAGTCCTCTGGAAATCTTCAATAACTGTTGTTGATTGCAGATGTGTCTAGTAGTTCCCATTGATTTTGCTTGTAAAGCGGGGAGAATGGCGCTAGGCTTACAACACCATGATGTCACTGCTGGAAGATGGCAGGAGTGAGGTGTTACTATATTTGGGCAAAAATGGCCGCTCCAAGACTCGGCGATAACAATAAAAATAATTGTCGTTTTTATTTTATTTTTTTAACCAATTAATGTTAAATTCATTAAACCACCGTGAACATATCAGGTTTAGGTATAGATCAATATCCGTTGGTTATTCCTTGCTGACCAGAATTTTTCTTCAGACAATAGCTCCATGTGATCGCGTCGACAGTTTCAGCTCCCTGAACACGGACGTTCAGGCTGGATTCCCAGCGCTGTTCTAGTCAGATCCTATCGGAATCAAATAAATTGTTTGGTTTTTTCCCAGTGGATCGTTTCAAAATCTAACTGGTCTAGCCGCGGTAGGCTACTTCTTTGTTTAACTCACTGCAGACATGGATGACAGGCTCCCTGCTTTGTTATAGTAAATATACAGGATGAACTTTATTGATAAACTGAGCAGAAACAAAGCTGAAAACATGAAAAATATCTACTACACAAACAAGACAGGAAAACAAAGACTAAAATGCTGCATCTTTTCTTCGTGTCTTATCCTTTTTTCCTAAATGAACTGGGCTGCAGAGAAACTCTGCTTTTGTTCCAAGGTGACAAAACAGCTTTGTGCCAAAATATGGGAAAATGAATCATGTGAGTCAGGGGACGACTGGCCTGTCCTGCATTATACATACCGTGACCTTTATATGGTCGCTCAGAGACACCATTTCTCTGTCTGGGGTGTGTTTGTGCGTAAGTGCACGGTGCTGTGTGACAGAAACTCATCCTGCCTGCTTCAGGATTCAGCAAACAATGTTAAGTATTCTACTGACTGCGCCGTCCACTGACGGACGTTAGCAAGTGTTAGCAGAGACCGTGCAGCATTAGCAGCAAGCATGCAAATCAGAAACGTCTGAGGATTTTTAGGAAGAGGCGATGGGATCATAAAGTCACTCATTGTTTAACGGCTGCAGCTGTACATTAACGCCGTCTGCTTTCTTTTCGTAGCACAAATAGAAAAATGGGTTCATATACCCAATTTCAAATTAGCTCTTTGAGAATCTGTCAAGCTGTAAAACAGATATTGTTGATCTTTAAGGGTTTGGGACTAAGTTATAAACTAAAGGAGTTAAAACGATGTAAAGAAAATGTCTGAATTTGGTGAGTTTCAGAGCAAAGTACAAACTTTGATCTTAAATCTTAAGATGGATTGTGTAGCTCATTGTGCAAAGTCAGACAGTTGGGTTTTTGCTGACGGTAACAAAGCTTTGATGAAATGCAATCCATCTAGTCTGAGCAACACTGGTGCAAACTAACTACTCTGATCCAGGGAGACCTGGGCGGTGGAGTTAGTTTCTGTTAACATTTTGCAGTAAAGGCAGCACTAAAGGTGTGATTTATTTACAGCTTTTCTCAGCTGATTCTTGTTGATCAGTTGAAAGACAGAATTAAAAGATTTTTGAAAAATATTTATTTAAAATGTAAATGGAGTAAAACCCTGAAAGATGTATTTGTTTATATAAATTTAAATAAAATATCACACGGACATGTTATGTTGTTTACTCTGCAATAAATTGTAGGTAAATAAACCCGTAATGACAACGTAAAAATCACAGGATGAAGATGAGGAGGACCAAACAGAGGAAGATGAGGAGGACCAAACAAAGGAAGGGGGGAGGGTTGGCTAAAGAAGCTGCCGTTTGTGCAGCTGCTAGCTAACGCTAACCCAGAAGGTGAGCTATGCTAGCTTGAGCTCCAGTTTCTAAATGAGGCTGTTTACGGTGAGAATCAGGATATGGGACAATGTTTTTTGACTTAAAGATACTTCACTGCCACGTTAGCTTCTGCTAACGATGTAAGCTCTAGCTAATATGGTAAACAGATTTGTTTGGATAACAGCTGAGGAAGACTCCAAACTACCTGCTCACACTGCACGTCCAAAAACCAAATGTCGGATTCAGCACCGAGAGATGGCGCTGGTCGAACTCGTCAATCTTGAGGAAGAAGAAGAACTCCCTTGTTTGCACATGTGCAGTGCTCGAGGTAATGCTGAAACGGCTCAGCTTCAACAGCAGGATTAGTCCAGGACCGCCAACTGAATTTCAAACATCTTTGATTTTCTTCCCCAACTTTACGATTCCTGATCAGGAGGTGGTCACGAGAGGCTTATCGCCCCTCGTTACCCCCTGTACACTGCACAACCCACAATCAGGCTGAAAAATTCTCGCACGACTGGAATTGAGGCCCGAAAAGGGTAGAAAATCGTACAGTGTAGCCCGGCTTTAAACAAGTTAGCTTAGTAGATAGCATAAAGATCGGCATCCTGTGGAGAGCATCTCAGAGACCATCAGGAGAATCAAAGCCTGCATATTTCTGCAGAAGCATCAGAAACAACCTGTTACCAACAGTCTGCAGCCAGAAGGTGAAACTGATGCAGCTCCTAACAGATGGTCTAACCTGTAAACATGCTGCAGACAAAGGACAGAGTTGCTGCCTACAAAAACTTTGCCTGCAAGGTTAAAGAAAAGTAGTTTTAAAAGAGGAAGCTTTGTAGGAAAAAATTTACAAGGTTTTATAACATTCTGAGGACGTTTGATAAACATTTTCCATGTGGTTTTTATTTATGAGAATCAAAAGTTTCTGGACCATTTGACCATTTAGACAAACCTAATGTTCTTCTCACTCTGACCGTTAACATAGCTGCTCCCTGCTTATATTGGTCAACTGTCTGATGGATGGATTCCTCTGAATTAAGTGGTTCTAGAGAAAGAAAAAACTCTAACCCAAGAGTCAAAACAAGTTAAAGATCAATAAATAAATCAAAGTCTCCATATCAGGATCAGAACAGTTAACTATTTATACTTTAGCTAAATTATATTTTTGCATTATGCAGTATTTTGTACAGTTGTCTGGAAAAAAATATGGATGAAATAATTTTAAAAAAGGTAGAAAAAGAGTTGGTTTGTTTACAGTAAGTTGTCGTTAAATGAAGAAAAAACTAAATGTATGGTAATCTTCTGTCCAATGAGTCCATTATGATGTAATGTTATGTATAAATGGAGTTAAAAAAAAAAAGTTTTAGGGATTATTATAGACAATAAACTTAGTTGGAAGCCTCGTACAGAATATATTAGAAATAAAGCTGCAAAAACTATTGAATATTGTTTAAAATAAAGGATTTAATTAATATAAAAGGCCTGCATACCTTATTGTCGTCTTTGGTCATGCCGTATTTGTCTTATTGTTCAGAAGTATGGGGAAATGCAAGTGAAACAATTATTGATAGGTTAGTTAAGGTGCAAAAATAAAATTATAAAGCTTATTAATGAGGCGGGATATCGTGAACCAACTGATAAACTCTTCATTCAAAACAACACATTAAAGTTCAAAGATATTGTTTATAGAAAAATACTGGAAATAATGTATAAATCAGTGAACTAAAGTCTTCCTTCTGGTATTCAGAAATTATTTCAGAGAGACTAAATATAATTTGCGAAGTTTGTTTATATTTGAATGTGCAAAGGAGAAGAGCCAGATAAAGTCTAAATTTGTTTCAATTATTGGTGTCAAACTGTGGAAAGAATCAAATTATGATTTTAAGTTATGTCCTTTCTTGGTGAATTTTAAAAGAGCTTTAAAATGTAAAAAGATAAAATATGTTATGTAGATTTGAATATTTACATACGTACTGTGAAGATCCTGGTAGGTCGTAAAGGTTAAAAGTATAAAACAGCCAAGCTTATTCTTGCCTTTTTTGGTTAATTGTGGGTTTGTTGTTGTTTCTTTTACCGTTTCCTGTGTTTAATGTTGGATAATTTACCAAAAATAAAGTGAAAAGTTTCCTTTAATTGTTGTAATCTCTGAAGAGCAGATCTAAGCTGGATCTTTTTTTATTATACATCAGAACATCAGATCGACTACATCCATAAGAAGTTTATGTTTGCTTTAAATATTTTAATAAAGATCTGATTAATTGGATTAATGGACTTTCTAACTTTAAATATTGGGGACAATTTATCCAAAGATCAGAGACAAAATTAATTTAATTAACTTTTTAAATTAATAATGGAAATAATGTTTTTCTAGAATTCATAAGAATTTGCAGCACATTGTCTTTTGGTCTCCTTTGCTGTGAAACGACTTGGAATCGGAAGGGAAGAAAACCCTTGGATCAGCCAGAAAAGAAACTGATTTCATAAAACTGAGTTTTATTATCTGGATGGGATCAAATTCAACATTATACAGCTCTCTTAAATAATGTGATGCATTTAGTTTGTTTCATTTTTTTTTTTTTTTTTATATATACAGAAGCTAGTCACCATTTTATTCACAAAGAAGTTAAAAGATGATAAAAGCTGGGGTGAAAACAAGTCAATTGTTGTAAATAAACTAGTAAACTGAAAAATAATTGAAAGGTTAGGCTTTCAAACACCAAAGAAAAAGTCTCAATAAATGTTTAGCGTTTCAAGATAATGGGGCAATAATTTAACCTTTTTTATACACAACTTTTTTTTCAAAATGTAAATCTGATTTAAATAACTTTCTGTAATCTGAAAAAATAACATCACCTCTAATAAATGTTAGAAAGGCAGAGCGATGCAGAAAAGTGACTAAAACAGCTTTTCTCAGGTCCTTTAACTTTTTCATCAAATTGAGGCATTTTGAAAGCACTTTAAACCCGAATGACTAGATCTAATAAATTTAATAAAAATGGTCACTAACATCAACTAAACTTTGGAAATAAGATTCCGATGAAGACGACTTTCTCTGAGAAAAACGAGATGTTTCAAAGTTTTTAATGTTCAAAGATAAAGAACTATTAGTTGAAGCTTAAAACTTTTAAGGTTATACAATCATCATCACCTATCTAGGTTTTATAAACTGTATTCAACAACAGACATCAGCCCTTATCTGCAATAAAACAGACAGAAAAAAAAAAAAACGTGGATTTTATCGTCCAGCATCTAAAACCTCCAATATTAGATAGAAGCTCTCATTTAGCATTTAGAAGCTCCATCATTTAGTCCACGCCAGTACTTCTATGCCGCAGCGCTTCAACACCCCAACCTGAAGACTGACATCTACTAGAGAAACGGACATCTGCTTTTACTTTAACTCCAAAAGACAGGTACAACCGAGTGAAAAACTCATTATTTACAAAGCAATATTACATGATCAAGCTATTTGATACAGAGTCAATAACTGTATCCGTCATTACTAAGAACTGCAATATCCTTTTCATGTTAGAAACCAAAGTTTTATCTGGACAGACATATAGAAATCATTACTTCATTCAAAAACTGATCAATTCAATCTTTTTCATTCTTTGAATTAATAAATCCATCCCCCATTTGTAAGTTATTTATCATAGAAAAATGTTTTAATTCAATTCAATTCAGTTTATTTCTATACCACCAATTCACAACACGTCATCTCAAGGACCTTTACAGTTCACCAGATCATACAGATAAATTGATTAAAAGTTTTCTATCTAAGGAAAACCAGTTGATTGCAACGACTCATTGACTCTTCAGCAATCCCTCACACTAAGCATGCTTGTAGCGACAGTGGAGAGGAAAAACTCCCTTTTATCAGGAAGAAACCACCAGAAGAACCAGACTCAGTGTGAGCGGCCATCTGCTGAGGGCGACTGGGGTTCAAGGAGACAGAAGCAGAAACACGGAAAGCAGATGTAAAACCGTCCAGGAAACACACAGCCAGGCAGTTTTAGAGATTTTTAAGTGTCTGGTTTTGTTTTAAAGATCCAAACTTTTTACAAACATCGTTATTAAACATAAAAACTTTAGCATAATACTTTGAGGTAAAATCCCTGAAAATACATGTGAAGGTAAAGATCTGGATCTCTAGGAAGAAGCTGTACAATACTGAGAATACAGACGAATTCCCAGCACCAGATCAGTCAATATGGAATGAATTTTCCTCCATTGTAGTCTCAAGCAAAGAACACGCTTTGAGAGTAGAAATTTGAAAAAAGAATTAAATAAAATGGAAACCAGAAATAAAACTTTTAAGACATTTTCATCTAAAAAAGATTCTGAGAAAAGCTTTACCTTTTTCTTAGTGTAGTATTTTTTTTTTACATTTTTCTCTTCCAAATCTTTCTTCAAAATGTATTTCCTTGAAAAAAAAAAAACTCCAAATTCTACTCTTTTTAACAAATAAAAAAAGCCGGTTATTTTTTTTGGTTTTTTTTTTCAGATTTTATGGTATCAAAAAAAAAAGAAATTCCATGTTTTCTTTTTGTTTTTAGAATTTGTTTCTTAGATTGATTTTTATTAATGGATTCTTTTCCTTGAGTACTGAGGATCACGGCCACATTTTATTGGTCTGCATAGACGTCGGAAACGTATAGTTACTGAAGAAGAGTTGGTGCTTGCATTTGGCTTGAGTGAAGAGAATTTGATCTGTGAAAGGTTATTTCAAAGGAATTCAATTTATAAAGCCAAATCTGAAAAACAGAAAAAAAATTTACAAAACCTGTACGAATAAAGTATGAAAATATTTTGAAATAAAACAAGACAGCTATTCTGAAAATCTTTTGATAAATTTTTTTTTTCCAAAAACTTTTTTTTGGACTGGATTTTTTCCCTTTTTCTCCAAATTCTGTTTATAAGAAATGTTTTCGATTGAAACAATAATGGAATAAAATTCCCTCCATATAATGCTGCCAGTTTTGTAAGATAGAAAATCTGGCAGGAGATGTTCCAACAGGAAGGCAGGAATGCGTTTAGCAGGGTGGGATTTGGTGTTCCTGGTGTGAACAGGCATGTGCACGGAGCTACCTGCTCGTACAAACAGCCAAGTCTCGGCAGATTTACCTTTTTGCACCATGTTTTTAAAAGAGCAGAGAAGAGGAAAGGTTTCATGGTCGAGTGTTCACCTTCCTGTTCTACCATCTGGCCTTCCTCCTCATCAGCTCCTGACAGCTCAGAGTCTGCCTTCATTCTCAGTACAACCCTCTCAGCCCTCTGCTTCCTAAGGTATGAAAATATGGTTAAAAATAGTTTCTAGCCAGTCCTGCTGCCCTCTACAAAGGACATCGGATAAAACTCGTTATTTGACAGGCTTAAGATTGTTGGCCATCTCTTACATTTCGCTAAATTTATTTAATTATTGATCATCAGACATGTCATTTTATTGATAGTCCTTTTGATATACACTTTATTAGGTACACCTGTCCAACTGCTCGTTAACACTTAATTTCTAAGCAGCCAATCACATGGCGGCAACTCAGTGCATTTAGGCATGTAGACATGGTCAAGACAATCTCCTGCAGTTCAAACCGAGCATCAGTATGGGGAAGAAAGGTGATTTGAGTGGCTTTGAACGTGGCATGATTGTTGGTGCTGGAAGGGCTGGTCTGAGTATTTCAGAAACTGCTGATCTACTGGGATTTTCACGCACAACCATCTCTAGGGTTTACAGAGAATGGTCCGAAAAGGAAAAAACATCCAGTGAGCGGCAGTTCTGTGGGCGGAAATGCCTTGTTGATGCCAGAGGTCAGAGGAGAATGGCCAGACTGGTTCGAGCTGATAGAAGGGCAACAGTGACTCAAATAACCACCCGTTACAACCAAGGTGGGCAGAAGAGCATCTCTGAACGCACAGTACGTCGAACTTTGAGACAGATGGGCTACAGCAGCAGAAGACCACACCGGGTGCCACTCCTTTCAGCTAAGAACAGGAAACTGAGGCTACAATTTGCATAAGCTCATCGAAATTGGACAATAGAAGATTGGAAAAACGTTGCCTGGTCTGATGAGTCTCGATTTCTGCTGCGACATTCGGATGGTAGGGTCAGAATTTGGCGTCTTTAACATTAAAGCATGGATCCATCCTGCCTTGTATCAACGGTTCAGGCTGGTGGTGGTGGTGTCATGGTGTGGGGAATATTTTCTTGGCACTCTTTGGGCCCCTTGGTACCAATTGAGCATCGTTGCAACGCCACAGCCTACCTGAGTATTGTTGCTGACCATGTCCATCCCTTTATGAACACAATATACCCAACTTCTGATGGCTACTTTCAGCAGGATAATGCGCCATGTCATAAAGCTGGAATCATCTCAGACTGGTTTCTTGAACATGACAATGAGTTCACTGTACTCAAATGGCCTCCACAGTCACCAGATCTCAATCCAATAGAGCATCTTTGGGATGTGGTGGAACGGGAGATTCGCATCATGGATGTGCAGCCGACAAATCTGCTGCAACTGTGTGATGCCATCATGTCAATATGGACCAAACTCCCTGAGGAATGCTTCCAGCACCTTGTTGAATATATGCCACGAAGAATTGAGGCAGTTCTGAAGGCAAAAGGGGGTCCAACCCGTTACTAGCATGGGGTACCTAATAAAGTGGCCGGTGAGTGTATATCCCCTGCTGCCATTGGAGACAAACTCTTTCCTTTCAGTGGTGGAAACTCATGGATTCATCTTCAAAGTGGTGCAGGTGCTTTTGCTTCAGGCCCTGTCACACATTCCCAATTTAGACAGAGAACGCCCGACGTCCCAGAACCTTCTAAAATGCTGACATACGCTGAACTTTCTATGTATATTTTCAATTTTGGGCGTATATATAGAAAGTATAGAGAATTAGAGACAGTAAGGAGCATTGCATAAAGCTTGGAATCCTGAGCTTTTAAGTTCGAGCCCCACTCCCACAGACTGCCACTCTGGCTCCCTGAGCAAAGACACTTAACCCCTGATTGCTCCCAGGGCGCCCCCGGATGGCAGGCCACTGCTTCCCACGGAATGGGTTAAATGCAGGGGTAAATTTCTCCGATGTGAGATCAATAAAGTTCAATTATTATTATTTAAAAGGAGTCCAGAATGTATGTCCAACGACAGCCCAACTTATGCATAATGCACAGCAGGTTTGCAGTGGCACCAGATTCAGCGTCATGTCTGCTAGGAAGGTTGTTGGTGGTGGGCGTAAACGCAGGAAGGATCCATCAACCTCACCTTCTGTCTCACCCTGTGATGGGGATGAAGTCTGGAGAACTGATGGTTTCTTCCTGTGAACCCCCTTTATACCAAAACCCTTCCAATACGCCATAATACAGTAGCTGGAAGTTAGAAACACGTTCAGCTGCCGTCTGGAACACGTCATACGTTGATACGCGTTGGAGAGAAGTTCTTGATAGGTTACGCATCAGTTATGCACAAGTTACTTACGGGTTATGGATAAGCTAGACGCAACGACTTATGAGTCACTTACACTTAACGCATGTCAAGGATCAGATAACTTTCCTGGAACGTATGGCATACGCCGGCATATGTCGGGAAATTTTGAGCATACTCAAAATTTCTTGAAGTACTGGCCATATGTCGGCGTGTGCCATAACTTATGCAGAACGTACCCATAGCTTATCCAAAGTATGGCAGCATTTTTGTCAGATTTTCTGGTCTAAATCCTCCAGGTGTGACAGGGCCTTAAAGCCCAAAGAGTAGACTGATGTTTGAAAGGCACTAAATTCTGCATTATGAGAAGCGAATGTTCAACTCCTGAAGGCAAAGCTTGATGCACAGCCTCCCTGCTCTAACTTCAGTTTACAGCAAACGTTAAAACTCTTAGAGGAAGTACTGCACGCCTTGTTGCTATGGATATCTTCACCACATTCAACGGCAGGATTGGCGCTATAATCTTTATGTACTGTTCACACTTCTATAGAAAGAGTTTTTCAAAGAAGCTGCATAAAATTTAGAAAAAAAGCTAATCTGATGGTTGAATGACAAACAATAGATTAAAAATAATACATATTTGTGCTGCTGTGCTCATTTATTTATTCATTCAGTAAGGTGGGGTTTTCTTTATTTGAAATGTTTATTTATTTTATTAGATTAAAATGCAGATAGTTACAGATCCTGTAACTGAATCTGGTGAATTTTCCCTTGAGTCCCGCCATCAGTGTGTTTCATATAATAAGAAGCTCCAACTATGTCATTAGTTGAATCCTGTTATGTTAATGCTGATTAATGGCTAATGGACTGAATAGATTCACTGAAATTAAACTTGATGGTGAATCTGACTGCAGCCAATCGACTCAACCTGATGGATTAAATGAGCTCTCCTGTCTGCTTTGGATGCAGTATGATGGGGACCTGCTGGTCAGGAGATTCAATGATGCAACCTGCAGGTTTGTTTGTAAAGCAGCACAGAGGTAAACAACTAACGAGACGAAGGAGGCTGTAAACCAGTCCTTTACAGCAGAGCCAGGCATCCTCCCTGCATGGCGAAATGAGGGGAAGTTCATTTCATGTAGGGGGAACTGCGTCGGTCTGTGGGGTTATTTTGGCGTGCTGCTGTGGAGCTGCAGTCAGACGGGCTGCTGTCGGAGCCTTTGGTAGGACGATGGTGTGAATCATGGCGGCCAGGTGGCTCAGGCAGGGTGTTAACATCAAAGTAAAGCCTGCAGGAGCCATGATGCCTTCTGGGAAACGCAGACCATGAGAGAGTCTCTCCTGTAACTGTTACCCCCCCCCCCCCCCCCCCCCCCCCCCCCAAAAAGGCCCCCTGCCCCGCCTTCCCCCCTCCAATTCTCATCAACTATTTTATTCCTCCTTTAATCTATTTCATTTCTCTCTGTCGACTAACAAAATGCAGCAGTTCTGGCACAGTTACCACAGCAACCACAGTTGCTAAGCAACGCACAACTCTCCATCACCCTTTCCAGAAGTCTGACAGATGGAGAGGGAGAATGCCAAAGCAAAAGTGAGAGAAAGGGGAGGTGTGTGTGTCTGTATTGGGGGGGGGGGGGGGGCATATTAAGAGAGAATAGAGACAGAAAAACTGGGGAATAAAAAAAAAAAATGGGGGAAGAGCCGCAAGGCAGAGAGGTAGGAATGATGTGAACGATCCCCTCTTCCCTTCCCTGCCTCCGTAGTTCAGGCTGATTTTATGGCTTTCATTTGGAAAGCAATCGATGGCATCATAACTCAAACAAACATCACAAAGATTCCAACAACAACCAAGGACTACTAGTCCAATTAGAAGAGGCTGGGACCTTGGAGGACAGCAGCAACGGCTCAGAGTCTGAACATACGGCTTATTAAAATCCACATTGAGCAACAAGCAAACTTTTTTGGGCTCCTTTGAGCAAATCACTGATAATCTCACCCAAAAGGAATCTGAGCTTTTCTAATGTGTTTTTAATTTGGTTTATATGATGCTGCAGATTAAACCCAGACTAATGAAAGCTCTGAGAGTAAAAACAAACAGACAACAGTAGTAAACAGAGAGCATAGCACATTAGTAAACAGGCCAGAGCTGTGAAATCAATCATTACTGTAGAAAACAATCACTATCAGAGGAAACGGCTCACACACATTTTAGTAAACACTGTTTGAACCTGAACAGGAATCAGTCCCTGAAGGACCGTTTCTTTAAAGCTGATTATTATAGGAAATCAAGGAGATAAACTGGAGCATTAAACAGGTTTAATATTATATTTGATCTGAGCTGAATGAAGTGACATTTTCCTTTAATGGCATTCTGAATACGGACAGAGGTTGGGGGAAGCTGGAGTCTTATTACAGGCAGATTAATTTCTACTACATCAGTTTGAAGACCATCAACAAGTTCACTGATCAAACATCACCTGCTCCATTCAAAACCAGGATTAATGTGGATATTAAAGGGAAACTCTGGTTATGTTCAGAATTCAAACTTCTGACATTCTTCCACTCTGCAGAATTTGTTAGTTCAATCTCTAACGTTCTGCTCTCTCTGCTTTTTCTCATAGTAGCTTCATCTGGTCTGTTCCTGTTTGGCTGTGACTCCATCCTGGAGAGAAATATCAGCTGTGCTGCTGCCATCAACACCTTTGTTTATAGATGTTGGAGATCGGCCTGTTTTCCAGTGTACTCCTGTTTCTCTGACCGTGACTGAGTGGATGTGCTCTCTTCATCCTCTGACATGGGAGCTGGCTCGGAGCTCGTCTGCCTGGCTGTGTGTTTCCTGGACCGGGTCGCGTTTTACAGTTGCATTTTGTATCTCTGCTTCTGTCTCCTTGAACCCCAGTCGTAATCTGCAGATGGTCGCTCACACTGAGCCTGGTTCTGCTGGAGGTTTCTTCCTGTTAAAAGGGAGTTTTTCCTCTCTACTATCGCTACAAGCATGCTGTAAAGGATAGCTTAGGAGGCAATGAGTCGATGCAATCAACTGCTTTTCCTTAGAAAACATATACCCCATTTATACTACCCTTGAAAAATCGGTCCAAGCTCGGATCAGTTAACCAGGTCGAGCTCGGTTCTGACGACCGTTTACACATCACGCTATCTCGGCTCCTCGACTCCTCGCCTCCTGGTGACGATCTGCGGTATTACTGCCAGTATTGAAGGAGGAAATCAAGCAGTTGGTGGCGGTAATGCACCAAAAGTTGTTTGCCAACCGCTATAAAACACAAGAAGAAGAAGTTGAAGAAGGAGGGAATCAAGCAAACCAAAATGGCGGCGCCCATCACATTCAGAAAGTTATGCTTGATTATTATTGCTGTATTTCGGTGTTTGTGGAAGGTCAGGCGAAGACGGCAACCTTTCGTGGATTTACTTGAGAAAGTCGGCTTTCAATTGTTGTTTATAGTTCTTCTTCTTCTGTTTTGTGTTGGTTGGCAAGCAACTTCCGGAGGGGCTTTACCGCCAACTACTGGAATGGAGTGTGAATCCGGATGTGCAGCCAGACGGAGATGACGCGTTCTGCTCATGCGCTCGTTATCAGAGAACCGAGCCAGGGAAAAACCGAGCCGAGCCCACCTCTGGAACTGGTCTGCAGTTAGCTCGGTCTGGTTGTGTCTAGCTCGGTTCAGTTCAGTTTGCTTTCCATTTACACATCTCAGTTACTGAGCTCGGACTGGTCTCGGCACGGTTTTTCAAGGCTGGTGTAAATGGGTTATTTGAATCAATCTGACTGGATGATCTGTTGAACTGTATAGTGCCTGAAATGTTGTGAAATCGCGCTATAGAAATAAACCGAATTGAATTAAATCAGTTGATTTTGCATTATAAAGGCCCTTTAATGTGTTGGCCCCTTTTGCACTGAGGAACACATTTTATGGACACAATCTTGTACAGAGGTTCTGTTATTTTCTGTTCTCGTTCGTTAAACCAGTGGTTTTACTTTCTTTGTAGATGTTTAAACCTATTTTGGACAAAATATCCCCAAGATGATATGATATCTTATTGAAGTACTTCTGCCTTGTTTAAAAAAAAACTCTGCCATTTAAGTTCAGTCATAAAGCAGAGGATGGGGGGGTGGAAGTGAGCTCAACAGACAAAAATTAATTGAGTGTAAAGGCTGACATAGAGAGAGAAGCTGAGGATGGAAGGAGGGACAATTAACACAGCCTATTCTCATGGGGTGGGAGTAGGGGGGTAGAGAAGAGTAAGTAAACCCAGAACAGGCCTGCAGGGTGGCTGTGGTCCCCTGGTACGCTACAACTGCTGGCTCAGAGCCGGTCAGCTCTGAGCAGAAACAGCCTGGCTCTGCTTGCAGCCGTTCAGCTCTGCTCTCCACTGAGCCAGCAGACAAACCACCACATAAAGCAGCAACAACGTCTGAGGTTAGAAACCTTGCTGCGTAGAGGGGCTCCACATGCAATGATCTCTCTCTGTCATCTGATGTTTCACTGATTGTTTATGGGGACCCTTTCTGTAAAAATGTTTGGAAATCTGCCTCCATTCACCAGCCTGCACAGCTAGCTGTAGCTCTGCCAGTTTGCCCACATTCACATGAAATAAGATAGTAGTTTTAGATTTAGGGACATAAACAAATAATCGTCTTAGGGTTAATCATCGAACAATGATTTTATCAAATTGATAAAACAGAAGTTGAGGAAACTCTCTTTGTCAAACAGACCCATAGGTAATTTCCAACTGTTTAATTGACAAGGAAGCAGAATAAAGTGGATCTATGTGTAAATATAAGCATTGGATAAACCCCTTCAGTTATCAGCTAAACAGCTCCCATTTAGCTGTGCTGCAAAGGGCAGCAGCATAACTTCTCTGCTGCATTTAAATGCGATGATAGAAAATAAGTATTGCTATTCCTCAGAGCAACCAGAAGCAGCTGTTTAAATGCACTGCTAGCAGCATTTCAAGTCTGCAAACAGTTCTTGCCATTCCCCGTGGATACCAGAGATAACTCAGGTGTTTAAGAACATTCCTGCCTTTCCATTAATCTCCAGAAAAGAGACTTTATCGCACCACGCCACACTCATAGTATAGAGGGAGACAATGAAGACATACCTGGACGCTTACCTGCATGTTGACCCAGCAGCCTGAAGTGACCCAAATCAGATTTTTTTTGCCCAAATGCGACCTGGATCTGATCTTTGCATGGCTGTCTGAACAACTGGGATCCAATTTTTTCCAATGCGACCCAGGCCGCTTGGCTATGTAGTCCTGAATCCGATACGAATCTGATCTTTTCAAATCAGATATGTATTGGCTGATATGTCTGAACAGCCAGGTCGCATTCATCCGACCTGAACTGCATTAATACTCAACAAAGGTCACTATTCTGCATCTTGCTCGCATAAGTTGGAAGAAAAACAAAAACCATGGTGGACGATGATGTGGAAAGTTATCCTGACTTCCGTTGAAGTAATTTTGGGAAGGGGCGAAAATACTGGTTAGCTGATTGGCCTATGTTGGTGATAGACGGGCCAAATAAACCAATCAGATCAACCAAGCATATGACGTACTAACAGAGCGACGACGAAGAGGAGCCAATTGATAGATCAAACTCTTGGCGAAACCAGTCGGGGAAAGAGCAAAAACATCTTTTCCTCTGAGAAAAGCCTCCAGAGCAGTGTTTTGCTCTTCTTTCAGTGAAGAAATACTCTGTAATTCTGATAAAACTTGCTTGATAGCCACGCTAACGCTAGTTTCATCGGCTGAAGCCGCCATGTTCTTTAGACTGAACGGTCGCGCTTCTCGTTGCGTCACACCTCAACCCGCCTCAAAGCCAACGCTGATTGGACGTTCGTTTGGTGAACGGCTCCAAATTTTCTTTAACGGAGAGTCTCCAGACTGATCTGTGAGTGAAACCTTGAAAGCTCGCGAGATCAGGATGGTCTCACGAGGCTAGTGGAGAATAGTATATATGTTTAACCATCATGAAAAGATTGTGTTTTTATGGTTGGGAAAGCTAGATGTGCTCCAGCACTACCATCCATGTTTGCTTCCGTAAACACAGAGCACGCTTGCTTTTAACGCCATTGCCTGCAGTGTGACCGTAGCCTTAAAGAAAACAGAAAGCACCAGGTTGTTTGTCAGAGTTAACTTTGTGTCTGGATTGACAAAAACAAAACAAATCTTTAGACCTTATCTGAAGAGCTCAAGCTATCTGCACCAAACAGGATGGAAGCTCTTGGTTTTAATGCTTTTATTGGTTATGGACATTTTCCTGACTTCTCAGCCACTGATCTCATGGTCAAATGTCACAAAACTATGTCATTTTTTGGTGGCTGGACGACTGACTGGTGAAGCTTTTACTTTGAAGGGAAGACTTTTTAGAATATTTTAAAACCAACTGGGTTGGTAGGTGAGGAAAACCACACTTACTGGAATAATCAGATGGCTAATAACACCCAACCAGCTCTCCACAGCAGCTCAGAAGGCTAAAACTACAATTCTCTATAAACCATTTGGTCTCAGTGCCGATACCACACAATAAGGCCACATCCTTTCCACCAACGGCCATTTAATGCCCTGTTTTTCTCTGTCAACTCTCCAATTCCCCGAAAGAAGGGCACCATGAGCCAACTGCTCTTTGCTACAGGCAGCCTGTCCAGCAGCAACTGTCCATAGAAATCAGCCTCTACTTAACAAGTTTGGATACAACAGAACCAAGGTGTCTCAAAAAACATGCCGAATAAGTGTCTAAAGCACCCCACCCTCCATTTATTGACAAAAAGTTCCAATTAAATTCATCTTTTTTAAATACTACAGCATTTTACCACAATCTGAGACTGAAAACCAGCTAAATACATTTACTTCCATCTGCACCTGCCTCGTCTGTATGGATCTGCTGCTCCAGTTGGTTGGATCTTTTTAAATGTCCCAGGTAAGGCCGCATTTTGGTGCCAGCTGATCGACATATTCTTATTTTTCCCCAATTCAAAGAAATGACATATCTAGATCTATAGCTAGATATGGATAGCTGTAGATCTATAACTGGGGATAGATATATATATATATATATATATATATATATATATATATATATATATATATATATATATATATACACACACACATATTTTATATATATATATATATATATATATATATATATATATATATATATATATATATATATATATATATATATATATATATATATATATATATATATATATATATATTATATTAGGGATGGGACGATTTATTAAAACCGTCCGAACCATTCGGTTCGACTGTCTCTGTTCGGTTTGCGTGTGTTGCGTTCGGTTCATGCGCCGCTCCTTTTTCTCATAGGCGAAGCGTTTCCACTCCAGAGCAGAAGGTGGCGGTACTGCGACCAAAGCCAACCACCAGTAGTAAACAAGAAGAAGAAGAAGCGAAGCAGCGTAGCCGGATGTAGCAGAAAAAAATCAGTTGTTGTGGAGAATTGTGTGGGTATGGTGAGTGGGAAAGAACAGGAGTTGGAAGACGCGCCAGCAGCACTTTATAGGTCTGCTGTATGGGACCACTTTGCATTTAGAGTGACCTACGATGACGGCGGAAAGAAAGTTGTGGATAAAAGTGCAACAGTGTGCAAGCATTGTGCAACACGTTTTGTTTATGCTAAAAGCAACATGCCCCACATGTCATGCTAACCCAGAAATCCCTCATACTCCGTCATCGCTCCACTCCGCCCCGCCCCGCTGCGCTCCAGACCGGCTGCTCAAAGCAAAGCCTACAGCCTCCACTGTGGCTCCCTCCGTCGGCTCCCCTCTGAGTCCCTTGGAGATGGTAGAGAGCATGCGCCAGATGATTAAATTCAAAGCAGCAACACATACGGAAATGATCCAGGGTTTCCGCAGATCATTTAAAATAATTACAATCCATTATTTTTCAGGGGATTTTTTCATTAATTTCATAAATTTTTATGGGATTTCGGTGTAACAATCAACATATACCGAACCGAACACCGTGACCACCAAACCGTGAACCGAACCGTGGATTTTGTGAACCGTTCCACCCCTAATAAATATATATATATATATATATATATATATATATATATATATATATATATATATATATATATATATATATATATATATATATATATATATATATATATATATATATTCCAAAAATGCTAAAAATCAGACTTTATTTCCAGGTTTGAAGACATTTAGCTTCCAATCAAGGAAGCTTTTTCAATTCAAAATGTCAGAAATAGCGTTGAGTTCAAGGATTTATCCAGTAGCCCAACAAAGCCTTGTTTTGGTTTAGAAAAAACTGCAAATTGAAACGGACTTTGGATCCCTTTGGATCCCTTTGGATGGACCCGCTAGTCCGGGTCCATCCAATGTGATGTGTAGCTGGATCAAACTTTTTGGGTACCGAAAAAAGGAAGTTTAGGAATATCTTAAAAAGACATAACATTAAAATGCTACAACTATTTTACATAATTTTCCAACTATGCTGCCAATAAATAAAAACAGTTCTATCCAATCCCTGTTAATTGTTTTACCCATTTCTATAGTCCTCAGAGGGGAACCATGCAGATGAAAGGAAGCCAGTTTACTTTTGGATATTTGTACACATCTTCAAAGGAACCAGTAAATGTGGGTTTTATTTTACATTATTGGCTCTAAAGCAAACAAACATCAGCTGATTCCTGCTTATGTTTTGATGTAATATTTAAGGATCCAGTTATAAACTGTTATAATCAGAGGAGGGATCACGGACTGGAAACACTCGACTCAAAGATGCTGAGAGTTTTCTTCTCTCTCCCCAACTGGGAACAATGTTACATTTTCCCTTAAAAAATGGTGACTTACCAATTTTCTGGTTGAAAATTTTGTCAAAAGTGAGTTCATCTCTTTCCTCCAGGTACTTCTGCATCACACTGCGAATGCTGTGAAAACAGGAAAAGAGTAAAATGAGGTTAACATTCTTTATTGAAAGCATCCACATCTCTCATTTACTCCATCCTCTTCCAGCTTCCTCCGAGATCCTGACCCGGGTTTGATTCTCTCCCTGCCACCCATCCCCAGACAGGGAGGAACTGCAGGGAGGGAACAAGGACACATGGGAGGCTTCTGAGGGGACCTGGAGAGATACATGCTATCCTGGGACTGGGTGTTAATGAGAAGAAGCCAAAGGAGAATGAATCAATTAACACCGTACCTCATGGGCCTATTAACACTTTATCAGAAAGCTACACAGAACAGAGAAGGAAGAGCAGGGTTCTACCTGCATGCGCTGTGACAGGCACACTTAGAGGCTGAACAGACCACAGTACGACCGGAATCAAAGAGGAACAACAGGATTCCCCTCTGAAATAATGACAGATACGACCCTTTTGGATCGCTTGGCCCAGCTCGCTGCCCAGTGTTTTTATTTGTGTGGAAAATAGAAATCCTAATTTTAGGTGACAGCAGACTGCCAAAGGGAAGGACGTCTGAATTTGAAATGAGGAAAGCAACCTAGAATATGTTCAGTTTCCATCGAGTTAAAACCCTTTGATGTATTATATGTGTGTCTGCTGTTTATGTTGGATTAAATAGAGGTTATTAAAAAGCAACGTTGAACCCATAATCAATCATTCAGCTGCAATAGTTCATAGGATGTATAACATCTAAGGCTTTGCGTGGTGTAGCAGCGCAAGCATTATAGGGAGGTCTAGGGGTCAGATCTCCAGGAAAATGTTGAAATCTAGACTCTGAAATGCCATTTCCTCCATTTGGAGGTGGAATGATGTGAACTTTTTGTATTTCTTACAACACTACTTCCTGATTATGGGAAGTAGGTGTGCTTGACTCGAGGTCCTGTTTCTCTGACTGTGACTAACTGGATGTGCTCTCATTCATCCTTTGACATGGGAGCTTGTCTGGATGCGATTCCTGGCTCGGGCCGCCTGTGGAGCTGCTTTACAAGTTGCTTTTTGTATCCCTGTTTCTTTCTCTATGTCTGCTTCTGTCTCCTTGAACCCCAGTCGAACTCAGCAGATTGCCGCTCACAGTCTGGTTCTGCTGGAGGTTTCTTCCTGTTAAAAAGGAGTTTTCCCATAATTTCCCTTAATTAAAAACAAACCATGATTCTTGTTAAAAAAAGTTAACAAAAGATAGAAAATGTATTTAATTGGATTAAAATCAAGTTGGCAAATGCTTTTCCTCTCCACTTTCACTACAAGCATGCTTGGTGTGAAGGCTTGACTTCGAGTCAATGAGTCGATGCAATCAACTGGTTTTCCTTAGATAGAAAACTTTGAATCAATCTGACTGAATGATCTGGTGAACTGTAAAGAGCCTTGAGATTACATGTGTTGTGAATTTGGCGCTATAGAAATAAACTGAATTAAATAGAGGCGGAAATTTCATAAGGAAGACATGAAATCATTTTTAGGTACAATATTATGTTTCATAAGTTAATTAAAAAAATTATTGCACATCATTATCCTAAAACAAAATCCATTTATCAATCTTTTGGAAATAAAAAACCCAATTATCTCCAAGAACCATAAAAAAAAATCCCAGCATCTGTTAGACATTTGCTACGGATTTAGAACCGATATTAAAGCAGTGTGGGATCCTCCTGACAGAAAGGCAAACAAAAGGCAGCCCACATCAAAGCAGATTTAAAATGTTCAACTATTAAAAAAAAAAAAAGTTTCCTCAAAGAATTGTTTATGGTCATTAAAAAAAATCAAAATCAAAACTTGTTGCTTCATAAAGTGTAAAATAATTCTGGTGAAATTTTCCTTTTTTATGAGCAGAAGCGCAAGTCAAACCAGCAACACGGCACTGACTCCACTTCTTCGCACCAAAGGCATAATGTTAAAAAACACAAAAGGGTGCAGCCTGCTAACACTGGATGCAACGTTTCAGCTTTAGCCACAGCTGCTGAAACAAGAACTGAGGAAGTAAATACTTCCCTTTCTTAGCCCACTGAATCATTAGCAGCTGACTAGATTATTTGTTTGAACCGATCCTGCATACCACAGAGACAGTACCGGCTACTGTAAAGCCAATCCCTGAGAGGCGTTAAACACTCGACATGCAGCAGGTTGGTTCGGAAAGCAGGGTCTGTTTATCGGAACGACTCAGATGTGTTAATTACAACATTAAATCATGCATGTGAAGTGAAGGCCTTGCATCCAATCAGCCATGTTGCCCTTTGAGTAGAAGGCTGGACGGCCACTTTCTCTACATTATCGATAGTTTTTAAGACGAGCAAAGCTCAGCTGGGATCAGCTGCAGCTTTACATCAACATTGGCTTATAGGGGCAGATGACCGCAAAGAAGAGGGAGACAAAGAGAGTCCTGCTGTGACAGTGGGCTTTGAGTGACAGACCGCCTGCCGGCGCGCGGTGATAAATAAGGCTGTGTTGCCTACAGCTGACCGACATGATGCTGAGAGATTCTGGGTGGTGGACAGTGACAGCATGAACATGGCGCTGGTTCTGGTGTTCATTCACTGCGTTCAAAGCTGCTCTCAGAGCTTAAACAATCAGCAACAATGTGCAGAGCTAGCCTAATAAAGCATGCTTTCATTAGCCGTCAGCCTCCCACATGCTAAAGCTTTCCTACACTCACAAAGCCGTCAATCATCCAAGCAATGATAGCTTATTTATTCACTGTAGCAAGGAATTTATTTTTCTGTGGCATCTTTGTGTTGAGACTTTATTTTAATTTATAATTATCAACAGAATACTAATGGACAAAAACAAGATGTGCCCTCCTGAAGGACAACAGCAATATCTAACTTTTACAAATCTAACAGAGATAAGCTGAGAATGAACACTGTTATTATTTATAAAAGATGCCCTTATATATGTAAAAAAAACAAAAACATTTGATCATGTTAAAATAAAGAGTATATTCACCAAGCATCCGTTCTGATTGCTGCATCTAAAGCCATCGCTACATCTAGAAAAACACAACGCTGGGCAGTTATAAAGGAGTATTAAACGCTGATGCGTATGCGGAAATCTCAACCAATCCCAACTCTTCTTGGACTTGGACTTAGGTGTATTTTTGTCATTTTGTATACACAAGTGTAGACAATTTGGAACTTCTACAGGGTAGCATTGCCATTTTAGGAAAATGTTTTCTCCAGAGCTTTCAGCATACTTAAGACTGACCCCCTGTTCATACCAAGAGGGGAACCGGACGTTGGTCTTGAACCTGAACTCTTCCTTCACATGGAACATCTCTTTTAAAAGGCTAACACAGCTTGATTTGCTTCTAATTCCTTAGCTTTTCTCAGTGATGAAATCTAAAAGTTTACTAAACAACAGACAGTTTCTGGTCTTTAACAGTCGTACCGAAGAACTATCCTGTAAAGAAGGCGTCTTTGAAAGAATCAAACTGATTAATAATAGTATTAAACCAACGTTTTTTACCCACGGCGTTCGGCCTCGGCGTATGTGGAGCAGTCTGGAACAATTAGGACGGACGGACACCTCAGCAAACAAGAAATGCATCTGGAGCCGATACAGACAGCAGAGTTGCTGCTCCTCCAAACCCTGCCCTGACCAAAACACCAGGAGCAGCATCACTGCACCCATCCTCAACCAAACAGATAAAAGGAAAGAATAACCAGACTTCACATACAATGACTTCTTTTTAATATAGATTTTATATTTTTCTATCTTTTTGTTGCACACAAAACCCTATTTATGTACTTTTACTACACCAGTAAACAGGCTGTCATGGTCAAGGACTAAGAATCTATGAGAACAGACAGATGGAAACATTCCCAAGGAACATTAAAAATATTTAGATGGCAGCTGTCCAAAGGTCTTCCAGGAAATAAAGACATTTAGGAGAATCTTTTCGCCTTCACACATTTTTCTAAAACCTCTGGTTCATCATATGTTTTTACGGTGACTGGATCTAAAGGAAGAGAGCCTTTTTTTCCTCTGTCAGCATGAGGAAACCTACGTTTGGCACGCTTTGACTAGCGTGTGCTTAGGTTGCCAAGAAAATATCGAATATTAAGCCAAAATTCTTTCAACTGTCTCCTGGAAGCCCTTCATTGAAATATGCTGCAGCTATTCAAGCATTAACAAAGCAGCCCTGCGCCGGTGGAGACCCCTTTAAAGAAACCTGATCTCCAACCGATCCCAACATCCAAAATATTAACCCTTTCAAACATTATCATCCACTGCTAATGCTGAGAATCACATCATCGGGCATCTTCCATCTCCGCTGGGCTGCAAGTATCCTACTGATTGATGGATGCTCTAGCAAGTGCATTCAACAATTCACATCCTGACTTCACACCAGAAGGGACCTTTCCTGCCCTCAGATGTGCACAACAATGACTAATTGCAAATTAAATCGTTTACATACACATCCTGAGTCAGAACCCTAAGCAGCTCTTTTCTTCTGGTTTCTAACCTCAGTGCCTTTTTAACAATGCTTTGGTACATTGGTGATTATTCCCCTTTAGAAATTATCTAGTCCGTGGGATCAGAGAGTTTTCTGATTGGTCGGTCGCAATCAAAAAAAAAAAAAAGAAATAATCAAAAAGACTTGAAATCACTGACCATCTGATATATGGGTGCTTACTGTTCCCACAATTAACAAACTGCAGTCATACAACGCATGTGTCCTGCATGCGCAGTAGAGGAAGCAATGACGTCACAGGCCAGCGTGCTCTATGTTTACGGAAGTAAACATAGATGGTAGTGCCGGCGCCCATCTAGCGGTCTTTTCCAAGCATAAAAAGTCAATCTTTTCAGTATGGTTAAACATGAATAGTGCTCTCTGCATCATCATCTGCCATGGTTGTTGTTTTTCTTGCCGCTTCTGCATAGCAAGACGCAGAATAGTAGGTATTAATGGCATTCAGGTCGAATGAATCCGACCTGGCCGTTCAGACACAGGTCGCATTTGAAAAGATCAGATTCGTATCGGATTCAGGACCACATAGCCAAGTGGCCTGGATCGGATTGGGAAAAAAAATCGGATCTGTGTTGTTCACACAGCCATGAAAAGATCAGATCCAGGTCGCATATGGGCAAAATAAAAAAAAATAAAAAATCAGATTAGGGTCACTTCAGGCTGCAGTGTGAACGTAACCTAAATTGGTGACTTAGAATCAACACTGTCAAGGAACGCTATGGACAGAGGAAACATGCAAGAGGAGGAGAGTTTAGTGTCGGAGGTCATGGATGAGTCTCCTCCGTCATAACTTTTTTATTTAGGGGAGGAAATCGGGGACGAAGATGTTGTGGAAGAGGACGCCAGGGCGGCAGAAGCTTGGTTTGGTGTAGAAGGCTTCCAGCCGTACATGTTTGAGCCCTTGCCTCGCAACGCTGCCAGTTCTGTTAGCTCTACGCCTGCTGAAGACACAGACGTCCATCCCCGTGAACACTGGGACGGAACTCAATGGGAAAGGAATGATTCTTATTTCTTATTTCAACCGTTGCAACATATCAGTCAAGATGCTATGACTGAAAAAACTGGATTAACAGATGACCGTTGATATATGATAGGCTGAATTTAGGTCATCAGACTGACGTATAACTAACTGGCTAATAAGATAACAGATTTTTAAACGGGATTTTTTTTTTACAGAAATGTTCTAAATTTTGGGAAAATATGATCTCATAAAGAGTATATTTAAATACATGTACTGTACTGGACCCGCCGGGCTCAAGGAGTTAGTGTGTAATCATTTTAAGTTTTATTTCACTGTGGAACAGAATTCAACAAGCCATCAAAAAGATGGAGGTTTTTTCAAACTTTTTTCCCCGACACCAATGAAACATTAATTTATTTCCATAAACATTAGGACAGAGCTTTTTTTAAGCAGCTGCTGCAGACACAGAATCAAAAGTAAAACTTAAAAAGTTCATTTTCCATCATAGTTCACCTTTAAATTTAACTACCGTACATCTCGTCATCTAGGGCGTTTTATTTGATGGCTGTCCATCTAAATCTTTCCTTCCTTATATTAACTCTGTCTAGATGGTGGTGCGTTCGCTGGTTCAGATTGCTAACAGCTAAGGTTAGTGTCTGTATTGGGAAAACAGAAACGGAGCCTCAGTGATGCTGCCCACTTTAATTGCAGACATTAAATCCCGAGGGAAATTAAAAATCTCTAAATTTGTCTTTTGAAATTAGTAGAATCCTGTTTAAACATGACTTCTCTTCCTTCTCCACTTGCTCACAGCTTCTGCAACTTAAAAATATATATATATATATATATATATATATATATATATATATATATATATATATATATATATATATATATATATATATATATATATATATATATATATATATATATATATATATATATATATATATATATATATATGATTTGTCTAATTGAAGTTGAAAATGTCCCTTAACAAAAAGAGCTCATCCTCCAGCCCTCCCCCATCTAAACAACCTCCAGGGTTGCAGTCATAATCTCACTTCTCTGTTAAAGGACCATGAATTGCTTAGAATGTGGCAGCGCTACGCTACCTCCAGAGCACTTCAACCTGCCACCACAACAAGCATAAACCTAAAAGCTGGCTACTGGCGTGTTCCAGGTTTGTTACATGAAGGTTTGTCAGCTTGCAGGCGTTGCTAAAGTTCGTCATGTTCTGCTATTCACAGGAAGTGGTTTCGCAAGTGAAGTCCGTGCTGCGCCAGTCTGCACTCTCTCTCTTTGTGTACATCATCTATGATCTTTTACAAACTAAATCTGAGTCAGTCCTCTGAAGGACTTAAAGTGCAGCCAGCGTTTGTTTGATACTGCACAGGGAGAAAAACATCATGTAACCATATCAATCGGATATAATGGACACATTACTGGATAAACAACCTGACTGAAAAAAAAGAAAACATTTCCATATTAATGCGAGTCTTTTGGTGCACTGATTTACTCCACAAGTCCATTAGTTGATGCATTTGAGTAGCTTTGATATCATGGTGTGTAGTAACTAATGGAGCTCATTTATAGCATGTAACCTCAAAGGCTGTTGTATTTTCTATATTAAAAAAAACAACATTTGTGCCCCATGTAGGAGTCTGTTTCACCTCTGAACTGCTGGAGGTAAACTGTGTCTACCTGAAGGGTTTCCTTTCTCTTGTGTTTTCAGTCCAAGCCCCCTTTTCACTCTTTATCGTTGAATTCATAAGAATAAATGTCATGTTCTTGCCTCCTAGACGACGTTCTGCAATGTTCATGCAGCTCAGGGGTCTAAACCTGCGGCTCCAGAACCACATAAGGCTCTTTGGACCCTCTACAATGGCTCTTAATAGTGTAAACGTATATAAAGAGCTAAATTATGTACTATAATAAATATCAGTCTTATAAGCTTAAGTGGGTTCTATATGAAGGTAAAGAATTACTTTAAAATAACCAAAAATGTTTCTAAAGGCATTTTTCTTCCTGGAAATAATGTGTTTTAATATTATTTTAAAAGCTAAAAATGCATAAATTGTTGGTTGTTTAGGATGGAAACTAATTTCCTATATGAGATTTTTTTTTAAACACAATAGGTTGTTTTTTGAAAAAGTCGGGATATATTTGGTGGCTGTAAACAGATTTTACTCGCTGGACTTGGGGCCAAATGGCTCTCTGGATATGAAAGGTTGCAGAGCCCTGTCGTCACAGTGTAAAAAAAAAGGATGTCGCTAACTGTGGCCCATCAGTTATTACTTCTTTGAATGTAACTGGCCTGGCAGTGACTGGGCAAACCACCGGAACGGGCGCTCCATGCAAATCACAAACTGCGGCCTGCTAGAAACATGTATGCAGAAAAGCTACAAACCCTGCGAACATCACTGTGTTAGAAACGGCTGCCTCTACCAGCACCTAGAAGGAATACGGATGTAAAATATTATTGATTTTCTGACTGGTTTATGACTCCACAAAAAGAGAAAAAGTCAATGAGAAAGACGACACTATCAAAGCTTAAGAAAGCTTTAACTTTACGTAAGCTCATTTCTGAGTAAAATCAGCATGAACCGAAACCAGTAAACCCAGTGGAGGAAGGAAAAGGACATCTATCTGATTGAAAACCAGAAGTGATGTGCAGCTAATAAGATATGCATCAAATGGCACCAGCAAATGCAAAAAACAAACAATAAAAATCTGCTTCTAAGGGAATCTAAGCGCCGCATTTACGCTCTGCTCCCGCTACCAATTAGTGTTAGATCAATTCAATCAGACATAAATCTGCTAAACATGAAATATGATGATCAACACATGGAATCAATGTTTCACTTATTATAGATTCACCTTTCACTCCAAATGCAACCGGTGGGTCACATGTTTCAGTGTCAGAGTGAAGTTTACAGCTGACACTAAAAGCATCCTTCATGCATTCAACTGTTATTTCTGTTGGGTTCAAAGAGCAAAGACGGTGGCACTGCCTTATTCATAAACCTCACATGAAAAGAAACTCTCAATAACCAAACTTCCACCACATCCTGTTTTATCGAGATGCACACTACAGCCTGAGCACGAGCACTCTGAGGCCTCTGAAACCCTCCAGCAGCAGCGCTGAACGCCCATCTGTAAATGCTTCAAAGGAAGAGAAAAAACAGGGGAAAGCCGCGTCATCTCAATCGGAAAGGGGCTTTGGTCTCGTCTGACGGCCTGCTAACAGCGGCTGCTCGCTAACAGCATGGATGAAGGCGGGTGTTCATGTCAAGAGCTGCAGTATTCTGACAGAGCAGCTGCACTGCGACCCAGCAGCAGCAGCTACTGGAAACGTTTGAAACAAACTGCGGCGTCCAGCTATCAGTCAAAGAAGCCTGGGAGCTGATGACAGACATGAGAGGAAACGCTGTGGAGCACAAACCGAGGAAAGAACACATTACCACCGCTTTCTACTGGCCTCTGACCCATAAGCTGCTTTAAAAAACTCAAAGTTTCAGGCAACCAGTGGATCCACCTCCTGGATAAACTAACGACTCATTTGCTAATCGGTTAATCTGTCAATATTTAATCAATCATCTAGCAAAAGGTTCCTTTTATACAAAATATAAACAAGATGAAGTAAAAAAAAAAAAGCGACTCGAGTTCTGGAGGAAGCATACTGACTAGTTTTAATTTTGAAAGTGAAATGTTTAAATATTTTTTACAATTTTGGTTTAATTAATGCTCAGAGCAGCTGGCTCTTTCATGCAGAATATCTGTACTCTACTTTATGATTAAAAGGCTATTAAATTAGTCGAAAATTAATTTGATAATTGATTAAACTTATTAATAGTTTCAGCCTTAGAAAAATCTTAAGATAAACCTTGGTTGGCCTTTTTATCAGTGCCTTCAGATCACATAAAATGCATGTAAACCGTTTCCTCAGTTTGACATCTATTGATAATGTTTTCTTAGATTTTTTTTTATAAGTTTATGTTGAAATTGAGACCTCTGTAACATTTGTTACCATTAAATCATTTGTTTTTATTCATGTAAATGGGGAATGGCATGTTCTGTCAGACCAGCATCCCATAGTCAATACGCATGCACAAGACGACAGATTTGTGTTTATCCCTTTAGTTTTGTACGAAAAATAGACTTTAAACTACCACAATGGGCGTATATCCCTTTATAATAAAAAAAAATTAAGATTAGATCGCCATACGCTTCAAAAAACATCAAAAAGTAAGTAATTGAATAGTTTTTTTGAACATGACTGAAGGGATACACGCCCGTTGTGGTGGTTTAAAGTCTATTTTTCATACAAAACTTAAGGGATAAACTAAAAGGATCAATGGGTATTGACTATGGCTATGTTCATCTGACAGAACAGCAGCCTAGTGTTTAGGGAAATAATCTTTTTTTTTTTTTCCACTTTTATCCATGCACGTGGGCATTGTCAGTTTCACTATAGCTCTGGTGAATTTCAATGGTGAAGTCCTCTGAAAATCTTCAATAATTGTTGTTGATAGCAGATGTGTCTGGTAGTTCCCATTGATTTTGCTTGTAAAGCGGGGAGGATGGCGCTAGGCTTACCGCACCGTAACGTCACTGCCGGTGTTCTATCAGATCAGCATACCCATACTCACTAAGCATGCGCAACATGTCGGATTTGCATTCCTTCATACTAGGCCACATTATTCCTTTAGTTTAGCCCCATTTAGTGCTTTAGTTTTGCACGAAAAATAAACTTTAAACTACCTCGATGGGCAAGTATCCCTTTAGTCTTGTACAAAAAAACAATTTAAGGTCAGATCGTAAGCAATTAAATAGTTTTTTGTACATGACTAAAGGGATAAACACCTGCTAAGTTGTTTAAAGTATATTTTTCATACTAAACTAAAAGGGATATACGGGTATTTACTATGGGTATGCTGATCTGACGTCACTGCGGGAAGATGTCAGGATTGAGGTGTTGCTATATCTGTGTAAATATGGCTGCTTCCAGACTCCGTGATCATGACAAAAAAAGTTCCTTATTGTTTTACTGAGTAACACTAAATTCATTAAATCACTGAACGTATTCATTTTTAGGTATAAATAATGATCCATTGATTGTTCCTTGCTGATTCGACTTTTCCTTTAAAATTAAAGCAGCTATAAAAACAGAAACCTCCTCCTGTTGACTCTTTCATGTCAGTTCCTCATCAGAGGCACCTTTTCAAATCAAACCTAGACAGACATTAAATAACCTACATCCTGTTGTGGGAGTCACCATTTTAGGGCTGCAACAACGAATCGATAAAATCGATAAAAATCAACTTTTAAAAGCGTTGGTAACGAATTTCATCATCGATTAGTTGTGTTGCGCGATTAATGCGTCATCCGCCGTGCCGTCATCACTGCCACTTGACTGAAACGGGGGAAGAAAAAAAAATACGACAGAGTGACCCAGCGCTGTAGGTGCAGTGTTGCCAACTCAGCGACTTTTCAGACCCCTCCAGCGACTATTTTTCAAAAAAGCGACTAGCGACAAATCTGGCGACTTTTTACAGTGTCACTGGCGGCTTTTGGAGACTCTTACATGAAAGCATGTATCGTTCCTACTCTGCCGTGGGGCGCCTCCCCCATCCCAACCCCGTTTTCCCGCACGAGTCCCTCTCAGCGCTGCAGTCAGAGCCAGGATGTTTCAGCGTCCAGACAGCAAATGAAGCGCGCATGCGCCGGGATTGACGGCGCAAATTGATCACAATAATTAAAATAGCCTGCGCTTTGTAAAGTGAAAAAAGTCGTAACATTCAACTTTTGAAAAAACAAATTAACATGGCACGGAAGCACCATGTTTGTTTCGTTTTAAAGAGGGGAAACGTAACGTTAGTTTCTCAGGTAGCTCATCTGATGCTTTCCTTACCGTGTTAGTAGGTTACAGACAGTGATAAGGTTGGCTACTTATTTTACTTTTAATTTCATTTGAATTAGCTTAAGCAGCGTTTATATTTTCTTTATAAATAAATTAACTTGCAAATTATGAGGGCAAAGCTTTTAAAGTTTAAATCTTCTGGCAAAGATAAAGTAAAGAAGATCCTGCAATTTATGGAAGTAAAGCAGAATAAAATTCAGCAAGATCAGTAATATGTCAATTAATTATATGCCGCATTCCCATGTAAATATCTGTCTTTGGAGGATGTGTTTTTTAGCACCCCTAGTTCTCTCATTTTTATTCCAAATACAATTTATAATTTGAATCACAGGGCTATTTTTATCTCTATAGTTCAGTATTTTCTCAAGTAGCAACTTTAACTGCTATACTTTCCTCTCTTAAAAGGCAGAACTCTTCTAGTGTAAAAAAAACTCATTTGTTGAAATGGGGGGGCTATTGTTTGAACCCCTTAGGGGCTTTTAAAAACAAAAATGTCTTTTTTTGCGCTTTATGAAACAAAGTACCCTATATTTTGTGGATGTACAGCTACATTTCTCATGTAAGTTTGCGTAGTTTTAACACAAACATTTATTTTTCATATTGCAACAGTACAGTTAATGGGCAACCTGTACTTGTGTGCTTGTTTTCTTCTGTCTAAAATGTTTATTTTGGAATAAAGAGGTGAATATAAAAAATATTTTTTGTCCGATTCATCGATTAATCGAAAAAATAATCGTCCGATTCATCGATTTTTAAAATAATCGTTAGTTGCAGCCCTACACCATTTACACTGCAAAAAAAAATCTAAATCTAGATAAGACATTTTTTCTTAAAATAAGTGCATTTGTTCTTGGATTCAGGAGGTAAAAGACACATTTTGCCAATGGAACAAGAAAATTTACATTTAAAATAAGATAAAACAATTGCATTGTCTTATTTTGAGTGCATGTTATCTAATTATCTTATTTTAAGCGGAAAAATACTCATTTACCTTACTTAAATTAAGGGTAAATACACTTGATTTTAGAAATTACTTATTTCTAGATTGTTTTTCCAGTGTAGCAGAAACGTTGACAATATTCTTGTTATTCTGTTGATTTTCGTAGGATTCAAAACTACTAACACTATCCACAGACCATGCATCCCTTCTATAGACTTGTATGAATTTAATTTCTTAAGAAAATAATTGAAAAAGTGCCAGAAAAAAACAGGAGGACAGAAAGCGGTGTAAGCCAAGAGAAGCAGAGTTGGCCCATTAAAAAACATGCAAATCATGTAGTGGATGTTTCATTTTACGGTGTCTGGTTGCAAGAAAGCAGAGCTGCATCACTGTTTACAGAAAACTGAGGAGGAAAAAAAAAGGTTTTGGTCTATTTTAATTAGTGTTGCACCAATACTGATACCAGTATCAGACCGGGCCCAGATCCTGCAGTAAAGACAGGCATACACTGTGCCATTTTTTTGCCCTTTTCGAGGCGACTTTCCTGTCATGGGAGAATTTATTGATCGGGACAACTTTCAGCGTGATCGTGCATCATGTAGTGCACAGGGAGTAACGAGGGGCGATCAGCCTTTCACAATCGCCTCCTGATCAGGTCTCGTAAGCTCAGGAGATTTTCTCCCGACCGTCGTGGGAAAATCGCTCAGTATACAAACAAGGATTCTTCTTCTTCTTCCTCTCAGATGAAAACACAGAGGCATGGCAGATTTGTGAGTGAAACAGAGTTCTTCCTTTAAAATTGACAGACCGTAGTAGCAACGTTTGCTCAGCCATGTCTTTGTCCAAATACGTCGTCGCCTTTTCCTTTTAGGGCTTTCAGCACAAAAATGCCCAAATAGCCAAGGCAGCGCGTTTCTCTCTAGTGAGCTTCATATTCCTCTTCTACTCGTTTAACTTCCGGATAGACAAGTCCAAGTAGCGCCATCTCACTGCGGAGCTGAGTCCCACCTGGTTTTTAGACGTACAGTGTGAGCAGGTAGATCTCATCAGAGCGTCGGGTCTCACAGTGTGAGACCAAACATCGTGAGCTGTGTACTTTTAAACCCTGCTGTTTCGTCGTACAGTGTGAGCTGTAGCTGCGTGCGACAACTGAAAAAAAAAAAATCACAGTGTATGCCCAGCTTAAGGAACCGTAGGTCCTATATTATCCATCAGTCTGAGGTGGAGAGTGTGATCTCTTCCTCCATCCTCTGATGGAATAACGGCATCAGAGAAAATGACTTAAAGAAGCTTAAAAAGCCGTTAAAGAAGATCAGCTGTGTTCTAGAAGCTCCTCTGGAAACTCAGGAGATGATTTTACAAGAAGTGAAGAACATTATGGACAACAAACAGCATCGTCTTCAGCAGACTGTTAAACAACAACAGAGTGTCTTCAGTCAGTGGCTTCTCTGGAGCCGGTGCAAGACAGACCTCTACAGAAGATCCTTCCCGCCTACAGCTATCAACTCCTACAACAACTTCATTAAAAAAAGGGGGAAAATCCCACGATTTACTGCAACATTTGATTTCCGTGCGGGATTAATAAAGTATTTTTGTAATGAATAAATATTTAAATGTATAGATTGAACTGAAGTTTATTTACAGTAGCAGCAACAGGTGTCTGCAGCACAGCTGAGCAAAGTTAGGGAGCATCTACTGCAAGGTCGATTGGCAGGTGGTCTGAGAGGGGCGTGAAGGAAGCCAGATGTGTTAAGAAAAAGCAACCTTAAACGGGGGGGGGGGGGGGAGACTCAGATTTGAGCTTTCAAAAACCTACAATGCAGCTATAGAGTTTATTCCTTCCTGTTATCATTTCAACCCCCACCAGCAGGGGGAAAAACATCTCGCCTGGTCATCCAGGCCAACAATTCTCCCTAATAACCCCCGTTTCAGAGGCATAGACCAGTATTGGGTATTGCAAGCTAACAAAGAACCCAAACGAGTCCCCATTCTAAAGGGGCGGACCCGTTATTCTGGTTCCCTGAGGTACAGTGTGAGCTGCAGCTACATGCAACAATTGGGAGAAAAAAAAACGCACAGCGTACGCCCGGCTTAAAATGGTGGTATCAGCGAGCATAAGGCCCCGATACCATTTAGAGAGCCAAAAGTTTATTCAACTATTGTCACCCATTCCAGGTAGGCAATAAAAATTTTCCTGGATTCACTTTGTATTAGTCTTTTTCCTGCTTCACAAAGGTAGGCAGCAGCTTGACAAAGCCATGATGGCAATTAATTTACATCCAAGCAGGATGCAGTTCCTCATATATTCACACACATCAATTTCAAACACATGGTATGGGTATCGGCTGATACTGCACAGCCAGGTATCGGTATCTGGGCCAAAGAAGGGATCGGTGCAACACTTCTATTAATGCATCCCTTTCCTTTGTGAACCAACGTGTGGAGCAGAGGCAGGTTTGACAGTAAACACGCCTCCTTCCTCCTCCATGGCTCCACAGACTGACCATTTTAAAAGCAACAATCAGTCAGCATCGCTCAGCCTCGCTGATGAGCTTACCTGGGCTCAGGGAGGATGATCTTCTTACTGGCGCGTGCCGCAGGAGTAGATTTGCTCTTCTCCATCGCCATCAAGTAGCTGACATCGGCGAGCACCGCTTCCAGGTCCGCCATGTTTCCACCCTTTGGACGAACAAACTAGTAGAACAATCAGGCTTCCTGTGGTGCTTTTTAAAAATTATTTAGGAGGGATTAAAAAAAAAGTGTTTTTTGTTTGTGTTCCTCCAGCAAAAACCGGGTGGGGGTGATAAAGGGGAGGGGGGGTCTGGAGGAAGCGGAATCGTGTCTCTCTGTGACTGCTAACCACAAGCCACCATCATTTAGAAATAAGAAATAAAATCATGAAGGAGGTGGGTGGGGGGGCATTCAGGTGGACGGGGGTCAACAGATGAGATCAGGCGGTGAGCTGCAGCCTCTGTCCGGGGGGGGGCTGGTTCCGTTAGGGGACAGCTGTCAAATCCTGCGCGTCTCCCGGGATTCCCTGCTGAAAACCGCGTCCGAAGGATCGGTTCTGGTCCAGGTCCTCATGGGGTTTCACTCCTCAGTCCTCCTGCCCCTTCAGATGGTGAAAATGTTTCACTTTTAGTGAAATGTGCACAATTGTGACTCGATCGCTTCTTTGGCCTCACGGCAAACAAACAGAGACACGTGTGGCTCGTTTTGCTCAAAGCATCACATTTAGGAGGGGGGGGTGTGATTTCCAGGAGGCCTTCTAGGACGGGATTTAGACAAAAATAGATGTTTATCCTAAGCGGTTGTTGGTACAGATGAGCCCGGGCGGTCTGACGGTGAAAAACGGGCAGCAGTCATGATGATTTCAACCCCTGTGGGTTTCTTGTCCTTTTTTTCTCTCGCTTCCTTCCTGTTACGGTTGAAGTTCTCCGCGCGCGGCGCACAAATCACGCCAAAGATACTGTTGGTAAAAAACACGCGGATAAAAACACCTTCAGCGGTTTTTTTGCTCCAAGATCTACAGCGGCCCACGATGAACTAATCACAGCCCAAATCCACGCGCAGTGGAGCTAACGCGCTGTAGCCTCCTGCCAATGTTCGGGTGCTAGTTAGCCAGGATGCTAGTTAGCTGAATGTGAAGCTGTTAGCCAGGAGGCTAAAGAAGCAGCCAGGCTTCATTAAAATGTTCCCCCAGGATCAGCTGGCTGTCTACCGCAGGCTGGTTGGCTAACAGCGGCGCTGCTCCCAAACCATGCCGCAGTTTGCCTAAAATAAAGCCGCTAACGGCTGCTTCCGTCTCCCTGTTATTGGGGAAGTCTGGCTGCACTTCCGAGGAACAGCCCCCCGCGGTCCGGGAACTCCGGGAGAAAAATATCAGTAAAGATAATAAAAACAGTCCATGGCTGGTTGAGGAGCTCCAGGAGCCAGCGCATAGAGGCAGTCTCTGGGCTGGCGGAGACCGGGGGAGGAAGGCAGGCAGCGCGGCGGTGAGCCCAGGTTAATGACCGTTAAGGCGGCGATGGTTCGGGATGCGGCTGGATTCCTTCAGCACCGAATAAAGAAACACTATTCAACCTTTTTTTGGAGGGGAATTTCCTCAGAAGAAGTAAAAGCAGGTCGTTGTTTCAGCCAGTGTGCGGTTCCTGGCTGTCGGTGATCGGGGAGCCTCTCTCCCCCTCTCTCTCTCTCTGTCTGGGGAGCAGCAGTCTCCCTCCGCTGCCTCAGTCCACGGAGCCCGCTCCTTTCGGTTAAACGTGTCGTCCCCAAGCACAAATATGGCACATGTTCGCTTAAAGACCCTCCTTGCTGTACATTTATCTATATGATTTTTTTTTTTTTTTATTGCTAACACGGTAGCGCCTCTGCTCGGTTTGACTTCCTCTCCCACTGCGGCGGGGAGAGAAACGTAAAACATGGAGCGGATCAGTCTGGGGAAGGGGCCGGAGCTCGGTGTTTGGAGAAGGAAGCGTTTGTTTTTTAAGACCCCCTCCCTTCTGGCAAACATTCATGGGCAGTTCTAGAGGGGGGGCTACGGGTGGCAGTGCCCCCTGTGACAATTACCGTTTTTTTCAACCCACAAGAACTCGAGTACAGTTCACGCCATGTACGTTATTGAGGAGAAAACAGCATCAATCTGGGTCAATTGGAACAGAATCATACTGATGACATCCCCACACGCTCTGCCCATCTGGAGCTGCATTTTATCTCCTGTTATTAATAGTCTCTAGATGATAATAAATGATAACTTTTTCATTTAGTGGGGGAATAATAATGAACATAGTCAGATAAACACCAGTCAAATGAATAGTTTGCCAAATAAAACAAAAAAAAACAGCGGTCCTTCACACACCTATGCAGAGAGAGGGCTGCTGCAGACGGGCTGGGGTTAGACCTGGCTGCTATTACCCTCGGAGCTCCGCTGGTTGCCGTGGTCCTCTCAACAATTTTTTTTTTTTAAATTACGCATTAAATCGGTAAATGGGCCATATAGTGACGCTTTAAAGTGTATTATCGCCTCAAAGGATCTTAAAACTTACTTTTATGGAACAACAGCAACAACAAACATATCTGTTGGGTAAACTTTACATGCACAAGTGCACTCTCAGAAACAACTATAGGTGCTTGGCTCCAGGTACTCAGAGATTCACTTCCATACAGAAAGCCCATATTCTTATCTTCAGCTACCACAGTATACGTGTCAGATTAAATAATACTACTTATACTTCAGCAATAGTATCAAGGTGCTACTTCATTGTTTCTCGCATACTATATCCGTTGGTTGTGCTGTTCTTTTTACATGTCTTTGCAGGTGATGAAGCAGACTGAAGATGTTTTATTGTTGTCTTGCCTTTATCTCCTCTTTCTTTCATCTTTTCTCCTTTTTCCTGTTTTTCCTTTCCTGTTCTACTTACATTGCAGTGTCCATAAAATCTCTAATACTTCCTGCATAAATTATAGCTATCAAAGCTATTTATATGCATAAATCAAGGGGAACACTATGACGATAGCCGTACTGCTCCACTTATTAAAGTAAAATCTGTTGGGCTCTCTTTTGGCATCAAGACAATTATTCTCATTGCCACATGGCCAGACAGGACACTGAGAAAATAAATAATAATAAGGTTTGTAACATTTTAATAGGTCTGGATAAATGTCCTCTAAAGTCAAACCATTGCTTTAATGAAAGAAGATGGAGGCAGTTTTAGGTGTGAATATTCTGTTGTGATAATCTGTTAGATTATACTACAACATGGTCAAACATTTGAACCTTTAAAAAATACAAATTTACAAATATTAATATATTAGTTTGTTTAGAATTTTAAGTGAATTTGAGTTTGAAATGCACTTTTTAAATATTGCAGGATATTAACGGGATTTTCTATTCAATTCTATTCTAAATAAAAGTGGCTTTAAAAGTAAATTTACAGGTTCCTCAATACTATTTTTAGGCCCTTTGCTATCACTTGTGTTTATTGGATTCGAATACCAGAAGTTGCCCCTTTTAGGGCACTTGATTTCTCCCACAGAATAGGATCACAAAACGTCCCATTTCAGCACATTTTTACAAAAAAATAACCTATAATTTAAGGTAAAAGAAGAATAAACCAGTTGGGAAAGAGACTGGTTAATTGTTATTATTCTTATTATAAAAAATCTGAGTCATAATATTGATAAATGTAGCAGTTTAACAACATAACTGTCAACCTTAATTGAAATTATAATGTAAATGAAGGTCCCCAGAATAAACTGATGGTCTTGTCCACATCCTTTGGTCGGCAAATGTTAGCAAATCTCCCAAACTCTCTCAATGTATTTGAAACAATTTTTTAAAACTTTGTAAACATTTGAGATACAAAAATGAAATATTTAAACAAATATTTAAAAAGGTCGGCTCCATAAACAGCCAAACTAAATAATAAAACAAGCGGGTTAAAGAAGACATGATTTATATGAAAACGACGTTTACATTTAGTTATTTTCAATGTGAACGGAGAAAAGCTGTAATTTTCCGATTGTTGAAAAGATGTTGAAAACTGGGTTTGCAACACTGAAAAAAAATTGAAAAAAATTTGCAAAAAACAATGATGGACCGACCAGATTTAGCCTTAAAAACCAATGTTTAAATGATTCCTGGTGTTTGGTGGGAAGTTAAAAGCTGCTCAGATTCATAGATGGAAAGTAAAAAGTGGAAATTTTTGTTATACAAAATTCAACCTGAAAAGATAAACCGTTTATCTGGTTCTTTATTGGTCTTTTTCTTTACTAATTTAGCCACTTAAAGCAAGGTAACCCTGAGCGCCATCATTTGACCGCTGGAGGAGGAAACATATTTGATAAAATTGTGAGTAAAAAGTGCAACACGTCTTCCTTACATAACCATATACACTGGTGTAAATCGGTAGGATTTAAGAAAAACAGTTTATTCAGCATCAGAGGACAGCAGAGGTCAGAGGTGAAGGGTCAAATGGTGATCGGGTTCCTTTCAGTGGGGAGGCTGTTACTGCTGAATACGGCGGATGGACTGGATCTGAGGGGTCTGGCATTGGGGGCCAAACTCTCTAAAGTGTTTGTAGTCCCCGCCGTGACGATCACACTCCATGATGTACTGGTAGCCACGGTAACCAGGGAACTGGTAGCAGACAAATCTGTGGAGAGAGAGCAGTTGAGGGGGTGACAAAATGTGTTAAAGTTACGGTTAAAATATAGAGAGATGTCTAGAAAGACAGCTGGGATCACTTACGCCCCTGACTGGACCTTGAAAGATCCAACTTCATTGTTGCACCAGCCCATGGCCTGGAGGGAGGGGTAATCATCACTCAGCTCACCCTTACGGCCCATGAAGTTCTCACGCTCAAAGATGGTCATACGACACTCTCTGTGGTTCTGTATGGGGGGGTTAACAAGGAAGGAGAGGCACAAACACAAGAACAGCAAAGCTGTTGGGCTGGTCCGACAGGTATAAAGCAATTATCTAATTTAGCTTTTCCTAAAGCAACACAGACAAGTAGAGACTTACAGCACAGGCAATCGGTCTGAAGGAAGTCATCCTCTCGATGTGATAGGCGTTGCTGCCTCCAAACGCATCACACTGGGGGTACTCTCCCCTCTCCAGGATGAACTGTTGTCCCTGGTAGGAGGCGTGCTCATAGCCCACCCAGCTGGCATGAAGCAAGGAGAGCAGCTCTTAGTCCCGGTGTTCGACCAGGTGAGCATACCTCGTCAGACCAGCATACCCATAGTCAATACAGGTTTGTGTTTATCCCTTTAGTTTTGTACGAAAAATAGACTTTAAACTACCTCAATGAGCATGCATCCCTTTAGTAATATACTAAAAAAGAACAATTTAAGGTAAGATCGACATACACTTCTAAAAAGACCAAAAATTAAGTAATCAAATAGTTTTTTTTGTACATGACTAAAGGGATACACTCCCGTTGAGGTAGTTTAACTTAAGGGATAAACTTCTCCTCCAAAATGTGGCTCCTATCTTTCCACAGAGATAAAGGCCTCACACTGGGGACCTGGGAAACCATAAGAACGCACCAAAGGCAGTGTTCTGCGGCATGCACGGCCTCAGTAAAACCGTTCCCCCTCTCAGCCCCCCCACCCACCACAATGTATGTGATGTATGCAAACGGTTTGTACTGAAATCTCGATTGCAATGTTAACTTTAGTTGACAATAAAGTTGATTGATTGATTTAAAGGGATATACGGGTATTAACTATGGTTACGCTGATCTGACAGAACAGTATTCACTTTACTATTTTGATTGTTCCACATTGACTTTAGCAACAGCGCGGCGCTTTGTGCTGCAGTTGTACTCACGCTCCACTCTCCACTCTGAGGGAGCGCACAGTCTCAAAGCCAAACTCCATCACATTGCAGCACTCAGAGGTGAACTCATGGCGGCGGCCCTGGAAGCACTCCTCATCGTAGACAATGATCTGTCAGGGAAACAAAGACAGGCTATAAAAGAAAGGCTAAGATTAGCCTCAGACTCACAACAGAACCAAAAAGGTTTGACTTCGGACTGTTAGGTTTACTAATTTGTATGATAAGTCCCAGCTTTGGGATACCTTACGGTTTGAAAAGCCCAGGTGATGTCATAGTCTAGGCCAACACCTGCGGACTCACCTTCCAGTGGCCGGAGAATTTGGTGCAGTGGTGAGTCATCTTGTCTAGAAATAAAAAGAAAAGAGCTGCTGTAAAAAAAACAAAAACAACAAAAGAACAGGTGTGACTGGAAATCAGAGAGGGGATACTTTCATCTGAAAGCAGAGAAACAAATGAATGGTACCAGCTTGGTTAACTTAGCAGGACACAGGAGAACATTCAACAAGGTGCACAGTTTGCTTCTAATCCCAAACACACCTTATAATCTAAGACAGATTGTTGAGTAGTGGGAATATGCTATAAATTCATGTGTGAAAAAAAAAAAAACTGTAACTCTGAAACTGCTGGCGTCTATTAGTTGTTGCCCGTTCACCCCATCAGCCTCGCCCTCCCACCCATCCTATCTCTTTATCAAAATCCATTTCCTCCCTGAAAATGCTGCAGCCATTGAGAGTTTTCCACCACCCCTGCTTTTTATCTCTGCTGTTGGGTGTGGTGATGCACTTCGGGCCCTAAGGCCGCTATAGCCCGGCTGTATTTTTTTATGGCAGAGGTTGAACACAGATGTGTGTAACACCAGACGCGCCGTTGAGCCCTGGTCACGCTGCCCTGACTGGTTGAGGGACGGGACACTCACCTTGCTCTGATGCCCTTAGGTCCTGTTGTCAGAGTGAGAGGAGCCACGCGCCCCCACCCTTTTAAAGCCTCCCCTGACGAGGGGTCCTGCCAAAACCCCCGGCTCAGCAGCAGGGAGGGGCTTTGCTTTGTGCCCCCCGGTTAACACCCACCCCGACAAAGGCTTGGTTAATCTGTGAAGGGACAGAAATGCAGACACCACATTATCACCCACACTGAGATGTAGAAATCTAAGAGTGACGAGGCTGTGAAAACTGAGAAAACACAGAGGGCAAAGGACAAAAGAAGGTTTGGAGGATGGAGAGAAAAGATGTAGCTCAGAGACATCTAATCTATATATGAATCGGGTCACATGGGAGGGTAATTTAAGCCTCAGTTTTCTGGGCAGTCATTTGTTTTTTATTTGATTTGCATTTTTGTTAAAAATATATGTCAAAAATATCCGCTTTTATTTGTTGTTCTTTATATGAAATCCAGGAAAGCTCGGTTAAATGTCCCTCATCACACCTACACCTAATTATTGCCTGACCTGTAGAATCATGAACCAGTTTGACGACATGGAATAGGCCAAAGGTTCCCAATAAGCAGCATGCCAATGAAATTCAAGAACAAATGAGAAATGTTCTAAACAAGGGAAACAAAAACATTTAATTTTCAAGGATTTTGAGTTAAAGAAAAAGTCTGGACAGCAAGGAATAATCAGTGGATCATTATTTATACCTGGTCACGGTGCGGTAAGCCTAGCGCTTTACAACCAAAATCAATTTGAACTACTAGACACATCTACAATCAACAACAATTATTGAAGATTTCCAGAGGACTTCACCATTGATATTCACCAGAGGTATAGATGTTGTAATACATAAGATAAAAGTGAAAAAAAAATTAGTTATTCCACCTTTCCGATTCCTGATCCTCCACGGACGGGTTCATCGTTAGATTGCCAACTTGATGAGGGAGGATTTGCCATCAAACTTCTGGCCAGAGAAAAAACACGTAATATGGAGCCAACTTTTGGAAGAAGAATGTTTTCAAGATGACTTGGATAATAGCGCGTTGTGACAAACACCAGATACAGCACTGGGACTTGATCAACAGCCGATACCGCACCGTGACGTCACAAACCAGTAGGTGGCAGTAGTGTTCTTTGACGAACATGGATGCCTCCAGTAAAGCACATTCACATGAAAATTACTCTGAATTAAAAACACTGATCATTTATTGAACAGTAAGAAATAATTTCATATTTAAAGTACTTTCAGAAGTTTGAATTCTGAATATGAACAGACTTTTCTTTTCCTTTAAACCAAGATACCAAAGAGTCGCTACCAAACCTGAACTGAAGTCAACCAAAATAACTCCAGGTGCCCGACACTGCTTCCTCCAGGACGTCACAGAAGCTCAGAAAAACTTCCAAACACCTGCAGATGTGAATAATCTCTGTTCAACTCAAATGCACAAAGGAAATTGCAAATCCATCTCAAAGAACCAAAACATTTTGGAAAAGTTCCCAAAAGCAGAACTTTGTGGAAGTTGTGTCTCTCATTGTTTCTCTCCACTGTCGCTACAAGCATGCTTAGTGTGAGGGATTGCATTCAAGTCAATGAGTCGATGCAATCAACTGGTTTTGCTTAAATATAAAACTTTGCATCAATTTGATCTGGTGAACTGTAAAGTGCCCCGAGATGACATGTGTTGTGAATTGGCGCTATAGAAATGAACTGAACTGAACTGAATGCTACATCTGCTGTTAATTCAGAAAAACATAAATTACACGTAAGTCACACATGGTGGTAGATCCTTTACTTCCTAAGGACCTGATGAAAAAAAGACATGAATTTAGCTCTCTGCTAAAAAATCCAGAAGCACATCCAGCCACCAGTTATTGACAACAGCATGAGGAGCATTCTTCCAAAATATACCAGGAAGTCGACGTCTGAATAGCTCAAAAATAAAGAACATGAAGGGTTTGGATTATCCCAGTAAACGCTTTGAACTTAAAGGGGAATGCCGTTTTTTTTTTACATTGGCCCTTGATTTTATGTTATTACATCATGTTCTACTCACCCATATTAGTTCTGTGTCATTTGGAGCCGATCTGAAGATATTCCTGAAGATATTCCGTTAGGTTATATCCAGGTAACGTCTTCCTACGGGCAACGAGTTGAAGGCACAAACTAAACTGTTCATAATTTATTCTTTATGGTACGCCAGCATTCATAACATGTAGGCGAATCACTGTCCCCCAGACATCCGCGGTTATATTTTTTATATTTCTATTTTTTTAAAACAAAGCGGAGTGGGTATGACGTCATCCGTGACTGGAGTCATAACAGGCAGCCCGGGCCACAGGCGGCTACGCTCTACCCCTTCTATTCATTCAGTTAGCTAATCTGAAATTCCATTTCGAGAGCGATATCATCTGTGGTAGTAGCACTAGACATCTTCCAGGCATGTGAGTAAAACTAGCAGCATTTCAGCAGACAGGATGAACGGTAGCCAGCGCACGCGGATGACGTCATACACACCCCGCTTTGTTTAAAAAAATATATAAATATAAAAAATATAACCGCGGATGTCTGGGGGACAGTGATTCGCCTACATGTTATGAATGCTGGCGTACCATAAAGAATAAATTATGAACAGTTTAGTTTGTGCCTTCAAGTCGTTGAAGGAAGACGTTACTTTGATATAACAAAACTCAATATCTTTGGAGCAGCTACAAATGACACAAAACTAATATTGGTGAGTAGAACATGATGAAATAACGTAAAATCAAGGTGCCAATGTAAAAAAAAAATGGTGTTCCCATTTAATCTGACTAGGGGGAGGTGGCTTAATCGGAAACAGGTAGAAAATTTTCCCCAAAACAGTCCTGCAAAGAATGGTGAGGGGGAAAAAAAGACGAATTATTAACAGTGTTATAATCTTTAACTAGGTTTCAAGGTACGAATATTTTTTTTTATAAAGAAAAAAATAGGGTTTATTGGACAGGTTTTTACCCTTAAAAATAATATTATTAATTTTAAATGTTTCTTTGTATTTATAAAATCCAAGATAAAGTTTAAAAAGGTAAAAGAAGATGTTATCCAAGGGAAAAACTCCAGTGAGTAAACAGTCTGACTGTTGGAGTTTCTCTAAAGCTGGAGCTCAAACTCAGGGAACAAATGTTTGTAAATGTCGATGCTAATAATGCTATCGCTGTTGGCAACACTTTTAAAGCATATTCTCCGAGCTGTCGGTTTTTGAACAAGGTATAACAGCATGGTTAAAACGGTCTAGATTTACTTAGTAGCTGGGTCAATGGCCAACATCTGGCTTTCTGGTAGTTCAGTCACTCTGCCAGTAGCTGGCTACACATTTGTTTATGTCTTCTCATCCGGCCCTGTGCTGGTGTTCTATTTAGGCTCAATCAGGACAATTAAATTATTATCAGGACAAACGCTTGCAGTGTATAGCCTTATTTTATTGCAATCGCATTTTTTTTTGTTAGTATAGGAATATAATCCGACTTTTAATGTTGTAATATCTCAGTGATAAAAAAGTTATTGAAACTAAAAGTGAGTACAACATTGATGGAGTTAATGCTTTTCACTTGATTTGGTCGGTAAAATCTGCACACAGATTAAGATTTTTGCACTTTATATAATAAAGAGAAATAAATATCTATATTATCTTATTTAAGGTTTAAGTGCATCTTACTTTAGGGGCCAAAATACTTATTCAATTGGAAGATACTTTTACTTATCCACTGAAAGGGGCAGTACAGGGATGTACTTATTTCCAGATCAATTTTTGTAGTGGATCTATACGGAGCTGCATCTCTGTTTAACCTTTGTCAATAAGTTTTAGTCCATGAGGCAGACACCCTGTCTACTTTTAAGGCTAGGCTTAAAACGTTCCCTTTTGATAAAGCTTATAGTTAGAGTGGCTCAGGTTATGCTTGTCATGATTGGTTTTAGTTCAAACCCACATGCAGAACACAATGGAGGCTGGGTAAAAGTTTAACAGAGTTTATTAAAGATTGTTGACACAAAAACATGAACAGGATCAGGAACTGGTCCGGGTTGGGTTCACTGAAGTCTGCAGAGATGGATAGTTTGATTAGCTGGGCAGACAGATGATCAATGAGTCCTTTAAGATAATTCTGAGTCTACCTTGACGGAGTCCAGGCTTCTCTTGTGAGAGAGGGAACCGTTGGGTCCTGAGACTGTTGGTTCAGCAGAGTGCACAAGCAGCTGCAGCGTCTAGCTTCTGACTTTGAATGGCAGACCTTGATCAGAATTTCCAGCTCTCCACAGAGAGCAGCAGGGGGAATCCAAATAGCAATCTTCAGGTTTGGCTCACCAGGGCTGGAAGGCAGGTTAAGCTCACCCAGAGCTACAGGCTTGAGACAGGTTTCCTGTGAGCAAAGACAGAGGAAGGTTAGAACCAGTTTTCTCACTTGAAACAACTAAGATTCTTTCAGGTATCAGAGGCTCAGGTTGCTAACCAAACTAAGGTCAACACTGCGGCGTTGAAGGAAGGTCTGGCAGCTGCTTATGAAGGGAAGGTCTCCTGATGAGTAGATGCGTCTCAGGTGTGCTGGAGGGCTCCAGCCCAGGAGACCCACGGCGCACTCTGCTGGTGGAAGGTGGTACATCCCCAGATCCCAACAATGCTGAGCTATCTCTATAGTTATGCTGCTATAGGCTTAGTCTGCTGGAGGACATAGGGACCCCTTTTTCATCATTCTGCTTCATTCTATCTCTACTCTCCCACTCTGCAGAATCTATTAGTTCAATCTCTAACTTTATCCTATCTCTGCTTTTTCTCATAGTACTTTAATCTGGTCTGCTCCTGTTTGGCTGTGACACCATCCTGGAGAGAAATATCAGCTGTGCTGCTGCCATCAACACCCTTGTTTATAGATGTTGGAGATCGGCATATTTTTATTTTATTTTTTTACACAACTAGTGACTCTTTTTGCACAGGACGGGGTATGAGAGAGGGGAAGAGACATGTAGCAAAGGACCACAGGTCAGATTTGAACCCTGATCGGCCGCGTATCGACTACTAAAGGCTGATTTATACTCAGAAACCAGGTTGTCGGTTTGTTTGTCACAGTTAACGCAGATATGCCCCCTCCCCTTCCGCAGACACTCTGGTGCACCTCTCCAAAACTATAGGTGACCGCAGACAGGAGGCCTCTGATTGGTCAAATCTACATCAGCTCCACACTATACGTATTTCCTGTTTGGTACCTTACCGGCTTGTTTTGTTTGTATGACCGCCATTGTGGAGAACGACTCATGAAGATGGACCAGCTAAAAGAGCGAGGTGTGCGACAATGCTGGGATCCTTTTTCCACCTTGATCCCCACTCTTGTTCGCCCTCATGTCCCTCCATTGTCGCACAAACTTATGCCTTGCATTTTTCCACTTCCTCACCGCTATGGAATAGCATGGTGCAGACCACGCTTCAATACTGGGGTTATATCAAAAATATCTGCGACAAGCTCACTGCAACACACTGCTGCCTCTGTAAGGCCTCTGTACATGGGTACTGTACGCAAACCACTGCGCAACTGAAGCACGGCCCGAGATTTTTCAGTGTAGTCCTGTTTCTCTGACCGTGATTTCCTGAATGTGCTCTCTTCATCCTCTGACATGGGAACTGGCTCAGTGTTCGTCAACCTGGCTGTGTGTTCTCTGGACCGGGACGCCTTTGGAGCTGGTTGACAGTTCCCTTCTTTATGTGTCTCTGCTTCTGTCTCTTTGAACCCCAGTCGGCCTCGGCAGATGGCCGCTCACACTGAGCCTGGTTCTGCTGGAGGTTTTTTTTCCAGTTAAAGGGGAGTTTTTCCTCTCCACTGTCGCTACAAGCATGCTTAGTGTGACATACAAGTTAATGAGTCGATGCAATCAACTGGTTTTCCTGAGATAGAAAACTGACTGTACGATCTGGTGAAATTGTCTCTGTAAAGAACCTTGACGTGTTGTGAAAAGGCACTATATAAAAAAACTGAATTGAATCGGCGAATTGTGTCGTCCAGGGTGTTCTTTATAGCCCCCCCCCCCCCATTTAACTGTGTTCATATGTATGTCACCCCGTCCCTGGACAAAGGGAAACAAAAATCTACTTTCTGTTCTATTCTAAATCAGACACTCTTACTCAGGAGGATCTTTATGAACTTAAACCGTGTGTGATATCATCAGTTGCAGTCCAACATGAGTGCAATCAGAAATATAAACACATGAGAGGAAGTCCTCCATCCAGACATCTGGTGAAGCAGCAGTTTGCCTGCTACAGTCACACTCCTCCTCATGACACTGCTGTAAGCCAAGTGCTCTGTGACATCAAATTAGAACTGTCCTCGGAAAACTACTCATATCAAATGTAAACTTTGGTGTGTGTTAAAAAAAAAGAGATCAAAGACTCAAAGCAGTTTGATTCTAATTATGGAATATTAGTGATATGTGGCAGAAAGAAGGAAAAACAAAATGGGAACAAACAGGAACAGACACTTAAGAGTCATAAGCTGTCAGATGCAGCCTGCCACAGAGACAACAACTGGCTTTATTAAACATTAGATCTGTGTCAGGAAAATCCCTTTTAATTAGTGACTATTATTGACAATAATGTTGATGTTTTTAACAGAAACATGGTTATATGAACTTAATGAAGCACATATTCTGTTTTAGTCGTCTCCTCCAAACTACAATTTTCTTTGCGAGAGCAGACAGCAAAGGAAAGGTGGAGGAGTGGCAACATTGTTTAATGATTCACTGAAGTGTAAAAGGTGCTTTTGGGAAAAGTTGTCTCTTTTGAACATTTGGCTCTGCAGGTAAAGAGCCCGGTACAAACTATGTTTCTAAATGTTTACAGGCCTCCTAAGTCAACATCAAACTTTTTTAATGATTTTAGTGACCTCCTGTCTGTGATATGCGTTGATTATGACTGTTTAATTATTGTGGGAGACTTTAACTTTCACGTTGACGACCCTGAAGACAGAAGTGCAAAAGAACTGTGCCACACACTTAGAAACTTTGGTTTAACTCAACATGTTAAACAACCAGCGCACAAACAGGGACATATTTTAGACTTGATCATCACTAAAGGTCTGAAGATTTCTAAAGTCAATGTTACTGATGTTGCCCTATCCAATCACTTTTCTGTTACCTTTGAGGGCATAATTTCCAGTGACTCATTTAGCCAAGGGGAATTCATGAGAAAACGCACCTTTAAGGAAAATGCTACAGAAACTTTTATTCAAGCTTACTCTGCTACTTCAACCTTGGGCTGCAACACAGTAGATGAGCTAGTAGATAACTTTCAGTCTAAAGTATCAGACATCATTAGCTGTATTGCTCCAAATAAAGTGAAAGTCTTTTCCGGAAAGAAAAAAATCTCCTTGGAGAAGTGCTCCAGCAGTTAGAAGTGAAAAAAGGGAGTGTCGAAAAGCTGAACGCAGGTGGAGAAAGACGAGACTCCAGGTTCACTATGACATCTATAAAGAGAGACTTTACAGATATAACTTACAACTGAAAATGCAAGAGAATCTCTCTTCTCTGAAATCATTAACAATAACATTAATAATACTTGTGCTTTAATTGCCACAGTCGATAAGCTAACAAATCCTCCTGTGTCCGTGGCTCCTGAACTCAACTGCACCAGGGCCTGCAATGAATTTGTAAATTTCTTTACTGAGAAAATCCTAAAGATCAGAGGATCAGTTTATACATCCATATCAAGTTCAGTACCAAAGTTGTCTCCAACTGGAATTGATCTTGACCAAATGTCCCAATTCAGCCAAATAAACTATAAAAGCTTAGAGGAAATCCTTCAGCAGCTAAGTTCCTCCTCCTGCTGCCTTGATCTTCTACCCACAGCTTTCTTTAAGAAAGTTTTGCCTGTCAGAGCGTCTGATTTGACTCAGATAATAAACACGTCCCTTCTGTCAGGTGTTTTTCTGCAGTCCCTAAAAACAGCAAATATCAAACCACTGCTGAAAAAGAACAGTTTAGACAAACTACTACTCCAGAACTAAAGGCCCATCTCAAACCTCCCCTTTACCAGTAAGATTATTGAAAAAGCAGTGTTTCAACAATCAAACACTTTCTTAGATATGACCAGCTGCTTTGACATGTTCCAGTCAGGTTTCCGTGCTCACCACAGTACAGAGACCGCCCTTATCAAGGTGTTTATTGACATCCCTATAAATACAGACTGCGGAAGAACCACAGTGCTGGTACTATTGGACCTCAGTGCAGCATTCGAAACTGTCGATCACTCCATCCTGTTAGAACGCCTGGAAAACTGGGTCGGCCTCTCTGGTACAGCTCTCAACTGGTTTAAATCCTACTTAAAGGACAGGGACTTTTTTGTATCAGTAGGCAACTTCACATCAGAGATGACAAGAATCACATGTGGGGTTCCCCAAGGGTCCATTCTGGGTCCCCTCCTATTCAATATCTACATGCTCCCTCTTGCTCAGTCAATAAAAAACATCAGCTACCATAACTATGCAGACGACACACAGCTTTACATCACCATGTCACCAGGTGACTATGAACCAATTCAAGCACTGAGGAAATGCTTAGAAGAAATCAATGCCTGGATGTGCCATCATTTTCTTTAACTGAATAAAAACAAAACTGAAGTAATAATCTTTGGACCAATAGAGGAGAGATCTAAAGTTAGCACACAGCTTCAGTCGCTTCAGCTAGTAACCACTGATCAGGCCCGAAATCTATGTGTAGTGCTGGATTCAGACTTGAACCTCCATAAGCATTTAAAGACAATTACAAGGTCGGCTTTCTATCACCTGAAGAACATTTCCAGGATTAAACGACTAATGTCTCAGCATGATCTGGAAAAACTAATCCATGCGTTTATTTTTAGTCAAATCGATTACTGCAACAGTGTTTTCACAGGTCTGCCTAAAAAGTGGATCAGACAGCTGCAGCTGATCCAGAACGCTGCTGCCAGTGTCCTCACTAAGACTAAGAAAGTAGAGCACATCACCCCAGTTCTAAAGTCCTTACACTGGCTCCCTGTATCTCAGAGAATAGACTTTAAAATACTTCTGTTAGTCTATAAATCTCTGAATGGCTTAGCACCTAAATACATCACAGACTTGCTATCAGTTTATCAACCCTCCAGACCACTCAGGTCTTCTGGCTCCAGCCTGCTCTGCATACCTAGAACCAGAACTAAACATGGAGAAGCAGCATTTAGTTCCTATGCTCCACTTATCTGGAACAAACTTCCAGAAAACTGTAAAAGTGTAAGAGTGTAAGAGTTTCTTTAAATCAAGACTAAAAACAATTTTTTTAGGATTGCCTTCCACTGTTCTAGTTAAACAGTTCAACTGAAACATCATTAGTACTTTTTTTATTTTCTTTAGTCCAACTGTTTTTAATGTTCTTTTTGTTTCTGCATTTTTTATTTTTTATTTTTTTCCTACTTACTCTGATTCTGCTTTAATTCCCAATATTTTAATCATGTAAAGCACTTTGCATTGTCTTTGTACTGAGTTGTGCTACATAAATAAATTTGCCTTGCCTTGCCCTTGCCTCTAAAAGTCTTACAGTGTCATAAGTTCTTCTCTAACTGTTTTTAACACATGTAACAGGAACTGCAAGGCACTGGGCTTTAAACAGGTTGAACCAGGAGACTCCAGTTTGTTTAAAGCTATTAAATAGCGCTTGTGCGTGGGTGTGTGTCTCTGTGTGTATACTTACATAATCAGCTACTAGTAAACAGGGAAGTTGGAGGCACTTCTTTCATGAGCAGCTTAAATTCCTCAACAACAGCTCTACTTCCTGTGAGCCCAAAGGAATTCTGGCCTCTTCAAGGTGGAATTTAAGACATAATTCCTCAACAAACTTGTTTTGAATTTAATTGCATTTGAATTGCAAGCTTGAAAGTTTTCACATACCTTACCACATATTAACAACTACAATGCAAAGTAATTTGTCTTAATAAAATCATTAAATCTGGATCTGTAAAGCCAAAACTCCTCCTCCTTCAGTATTAACCAAGTCCAGCCTTGTCAGGCTTTTTTGCTAAATCAAAAACACTGGTTGTAACCAAGTTAAAATCAGAAAGGACATTGGTTCTCAGGAGGTACGGCCCTCCCCATGACTGAATGTGCAGTTTTAATGTTCAATAGCCAGTTCAATGCAAATGTCATCAAAGGGTGTCAGCATAATTGATGACTTTCACTTGTTAGAGAAGCAAATTCAGTTTAATTGACTTTAGGTTACATCCTGTGCACAGTTAGGGTAAAGAAGAAAAAGGAAGTGTGGAATTAACAACAACGGCCTGAAATAGGTTACCTGGTAGCTCGAACACCCGTCCTGCAAACACTCCAGCTGTACCCTTGAAAGTTCACTAAGGACCATATCAGAGCTACGAAGGACCGAACCAAGGTAGGGCATCCTGTAAAGCCTGAAAGGCCCCATCCAGTACTGTATCTCACAAAGGTTATCTTGCAGTGCATAGCGGGAACAGACCTAACCCTAAAACTTCTTTCTCAAATAAGCTAATAATTATTTTTCATCTACTTTCAAACTACTTTGGGTCGGCCTATGCCTTCAACATCAGAGGTGTCAAGTAACAAAGTACAAATACTTCATTATGTCACTTAAGTGAAAACTTTGGATATCTATACTTTACTAGAGTTATTATTTTTATGCAACTTTTAAAGTTTATTCTCTAACTTCTACAAAAGTCTTTTTAAACAGTAGGATATATACTCCTACTTGAGTAATAAACATTCATACACCTCTGTTGAACATACATTAGAGTTTGTAGTTATAATGTAACCAAATGTAAATAATAATAAAAAAAAACATCCTTCATAGCATCATGCATGCAAATCAAATCATGCAAAGGGTTCAGAAATAAAGGTGGCACTTTTTAGGCTGGTGCCTATCTGCAGTGGTTGCTGGGCGAGAGGCGGGTCCACCTCAGGATGGCAAAGAGATGCATAAAATAGGCAGGCATCACTTATGACAAAACCCTAGTACCTGGAGAAGAACCGGCATATGCATAGGAAGAGCATGCAAACTACATGCTGAAAGAAAAGCCAAGATTTGAACCAAAGCCCTTTTGGTGCAAAAGAGCAATGATAGTGTTAAAGAGCTACTCATCCTTTCGGCTTGAGGATGTGATTTATTGATGGGAGTTCCTCTGTGCAACTTGCTGCCTAAGGCATATAAGGCAAAAATGTAACCGATGCAAAGTGCTATATAATACACATCAGTTCTTAAATTTAACGCATATTGTACATATCAAGACACTGAACCTCTTCAATGGGTGTTTTCATGAGAATGGGCAATGCTTAAAATAGAGTAGGATAAAGGCGGAATCACATGATGTGTTTTACCCTTTAGAATGTGACTTTACCCGAAGCAAATTTTAAACATACTGCTTTATGTTGACTTGGAGCATTCCCACATCATGCCTCTACTGGTTTCCTCTCCGTACGTGTTTATCTGAGCTAGGCACTGCAGGGTCAGCTGGCAAATTATAAATTGTCAGATGCAGCTTAGAGAGGGGAACTGGGGCAATTTGAAAGGGGTTTTATGAAATAAATGTAGTTAAAAGGTATCTTAACCCCCTAACACCCTTTGCTTCCCTTTGCAGTAAGTCAACAATCCATCACTTATCCAAACTGGATTACCATACTGTGAGAGTGGTCTGTGGACACCTGGTACAACAACACATGGTTTTCTCTTACAGGCCTCAATGGCTAATATATTGGAATCCTGGATGAGCCCCCAATCTGGTAGATATAAATGACCATAAAAAGGCAGCAGTAAGTTTTCAGTAGCCTAGTAATCCATGCAAACTTGGGTTTAAGTAGCTTCATATGGACAATACATTCATTCACACATTGGTTTTAAAAGGCTGTCAAATATTTGTTTTTAATTATTTTTATCCTATTGCCTGATGGAATGATGTGTTTATATAAAACTGCCTGAACACTTAGTAGGAAAGAAGACTTATAGTTTGAATACAGGACTGAAACATTAATACTTCTGTCATTGAAAAAGATTCATTTGAAATCAATCTTTTTGGGATAAAGCAGATTATTTAAAATATTATTTGCATTTTTTTTAAATCGATTCTTAATATGTCCACATTTATTATCTTGACAAACAAAACATTTTTCAGTTCATGTTCACAAATAATGCTAAATCTATTTATAATTTCTACCTGAATACATACACAACAGCTGAATTTGGAAAACTAGATATACATCTTTATGTTTTAGAAATTTCAATTGACTAAATTAAGTAAACTCTTGATAAAAAAAGAAAAAAAAATGTATATTTTTAACCTTTATTCAGACATTTAGTATAAAACAACATCAGTCTAAGACCAGCAAGCCTGTCATTAGTTGGACTCCCAGCACCAGCTATCATAGAATGATTAAGGATTCACACAGGTTACACTGTAGGATTAGTTTCCACCTAATCTACATGTATCAGATACATTTTAATCCAGTTTACCAAAGAAAAAAAAAACACATTTCTGCAGAGGTGACATAATCCAGATGTAATCCAGCTGACATATCCAAATGATCAGCAGCAACCATTATTTCAAAGAATCAACAAAAGGGAGTAATTCATTTGTAGCCAGAATGTTTTTAATGAAAGATCACAACTTATTTTTCATCAACAAATTTTGGCCTTCTGCTATACAGCTGCTATTTCCTAATCACTGAACTGTGATGCTGGATTGAACACAGTGTTGTAGGTTTAGAGAAATATGAGCTATTGGATTTGCTCCAAAGTCCGTTTTCCCCTTTAAACACACAGGCTCCCATTCTGTGTCTTCCTTTAATCCATTTTGCATCCATAAACAAATCTCTTGGTCCCCATGTACTTCACTCGTTTACTCCTGCTTGGCAGTTAAGTGCCTTTAGAAATCATAGACATCATAAAATGAATCATTAGATAACTTTTATATTACGGCCTAGTTTCTTTCGATTAGGTCTGATCTCCATTTGAGACTGTTCACTGTTATGCGATCTGGTTTCCTTTGAGGAAACCAAAGAAACTTCCTGCTGGTGGCTATTATTTATTAGACGTAATGAGAAAAGTCTAAAGATAAGATAAAGATGGGTCCAATACTTACACAATATCAAAGGACAGAAAAGGGAAAGAGGGGAAATGACCTGCAGCATGTCTACATAAAGGAGAACGACAGAAAAAAATCTTCACATAAAGAAAGCTAAATAAAACTAAAGCGCTTAGGCGCCCTCACTTAACCCACCAGGACGGCATCTGGTATGAGAGCAGTTATGAAACATCCCCGTTTGCAATTCAGTGTACAAATTGGCACAACAAAACAGTGCCACTTTTACCCTAAAAACAGTGATGTGTCAAACACTAAAGACCACAGAGGCAAGAAATGAGAACTGTAAAAGCATTACTGCTGCATGCAGCAAGAAATATTAATATAAAACTTACTGATGGAGATGAATAAGAAAAAAAAGGAGCAATTCTAAAATCAAACCAGTGAAAAATAACAGACAACACATGCAAGGCAGCAGGAGAATCACTTTTGCAGTTATTATATTATTTACCTTTGATGACTTAAAAACCTTTAAGGTTTTAAAACTGGTAATACTACATAAATACTCTATAGATCTACTCAAATTAGATGATTTTATTCTGAGGAATATGTCTAGTTGCATAATTTCTGCATGTTATGTTTTATTTTAGTCTTCAGAGCTGAAGGATAATGATTTTTAACATGCTGTCTTTGTTCTCGGGTCAAGTTATTGAATTTAGTGCTCTGTTGTTAGCCGTGGAGGTGATTATCTCTTTGTACGCTCTGTATCATTGCATTCCTCATGTCTACATGTAGCTATAGCTCACAGGCCCAGCAGCCCGACACAGAGTAAAACTGCTTGGGTCAGTGCTATCCTTTGACAGTGAAACGCTTACAGGCAGGCCAGCGGGGGCCGACAGCGTTTCCAGGCTAGCCGGCTTTGAACCAGGCCAACTGTGATGACACGAGGCTTTCTATTGTGCTGAGAGCCTTTCGTTTGGCCTTTGCCAGGGTATAAAAAGCTTGGCTCTAGCTCTGACTGGACCAGCACAAGCCAGCCTCCTTCACACGCCACTGCAAGCTGTACTAACGCAGGTAAGGATACACAGACGCAGACATACACAGCTGAGCATCAGAGCTGCACATCCCGCTTCCTCCCCCCCCACCCACCCCATCTCAGTCGAGGAAAAAGGCCTGAATAGAAGTGCAGCATCCAACACATAAACAATGAATCCCAACAAGGCACTTTCCTCCCTTCCTTTCACATCAACACATCTGCAAATGCATCTGCTCACACCTCTATTTCTGACCCCCCCATTCCCTGGTTTTCCTCCATCAGACTCTCCTGAAGCCCCTCGCCATGTCTCAGACCGCCAAGTCCGCCTCCAGCCAGAGCGCTGATACCAAGGACAAGGGAGCCCCAGCTCCAGCTGCCACCAGCAAGCCCACCAAGACCGGGGAGCCTAGCATGGGATCCTACAGAGTGAGTCACATCAGCACCAACCTGTTCTTTTAAGCTTCTGTGGGGCTTCTGAAGGACCTAAACTAAAAAAAAAAAGGTAAAGGTTGCATAGTAAGCAAATTAAGTAGATGAAATGTGTTCAAAGGCTTAGAAGTATGGCGGTTTTAGAATTTTAATTTAATTTTCTGAGCTTAGAATACAAAGGTTATTTAGTTTTCATTTTAGTGGACAATTTGAAAAAAAAGGTTGTTTTTAAAGCAGCATTTTGCACAGAGATGATCCCTGAGAGGGGAAATGAATTTACTGGTTTAAAGATGATTAAAGCAACAATTTTCTAAAGTTTATCATTGTAAAAATGTATTGTTTAAGTCACTTAGTTAAGAAGGTTAGTGATGTGAAATAGTTCACTGTTACTGAAAACATTAAATAGGGAGAGTTCAGAGGCTCAAATAGTTTGAATTAGAAATCAAACTGGATCAAACTGTGGGATTAGCGGCCGAGTTCAAGACCCACTCCAACGGACTGCCACTCTGGGTCCCTGAGCAAGACCCTTAGCCCCACACTGCTCCCCAAAGGGATAGCTTAAATGCAGAGAGTGAATTTCATTCCTTTGTACTTGTGACAGTGTTATGACGATAAAAGGCGAATTCTACAATTCTATTCATACAGTTTTAGGAAACAAAATGCACATTTTTTATTGTTTATAGTTATGTTTTTATTCTTGTATTCCTTCCATGCTTTAACGGCTTCCGGGTTATGCTGAAAAGGTGACATGATCAGCATCTCCCTGTTTGTTTAATGTGCAGATCCTGCTGTTCGACCAGGAGAACTTCCAGGGCAGGATGATGGAGGTCATGGACGAGTGCATGAACGTGTGTGACCGTGGCATGGACAGAGTGCGCAGTCTGATTGTGGAGAGCGGCCCGTAAGTTCACACACAGACACGTTATATCTGCAGCTCTCCACCCTCATTCCTAAAAAGTTAAAAAAAACAATTCACTGGACTTTGTTTTCCACGTTTGAAGACGTTTCCCTTCCCATCCAGGAAGCTTTTTCAGTTCAAAATGTCTGGAATGGCGTTGAGTTCCAAGCTTTATAGAGTGGAACAATAAATCCTCGTTCAATTCAACTTAGTTTATTTCTATATTGCCAATTCACAACACATGTCATTTCAAGGCACTTTACAGTTCACCAAATCATAGAGTCAAATTCATTCAAAGTTTTCCATCTAAGGAAAACTAGTTGATTGCATCGACTCATTGACTATAAGGCAATCCCTCACATTAAGCATGCTTGTAGCGACAGTGGAGAGGAAAAACTCCCTTTTAACAGGAGGAAACCTCCAGCAGAACCAGGCTCAGTGTTGAGGCCGACTGGGTTGTTATGGTCTTCAAACTTGGAAACAAAGGCCAGTGAATTGTTTTTTAACTTTTCTGGAATCACTATGACCTGGATGACTGAGAATCTTCACCAGCGTATCCACCCTCCCTTCTTCACGTGTGTTACTTTCTCCCCCCTCTCCCCTCTGCCCCCCCTCCCCGCCCACCCCTCCGCTCTAGCTTCGTTGCCTTTGAGCAGACCAACTTCCGTGGCGAGATGTTCATCCTGGAGAAGGGAGAGTATCCTCGCTGGGATACCTGGAGCATGTCCTACCGCAGCGACTGCCTCATGTCCCTCAGGCCCATCCGCATGGTAAACTGTGCTGCTGTTAGTGCTGACGCCCCTCCATTAGGAGGCTGAGAAAGGACAGCTGTCAGTGCTGAAAAAATTCCTTCTTCCATTGATGTCTTAGGGTGGTTGAAACCTAAACAGGTTCAACTAGAGCCAAACAAAGCTCTGCTTTCAATGTCTCTTTTTATAGAGCAGAGCTGTGACCACATCAGACTGGCTGAACAAAGGCTGGTCTTTCAGCGTTTTTATTTAGGATAAATTTGGACGGCATTCCGCCCCATAAATAAAGTCTGACTTTCAACAGCTTTTTTTTTTTTTCATACATCATGACTTAAATTAGACAAAGTTCTGTTTTTTAGCACATGTTTCTGGGCTAATGGCTGCCCTTATGTTAGCTGTTGAATGAAGTACAGCTTTACAATAAGATCAAAATTCATGAAAACTTGTAAGGTTTAAATTGGAGCTTTACTATACATTTAAATTTTAATCATTTCCTCCATTTCTGTGTTATCTAAAGCAGTAGTTAAGATCATTGGTAATGAAGAAAGTGTATGAAGCTCCAGCCTGGTCCCTCAGACCCCAAACTGGAGCAGTGCTGCCATCTGTTGAGTCCTGACAGAGCGGCAGGAAGAAATCCTGCAGTCCTGAGATCCTCTCTCTGTGTTTCGGGTTTCCTCTGTGCAGGACAGCTTGGAGCACAAGATCTGCCTCTTCGAGCTCTCTGACTTCAAGGGGAACAAGATGGAGATTCAGGAGGACGACGTCCCTACCCTCTGGGCGCATGGCTTCTGTGACAGAGTGGGCAGCGTGAGGGTGCCAGGAGGAGCGTGAGTGGACACTCCTACTTCAGCTGCAGCTGGAGATCAGAGTAGATGCATTTTCAGGACAGCTTTACTGTTACTCAGTTTGTAGAAACCTTGGAGAGCTTTTAAATATCCCGTTTAACCTCTTTAAGGGAACTTTAAACCTCTACTTAACATCCAGAAACTTTTTAAAGGCAGAGGAGTATTAATGTTTATTATGTCACCTTTACTTCTGAACCTTTTGCATGATTTGATTTGCATGCATGCTGCCATGAAGGAGGGTTTTTTATTATTATTTACATTTGGTTACATTATAACTACAAACTCTTATATATGTTAAGCAGAGATGTATAAATTTTTATTACTCAAGTAGGAGTATAAATCCTGCTGTTTAAAAACACGTTTGTAGAAGTTAGAAAATTAACTTTAGCTTTTTACTCCATTAAAAGTGTAAATGTACCATTTTAAAATTACCTAAAGCATAAAAGTAAAGGTAATGCAGGAAAACAAAATTTTAATGACAGAAGCTTAACTGCACTAGCCTACTAAAGGAACATTTTTCTACAATTCTGGATGATAATTACTTTAGACTTAAGTTTCTTAGTTTTATACTAATGGTAACAGTGTCAAATTTAACTTTGCATCACCTTGAAAAACTATTTATTTTGGTATGTGGTGAGCAACAAGTTGGGGCAGCACCGAGTCCAACCACTAAAAATTTATTTTCTGGATAAAACCAATTATTTTGAAGGTTTTTATTTCATTTTTTTAAATACCAACAGACCATAAAGAAAAGTAGCTTAAATGAAACAAAACTAAGAAGTCTATTTCTAAAGCGTAAGGAGTAGAAGTTGTCTAAAAAAATAATTACTCAACTTAATTTTATTAAATAGCCAAAATGTCTACTTAAGAAATGTAACAAAGTATTTGTACTTTGTTAGTTGAAACCTCTGCTTAAAGGCAACTATGGCATCTATAGACTGTTTACATCCCTAAAGAGAGTCGTTCATATCTAATGTTCAAAGAAATGCCACCCAGACCCGAAATCCAGCCTCCCAAACCCTGCAGCCTCAAAGTAGATCATCATAATTCAGTTCAATTCAGTTTATTTCTATAGCGTCAATTCACATCACATGTCATCTCAAGGCACTTTACAGTTCACCAAACCATCCAGTCAGATTCATTCAAAGTTTTCTATCTAAGGAAAACCAGTTGATTGCATCAACTCATTGACTTGAAGGCAATCCCTCACACTAAGCATGCTTGTAGCGACAGTGGAGAGGAAAAACTCCCTTTTAATAGGAAGAAACCTCCAGTAGAACCAGGCTCAGTGTGAGCGGCCATCTGCTGAGGCTGACTTGGGTTCAAGGAGACAGAAGCAGAAAGCAACTGTAAAAGGGGGCCCCATCCAGGAAAAACACAGACCTTCAGACAAGCTCTGAGCCAGTTCCCACGTCAGAATATGTCATTTATTGTTTTACAGAACAATAAACGACTGAAAGGATTTTCTAGCAGATAGGTGGAAGCTCATCTTAGTGTTCTTAGATAAAAACACTACACAGAAACTACCTGAAGATGAGGCAGAGCCATTTCAATAACCCCTGACCTTTCAATTGAGCATGCAGATTAATAATGGAAGTAGCCCTGCAGTTACAAGTTGACCTTGTTAGATTCTCATTAGAGACTAAATAGGACAATTGGACAGCAGAAAACCTCACTTATTGTTACAAGATCTCTAAAACAGGATCCTCTGCTACTGGTTCCACACATTAAAGGCAATGTAGACCTGCTCACTACAAACGCATAACTCCTGTGCTCCTCTGCTTCCTTCTCTCAGCTGGGTGGGTTACCAGTACCCCGGATACAGAGGCTACCAGTACCTGTTTGAGTGCGGTGACTACAGACACTACAACGACTTCTGCGCCTTCCAGCCCCAGATCCAGTCGGTGCGCCGTATCAGGGACATGCAGTTCCACCAGAGAGGATGCTTCACCTTCACCTCTGCCAGCAAGTGAAACCCGCCTGCTGACCATCTGGTGATGCTGTAGCTCTCTCAGCATTTTATTTCTCCAAACCTCTTCTTACTCCAATTCTCTGGTCCTTTCCTCGACCTCTACCATTGTTGCTCCATCCTAAAGGAAAGTGAGATTGAGAGCGACACACTGGACATCCTTAAGTGACTTTTTATGGTGCTAAAAAATAAACGTGAAAAATCGATCCCCCTATGGCTGAATACATTTTTTTTATTTCACAGAAAATGCTTTTTTTTTGTTAAAATATATATATTTTGAGATATATGAATCAGGTACTGACAATCATACAAGGACACATATATATAGAGAGATTAAGATAAAAGAAAAGAAACAGGCATAAAGTTGATTTAGGACACCTCTAATTGAACTGCGTTAATAGCTGCTTTCTTATTTTACTTATTTAATTTCTATTCAGCATATTTTATAAATAATTCCAAAGGATTTCTTTGACGATTTTTTTTTTTCAATAATGGTTCAGTTTTTTCTATAAATAAAGCTACATCATGCAGAGTTTCTTTGGAATCAACAAGATTGTTGATGCATTGAAAAAAGGATACTTTGTTCAAAATTAAATTTTAATTCTGCCGTCAATTTTATGTTTACATTACATTTATGTAAAGTGACGTAAAAACACCCCCACAAGATTTCTTTTCTTACATATTTTGTCACTCTAAAATTTTATAAATGATCAAACTAATGTTAAATCAGACTAAGATCATCTGAATAAAATCAGCAAGGAAACTTTGACAGGATGGGTTCATTTCTTCAACATTTTCAAATATATCAATTTAATTCAGTTTATTTATATAAAGCCAAAAACACACTTAATCTCAAGGCACTTTACAGTTCACCAGGCTCAGTGTGAGCGACCATCTGTGTAATTTTCGCACATGGTTTCGGGTTCGATTCGGCCCCGGGGTCTTTCTGCATTGAGTATGAATATTCTCTCTGAGCATGCCTGGGTTCTCTCTGGGTACTCGAGCTTCCTCCCAGTCCAAAAACAGTAATGTTTTTGAACTGTTAATTGGGTTCTCTAAATGCTCCTTAGGTGTGAGTGTGCGCGTGAATGGTTGATCATCGTCTCTGTCTCTGTGTTGCCTGGCGACTTGTCCAGGGTGTGCCCCGCCTGTCGCCCATTTACAGCTGGAGATAGGCTCCAGCACCCCTTGCGACCGCAGCAGGGATAATTGTGACAGAAGACGGATGGATACATAAAAGAAGAGAATTGGTCCTAGCACTGATCCCTGTGGTACTCCACAGGACCCCCTAGAGCAGGCATCCCCAAAGTCGGTCCTCGAGGGCCGCTGTCCTGCAGGTTTTGGAGGTTTCCCTGCTCCAGTACAGCTGATTTACATTGATAGTTGATTAACAGGCTTTTGCTGAACTGCAATCATCAGAATCAGCTGTGCTAAAGCAGAGAAACCTCTAAAACCTGGAGGACAGCGGCCCTCGAGGACTGACTTTGGGGATGCCTGCCCTAGAGCATGAGGAGGATTCATCATTCACATGAACAAACTGAAATCTGTCAGATAAATAAGATTTAAACCAGCCTAGTGTTGTTCCCCTAATTCCTACAAACATTTCAAATATATCTTAAAAGATGTCATGATCGACTGTATCAAACTCAACACTGAGATCTAACAGGACGAGTACAGATGCAGAAAAATTAATTCCCTCTATAGAAAATTGGAAAATAAATATTTAGGTTTGCACTTCTTGTTCCATTGCTTTTCTCTTCGGGTGTGCTGTTTACGAGTTGCAATGAATGCAGCAATGCGTCACGTGGTCCATATGTCCTCTTCAGGTGTGCTCGGGATTCGTAAAATCTTTATATCGACTGCTTATATTGCTCCAAAGGAAAAACAAAATATAAAATGATAAAAATAAAAGACTAAGTTTGAAAGCATTTTTCAAAATAACAAGCCAAAGTATTACTATAAACAGCACTGAGTCAACTCACAAAGCTTCGGTAGCCAACTTGTCAATGATTAAAACAACAGAGCCTGAAGGCAGCACGGCATTTCATAAACTTTCTATTGGGGATTTTGAGGTGAAGAAGACACAATGTCTGCTCTTTTTAAAGCTAGAAAAGGTGAGTTTCTGAGCAGGAGACCCACAGGGGATGAGTGCGGAACTTTAAAATAAGCAGCGAGGGCTTGACAGAGGGAGGCTAGCCGTTTAACGGTGTGGCTGCTGAATGATAGGCTGCTGTCTGCCCACAGCGCAGGTTACCTAACCTTTTCCAACCTGTTTTATTAAACACATTATAGGAAACATTCCTCTGATAGACCCTCTGGTGTCTGCCTCTCAGTGGGATTGAAACAAGCTCATTAGCACATCGGTTAGCTGGCTTTGAACTTGTTAGCTAAGTTAGCTTTAAAATGAGCTCCATCATTTAAAACAGGTTCCGCCTCAGACGTGATTTGGTTAATAATATAGCTCTGAATTCTCCCGCCGAGGTGTTTGATTCAGAGTAGTTATTAGTTAGATGAAGGTGACTGATGTTGGAAACGACCTTTCACCTAATTAGCCGAGCTCGAGCTGGTTAGCTGCTGGTGCGTTCAAGGGCCCGGCTGCTGGTCGGTTTGGTTTTAACAGCAGTAGAGCTATGATCTATTTACCTAGATTTCTCCTGTTTTAAAACTAAACATTATTTTCATTAATTGCTTCAAATTGTAGCCAAAGCTGACTGGGAATAAACAGCATTCCTGCTCTGGTGATTCTTAGATTTTTACATTTGCCATGAACACATTATCATCTTTCCCAGCTGCTGAATGAGACAGTAGAACTTCCACAAAAGTTACAAAAACAAAACTTTGTTTCTAAGTTTAAAGACATTTCGCTTCCCATCCAGGAAGCTTTTTCAATTCAAAATGTCAGGAATAGCGTTGAGTTTTAGGCTTTTTACAGGAGCCCCACAAAGCCTTGTTTTTGTTTAGAAAACATGCAAATTGAAACAGATGAACGGGTACCCCCCCCCCCCCCTGGAAGCCAAATGACCCCTTTTCTAAAGGAGGCTATGACGGAACGACCAGATTTAGCCTTAAAACAACCGTTAAATGACCCCCCTTTCAGAGACATAGACAGGTATGGAGCATTGCAGGCTGACAAAGAAGCCAAATTACCCCCATTCCAATGGGGTGGACCCGTTCGTCCGTTTCAATTGGCATCTTTTCTAAACAGAAACAAGGCTTTTTGGGGCTATTGGATAAAGCCTAGAACTCAACACTATTTCTGACATTGTGAATTGAACAAGGATGGGGGTCGTTTGGCTTCTTTGTTAGCCTGCAAAGCCCCATACCTGTCTATGTCTCTGAAATGGGGTCATTAAGCGGTCATTTTCAGGCTAAATCTTGTCGTTCCGTCATAGCCCAATTTATAACAAGTATTTCTGGACTAAATTAAGTGGGTCTGATTTTAGTCCCTCTTTAGTCCAATAATAAATCTGAAAATTATTTCCTTTCACCTTTCAACCAAATGTAGCAATATTTAAACATAATGATGTGATTTATAAAGTCAATGATGTGAGTGTTTACAACCTCTTTGAAAACGTTTCGCTTCCAAATGTCAGGAATAAACGTTGAGTTCAAGGTTTTATACGGTAGTCCAACAAAGCCTTGTTTTTGTTTAGAAAACATGCAAATTGAAACAGACGAACGGGTCCACCCCTTTGAAATCGAAATGAACCCCAATCCGAAGGGGGGGGGGCTTTCATCCGTTTCAATTTGCATGTTTTAAGAAAAAAAAAAAAAAAGCCTTTGTTGGGTCACTGTCTGCACCTTGATGCTCTATCTCTCCGGTTCTTTTTCCTGAAAAGAGATCACTAGGGAGAAACTCTTTAAGTAAGACTTCATAACTTATATGTATTAAATTACCAGGAGAAATGACAACAGATTCTGATAGAAATTGTTATTCAATTCAATTCAATTCAGTTTATTTATATAGCGCCAAATTCACCACACATGTCATCTCAAGGCACTTTACAGTTCAACCAGATCATACAGTCAAATTGATACAAAGTTTTCTATCTAAGGAAAACCAGTTGATTGCATCGACTCATTGACTCAAATACAATCCCTCACACTAAGCATGCTTGTAGCGACAGTGGAGAGGAAAAACTCCCTTTTAACAGGAAGAAACCTCCAGCAGAACCAGGCTCAGTGTGAGCGGCCATCTGCCAAGGCCGACTGGGGTTCAAGGAGACAGAAGCAGAGATACAAAAAGCAGCTGTAAAAGGCGGCCCCGTCCAGGAAACACACAGCCAGGCAGACGAGCTCCAAGGCAGCTCCCATGCCAGAGGATGAAGAGAGCACATCCACCCAGCCACGGCCAGAGAAACAGGACCACACTGGAAGACAGGCCGATCTCCAACATCTATAAACAAGGGTGTTGATGGAAGCAGCACAGCTGATGTTTCTTTCCAGGATGACGTCACAGCCAAACAGGAACAGACGAGGCAAAGCTACTCTGAGGAAAAGCAGAGAGAGCAGAAGGTTAGAGATTGAACAAACAGATTCTGCAGAATAGGAGAACAGAGAGAGAATGAAGCAGAATGATGAAATGGGGGTCCCTATGTCCTCCAAAAGTCTAAGCCTATAGCAGCATAACTATAGAGAGAGAGCTCAGGATAACCTGAGCCACGCTAACTATAAGCTTTATAAAAAAGGAAAGTTTAAGCCTAGTCTTAAAAGTAGACAGAGTGTCTGCCTCACGGACTAAAACTGGTAGTTGGTTCCACAGGAGAGGAGCCTGATAACTAAAAGATCTGCCTCCCATTCTACTTTTAGAAATTCTAGGAACCACTAGTAAACCTGCAGATTGAGAGAGAAGTGCTCTGTTAGGAACATAAGGAACAATCAGATCTCTGATATAAGATGGAGCTTGGCCATTTAAGGCTTTATATGTGAGAAGGAGGATTTTAAATTCTATTCTTGATTTAACAGGAAGCCAATGAAGAGAAGCCAGGATAGGAGAGATATGATCTCTCTTTTTAATTTTCATCAGAACTCTGGCTGCAGCATTTTGGATCAGCTGAAGGCTTTTAACTACAGTTTGTGGACTTCCTGATAGTAAAGAATTACAATAGTCCAGCCTTGAAGTAACAAATGCATGGACTAGTTTCTCAGCATCACCCCTGGACAGGAGATTTCTAATTTTTGCAATGTTCCTCAGATGAAAGAAGGAAATTCTAGAAACCTCTTTGATCTGGGATTTAAATGACAGGTCCTGATCAAAAATAACACCAAGATTTTTTACTTTATTATCTGAAATCAGTTTAATCCCATCCAAATAAAGTGACTGGCTAATCAGCTTCTTTTTCAGAGACTCTGGTCCAAAGACTATAACTTCTGTTTTGTCTGCATTCAGAAGCAGAAAGTTAAGTCATCCAGGTTTTTATGTCTTCAAGACATGCTTGTAATCTATGTAATGGGTTAGCTTCATCTGGATTTATAGACAGATATAGCTGGGTATCATCAGCATAACAGTGAAAATTAATCCCATGCTGTCTAATAACTCTACCAATTGGGAGCATGTATAAAGTAAAGAGAATTGGTCCTAGCACTGATCCCTGTGGTACTCCACAGGTAACCTTTGAGTGTGTTGAAGATCTATCATTAACATAAACAAACTGAATTCGATCAGATAGATAGGATTTAAACCAGTCTAGTGCTGTTCCTTTAATTCCAACAAAATATTCAAGTCTTTCAAAAAGAATATTATGGTCAACTGTATCAAATGCAGCACTAAGATCCAACAGGACGAGCACAGATACAAGTCCATTATCTGAGGCCATGAGAATATCATTAGTGACTTTCACCAGAGCTGTTTCAGTGCTATGATGAGCTCTAAAGCCAGACTGAAACTCTTCAAAAAGTTCATTGTGGTGTAAGTGGTCGCAAACTTGTTTGGCAACTACTTTCTCAAGAATTTTGGATAAGAAAGGAAGATTGGATATAGGTCTATAATTAACCAAGTCATCTGGGTCAAGAGACGGTTTCTTAAGCAGAGGTTTAATTACAGCAACCTTAAAAGCTTTAGGTACATATCCCTGTAACAGAGATAGATTAATCACATCTAAAATGGAGGAGGAGATCAAAGGGAATACCTCCTTAAATAACCTGGTTGGAACTGGATCTAACATACAAGTTGAAGGCTTAGATGAAGACAATAATTTTGCTAATTCAGAAAGTTCAATTGGATCAAAGCAGTCTAAACCCGGTTCAGATTCCATGACTACCTCAGGTACAATCGCGGATAGAGGAGTGCTTATGATCTTATTTTTAATAAGATCAATCTTATTTATAAAGAATCCCATAAAATCATTGCTGTTAAGAGCAGGTGGAATGGACGGTTCAACAGAGCTATGGCTCTGGGTGAGTTTGGCAACTGTATTAAAAAGAAATCTAGGATTATTCTTATTCTCCTCTATTAATGAGGAGAAGTATGCTGCTCTTGCTTTACAAAGGGTCCTCTTATACAGCAGTAAACCATTTTTCCAGACTAGGAAGGACTCCTGCAGGCCTGTGGAGCGATATTTTCTCTCCAGTTTTCTAGCATTTTGCTTCAAAGTACGCAGCTCTGCATTAAACCAAGGAGCAAGCTTTCTATTTTTAACGGTTTTCATTTTCAAAGGAGCTGCGTTGTCTAAGGCAGTACGCAGAGAACTAGCAACCCCATCAACAAAATCATCAACCTGTGAAGGGGAATAAGCTATGCTTTTGCACTCTGCAGCACTGCTCAGCGACACAGAGGAGAGAGAAAGTGAAGCAGATTCTTTAAAATTTATAACTGCACTATCTGATAAAGATCTACTAAAATTGAACCTTCTTTTGGGGGAGGAGAACTCTGTTAAAGTAATCCTGAAGGTTATTAGAAAGTGGTCAGAGAGGACAGGGTTGTGAGGAAATACTGTTATTTCTTCACATTCTATGCCGTATGTCAGCACAAGATCCAAAGTATGAAGATGAGAATGTGTGGGACTATTCACATTTTGAACAAAGCCAATAGTGTCTAAGATAGCATTAAAGGCTGCTCTTAAGCTATCGCCTTCAATGTCAGCATGGATGTTAAAATCTCCCACTATGATGATCCTGTCAGTATTTAATACCAAATCATATGAGACAGTTATCTTACTCAGATAAGAGAAATTGCCTAGAGTTACAGAAGCAGCAGCTCAACTCTCAGGAAGTGGCCCCGATTAACAGTTAAAAAGGCATTTTAAACATCTTTAGTCTGCCACATTATCATATTTTACATCATACACGTTAGCAGATGATTAGACATCCATGACTCCAGCAGTATCAAAATATTACACTTCGTTCTTAGCTGAAGGACACCGCTCTGCCACGTACAAAATGAAACCTGACCAAGGAACTGCTAATATTAAGGTGTAATAAACACACATTATCAACGATAATATCCTAACAGTATAAAGCCTCTAACTCAACGCTATTCCTGACATTTTGAATTGAAAAAGCTTCCTGGATGGGATGCGAAATGTCTTCAAAACTGCTTGAAAAGACATAAAAAACACGTCCGAACATCGTCTACATTTGGTTGACAGGTATTTTTTAGATCTATTATTGGACTAGAGTGTGACAAAAACAGACGGCTTGATTTAGTCCAGAAATACTTGCTAAAAATTGGGCTATGATGGAACGACCAGATTTACCCTTGAAACGACAGTTAAATGACATAGACAGGTATGGGGCTTTACAGGTTGACAAAGAAGCCAAATGGCCCCCATTCCAAAGGGGTGGACCCATTTGTCCGTTTCAATTTGCATGTTTTCTAAACAAAAACAAGACATTTTGAATTGAAAAAGCTTCCTGGATGAGAAGATAAAATGTCTTCAAACTTGGAAACAAAGTCCAGTGGATTGTTTTTTGGAATGACTCTGACTTGGATGACTGAGGATCCTCACCAGCATATGAGACAGTAGAACAAACTGCTGATTCAGGTTAATATCGGTGGCTTCTTCACCGGCTGCATTTCAGTGAGGACTAAAGCAGCCGATGGATGGGCTTTCATTGATATCTGTATGTTTTTTTTCTTCCTCAGTTCTAGGTTTGTGTCTCAAAGGCTGCCGGAGTCTGTCTCAGCTGGCCGAGCTGCCAGAGACGCATCAGCTACTGAGACAGACCTGCAGAGACTACGCAGACAGGGAACTGGCCCCGATCGCTGGCAGACTTGATAAGGAGCATGTTTACCCTGCTAAACAGGTACCAACACACCCACACAGCTGCATGGCAGCAGGAACTGTTAATGATGAAGGAGTCATGAGGCCTGGTGTTCTGTCAGACCAGCATACCCATAGTCAATATGCAAGCGCAAGACGTCCGATTTGAGTTTAGTCCTTTAGTTCTGTACAAAAAATAAGCTTTAAACTACCTCAACAAGCGTGTATCCCTTTAGTCACGTACAAAAAAAAATGTAAGGTCAGGTTGCCATACGCTTCAAAAAAGACCAAATAGTAAGTAATCAAATAGTTTATTCGTACATGATTAAACAGATACACGCCCATTGAGGTAGTTTAAAGTTTATTTTTAATACAAAGCTGGATAAACTAAAGGGATAAACGATTATTAACTATGGGTATGCTCATCTGACAGAATGGCGGATCAGGAACCCGGGTCTGTTAGAGGATCTTCAATAGATCAGGGTGGGATATGTTGCTCCTTCTCAACATCGATGCCAAACTGTTGATTCTCAGCCATCCAGTTCATAGTCATTCCAAAAAAAGTAAAAAAAAAAGAAACGTTTTTGAAACAAAATTCACTCCATATGGATGTTTCTAATTCAATTTAACTTTAATCTGTTTCTTTACATCCTAAAACAACCGAATATGGATGAAAAAATGTCTTTTTAACCATTATTGCCATAGAAAGTTTTTCATACGCCTTCACACTTTTCATAAGTTTTTTTTATTTCCTTGTGAATCCAAACTCCAGGGTGTTTTATTGGGACGTATCAGTACAAACTGTAATTTTGAAGTAGAAATCAAATAGCCATGTTTCAACATCTGAAAAGTGTGGCTTGTACTTATATTCCCGTCCCCTGAGAGCACCAAGCCTTGTATGAACCAGCTTTTAGGCAGAACTGGCTTTCTTGTTCTTCTTTTGCATTTATTTTCAGGTCCTGCCAAAGGTGTTTGGTTTTACTTTGACTAGGCCTTCTAACAGATGGATATTGTTTAGTTTCATCCATGAGGTGGAAGGTGAACATTTGCTCAAATCTCAAGATTTTTTTTAGTTTTCATTGAAAAAATGTCATTAAAAACGACTTCACTGATCCCAAAAGAAAAGGAAATACCTTAGCTTTTATGTTTTTTTTTTTTCTTTTTCAGGGAGTTGTTGTAGATGTTAATATCTCTGGCAGGAAGGGTCTTCTGTAGCGGTCTGTTTCGCAGCGGGTCTGACATCATTTAGACGTTGGTTTTAAGGCTAATACCAAAAACATTTAAAGCAATCCACTGGACTTCGTTTCCAAGTTTGAAGATGTTTCGCTTCCCATCCAGAAAACATTTTTCAATTTAAATGATAGCGGGAAGGGATCAACTCTATAGCTGCATTATAGGTTATTGAAAGCTGAAATCTGAGTCCACTCCCGCCCCCCGTTTAAGGTTGGTTTTTCTCCTTCACGCCCCTCTCAGACCACCTGCCAATCGACCTTACAGTAGATGCTCCTTAACTTTGCTCAGCTGTTCTGCAGACGCCTGTTGCTGCTACTGTAAATAAACTTCAGCCCAATCTATACATTAAAATATTTAAAGAACAATTCGTTACAAAAACACTTTATTAATCCCGCACGGAAATCAAATGTTGCAGTAAATCGTGGGATTTTCCCCCTTTTTTTAATGAAGTTGTTGTAGGAGTTGATAGCTGTAGGCGGGAAGGATCTTCTGTAGAGGTCTGTCTTGCACCGGCTCCAGAGAAGCCTCTGACTGAAGACACTCTGTTGTTGTTTAACAGTCTGCTGAAGACGATGCTGTTTGTTGTCCATAATGTTCTTCACTTCTTGTAAAATCATCTCCTGAGTTTCCAGAGGAGCTTCTAGAACACAGCTGATCTTCTTTAGTGGCTTTTTAAGCTTCTTTAAGTCATTTTCTCTGATGCTGTTATTCCATCAGATGATGGAGGAAGAGATCACACTCTCCACCTCAGACTGATGGAAGATATAGGACCTACGGTTCCTTAAGCTGGGCATACACTGTGATTTTTTTTTTTTTTCAGTCGTCGCACGCAGCTACAGCTCACACTGTACGACGAAACAGCAGGGTTTAAAAGTACACAGCTCACGATGTTTGGTCTCACACTGTGAGACCCGACGCTCTGATGAGATCTACCTGCTCACACTGTACGTCTAAAAACCAGGTGGGACTCAGCTCCGCAGTGAGATAGCGCTACTTGGACTTGTCTATCCGGAAGTTAAACGAGTAGAAGAGGAATATGAAGCTCACTAGAGAGAAACGCGCTGCCTTGGCTATTTGTGCAATTTTGTGCTGAAAGCCCTGAAAGGAAAAGGCGACGACATATTTGGACAAAGACATGGCTGAGCATACGTGGCTACTACGGTCTGTCAATCCGACAGAAAGAACTCCATTTCACTCACACCCTTGACATGCCTCTGTGTTTTTGATCTCTCTCTCTCCTTTCCGTCTCCCAACTTCGTATTTTAAAAAAATCCCTACATTAAATCTTGACTTCCTGTTTGTATGAAGGGTTGGTTTGTTCTGTTGGACTCCCTCTAGTGGTCTGGAGTACTTATGATGGGAGTTTGCTGCTATTTTAACAATTTGCATCATGTACCTTCTGTGATTGCAGCATTTAGTTTTTGCCTCCCGCTTCTTTTTTTATATTTATTTTTTTGCATTTGTCAATTTTAGGTTTTGGCTTCTTTTATTTTATCGACTGCAGCATTTGTTTTTTGTTGCATTTGTTTTTTGTGCTTGCATCTTTTGGAGTTTGTGTTTCATCGTTTACTGCACGTTTGCACCTGTGTTTTACAAAGGATGTTTAAAGCAATAATGAAAAAGCTTTCACTCCATATCGGTGTGTTTTATATTTATCCAGGTTTTTATTCTCTGGGGTCAAAATGAAACATTTTGTGTTTCAAATGCTGTTTGATAACAGGCAGTATTTGGGTCTGAACTGATCCATTGGTGAAGCAGGAGGAACTGTTGAGGAACTGGTGTCTGTTGTTTTCCCGTCCAGATAAAGGAGTTGGGGGAGATGGGTGTGATGGCCATAGAGGTCCCAGAGGAGCTGGGTGGAGCAGGGATGGACTACCTGGCTTACAGTCTGGTGATGGAGGAGATAAGTAGAGGCTGTGCCAGCACCGGCGTCGTGGTCTCTGTCAACAATGTAGGTGCAAACCTGTCGGTACCATTTGGACCGAGTTGGATGGAGCTGATCCGATGCTGGGATTGAGATCTATGTGTCCCTGTGGTTATCAGTCTCTCTACATCGGGCCGGTGCTGAAGTTCGGCTCAGAGGAACAGAAGAAGCAGTGGATCACCCCGTTCACTACAGGAGAGAAGGTTGGCTGCTTCGCCCTCAGCGAACCAGGTAACGTTTCTTCTCCTCTTTCCACGTCAGACTGTTTCATCAAATGCAAAACAAAACAGAAACCAAGGATGCAGCTCTGCAGAAGCACCAATACATGTTTTATTTTAAGATTGACTGCAAGTCAGCTCTAGCTTCCAGTGCATGAATTTTGTAAACAGACTTGTGAAACTCTCTAAATCTAAACGCACACATGCATCAGATTCAGCAGAGTGGCTATAGATTGAGTAGAGCTTAGGTTAAAATAGGGCTGGGCGATAATTCAATAACGATATATATCGATCGATAGACGTGTGGCGCAATAGAAAAAAATAGGCTCGATAAAGGTTCGATAAGAAACGCAGTTTTCCTTCCTTCTCATTGTAGCCTAGCATGTAGGTTTATGCTAGTCACTACTTCCTCCCAACCAATCACAATCGCGGACCCAGGCATGGCGTCACAAAGCGCCGCCCTCTCAAACCACAACACAGAGCACATGAAAATGTCGCAGCAGGAGAGGCGGAGGAAATTGTTCCAAAGAAGGGTTTTTGTAGTTCGCCAGATTGGCAGTATTTCGGTCATGGCAAGTCGGACAAAAAACAAACCACAGTCATCTGTAAAATGTGTAGGGAACCAATGAAAACGAAGTCTGATAACACAACCAACTTTTTTTTTTTTTATCATCTCAGCCGCTCACACCCGCAGGAGTATGAGCTGTGTAGGAAAGGCCGAGGAATCTTCGGGAATTTTGGGAAAATATATATATATTTTCAGTTCTGGGCAGTTTCCCACGTAGTTCTAACAATTGAGATAAAAATGCTGAGGGGCCAGTAACTTCAAAGTAATAACTCAGGTTAAAGCAGGAAACTAAGCTGAACCAGAACCAGGTTTATTTGTTATATTTATTTTGGTCACTTTAGTTTATTCTTTGTCAGTATTTAATAACATAACTCAGGTCTCTTAAGTTATTTTTCTTCAAAACAATTCTGTTATGGTTAAAAAAGTTGGTTAAATAAATATTTAATTGGAAGTCTGTGTTTGTGTTTTTTATTAAAATTAAATCATTTAGCAATATTATAAAAAGTCCAGGCAGAGCTGCACATAAAATATGGTTTCAAATCTTTTCAATAATTATCGATATCGATCAATATGCATTTTTTTTTATCGATAAGCTTTTTTTCTATATCGCCCAGCCCTAGGTTAAAACAAAAAAGCTGTGGGTCAAACACTGAACAGATCCTGGATGGGAAAGAATCTGCCAGCAGCTGCTGACCAATCACAGCTGTTTTATTACTGCCGTGAAAGTTTGTTGGTCTGCAGCACAACGGCACCCAGAGAACCAATCACTGCTGCCCAGAAATTCTCTGTGAGGCTATAAGGCGCATTTTGAATCAAACTGAACAAAAACAATAGAATAGAATAGAATTCAACTTTATTGTTGGGAAGTAGTTTGATCGAGGATCAGCAAGGTGACCAAAAAAACAGCTTCAGCCACTGGTTCCACATTTCTCTGTCTTTTTTTTTTGACACTTCACTCTGACACCATCTCCTGAGCTTCCAAGAACTCAGTGCTTATACAACCAATTGGTAACACACCTTTACCTCAGTGGACCAAGCCACAAATGAACGGGTAGAAAAAAGTCTAAACAGAGAAACTAGAATAACGTTATTAATCTAATTTACAAACTCATCTACAAAGAGTCTGCAAAACAAACAATGTGATAGAAGATAACTCAAAAAGCTACTTTAAAGAAAAACAAAGCATTACTCCAAAGAAAACCCTCTAAATCAGCTGAGGGCCACATCAGCGTAATGGCTGTCCTTAAAGGGCCAGATGTAACTTATAAATGTAACTAAATGTAATTAAATGTAATGTAAAATAAATGTAACTACTCCTTAATGTTAAATAACTCATTATTTATTATAACTTATTCAAGTGACAATTACAGTTGCATAGAAAACATATGCTTGCTGGTTGCTCTAACACACACACGTGTCACACAGCCGCTTCTTCCCCAGTCCTCCTCATCCGTCTCTCCCTCTCCGCCCAAATCACTATCATCGATATTTTGAAGCACTTCTAAAGCCTGTTTCGCTGTTAGGTTTCTTCTGAACGCCACTTTTTCCATATTAGCCAAAAAGTTGTTTTGTTGGTTGCTAGGCAACGGTACAGAACGTTAATCAACTGCGGAAGAATTTACAGTGCAACTAATAGAGCCGTCAAAATGACGGTTGTGAGGGATCGAGGTAGAATTAACCATATTTATTTTTTTACGTTTTAATTTTGTTAAAAAAAAGTAAGTGAAAATGAAGGAAATATAGAAACAGGAAAAGTCAGTTAAAATGAGCAACATAAATTAAATTTTAAATATAGTTCTTTCCCTTTAAAATCTCAGAACCATCAAAATGACGGCTGTGGGAGTTCTAGCGGGCCACATAAAATGACATGGCGGGCCACATCTGGCCCGCGGGCCTTGAGTTTTACACATGCTCTAAATGGTAGAACCCAGCAAGGTAACCTATGACATCATCCAGCCATTTTTAACAGGAAATACTGTGACAAACAATGGTGAGTAAAAAGGAAAACAAATACCATTATAATAAACAAAATACACAATTTCAACCAATAATCCAGAAGTAGAAGCTTTAACCTAAACATATAAACATAGATGGAAGCTGCAACACATTGCGAACAGAAACAAACCCGGGATCGTAAGTGAAGCAAAGTTGCAAACAAATGTTTAATTTAAGCGTTATGAATCAGAAAAAAGAATAAGGAGCAAGCGGTGAACACAAACCGAACCACTTTGTCACCATTGTCATTACTTTGTCAAGTACAGAGCAACGAAATTCGCTCTCTGCATTTAACCCATCCCTTTGGGGAGCACTGGGCTGCCATTGTTTGCCCCCGGTTCGGTTTGAGCCGCAATCTTCCTAAAGATATTATTTAAAGCTCCCACGCTGGAAAAAATCCAAATCTAGATAAGTCATTTATTCTTAAAATAAATGCATTTGTTCTTGGATTGAGGAGGTAAAATCTTTTCACATTTGAACTTTAGTTAAGAACTTAAAAAAACAGCAGAAACAAAAACATTTTCTCAGGGAACGGCAGCGATGCGGGCGCCGCCTCCACCGTGGCGCGGCAGGAGGGAGAGGAGTGGGTGCTGAATGGAACCAAGGCCTGGATCACCAACAGCTGGGACGCCTCTGCTACCGTGGTGTTCGCCACCACCGACAAGAAACTCAAACACAAGGTAAGGCCCGCGGGATGAGGGGGAGACGGGGGGGGGGGGGGTCCTCCTGTCTCTGACCGCTTCTCTCTCCATGTCTGCAGGGAATCAGCGCCTTCCTGATCCCCATGCCACACCCCGGGCTCTCTCTGGGAAAAAAGGAGGACAAGCTGGGCATTAGAGCCTCGTCCACCGCTAACCTCATCCTGGAGGACTGCAGAATCCCGCTGAGCAACATGCTGGGCCCCCGCGGTGCCGGGTTCAAGATCGCTATGGTGATTTTTAGCATCCTCACTTCTCTAGAACCCTTACATTGTTCTGTTTACTACCAGACTGGTTAATTGCAGCTTTTCTCAGTTTCTCTGAGCTGCAGCTTTTCTTTCTGCAGAGGATTTAAAATGGAAGCAGGTGGAATCCACTGGGTTTCTGATGAAGGCAGAGAGCAGATGCTTATGAAAATAATATAATAATAATAATAAGTTCTGATTGTTAAACCTGATTTGACAAACAGGTGCTGCCATAACGACTTTCTCTTTATTTGATGCTTTTATTTTATAAATTGGATGCAGTAGAGTTAGAAAAGCACACAGCATGGTCCGCTATGGAGGGCTAAAGCTGCGTTCACACCAAACACAGCAGGAGCAACAAAAAACCCTAACCCTAACCCTCTATCCTTTCTTTGCCCTGCAGCTATATTTGCTGTGATCAGTGGGAATAAAGTAGTTTTAATATGTTTTTAAGTGGGAAAATCCACCTGAAAACTTAATAATTGCAGTCAGTTCATCCAGATTACCATCCTGCCTTTCAATATTATTTCTGTCAGAGCCGCTCAGACCCCCACATACTGGCGGTGCTCTGTCACTAGGAATCCCATTCAACAGCAGCCTCTGGCCCGGTCTGGCCCCGGCGGCTGGAAGGCGGTTTTCATGCACGTAATCCAAACTGCAGGCAGCAGGATAATAAAAGCGAAAATGTGCATTTTAAGTAAATTTAGGCGTTAATAAACTGTTTCAGAGGAGTGATCATAGTGATCTGTATCATCAGCGCTGTGTCTCTCTCCCTGCCAGCTCCCAGATCAACTTCTCTGATTGGTTGATGCGGCGTGTCGAGCAGCAAAAGTTCAATTTTTTCATCTCGCGCACGTCAGATGCTCAAACGCTCCTGACGAGCTGCTTCAGCTGCTCAGACGCGCTGCGGGACATTTTGCTGCGCCTTGACGCGCGCCAACCATTGACCTTGCATGTAAACTAGCTGCTTCTGCTGCGTTTGGTGTGAACGTATAAAGGTATAATTAATAATAATTAACTTTATTGATCTCACGTTGGAGAAATTTACCTCTCCAGCCTGAGGAGCAGTGGGCTGCCTTTGTGGGGCCCCCGGGGAGCAGTGTGGGGTTCAGGGACCCAGAGTCGGAGTCTGTGGGAGTGGGGCTGGAACTCAGAGCCTCAGGATTCCAAGCTCAGGATTAACCAGCCATAATCTTCAGGTTCTGCACTACTTTGCTCCTACGTTTTCTTTTCACTTTTTCCTAAAAATCTGCCGCTGAATCTCTCAAACTCTAGTGGCGGATTCTGTTATTTGCTCCTCTCTGCTCCTTATTGCCGTTTTAGTTGGTTACATTCAGGTTTAGAAAAAGTCTTTCCTGCAGGAAGTTTGATCTCTTTGATTTTAAGAGATTAAAGGTTTTTTGTGAACAAAACAAAATGGTTTCTAATCATAAATGACTGTTTTTAAATTTAAGCGTCTGATGAATGATGAATGAAATTGTGCCAATATTTAGATGGACTCTTGAACCTCAGCAAAGTTTGTCCCTCTGATGTTCCCATCAGAGTCCAGATGAACCGTAGAGATAGTGGCTGGAAGCAGCTGAACAATCGGCTTTATATGGTTAAAAACTTTATTCTAAAACCTCATTTGATCTCCTCCCCATCAGGTTTGGTACTGAAATAGTTTATTTCTCTGAGTTTTAGCACGTAGCACAGGCTCGTATCATGTTTAGGTTTTCTGCACTAATGTCTAGTGAATGACCGTTTCTCCATCAGCAAACGCTGGACAGCGGCCGGATCGGCATCGCAGCCCAGGCTCTTGGAATCGCCCAGGCTTCCCTGGACTGCGCCGTAGACTACGCTCACAAGAGGACGGCGTTTGGAGCGCCCATCGGCAAATTGCAGGCCATCCAGGTAGAGTCCTCCATTTTGTTCACTCCTATTCAGTGTATCTGCACCTGAAGTCAGAAGATATGAGTCAAATATAAAGGATTTGAAACCTGAATGATTAAAATATCTCTGAAGCTTTATTACCATCTGTCTTGTTTTTCTTTCTTTACATCGTCCAGTTTAAACTGGCAGATATGGCCGTGGCGATAGAGAGCGCTCGCCTGCTCACCTGGAAAGCTGCACTTCTTCGAGATGGAAAGAAACCTTTCACTAAGGTAAGCAGCTGCTCAGAACAATATGGAACAGAGCAAAGTTTGAAACCGCTTTTATTTTTAATGTTTACAAACTAGATTACTGTCACTAACTGAAAAGACAATCGGCTCATTCAAAAAGACCTGAAATAAAAATACATTCACTAAGACGCACAGGTTAGCTGGATTTGCTGAAAGGTTTTGCTCTTATCTGATGACACGTTCACACCAGACGCGCGTTGAGCAGCTGAAGCAGCAGGTTTACATGCAGAGTCTATGGTTGATGTGGATCAAGGCGCAGCAAAAGGCCCTGCAGCACGTCTAGAGCAGCAGGAGAGGCGCTTTTTGACACATCTGAGCAGCTGAAGCAGCGCCTCATGAGCTTCTGAGCATCTGAGGCGAGTGACATGCTTTTTTGCTTCTTGACGAGGCACATATACCAATCAGAGAAGCTGGCGGGGAGACAGACACAGCACTGCTGATGCAGAGCGCTTTGATCACTCCCTATTATCTTAAAATATCGAAACCTGCTGGCCAAATATGTTCGTACCACATACCTGAAAAACGCCAACATCTACTTCCAGCCGCCATGAACTGTAGCAGAAAACCCCATAGAGGCGACCGGGCCTGAGGCAGCTGCTGCTGGGGATTCCCAGTGACAGCGCACCGCTGGTATGTGGCGATCTGAGTGGCTCCTGCAGAATATTTGAAGGCAGGATGGTAATCTGAATGAACTGACTGCACTTTTCAGGTGGACTTTCTCTCTTATAAACATAATAAAACTACTTTATAGCCACTTATAACAGCAAATATAGCAAAACCTCTCTCTGCCATTGAACACAGGAGCAGCAGAAACATCTGGAGACACTTTACTGGACGCGCTTCAGGGGCATCAAGGATGCTATTGAGGCGCATCTGATCTTAATGTGGAAACGCATCAAAAAAGCAGCAGACCTTAAAGTGCGTCCAGCGTGAACGTATCATTAGAAATGGTTGTCATGTTTTACAAAAAGTCCGACTTCTGTCATTTTTCTAGGGTCACATAGCTGTTGATTTCTCAAAGCCATATTTTAATGGAAAGGGGAGCATCTGATTTCCCCTTTAACACAATGCATGTTTTAGCGATTGCATAAAGGACTTCTGTAAGCTTCTTAGGGTCCTGTCACACCTAGCTGATGGAGCCAGCGTTTGCCTGACGTCCCGGAATCTTCTAAAACTGGCATAGGCTGAACTTTCTATGTATTTTTTTCAATGTTGGGGGTATACATAGATTATTCATAACGAGTCCAGAACTTCTGTCCATTGACAGCCTAAATTATGCATAACGCACAGCAGCGTAATGCCCATGAAATGATGCACAAGCCAGTGTCCTGAGGGGGGCAGTGATGCGCCCGGTCTTTGATCGCGGTATTAACCTAGCCGCTGTTTGCTGCCCACCAAAAAAAAAAAAGAATAAATAAATGAATGAAAATAAAAAGAAAGAAGGTTTGCAGTCGCAGCAGATTCAGGTCATGTCTGCTTGGAAGTTTGTTGGTCGTGAACGCAGGGAGGATCCATCAAACTCACTTTTCGCTCACCCTCTAATGGGGACGAAGTCTGGAGGAGAACTGAGGGTTTCCTCCTGTTATGCTAGAAGATCACACCTTGAGACTAAAAACTTAAAACAAGAAAAAACGTCTCACTAATCAATGGTTTTGTTATCTGCATGCAGGATATAACTTGATTTTGTATCAAACCTACTTACCGTATTTTCACGACCATAAGGCGCACCGTACTAAAAAGAGCAGTCTCAGTTATGTGTGCCATTTCTGTATTTAACGTACATTAAGGCGCACCGGACTATAGGGCGCGGGTTTTATATACCGGTACATGTCCTCTACTACGTTTAAATACCTCTACTGCGTATTTAAAAATAGAGCGGGAGCAAAACTGAGTATGATTGTGCTTTAATTATGTATTTATTACAAAGTATTAATCAAACCCATCAAAGTCATCATCCTCTGTTTCTGAATTAAACAGCTGCGCTAAATCAGATATGCCAATTTCCCCTTCTTCGCTGTCAGAGTCACTTTCCGTGCCGTGCGGCTCCTCGGAAATGATGCCGGCTTTTGCAAAAGCTTGAACAACAGTGCCAGCAGACACGTTAGTCCAAGCATCTACAATCCATCCGCAAACGGTGGCGTAACTTGCCCGGCGCTGCCTTCCACTTTTGGTGAAACTGTGGTCTCCGTCGGTCATCCATCGCTCCCACGCCGCTCGCAGCCTTACTTTGAACGGCCGGTTCACACCGATGTCGAGTGGTGGAAGTTCCTTTGTCAGACCTCCCGGAATAACAGCAAGCACAGCGTCGGCTGTGAGATGGGCACGCATGGAGTCACAGATTAACAGCGATGGTGATGCGTGGAAAAAACCACCTGGTCTCCTTACATACACCTCCCTCAGCCACGCTTTCATCATCTCCTCATCCATCCAGCCCTTTTCATTTGCCTTAATAACGACTCCAGCTGGAAAAGTCTCTTTAGGCAAAGTCTTTCTCTTAAAAATCACCATAGGCGGCAGTTTCTGTCCATTTGCGTGGCAGCCAAGCACAACAGTAAACAACGCCTTTTCATACCCGGTTGTGTGTATCGCTACCGTGCTGGTCCCCTTCTTCTCCACCATGTGATTCGCCGGGATGTCGAAAGTGAGCGGCACCTCGTCCATGTTGGTGATGTGGCTTGGCTGGATGCATTTGTCGGCGTTGTGTTTGCTGCAGAAGGAGTGGAAGCTCGCCAGCTTTTCAATATAATCAGCCGGACGTCGCTGAGCTACTGTAGTCCTGGTCCGGATGGAAAAATTGCACCGTTTCATAAAACGAAAGCACCACGACGGACCTCCTTGAAAATGTTCAATTTTCATTTCTTCCGCTAGCGTTACTGCTTTTAGTCAAACAGTGACCGTCGAAACGCTGGCCCCACTTGTTCTTTGCTCGATGATCCTCCGCTTGAGTCTTTCCTCCAACTCGGGCCACCTCGCCTTATGTCCGCGGAAACTCAGCTGCGTCTTCTTCAGCTGTTGGAGTTCGTTTTCCATCTTCCTCCACTTGCGAACCATCGATTCATTAATCTTGAATTCTCTCGCGGCTGATCGATTTCCATGTTCCTCTGGGTAGCTGATAGGCGTGTCTTTTTGCCATTTTTAGGGTTGTTAAGACAACAATGTTCTGCATAAAGCACATACCTGTTCTGTTATACACAATCCACGCCCACACTTCCCCCTTTAACGTTCTCATGGCGGTCTCAACAACGTCCGCAGTAACAACACACATAGGGCGCACCGCACATTTTTAGGGAAAAAAAAGACGTTTAAATGTGCCTTATAGTCGCGAAAATACGGTAAGATAAGTTATAATATCTATGAAAGAGTGCTCTAGAAAGAATAACTTAAAATAAGGGAAATTATCTTAATAAGAAAGGACCTTAAAGCTGAAGTCTGTAAGTTTTTAAAAATCACTTTTTTGTCATATTGGCTAAAACTGTCCCTATGCCCAGACAGCAGTACATGTGATATGTAACCTGTAAAAAAACTGCTTCAATTGGTCCCGCCTACTGCCTGTATTTCAATCTGGAAAGAATAATTCGGGACGAGTCAAAACAACCAATCACAGCCAGAGGAGCGTCTGATGGAGTGTCAATCACAGCTCACACACGCTGAATCCCGCCCCCTCCCTCTCACCGCTGAACCTGCCGCTGCCGCCCGGCTGCTGCAGTCAGGAGGACGCGCGTGGAAGTCATGGCGGAGCGACAGCCACCAGCGAAAGAGAAACTGCCCTTACTGCCCTTACTGCCCCTGCCGACAACTGCTTACACGGCAAACTTCGATATAACCAGCATCTTATATCTAGCTGCTTGGAGGTGAGTGTTATCGCTCTTACCGGTTCACACTCCATGCCGCGTACGCTGCTTGGACGCTTCTGGTCGCATGCGGTAGCCGCGCAGATGCTGTGAGAGGGGTGGAGCTTGGAGGTGGGGCATGACTGAAGCAGAGAGGGTGGGGGAGTGGCGTGAAACCTGTTTTTCTTCAAATTTTCAGTCGATGTCTGCTCTCTTCTCAATGTTACAGACTGCAGCTTTAATAAATGAATGAATAATATAAATAATAATAAAAAATAATAATAAATAATAAGATAAATAATAAATAATAAAAATGAATAATATCTGAACTTCTAAGAACAATATTCTTATTTCAAGTCAGTTTAACTTGGTTAGGAAATTCATTTTTGTAGTGTGTGAACCCGCTTATATACCAAAACGCTACCAATACGCCATTATAGAGTAGCTGGAAGTTAGAAACGCGTTCAGCGCTCGTCTGGAACACGTCAGATACGTTCATATGCGTTCTTGATAAGTTACGCAGGAGTTATGCAGATGTTACTCAAAGGTAACGTATGTCAACGATCAGATACCTTACAGCCTCATATGAGCATACACTGGCATATTTCATTGCCCTATGTCCGCATGTGCCAGCGTGCTTCAGCGTGTTTCAACCTACTTTAACGTTCTCATAACTTAAACAAAACATTCCCATAACTTATCCAACGTATGCCAGCATTTTGGCCTGATTTTTCGTACATCAGGCATGCGCTGGTCTAAACGGTCCAGGTGTGACTGGGGTTTTAGCATGATTTGACTCTACTTTTGATCCGTGAAGTTCCCTCATAGAATGTCGGGTTGCGGTACAATCGTAACCCCATAAATGAAGTTTCTTACCAAAACCTCTGCAGTAGAGAAGGCTGCCAGCAGGCGGGCAGGATGGTAACGGCTTAGAGATAGATATGTTGTTTTCTGATGGGGAAACATGTTTGTAGACGATCAGCCTTAAGGTTTCATTCCACCTTTGGAGTTTTGGAAATGAGGTTGAACATATTTTCCTGCAGGAAGCGGCCATGGCGAAGCTGGCAGCGTCTGAAGCCGCCACTTTCTGCTCACATCAGGTAAGAAAAACTGCAAAGATAGAGAAGAAAGGAGTCATAAAAGCTGAAATCCTTTTTAAATCCATATCCTATTTTGCATTCTGAACCAGGCCATCCAGATTCTGGGTGGGATGGGTTACGTGACGGACATGCCTGCCGAGAGACACTACCGCGACGCCCGCATCACCGAGATCTATGAGGGGACCAGTGAGATCCAGCGGCTGGTCATCGCCGGTCAGATAATGAAGGAATATCTGTTATAGATGCTCTTTTGAGCGTGACTTTGCATCTAATGGACACTTGATTCTGGATGAAATGCAGTTTTATACTTTCTTCAGTAGTTCCAGGGGCTTTATGTTGATGTGAGCTGATGCTTGAAGAGAAGAATGTGGTGTTCTAACGCAGCAATACCTCCACAGTCTCACATCAGCAGGAAATCCAGGCATTTATTCCAACATAATGGAAGAGAATCAAGAGAAAAAAATGTCCAATCTGCCTTTATTTTGAAATTAGACCTCAGAGTTTAATCGGCCAGTTAAAATCTTAGCTTAGACTTTTCCGAGTCGTTTGTTAAAATCAGCTTTTAACAGAGATGTTTCCTGAAAATGTTGCTTCCCTTTTATCATCATCATCCTGTTAAAGTACTCAGAGAATCCTGCAGAACGCCTTTTAATCTGCTTTAGCGTCATGTGCCATTCAGCCACCAGGGGGCCACAGAGTGCCTTGATGCATCTTGACCCATTTCTGCAGAATCTCACATCAGGACTGATTGTGTAATCGGCACGCTGCGATCACACTTGCAGATCATGTTCAGTCCTCTGCTCTGCAGACGTTTGTCTCGTTAAAACAGTTTGATTCATTAGCTGAAGGTGTCTGATGATACACCAGGTGCTGCCTCTCTCAGATTTCATGCTCAACATGTACATATTTGACTGTAATTTATTGTGATCAGATGTTTAATAGAAAAAATAAACATCTGCAAACCCATCAGCTTTGTTTTTGATGCTCCTTCTGTGAGTGTGAGGCTGCAGTCTGTTGTCATGGCTCTGTGGGTTTGTGTGCTTTTCTCACATCCTCTCTGCGAGTCTGATTGCCTGGCTGCTCCAGATCTAGGCCGGGATTCCTGACGATGGAAAAACTCCCTGCTGATTGTGCTGATGACGGGGAGCATTGTTGGATGCAGCCATGCCGCTTGTTAACCACGCTGGGAAGGGCGACCTGATTCCTCCTGCCTCACATTTATTTCACATGCTAACGAGTTTTTGCACAAGCATTTAATGTCTCCAACTTTCTATGAGTTTAATACAGGCTTAAAAACTCCTTCTTTTTTTTTTTTTATAAATATTAAATAATATTCAAAATCTGCAGTTATGGGGGGAATTTTGTACCTTTTATTGTTGCAAACATAGAACACATTTAGTTAATGGAAATTTAAAAAAAGCAATTCAGAAACTCCAAAAAACTTAAAACAACAATCAATTAGACTTTGTTTCCAAGTGTGAAGATGTTTCGCCTCTGATCCAGGAAGCTTTTTCAATTCAAAATGTCAGAAATAGATCTGAGTTCGAGGCTTTATGGAGTGGATCAAAAGCAGCCTTGAAACATGCTAATTGAACCTGACGAAGGGGTCCGTCTTTTAGGAATGGGGATCAGTTGGCTTCTTTGTTGGCCTGCAATCCCCATACCTGTCTATGTCTCTGAAAGGGGGGGTCATTAAAGGGAATTATTATTATGGCTGAATAGGCGAGGTCTTCTGTTCCTCTGTAAGGGGGTGGAGTTGCGATGATAGCTGGGAATCAACTCAATTGCTGAATTGCAGGTCTTTGAAAGCTTGTACATGTATAGTAAAATAATCCCAAGAGGTTCTGGAAGCGTTTTCCACATATTTGTAGATAATTTTATTCATGTAGTTCCACAGGTCATCTCAGCGCTCTTGTCAGAATCCATTCAAACAACTGGAGGGTAGATGATCCTGGTTCAGAAAACAAAACACCTGGAAAAAAAGATTAGTTTGAATCATTTCATGCTTTACAGAATAGAAATGGATGTTTCTAATGTTAAAATTACTTTGGCGAGTTACAGGGAAAAGGAAAACTAAACGGGTTAACCCACCTCTGCCATCAGTCATCCAGACTCTGCTCCTCCTAGATGATGATGTGGCGACGGTAGATATTGCATGTTGTAGTTTATGCTTCAGCATCATAGGAGCATCTTTACAATGCTACTGCACTATAACCTGGTGTAATAACACTCCAATAACTTATATTATTGATCTATTTAACAAACCAGAAGGCACCCTCTACCTGGCACCCCTTTACTGTACATAAGATACTGTTTATATAAGTCACCTTAAATCTTCATCATCTTTCTTTCATTTTTTCTGTTTTTTCCTTTCCTGTTCTGCTTACATTGCAGTGTCCATATAATCTGTAATACTCCCTGCATGAATTATAATAAAGCTATCTATTAGCATAAATCAAGCAGAACACTATGGCGATAGCCGTACTGCTCCACTTGTGAAAGTAAAATCTTTTGGGCCTTTTTTGGCATCAAGACAATTATTCTTATTGCCAGACAGGACACTGTTATAAAACAAAACAAACAAAAAAATCCCTTATTCTGTAATATTTGCTTCTTGCTACTCCCCCTTCAGGACCAGATTTATGGAGTGACCAATATTTGTCCTGTTGACAGATTTTTCCACCTGAGCTGCAGCGCTCTGCAGCTCCTCCAGACAAACCATCGTCATTGTAGGTGGAAGGTTTACACTTTATTTTCTGCTGACAAGTTAAACCGCTGTGTGAGACGTCCTAAACCTGAAATATTGTTCCTGTTGGAGATCGGTTGAGCTGGAAATTTATTAGAAATATTAACGGTGTCCTAAGATTTAAAAAGATATTAAAAACAGTCACCTTCTGTGCATTTTAAACCAAAGGTTTCCCCCGTTCTCTACACCCTGCATTGGCTCCCGATGCTTGTTAAAAGATTTTATTGTATCTTTTTAAATCTTTGAATAGTCTCACCTCAGAGTATTTGTCCTTGATTTTAAAACAGCCGGTCATTGCGGTCATTTAGTCAGCTGGTCTTAGAAGTCGCTAGGTCAAGGTGTAAACGGTGAGGTGATCAGGCTTTAGCTCTGGAACAATTTACCCCCGGATATTTGCAAGATATCGATCATTGTAGGTCCAAACTCAAAACATATCTGTTCAGACTGGCTTTTCATACGTAGCAGTGCTGTGACAATTTCATTCATCATAATAATTGAACTTGCTATATAAATAAATTCAGATTATGATTTGATTGCACTAAAGCTCTGCTTTGTGTTGTGTTAGGATAATTATCATTGATGATGTGTGAAGTTTATTACACCTTGGTATTGGCTGCCTGTTGCTCGTCAGAACTGATGTTTTAATCTAATTAAGACAGTTCCTCTGTCTGGATATAAAGTTATAATCTTCATTCTGAACGTGGCAAATATTTGGGAATAGAATGAGAGCGATGTCCTTCAGCTAAGAAGGAAGTGTAATATTTTGATAAGGCTGGAGTCATGGATGTCTAATCATCTGCTAACTTGTCTGATGTAAAATGTGATGATGTGGCAGACTGGAGATGTATAAAATGCTTTTTAACTGTTAATCGGGGCCACTTCCTGAGAGGTGAGCATCTGCCTTCTGTAAACTCTAAGCACTTTCTCTGATCTTAGTAAGATTACAATTTCTATCAGAATCTGTTGTCATGTTTCCTGGTTAATTAACTCTTTCTGTCCAGGCTGAGTCCACCTCAACATGCGGGGAAAACTCTTAAGTTCCACAGGCTGTCAGCCACGACTTACGCTGGAACCAACTCCCGCTAAAAGTCCGGTTGTAGGGTTTAGCTTTTTCCTCGGTTCGCTGCGTTAAATTTATTTCTGGCTTGTAGGTTCCCAGCTCCTTTTTGTGGATTTTTTCCAACATCTTCCTTCTCATGAAAGGGTAACTTAGTAAAGATCTCACTGAATTGTGTAAAAGCTGCTCTTCAAGTTCAGCTGTTGGCGTTGCCATAATCTTGACCTCACTGTCTGACTGACTACTAGTTACATCTATATCACTGTAGCAGGGGCCAAAATTCCAGGAGCCCCAAAGCAATGGCGTAACTTTCGGTAAGCAGAGATTGCAGTTGCTTAGGGGCCCCGTCGCTGACACTTGGTTGGCCCCCTATGCAATTGTGGACTAGGATGTCTTTTTACAAATGTAATGGTGCAAAAAATTCCTCTTAGACCCACCTGCTACTAGATCAACTGACCAGACCTTATTTATACCCCAACACATGGTGAGCCCACCCAGATAATGATGCTTAGGGGCCTATCGTTGTGTCGTTACGGCATTGTCCCAAAGCCATTAATTATGGCGATGCTGATTGGCCAAACATTGATTAATTTCCCCTAGCAACTGTATACTATTGGTTATTTCGCTACACTTCAGGGGCGCTTTGAATGAGCGCCCACGCAGAGAAATGATACGTTCTGTCGGTGGAAATGTACTGTTGAATTACAGTCAGTTGGTAGAAGTGTTGTTTTGATAATTCATATTACATGTAGCCACATACTATTAAGTAAAACTGACATTGATAATACTTTCAAAATCTATATTTATTATTTATGACTTTTCCCCTCCACATCCAGGGAGGGCGGCGCCCGAGCGCCCCCTATGGGCCAGCCGCCTCTGCCTCCATCTAATCTTTGTATCCTAACTTTTATTTTTGGTGGTCATATTAGTTAAGTTAAGGGCTCAGCACCATATGCTAACGCTCCTTTGCTACAGGGATAGAGGGCAGGTTGGCATGTTCATCCGCACATTAAATTTAGTCCCAGTGGATGAAGGTTATAACCTGACAACAGCCAGATGCATGTCTCGCTCCGCTTAGCTCCACTCATATACATCTGGGAACCCGCTCATTGAAATGAGTTCCCCAACCGAATTTATGGTCTGTCCAATCAGGACGCAGGGCGGGTGTGTCCTGGAGTGGAGAAGCGACCATGAGATTCCAACAACAATCGCAGCTCGCATTGAGGAAGCAAGCGTTAGCATTGATGCTGCTATTTCTTCTGTGTTGTCCAATCTATCTGATATTGTTTCATTAAAAGAACATCAGAGAACGGCTTTTAAGGCTTTTGTTGGTGGAAACGATGTTTTCGCCCTTCTCCCGACCGGATTTGGCAAGAGCTTGATCTACCAAATGGCTCCTCCTCTCACAGCGTCACGGGTTAGCTTCGGTGTGAGTGGTTGAAATAGCACGTCAATAAAGATGACAGACAAGTGGCTTATCCAATTATATGCAAGGAGTTTTGATAAGGCCCAGCCTTCAGTAAAGGCAATTCCTATGGCGGGTTCCCAGATGTATGTGAGTGGAGCTAGGCGGAGCGAGACATGCATCTGGCTGTTGTCAGGTTATGAAGGTTAGGACTAAAGAGGAAATGTTTTACTGGCGTTGGAGATATGCATAGGGTGGCCAGATGTCCGGCTTTAGGGCGGACAGTCCGGATTTTCATTGCACTGTCCGGCGTCCGGCGCCGCATCCAGCCGGACATGTATTTGCCCTCCTTTACACCCAGATTCCACATACTCTGTCAGTGCTCCGCTCCGCTCAAGTACGTCGTGCGAAGTACTTGTCTGTCATGTAAATCAATGAGAGCTGTTCCACATCCTCCGCTACTCCTCCGCACGTCTCTGTCCACGTACGTCTTCTCCGTCTTTCACCGTCAAAATACGGAACTGAGCTCTTTTTGTCTCCGCTCCCGTCAGTCCAGATCAAGACCCGCAATTGCAATCGCACCAAACAGGATAAAGAATGTAGTGAAGACCCGGTTTGTCAAATTAAATTATAGTAAAAACAGGTCGGTTACTAGAAATTAGAGCATAGTTCGTATATATTCCCAAAATTAAGAGCAATTAATTAAATAACTGGATGCAGACTATTGGTGCTTCAACAGACCAAAAAATTCTTATTGCAGGAATGGATGAAGAGATGATGAGTTTGGAAGCGGAGAACAAACATAGTTCATACAAACTATGGATGATCCTGTTTATTCCTGTTACAAAAATCCACAGCAGAAAGAGAAAATATTTGGGCAGAAACTGAACATCTGCTGGATGATGATGGGGATTTTTTTTAATATGTCATATTAAATTAAACGTTCACAGGGTTTATACCGGAATGAGGAACTCTAATTTAATGCTCTTTTAATGCTATTAGAAATAATTTTAACGAATTCCTCTTTTCCAGCCACTTTTTGACATTTGTATTGTCCTATTCTCTAGCTCTCTCTCCGCCTCAAGCTTCTTTTCCAAACAACTGCTTTATGATCAATTGCAGCAGTTCTGCTCAAATTAATCGTGTCAAAAAATAGTCACTTTTTAAACACCACAATGTATTAAATAAATACAAATGCTGGGAACCAATTCTTTTTTTACATCTCTTTAATATTTTGTTCTATTCAACTACACAAGCATCATCTTTAAACTACTAAGAATTGTACTATAAATGTGACTTTACCCGATTCTTATGTACACCTTAGTAATTGATATGCCGCACAATGTCCTCCTTTTTGGTGCTATAGAAATGGCCACCCTAGATATGCAGCGGGGATTATTTTACTCCAAAGATCTGAATGGGTGTGTTGAAATGGGCGGCAATCGTAATGGCGATGAAAAAAAATACAACTCTCTCATTCAGAGTGAAATTTATTTCCAGATTCAGATTTATTGTGGAATATTTCAAACTGCGGTAGAAAACCTAAGAAAGCTGCCAGTGAGCTTTAAAACTTGCTCCTTTTCCTTATTAAACTCAAGCTTTAACTGAACTCACGTTTAGGGGAGGATGAAACTATATTATTGCAGAAAAACGTGCTTTGTTGAGCTAATTAGCGGCTGCAATTAGCAAGCTTCTCTAAATCTTCTCACGCACGCGCGCATGCGCACGCTCCTCGGTTGCCATGGAAACGGAGCGCCTCTGAAGTTGCTGCCGATCTTTAACGGTTACTTTCCAGCCTGGACCTTGAAGCTGAACTTGCCGCAGTCTGTGGTTTGCTAACCTGCTAACGATGAGCTACCCACCAGAGGAGCACAACTACTCGAGAGATCATCTGGAAGGTTTGTTTTACTCTTTTACTTTGTTAATTACAAAAATGTTACGTGAAAAATGATTAATTTGATGTTTTTTTTCATGACGTTGTGGCAGCTAGCTTAGCATGTAGCATCTCTGATGTCTCAGGATTAAATGTTTTTAGTCGATTAAATGTTAACAGTGATTTAATGATTTGAAAATAACTTTTATTTCTGTTTGAGAGAAACACCTTTGTTGAATTAGAAGTCAATGTTTGAAAACTAGATGGCGCTAGCTCAATGTTTTTAAAAAATGCATTTTGCTCTATGTTGAAATGTTGGGGAAATTACATTCAATAAATATTCAAATATATTTGAAGGACATTTAACACAATATGTTATAAAACCGAACTGTTTATTTTTCTATTTAATAAAAAAGTGAAGATTTTGAGTATTTTGGAAGTTGGCTAAATTTAAACCTGATAACAGCTGGAAAAAAGAAGAATTAAGATTCTCAAGTTGTTTAGTTTAGCAAATGTGTTTAGGAAATTATAGGTTTTTATTTAGTGTTTTAATAACAAGTTTTTAAGGGTTATTATGTATTAAATCAAGTTTTTATTGGTTGGAAATGGGAGAAACGATAACAGAGATAAAATGAGATAAAAAGTACATTTTGGTTTGAGAGGATAATATTTAACGAAGTTAATGTGGAAATGGTTGAAAAAATACAAAATTAATTGTTTTAGGATAAAATAGGTTTTGTTAAATACATTAAAACTTTAAAGGGGTGGATTTTTAAAAAATGCTGTGAAAAACATGGTCTCCCTGGATACCTTAGTTGAATGCATTAAACAACTTTAGGCTTTTTTTTAAGGTGGCATATATAAGGTGGCATTTTGAATTTAATGGAAGATCAAATGTGTTAATAATGTTTTAAAATGTTTAAAAGTTTGTGGTTCCAAAGGATAATTTTTGGTGAGTTTGGTTTCCAGTCCTTTAAAAACAAGGTGGCATCTGGCCCCTTCTGTCAGAGAAGGCCTTGAAGAACTAGTATGGTCTCCATGGATACAACAATAAACAACTATAAGGTTTAAAATGTTTGTGAAATAAAAATGAAATCCTTTACATTTTTGGGCTGTAACATGTTTAGAGCTTGACTGTGTTTATTCTAAGTGCTGCCATTGCTAACCGTGTGAGGAAAGCATAGAGAATAAATGTTTAAGAGTTTAGAAAGGAGGATAATATGTTTCTTTTACAGGGAGAAGGTAGAATTAAAACAACAATTTAGAACCATATATTATTTAAACGTTTATCTGGGTTTAGTCTTCGTTTTTCTGCAGCCTTTGTTTGAATCTTCAGGTGAATCATTTCATCCCATCTGTCACCAGTAATAATACAATTTATTCATTGAGGACTTATTTTTCTAGGTGTTCGAAACATTCAACACTGATGGTTTCACCTAACCCCATTAAAAGTTCTGAATAGGACCCTTTCTATTATTCTATATAGTTTGCTAATGTCCATTTCTGCTCTGGGCTTTCTATGTGCTGATTAAGGTCTTTATTTCTACTGTAGGATGCACTGAGGAAGGGGTCTGATAAGCTGAGGCTTTTAAGCCTTTATTTCTGTTAAGGGAAACACAGTTTTTTCTTTTTTTCTGACAAATAAATATTTAATAGGATTTATATTGATAACATCCTGAAAAAAAAATCAAAACCCCAATAACTAGTAAAATAAAGATTTGAATTTAAAATACATTTTCAATTTTGTGGTAGTCTCGTGATTTAAAGGATATTGCAGCCTTTTTTCTAAACCTAGCTTTCAGCAAAACGCACGAGGACCAGCAAAATGTTCTCCCTTTACGACAATCGCTCCTCAGTGTGACTGTGAAATAACAAAAAAGGTCCCCACAATGATGCTGAGGACCATATACACACATATATACATACATATAAATATGTATTTATGCACAGATTGATGTTTTTATTGATTAAATCTCCTTAAACCTGACTTACTCTCACAGGCACATTCAGCAACCTAAAATAAAGCATTGAGTATTGTGATTTGATGTTCCTTAATTAATGTTCCTGGTCTAATTATTTTTTTCCTCACTGCTCCAGATGCCCCGCTTCCATCTGATCCTGCCCTGGAGTTCTGGATCTGGATCGCGGATCAGGTTGATTTCCCTTTCTATATGAATGTAGGGCTGTTCTCGGATGATGTAGAGGAGGATTTTACTGTTGATGTGGAGCCTGATGATGAGTTTAGGGTCGTAGATGTGGTGATTTATGATGAGGAAGAGCTAGAGGATTATGATAATGAGGAGGATGATGATGAGGAGGATGATAATGAGGCAGAGGTCCCAGAAGGGGTGGTAAATGAGGAGCAGGAGCTAGAGGATTATGATGATGAGGAGGATGATAATGAGGTAGAGGTCTTAGAAAGTGTGGTAAATGAGGAGCAGGAGCTAGAGGATTATGATGATGAGGAGGATGATAATGAGGCAGAGGTCCCAGAAGGGGTGGTAAATGAGGAGCAGGAGCTAGAGGATTATGATGATGAGGAGGATGATAATGAGGTAGAGGTCTTAGAAGGGGTGGTAAATGAGGAGCAGGAGCTAGAGGATTATGATGATGAGGATGATAATGAGGTAGAGGTCCCAGAATGGATGGTAAATGAGGAGCAGGAGCTAGAGGATTATGATGATGAGGAGGATGATAATGAGGTAGAGGTCTTAGAATGGGTGATAAATGAGGAGCAGGAGCTAGAGGATTATGATGATGAGGAAGATGATAATGAGGCAGAGGTCCCAGAAGGGGTGGTAAATGAGGAGCAGGAGCTAGAGGATTATGATGATGAGGTAGAGGTCTTAGAAGGGGTGGTAAATGAGGAGCAGGAGCTAGAGGATTATGATGATGAAGAGGATGATAATGAGGCAGAGGTCCCAGAATGGGTGGTAAATGAGGAGCAGGAGCTAGAGGATTATGATGATGAGGAGGATGATAATGAGGTAGAGGTCTTAGAAGGGGTGGTAAATGAGGAGCAGGAGCTAGATGATTATGATGATGAGGATGATGATAATGAGGCAGAGGTCCCAGAAGGGGTGGTAAATGAGGAGCAGGAGCTAGAGGATTATGATGATGAGGAGGATGATAATGAGGTCCCAGAAGGGGTGGTAAATGAAGAACAGGAGATTGAGGATGGGTCTTTTTCTAGTGAGTCTCTTGAGGCGTCTAGTGACTTCTCTGGGTATGATACCATGAGCTCTGAGGAAGAAGACAGTGAACAAGATGACCCCCTTCAAACACATCTTCGGTTTATTGAGACAGTTGCCCATTTCATCAGACTCCAACGGTACCAGGCGCCGCCAGAGGACTCCTCGGAGAGTGAAGAGGACCACCGACCTCCACGGTCCGGCCCTTCTTCCAGGAGGAGGAGAAGAGAGGAAGATGACGAAGAAGAGCCCCCTATGAAGCTTTTTCGTCGGGCACTGTGAGAAGAGGAATTTGATCAAGAATCTTCCTTTAACTCCTTCAACAACTTCTCACAATGAAGAGAAGCTGAGGCTTCAGCAGGAGAACCAAACATTTTACCATCTTGCTTTGGATCATTTTGTAGGAGGAGTTAGATGTATTTTCTTGATTTGATGATGATTGGAGGTGGAAACAGTCATATCTAGGTATAATTTATTGATTATGTTTGTATCTGGCAGGTCTAGGGATGCCTTTGGTAGCGTCTTGCGCCTTAGCTTTTCTTTACCCCGCTGCTAGATTTGGTTTTTTAGATGTTAAGGAGCCTGGCAGGTCTAGGGATGCCTCAGGTAGCGTCTAGCGCCGTGGCTTTTCTTTACCCCGCTGCTAGGTTTTAATTTATATTTTAAATGTTACGAATTTTCCTTTAGCACAGAAATCTGAGCAGAGACATATTAACAATTTCTAAAAGGTATGAAACATGAGAGCTGGTTAAGGTGGAAACAATCTAACATGCTCTACGTCTAGACAGAGCTGGACAATCTCCTAGCTAACAGAAGCCAAACCAAACAATCCAAGGATTGATTTAAAAACGAGGTTTGACAAGAAGAAACACAGAATGGAGGCAAATGAACAAAAACTAAATAAAAACTCAAAAAATTAAATCCTGGAGGCAAACCAAACCAAACCGAGGCAACAGCTGGACATCGCTGCTGGGAATGCATCGAAACCTTTGATTAGTGAGACATCGCTGCTGAGGACTAATACCCGGAGGTCAAACTATGATCCTAAAGGTCTAAAAGTGGAGATGAGGAAAACTTCAAGTCTAGAGGCAGAGGGACAAGGCTGTAGTGGAGCAGAGGTCTCTAACTCTAGTCCTCTGCAGCAGCTTTTCTGCAGCTTTCAGGTGCATCTCTCCTCCAAAACACCAGGATCAAACAGCTCTACAGAGCTGAATGACTGATGAGGGAATTCAGACGTTTGATTCCGGTCTGATGGAGAAGAGATGATACTGAAAGCTGAAGCATAGCAGCTCTGGAGGAGTGGAGCTGGAAAGCCCTGATCTATAGAAGGACAATGCTGCTGGAGACAAACTGGATCTAGAATAGAACAGTGGCAAAGATGCGGTGGTCACCAGTTGCACTGGTCTCTGGCATGATGGTGAGAAGATAAAGACGATGCTTGGAGGGACTAATTGATTTCAGAGCAGTTTGAAGCAGAGGAAAGGACTGATTTAGGGATGTGGATTGTGAATGGCGCCGACTGTTAGAACCCGCTTTCAGCTGCTAGTTGATCTAGTTCTAGATGTTCCTCAGTTTTCAGGCCTAGTTTAAGGGAAAGAACCCTGTGCAGAAATATTCTCCATATGATCTAGGCCAGTTCTGACCGCAGTGGATCTCTTCTTTGTTTGTGAATCTCATGTCGGACCGAGCTGCTACAAGCTTTGGGCCGTCAGAAGACGCTGATGAGATCTACGGCGACCAAACCAGAGGAGCAGTAAACAGTGAGAGCATGTTCAGTAAGGAGACACAATAACCCATCATTTAAATATTAAGTCAGCATTTCAGGTGGTCTCACTTAGTTTTTCATGTGTTTTCAGGAAATGTGGACGTCCAAAATCAAAACTGCTGTGAGGAACCGGGACATCCAGGATGCTGAGGAGCCTCCTAGTCCCCACCTGAGGACGGCACAGAGGAAACACCTGCAGTAAGCCTTTATTAACACGACAAACAGACAACTCAAGCTTCCAGGCAGAACACAGAGAGACCAAGATGACTATTTGAACAACATCCTGCCCCAGATTTAAACTTGGTGTCAGGAAATTCTGTAGATTAATTTAGCTTCTTTTTTACAGGAGAAGGAGGTTGAATATGGAAGCAGCGTTCTGACAGTCGGATCTCAGTGGAACAGAGTCCATCCACACGTATTTGGAGGTATGTTGGTTGTTTGACTATAGAGGCATCACATGCAGACAAATTATGACTCTGAGGACACTTTGCTTTCATTGATGAAGGAGCTGAAGCAGAGGATGGAGAACACAGACCACCAAGGAGGAGAAACATGGCTGCCCTGCTCGTCTCTCCAACATTCTGGAGTCCTGGAATGAAAAACGTCGACGACCCCGCAGCTAAACCATCAGTCTGCTCCACCCAGAAAGAAGGTAAAGAACCTTTATTGCTTCCAGATGTTCATCAGTAGTGGTGATGACAATAAAAACAGATCCAGAACAAACAGATTCAAAAGCCAAAACCATCCCATCAAGGTGGTCTAACCTTAAATTCTTCTTTCCATCATGAAGGGATGTTCACCTCAATTTATCTCTATAACCAAAACTTTACCAGAACCAGAAGTTCTGACTTTTCCATTAGACCACAGATAAACAGTTAAGAAGCAGCTTCTGATCCAATATGGGAGAATTTCCCCCTGGTTGATGTCTGAAGGGTTTTTAGAATTTATTAAAGCAAAGAAACGACTCTGATGAAACCGACTGTAGACTCCAACAAATGCAGCATTTTCAGGCATTTTCTCCAAGCATCCATTGTCTACAGTTATCACTGCTGTTAACTTTAGCTTCTCCCTGTGTGTTTCCCTCTTCTCTCCGTTAAATTGACACCTCTCTCAGTGTTTCTGTGTTTAAATGTCGCTGGCTAGTGTGTTCTCTCACTAACTCCTGTTCTTCTCTTCCAGCAGATTTCTTCCGTCGTCTCCTCGTTGGACCGGCACCTCTTGGACGTCTGCTGTCCTGTTAAAGACCCGCTCTGCCGCAGTAGATGGGTGCTGACATGGAGCCACGTTCTGCTGGAGGATCCTTCCTGCTTAAAGCTAGTTTTCCTCTCTACTGTCACCACTTCATTGCTCAGGAGGAGGAAATGCTACAAGATTAATGACTGGATGCGGTTGGCTGAGCTTCCTTGGATTGAAGACATTTCTCTAAACGCCAAAATAGACTTAATTTATCTTTACCATATTGTAAAAAGGATCTAATTGGATTTTAATGATTGATATCATTCTGTGTTTGTGTTGAATTGTGTTACATGTTTCTGTTTTAAAGCTCTCGTGTAAATTGCCTTTAGATGACTTGTTTTTATTTCACTAGACTAAATTATATTAAATCCTGCCTACTGGTTCTGTTTCTACTAAGGGATCCTTCCTTTTATTTTATATTCACCTGTTATTTTTTACTATAATAAAACTTTGATTTAAGTCATTTGAACAGGATCTGCTGATCTTTTTTAGTAAATGTTGTTGAAATAAGTGGTTGTAAATGGGTTCTTTATAAATAAACCAAACTGAAGTCAACAGGAGTTCTAATATTACTATATGTGAGGTAGTTTGGTTAACGATCAGCAAGGTGAACAAAACAAACAGCATCAGTTCCAGATTCCTCTGAGGATTTTTATTCGGCACTTTTCCCTCTGACAACCATCTGCCTGAGCTTCCAAGATCTCAGTGCCTGTATAACCAGTTGGCAACACACCTGCACTGGAGTGGACCAAGCCACAATTAAACAGGTAGAAAACAAACTAAGTCTAAACAGAGAAACAAGAATAAAATGATTAATCTAATTTACAAACTCATCTACATAATGAAACGGTCTACAAAATAAACAATGTGATAGAAGATACCTCAAAAATTTACTTTAAAGAAAAACATAGCATTACTCCAAAGAAAACCCTCTAAATGCAAGAACCCAGCAAGGCACTCAAGTGTAATTTATGCATTTTATACTGTAAAAAAAATCAATATACCAACAAAGTAGTTTCACAAATATAGTTGAAATTGTAACATGGTATTCTGTTGGAATGGTGGCTCTTCTACTCTGTAGAAACAGAAATAGGTCTCTGGTGTCTTTTTAGACTGCTGAATGTTGTTTTAAAAAAAAAACGCTGCATGTTGGAACCGTAAATTATTACCAGTCTTATGTTTACATTTTATCACTGCTGCACCTTAAAAATTGAAATGTCTGGAGAGCTGTACCAAACAAAATTTCTTGTATACACTACACAATGACTATATAGTCTGTGCAGAATGATGAGAAATTGACATTTTAGTATCCATTGCAAAATGCATTTTATATAGGTTGAATAAACAAGAATTCATAAATACGTAATAGGACCTGTACAGTCATTTTCAATAATAAAATGCAAAAGTCAAAAATGGTGGATACACTGTTTTGCAAATAAACTCTTCTAATTACATATTACACAAGACAAAAAGCATAGCAAGCTTGTGTGACATTTTACTGTTTATTCTCAATTTATAAAAAAACATAATAATATACAATAATAAAGAAGCATTGTTCCTAAACCAAAAAAGTGTATAGAGTATAAAAAAATATAACCATATAATAAAAAGTAAAAAAATAAATAAAAGAAATATATATAGAGGTGGCCTATTAACACATGAATACTGTGTTTATTTCTAACTCGCCTATAATGTGAAAAACATTGCACTCAGTGGGAGCAGTGATGCTGTCCTTTGGATGGAAGGATGGTGGACATGTCAGGAGAAAGTTTGGTGTTTGAGACACGAAGGACTTCACAGAGACGGCTATCGGTCATTCTGGTTCGCAGTCTGCTTTTGTTCTGATTTAACAGAGAAGATGTTTGTTCACATATGTATGTTGAGCCAAACAGGCTCCTCATTCTTTTTGCATGGCGTCTCATCAGAGGAAACTTGGCATTATCCAAACTCTGATAGAATTCGGGGAGGGAGAGAAGCTGATGTTGCCTCTCTAGAGAATCATCACAATGCATTTCAATCTGCTCTAACTGCAGACTCTTTTCCACTTCTTCTGCATCCACCAGGAAAGGTGTCGAGAACAGCTTGATTTGCTTTTCAATGACAGAAAAATCTTGGAAACGCTGGTTGAATTCTGTCAGGAGAGATGCAATCACACACACATCTTTTCCTTTTTAGCAGAAAGGTTGGCCTTTGGAAAAGCAGACTTGATTTCAGACAGCGCAGGGAAGTGCGCAGCATTGAAGCCTCGTAGTTGCGTCTCAAAAAGGCGGAGCTTTACGCAAAAGGCTTTCATGTGCACAAACAGGTGTGGCACCAGCTGTTCTTTGCCTTGAAGGTTCTTGTCTAGTGTATTCCGATGATGCGTAAGATCAACTAAAAATACCAGGTCTGCCAGCCACAGAGGGTCACTTAGTTCATGAAGAGGTCGGCCCTTCTCTTTTAAAAACTGATTGATTTTTGATCTCAGCGAATAAAACCGCTGCAGCACTGAGCCACGGCTGAGCCAGCGCACATCAGAGTACATCCCCATATTCCGCGTCCAAGTCAGACAGAAAAGCCTGAAATTCTCTGTGGTACAGTCCTCTAGCTCGAATTATGTTGACAGTTTTTATAACAGTGTTCATCACATCGCCCAGCTGGACAGTCTTGGCACACAGTGCTTCTTGGTGGATTATACAGTGCATCTTAACAGCCTCACCTCCGCTCTCTTTGACCTTGGCGCACACCAACGATGCCATGCCTTTGCGCTCGCCCATCATGGCCGGAGCTCCATCCGTTGTTACTCCACAGAGCTTATCCTATTTAAGCCCCATCTTTTCAACTGCTTCTGAAACAGCTTCAAAAATATCTTTTCCCATTGTTGTGCCTTTTAGGCTCGTCATATCAAGTAGCTCCTCCGTACAGCAAAAATGATCATCTATTCCCCGCAAACAAATTAACAGCTGTGAGGTGTCTGTGGCATCTGTGCTCTCATCACATGCTATTGAATAAAAATCAAAAGCACAAGCTTTGTCTCTCAGCTGAAGTTTCAAGTTAGCTGACAAGTCTTCTATTCTCCGCACCGCTGTATTTCTGAACAAGCTCACATTGTTGAAAACAGACACTTTTTCTGGGCACATTATTTCTGTGACTTTGATGAGGCACTGCTTTATGAAATCACTGTCTGAAAACGGTTTGCCGTGCTGGGCAATAAGTTTAGCGACTTCATAACTTGCTGTTGTGGCGTTTTCCTGAATTTTGAAAACTGAGAAGCGCAACAGAGTTGAGGTCAAGCTCTTGTGCGGGCCATATTCAATTGTAATTTCAAAATTTCCTGCGGGCTGCAGTTGGCCCGCGGGCCGTAGTTTGGACTTTGGTTTATACCCTAATTGATACAAACCCTTTGTACTGCCTAAGGAGCTCAGGGTAACAGTCACGGATTCTTCACACACAACAACTGGGTATTCAGACACGGCGACCATGCCCCAGTGCCCCATGCCGCCATATCACCAATTATCTGTAGGCTGCATGCCTGACGTTTCTGTTGCTTTAACCTGGCCCTACAACATCAGCCTCTGCCTGGATTTCTGCCCAAATTCTTCTGGCGAAACACAAAACCCCCTCTGACAACACAAACTGCTCCATGTGTTGCATCATGGACATGCAAGAGTAGGCAGTTTCTCTTCCTTTCGATGTCCGTAGGCATCTCCTTGCAGTTTGTGCAGACAGACCATGTAGGTGTAGCTGCTGGGGGCTGTGGACCTGGAGGTCCAGCTGTCAGGTGTGCCAAGTCAAACATCAGACTGGGGTTATGGGTCAGGGCTCACCGCAGTAAATTATGGCTTTGCTCTTAATTCAGCAATTAACTCCGGGCCTGTAAAGAAATAAATGTTTGATGTAGTGCCTTTATTTTTCATACACTATAGATGATAACTAAATAACTCCATTGAGCGAGAGCCTTGTGAGGACTTTAGCAATGATGTAATTGTGTAGATGTGCCGATGTAGTAAGCATACAAGCTGTTGAGCACTCGATTTAGATTAAAAAACTGTATTGTGTCACAGGCAAACAGAGGTATAAAGTAGAAGGGCTCTTATGGATGTAATTACAAGACTATTGATGATATGTACCTACAAACATATTAAATTACACTACTAGTGATGTAATAACAGCCATTACAACAGGCCTACTTCTATTTTATGCATCTCTGGAGCCAAACAGTTTGGGGTACTAAAAAAAATATAAATACATGATGAACGGATATTATGCTCATTTGCAATCCTGTCCGCTTGCAGGGCTTCAATTCTGTTTAAGTCCTTTGAAAGTTGCAGACCGGCAGTCTGACTTCGTCCCCTTCCTCGCCCCGTTCTCCGACCTCTGCCTCTGCTCCCTCTTCCTCCTCGATCTCTGGCCCTCTGTCCACCTCTTCTACCGGGCTGACGATCGTTTCATCTGGGATGGCGTCGGCGAGTTGGAGCTGGAGCTCTCATCAAGGATTGTCTAAATGCTTACAGACAAAAACATGCGGACAACACGGTTAAAAACCAACCGCAATTTCATTAACGTTTATCGGTTTGGTTGTTTTCTTTACTCATAGTCAGTTGCTTTGTAGCCTACAGGCTACGGGCGACACAGTGTTATTACTATGAGATTAGGTGAGTAACACGCATCAAACCAACAAGTCAAAATTCACCCTCTCATATAGTATACATTCACTATCAATAGTTCTTGCAGATACAGCCGTGACCGCCTGTTTACTGGACTTTGTTTCAAAGTTTGAAGTAGTAAGTAACTGGTGTGTCTCACATCAGTAAATAAAAAAAGGAATCTTCACTCTACCTCACATGTTAAGAGACAAGCAGCTTTCTAAACCCTCAGCAAATGATGATACTGAAGTATCTGTTACTATAATTTGAGATCATTTGCAAGATTTCCCCTCACCACCACAAAATAAATCACATTATTGTGATTTACAAATGTATTATATGAATAGTGCCTGGATTTTTATTCTATAATTTCATTTTTCATCAAATCAATAACATTAAATCAATGGTAATTTGAAGCCCACCCTTTAACTGGTTTTCATACAACCAACAACTTCACAGTGTGCTGCACTGTAAATGCTTCTTCGTGGGTCAATATAAAGATGAAAAGAGTGCCAAACAGATAATTGTTTTTTTTAATCGTTGATCAACCTTAACCTGATTAAAAAAGAGGCTAAATCAAAATAAGGTGCTTATATATATAATGTCAAATTGGCTGATGATTTTATTATATGCTATTCAAGCATGTCTGTTTACATGCAGACTCCTGACACAATTAATAGATGAGTTATTTATTTAGAGAAACAGAGACAGTGTACACTAAACATTAAGGGAGAGATGTATTGCACCAGGTTAGCTCAAGTGCTAATCTACTCCCGTAGTTCCTGGGAATACATCTGCAGGTGGATGTTTTTTGTTGTTGCTAACTACAAGGTACATTTCTACATAAGCAGGTCAATAGACCTGTCATTGCCTGCTCCACCTAATATGGAAATAAGTCAAAAAATTACATTTAAAAAAATTGTTTCCACGTACAGAGAGCAACTATGTCCTCAAGAGGTGGACAGAAAAGTCGGACTGGGTCCACCCCGCCCTGGTTTTTGCGGGAATCAAACCGGGAATCTGGTGCAAGGCAACAGCTCTACAAACTGCACCACTGTGGAGCCCATAACCTGAATCCTTTTAATAAAATGTATGATATACCAATGAATAGATAGACAAATCAGTGGGCAGCTTAACGCCACAATGGTCGAGTTACACCCTTGCATATACAGGCATATCAACCCATAATACTAACCAGTCACAGCTAATAAAAAATTTTTTTGGGGCTGCTGTAAGAATATACTTATCTATCTATTCCAATATAAAAAAATTGGCAGGCGTTCCCACCAGTGACTTTATTCTTGGTGACTACCGGGGTGGGACTGGGCCTTCTGGCCCTAAGAGGAGGTCGCTGGTTTGTGTTGCCCCCACGGACCTCTGGGCTCTCATCTGGGTGCACCTTTGGGGTGAGCGGCCACTGGCGTAGCTCATGGTCTTGCTGCTGCGGCCCCATGGGACCTCAGCAATATGGCGTCTGGGGTCGAGCCCCTCAGGGGTTTGGACCCTCGGGGTCAAGTTCCTGGGGCTCTTGCCTTCTCTTCACTGGTGGGTGTGGCCATCTCTATGTCTATCCTCCTTGTTTCCCAGTGATCTAGGGTGCCTTTGGATATAAGGGGCTCACATAGCCTTTTTATCAATGATTTTTCTTCTGAAGAAGCTTTGTAAATCCTTTATACATGAGCATGTTCATGCATACATACCACAGGAATTTGGCTCCAGGTCTTCACAGATACACATTAACAATACTAAGTTGCAGCTACAGGTATATACCACCCGGATTAACATTGTGTAATCACCATAGGTTTTGCTTTCTACACTCATGGGTATCTAAGGGATACCTGCTGCTCTTGTTTTTATTATGTTTTCTGTTTTATATTCCCCTTGTCTCATACATGTGTAGAAGGATACTTCTAGGTGAAACTATATATCCTGTCATGTCTAGTAGTCTATTTTTGCTGTTTTTTTGTACTTTCTCTTTATGCACTCTTTCCTGTCTCTTTCTCTCCTTAGTTCGTATCCCCTTTCTTTAACACCCACCCTTTCCCTCTGTGTTTGTTATATACGATTTTACCGCCTAAATAATTTTCAATAAAGTTTCATATCATTCAGTCATAATGGTCTAAGCTGTTGAACCATCATTTGTTTCCAGCAGGACACACAAAAAAGGGAAAAGTCCAGCATGAACGGGCAATGCTCCCGCAGTATTATAAAATCTCCAAATATATTTGCTTAATAGATTTGTTTTCTTCTAACTAGTTCATCCTTTTTTACGCAAACAGTCTTTCTGAACCCTGTGAACGCTTCCACAAGGTATCCCATCTGCTCGTCTAAACAGCCCCTTTAACAGCTCTAACAACTATCAACAGAACGTTCAAGTGGAGTTGGAAGCCAATCGGGCTTTCTCTAAATTGAAAAGAAGGATTGTTGAAGGTCCAGTCCTTGTCCATCCTTCTCTCAAGGCACAAGCGATCAATTCTCGGACTTCAGGGTAGATGCCGTTCCTACTTAATACATATATGCTATGAGGTGCGGTTTTTAAAGAGTTTGTCCCAAGTGATCTCTTTTCATTGAAGAGAGATAGAGCTTCAAGGTGCAGACACAGAGCCTATCTTTAACAGTTTCTTTAGCTAGAGCTTAAACTCTTCTACATTTTTTTAAGTATCACTTTTAAACCAGCCTAAAGCGTTCCTGGCGGCCTCAAAACTCCAGTTTTCTAGCTTGGTTTAGTAAAGGGTAAAATAATAGTAACCTTTGTCGCATTATATGTGATTTATATCGCACATAAGATTTTAAATGTTTATTTTGTTTATTTTATGCAAGCAACTTTTTTTTGTACAGGGCCTTTTGAACTTTTCAAAGACAATGTTTACAACAACCCAATTAAAAACAAAAAAGAATAAATAACAGAGTCTATTAGATTTTTTTTCTCGGGTTATCCTGGGCTATCTCTATAGTTATGCTGCTCTAGACTTAGAATGCTGGAGGACATAGGGAGCCCTTTTTCATCATTCTGCTTAATTTACAGTTGCCTTTTGTATCTCTGCTTCTGTCTCATTGAACCCCAGTCGGGCCTGAGCAGATGGCCGCTCACACTGAGCCTGGTTCTTAAAAGGGAGTTTTTCCTCTCCACTGTCACTACAAACATGCTTAGTATGAGGAATTGACTACAAGTCAATGAGTCGATGCAATCTATGCAAATGGTTTTCCTTAGATAGAAACTTTGAATCAATTTGACTGCATGATCTGTTGAACTGGAAAGTGCCTTGAGAAGACGTGTTGTGAATTGGCGCTATAGAAAAATATTGAACGGTGCTCTGATTTCAGTTGGAGCACTTCTGCTGCACCTATTTTTTAACTGATGGCTAACAGAAATTTTCCTATTTGTCACACCTTATTTAATCTTAAAATGCTTCCATTAATGTTTAATTTGGAGATAATCTCTGGTGAAATTGTTATAAAAAAGACACGGGGACCAACCCCAACTCTTTATTTTTTATTTAAAGTCTTTTAAATCAATATTAACCAGAGGAGCCTGTGATTCTGTATAACTACTTTATATTTAGTCCTCTTTGTCTCTCTATAATCAAAAATATTGTCTGATGGAGCTATTTATTCTTTATCTCTTTTTCCATTTGAAGTTTGTTAGTTTATTCTTACATTTATATTTTTTTTATCATTTACAGAGTTTATTTACAGGTTAATAATTGTTGATTCTATTCATCTTTTTATTATTGTTTCTAATTTATTTATTTTTTTGTTCTGAGGTAAGACAGGAAGTAAATGTGGGCCAGTCCACTTTCTATAAGTGTAGGGGCCTGGGAAGGGACCTGCAGGCATTTTGGGTTTGGGACCTATGGTTTTTACCAGAGCAGGAGAGGTAGCAGAAAGAACAAAGTTTGAACTCTGTAATTGCTGGCCAGAAGAAAAAATAAATCATCCTGAACAATCAACATGTTTGGACATTGAACCTTCTTTTGCCTGCGTACAGAAACTTGACCCCAGTTCACTAGTAGTGGCTTAAGGGAACCCTTTTTTTCACTAAGAAAAATAATATAAAATGGAATTTTCTTAATTATTAATATTCAGTTACTTTAACACATTTGATCATGTTAGCAGTGTAGGACATAAAACACTTGTCTTAAAGTAGCTAAATATGATTAAATAAATGCTAAAAAAGGTGCATTTTTTTTTCAGTGTTGGATGTTTCGTTTGACAAACAATCGCCACCACATTGTTTAAACAACATAGTTTTGTCCCTAAACATGGCCTACTCAGGGGCAGATTTAGGAAATCTGGGGCCCTAGGCAAAGACAGGCAGGGGGCCCTCTGAATTGAGAACATATAAAACAGACCCATTATACAGATAGATAAATGTTAATAGAATAGACATCCATTATTTGTTCTGCGTTTTGTCCCTCTCTTCTTTACTTGTTGTTTTCCTCTCTATGTTTTGTACTCAGCTGACTTTTCATGCTGAAAGTTTTTTTCCAAGCACTAAGCTCACTTAGCTGATTGCTCCTGTGTTGCCAAAAAGGCGACGGCAAAAGTAAATAACCCAGTCCTTCTTTTCACTGTAGACAAGCCATGATCTGCTTATCTGTTCTCCATTTTTCATTTGGATGAAATAATATCTGCATGAATCATGACAGCAGACAAGATAGAGGAGAGCAGGAGGCGGGGCTACCAATGGCATAAATATTGGTAAGCAGAGACTGCAGATGCTTAGGGGCCCCGTCACTGACACCTGGTGGGCCCCCTTCACAATTGTGGACTAGGATGTCTGATTGTAGATGTAATGGTGCGAAAAATTCCTTTTAGATCCCACCTGATTTTAGTATTACTGACCGGTCCTTATTTATTCCACAAGACATGCCAGATTTCAACATGATGGTGAGACGTTTAAACACAACACCAATAGCAAAGCAGACAGTGGTAGTTTTAATTACTATGTTAAAAACTGTGTATAGTTCATTAGACGGTTGGTAAAAAAATACATTCATATAATATGTTTCAAACCGCACTAAAGATATTAAAAGAAAAATGTATTTAAGCATTTAATTTTGGGGTAATCCAGATTGTTGTACTCCATATGGGGCCCACCCAGATAATGTTGTGTCGTTACGCCATTGGGGTTACCAATCTACTTGCTCTGGAGAGCAGAGTTTGCTGCTTTTAGATGTTGTCGCCAAAGTCTCCAGTAGCAGAAAAAAGTTGCTAGATTTGGCGCTAGGCGCTTTTATGAAATGAAAATGCTAGAGGGGTCTGAAAAGTCGTTAAATATAGTGACTAAAGCTCTAATTTCACTACACTGCTCTTTGCATCGTTTGTTTTCAAATGTTTTGCTGCTGTCTGTTTGGACCTTTCTGAACATGTGCTGCAAATGGGCTGATCCAATATGGTGGACACTGAAGGGGGGGCTGAGAGAAACTCAATATTATAAGCATTATGATGGCATTTTAACAAAAGGATTTTTACCAAAAACATAAATAATGTGCACAAACAAGGAATAGTTGTATTAACCATATATGTAAACTGATGTTTATGGGGCCCCCAGGAACCTGGGGCCCTAGGCCTGCTGAAAATATGAACCAAGTCTTCTTTTACCAAAAAGAAAAAAGGACATTTATTTTTAATTTACTGTATATTTTATTAGAAAAAAAACTGTACAAAAGGTCAGAATCAGTAGAAACTTCTGTAGCTACATGTAAATACCCAAAGTCCTTCTGATGACAACCTGCTGAGGAGATGAGTCCCACAGCTCACCTGTTCACACAGATTTCAGCCCTTAGATCCACGCAGGTATCTGGTCTACATTCATTTCAGCAACACATATTTTACAGGTTTAAACTTGTAAACTTGTTGGATCCTCTGGAGCAGGACGGGCTGTCAGCCCAAACTAAAAGTCCCCACATCAAGTCCTCTGCTCGGTTTACACGTAGAGCTTCTTGTCAAAGTCCCCGCTGATGCTGATGCTTTTAGATGGAGCCTGTTTGATGGGGAAGGAGCCCCGGGCCGCCTGGATGAAGGAGCAGCACAGCAGGGCCCCCCCGGACAGCAGCAGCCCGGCGGCGGCCCAGCCCATGTAGATGGACGCCCCGATCTCCCTCTTCTGCGCAGGAGGAACTTTGGGGTCGTAGAAACCCACGATGATGTTGTTGGCGATCCAGCAGACCGGAACCAGCACGAAGAGCCCGCTGAAGACGTAGATGATGCCTCCGGCGTAGACCACCCTCTTCTTGACGGTCTCGTCCTTGATGCAGTTGGTGCACTGCGCCCCGGCCACCGTCACGGCCAGCCCGACCACCCCCAGCACCGCGGAGATCACCGTCAGCGCGCGCGCTATCTGCAGGTCCTGCTCCAGGCCCAGCACCGAGTCGTGGATCTTACACTGCATGTGTCCGGTGCTCTGAACCACGCAGGACATCCACAGCCCCTCCCACGTAGTCTGAGCCACCACGATGTTGCTCTCGATGAAGGCGTTCACCTTCCAGGTGGGCATCCCGCAGGCGATCATCACCAGCAGCGAGCCCGCGACGCACAGCGTCATCCCCAGGCACTCCAGACAGGCGGCCACCATGCTTCTGGTTCTGGTTCTGGTTCTCCTGCTGATCAGTGGAACGTGCTTCAGTGTTTGGCTGCTTTCTGATCACAGCTGCTTTTTATTCAGCATCCTCCCTCAGAGAGAGAGGCAGGATGCTGAAAACTTTGGACCAATCAGCAGCGGGGGCATCTTTGCGTCAGCTGCAGCGGAGGGAAGCATCTGTATCCCGCATAAAATACAAAACACAGGAGACTGTGACGGCTTTATGTTTACAGTTTAGATCCGATGAACCTCGTGTCAAGTGTCTTCCTGTAATTTGGACCAGACAGATTTCCAGTCCAGGAGAATTATGGATTCAAACATAGTTCTAATCGTGATTTATTTTTAATAAGGTGTATTGATTCAGTTCACTTTATTTATCTATTCAATTCAATTCAGTTTATATAGTGCCAATCCACAACACACGTCATCTCAAGGTACTTTACAGTTCAACCAGATCATACAGTGATTCAAAGTTTTCTATTTTAGGAAAACCAGTTGATTGCATAGATTCACACTAAGCATGCTTGTAGCGACAGTGGAGAGGAAAAACTCCCCTTTGATATGCATTGGATAACTCCAATGCATTTCAAAGTCAAATATTGTAACTTCCACTCCATTTCTAGGAAGCTGCTAGTTAATAGTTCCTTTTGGTTCAGCTTAGCTTTGTAATCCGCTGTTGCTGTTTTTCTTTCTCGAAATGCATTTTCATCTTGTAAGACTGCAGCCCTTAGGACTGAATATGGACACCACTGTTTTAAAAATGTGCATGATATTTAACAAATGTGAGAATTTCAGGGCAGATATTATTTGTATAATTTTATCAAGGTGTTAGTTGTTGCCATGTTGCCAAGTTGTTCAGTAGGATGAGTCTCAAAGCAGAGTTGTACTTTCTTTGTTGTAATAGATTCAACATTAAACCTCTATTACATAGTGAAATTAATCACTATAGAGAATCAAGACACTCCTGCTTTCTTTTTGGTTTGTTTTTAAATAAGAAATAATAATTCAATTCAACTCAGTTTATTTCTATAGTGCCAATTAAGTTTTTTAAGGAAAACCAGTTGATTGCATGGACGTGTTAACTCAAAGGAAATCTCTCACAGTTGGCATGCTTGTAGTAACTGTGGAGAGGAAAAACTCCCTTTTAATAGGAAGAAACCTCCAGCAGAACCAGGCTCAGTGTGAGCGGCCATCTGCTGAGGCCGACTGGGGTTCAAGGAGACAGAAGCAGAGATACAGAAAGCTCTGAGCCAACACCCATGTCAGAGGATGAATAGAGCACATCCAGCCAGTCACAGTCAGAAAAACAGGAGTACACTGAAAAACAGGCTAATTTCTAACTAACTTCTATAAACAAAGGTGTTGATGGCAGCAGAGGAGCCCGCCGATTGCGGCTCCACATCTGGAACAGAGGGGTCCACCGACTGTGGCTCCACCTCGGGAACAGAGGAGACCATCCACTGTGGTTCCACCTCGGGAACAGAGGAGACCACCGACTGTGGCTCCAACTCCAGCAAGGGAGAAACCGCCCGTAGCGGCAAAGGTTCGGTCTCTGAAGAGGCTGGTGATGCTCACAGAGGACTCTTGGCGGTCAGGGGTGCCTGCAGAAAAGTCCTGGGAGGCGTAAAATCACATACCTCTTTAAAATTCTGCTCAGGGGTCTCTAGACGGCACAGAGCTAACTCAGGGGTCTCTAGACGGCACAGAGCTAATTCAGGGGTCTCTGTGGTTTAGAGCTAGTGCCTATTTATTACAAGTAGGCTACTTTAAGGCTCTTTGCAGGGTCAATTCAATCAGTTCACCCAGTCAAATAAAGTTTTCTGTTTAACCCCCCCCCCATTTTTTTTGCTGTGGTTTGCACATATTGTAACAAATGAGAATGTTTTTTTCAACTCTGAGAAAAAAATAACAGTCTCAAAAAATAGGCCTTTTGGAAAAACAAACAAAAAAAAACATTTCAGACGTAATTAAGCTACTATGATAAGAAAAAGCAGAGAGAGCATTGAGTTAGGATCTGAGCTAGCAAATACTGCAAAGTTGCAGTATATAATAGAATGAAAAAGAATGATGTAGAGTGGTCCCTATATTCTCCATCAGCCTAAGTCTATAGCAGCAAAACTATAGAGATACGTCAGGATGAACGGAGCCAATCTAACTATAAACTTTATCACAAAACAAGTTTTAAACCTAGCCTTAAATGTAGACAGGGTGTCATGTTCACATTACCCGCCACATATCTGAAAAAAATATTTACCTACTTGGATTATATTAAACTACAATATTCCCCACTGTTTGTCACCATATCCGTTTTTTCTCTGAACACAGTACAGCCGGCTTGCTTGGAATCGCAATGAATCACAGGATAACCACGGCTACGGAGGATTGTCATGATTGGCTTATAGGACTAAACCCACATGCAGAACACCTCTGGAGACAGAGTAAAAGTTTAACAATATTATTTATTGGGGAAAACACACAGAGAAAAATGGACTGGTTCTGGTACAGGTCCGGGACTGGGATCACTGATATCTGGAGAAATGGAGAGTTTGATTAGCCAGGCAGTTAGATGGTTTGACGAGTGAGTAATTTCTGAATGTACCTTGAAGTGGTTCTGACAGATCCTTGAGATGGGGAACCGGTTGGGTCCAGAGAATGTGGAAGTAGCAGAGAACTCAGCAGCAGCAGCGTCTAGCTTCTGGCTAGAGAGTCTCAGACTTGGGTTTAGTTTTCCTAGCTCTTCCCTGAGAGCTAAAGGAGGAATCCAGACTGAGAGCTGAAGGAGGAACCCAGACTGAGATCTTCAGGTTTAGCTTCCCAGCTCTTCCCTGAGAGCTGAAGGAGGAATCCAGACTGAGAGCTGAAGGAGGAACCCAGACTGAGATCTTCAGGTTTAGCTTCCCAGCTCTTCCCTGAGAGCTGAAGGAGGAATCCAGACTGAGAGCTGAAGGAGGAACCCAAACTGAGATCTTCAGGTTTAGCTCCCTTGGGCAGGCAGGCAGGTTTCCAGGTAAAGCTCATCCAGAGCTTCAGACTTCAGGCAGGCTTTCTGTGAGTAAAGAAGACAGAGGCAGGTTAGAATCCAGTTTCTCTCTAGAGTCTACTGTGATTCACTATATTAACAGAGGCTTAGGTTTGCTAACCAAACTTGGTCAACACTGCGGCGTTGAAGGAAGGTCTGGCTGCTGCTTATGTAGGAAGGTCTCCTGATGGGCTGATGAGCTTCAGGTGTGCTGGAGGCTCCAGCCCAGGAGACCCACAGCGCTCTCTGCTGGAGACAGATGGTAGATCTCCAGATCCCAACAGTAACCCCAGTCCCTAACAGAAAACATAAAACAGAAGAGGATCCTCGGCGCCCTCTGGTGAGCAAAGCCTCAGGATCCCAACAAGGATACACCGGACCCCTCCTTCCAACCAGGCTAAAAGAAGGCTGTTTTGTGGGCCGCATATGAAGGAGTCTTTCAGTCTGCAGGGGCTATGGCGCCACACTATGACATAATCGGCCAACCAATCTGGCCTTTGTATATATTTCTTCACAGAAATAGATTTTTTGTGTCTTTACCGGTGAGTTCTGACACAGCCCAGAAAACCGGGACGATTTCACTCAGACTGATCACTTGTTGTAATAATATTATCCAGTTGCTGCATTAGCCTCAAGCTTTATTGTAGTCCAAACATTATTGCAATAAAAAGTCTAGCTAACCAAATGAAATTCTGTTTCTGTGTTTTATTCTTATTTGCTCCCCAGTCCTCTTCACTCCAGAGGGGTTACATCTGGGAGATGTGACTCCATTAATATGCAGGAGAGTGATTGGAAATCATGGCTGTGTTAAATGCCACCAGAGGCGTAGCCAGAACATTTTTATAAAGGTGGCCAGGCAATAACCAATGTACACTGAGGGGTGGCCAAAAGTGGATAGGTGCCAGAAGGTCAGGGTCAAGCCAAAGATAAGACTAACTATACTTTCCTACAGCCTTTGCTAACAAATAGACAAATATTTAAACATCTGTGCTTTCTAGATAAAAGGTATAGTGGATAGAATACTTTCAGGTTTGAGTTCTGGGGCAACATAAATTGATTATGTAATACATTTTTATTAGAATAGTTATTTATCTATAATTTCACTGAAGAATCCTAGATGACTTGCAGGGAGACATCATTTTCTCTTTACCCCATAAAAAAAAATATAGTTCTGAAAAGAGCATGGATTCTTATCATCTTTAATGTTAGTATAATTAACCACAGTGTTTTTGTTGTGAAGAAATTATGAATACATGAAAAAATAGAAAGTAATTTATGAAAAATTAAAAGGAATATTCCACTTGAAAGTATTACTGTTGCCACCATCTGTATTAGAGGGAAAAAATGGTTAGGGTGGCCAATGATTGGCTAAGGCTGGCCATGGCCCCCCCTGGCCCCCCATCTAGCTCCGACCCTGAATGCCACGGATATGTAACCTGCTCATTTACGCAGTCAGCAATTCTTTGCCACATCATTTTGCATCTTTTTCATGCCGTCACTGTGCTTTTCACTTTTTATTGAGACTTTGTTTTTTGTTTTTTTTCTTGTATTTCTGTAAAATTAGTTTTTGTTTCTCACATGAGAAATATGCAGCTCTCCCTTCTGTGCTTATGATGATGATTGGTCTGCTACTTTGAGCCCTCCCCCCTTTATACGTTCACAAATTCATTACCGGTTAAGGCTGGAATGAGTTAGTGAGTTGATAACCAAATTGCTGGTACCAATTATCCTTTTTACCATTTTTGTGGATTGGTTCAACTAGATAGACTAGAAGTAATCCCACTATGTTGAGCTCGCTTCGTGGAAAGGGCCTCTGTGTGTCAGTGCTGTCCTGTTTCTCTCACTATGAGTATCTGTATATGCTCTCTTTCATCCTCTGACATGGGAGCTGGCTCAGAGCTCATCTGCCTGGCTGTGTGTTTCCTGGATGGCGCCACCTTTTATACTTGCCTTTTCTATCTCTGCTTCTCTCTCCTTGAACTCCAGCGAGCCTTGGAAGATGGCCGCTCACACGGAGTCTGGTTCTACTGGACTTCTTCCTGTTAAAAGAGAGTTTTCCTCTCCACTGTCGCCTCAACTATGCTTAGTGTGAGGGATTGAGATAATGAGTCGATGCAATCAACTTGTTTTTCCTGAGAAAACTGGCTGCCGGCGGAGCCCGCGGGCTTGTCCCTGCGGCTCCTGGGGGCTTTGGCATTGCGGTGGCTGGCGTCTCTCCTCTTTTCTTGGTGGGGGTCTGGGTTGGCCCCTCTTGGGCACCTTCGCTCTGGAAATCCCTCTGTGCATCTGGGTTTTTGGGTCCCCCGGAGCTCGCCTCTGTGCTCTGGCTCAGTGCTTCCTTTCCTGATCTACTTACATTGCATTGTCTATATTATCTGTAATACTCCCTGTATGAATTATAATAAAGCTATTATTATTCATAAATCAAGCGGAACACTATGGTGATAAATCTGTTTTTTTTTTTGGTATCAAGACAATTATTTTTATTGCCACATTGCAAGACATTACACTGTTAAAAAAAGAGAAAAGGATAGAAAACTCAATCTGACTTTATGATCTGGTTGAATTGGTTGAAATGTGTCTTGAGGTGGCGCTATATAATAAACAGATTTGAATTGAGTAGAAGCAAAGCAGGGAACAGTTTTATGGAATAATATCATACAGTTGGCTTATCAAGATTTTGTGAGCAAAAAGTGGTCAGTCTAAAAATGGAATGAAAGAGGTGGAAATGAGCAACAGCTGAGTGTTTCTCTGGCACATGTGATGTTTACTGGAGCAAGAAAGAAGCGTGCAGATTGAAACATGGTCACACCCACAGTAATCACTCAGCTGCTGTTTGGCACACAGTCTTGATGTGTGGTCGTTCTTTCAAACATTTTGAATCCTAACAGTCCACTCGGAAGAGTTAGGTTGTGTGTTTGGCTTTCCACTGACTCACCAATGGGATCTGGGAGCAGATAATACAGAATAAGTGGAGGAAGGGGTGTGGTTCAGAGATAACATTTCTTCCCTCTAATGCTCCGATCCGTTTACCCGAAAACTTGGAGCTGGAACTAACGGCCATTACATATTCTGATAAGCTGATGACACATTTTACAGTCATACATGCAAATATTTTCTGACACAACAGCAACATTTATAAAGAGCAACAAAGATTGATAAATAAAATGAAACTATGGCTTCAGCTGTGACTTTGTTTCAGGGTAGATATTCTAACTTACTGTTTATAATTAGGTCAAAGTTAGTGTTGACACTCCCTAAATTTGATTGAGATCCAGATAACATTTCTCACAAAGAAGTTTGGAATTCAAACTTCCCGATTCAAGGAACTGATGTAGGTCAAAGTGAAAGGCAAGAAATGCTCCAAAGCAAACCAGCACTGCTAATAAATGTGATGAATCTAGTTCAGAGTGCTCCACATCAACAAACTTGTCTATTATGTCATTTTCACAGGTGTGAAAATCCTGTGAACTTACACTAAATTGATAAGAATTGATTGTCTAATTTAATATTTTTAATAATTTTGTTAGACAATGGTTGCATTCCACAGCATTTCCCAAAGTGGCTGCATACTGGAGTAGCTCTGCTATCCTCTATTCTGTTTTTCGATCAAAGTTTCATTTTCAGATTGTTGTCCTCTGGTGTTGGATTCTCTGCACCTGGAAAAAAAGAAATGTTTGCTCTTATCTTTTTGTCTGGGGAATTTTTTTAATGATGTATAATCATGGCAAACAGTGTTTTTGTTGTTTCTTTTTTAACTAGAAGCATCTTTTGAGATTAAAATCTCAAAAGCTGAAATGATCCAGAGAAAAGAGAAGAGCTGTGTCTTCCTTCAATCTTTATGGGCAGTATGAGATATTTAGAAAACAAGTTGGATGAACTACAGTCCCTAGTAAAGACCCCGCTGTAATATTAGAAGGCTTTATAATTTGCCTCACCAAAACATTGTTGGAAGGTCATATCATTGTCTCCGGAATTTCTCTGCCAACTTTCAGATCATTTGATCCAACTACCAGTTTTAGTCTGTGAGGCAGACACCCTGTTTACTTTTAAGGCTAGGCTTAAAACTTCCCTTCTTGATAAAGCTTATAGTTAGCGTGGCTCAGGTTATCCTGAGCTATCTCTATAGTTATGCTGCTATAGGCTTAGACTGCTGGAGGACATAGGGGCCCCTTTTTCATCATTCTGCTTCATTCTATCTCTATTCTCCCACTCTGCAGAATCTGTTCGTTAAATCTCTAACATTAGGCTCTCTGCTGTTTCTCATAGTAGCTTCATCTGGTCTGTTCCTGTTTGGCTGTGACTCCATCCTGGAGAGAAATATCAGCTGTGCTGCTGCCATCAACACCTTTGTTTATAGATGTTGGAAATCGGCCTGTTTTTCAGTGAAGTGCTGTTTCTCTGACTGTGACTGGCTGGATGTGCTCTCTTCATCCTCTGACATGGGAGCTAGGCAGGGCCGACTTTTACAGTTGTCCTTTGTATCTCTGCTTCTTTCTGCATCTCTGCTTCTGTCTCCTTGAACCCCAGTTGGCCTGGGCAGATGGCTGCTCACACTGAGCCTGGTTCAGATGGAGGTTTCTTCCTGTTAAAATTTAGTTTTTCCTCTCCACTGTCGCTACAAGCATGCTTAGTGTGAGGGATTACCTTCAAATTAATGGGTCAATGCAATCAACTGGTTTTCCTTAGATAGAAAACTTTAAATCAATTTGACTGTATGATCTGACAATCCACAATATTCAGATGCAGTTTATTATGACTTTAATTGGGGTCATTTGGGTTGAAAAATCACAGCTAAGAAAAGCTGTGCTATAAGGACCCAATAATCTTAAACTGTAGCATTAAATGTAAACCTACGAGGACACCTGCAAAGAGACACATTGACATCAAAGCTAATTTGCCAGCTAAGAACATAATAGAAAACTAGTTGCCGGCCTTTTAGCCTAAACAAGGACGTCATTTGTTGCAAAAAAAAAAAAAAAGCCCAACAAAACATCCCTTAAGGAAACACAATCAGCTCTACGCCTGCATATGTCATTACTCCTCTGCACGCAAAAGCAACAATGCACGTGTGCCTCAATAAGAATATGTCATGATGTCACGTAGTGGGTTTGTGGGTCATGGTTAACATGCTGCTATTTGTTAAATATGCGAGAGAATGTGTATTAATCACAGGTGAGATGGGGGAAAAGGGTTGTAGGCAGACTTAATAGACCATGTGTGTGAAATGTTCTTAGTGTCTTTAGAAAGCCAGATGCTTCCTCTTTTTGTTGCTACTTAAGAAAAACCCTAACATCCTCTATCTTCAGGCTTAGCAATTCAAAATATCTGTTCTGAATAATCACAGCTCAGCTTTAACCTCTGCAGTATTGTAAAAACATCCACGTGCTCATTTCTCTCTGTTCCCCTTCTTAAACATGTCGAAAATGACTCTTTTCCCCTTCAAATGTAGTTAAACTTTACTTTTTTATTTATTGTTTAGTACTATTAGCCTTCAATTACAGTATTGCCAAATGTAGACAACAACAAGAGGTAAATGGTGGAGGACATGAGGCAAAAGTCCAGGAATCTCTGACAGATGGGTGGAGAAGCAACAGCTATTTCTTCTGGGGCGCCTGCTGTACTGCATTTCTAAGTGTAGCCTTCAACTTTACAACTTATTTGCCTTTTTATATTCCTATCTTGTACTAAAACTTGGCCAGAACTCCCTTGAAAAAGAGATTATTAATCTCAATGAATAAAAAAAAGTGTTCTAAAACTAATACTAAGTAGCACATCACATGATATGGAGGTAAAATGTTTTTTTTTTTGTTCTTTTTCCACAAATGACACCCTGAAAATAACTATAAACTCCAGTTCTTTCTGTATTTGTTGCTCAAAGTGTCCCTCTTTCTGCCACTGTGTGCATGTTTTTTTTGGCTGGATGGCTGCCAGAAAAATTCGTTTAAAGGAAAAATCCGGTAAATGGATCATTATCTATTCCTAAAACGAATGAGTTTGCAGCGATTTAATGAATTTAGCATTAATCAGTAAAAGAAATAAAAATAATAATTTTCAGCATGATCACTAAGTCTGGGAGCGGCCATTTTTGCCCACATATAGTAACACCTCACTCCTGCCATCTTCCAGCAGTGATGTAAGGTGCAGTAAGCCTAGCGCCATTCTCCCCGCTTTACAAGCAAAATCAATGGGAACTACTAGACACATCTGCAATCAACAACAATTATTGAAGGTTTCCAGAGGACTTCGCCATTGAAATTCACCAGAGCTATAGTTGAACTGATAATGACCACGTGCATGGCAGCTGGATGTTGGAATACATCGTGTAAAAGTGAAATAAAGAGTTATTCCACCTTTCTGATTCCTGATCCTCCACGAACGGGTTCATCGTTGGATTCCCAACTTGAAGAGGGAGGATTTGCCATCGAACTTCTGGCCAGAGAAAAAACACGTAATATGTAGCCAACATTTGGAAGAAGAATGTTTTCAAGTTGACTTGGATAATAGCGCGTTGTGACAAACACCAGATACAGCACTGGGACTTGATCAACAGCCGATCACTTACACCATAATTAACTTTATGAAGGGTTTCAGTCTGGCTTTAGAGCTCATCATAGCACTGAAACAGCTCTGGTGAAAGTCACTAATGATATTCTCATGGCCTCAGATAATGGACTTGTATCTGTGCTCGTCCTGTTGGATCTTAGTTGATCTTAGCATTTGATACAGTTGACCATAATATTCTTTTAGAAAGACTTGAATATTTTGTTGGAATTAAAGGAACAGCACTAGACTGGTTTAAATCTTATCTATCTGATCGAATTCAGTTTGTTCATGTTAATGATAGATCTTCAACATGCTCAAAGGTTACCTGTGGAGTACCACAGGGATCAGTGCTAGGACCAATTCTCTTTACTTTACATGCTCCCAATTGGTAGAGTTATTAGACAGCATGGGATTAATTTCCACTGTTATGCTGATGATACCCAGCTATATCTGTCTATAAATCCAGATGAAGCTAACCCATTACATAGATTACAGGCATGTCTTGAAGACATAAAAACCTGGATGACTCTTAACTTTCTGCTTCTGAATGTAGACAAAACAGAAGTTATAGTCTTTGGACCAGAGTCTCTGAAAAAGAAGCTGATTAGTCAGTCACTTCATTTGGATGGGATTAAACTGATTTCAGATAATAAAGTAAAAAATCTTGGTGTTATTTTTTATCAGGACCTGTCATTTAAATCCCAGATCAAAGAGGTTTCTAGAATTTCCTTCTTTCATCTGAGGAACATTGCAAAAATTAGAAATCTCCTGTCCAGGGGTGATGCATTTGTTACTTCAAGGCTGGACTATTGTAATCCTTTACTATCAGGAAGTCTACAAACTGTAGTTAAAAGCCTTCAGCTGATCCAAAATGCTGCAGCCAGAGTTCTGATGAAAATTAAAAAGAGAGATCATATCTCTCCTATCCTGGCTTCTCTTCATTGGCTTTCTGTTAAATCAAGAATAGAATTTAAAATCCTCCTTCTCACATATAAAGCCTTAAATAGCCAAGCTCCATCTTATATCAGAGATCTGATTGTTCCTTATGTTCCTAACAGAGCACTTCGCTCTCAATCTGCAGGTTTACTAGTGGTTCCTAGATTTTCTAAAAATAGAATGGGAGGCAGATCTTTTAGTTATCAGGCTCCTCTCCTGTGGAACCAACTACCAGTTTTAGTCCGTGAGGGTTAATTTGCCTCACCAAAACATTGTTGGAAGGTCATATCATTGTCTCCGGAATTTCTCTGCCAACTTTCAGATCATTTGATCCAACTACCAATTTTAGTCCGTGAGGCAGACACCCTGTCTACTTTTAAGGCTAGGCTTAAAACTTTCCTTTTTGATAAAGCTTATAGTTAGGGTGGCTCAGGTTATCCGGAGCTATCTCTATAGTTATGCTGCTATAGGCTTAGACTTCTGGAGGACATAGGGACCCCCATTTAATCATTCTGCTTCATTCTCTCTCTGTTCTCCTATTCTGCAGAATCTGTTTGTTCAATCTCTAACCTTCTGCTCTCTCTGCTTTTCCTCAGAGTAGCTTTGCCTCGTCTGTTCCTGTTTGGCTGTGACGTCATCCAGGAAAGAAACATCAGCTGTGCTGCTTCCATCAACACCCTTGTTTGTAGATGTTGGAGATCGGCCTGTCTTCAGGTGTGGTCCTGTTTCTCTGGCCGTTGCTGGGTGGATGTGCTCTCTTCATCCTCTGGCATGGGAGCTGCCTTGGAGCTCGTCTGCCTGGCTGTGTGTTTCCTGGACGGGGCCGCCTTTTACAGCTGCTTTTTGTATCTCTGCTTCTGTCTCCTTGAACCCCAGTCGGCCTCGGCAGATGGCCGCTCACACTGAGCCTGGTTCTGCTGGAGGTTTCTTCCTGTTAAAAGGGAGTTTTTCCTCTCCACTGTCGCTACAAGCATGCTTAGTGTGAGGGATTGTATTTGAGTCAATGAGTCAATGCAATCAACTGGTTTTCCTTAGATAGAAAACTTTGTATCAATTTGACTGTATGATCTGGTTGAACTGTAAAGTGCCTTGAGATGACATGTGTTGTGAATTTGGCGCTATATAAATAAACTGAATTGAAAACTGAATTGAATTTAAATAGGTGTGTCCTACTCTTAATCTAGTCATAATTATTTCTTCCCTTCTGTTTCTCTCATCAATATTTCTAATTAGTACTGACTTTTGCACTTTATATAATTTTCTCCCTTTCTTATCTTCATTCCACCTTTTTTGCCATTCTTTTATTTCTTTTATTTTAATACATGATTTCCCTTCCCCTTTCCCGAAAGGAATTATCATCATCATTGTCATTTCTAAAGCCCTTTTTGCTAATTTATCAGCTTTTTCATTTCCTTTAACCCCTTCGTGAGCTGGAACCCAGCAGAACCAGACATTAATGCCACCTCTATATAATCTAAATAAACTATGCATAATTTCTAAAACTAACTCTTTCCTATTATTTCCTTCTCCCTGGATACTTTCTAACACTGCTTTAGAGTCTGTACATATCACCACCCTGTCTGGTCGAACCTCCTCTACCCACTGCACTGCAAAAATGATCTAGAAATAAGTAAAAATTTACTTAAGTGTTTCCCCCCCTAATTTGAGTAGGTAAATGAGAAAGTTTGCCAATGGAATGAGTAATTTTACTCTTAAAATAAGATAATTAGATAATACGCACTTGAAATTAGACAATGCAATAGTGTTTTCTTATTTTAAGTGTAAATTGTCTTGTTCCATTGGCAGAATGTCTCTTTTACCTACTTAATTCAAGAACAAATGCATTTATTTTAAGAAAAAAAATGACTTATCTAGATTTGGATTTTATGCAGTGTGTAAGCTTAATATAACTGCCATCATTTCTGCTGTGAATACAGATAGGTGATCTGAAAGTCTTTTGGAGATGTGAATTTCAAACTCTGGAATGTTTATTCCTATTCCCACATGTCCTTTAAGATTTTTAGAACCATCTGAATAAATTTTGAGGTAGTTGTAATATGATTTTCTTAAATATACATCAGTCTTTACCCCTATTTCACTTAAATTCCAGTACTAGCAAAATCCAAACAAAGGAACTGGAGATAAAGTTCTTCTGAGTATAGCTCCTCCAATCACATACGAGGTCATTGTTATACGGAAGGACTAGCGAGAACAGCTGCGTCATCATGTTTTTTTTTTTTTTTTTTGCTTTATTGGCAATTCCGTGTAACAAAACAGAGTAATTTAAACATCAAACAAAGATACACAGCAGTTGGGGACATTATAACTTAAAAAAATGAGACATATAATGTAAAAAATAAATAAAAATAAAACAAGGGAAACAAACATAAATAAATAAACAAATAAATACAATAAACATAAAATAATAATAGCTAGGGGTTCATTTTGAATCTACCTCGTGAAGACCGTTTTAAGGAAGAAAATATGATTCTCGTTGGACTCCTACCTATACCAAAAGAGCCATCACTACATATCAATGCTTTCTTAGACCCCTTAGTTGATGAGCTTCAACAACTTTAGTTACTATGAGTTACTATGATGCCATCAGTTAATACATCCTCTGTGCATTTAAGTAAGACCAAAGAAAAAGTCACGGTAGTCATGCCACTATGCACAGTAGTTGAGCTCTAGGAGACTGTGATCTCTGCAGACCCCTCATTCTGATTCTAATGTTGTTTACATGGAATGCACATTTTACCAACTGATTCTGATTAAAACTAATTTTTGAAATACATTATTTTGTGTATTTTTTTTACATAACATTTGCATACACAGTAATCTAGCGTACTTTAATTAAATAGATCAATTCAAGATAAAATGTAAGAGTCTATAATTAGGCCATACTGAGCCTGATCTATTTGTACTATTTATTTGGGGGATATTTATTGCCACACTTTGGGCCACTTAATACCAATTTAGCATCAAATAAATGAGGCAGCCTACCTCAGCATTGTTGCTGACCTTATGTCCTTATGACCACAGTGTACCAATCTTCTGATGGCTACTTCCAGCAGGATAATACGTCATGTTATAAAGTGAATCATCTCAGACTCATTTCTTAAAACTTTTCCACTTAAGAAATTGTGAATTGAGCATATTGACAGACAACATTTTATTTTTTTCTCTTAAATGCAAATTTTTAAAAAAAATAATTACTGCTCTAAATGTATTGCTCTGTCAGCTAAAGATCAGTTTTGGTCTCTATACTTTAATTAAATAAATCAATTCAAGGTAAAATGTAAGAGTCTATACTGAGCCTGATCTCTTTGTATCAGAGATTTTCTTACCTTTGAGAAAAATGTCACTTGGGTAAAACTCCCCCTGCAACCCTGATTTGCATTTGTATAGCTCACAGCATTTTAATTTACATGTTAAAGCCTCCCCTAGAATTCCATGGGGGGGAGGCATGGGGGAACACTGCCTAAGAAAGTCCACGTCAATTTCTGACAATTGACGGGAGTTTTCGGCGAAGCCTGCAAATTGCCGTAAACTGCCACTAACCTGAAGTTCCACAACAATCTACAGTGCCGCATATTGACGAAAATCCCACTTTTCATGCAGGAGATTGTGTTTCTAAACGACAGCAAAAGTTCAGAAACAATAACAGAATAATAAACTAAATTAATTGCTCTGGGTGACAATCTGCATGAAAGATAATTCAGGTATTTGGAGTGTGTTGTACAGCTGGCAGGCTGAGCAGAGATGCATTCATGAATGAAGCAGCCATAAGGGCCACAGTAACAATGAAGGAGCTGCAGAGATCCACGGCTCAGGTGGGAGAACCTGTTGATAGAACATCTCTTAGTCATGTTCTACAAAATAATAGATAAATTACAAAGAATACTATCACAAAGTGGCATAAAGGTTTCAGATATTACAGGCTAACAATGGAACCAAATGACCCAATCGTCGGTTTCAATTTGCTTGTTTCCAAGCAATACAAGGTCTTGCCTATATAAAGACTCAAACTCAAAGTTCCTTGAGAAAGTGAAACGTCTTCAAATCTTGGAAACCAAGTCCAGTGGATTGTTTTTTTTTATTTAAAAAAAAAATACTTTTACGGAACATTTAAACCACAATTCAACGTTGTAAAAAAAAAAGGATTAGTTATATTTATGTAAAAAAAAAAAAGCTGCATCGAGCTGAAATACTTAAAGAACAAACATTCTTTCATCAGAACTCTTCCCAAACCTTAAGAACATTATATAAAAATGTTTAACAGTTCTTTTAGGGTTTCATCCCTATGTTACTGTAGAGAGACATTCAGTTTAATGAGTTAGTGCAGCTCACCCTTTGGCATACGTTGTTGTATTTGTTTATTTTTTAAGGGTTAGTGTGCCTGGTGTGTCCTGCTGCCAGCTGACGTAGCCGCAGTGTGTCAGAGGGCATAGATACAGCCGTGTTAGGATGTCCTGTCTCTTATCCCTTCCCTGCGTCTCCATTGTTCTCTGAGCCACTAGGGAATGTTTACCTCCTCGTCTTCCACCTCAGCCCTTTTTATTATCAACTATGAAATTTCACCTGCCAATGCTGTTTGGCACATAAAGGAGTGATGCCTTGTTTTATGGTGTTTAGTTGTGTATTTGTCTGGGATCAGAATTTGCCTGGAGTCTTGGTGCTGTATTGTCAGTCTTTGGTTTGAACTTATTAAGGGTAACGGTGGGTCAGCAATGAGACAGCGGGATGAGAAACACAAGGATGCATGACTTACATCATGGACGTAATTTTGGGGAGGGGATGGCGGCGACGTAGCCTGACGTAGTCCTACTCAATTCTAGTCAGAATATGAGTCTGATACTGCTCCATAGAGCTGTGATTATGGGGCGTGTTTTGAACAAACCAGGAAAAAAAATGCCTCTGCACTCAATTGGATAGACCTACAATCAATAAGAGCAACGGAGTGCGTGACGTATGTTAAGCGACGCATAGTTGTTGTCAACAAAAATCAAAGCGTGCAGTTGCACGCCTAGAATAAGAAGATGAGCCTTGATCGCGTTTCTCTGTTCCTCTTTTAAAATTAATTTGAAGTCGATATCTTCTAGAACAGACCTAATAGCAGAATCTACTCACCTAAACTCTCCGGTGGCAGCCATTGTTGTTGTCACCCAAGCGCGCTTTGGTCACATGGTTGATTACGTTACTGTTGATCATCTGTCCATCATCGTATAAAGCTCGCCCTGAATATTTGATTGGCCCGCCAGATATTGTGCTAGCATACTCGCGCTACTGTTGAGCAATGCCAGACCGAACTTCCCGACCTCAAACGTTGTGGGCGGGACTAAGTTCGGAATGACACCCAGGCTAGCGGGGACATGTCCCCTGCATTTTCTCAAACGTCCTTTTGTTATGGAAAATGTCCTCCCAGTGACTTAAAATTGATGCTAAGTCTTATAAAAATTCTAAGTTCTTAAAAAGCAGTAGAAAAGTCTTCAGACAATGATCAAAAATCAGGCAGAGGCAACTGAGTCCAGGTCCAGAGTGTTTTATTGCAAAATACAGATAAAACACCCGAGATGCGTACCGGTCCACATCTGACTTACAAACGGAGACAGTCCCGCTTATATTCACTCCCGGGGCTCGGGGCTCTTTCATCTTGGTGGAAGACCCACCTCCAAACCATATTTTATATTTTTAATCAAAGCCTTTCTTTGATCTATCAAAGCTTTTTTCTTCACAGGTCATGGTGACATTTCTTGTAGATCATGATGACATTTAGTGCAGTTAAATCAAAAACACATCATAGTCTTAATCATCAATATGTCAAAACAATGTTTTCATCCAGTGTGACTTACGATCATAACTTTACATCAAAAAAAGGTCAGCATAAGTTTAAAACTCAAAGTCCCAGTAAAAACCTCACTTTTTGTGTGACCAGTACCGCACCGCATGCTTTGGAGATGACAACTCAATATATTACAATTAGTTCAGCTGAGCTGTGCAACCCTGAACAACCCATTCTCAATGTGTCTGTCTTACAAACAGGTCTCATTTCTGCACCCTTGGGCTTCAAAGGCCTCAAATGGCCTTGGACTCCTTTTAATGTTCCTGTATCCCGCTCATTCTCTGTGTTTTCCCACCCTGGTCTTATCTCTCAGACTTCAAGGCTGCGCTCAAAGCTGCAGCTGCAGAGAGCTTACACACACACACTGCTCTCTATCTCTCCACATTTGGTGGCGCACACTCTTTTGGACTCTGTGACCTGTATAACATAAATGTATTTAGTGTAAAACATTTATTCAATATGTAAAACATGTATCCAATATATTCTAATCATTGGTGCAGATTAATTTACTTCATCATTTCCCCCCTGTGATCCTGAAAAGGATCACCAAGTGAATCTACAGGTGATTGTCAAAGTGAAATATTATACTATAAATGTGAAGTTCCAAAAATAACTGCTGTTTATATATTTTGCACACCAAACTAAAAGTGAGACTAAAACACACCATATGCTTATAAAATGTGATGATTACATGATAAAATGTAAAAAATGGAGAACGTCTTAAAACAAAGAGGGATCCCCCCCTTGGCTCACTTACGAGGTTCCTACCTCTTGCTTACTTTTTTATAGAAGGATTTTCAGTTATTGTTTTCTAAGCAGTAGGGGAATCCCAATGCCCAAGTAGCTTCATCTCCTACTAGGTCACTGGATTCCCCCCCGCAAGGTGTCATTGCAGACCCATAAATAAACCAAGAGCAACACCATCATGCCTGGACTATGCCAGGCTAACACATCATCTAATGGTCAATGGACCGTCATTACAACCAACATATGAGTAACCATGTGGCACTCTCCTGCACAGTACTTGTACTGTCACATATGTTATGCATATACACAATTATTCTGTCAGTTATTTTTGGCATAGGTATTCATAATCATTAATAATCAGCATTGTCCTTTATATCCAGTATGGTGTTATGGTTGAGATTAATAATAGTTCGGGCCTCCATGGGGGTAGGGAGCCATGCGCTTTTGATCAGCGGTCAGCTGCAGCAGCTTCCCTTGCAGGGTGATTATGGTCTGCCGTGCCTCTTGAAGTTGACGTGTCAGCTCTGCATTTTCCCGGGTCAAACGCTGATTCCCTGCCTTTGCCTTGCGTTTGTACATGGTGCGGCGAATCATTTCCAAGGGACGACGTGAGTAGATGTGCGTCAGACCCTTCATCAACTTTGAATAAATTTCCGTGCTCATAGAAGTGATTTCAGGCTTAAGGTCATCGTCGGTTTCATACGATTCCAGAGGATGAGCCAAGAACCTTGCAACGTGGCGAGATTCCTCAGGGGTGAGCACCATGCCCGCAACGACAACGTGTGCTGGTTCTGGCGGAGAGGCAGGCCTCATCTCGTTTAGCTCAGCCAGCACGCCTGAAGTGGATGGCAGCTCCTGGAGCGATCTGATGGGCGGTAGTCGGTCCTCCGGGTTCTCTGGACTGGCAGGGGTGCTGTTTGGGCCGAAGTCGATCCTGAGGGTCCCAGGTGATGGCGGGTTGGACATTGGCCTCCCTGTAGGTGATGGTGGTTGATCATCTGGCTGCCTTCTGGGTGTCATCATGGGTCTCTTCCACCCCGGAGGTGCGACGCCTGGCCCCCCTGCAGGATCTTCTGGCTGCCTGTTAGGAACACTGGAGCCTGCGGCTACTGCTACTTGTGTGCCTATCGACGCATGTTTGTTGGGTCCCCCGGGCTTGTAACACTCTATCCATGCCTCTACGGTTTGGGGATTATTTGGGGGATAGAGGCCATAATAAGTCTCCTCATTTATCTCATAAGACTCCGCCATGTTCAATTAATCTGCATTTGGAGACATAGTGTAGCATATTTATATATCATTATGAGGCATATTATTATATTATATTATGCAAATTACTATATCTAAGTGAGTAAGTATATAAGTCATCGTTATGCATGTTAATATACATATATACAATTTTTGTTATTAAAGAAATGCACGTACCTGGTGGGGGTGGGAGGAGATCATGGTTATGTTCTATATGACTTGGTCTAACTGTATTTCTACAATTGGGAACTGTCCAGTTACACTTACAACAAGCTTTGCGACCAATCCCCGAACAAGGGGTATGACGCAACAAATAACTATCATTATGATTAATAATATTGCTCCTAGAACCATCCCTGCTGCCTTAAGATATTTTCCCCATCCAAGCTTATTAAACCAATCCCAGAAGCCCTTCAACTGAGTTTTCCAATTAGACTGCAGCACATGTTCATCTCTCATGCGTTTCAATTCCTGAAGGACTCCTGTGAGGCTGCCATTAACCCCTGTATGCATAGGAATCAAAGTACAACAATCTTCTCCAATATAATCACATATTCCTTGGTCCCCAGCCATACGGGATTCTAGCACGAACCTATTCTGCAGAACCATTAGTGAAGTAGCATGCAATTGATCTTTTACCAGATCTACGCCCTTTATTGTAAAATTTATAAACCTTTGTTGATTATACCATAGGAGATTTACCCATCTACTATTGCGAGCTATATACTGCGCATTAACAATTGATCCGTAGATTGGTACTGCACCAGCCCCTCTTCCGCTTTCTATCCAACCACTCCCTATGGCAACCTGGTCTTCAGGTACTCCATGTGGGATCTGATCCCAGGTGATATATACCTCATCTGATGTTTTCCACTCGTGTTTAACGGAAGTACTTCTTTTAGCTCGACTGGTTATTTCATTAATGCCTATTGGGTTATTTACTATTAACTTTAGTTGTCCTGCCATCATCACTGGTGCACAGATCCCTTCCCACTGATCGGGTAGTGTGGTCAACATCTGTGTCTCATTGTGACACATCCAAAAAATATCACCTAAAGGGGCAGATCCCTGCGCCAGGCTCTGTATTCGGTATTGAGATACACTTGAAGGTTGGAACTCATAGATGACATGTCCCCCATCTGGTACTACTTGTTCACAACGTATGGTAGCATTGAGATTTGTTTTACAAAACTTAACGTGGTGAGTGGAGTTCCCTTCTGCTGTCGGTGGGTACCATGTTCTATTACTACATGTCACCACTCTATCCGCTGTCCACATTTGACTAGAGGTTCTATTGGTCAGCTCTTCTAGTTCTTTCCCTCGGGCTATACAAAATGGAAAAATCAGGTCTGCTGGTTTTTGTACTACTGGTGGGAGGGAGAACGTACTCATTACATCGTTTATTGAGGAGTTCAGATCTCTGGGGCAAACTGTCCGATTCTTTGACCATGATCTCATACCTGCAGCCATATGCATGGCACAGTGAGCAAAGCACCTTATCCCTGCTTCTTGGCAGTCACCTATTTTACTTCCTGGTAGAATCCGAAGGGCTGGTAACTTTTTAACATTATAGCAGGCTATACAATCATCTTTAGGACGTCTTTTGGCTTTAAACATTTTCTGGACAGAGTACTGAATCCATTGTTGGAACATATTGGTCTCCCAGTGTGCAGTTTTTAATTTGTCTAGATCTCTTTTCTGTCTTCTATTCATTAGTTGTACCACTCTATACGCTCTTTCTACTGTCATTACTTGTTTTGTTAGTGTGTTTTGGCATATGTTTGTTTTGCATCTTACCTCAATGATCACCATCCCATCCCCACGGCAGTCCATGCTTCATGGAATTCCAAGCCAATGTTTCCCCATTGACTTCCCTAAAATTTCTTCAGACATTACATAATCATATCCTTTGATTTGCACATGCATTAGTGATATATTCTCCCCATCATTATTACTGATTACCCCTTGGTTAGTAGCTAGTGTTATCATTGCTAAGGCACATGTTTGTGTTTGACGCATTAAATGTGAGTGTGCATTGTTAGTAGTAATCTTAATAAGATCCCCCCTTGTTAACCCACAAAGGGTTAACACAACAAGAAAACTAGTCAGACTCAGAAGAAGACGCATGCGAGAGACGCCCAGACGGCGATGGGGTGGGCAGGACCAATTCGCCCGACGGCCCACTTGCCGTGGAGGAGGAAGGGGAAAGGGAGGGGAGGAAAGGGGAAGGTGCAGGTGAGGGATGCGAAGGGGACAGGACTCCACCAGCATCTGATGGGTCAGAAGAAAGAAGTTCGTCCAGTGCCTGAACGACGGATGGATCTGGGTCAGACCCAGAAGAACTCTCAGCGGCATAAGGATCATCATCATTGCCACCAGAGTCAGAAGGCGGAGGGGAAGCATAAGAATGAACACTGTCATCCTCAGAGTCCCCTGACATTGGAGAGCGCCGGCCCACCAGGCGTGCCGAACGCCTTTGACCATGTGATATGGACGGCGGTGAGAGTACATCAGTGCCTGATCCCAACGTCTGTGAGCTTGTGGTGGGGTGCTGCAGAGGGAGACTTGTTGCTGCCCTGTCAGCATGCGCAGAGCCATCGGTCCTGGATCAAGTACAGGTGGGTCTGGCGGCCGATGCCGGGCGCAGTGGTTTTTGTGAAACCAGAAGGGCTTACCTTCAACTTTCAGGGCAGTGGGAGTGGTAAGTACAACTTTAAAAACTTTAAAGGGGCCTTCCCTACGAGGCTCGTTCCACTGACGTCTAAAGACTCGTATGAACACACTGGCACCAACTTGAACGTCCCTGACGTCCACTGGAATATGTGTCTCGTCTCGGCTGTGAGCTGCTTTCACCTGTTGAAATATAAGTCTGTGAATGCGGGTTAAGGATCTGAGGTAATCCCCCAGTTCACGCTTGAGCTGTGCCAGGGAAACCTCCTCCTGCTGGGGTCCTCGAACCTGTGGGAGAGGCATTGGTCGACCTGTAAGCATTTCATGAGGGGTAAGATGGGTTATTCGGTTAGTTTGAGAACGCATTGCCATCAGTGCTACAGGCAAGGCATCAACCCATGTTAAACGGTTGTTGCTGTCAGCAGTAATCTTCGCTATTTTACATTTAAGCACTCCGTTAGCTCGTTCCACCGATGCCTGTGACTGGGGATGATACACACAACCAAATTTCTGTTTTATGCACAACTGTTTGAACATTTGCTGGATCACCAGTGAAACAAAATGAGGCCCATTATCAGATGATATTGTATCAGGCATACCAAATCTGGGAAAAACTTCTTTGCACAAAAACCTTGCTGCTGCTTTGTGGTCGTTCCTAGCAGTGGGGCATGCCTCCACCCATCTGCTAAAGCTACAAACAACCACCAACATATACCTCTTTCCGTGAACCCGAGTTATCATGTCAACGTAATCCATAATTAGATGGCGGAACGGACCGTCTGGCATGGGGATATGTGGTAAGGGTTGTGTAAACATTTTACGCACATTATACTTAGGACAATGTGGGCATAAGGCCAGTTCTCTGTCTACCATAGGTGTCATGTAAGGTGACCACCAGACTGCCTGTAACTTTTGAATAACTTGGGCTCGTGAACAATGATCAGGTCCATGCATTATTTTAATCGCGGTTGGTAACAAAGACAAAGGTAGTACAAAATGCCCTCGACAACTTCGCCACAACCCATCATGGGGGCGTGATAGACGTGTCGCCCCCCTTTACACCCACAGACGCTTTTCCGCTTCAGATACTCTATTGTGGGCTTCTATTAATGAGGCTAGATTTGCAATAGGTTCACATTCAGCTATATGAACCATTGGTCCCTGCACTGCAGGTCATGTGGCTTCTTTGGCTGCTTCATCTGCCAAGTTGTTTCCTATGGCAATAGGACACTTATCTCTCAGACTTCAAGGCTGCGCTCAAAGCTGCAGCTGCAGAGAGCTTACACACACACACTGCTCTCTATCGCTCCACATTTGGTGGCGCACACTCTTTTGGACTCTGTGACCTGTATAACATAAATGTATTTAGTGTAAAACATTTATTCAATATGTAAAACATGTATCCAATATATTCTAATCATTGGTGCAGATTAATTTACTTCATCACTTTTTTGTCCCCTGCACGTTTTACTGTACTGTCCAAGACCAATGTTACGCTACAGTACACAGACATTCTTCGAGCACTAGGACCAAGAGGAAAATCGCAGCTCAAGCTGAAGCCCGCTTCCCTGAGATTAGACCGCCTACAAGCTCCTGATTGGCCCACTGTCTTTTGTTGTGTGATTGGCTGTCACCACTGTCACTCCTGAGAAGCTCACTTTACAAACATCTGATGCGACACAGAATCAGGTCTGTGATTGGACGGTTGAACAATCTGAAGTTAGCTATATTAAAAAACACTTGAAAACAAAATGTCATCCCTGACTTACATAAAAGTGATGCACTGATAACAAACTATGCTAAAAAAAAGCAAAAAGCGTGCTGAGAGATTTATAATCTAGGTTAATAAAGGAAACTCAGGTACTGCCAAACATGTTTACCTTTGTATTTAGCATGAGTAAATAGTGATGAAAAGAATACAGATCAAGTCGTCATGAAAACCATCATATTTTAGAACCATTCAGCTCAGAATGTGTTTCCCAAAGGCAGCCATTTGCAGCAACACTGCAAACCGATGGAAGGTATGATTGCTTTCTGGAGAAAATGCAGGAAGAAGACGAAAAAAAAAGCTTCTCTGTTTCTGTGAAATGAAAAATATTTATTAGATGACCAGATCATTGAGACTAGAGACTATTTTACATCATTGTTTCAATTTTTTAGAGTAGGGTGAGCAGATTTCCCAATTTGACCCAAGAGTTATTTTTAAATCTGAAACTAGGGGAGGACAATACAAACCAACACTGTAAAAGTGAGTCGCACAGAAACACAGCTGAACAAGAGTCCTGCATTGTCCCACATCCTTGTTGTCCCACATTATTTTTTTTTTTAGATCTGGTCACCCTATGTGAGAGCAATGTCACTCAGAAACATCCTCAACATCCAGAGATCCAGATTCCTTAATAAAAATGATGGTTTTCATTCTATTTCAATTCAGTTCAAAGATACTTTATTGACCCCAAATGGAAAATACTTCTTTATCTTAACGTCATCATAGAGGTTTTTATTGAGATGACTGAATTTCAGTTGCAAAAAAAAAAAAAAAAAAACATATTTAACTTTAACTTTCATTACATAATTTTTATGCAAATGATGCGTCTTATCTTTAAACTTATGTTCAATGTCGTTACCTTGTTTCCACACAGACAGGATTACAAGTGAAAAGCAAGATCATAAACAAGCAAGGTAAGGAAGTTTTAAAAGAAAAAAATCCAACATATTTTAGGACAATGGGCCATCATGAGGCAAATATTACAGAGGTTTCACTGAGAGCCATTAGTCACTGAGTGTTATTGGTTTTACAAGCTAGTGATTCAGATGGGAGGAAATCCCAACACAAAGAGGTCATCAGTGTGCGGTGATAAGAAATAAAGGTTCAGCGTCACTGGGATCTTCAAACCCCCTGTAAATGTTAAATGGTAAGTACTTATATAGCACCTTTATTCAAGTTAGGAGACTTGACCAAGGTGCTTTACACTACATTCATTCACCCATTCACACACACACTCACTGATAGTGGCAAGCCACATTGTAGCCACAGCTGCCCTGGGGCTCACTGACAGAAGCGAGGCTGCCATACACTGGCGCCACCGGGCCCTCTGACCACCATCAGTAGACAATGCAGGTGAAGTGTCTTGCCCAAGGACACAACAACACTGAAAGTCGGAGTCGGGGCTTGAACCGTCAACCCTTTGATTTCAGGGCAAACTCCTACATCCAACGCCACTGTCGCCCTTGCCTCTGCCTCCTCTTCTCCTGGTGACTCCTTCCACCTGCTTAACAAAAACTGGATATGACAAAGTCCTGCTGGAGTTCCCCCATATCACAGCTGTCTTATGAGAATACAGTGCTGGACCTTTATTATGAGCTCAGTGACATTTAAAAGAACTGTTATCTGCTTCTGATCACAGTTTAGTTGCTCTGTGACAACATTTGATTTATTTAACAATATTTCACCATTCCACCACAAAACAGATATGTAAAGCTGGTTTTCTTTATCCTCATTTAGCCTAAAGAAGAGTAAAGATGAGCAAAGTGAGTAAGTAGCATGCACAGACAAATAAGAAAAAGAAACAGATTAGTCATTTACTTCATTTGGAGGGAATTAAATTGATCTGAGATTATAAAGTAAAAAGTCTTGTTGTTACTTTTTTTTCAAAACCTGTCATTTAAATCCCATATCAAAGAGATTTCTAGAATTTTCTTCTTTCATCTTAGGAATATTGCAACAATTAGAAATCTCCTGTCCAGGGGTGATGCTGAGAAACTAGTCCATGCATTTGTTACTTCAAGGCTGGAGTAACAATTTGACTGTTTGATCTGGTAAACTGTAAAGTGCCTTGAGATGACATGTGTTGTGAATTGGCGCTATAGAAATAAACTGAATTGAACTGATTGCTCACAGCTGGTCAGGTATGCGCCAGGGGTTTTTCTCTCATGTAAATCAAGACACAAAAGTCTTTACATTGGATTGATCCAAAGCAAAGAACTCAACGCTATTCTGACATTTTGAATTGAAAAACCTTCCTGATGGGAATCAAAACGTCTTCAAACTTAGAAACAAAGTCCTGTGGATTGTTTTTAAACTTTTTGTAATGACTATGACCTGGATGACTGAAAATCTTCTCCAGCATATCCAAAGTAAAGTAAAGCAATGCTATTTACTGTACTTCGTCTGCTCTTACCCCACTGAGAATGGAATAAAAACATCTGGTTTTCCTCTAACAGTTGTGCAACAGCACTGATGATGTAATGTTCCACTGCTTTCCACCTCTCTTACAGTTTGAAAATTATTGGAGAAGATTCCTGCTCGATAGATGGGTGGGCTGACACATCTGCTGCTAGTTAGCTTCAACCCTTCCAAGGATATGTGTTGTTTCTCACGGAAGTTCGCTTTGAGCTCTTCTTTTTCTGCTACAGCTAAGTAACTAATAGTAATGATAACTCCCTGGAACATCATATGAAGGAGCTCTTTAAGAAGTGACAGAAGATTATAGAGGCAAAAAGGTGCCTCTAGTGGTGAAAGAGGGACATATGCACTTAGTTATATAGTTTTTTAAAAGTTTCAGTATGACTTTTAAAGTTTGTGAGATTCTCTTCATATGTTCATTAAATAAAAAAAGAGTATCCAACACCAAGGATTTTCCCCCCGTCTTATTGTAAATCCACCTTTGTGTGTTGAGAAAAAACTTCCTAAAACTTTTCACATCAGACTTTTTAGTTTAGTTCCCTTTATGGCAGTCATTAGCCTGAAAGCACTACACCTAAGTGGACGTCTTGCCTTGTAGTAAACCACACAGGAACTTTGATGAGCCACTGTTGGACCTCAGATATACAGGTGGACAATATCTCCACAGCTTGCTTGGATGACTTATAGCCTTTTCCTACTGACTGAAAACGAGTTTAAACCCGGGAACAATCGGCTCTTAGTGGAAGTGGGAACAGCTCACTGACACGTGTCTACCTGGGTCAAACAACACGATAAGCGACCCACGTTAAAATCGCCTAGGCTCTGATCGGCATGCTGTGGGAACACCAGACATGGGTTTATCCGCTAATTTACACGATAACACTGAACGCAAAGTAAAGACGTCAACACATGTCATCTCAAGGCAATTTACAGTTTCACAGATCATCCAGTCAAATTAATTCAAAGTTTTCTATCTAAGGTAAGCCAGTTGATTGCATCAACTCATTAACTCGAAGGCAACCCCTCACACTAAGCATGCTTGTAGCGGCAGTGGAGAGGAAAAACTCCCTTTTAACAGGAAGAAACCTCCAGTAGAACCAGGCTCAGTGTGAGCGGCCATCTGCTGAGGCCGACTGGGGTTCAAGGAGACAGAAGCAGAGATACAAAAAGCAGCTATTAAAGGCGGCCCCGTCCAGGAAACACACAGCCAGGTAGACGAGCTCCGAGCCAGCTCCCATGTCAGAGGATGAAGAGAGCACATCCAGTTAGTCACAGTGAGAGAAACAGGAATGCACTGAAAAAACAGGCCGATCTCCAACATCTATAAAAAAAGGTGTCGATGGCAGCACAGCTGATATTTCTCTGCTGGATGGAGACACAGCCAAACAGGAACAGACCAGATGAAGCTACTATGAAAAAAAAGGAACAGACGAGGCAAACCTAGTCTGAGAAAAATCTGAGACAGCAGAACAATAGAGATTGAACTAACAGATTCTGCAGAGTGGGAGAATAGATAGAATGAAGCAGAATGATGAAAAAGGGGTCCCTATGTCCTCCAGCAGACTAAGCCTATACAGCATAACTATAGAGATAGCTCAGTATAACCTGAGCCACTCTAACTATAAGCTTTATCAAACAGGAAAGTTTTAAGCCTAGCCTTAAAAGTAGACAGGTTGTCTGCCTCACTTTTAGGAACTCTAGGAACCACTAGCAAACCTGCAGACTGAGAGAGAAGTGCTCTGTTAGGAACATAAGGAACAATCAGAACTCTGATATCAGATGGAGCTTGGCCATTTAAGGCTTTATATGTGAGAAGGAGGATTTTAAATTCTATTCTGGATTCAACAGGAAGCAAATGAAGAGAAGCCAGGATAGGAGAGATATGGTCTCTCTTTTTAATTTTCATCAGAACTCTGGCTGCAGCATTTTGGATCAGCTGAAGGCTTTTAACTACAGTTTATGGATTTCCTGATAGTAAAGAATTACAATAGTCCAGCCTGGAAGTAAGAAATGCATGGACTAGTTTCAGACAGATCATTCACACAGTCAAATTGAATACCGCTATGAATACTGGAGTGATTAAATGTCAAAGTTTATAGGTTATCTCTCCAGCTTGCCCTTTGTAATTAATATGAATGCCTAAATTCTACTTGCCATATAAGGAGAAACAGTGCTGCAGATGTTTCCTGAGTTCCCACTTAATTAGTTTAGTCAGCAGGACTGCAGCCCCTCCTGTGCTTCAATCTGCCCACAATTGCCCTCACATCACCAGAGGACAGTGATAAACTCCTAATGCATCAACCAAATATAAACACTGTCGTCCGGTAGCATGGAAGGCTGCTGCAAATGTATGCTCAGTTTTTTTCAGTACTTATTGCCTTCAGTAATACTGGTCCTTTAAATTTCAACATAACTTCAAATTTTCTAATGATCCTGAATTCCAATACCTTTAAGTTATTCCTGTGTGCATTCAGGGTTGATAATAAATAACAGTGTCAGTGAATTTTGCAGGCTAAAGCACTGCAAATGCAAATCTGTTGATTTTGGCCTAAGGGGGTCAATATATGTGTATGAGAGATCAATCAGTAAACACAAAAATGCTGAAAGGTAGAAAAGCATAATTGGTTATGGTTAAATGGGATCTGCTTTATGAGATAAGGGTGATTTTACAGTTTTATATTCACATTTGCCTTTTTGTATCTCTGCTTCTGTCTCCTTGAACCCCAATCAGCCTCAGCAGATGGCCGCTCAGACTGAGCCTGGTTCTACTGGAGGTTTCTTCCTGTTAAAAGTGAGTTTTCCTCTCCACTGTCGCTACAAGAATGCTTAGTGTGAGGGATTGCTGAAGAGTCAATGAGTCGATGCAATCAGCTGGTTTTCCTTAGATAGAAAACTTTAAATCAATCTGACTGCACGATCTGGTGAACTGTTAATCGCCTTGAGATGACATGTGTTGTGAATTGCGGCTAAAGAAATACACTGAGGCTATAGAAATAAACTGAATAGAATTGATTGACCCAGTTAAAAAGCTCACTAATGCTAATAGTACAGAGGAACTAATCAAACAGGTGCTAAAATCATTTGATTAAAGGATCAATATGTCACAAAACAACCTTAAATGCATGTGGGAGGATAACCCAGAAATCTATACTGTTTCTGTTTGTTTTAATTGGTGCAACAGCAAATATGACTTTTGTGCAGCAGACGGTTTAGGATGGATTTATGGACTTGCCACTCCTGCTCACTGTTTATGCTTGGACTTTTTTAATTTCAGTTTCCCATCTTATCTAAGCCATCAGCTCATTTCCTGCGTGTAGCAGGGCCATTTCCTGTCTCTGTGGAGCACAATCAGCATGGTGGCTACTCAGATTATCCCCTCTTTGCAGCACGTTTCTCTTTGGCTCATGTCTCTTTCCTCTTCTCTCTGTTCGCCTCTGCTCTCTGGCGATCATGATCTTTGAGATTTCTTCATGTCAACAACTGTTTGTGTGAGAAGGGAAATGTGAGCTTATCTTCTTTGAATTTTGACACTCTGCTTTCTCAGAAAAAACAAACAAAACAAAGAAAAAGAGAAGCACACCAACTGTAACTCCTAGCATTTGTTTGTTTTCTTGGGATTCCTGTGCGTCTTATGAAGGACAAATAGCCATCTGGGTCCATTGTCCTCATGCCACTGAGAAAGAGAAAATGCTCCTGCAGAACAATGCGTACTTCCTCCTGGTGGGTTTTTTGCTCCTTGGCAGCCAACAAATCAGTTAAAAACACATGCGACAGACCATTGTACAATGCCTGCTCCAAACTTCCTGCGTTAACCTGCTTCCCAGCTGAAGTCGTTTAAGCTGAGGGAATGCTCACATACATTTGTGTTGTCATTTGGATAAAGTTGCATTTAAAAAGGGTTTAACCAGGAGCGGTCTGGGAAAAGAAATTAGGCCAGAAATTTCTTCAAGCATTTTTTTCAGACCACCACAACCCATTAAAACTTAAATTAATAATCCAACAAAAATTAAAGGAAAAGTCCGCTCATATTCAGAATTCAAACTTCTGAAAGTACTTTAAATATGAAATTATTACATATTGTTCAATAAATGATCAGTGTTTTTAATTCACAGTAACTTTCATTTGAATGTGTTTTACTGGAGGCATCCATGTTTGTCAGAGAACACTACTGCCACCTACTGGTTTGTGACGTCACTTTGCGGTATCAGCTGTTGATCAAGTCCCAGTGCTGTATCTGGTGTTTGTCACAACGTGCTATTATCCAAGTCATCTTGAAAACATTCTTCTTCCAAATGTTAACATTTAAACGTAATACATATTACGTGTTTTTTCTCTGGACAGAAGTTCGATGGCAAATCCTTCGTCTTCAAGTTGGCAATCCAACGACGAATCCGTCCGTGGGGGGTCAGGAATCAGAAAGGTGAAATAACAAATTTTTTTTTCACTTTTACCCGATGTATTACAACATCCAACTGCCATGCACGTGGGCATTGTCAGTTTCACTATAGCTCTGGTGAATTTCTCTGGTGAATTCCTCTGGAAATCTTCAATAATTGTTGTTGATTGCAGATGTGTCTAGTAGTTCCCATTGATTTTGTTTGTAAAAAGGAGGGAGAGGGAAAATTAAATTAAATTCAGTTCAATTCAGTTTTTTTCTATAGCGCCAATTCACAACACATGTCATCTCGAGGCGATTTACAGCTCACCAGATCATACAGTCACATTTATTCAAAGTTTTCTATCTAAGGAAAACCAGTTGATTGCATCGACTTATTGACTCTTCAGCAATCCCTCACACTAAGCATGCTTGTAGCGACAGTGGAGAGGAAAAACTCCCTTTTAACAGGAAGAAACCTCCAGCAGAACCAGGCTCAGTGTGAGCGGCCATCTGCCGAGGCCGACTGGGCTTCAAGAAGACAGAAGCAGAGATACAAAAGGCAACTGGAAAAGGCGGCCCCATCCAGGAAACACACAGCCAGGCAGACGAGCTTTGAGCCAGCTCCCATGTAAAAAAAAAATGGCGCTAGGCTTACCGCACCGTGACCTCACTTCCAGAAGATGTCAGGAGTCAGATGATACTATATTTGCGTAAGGATGGCCGGTATTTTTTAATATTTACTATTTGACTATCTGTATTTCTTTACTGATTAATGCTAAATTCATTAAATCACTGCGGACGTATTAGTTTTAGGAATAAATCCATTGATTATTCCATGTTGACTGGACTTTGCCTTTAACATCTCAAATAATCTATATTTGCAAAGTTCAGTGTGTGCAGAACATCCTATGTGGTTTATAAATTATTGTAAAAGCATGAAACAATATTTTCAGCAACTCAATATGTCACAGTAAGGTTTTTGAGTGCTGGAGAATAAGTAATGCATCATCTGCATAAATACTCACTTTATGTTCTATATTACTGCATTTAATACCTGTAATATGGTTATTGGTTAGTCTGATTGCTGTAGCTAGTGGTTCAATAATGATTGAAAACAATGAAGGAGTGAGTGGACATCCTTGCCTGGTGCCCTTCTACAGATCAAAGCTACAAGATGTTTGATTATTTTCTCAAATGCATGCGGTTGGGGGACTTTATGGGTTTTTAAACACATTTATTAAACCACTGCAGATGCCAAGATTACATAGAGATGCAAACAAATAGTTCCAATTACCTCTATCAAATGCTTTTTCTTTGTTTTCTTTAGTGATAATATGGTGCCTTTATTGTTTTCATTGTAGGAATAGTCTATTAAATTGAACAATCTGCAGACATTGGTGGATGCATGCGTCCCTTTATGAAGCAGTTTGATCTGGTGTCAGTGGTGAATCCAGCGCCTTAGTCTGATTATAGGATTTTTAGGAAGTGGGTTTAATGTTGATGAGTATAGAGCTTTAAAGAAACTCTCTGAAACAGCAGTTTAGCTACTCTATGTTGTTTTTTTTCATGATCTAATGTTCTTAAGAAACTCCATGACTGCATTCCTTCCTTAATTTGTTTGGATGTTATAGATTTCACTCCCACCTAGCACTACCAGACACCCACTCCCACCTAATTTAGTGTCTTATTTCACTCCTGCTTTACTGTAAGTTTCTATCCAAACTACTAGGAGTTCAAGGTTTCGATATGATGAAGAAAAGATACATGAGATACTGCAGAAAAAATGAAACTCCTACTTCAGGGAAAGGCTTTGTTTTTTTTCCTCTCACCCATTTTTGCTTACAGGCTGTAGTGGTTTCCCACAACTTCATGTTTTTGTTTTTGGAAGTTGGAGTTTTTTTTTTCCTTTTTTAATTGACAAACTAAATCAATACAAAGTAACATTCTACCCCCCAAAAAAGATAAGAAAATCCCAGTGAAAGTGTAGTTTTCCAACCAAAAGCTCTATATTGATTATCTAAATTAACTTTCCTTTAAGGTTTTTTAAATATAACAATGCAGATTAATTCATTGACTACCTTGATTTTGAGCAACACACTTTTGAACAAGTTCAGGCGGCTGATACAATCAGTCAGTTCATATGACCAATAATTAGATAACTCCCTGAACTATTCACTATCCATATAAAAACCATAATACCATAATACCAGCACAGCACCGTTGCTAAGATCTAAAGGCTGATTTATACTCAGAAACCAGGTCAATGCGTGTGTGTTGCAGTTAACGCAGATATGCCCCCGCCCCCTCCGCACACACTTAGGTGCAGCTCTCCAAAATTGTTGGTGACCAAAGACAGTGCCGCAGACAGGAGGCATCTGATTGGTCAAATCTACATCCGCTCTACAATATGCGTAATTCTTGTTTGGTACATCACCGGCTTGTTTTGTTTGTATGACCGGCATTGTGGAAAAAGAAGCTGGATCAGCTAGAATAGCGAGGTGCGCAAGAACGCTGGGACCCTTTTCCCACCTGGATCCTCGCTCTTTTTCGCCCTCAGTCCTTCTGTTGTTGCACAAACTTTCCCCCACTTCATCACCGCCTCGGCCGTATATAGACCCACAGCTTGTTCCTGATTGTCCTTCTTGTGTTGTGGGGCCGCCTTTTACAGCTGCTTTTTGTATCTCTGCTTCTGTCTCCTTGAACCCCAGTCGGCCTTGGCAGATGGTCGCTCACACTGAGCCTGGTTCTGCTGGAGGTTTCTTCCTGTTAAAAGGGAGTTTTTCCTCTCCACTGTCGCTACAAGCATGCTTAGTGTGAGGGATTGTATTTGAGTCAATGAGTCAATGCAATCAACTGGTTTTCCTTAGATAGAAAACTTTGTATCAATTTGACTGTATGATCTGGTTGAACTGTAAAGTGCCTTGAGATAACATGTGTTGTGAATTTGGCGCTATATAAATAAACTGAATTGAATTGAATTGAATTGAATTGTGGCGTGGAATAACATAGCGCAGAGCACGCTTCAATATTGGGCATAAATCAAAAATATCTGTGACAAGCTCACTGCGACCCACTGCTGCGGGAGGATAACCAGCCTGTTACCCCCTAGAGCTAGACCCAGCCAGCCACTACCTCTCCCCTGTTCTGGCTGTCTCTGTCAGATGGATGCCAATCTCTCAGTGGGGTTCCTTAACTCCAGATGGGGGCATAATCATGCAGATTTCAAATTCTCAAGAAAGCGCGCTCACTTACGCACAGATGATATTCATCACATTAACAAGGATCATTTGCAGTCATTTACTGAAGATAAGAACGCTTTTTGAATCTGATGCAGCGCACTCGTTTAAATTTATGACAAGAAACCTAAATCTGAATAATCCAATCTGTCCCATAATGGCCCCTGGGAGTCAACAAGGGTCACAATACAGTATTGCAATGTGGTGGTTTGGGATTGAGCCTATATGCAAGACATGATCACTTCTTATACATCCAACTACTGCAGAGTCATCAGAAAACTTCTAAATGAGGCAGGTCTCTGTGCAGTAGCTGATGTCTGTGGTGTACAGATTTAACTCTGTGAACCCAGCTGCAGCCAGAGTTCTGATGAGATCACATCTCTCCTATCCTGGCTTCTCTTCATTGGCTTCCTGTTAAATCCAGAATAGAGTTTAAAATCCTCCTTCTCACATATAAAGCCTTAAGTGGCCAAGCTCCATCTGATATCAGAGATCTGATTGTTCCTTATGTTCCTAACAGAGCACTTCGCTCTCAATCTGCAGGTTTACTAGTGGTTCCTAGAATTTCTAAAAGTAGAATGGGAGGCAGATCTTTTAGTTATCAGGCTCCTCTCCTCTGGAACCAGCTACCAGTTTTAGTCCAAGAGGCAGACACCCTGTCTACTTTTAAGGCTAGGCTTAAAACTTTCCTTTTTGATAAAGCTTATAGTTAGAGTGGCTCAGGTTATCCTGAGCATCTCTATAGTTATGCTGCTATAGGCTTAGACTGCTGGAGGACATAGGGACCCCGTTTTCATTATTCTGCTTCATTCTATCTCTATTCTCCCACTCTGCTGAACTTGTTAGTCCAATCTGTAACATTATGCTCTCTCTGCTTTTTCCCATAATAGCTTCGCCTCGTCCATTCCTTTTTGGCTGTGATGCCATCCTGGAGAGAAATATCAGCTGTGCTGCTGCCATCAACAACTTTGTTTATAGATTTTGGAGATCGGCCTGTTTTTCAGTGTTGTCCTGTTTCTCTGACTGTGAATGGCTGGATGTGCTCTCTTCAGCCTCTGACATTAGAGCTGGTCCGGTGCTTGTCTATCTGGCTGTGTGTTTCTTGGGCCCGCTTTTTACAGCTGCTTTTTGTATCTCTGCTTATGTCTCCTTGAACCCCAGTCGGCCTCAGCAGATGGCCACTCTCACTGAGTCTGGTTCTGCTGAAGGTTTCTTCCTGTTAAAAGGGAGTTTTTCCTCTCCACAGTTACTACAAGCATGCCTACTGTGAGAGATTTCCTTTGAGTTAACACGTCCATGCAATCAACTGGTTTTCCTTAAAAAACTTAATTGGCACTATAGAAATAAACTGAGTTGAATTGAATTATTATTTCTTATTTAAAAACAAACCAAAAAGAAAGCAGGAGTGTCTTGATTCTCTATAGTGATTAATTTCACTATGTAATAGAGGTTTAATGTTGAATCTATTACAACAAAGAAAGTACAACTCTGCTTTGAGACTCATCCTACTGAACAACTTGGCAACATGGCAACAACTAACACCTTGATAAAATTATACAAATAATATCTGCCCTGAAATTCTCACATTTGTTAAATATCATGCACATTTTTAAAACAGTGGTGTCCATATTCAGTCCTAAGGGCTGCAGTCTTACAAGATGAAAATGCATTTCGAGAAAGAAAAACAGCAACAGCGGATTACAAAGCTAAGCTGAACCAAAAGGAACAATTAACTAGCAGCTTCCTAGAAATGGAGTGGAAGTTACAATATTTGACTTTGAAATGCATTGGAGTTATCCAATGCATATCCAAAGTTATAAAAATATTCAGGTAAAGATACTAAAAAAAGTACTTAAGTACAGAAATAAGGTAAATGTACTTTGTTACTTCCCACTCATAATAATATGATGCCTGAAGCAGGATGGAATAGAGCTCTATTGCTCTATATCAGTGTTTAGGTAAAGCGGGACACTGCCCCCACCTGGTGGCCTGGTGAACTGCTGACAGATTGGGTTATGTACATCACTATTACATCCAGAGTCATTTTGAATGAACCGAGGTAATAAAAAAAAATAAACATATAAACTGTAACAGCTCTAATACTTCTGATCTGTGCGTACTGGCTCGCGGCTGTTCTCTTCTTCTCCTCGTGCCGTGATGACGTAAATCGTGTCCACACCCCCCATCCCTTGGTTTCATCAGCAGCATCCTTCCATTGTGTCCAACATGACGTCCAACAGCAGCAGGTACCGGAGCCGCGCGCCCCGTGCAGGTGAGCACCCCCCAGCCGGCCGGATGCTGCAGCGTCCATCTCCTCTCATCTCTCCTGTCTTTTATTTCTGTCCTCCGGGTCTCCATGGGAACTGATTTGATGCTCATTGCCGCTCATCTCTGCTGGAATGCGGCTTCTCCATGCCACAGAAGAAGCGGAGGTAAATATAGCAGATGGAGGTGTGAGAATATCTGTGTTTGCGCTAAAATGCTTTTTTTTTTTTTTTAAAAGAGTAAAGCCCCTTCCAGGGGCGGATTTAGGACATTTGGGGCCCTAGGCAAAGAAAGGCATGGGGCCCTCTGAATTGAGAAGACAGCACATCAAACAGACCCATTATACAGATACAGAAATTTGAATAGAATAGACATCCATTATTTGTTCTACCTTTTGTTATTTGGTTACCTTTTCTTGCTGTTTTCCTCCATGGTTTTTTTTGTCCATTTCTTTTCATATTGGCAATATGCTCAGCTGACTTTTCATACTGCAGTAAAGTTGGCAACATATGCACAGATTCGGCTTTTCCGGATTAATAACTCGTCAGCGGATAATTAATTCTACAAAACAGACACCTTTCCACGACCACAGCAAGCCAGACAGTGGGCTACAACCAGTGTTGGGCACGTTACTTTGAAAAAGTAATTAGTTATAGTTACTAGTTACCTCTCCCAAAAAGTAACTGAGTTACTGACTGAGTTACTCCACAATAAAAGTAACTAGTTACTAGTAAAAGTAACTATTGCGTTACTTTTGCGTTTCTCGCCCCCGTACCCCTCACCACCCAGCCCCCACCTTCTCGCGGTGTGTTTCAAAGCCAGCTGAATAGAATGGACGACAAAGACAAGAACCTGCAGAGAGTTTAGCATTTATTGCAACTCAACGTAAATGACATCAGGGGGGAACGCCATGTGAAGTTTTTTAACAGGGCATTCAGATCTGGTGAAATTAATAACTGGGGATGTCTAATTTTGAAGTCCTGTGTGTTTGGGTTGTTATAGATACTGCAACATCTATTATCCATCTATCTATCTAGATGTATACTCTGCGTGTGACATAAAATATGGATCTCCATACCTGCCACAAAGGCCATCAAATAATGTTTAAAATAAAAAATACAGTAGGTTGAAAAGGCAGAGTATCCATCCATCCAGATTTCTCCCTTTCATTTGATCGTTCACGCTCTCCATAGTTCTCCTGTGGCGCGAGCACAGGGCGACTGTTGCGCGCCTTTAGCGAGCATGCGCGTTTCCTGTCGCTTGCGCGGTGACTCTTGCCGCCTGCGCTGTGCGGAGATGCAGAGGAAACCGTATGTGATGGGGAAACGCAGCTCGACGTAACACCGGTATTTCCATGTGGAAAACGCTGTTTTGCTGCTGGATCCTCCTCACTCTCCATCTCTCTGTGCGTGCTGTAAGTTAACACCCACCAGCAGAAACACCCACCTACCAAACTGACAGACGGAATCTCACTATACATCAGCCATTCTCATCCTCCCCTCTCTCATGACAAGGCGCGCACCTCTGGATGACCTAAAAAATAATCTTTAATATCTCTTAAACAAAAGTAGCACAAACAATATTTTTTCTGCACAAATCTGCACTAACGTTGCACTAACCATTCAGTCTATTTGCAGAGTTTTTTGACGTGGGTGGGGTGTCAGCTTCACGCAGCTGCGCACGAGTCCTATCATGAAAAAAGGTTCATTGTGCGACCTGAGTAACGCGCAGTAACGGGGTGTCTGCAATGGTAACTGCGTTATAGTTACAGTCAAAGTAATTAGTTAGATTACTCGTTACTAAAACAAGGCAACGGCGTTAGTAACGCCGTTACTTTCAACGCCGTTAGTCCCATCACTGGCTACAACCGTAGTTTCCTCAAAACGACTCTGCTATCGCGCTGGGAGAATTACATTGGACCATATGCAGAGCTTGCCCCTCTGTAAATGCTTAGGGACCGTCTGCAAGTTACAACACCGCAGAAATAACCAGATAGAAATATTCAAAAGCGTCACCAAGAAGAGGTGGATTATTGTCAAATTAATTTCATGTGTATCTCATGTCTTTCATACCACATTTATTGGATTTGAAAATAATACTTTTGAGGACTTTCCCAAAGCCTAAATGACAAATAGAACCTCTATGTTATTATTACAATAAGTATGAAATGTGCAATAACTACACTATAGATCACCGTAATGCCACCAAACTTGTAGCACACATAGATTACTTCATCTGGATCATACTACAAATCTTACTTTGAGAATATTTGCTAAACTCTATTTTTAGAGTATTTTTCTATGTTATTATAAGCATATAATTATCAATAATTAAACTATAGATCATTGTAGTGCCACCAAACTTGTAGGATACATAGATTACCTCATCTAGATCATACCACAACTCTTACTTTGGGAATATTTGCTAAACTCTATTTTAAGAGATTTTTTCAGTGTCATTATAAGCATATATTTATCAATAAATACACTATTATAAACTGTAGCCACACCAAAATCACTGTGCACATCATTCACATTCTCCTGGTGATAATACAACTATTCTTATATCAATTAAATAATATTTTATATATTTGGGTATTTTTTATTGGGATAAATAATCAAGAACCATTATGTACTGCACCTTCACTAAAATCACTGTACACATCATTCACATCCTACCGGTGATACGTTAAATGTTCAAAACTATGGAAAATACTTATTATTTGTTTTTTTTAATATAAAGAGTCCAATGATATATCTGTCTTTCTCACTGAAATAACCATAAGCAATGGTAATGCATGAATAATAGCTGCATGACAGCAGACAAGATAGAGGAGAGCAGGAGGCGGGGTTACCAATCTACTTGCTCTGGAGAGCAGAGTTCGCTGCTTTTAGATGTTGTTGCCAAAGTCTCCGGTAGCAGAAAATAGTGGCTAGGTGTTTTACTAGGTGCTTTTTTAAAATAAAAATTCTAGAGGGGTCTGAAAAGTCACTAAATATAGCAACAAAAGTTGGCAACACTGCTATTCGCTCCATTTGTTTTTGATAAAAATCCTTCCACTAAAATGCCATCAGAATGCTTATGATATTATAATATTATAATACTTTAGCACTTTTATTTCTACACAGCACCTAGTGCCAAATCTAGTGGCTATTTTCTGCTAAGGAGCAATCAGCTAAGTGATCTTAGTGAAGATTGGAAAAAATATTTCATTCCTTTTGGACAGCATGAAAAGTCAGCTGAGTACAAAACATAGAAAGGAAAACATTCAACAAAAGGGACAAGAAGAGAGGGACAAAATCTAGAAAAAAATAATGGTTGTCTATTCTGTAAAAATTCTGTATCTGCATAATAGGTCTGTTCTATGTGTTGTCTTCTCAGTTCAGAGGGTCCCCTGCCTGTCTTTGCCTAGGGCCCCACATTTCCAAAATCCGCCCCTGGATGGGGGTTTGCTCTTTTAAAAAAAGCATTTTAACAGACAGTCACGGCAGCAGAGTGCCACAAAATCCCAGGAGACAAGGAGACAGAGGTCCCAGAATCTACGTTGGCTGAAGTTTCTGTAGTCGGGGATATTTTGAGGTGTCATGTTGTCTGCTGGTGTTGGTTTACCAACACGTTGACCTTTATCAAGTCAAAGATCAATGCAGCCACCTACCAAAAGATTTCTGTGCACTTTATTCTGAAGCTTTATGGGGGAGCTGTTTCATTTTGCAGCAATGGCTCCTGACCCACGCTGCAAAAAACAAAAATACCCGCTTTAAATATACAAAAATAAAACAGAAATAAAACATTCCACATTTTCGACATCTGATTAGTTTCACTTTTTAATTAGGGAAACACCTTTGTTTAGAGATATTGGAGATCTGCCTGTTTTTTTCAGTGTAGTCTTGTTTCTTTGACTGTGATTGGCTGGATGTGCTCTCTACATCCTCCAACAACCCCTGTCGGCCTCAGCAGATGGCCTCTCACACCGAGCCTGATTCTGCTGGAGGTTTCTTCCTTTGCTGCATGTCTCTCCCCCTCACTCATACCCCCTTTCCTGTCAGGCTACTGTCAGAAAAACGAGCCGCTAGAGCTGTAAAAACTCAAAAAAATAAATAAAATAAAGAGAATTGTAATTATATTCCTTTCTGGAACTCCTTTTACTCTCCTCATCCTTGGCTTCTCAAAACGTCTGTTATAGAAACAAGCAGTAAAGAAGAACAAGCTAACCAATAATAGTCCTTTGTTTGGGTATAACTAACATTCAGTTATATCTTATTCAAAGGATCATTTGATTAAATATGCAACTGTTGTTCAGTTATTTTTAATTTAGGCTTCATTATCATGACCTACTTCAGATAGAGGCTCATGGGCTAATTCATGCTGTAAGGGAGGGAAAGCAGGGACTGTTCTAGGCAGGCATGGGGAGGGGGGGTGCTACCGGAGGTATGGGAATGTTAAAGGGAGCATCATCACCCCAAACCATAACACCCCCCATCCAACACATTCATTATTGTTGTCTGTTAGTGTTTCCTTCGTGGAACTGGGTTAAAGCTGTGCAGTGTTCATAAACACGTTCTGCTCTATCAACATAAAACAATAAGGCAACTGTTTTATCCCTTTCATGTATGAGTTATGATAAAGTCAGTCATGGTTTTTATACATCCTTAGGAATGTAAAACAAGTTTATAAAAAAGAAAACATCTATCTTTATTCTATAAATAAATATTTATCTGTCCACTCAAGAGTACTATGCATCTTATACTGTTAAAAAATCAGTATACACTGGAAAAAAGGGAAATCTAAAGAAGTAATTTTTTCCTAAAATAAGGGCATTTTTTCTTGAATTGATTTTGCCAATCGAATAAGACAATTTACATTTTAAATAAGAAAAAAAACAACAAACAATTCCATTGTGTTATTTCAAGTTTATGTCATCTAATTTTCTTATTTTGAGAGTAAAAATAGTCATTCCTTTGGCAAATCATCTTATTTACCTAATCAAATTATGGTTAAATACACTCATTTAAGACGATTTACTTATTTCTAGATTGTTTTTGGAGTGCATCAACAAAGTAGTTGCATAGATATAGTTGTAGTTCAGTTTTATAGTGGTGATATGGTATTCTGTTGGAATGGTTGTTCCTCTGCTCCCCTGTAGAAGCTGAAATAGCCGAGGTATTTAGTCTTTCCCCCTGTGTGTCAGCCATCTTGGTTTCAATTACTTTCTTCCATTGCAATGATCGACTAATGAGATTTTTCTGAATGGGATGATGCAACAATAACATATATTGAATGTATAACATATATTGAAACATTATTTTCATGCATAGTGACCACTATGCCTGAAATTAATAATTTATTTTTTTATTGATCAACCGAGATTGTTATGTTTTAAAGTATTTACTTATTTCTTTACCTGAAAATTAAAGTCTTAGAGAAAATGAACCTGATTTTGTTTTTTATTTAGTTAATGAATAAAAAAACTACCAGTAAAACTAATTAGATTTTTATTTTGTAGAACAAACAAAAAAAGCTCTGCTTAAAGCATTTATTTTTAAATATGCATTTTAAGACTACAGGACTTTATTCATTTGAAACTTCTAGAAACACTTGACAAGTTTAACAAGTAGCAGAGAAAAGGGTTAAATAAAAGTACTAAGGTTCGAGTGGGTTCCATGATAGAACAGAGGAAACACAAAATGCAACGAATCAGGTCAAAAAAACAACTGTGAGTAGTAAGAACTGTTCAAACTTCCCCAGAAATGTGGACTTCAATGGCTTCAGCATGATTCTCCAAAATTCCTCCTCAATTTAAGAGACATAGACACAGACAGGACCATCACCAGAAAAACAGGAAATAAAAACGAATATTAACCTAAAGACAATTAGCCCAAAGTGTTTAGGCAAACCCTATAGCGCCAATTCACAACACATGCCATCTCAAGACACTTTATAGTTCACCAGATCATCCAGTCAGATTGATTCAAAGTTTTCTATCTAAGGAAAATCCGTTGATTGCATCGACTCATTGACTCGAAGGCACTAATACAAAGGATGCTTGTAGCGACAGTGGAGAGGAAATTTCCTTTGAACAGGAAGAAACCTCCAGCAGAACCAGGCTCTGCTCTGTTATAACAGAGCCTGTTATGTTACTATAGTGTAAACTTTGAACATGTGTTGGCTCTAATTAAAACAGAGGTTATTTATAACTATCTGTATTTAAAAAAAAATAAGTTTTCCACTTCTAGAAAGAACACGTTGATATCAACTCCTGGAAGTCAGTGATTCCGGGCGTCCTTGTTTCAGTAAAACTAGGCTATCATACTGAAGGAAGGAAGGATGGATTTCTGCTAGAAGGAATAAAAAAAACCCGATAACAATAGAGGCTTTGGGAGTGAACTTTGACCTGAACTCGTCTCTGCATGTTTGTAGAGATGCGTTGATCCAAAGTGGTTCACTCAGAGTGAACCTTGGATCTGTTCTCCTTTGTGTGTTGGTGTCTTATGCTATAGATCATTAGCCATGCCTAACGATTAATCTGGATTACATTTAGCAACTGGCCGATATTTTGATATTGATATTGGTGTGTTTTTGATGGTGAAAGGAAAAGTCCAGTCATATTCAGAATTCAAACTTCTCAAAGAACTTTAATCATGAAATTATGACATACTGTTCAATAAATGATAAGTGTTTTTAATTAAGAGTAATTTTCATTTGAATGTGCTTTAATGGAGGCATCCATGTTTGTCAAAGAACACTACTGCCACCTACTGGTTTGTGACGTCACGGTGCGGTATCGGCTGTTGATCAAGTCCCAGTGCTGCATCTGGTGTTTGTCACAACGCGCTATTATCCAAGTCATCTTGAAAATGTTCTTCTTCAAAATGTTCTTCTTCGAAACCGTCCGTGGAGGATCATATAACGTAAAGGTGTACGGTAATAACTAATGTTTTTTTCACTTTTACTATTATTCCATATTAGTATTCCAACATCCAGCTGCCATGCACGTGGGCATTGTCAGTTTCACTATAGCTCTGGTGAATTTCAATGGTGAAGTCCTCTGGAAATCTTCAATAATTGTTGTTGATTGCAGATGTGTCCAGTAGTTCCCATTGATTCTGCTTGTAAAGCGGGGAGAATGGCGCTAGGCTTACCGTACCGTGACGTCACTGCTGGAAGATGTCAAGAGTGAGGTGTTACTATATTTGGACAAAAATGGCCGCTCCCAGACTCAGTGATTGCAACAAAAATGATTGTTTTTATTATCTTACTGATTAACGCTAAATTCATTAAATCACTGTGAACATATTAGTTTTAAATATAAATAATGATCCATTGATTATTCCTTGCTGACCGGACTTCTACTTTATAGCATGGTATTCAGATTCTATGGTGTATTCAGCAGCCATGTCTGAGGTCTGTGAAGCTCCTGCACTGCTGCTCCGTCCATTAGCAATATATTGTTCATCTTTTGTCTGAGTTATTAAAAAAGTTTTGTTTTCATTCTGTCATTTTTATCATGTAAATGGAGGAAGAAAAAAGTAATACATTTTATTTAGGATTTGTTCCTAAAACCTCAGCAGTACAAATGTGGTATCGATTTCTCTAATGTCATATATCATCATCAGCCTTATAGACCTGTATTAGTCTAATCTTTCTCTAGTTTTAATGTAATAAAATGTGGGAGGAAAACAAAGGGAAGTGAAATAAATCTGTTACAGCTCCGTAATGCTTGCTGCTCACTTCTGACTTTTTTGTATCCTCTAAGTATGGTTTATTTTATGCTAGTTTTTCAAGCTTTCTCTCTTGTTTTGCTCTTCGTCCTTCACTGTGTTTCATGCTGCTTGGGCTCTTAACTAGCAGCAGGGATGCAGCTTTATGGTTTGCATTTCTCAGATCCTTGTGGGGGTGTGATTTAGACATTCAGGTGTAGATAGAGGCTCAAAATCAAAACAATGGACTAAGAATCAGAATCTGACCCTGAGCAGCATTTTACATTGCTGCAAAGAGTGAGGCGCCTGAGGAATGGGGGTTCAATTCAGTTCAGTTTATTTCTATAGCGCCAATTCACAAAGCATGTCATCTCAAGGCACTCTACAGTTCACCAGATGATACAGTCAGGTTAATAAATTTTTTCTATCTTAGGGAAACCAGTTGATTTCATCGACTTGTTGACTCAAAGGCAATCCCTCACACTGAGCATTCTTGTAGCGACAGTGGAGAGGAAAAACTCCCTTTTAACAGGAAGAAACCTCCAGCAGAACCAGGCTCAGTGTGAGCAGCCATCAGAGATACAAAAGGCAACTGTGAAAGGCGGCTCCATCCAGGAAACACACAGCCAGGCAGACGAGCTTCGAGCCAGAGAGCACATCCAGCTAGTCACAGTCAGAGAAACAGGAGTACACTGAATAACAGGCCGGTCTCCAACATCTATAAACAAAGGTGTTGATGGAAGCAGCACAGCTGATAGTGATCTGCTTCATTTAAATCAGTCTTTGTGCTTTTCTTCTTCTCTGGATCCACTCACTGTAGAAAGTCTCTTCATGCCTCCATATTCAGGCCTTCCTTATTTTATTATGTATTGACCATGTCCCCTAACAGCACCGTTTGCTTGCTTCTAGGACAAAGAGTATGTGGGCTTCGCGACTCTGCCGAACCAGCTGCACAGGAAGTCGGTGAAAAAAGGGTTTGATTTCACCCTCATGGTGGCAGGTGAGGAGAGCCTAGGATTGTTGAATCAGTTTAAAAATTAAATAGATAAACTGGAACAAGAGCACCTTTTGTGACACAGGTGAGTTTGGCCTGGGGAAATCCACACTGGTCAACAGCCTGTTCCTTACCGATCTGTACAAAGAAAGGAAGCTGCTCAACGCTGAGGGTGAGTCCACAATCCATCACTCAGGTTTTACATTGTTTTTTTCCTACTGATCTAGCTTCAATATCTATGTTACTGCACTGTTTTCCCCTGAAAAGAGCGCATCAAACAGACGGTGGACATCACAAAGCACACAGTGGACATCGAGGAGAAGGGCGTGAAGCTCAAACTGACCATTGTGGATGTGCCGGGTTTTGGAGATGCTGTTAATAACACAGAGTGGTAAGATGTCTTCTTTCCAGAATGCATCTACACACTAGAAAAAAATCGAAATCTAGATAAGTCTTAAAATAAGTGAATTTTTTTCTTGAATTGTTCCCAATGGAAAAAATTTATTTACATTAAAAAATAGAAAACTAATTGAATTGTCTTATTTCAAGTGCGTATTATCTAATTATCTTATCTTAACACTAAAAATACTCATTCTATTGGCGAATCAGCCTTTTGAACCACTCCGATTAAGGGTAAATACATTTAATTTACAAAATGTTGACTTATTTCTAGATAGTTTTTTGCAGTGTATTCCATTTGCAAATGGTATAAGACAATTTACATCTAAAATAAGAAAAAATAATAGCAGTCTCTTATTTCACGTGCATAATATCTATCTTATTTTGAGGGTAAAAATACTGATTCCATTTGCAGATCAATCTTATTTACCTACTGAAATTAAGGATAAATACACGTATTTTAAGAAATTTAAGACAAAAAAAAACCCAACATTTGTTTGATTCTCTATTTCAGCCCACATTGGCTTTTAGCTCATACTTTCTCTATTCTTTAATTCAGTTTAAGTTAATTCAATTCAGTTTATTCATATAGCTTCATATACTGTAACAACACGTCATCTCAAGGCACTTGACAGTTCACCAGATCATCCAGTCAGATTGATTCAAAGTTTTCTATCTAAGGAAAACCAGTTGATTGCATCGACCCATTGACTCAAAGGCAATCCCTCACACTAAGCATGCTTGTAGCGACAGTGGAGAGGAAAAACTCCCTTTTACAGCAAGTAACCTCCAGCAGAACCAGGCTCAGTGAGAGCGGCCATCTGCCGAGGCCGACTGGGGTTCAAAGGGACAGAAGCAGAGATACAGAAAGCAGCTGTAAAAGGCAGCCCCATCCAGGAAACACACAGCCAGGCAGACGAGCTCTGAGCCAGCTCCCATGCCAGAGGATGAAGAGAGCACAACCAGCCAGTCACGGTCAGAGAAACAGGACTACACTGGAAAACAGGCTGATCTCCAACATCTATAAACAAAGGTGTTGATGGCAGCAGCACAGCTGCTATTTCTCTCCAGGATGGAGTCACAGCCAAACAGGAACAGACCAGATGAAGCTGCTATGAGAAAAGGCATAGAGAGCAGAGCGTTAGAGATATTCTGCTGTTACCTTGTTTTATATTTCTGTTATGTGCCAACATCCTGCTGCGTTTTTAAAGCAGATTATATGGCTCCCCATTCAGGGCGTATTTTTTTTCCATGGGAGAACTAATGATTAAAAAATAAATTCTCCTACCTTGTGTCAGATTTAATGAATAGAAAGTGGAGGACTTTTTTTCTCCAATGCAAATAAACATGGCTATGCATTCTGACTGGTTGATGAGGCTGAAGCTGATGATTACAGCCTCCTGGAAAAACATCTGCAATAGTCTGGTTCTTTGAATCAGCATGGATTTCTGAAAACAGAGAAGGTATGTGTGTATTTCACGTCATACTCATTGGTCAGCCATGATAACAATGATGTAGAAATCACTGCTAACAGGAGAAAAAGATAGGAGGAAAAAGAAAAAAAAACATAAATAAATGAAAGGAAGCTGTGCAATTGTTTATTTTAATGCCAGTCTGTGTGCATCTGAACCTCCAGTACATCTCCTCATCAGGCTTAGGATTTAAATTGTACAGTAAGTAAAACATATTTTTTACATTTCTGGCTCAGCCCGCTCTAGTTTAGCGTTGCATTAACTTCAGATCAAATCAAAACAATAATAGACTATAGATAGACTTTGGTAAACAACCTGAAGCTCATTGATTCAAACAGTTTAAATATTGGCAACAAGGTCAGAATGAAACATAAGTAGAGATAGAAAAAAACAACAACATGCAGTCTATATATTGACACAGTGTGGATTTTGAGGATTTTACAGAGTAACAAAGAGTTATAAAGTTGGATTTGACTGATTTTCTTTTCATATTCTGGAAAAAGACAAGAGAATGAATGAAACTTTCCCACATTTTGCCCCCATTTGAAATCCTGAGCAAACAGGCTGTAGTTTTGGGATGAGTATATAGATACCCTATAGTACAGTGCCGAATATAGCTAAACTACTCAACTATGCACGCATCTGTAGTCACAATGGCTTGCCTGTAGTCATAGGCGGAATCTTAAACCGGCCCCTAAGCACTAACCCTGAGCACTAACCTTCCGTTTGCGAGTTCTTGTAGACAGTCTACCACATTAGGGGCCGTCACAAAGCCTGTTGTGGGTAGGGCTTTTAGCTAAACTGCTGAACTATAATGGGCCCTTGGCTGGTTCCCCTACAATTCCTTTTTAAACGTCAATCTTTGTACTAAAATATTTTGTCATGAATTGTGGACATCGAGATCTAAAGAGAAGCGTTATCTCCTGGTCAGACCTTGTAATTCAGTGAAAGGTTGGAGTCAGAGTAAAAAATATGCATGCCCAGGAGAAGAACAGTGGCTGCAAGTTGGATGGGATTTCGCTGGGATTTGCAGGGAAGTGAGATGGGATTCAGCTGGCGTTTGACTAGGAAGCGCCATTTTGAATGGCCCCTACTGTATAGCAAGTCTGCATCAGTGCAGGCTCGCTTTAGCGGAAGGAAAAAACGTGTGTTCAAATGTAAGTTATGCTGGTTTACTGCCTCTTCATAACACTGAAACAAAATCACAAGTTAGAAAAATGAAAAAAGATGTAATTAATCCCTAAATGGCAGCTCCTCCTTGCAGTAGTTTTATCTGACTGTATAGATTCATTTTTAAGAAAATGGCAAATGTTTGATGTTATATTAATTTCGCGCCACAGAGCTACAGCTACATAAGGTGTTGTTGTGTTGCCATAGTAACGGCTGCTTTCCCTTTCTGTTAAAGTGAAGAGGCCGTTCCATTCACATTTATAGTATACCCTCCACAGCTGTGAGTGGGACTGTATCACAAGTGACACTTGATAGTTAATCTAATTTAATTTAAGTTAATTTATATAGCACCAATTCACTACACGTCATCTCAAGGCAGTTTACAATTCAACCAGATCATCCAGTCTAATTGATTTAAAGTTTCTATCTAAGGAAAACCAGTTGATTGCATCAACTCATTGACTTGAAGGCAATCCCTCACATTAAGCATGCTTGTAGCAACAGTGGAGAGAAAAGTTAAGGGTTAGTGGTTAGGGGGTGGTTTGGGATTCAGCCCTATACACACTCATATATCCACCCTAATGGAGATGTTTTTATCACCCTCTCTGCTCCTACTGTTTTCCAACCCTTCCAGTATCGGTTGAATCTTTATGTTTCCTGCTGTTTATAATTAAAGCATGTTTGGTGGTGTTTTACAGCTGGATCCCAGTAACAGACTACATCAACCAGCAGTTTGAGCAATACTTCAGGGATGAAAGTGGGCTAAACAGGAAGAACATCCAGGACAACCGGGTCCACTGTTGCCTCTACTTTATATCTCCATTCGGACAAGGGTACCACACCCACAGACACACAGACAGACATTCATATGTGTCTACATGGCACATTTCTGCACTTTCAGCATTTGTCTTAAATTTTTACATGTTTCAGATTATATATATATCATTTAAATATCAGACAAAGACTATCTGAGTTATTTCTAAAATCTGTTTTTCCAATTGAACAGGCTCTCTGTTCCAACTGGTATATTAAACTTGGTATATTATGTAAAATATTAAAGTAAAAAAATCAAAAACAGAGAAAATCTGTCAGATGGAAAATATAGATTTTATCGTATTAAATGTATTTTGTAATAAAATCTTCTCACAGGCTTCGTCCCATTGATGTAGAGTTCATGAAGGCCCTCCAGGATAAAGTCAACCTGGTTCCTCTCATCGCTAAAGCTGACTGCTTGACTCGCTCTGAGATAAAGAAGCTCAAAGAGCAGGTAACCGTCGTCTGCAGGAACTGGAATTGCTAAGAAAAAACAACAGTTCATAAAACCAGAGATAAAGAGTAAAGCCTTCTCCAGGGAAGGATCTGGATCCTAAACACTTTAAGAACCCCGGATCAGAAACATTAGATTCTAGCTCAATTACTGCCCAATAAAATTAACTACTTACTAGTCGAAGTAAATATGCAGTTACCTTTTTTCATCTAAAATGTCAAAGTATTTGGATACTTTTCTGTTATTAGAATTTTGAATACAACCAGAAATTCAATTAGGAAATATAAGATATTTTATATTAATAATTAAAATGACTATATATCTAAACGTTTTGTATATTAATCCAAACCATTTTGGTGTATGACTGGATTAGTAAATTACGATATGATTATGTAGATTCATTTTTTATTTTGCAATAAACAAACTAAAAAGCCTAACTAAGGATCTTTAAATTTTTCACAGCCATCAAAATAGGCATTAAAATCTAAAATATAAGGACATATATAGATATATATAAATGGAGATCACATTATTGCACAACATAATCCAAGCAGGACTGTTTAATCCCAACTGTTTAATCCCAGTATTTCTGTGTGAAAGTAACAGTGAACCATGCAGGTGAATAAGTATAACACTGAGAAAGGACAATAACGTGTGTTCATGAAGGCAGCAGATCTTTAGATCATAGACGTTTCTAATCAAATCACAGGGACTTTAACAGCCGCTTTTCTTCATGAACAAGTCGTTGAATTGGTGGCTCTACTCCATTGTTTCTCCTCTCAGTCTGTTCCAGGCGAATGATTTCATATTTAAAGGACTTTCAGAAGTTTGTATGCTGAATGTGACCACACTTTTCCTTAATTTTGAAACCTTAAATTTGACCTGGCTCTTGGTGTCACCTTTAAAAGACACTGCGTGCCATGTCGAGCTGTGACACTGATATTTATTGGCTAACCTGTAACATGCAGATCGCAAAAAGATCAGTTTCAGTGCCTTAATGTCAGACAACCCCAAAGGTTTAGCTTAAGGCAATGTTTAAAACTTTCACACAGACAATCTGACATTTCTGCTGAATCTGACTACTACATGGTGATCCTGTTGTTATCAATTTAATGCAGTTAAGTTTCTTTATATAGCGCCAATTCACAACACGCATCTCATGGCACTTTAGTTCACCAGGTCATCCAGTTACATTGATTAAAACTTTTCTATCTAGGCACCTCGAAGGCAATCCCTCACACTCAGCATGCTTGTAGCGACAGTGGAGAGGAAAAACTCCTTTTTAACAGGAAGAAACCTCCAGCAGAACCAGGCTCAGTGTGAGCGGCCATCTTCTGAGGCCGACTGGGGTAGACATAGAAAGCAGAAGCAGACATAGAAAAAGAAGCATAGATACAAAGGCAACAGTAAACCAGCTCCACGTCCAGGAAACACACAGCCAGGCAGACGAGCTCCGAGCCAGCTCCCATGTCAGAGGATGAAGAGAGCACATCCAGGTAGTCACAGTCAGAGAAACAGGACTACACTGAAAAACAGGCCGATCTCCAACATCTAGAAACAAAGGTGTTGATGGCAGCAGCACAGCTGATATTTCTCTCCGGGATGGAGTCACAGCCAAACAGGAACAGACCAGATGAAGCTACTATGAGAAAAAGCAGAGAGAGCAGAACGTTAGAGATTGAACTAACAGATTCTGGAGAGTGGGAAAATAGAGAGAATGAAGCAGAATGGTGAAAAAGGGGTCCCTATGTCCTCCAGCAGTCTAAGCCTATAACAGCATAACTATAGAGATAGTTCATCTTATCAGTCTAATCTTTGTTGTGTTTTGTCCTTTCAGGTGAGGGAAGAGATTGATAAGTTTGGGATAAAGGTCTACCAGTTCCCTGAGTGTGACTCTGATGAAGACGAGGAGGTCAAACAGCAAGATAAAGGGCTGAAGGTAGGTCTGATTTGAAATGAAAATCTAAATATATCTTTGTTTGTTGCTCAGGTGTTGTTTTTAAAAGTATATTTAAGCTCTTTATTTATTGTTGTGTTCCAGATGTTATTTCTAAGCCTTGTTATGAAATAGCAGGATGCCCCCATGTCTGTGTTGATCCTGCAGGAAAGCTTTCCGTTTGCAGTGATCGGTGGGAATACGGTGCTCGAGGTTCGAGGGCAGAGAGTAAGGGGGCGCCTCTACCCGTGGGGGATCGTGGAGGGTAAGACACAGCTGGAAGCCACAGCTGTCTGTCCTGGTAATGGTCTGGCTGTGATATTGATCTGTTCCCACAGTGGAGAACCCATCCCACTGTGACTTTGTAAAGCTCCGGAACATGCTGATAAGAACGCACATGCATGACTTGAAGGACTCAACTAATGACTGTCACTATGAAAACTACAGGGCCCAGTGTATCCAGAACATGACCAGGTGAGCAAAAACCACATGGTTGCATCATATAACATAGACCTGAGAACTTACCATTAGAATGCGTCTCAGTAAAACTTCATACTAATCTACTATCCTCTTCCATCTGTGAAAATGGGTTGATGTACAAAATGGGAGATAGAAACACTTTTTTTACATCAACTTTGCTGAAGCTAACTTTTACCTCACATCAGGGGTGGATATAGAAAATTTTAGGCCCTAGGCAAAGACAGGCAGGGGGCCCTCTGAACTGAGAATACAACACAGAAAAAAGACCCATTATACAGATACAGAAATTTTAATAGAATAGTCATACATTAATGTTATTGGGTTTGTCCCTCTCTTCTTCTCCCTTTTCTTGTTCTTTTCCTCTCTATGTTTTGTACCTTCCTGAGCTTCTAAAAAGGCGACGGCAAAAGTAAATAACCCAGTCCTTTTCACTGTAGACAAGCCATGATCATTTGAATGAAATAATATCTGCATGAATCATGACAGCAGACAAGATAGAGGAGAGCAGGAAGCGGGGTTACCAATCTACTTGCTCTGGAGAGCAGAGTTCGCTGCTTTTATATGTTGTTGCCAAAGTCTCCAGTGGCAGAAAGAAATTGCTAGATTTGGTGCTTGGTGCTTTTTTAAAATTAACCCTTTAAAGCCAGATCCAAGAATAAAACAAAAAAAAAAAAACTTTTTTTGGGTTTGAAGTCTTTATTTGGCATTTTAACAAAATATGTAAAAAGAAAAAACAGAAATACATTTCTGATATTAATAATATATTACTATTAAAGTGCTAGAGGGGTCTGAAAAGTTGCTAAATATAGTGACAAAAGAGCTAAGTTAGCAACAATGCTCTTCGCATCATTTGTTTTCAAATGGTTTGCTACTGTCTATTTGGACCTTTCTGAACACGTGCAGCAAATGGACTGATCCAATATGGTGGACACTGAGGGGGGGTGGGGGTGGTGGCTGAGACACACTTAATATTATAAGCGTTCTGATGACATTTTAGCGAAAGGATTTTTTTTCAAAAGCATAATTAATGTGCACAAATAAGGAATAGCTGTATTAACTATACATGTAAACATGTACATGTATAGTTAATACATGTACACATGGCTGATCAGCTGACCAGCGTCTTTACGGATGTTCTTATTATGCACGTAAACACAGCTGGAAGCAACATCGACATGACTAGCTGAAATGTTAATGTAGGAACAGTTTGCCCAACAGCAACACATTTACTATCCTTACACCTTTATTAACCTTACATTTATTAACTTTACTCCATTACTGATCTGTGTTCAGTGTAGCCTTTACTTCCTGTTACTTGCAGCCATATGTGACGATGTAAAGTGGACTTCAGCACATTGACTTATTCAATTACACCAAACTGGGTTTGAACCCAGCAAAGACGCAGCCAGACTGAAGATGACAAGTCCCCGTAGCACACATACACACACACACACACACACACACACACGGCTAACCCCACTGAAATATTAAGTGTGCACCCTCAATACGGCAGCAGGTAACCAGGAACAGCTTGTGTGTTTTAAGTTAATGGAGCTACTGGGCTCAGCGCGAGTGAATTGGTCCTCACAAGCACAGTATAACAGGAATGTGTGTGTGGCAAGCAAAGTTTTAAGCGACGAGGTGGATTCGTCACAGTCACAATAACCATGACAGGAAATTTTCATATCCTACAACAGGGATGTTCTTCTGGCAAACAGGTAGATAAATAAGGATCTCACCGAATTTGGTGGAAGCTGCATCTCGCTCGTTACGTTCGCCATCGTCCCTCTAATTGTCTGCACCTGCGCATTGGGTGCAGAAGCCTGTAAAAGCGCAGTATTTTCAGCGCCCCAAGACCATAAAGTTGTGAGACGCTGATTGGCCATTAAATTCACCTAGCAATAGTACATGATTGACAGATTCTCTGCAAATGTGGGTCTGTCTGATCACAGCCCCAAGACAGAGACAGTAGGAGTCTATCTGTGGAAATCCACAAATGAATGACAGTAGATAGGGAAATGTAGTTTATATCATTTGTTTTGCTTATAGGTACACAGTCTAGAGAGTAAAATTGACATTTATGAGTTAATTTCTAAAAATATATTTTACGTTTCTCTCTTCTTATCAGGGAGGGCGGTGCCCCAGCGCCCCCTATGGGCTGGCCGCCACTGCTTCAGCATATGAAGACATTAGTCTTTGTGTCACTTGGCTGATTCGCTTCAGACCAAATGGAAACAGCAAATTCGCATTCCCTTTTTATTCAAACTTTTTAAGTTTGATTAAAACTGACATTTTTTGTTTGTTGCAAACACCAGAGTCCTCAGAGGTCAGCGTCCTGCTAGCTGTAGATGGTAACACAGCTGATTCTAATTGTCCAACTGGATTTCAGTGTGTTGAAGAAGGAAAAGAACTAAACGATGCAAGTTACAGGCCCTTCAGGACAACTCTGACTTATGCAAACAGGTTATTCTCCTGTGAAAAAATATGTTTTCTGCTTTAACTGTGCAGGATTGCTGTCAGATTGATGAAGCTTGTGCAGAAGAGAGACAAACACACAAAAAATATACTTTTTTTTATCTTAACAGTTCTAAATGTTCTCTTCTGTTCTGTCAGAGAAACTAGATTTGTAGAAAATCATGTCATAAGGCTGAAATAACTGACTTTTCATGGTTTTGTTTTTATACATGAATAATAACCAGAACTGAAAAGTCTTTTAAGGTAGAGGACTGCTTTCACAGCAGGATGCAGGAAGAAAAAGATCCCTGTGGAAACTGCTCCACATCAGCATCCCTAGTGTGGGATGGATGATGTGCAGATGGAGCTTCTCTGGGAAGTGTCTGCAGATGTGTGGGCGAGAACAGAGCTGGGGTGTAAAAATACCTGCTCAACGTCGGCGTGTGTAACTGTGGGAATGTAACATGATCTCTTTAATGCACTTACACAGAAATTTGGAAAAAAACATGTAAAACGTTATTTAACCGCAATGGTCTAAATGCATTAATTATTTAGCAGTTACTGGAAAAACGTCTGCATCCCACATTGTTGTGATATTCGGATTAAAGGGGTCATAGAATGATTCTATCGGGTATTTGGTGCTGGTCCTCTCTGAATAGGGCGTGTAACATTGGTTGGGCTGAAAATTGTATATTTACTGTTCTATGAGACCTAATGCAAGCCTGGTTAAAAACCCAAGAATGAAAGGTTGACTAGATGTCCTTTTTCCCTGACATGTCCTACTTTTCATACCTAAAAAAATGTCTGGGGGAATTTAAAAACCGTCCGGGATTTTGGTCAACTAAAGTGCAGCAGAACCTAGCCATCAGCTCCGGGGCTGATCCGGGAACTCTTGCGGATGGGGACGTGGTGACCATACCCGACTCGGTGACGGTAGCCGCGGCCCCATCCTGCCCCACCAGCCCCGTGCTTCCCCACGAGCCACCAGCCCCGGGGCTGATGGCTTGGTTCGAATTGCCGGCCCGGTTACCATAGATATGCTAGCATTGCTATCAACAGCTTAGCGACAGAATCATACTCCCAGCTTGCAGTTGTAATGGCCTTACGGTTACAACAGCCTCTCGTTTCAGTAAAAGCGGTTTAGCAAATCCTGCTTTGAACTGTCCAAGATTTTGAAAGCTGTCCTTGATAAAATACTCTGAACAAATGAACAGCTGAGAATCAAACCTTTCAGTGAACTTCTAAAACACAAAAATAATCCATGCCTGTGGAGTCTTCGGATCGTTGGGAAGATTGAAAATGCCTGAAAATGCCTGGAACACTGCATTTACGCCCGCCGTTCTGGCTCATTTTCAGTAGAGGAACTTCCTGCTTTGTAATTCTTGTAGAAGTAAACCCAACTGTAGGCTAAACAGCTAAACTGGTGTCTTCCATCTAACTCTATTCATGTTCTTGGACCATGAACAAGTGGGCTGATCTGTATGTCAATTGCGGGGCGTGACTAAAGTACAGGCCAGAACCAAATGATGCAACATCCCCGAATTGACGTCAACCAGGGGCTTTGTTTGAATTCGCCCATTTTATGGAATAGAATGGTAATGTGAAATTTGAAAAGAAAGGAGGTCTCGATGTGGTTTCAACTTCCCTGCACGCCCATTTCACCCACTGAACTATCATTATTCATCTATGATAATGGAAACTCGGTTTTGCATTCTGTGACCCTTTTAAAGCCATTCTAATGGCTTTATTCAGGCCACACCACACCATTCTCCCACCTGCTAAAAATAAGGTTAAATATATATAATATTTCAAAAGAAATTGACCACTTTTATGTCATATTTTCGCTGTGTAGGTTTGTTTTACACACTGTATTGTCTTGGTGGGTAGTTTTGATTTTTGCTTCTATTAATGAACTGTTACACATAAAGAGCTGAGAAGAGAATTAACATGCCGGGTGGCCACCTGTTTTTGTATTTGGTGATCCACACAAAAAAAGAGCCTTGAATGGCTCTAAAATGAAAGATGTCAAAAGGCCAAATCATTTACTTAATTTCATATTTGATGTTGTTCCTGTTGAAAATGACTATTTCTAGTTTTAAACAATAGATTTCACTTTATCTAAATTTAAATCCCCCACCATGAAAAATAAAACTACTGAAAGGATCAAATGTCTATTACTAGTAAAAGTTGATAAGGTTATTGTCGGACCATTTTTGGCACAGTAACAGTTAAAACAGGTTCCCAGTTGGCCCCAGTTGGCCCTATTGTAGAACAGTAATGCTTTCAGCTTTAGATCTCTTTCAGATTAACGATCAAATCCTAATTTAGTCCCATGGATTAAGATGCCATTTAAAGTCAGCAGTGACTTTAACGAGCTGGGATTTATCGTCACAGAATGTTGTATTTTTTGCCGTTCTCTTTATCAGACATCAATGATATGTAGAACAGCGTTTTTAAAGTGGGGGCTGTCATGGGGTTCTAGTGGAGGCCTCAGAAGGGGAAGAAAAATAAGCAAAAAATAAAAAAAAGAGATAAAAAAAATTGTTTTATCTTGGCATATAGTATTTTGAAATCATCAAATCTTACCTATAATAATAATATGAAGATTTAAAGCTGAGCATTGTGACCACTGGAAGAAGAGATATGAATGTTTCTGATGGACAGTAAGCCCAGTCCTCCCAGTACACACACCTGAGAGGTTCTTATGTTTGTTTTATCACCAACAAATGCTTGCCCCTGCCTGTCTTAAATGTTTGTGTAAACATTTGTTATTCAGTGGGAAGATATACAGGGTTTAAAACAAACGTACACTGCCAAACTATGAAATAAAAGTAAGTCAATTTCTTTGGAAATATGTGTATTTAACCTTATTTTTAGCAGGTCAGAGAATTTGCCAATGGAATTAAAATAAAAAAAGAATAAATCTCTCCATTATCCTTTTTCAAGCGTATAATATCTAATTATCAAAAATACTCATTTCATTGGCAGATCACCTCATTTACCTGCTTACATTACAGACAAATACACATATTTTAAGAAATCTTTCCTGTTTTTAACCCGAAAATACATTTTTTTTTACGTTCTTTGTAGGATTGTATTTACACTCACCGGCCACTTTATTAGGTATCCCATGCTAGTAACGGGTTGGACCCCCTTTTGCCTTCAGAACTGCCTCAATTCTTGGTGGCATAGATTCAACAAGGTGCTGGAAGCATTCCTCAGGGAGTTTGGTCCATATTGACATGATGGCATCACACAGTTGCCGCAGATTTGTCGGCTGCACATCCATGATGCGAATCTCCCGTTCCACCACATCCCAAAGATGCTCTATTGGATTGAGATCTGGTGACTGTGGAGGCCATTTGAGTACAGTGAACTCATTGTCATGTTCAAGAAACCAGTCTGACATGATTCCAGCTTTATGACATGGCGCATTATCCTGCTGAAAGTAGCCATCAGAAGTTGGGTACATTGTGGTCATAAAGGGATGGACATGGTCAGCAACAATACTCAGGTAGGCTGTGGCGTTGCAACGATGCTCAATTGGTACCAAGGGGCCCAAAGAGTGCCAAGAAAATATTCCCCACACCATGACACCACCAGCCTGAACCGTTGATACAAGGCAGGATGGATCCATGCTTTCATGTTGTAGACGCCAAATTCTGACCCTACCATCCGAATGTCGCAGCAGAAATCGAGACTCATCAGACCAGGCAACGTTTTTCCAATCTTCTATTGTCCAATTTCGATGAGCTTGTGCAAATTGTAGCCTCAGTTTCCTGTTCTTAGCTGAAAGGAGTGGCACCCAGTGTGGTCTTCTGCTGCTGTAGCCCATCTGCCTCAAAGTTCAACATACTGTGCGTTCAGAGATGCTCTTCTGCCCATCTTGGTTGTAACGGGTGGTTATTTGAGTCACTGTTGCCCTTTTATCAACTCGAACCAGTCTGGCCATTCTCCTCTGACCTCTGGCATCAACAAGGCATTTCCGCCCACAGAACTGCCGCTCACTGGATGTTTTTTCTTTTTCGGACCATTCTCTGTAAACCCTAGAGATGGTTGTGCGTGAAAATCCCAGTAGATCAGCAGTTTCTGAAATACTCAGACCAGCCCTTCTGGCACCAACAATCATGCCACGTTCAAAGTCACTCAAATCACCTTTCTTCCCCATACTGATGCTCGGTTTGAACTGCAGGAGATTGTCTTGACCATTTCTACATGCCTAAATGCACTGAGTTGCCGCCATGTGATTGGCTGCTTAGAAATTAAGTGTTAATGAGCAGTTGGACAGGTATTGAAGTATTGAAAAAATAAATCAAAAGCATTGAAAAATATCAATATTTCTTAAATCTAAATATTGTGTTCCTACTTCCATTATCTGGATTGCACTCCTTCCTTCCTTCCTTCCTTCCTTCCTTCCTTCCTTCCTTCCTTCCTTCCTTCCTTCCTTCCTTCCTTCCTTCCTGAAATGAAACTTTGAAACACTTCTCAATAAAAAACAATAGAAGAATCTAATATAAAAGATTCTATCTAGCAACAAAAATAATAGAAATGTCACACTTGAGGCATAGATTGACACTAGGACTGAGCAGTTGGCAATGCTTGGTGGGTTTATTTTTGTACAATCCAGGTAATCTTGGTCAGACAAGCACAGGGTCAAAGCCAGGGAATCCAAGGTTGGGGGTTCAGGTTCAGACAGGCAGTAAACAAAGAGAGAAACAAAACAAGCAGGTTAGATCTTGCTAGACTTGGTCTATTTAGTAAAATGGCCCAAATGTGTTACTACTTAGACAACAATCTGACGGCTTGCAGGGGGAGGATCTGTCCTTAAATGGCTTCATCTGCTGATTAGGGTGATGGATCAGAGGTGTGTGAGTCATAGCAGAGGAGCTGGTGCGACAAAAAATAATAACCAGCTAGCAACAAAAATGGAAGTGGAAATAAAAAAAGAGAGTAGTCCAGAAATGAAACTTTGAAAATCTTCTCATAAAAAAATCAAATAAAAAATGAAAAAGATAAAATCTAAAACATCCATCTAATTTCTGTTGGTGTGTAAAGACGTTTGCAGAAACAGTTTATTTGGCCGAGTGTTTGTTTGTAATGGGCTTCAGGTGAAAAAAATGTGGTCTGTGAAACACAATTTGAAAAGACAGCAATTCAAAAAACTATATCTAAAAAAATACATTTAAAGCTGTTTTGAAAAGTTTGAAAAATTAAAGATTAGATTTATTTTTTTCTATATTTTTTTATACAATTTGATAAAACAGCAAAGTCATTAGTTTTATTTTTTTCTAGGATGTTCTTTGCTTGGAACAATAATGCAACAAAACTCACTCAGTAGTTTACAGCAATAAAAATAAAATTTAAGCGCTGATGCAGCAAAAATGGCCTCAGTAGAAGAATTTTCAGTTTTATTTAATGAGATTTTTTTTCTCTCTCTTGGTTCCATGAAAGCAAATATTTTATAGAATTAAAATATGGTTTTAATGCTTTCATTGCGTTCTATTTAAAGGCAGTAGTTATGTTTCTGTGGCTCAAACTGTCTATGGTGACAGCGGTGCTAAACAGATGGATTCACTCATTACCTGTATTGTTATCAGGATAAAAATGCTTATCCAACTAAAATATAGGTCCATATTTTTCCCACCTTTAGCTTAGTAAGTAAAAGATGAGAGTTTTCGTTATAAGTGAAGAAATAAGAGACTTAAGTCTCATTATCCCCGAATGGATCTGCAGAAACTGTTTTGTTAAGCAGCAGTCAGACTTCATGCGTACCCCTGTTATTGGTCATAGTGTGTTTGTTTTCTCTATTGCAGTAAGATGAACGCAGATAAGCGGGTGGAGAGCCCCATCCCGATTCTGCCCCTTCCCACCCCGACCGTGGAGACAGAGAAGCTCATCAAGAAGAAAGATGAAGAGGTGAGTGATGGTGGTCAGGCAGGAGGTTTCAGGTCAGGGTTCATCAACCTTTTTTAGGCTTAGAGTCATAGGATGAGCTACCAATACTGACCTATGAGCCTGAGGAGTCAGAGTTCACCTAAACTGAAAGTAATATTTGGAAAATAAATCATAATAAAAAAACTGGGAAAAACTTAGATGAATGTAAAAATGTAGTTTGCATTTCTTCGTACCCATTAAAAAAATTACTTAAAGCCTTTTTCTTATTAAGTGATTTTTCATTTTTTTTTTCTTTTTTTTCTTTGAATTTCCTTTTTGAAACATGTTCTTTGCTTTCATTAATCCTGGAACAAATTTCTCTCCATACATAAAAGGCGTTCATAATGTGACAGATTATGAAATGCTTAAAGTTGTCTGTAATTTTGGTTGGCCAGTTGTTGCCCTGCCTTATGCTGTTCCCATCTCCATGTTTCTGTTTTCATCTCCTGCAGCTGAAGAGGATGCAGCAGATGCTTCAGAAGATGCAGCAACAGATGCATGGGCAGGACCTGTGACCTCTGACCGTCCATTTTACAGCATTGATAATCTCACACACACAGTTTAATCCTTTCTGCTGCCCTCCTTTCAGGGATGGGGTGAGAACAGAAGTGTTTTTGAATTGGCATGCTTTCTCTTTATTGCAGTCTTTAGCCAAGTGAGTATTGATATAAACCATAAACATTAGGTTAAAGTGACCAGAATGATGCAGTATTTGCTAATGTTGTGGTCAAGACCACACCAACCGGTGCCAAGACCGTATTTACATAAAAGAAAAATAATATTTGACAGATTTCTTTTGTAAATGAGATCTTGGACCTCAATGAGACAAGCTGTATAATCTGGAGTTGTAGGAGTTTTTTTGCTTTAAAATACAAGCAAAACAATCTTTATTTTTGCTTTTCTCAAAGCAACACATTTCACATCATAGAAAACTTGTTGTGTTTATGGTCTCGAAAAAGTTCGTGCTAACACAACTGAACTGACAAATCACAATAAACCTTTCATTTCACAGAGAAAGAATGGATCAAGTATAGTCAGTACCATTTAATTTAACACTACAGTACATGTCCCTGTGAATGTGAATCTAATTGTCTATCAAATATAAATTGGATGCAAAATAAGAAAACAAAATCTTCTCTGTGTCTGGTCCTACGGAACCGTACTGCATTCTCCAGAGAAAAATAAAATCACCTTATCTCATTATTACGAGATCAGTATCTCGTAATTATATAATATTATCTTGTAATTAGATACTGTTCTACAGAACAGTCAAATGTTTCGAGGAAGGTTTGAAAAAAAAAAAGTTCAAACTTGATTATTTTTCATCGATTAAATAACGTCAAGTCCCAGTAGAGGTGAAGGTAAAAAGTTATTCTCACCAAAGTTAAATAACTCCTGCAACAAATGTCTAACATTCAGTTTGGAAACTTTGGTTCCCTCTTTAATTCAATTCAGTTTATTTCTATAGCGCCAATTCACATCACATGTCATCTCAAGGCACTTTACAGTTCACCAGATCAAACAGTTAAATTGATTCAGTTTTCTTTTTAAGAAAAACCAGTTGATTGCATCGACCTCGCACTAAGCATGCTTGTAGCGACAGTGAAGAGGAAACCTTCCCTTTTAATGGGAAGAAACCTCCAGTAGAACCAAACAAGCATTGATCCACGACTGAATGCGGAGTAATTGTTCGTAAAAAGCCTGATCTACTAAATCAGGCTCCCTTAATTGGTTGTGCATTTACTGTGTGTTGCAGGGGATCTACTAGGGATATATGTGCAGTTAATAACAGGTGCTGAGGTGGAGACTTTGCGCTACTCTGGAGAATTTGGAAAAGCAGAGTCGATTTTTTATTTACATGCTTAAGGCAGATGCAATTAGCAAAAGGACTTTGCCCAGATGATAAGTGATGTGGAAAGTATGCAGGCAGAAGAGGGAAGAGAGATAATCGTCTCTGTCTGTGAAAAATGACAAAGCAGCATTCAGGATCTGTTCATTTATTTCTGTTTTATTTCTCTTTTTGTTAAACATCTATTTAACCAGGAAGACCTTTTTAGTGATAATCTTTGGTTCCTTGAGATGGCATGTGTTGTGAATTGGTGCTGAACTGAACTGAATTGAACAAGTAACATAAAAAACAAGTTGTTCACAACTGAAGCAGCAAGAGCAAAAAACGCGTGTGCTGGTTCATTTCTTGAAGCATCTCTGCTGCTCTAGCTGCGTGGTGGAAAAAGTGGGTGTGATGTGCGTTGGGAGGAGCTACCCTATCATCTATTTGCCTGTAACAATGGCAGCTATATGTGCTGTGATCAGTGGGTAAACAGTAGTTTTAATGTTTTTAAGTGAGAAAGTCCGCCTGAAAACTTCATCTGTACAGTCAGTTCATCCAGATTGCCACCCTGCACTTCAGATATTATTTCTCCCAATCGGAGCCTCTCAGAGCACCACATACCGGCGGTGCGCTGTCACTAGGAATCCCTTTCAACAGCAGCCTCTGGCCCGGTCGCCTCTTCGCGTTTTGCAGCGGCAGCTGGAAGGCGTTTTTCATGTACCTAATCCAAACTGTAGGCACCAGGATAATAAAAGCTAACATGTTTTGCCGGCATTTCGGCATTTTAAGTTAATTTAGGCGTTAATAAACTGTTTCAGAGGAGTGATCATAGCGCTCTGCATCAGCAGCGCTGTGTCTGTCTCCCTGCCAACTCCCAGATCAGCTTCTCTGATTGGTTGATGTGGCGCGTCCAGCAGCAAAAGTTTAATTTTTTCAACTCCAGCAGCTGCTGAGTTTACAGCACATCCCACGTGTCAGATGATCAGATCCTCACGATGCACTGCTTCAGATGTTGTACTGCACCTGGATGCGCGTAAACCATTGACTTTGCATGTAAACTTGTCGCTCCTACTGCCTCTGCTGCTTTAGGTCTGAATGTAGCTTTAGTGTTACCCTGTTTTGTTTATTTCAGGACCATTAAAGTCCAGAAGCGTGCCCACACAGACACTCTCAGATGCAGGCGGAGGTTCAGATGCAGACGGGCAGGCTCAGATGCAGACGGACAGGCTCAGATGCAGACGGACAGGCTCAGATGCAGACGGGCAGGCTCAGATGCAGACGGACAGGCTCAGATGCAGACGGGCAGGCTCAGATGCAGGCGGAGGCTCAGATGCAGACGGACAGGCTCAGATGCAGACGGGCAGGCTCAGATTCAGACGGGCAGGCTCAGATTCAGACGGGCAGGCTCAGATGCAGACGGACAGGCTCAGATGCAGACGGGCAGGCTCAGATTCAGACGGGCAGGCTCAGATGCAGACGGGCAGGCTCAGATTCAGACGGGCAGGCTCAGATGCAGACGGACAGGCTCAGATGCAGACGGGCAGGCTCAGATTCAGACGGGAAGGCTCAGAGTCAGACGGGCAGGCTCAGATGCAGACGGACAGGCTCAGATGCAGACGGGCAGGCTCAGATTCAGACGGGCAGGCTCAGATGCAGACGGGCAGGCTCAGATTCAGACGGGCAGGCTCAGATGCAGACGGGCAGGCTCAGATGCAGTTTTTTTTTTTTGGTTCTGAAATTAGACTCTGATTGTTTTCTTCTTTATAACAGACATGTTGTTAAATCAATTTATTTTATTATACATGTTTGAAATCCAAGTAGACTTTACTATGTATTTTTAGAAGTATTTATTTATTTGATAGGTTAAGACCAGATGACCTGACCTTCATGAAGGCTTGTGGCTGCAGTTCCTGCAGAATAACTGAAACGTCCCATATATAGCATTAGAAAAGGACAATCATAACACAGGACACAAAACCAGGGACATGAAAAAAAACATGCTTCTGACAAACATCATGGGTACTTTTTTCGTTTTTGTCATATTTGGTTGTTTTTATTCAACAGTTGCATTTAATGAGGATTTTGAATGTCATTGTTAAGAAAAATCTTTTGGTTGCAATCAAGACGTTAAAACTCAGAAGCCTTGTATATAAAAGTGGTGTGCTGAGATAATGGGCCATGTTGTGGTGTTTTTTTATTTATTTCAGTGTGAATACAATCTCACATCATGTTGCATGCACATAATGGGACTGTTTTTTAAATCTTGCTTTCCAATAAAACACCCAAACGGTGCAATTACATAAAGTTGGTCCAGGGGTGGATTTACCATTAGGCAAAACTAGGCAGTTGCCCAGGGCCCCGAGTTCCTGATGGTTCCTCAAGTGTTCACCACATTGGATCAGTCCATTTGCCGCAAATGTTCAGAAAGGTCCAAACAAAATGCCGCAAATCATTTGAAAACAAATGGCGGGAAGAGCAGTGTTGCCAACCTAGTGCTTTTGTTACTATATTTGGTTTACTTTTCAGATCCCTCTAGTACTTTTCTCCAAACAAAAGCGCCTAGCAATTTTTTTTTCTGCAACTGGAGACTTTGGGGACAACATCTAAAAGCAGCGAACGCTGCTCTCCAGAGCAAGTAGATTGGTAACCCTTCCTCCTGCTCTCCTCTATCTTGTCTGCTGTCATGATTCATGCAGCTATTATTTCATCCAAATGAAAAATGGAGAACAGATTAGCAGATCATGGCTTGTCTGCAGTGAAAAGAAGGACTGGGTTATTTACTTTTGCCGTCGCCTTTTTGGCAACACAGGAAGGAGCAATCAGCTAAGCTAGAATAGGCTTAGTGATTGAAAAATCTTTGACTACTTTTGAAACAGCATGAAAAATCAGCTGAGCACATGGCCAATATGAAAAGAAAAAGGTACAAAAGAAAACATAGAAAGCAAAAAAGCAAGAGACGGGAAAAGAAGAGAGGGACAAAAGGTAGAAAAAATTATGTGTGTTTATTCTATTAAAATTTCCTATCTGTATATTGGGTCTGTTTAATGTGTTGTCTCCTTAATTCAGAGGGCCCCCTGCCTGTTTTTGCCTAGGGCCCCAAATTTCCTAAATCCACCCCTGAGTTGGTCTTGCGTAAATAATAATAAAAAAAACTATAAAAAAGGAACATTTTGTATTATCTGTTCAATGAGGAATATACTAAAATATAGAGGCTATTAAAAAATTGTAGTGTAAAAATATTACTAACACTACTTGGATTATGCAGAAAAATAATCATTTAAATTCAGTAATTACTCACTAATAACTGGAAGAAAATTGCCATTAATTGCAGTTTGCACAAACCTTCATCCCATTATCTACTGAGAGTTAAGATGATATTTAATTATACTACTTTTGTACGTATCAGGGTCATGCTTATCTGATGAATTGTAATTGTAAAACATAAACCTTGATTTTTTTAAATGTTAATTTTTGATCATGTCAAATGAAATCTACCCAATGTGTAAAGGGAATAAAATCAGCTTCTAAATGTGTTTACTGAACTTCCTGACAACAGGAGAGGTTTCCAGCACTCAGGACTGCAAGACTTCTTTTTGTACATTTCTTCTGTTTTGTTTTGTTTTTCAGTGTGATCGGATGTAAAAAAAAAAAAATGTAATCTTCACTGTTTTTATTTTGTGATTGTAATAAAAAAGATGAGAAAATTGTCACAGGAGGTTCATATGTGTTTTTTTTTTTAAAGTTTGATGTAAAAAAAATCCTATAAATTATGTCTGTAATCGAAAAAGTTCTTAACTTTACATTGCAAAAAAGTAAAAAAACAAAACAAACAAACATTCCGCTTGGCTATGTTTCCAGGTTTGAAGATGTTTCTCATCCAGGAAGCTTTTTCAATTCAAATGTCAGAAATAGCGTTGAGTTCCAAGCTTTATACAGTAGCCCAACAAAGCCTTGTTTTCTTTTAGAAAAAATGCAAATTGAAATGGACTAACAGGTCCACCCCTTTGGAATGGGGGTCATTTGGGTTCTTTGTTAGCCTGCAATACCCCACACCTGTCTATGTCTCTGAAAGGAGGGTCGTTAAAGGGAACTGTTGGTCTGACTGAACAGGTGAGGTCCTCTTTCCTGCTGTAAAGGGGTTGGGGATGGTAGCAGGAAGGGATTAACTCTATTGCTGCATTGTAGGTTTTTGAAAGCTGAAACCTGAGTCCAGCCCCTCTGTTTAAGGTTGGTTTTTCTTTCTTAACATAGAAGGCTTCCTTCATGCCCCTCTCAAACTACCTGTCTTCTTTGTCAAAAATGTGAGCATTCTGGTCCTCAAAAGAATGTCTTTCGTCCATAAGGTGTAGATGTACAGCAGAGTCTTGTCCAGATGAAGCCGCTCTTCTGTGCTGGGCCATGCGTCTGTGGAGAGGTTGTTTGGTTCCTCCAGTATGAAGATCAGAGCATTCCTCACTGCATTGAACTGCAGACACCCCTCTTATAAGCTTATATTTGGTCTGGGAGTTTTGTCCTTAGGAAGCACTAGTCTCTGTTTAAGGGTCTTGTTTGGTTATAAATGTATCAACGTTACATAATTTGATAATCCATCCCTTATTTACACACCTAACAATTCCTATTAGATAAATATAAAAGAGTTAAAACCTCTGCTTTATGGGTTATTTTCACAGATTATGTCTTCCTGAGTTGGTTTGGAGTCGGATCCAAGTGATGAACAAGTAAGCTAAGGCAGCCCAGCGGATGGTCGTCTGCCCTCGTCCCTCTCTGGTGGACATTAAACGTCCCACTGCCTCATTAGAGTTAATTCATCACCAAGGACAGCTCCCACCTGGCTTCAACCTGTCTGACCTGCTGCCCTCAGGGAGGCGCTGCAGGAGCTACAGATTTAAAACAGACAGTCTGAAAAACAGCTTCTCTCTGACAGCAATAATCACCTGAACTCTAATATTCACTGATTCTTTTATGGTGGTTGCTTGTATTCATATGTAGAATATGTTGAAGGTCATCATATCTATTTTATACTGTATTTATGTTGTGTTTAGCATTAACCACTGAAAAAGTAAAAACAATCATTTTCATTGTGATCACTGAGTCTGGGAGCGGCCATTTTTACCCAAATACAGTAACAACTCACTCCTGACGTCTTCCGGCAGTGATGTCATGGTACGGTAAGCCTAGCGCGATTCTCCCCACTTTACAAGCAAAATCGATGGGAACTACCAGACACATCTGCAATCAACAACAATTATTGAAGATTTCCAGAGGACTTCACCATTGAAATTCAACAGAGCTATAGTGAAACTGACAATGCCCACGTTCATGGCAGTTGGATGTTGGAATACACTGGGTAAAAGGGAAAAAAACATTTGTTATTTCACCTTTACGTTTCCTGATCCTCCACGGATGGTTTCGAAGAAGAACATTTTGAAGAAGAATGTTTTCTAGATGACTTGGATAATAGCACGTTGTGACAAACACCAGATACAGCACTGGGACTTGATCAACAGCCGATATCACACCGTGACGTCACAAACCAATAGGTGGCAGTAGTGTTCTTTGACAAACATGGATTCCTCCAGTGAAGCACATTCAAATGAAAATTACTCTTGATTAAAAATACTTATCATTTATTTAACAATATGTAATAATTTTATATTTAAAGTACTTTCAGACGTTAGAATTCTGAATGTGACCAGACTTCTCCTTTAAACCGTCAGCCAATGTGCTCTTTCCATGTTTTTTTTTTTATTTTGAATTATTTCTTACTCTTTTGCTATGAGCTCCCATGAAAACCCCACCTTCTCCCCATACTGCCCACAGCCTCCATTTCTTATGGCCATTTTTTGGAAGCTTATAATCTATAATGGACCTTGCTTTCTGCAGACTCTGAGCAGAAACTCCTCTCATGCTATGGTATCAAGCAAGATCTCAAGTCAGCTGCTGAGATTGATCTCAAGAAACTCAGGGTCCTTGAGCCAGACCCTTAACTCCACACTGCTCCCTGGGCACTGCATAGTGGCAGCCCACTGCTCCCCAAGGGGATGGGTTTAATCCAGAGATGAATTTCTCTAGCGTGAGATTCATAAAGTTCAAGAATTATTATTATAGGGAAACACTCCCATGGTCAAATGAATATTTTATCACCTTAATTATCACCAATAATTATCATTTTTTCCCCTCTTTGTTTCTAAAATTACCACTATCCAATCCAATTCAATCCACTGTATTTATATAGCGCGATTTAAATAAACACAAGGTTTCCAAAGTGCTGCACAAAAAAGATAAAATAACGAAAATAAATAAAAGTAAATAAAATTAAATAAAAGCACTTCCCGCACAGGATAAAAATATGCATATGTATACATAAAATCAACATGTGTATACATAAAATCAACACTCTACATGGTGTCAAAAGCCAAAGAAAAGAGGTAGGTTTTAAGAAGAGTTTTAAAATGAGACAGAAAGGTGGGCTGTCTAATGTGCAGCGGCAATCCATTCCAAAGTTTTGGAGCTGCAACAGAAACTTAACACTAACTTAACAGGAAGGTGTAGCTACAGCAGCAGCTGGCCCTTCCCAGTCAAACACCAGCCGAATGGCAGCCCACTTCCCTGCAAGTCCCAAAAAAATCCCCTCCAGCCATTGGAGTGACCCCCTCTTGCAGATTTATTTACTCTGACTCCACCCTTTGACTGAATTACAGAGTCTGACCAGGAGATGACGCTTCTCTTTAGATCTTAATGTTCACAAATCATGACAGAAAGAATATTTTAGTCAAAATATTGATGTTTAAAAAAGGAATCTTAGGGGACCAGCCAAGGGCCCATCAAGGAAAGTGGGAACATTTTGAATGGCTACTACTGTAATCGGTGCTTTTTTTCATGGTGAGAGAGAACCGCTTAAAAAGAAAAAGTGATCATTTAACATTGCTTACAACATAAAACTGTGTTTAAATTAGGGCTGCAACGGTCATTTTGCAAAACGATTAATCTATCAATTAATTTTTTGATTAACTGATTGATAATCAGATAGTAGAATGTTCCGTACATAAGATTTTTTACTAAATTAAACCAGGTGAAACTGAAACTTTTCCACTTAAGGAGTTCTGTGAGCTAAAGCCATGTTTTACAATCTTTCATTCAGTCTGTTTCATTATAACCAGAGGCGGATTTAGGAAATTTGGGGCCCTAGGCAAAGACAGGCAGGGGGCCCTCTAAATTGAGAAAACAATGCATAAAACAGACCCATTCTTCTCCCTTTTCTTGTTGTTTTCCTCTCTATGTTTTGTTCTCAGCTGATTTTTCATGTTGTCTCAAACGGAATGAGAGGTTCTTCCAATCACTAAGTTCACTTAGCCGATTGCTCCTTCCTGTGTTTCCAAAAAGGCGAAAATAACCCAGTTCTTCTTTTCCCTGTAGACAAGCCATGATCTGCTTATCTGTTCTCCATTTTTCATTTGGATGAAATAATATCTGCATGAATCATGACAGGAGATAAGATAGAGGAGAGCAAGAGGCGGGGTTACCAATCTACTTGCTCGCTAAAAGTTCGCTCCTTTAGATGTTGTCACCAAAGTCTCCAGTAGCAGAAAAAAGTCGCTAGATTTTTTGTTTTCAAATGGTTTGCTGCTGTCTGTTTGGACCTTTCTTCATGTGCACAGTAAAGCCAGGCATACACTGTGCGATTTTTTTGCCCTTTTCGGGATGACTTTCCAGTCGTGCTACCTATTTTAATTGGCCTGACTTTCAGCCTGATCGTGCGTCGTGCAGAGAACAGGAGGTAATGAGGGGCGATCAGCCTCTCACGACCACCTCCCGATCAGGAATCGTAAGGTCTGGAGAAAATCATGTTTGATATTCAGTCGGCTGTCGTAAGGTGGTCGTGGGCAAATCGCTCAGTGCGCAAACAAGGATTCTTCTTCTTCTGAGATGTAAACACAGCAGCATGGTGGAGGTGAGAATGAAATTAAGTTCCTTCTGTGAAACTGACAGATCATAGTAGCTGTGTTTGCTCAGTCATGTATTTGTCCAAATACGTCGTCGCCTTTTCTTTTTAGGGCTTTCTGCACAAAATTGCACAAATTACCAAGGCAGTGCGTTTCACTCTACAGAGCTTCTTTGTCCTTTTCTACTCATTTGGATTTTGGATAGACGATTCCGAGTAGCGCCATCTCACTGTGCAGCTGAGTCCCACCTGGTTTTTAGACGTACAGTGTGAGCAGGTAGATCGCATCAGAGCGTCAGGTCGCACAGTGAGAGAACAAACATCGTGAGCTGTGAACTTTTAAACCCTGCGGTTTCGTCATACATTGTGCTTAAATGGACTGATCCAATATGGTGGACGCTGGAGGGGGGGGGGGTTCTGAGACACATTTTATATTATTAGCAAAGATTCCCAAAGAAGTAAATCATGATAATCTAATTAAAATCAAAATAACTCCAATTGGGGAAAAAGTTAAAATAATTAAATGCGGTCTGTTTAACATAAGATCGCTTTCCTCTAAAAGTCTGCTAGTTAATGACTTGATTTGTGATAATCACATTGACTTGTTTTGCCTTACAGAAACCTGGCTGCAGCAAGAGGATTATGTGAGCATAAACGAGGCAACTCCTTCAAGCTATTTAAATTTTCACATACCCAGAAGTTCTGGGCGAGGAGGAGGAGTAGCAACAATCTTCCAGTCTGACTTACTGATTACTCCCAAAACAGTTAATACCTACAACTCTTTTGAACATTTAACCCTTAATTTCCCTCATCCAAATTTCAAGGCAAGAAAACCTCTTCTTCTTGTAACTTTGTATCGTCCGCCAGGTCCTTACTCTGAATTTTTAGATGAGTTTTCAGAGTTCCTTTCTGATTTGGTATTAAATACTGACAGGGTCATCATAGTGGGAGATTTTAACATCCATGCTGACATTGAAGGCTATAGCTTAAGAGCAGCCTTTAATGCTATCTTAGACACTATTGGCTTTGTTCAAAATGTGAATAGTCCCACACATTCTCATCTTCATACTTTGGATCTTGTGCTGACATACGGCATAGAATGTGAAGAAATAACAGTATTTCCTCACAACCCTGTCCTCTCTGACCACTTTCTAATAACCTTCAGGATTACTTTAACAGAGTTCTCCTCCCCCAAAAGAAGGTTCAATTTTAGTAGATCTTTATCAGATAGTGCAGTTATAAATTTTAAAGAATCGGCTTCACTTTCTCTCTCCTCTGTGTCGCTAAACAGTGCTGCAGAGTGCAAAAGTATAGCTTATTCCCCTTCACAGGTTGATGATTTTGTTGATGGGGTTGCTAGTTCTCTGCGTACTGCCTTAGACAACGCAGCTCCTTTGAAAATGAAAACCGTTAAAAATAGAAAGCTTGCTCCTTGGTTTAATGCAGAGCTGCGTACTTTGAAGCAAAATGCTAGGAAACTGGAGAGAAAATATCGCTCCACAGGCCTGCAGGAGTCCTTCCTAGTCTGGAAAAATGGTTTACTGCTGTATAAGAGGACCCTTTGTAAAGCAAGAGCAGCATACTTCTCCTCATTAATAGAGGAGAATAAGAATAATCCTAGATTTCTTTTTAATACAGTTGCCAAACTCACCCAGAGCCATAGCCCTGTTGAACCGTCCATTCCACCTGCTCTTAACAGCAATGATTTTATGGGATTCTTTATAAATAAGATTGATGTTATTAAAAATAAGATCATAAGCACTCCTCTATCCGCGATTGTACCTGAGGTAGTCATGGAATCTGAACCGGGTTTAGACTGCTTTGATCCAGTTGAACTTTCTGAATTAGCAAAATTATTGTCTTCATCTAAGCCTTCAACTTGTATGTTAGATCCAGTTCCAACCAGGTTATTTAAGGAGGTATTCCCTTTGATCTCCTCCTCCATTTTAGATGTGATTAATCTATCTCTGTTACAGGGATATGTACCTAAAGCTTTTAAGGTTGCTGTAATTAAACCTCTGCTTAAGAAACCGTCTCTTGACCCAGATGACTTGGTTAATTATAGACCTATATCCAATCTTCCTTTCTTATCCAAAATTCTTGAGAAAGTAGTTGCCAAACAAGTTTGCAACCACTTACACCATAATGAACTTTTTGAAGAGTTTCAGTCTGGCTTTAGAGCTCATCATAGCACTGAAACAGCTCTGGTGAAAGTCACTAATGATATTCTCATGGCCTCAGATAATGGACTTGTATCTGTGCTCGTCCTGTTGGATCTTAGTGCTGCATTTGATACAGTTGACCATAATATTCTTTTAGAAAGACTTGAATATTTTGTTGGAATTAAAGGAACAGCACTAGACTGGTTTAAATCTTATCTATCTGATCGAATTCAGTTTGTTTATGTTAATGATAGATCTTCAACACACTCAAAGGTTACCTGTGGAGTACCACAGGGATCAGTGCTAGGACCAATTCTCTTTACTTTATACATGCTCCCAATTGGTAGAGTTATTAGACAGCATGGGATTAATTTCCACTGTTATGCTGATGATACCCAGCTATATCTGTCTATAAATCCAGATGAAGCTAACCCATTACATAGATTACAAGCATGTCTTGAAGACATAAAAACCTGGATGACTCTTAACTTTCTGCTTCTGAATGCAGACAAAACAGAAGTTATAGTCTTTGGACCAGAGTCTCTGAAAAAGAAGCTGATTAGCCAGTCACTTCATTTGGATGGGATTAAACTGATTTCAGATAATAAAGTAAAAAATCTTGGTGCTGTTTTTGATCAGGACCTGTCATTTAAATCCCAGATCAAAGAGGTTTCTAGAATTTCCTTCTTTCATCTGAGGAACATTGCAAAAATTAGAAATCTCCTGTCCAGGGGTGATGCTGAGAAACTAGTCCATGCATTTGTTACTTCAAGGCTGGACTATTGTAATTCTTTACTATCAGGAAGTCCACAAACTGTAGTTAAAAGCCTTCAGCTGATCCAAAATGCTGCAGCCAGAGTTCTGATGAAAATTAAAAAGAGAGATCATATCTCTCCTATCCTGGCTTCTCTTCATTGGCTTCCTGTTAAATCCAGAATAGAATTTAAAATCCTCCTTCTCACATATAAATCCTTAAATGGCCAAGCTCCATCTTATATCAGAGATCTGATTGTTCCTTATGTTCCTAACAGAGCACTTCGCTCTCAATCTGCAGGTTTACTAGTGGTTCCTAGAATTTCTAAAAGTAGAATGGGAGGCAGATCTTTTAGTTATCAGGCTCCTCTCCTGTGGAATCAACTACCAGTTTTAGTCCGTGAGGCAGACACTCTGTCTACTTTTAAGACTAGGCTTAAAACTTTCCTTTTTGATAAAGCTTATAGTTAGGGTGGCTCAGGTTATCCTGAGCTCTCTCTCTATAGTTATGCTGCTATAGGCTTAGACTTTTGGAGGACATAGGGACCCCCATTTCATCATTCTGCTTCATTCTCTCTCTGTTCTCCTATTCTGCAGAATCTGTTTGTTCAATCTCTAACCTTCTGCTCTCTCTGCTTTTCCTCAGAGTAGCTTTGCCTCGTCTGTTCCTGTTTGGCTGTGACGTCATCCAGGAAAGAAACATCAGCTGTGCTGCTTCCATCAACACCCTTGTTTGTAGATGTTGGAGATCGGCCTGTCTTCCAGTGTGGTCCTGTTTCTCTGGCCGTGGCTGGGTGGATGTGCTCTCTTCATCCTCTGGCATGGGAGCTGCCTTGGAGCTCGTCTGCCTGGCTGTGTGTTTCCTGGACGGGGCCGCCTTTTACAGCTGCTTTTTGTATCTCTGCTTCTTGTATCTCTGCTTCTGTCTCCTTGAACCCCAGTCGGCCTTGGCAGATGGCCGCTCACACTGAGCCTGGTTCTGCTGGAGGTTTCTTCCTGTTAAAAGGGAGTTTTTCCTCTCCACTGTCGCTACAAGCATGCTTAGTGTGAGGGATTGTATTTGAGTCAATGAGTCAATGCAATCAACTGGTTTTACTTAGATAGAAAACTTTGTATCAATTTGACTGTATGATCTGGTACAACTGTAAAGTGCCTTGAGATGACATGTGTTGTGAATTTGGCGCTATATAAATAAACTGAATTGAAATTGAATATTATAAATCTTCTGATGGCATTTTATCAAGAGGATTTTTATCAAAAACTTAATTTATGTGCACAAATAAGGAATAGTTGTATTAACTATACAGGTATCCAGAGTTTTATGGGGCCCCCTGGAACATGGGGCCCTAGGCACCTGCCTTGTATTGCCTAATGGTAACCCCCCCTGATTATTATAACTATGGTGGCCTTGTGGTCCAACAGAACGCGCAGGATCCAAGTTATTGCTGGAAACGCATCTGTGATTGATTTTAGAGGCTCTGTGTGCCCTCCCACTGCGGTGATGGTGATGGGGGGGGCTTCCTGCCAGATGTGCAGATGAACATGTCCAGCCTGCACATCCGTATTTCAGAGTAGTGCGGGTTTTGGTGTTGTGTTTTTTTTCTCAGGTTGCGTAAGTCTGTCTCTGAGCAGGAGGATGGAAGGAAGCGAAGCGGATGAGAATGAGAGCTGCTCGGTGTGGAAACAGTTTCAGGCAAAAGCAAAGCCTCTGCTGAGTCCGAAACTGAGCGGCAGAGAGCCGGACGATCAGAGCAAACGGAGCATGTGGATGTTTAAGAAAACAAGGCGGAAGGAGACCGTGGCTTTGGACCGGGTCATCTCCTCCTCTCAGCCAGACTTGCTCTTCTCCTCTCAGGAGGTTCCGATCAGCGGCAGAGCGGCCGGGAGCGGATCCCTCCTCGGCCGGGAGAAGATGCACTCTTCCATCAAGCGCAGGTCCACGGGCGCGTCTAAACCCACGGTAGCTCAGCTGCTTCAGTCCCACCATAAGAGCTCCTCGCTGGGCTCTGCGTGCCTGGAGAGGCTGGCGGAACCTCCGAGCGGCAGCCGCGCGGAGGAAGGAGCCACAGCGGAGGAAACACATCTGGAGGGGAGGGAGGAGGTGCAGGCGGTGAGTCCTGGTTCGGTTCGGTTCGGTCTGCAGACCGCGGGATTAATGGAAGCTTTGATGGATGTTTTTAAATGTCAAAGGGGGAGGACGTGTTTCCAGGAAGTAGGAACATATCGGTGTTAAATACCACAATCTAATAAAACAGCCTGGCCACCCTAACTAATAAAAACACAAAGTCAAGTCCTTTTAAAGTGGAAGGCTGATGGCTTTATTTGATTTTTTTATTCATCAACCCAAAGCTCAGTCTGTCAGATCAATACGAAACTCAGTTTCCTGATTTATTTATTCACTTATCTCAACAATAAAACAGAACTGGTTCTGCTGGAGGTTTCTTCTTGTTAAAAGGGAGTTTTTCCTCTCCACGGTCGCTACAAGCTTGCTTAGTGTGAGGGATTGCCTTTGAGTCAATGAGTAGATGAACTTTGAATCAATGTGACTGGATGATCTGGTGAACTGTAAGGTGCCTTGAGATGACGTGTTGTTAGAGCTATAGAAATAAACTCAATTGAATTGATCAAAAATCTCTTTTCCCAAGTCCACATTGGTCAAGACAAAAAACATTCCTCGTAGGGCTAAAATAAAACCGCTTTCTCTAAAAGAGACCCACAAACCTCTTAATAACATTCTCTACTTCATCCTTTATCAACATTATTTTCTCTATCTTACATTTTGATTAAAAATGCTCATCTCTGCTGCCTTCACTTTATGTTCTTTCTAATCTACTTTCATTCCTATGTGCTATAATGAAGAATTTATTGATTTGATGCTGTGATCATGATCGGCAATCGGCAGATACAGATTTTTGTAACTGATGATCCGAAAATCTTAAAATCCTTGTCTAGTAACTACCCTGTCTAGGCTTGAGAATATTTTATCCCCTGTTGAGAGTTTAAGGGGATTGTATTGATATTATTATCTCTTGTAAATGCAAAAAATGATCATGAGCCTTTATAATTTTATAACTGTCATACTCAGCTGCACATCTTTTTAAAACTGAGTAGGCTGTTTTTAATGAATTCAAGGTGTTTCCTTATGCCTATAATTTCTGCTTGTGCTGTGCTTTCCCATATTCTTTCTTTCTGTCTTTTTATTTTCCAGTGAATCTGCATGTCTCAACTTGTCCATCCCTGGATACGAATATACCTGAAATTCCTCACTGTGGGACATGAAAGTATATGTCTTGTTCTACTCAGTCTCAAGATATTAAACTAACCATGATGGAAACGACTGCAAATATATGCATAGACTATTGCTGAATAAATTATCATACAGTTCTTTCAGTATGCAAGCTAATTGTTAAGACTTTATTGATTAAAACTCAATTAATTTCTGTATCTTTTATTATTTAGATTTACAGTATTTGGATAATTCTCAATAAGACAGTGTGAGCTTACTGATTTAGTCAGTTTTAAAGGAAAGAATGTGAGGGTAAATTACATACGATGGCTGAGCTCTATGGGGAGAACTGAGATTAAAGGCTAAGTAGAACGAGCCTCAGTTGTTGATCTGGTCATCTTATAGGAGAAGTTAGTCAGTCAGCAGGGAATGATCAATGGGTCGTTATTCATACCTAGAACTAATTTGTTTGTGGTGACTTAATGAATTAACATTATTTATAAAAAAAAAAAAAACTTTTGTCACGATCACCAAGTCTGAGAGTGTCCATTTTTGCCCAAATATAGTTATAGTTGTTGATCTGATCATCTTAACAACCCCCAAAGGTTACCTGGGTAAGATTAAGGTAATGAAATTGGTCTTAGCAGAGATTAGGGAGGATGTTATTGACAACCAGAGTATACATTGGGTGAGGTAAATTAGTCCTGTGATCAGTCTGAAGATCAGTCCAATGATAAGCCCAAGGATCAGTCCAGGGATCAGTCCTGGGGTCAGTTAAAGGATAATTGCATGGATCAGTCCAGGCTCAGTCCAAGGATCAGTCAAAGGATCAGTCCAAGAATCAGTCCAGGCGTCAGCTAAGGGATCAGTCCAAGCATCAGTCCAAGGGTTACCTAAAGGATCAGTTCAAGGATCGGTCCAGGGATCAGTCAAAGGATCAGTTCAAGGATCGGTCCAGGGATCAGTCAAAGGATCAGTGCAGGAATCAGTCCAGGTGTCAGCTAAGGGATCAGTCCAAGCATCAGTCCACGGATCAGTCCAGGGGTCAGTCCAGGGATCAGTCCAAGCATCAGTCCAAGGGTTACCTAAAGGATCAGTTCAAGGATCGGCCCAGGGATCAGTCCAAGGATCAGTCCAAGGGTTAGCTAAAGGATCAGTCAAAGCATCAGTCCAGGGATCAGTCCAAGCATCAGTCCAAGGGTTACCTAAAGGATCAGTTCAAGGATCGGTCCAGGGATCAGTCAAAGGATCAGTCCAAGGATCAGTCCAAGGGTTAGCTAAAGGATCAGTCCAAGCATCAGTCCAGGGATCAGTTCAAACATCAGTCCAAAGGTTACCTAAAGGATCAGTTCAAGGATCGGTCCAGGGATCAGTCCAAGGATCAGTCCAAGCATCAGTCCAGGGATCAGTTCAAACATCAGTCCAAAGGTTACCTAAAGGATCAGTTCAAGGATCGGTCCAGGGATCAGTCAAAGGATCAGTCCAAGGATCAGTCCAAGGGTTAGCTAAAGGATCAGTCCAAGCATCAGTCCAGGGATCAGTTCAAACATCAGTCCAAAGGTTACCTAAAGGATCAGTTCAAGGATTGGTCCAGGGATCAGTCAAAGGATCAGTCCAAGGATCAGTCCAGGAAAAGTAATATCAAAAAACCATCAGCAAGTTCAATTTACTTTACAGAGTTTAAGACCGGAAGAAATGTCAGGTGGTGGCTAGGATTATTTCTGTGCCAGTGTTTTGAGCTAATCAAGACTTTTTAAAAAGTACGAAGAAAATAATTTTCTGTGTTTCTGTTTCTACTTTGGCGTTCTATTGTAGTTGAATACCTGCACCTCCTTACATTTCAATTAGACCCACTAGGCAAGGTCAACTTTCGTAACTCTGGCACTCATTCATAGTGCAGGCAAACCACCCCAGAATGGGTTGCAATAAAATGTGGAGACAGGTTTACAGAGCCATTATCTATTCCCGAAGCTTGGTGAGAAAGAGCTAGCAACGAATTCTCTACACTGCTGAGAGTTCACGTGCGAAAGCCTGCTGCAATTACCTCTTTATACATGTTTTAAAACATGTTTACCATGTGAAGCTGTGACTTGTTCCTGAGTTTTAACAAACCTCTCAGCTTTCTACCACAACTTTAAAGAACAGGAGGAAGTTTGTTTTGGAATCAGGTCTGACATTAGATCCAACTCAACATCAGAGCATGTCACTGAAAATGTTTTGTTTGAAAATCCTTTTTTAAAACTTTTTAAGCATTTTTAAAGCAACAATAGCCATTTGTAGAAGGATGGTTTCTTCAGTTCTAAGGAAAGTGGAAAGCTGGAGGCCTTGTCACATGTGGGAAAAAAAGAAAAATGTGTGGAATGAGTGGGATGGTGAAATGTTGTTTCAACCTTCTCAGGCACGGTGGGCTCCTATTGTTGGGGAGAAAGTTTCTTTAGATGTTTTCCATAATGTTTTTTTAGACCTGCTTTGTCAGAATATTGATTATCTCTGCAATTTGGTAACAGCAGGAGAATCTGGTAAAACATCCATTAATCCTTAGAATGCTGAGAGGTTGGTGTGAAGCTGAGCTGGAAAACGTTTCCTTAAAGGACTTTAAATATGAAATTATTACATACTGTTCAATAAATGATAAGTGTTTTCACGGTGCGGTATCGGCTGTTGATCAAGTCCCAGTGCTGCATCTGGTGTTTGCCACAACGCGCTATTATCCAAGTCATCTTAAAAACATTCCAAATGTTGGCTAGATATTACGTGTTTTTTCTCTGGCCAGAAGTTTGATGGCAAATCCTCCCTCTTCAAGTTGGCAATCCAACGATGAACCTGTTCGTGGAGGATCATTAATCGGAAAGGGTGAAATAACTAATATTCTTTTTCACTTTTACCTGATGTATTACAATTATTAACTATAGCTCTGGTGAATTTTAATGGTGAAGTTCTCTGGAAATCTTCAATAATTGTTGTTGATTGCAGATGTGTCTAGTAGTTCCCATTGATTTTGCTTGTAAAGCGGGGAGAATGGCGCTAGGCTTACCGCACCATGACGTCACTGCTGGAAGTGTTGGGATCCTGAGGCTTGCCCACCAGAGGGCGCCGAGGATCCTCTTCTGTTTTTTGTTTTCTTTTAGGGACTGGGTTACAGTTGGGATCTGGGGATGTACCACCTTTCTCCAGCAGAGTGCGCCGTGGGTCTCCTGGGCTGGAGCCCTCCAGCACACCTGGAGCTCGTCTGCTCATCAGGAACCTTTCCTACATAAGCAGCTGCCAGACCTTCCTTCAACGGTGCAGTGTTGACCTTAGTTTGGTTAGCAAACCTGAGCCTCTGTTACCAAAAAGAATCTTTGTTATCTCAAGTGAGAAAACTGATTCTAATCTGCCTCTGTCTTTGCTCACAGGAAACCCGCCTCAAGCCTGAAGCTCTGGGTGAGCTTAACCTGCCTACCAGCCCTGGTGAGCCAAACCTGAAGATCCCAGTCTGGATTTCTCCTGCTGCTCTCAGAGAAGAGCTGGAAACTCTGATCAAGGTCTGCCATTCAAAGTCAGAAGCTATACGCTGCTGCTGCTTGTGCACTCTGCTGAACCAACAGTCTCTGGACCCAACGGTTCCCTCTCTCACAAGTTAAGCCTGGACTCCTTCAAGGTAGACTCAGAAATATCTAAAGACTCAATTAATCTTCTGACTGCCTGGCTAATCAAACTGTCCATCACTGCAGACATCAGTGAACCCAACCCGGACCAGTACCTGATCCTGTTCATGTTCTTTTGTCAATCTAACTTCAAATAAACTCTGTTAAACTTTTACTCAGCCTCCGTTTGTGTTCTGCATGTGGGTTTAACCTAAACCAATCATGACAGGAAGATGGCAGGAGGGAGGTGTTACTATATTTGGGCAAAAATGGCCACTTCCAGACTCGATGATTGTGACGAAAATTATAATTTAAATTTTTTTTAAGATCAATGCTAAACGTATTATGGATGGAACGATTTATGAAAATCGTCAGAACCGTTCGGTTCGACTGTCTCGGTTCGATTTGCGTGTGTTTCGTTCGGTTCATGCGCTGCTCCTTTTTCTCATAGGCGAAGCGTTTCCACTCCAGAGCAGAAGGTGGCGGTACTGCGACCAAAGCCAACCACCAGTAGTAAACAAGAAGAAGAAGAAGCGAAGCAGAGTAGCCGGGTGTAGCAGAAAAAAATCAGTTGTTGTGGAGAATTGGGTATGGCGAGTGGGAAAGAACAGGAGTTGGAAGACGCGCCAGCAGCACTTTATAGGTCTGCTGTATGGGACCGCTTTGCATTTAGAGTGACCTACGATGACGGCGGAAAGAAAGTGGATAAAAGTGCAACAGTGTGCAAGCATTGTGCAACATGTGCTGTTCATGCTAACAGCAACACGACCAACATGTCAGCTCACCTGGGGAGACATCATCCCAGTGAGACAGCTGGCAAATGGTTTGCCAAATAAATGAAGCACATGTTGGAACTAGCACTGTCCACTCTCCTACAATGCCAGAATCTAACCTACTTTTAACCTAAGACTGTCACAATGATGTATCAAATGTCAAACTGCTTTTTTCTTTCAGTTTCAACCTGACTATACAAGACATAATAGATTTTCCTAACAATCAACATATACTGAACCGTAAATCTTGACCACGAAACCGTGAACCGAAACGAACCGTGGATTTCGTGAACCATTCCACCCCTAGAACGTATTAGACTTAGGTATGAATAATGACCCATTGATCATTCCCTGCTGACTGACTAACTTCTCCTATAAGAGATGACCAGATCAACAACTGAGGCTCGTTCTACTTAGCCTTTAATCTCAGTTCTCCCCATAGAGCTCAGCCATCGTATGTAATTTACCCTCACATTCTTTTCCAGTTAAAACTGACTTAAACAGTAAGCTCACACTGTCTTTGCTGGTGAAACTAAGAGTTATTCAAATACTGTAAATCTAAATTACAAAAGATACAGAAATAAATTGAGTTTTAAACAATAAAGTCTTAACAATAAGCTTGCATACTTAAAGAACTGTATGATAATTTATTCAGCAATAGTCTATGCATATATTTGCAGTCGTTGTTTCCATAATTGTTTGTTTATTATCTAGAGACTAAACAAATAATACATATACTTTCATGTTTATATTCCTCAGTCCTCATAGTGATGGGACTGGACTGATCCAGGGCAAGTTGAAACATGCAGATTCACTGGAAAATAAAAAAGACAGAAAGTAAGAATATGGGAATACACAGTAAGAATTAGAGCCAAAGGAAAAACTTTGAATTCATTAAAAACAGTATACTTGAAATGTGCAGCTGAGTTTAATAGTTAATTATACAAGTGCATGTTTATATTTTGCATTTACAAGAGAGTCAAGAAGTTGAATAATATAAACGCAATCACCTCAAACTCTCAACAGGGAATAAAATATACTCAAGCCTGGAAAGGATAGTTACTAGACAAGGATTTTAGGAGTCGAGCACCGATCATCAGTCACAAATCTGTATTTGCCGATCATGATCACAGCATCAAATCCATAAATTATTCGTTATAGGAGGTAGGAAAGAAAGTAGATTAGAAAGTATCATAAAGCGAAGGCATCAGAGATGAGCATTTTTATCAAAATGTAAGAAAATGTATGTGGATGTTGCTTTCAGTTTGGGCTCATGGTCCACCAGGGGGCCCAAAGAAGGGGGGGGGGAAAAACAATTGAGCATGGCTATTGACCAAACTATGAAGACTGCCTTTGAGCTTCTCACATACCTTTAACAAAATGAGATGTGTGTGTTTTGGGTAGCTCTCAGGATAGCCTGCACTCTGTCTGTGACAGTTGCCTCAGCAGAGGAGCTTCAAAGCTGAAATACTCAAAAACATACAGGGATTCATCAATGACTGAGGAAAGACTGAGTGGACTTGCAGTTATTAGTATTGATAACATTTTTCCAGCATTTTTTATTGTTATTACACTGTCATAAGTACAGCGCAACAAAATACACTCTGCATTTAACCCATCCCCTTGGGGAGTAGTGGGCTGCAATCGGGGGGCGCCCGGGGAGCAGTGTGGGATACGGATCTGCTTAGAGTGGCAGTCTGTGGGAGTGGGTTTCAATCTCACGACCTCAGGATTCTAAGCTCTTTGCTATAACCACTAGGCCCCCCCTTTTTCATTTTCTTTTTGGCCTAGTTGGCCATGCGATACAATACAATGATGTTGTCAATGACTTTACCTCCAGAAAAGCTAGGAAGGAAGATTTTTGAGGTCATTATTGAACCTTTGCGGTTCTTTGCTTTCTTTATTTAAGTATCTTTGTTTATAACATTCTGTTTTTGATTATATTAATGTTTGTATATTTTGGTTTTATTTACAAGATTACATCACTGTATTCGTTTATAATATTGGCTATAACATTATAGTTTGACAATTGTGTCAATAATGTTCTAGCATATTCTGTGTGGTTGGAGGGGGAAACCCAAATCTATCCAATTCAGTTTATTTCTATAGTGCCAGTTCAAAACAAATGTCATCTCAAGCACTTTACAGTTCACCAGATCATCCAGTCAGATTGATTCAAAGTTTTATATCTAAGGAAAACCAGTTGATTGCATCGACTCATTGACTCAAATGCAATCCCTCACACCAAGCATGCCTGTAGCGACAGTGGAGAGGAAAAACTCCAACAGGAAGAAACCCCCAGCAGAACCAGGCTCAGTGTGAGCGGCCATCTGCTGAGGGCGACTGGGGTTCAAGGAGACAGAAGCAGAGACACAAAAAGCAGCAAAAAAAAGGGTTCTGTCCAGGAAACACAAAGCCAAGCAGATGAACTCCAAGCAAGCTTCCATGATTAGGAGAGCGCATCCAGCCAGTCACAGTCAGAGAAACAGGACTACACTGAAAAACAGGCCGATCTCCAACAACTATAAACAAAGGTGTTGATGGCAGCACAGCCCATATCAAATCAAATTCTGCTTAGGGCCCCCAAGAGGCTCGGGCCGGCACTGTTTGCCGAATTAGTCCATCTATGCTTTATGGATCAGGAAAAAGCCTTAGACCATTTACCTTAAGTCAGAATTGTTCTTGTTGCATGTTTGACCCCTGTAGGTCTGCCCTCTGTCACCGATTCCTGTTCATAACCTTCATAGACCAGATTTGTAGGTAGAGCCCAGCACCAGATTGGATCTAGTTTGGGGACTAGCAGATTTCTTCTCTGCTTTTTGTTGATGACCTTGTTTTGCTCTCCCCCTCTAAGCAAGGTCTACAGCTGAGAGGAAGTTCAGCTTATCCAATTCTAATCCATAGCTGAAAACCAGAAAACAAGTGATTTGCCTTCCAAAGATGACTTAGAGTTTAGACCTAGACAATTTTTATTGTCATTTTATATACATAAAGTTTATAGAAAACAAAATTTTGTTTGGTACTGTATATCACACAGTAAATAATCATTTCCATTTCATAAAGCGTAGCAGTGATCAAATATAAACTGTTTGGGAGAAAAAAATGGTGCAAAAATGCATTGGTATGGATGTCCAGAGCATTAGTATTTCTGGTGCAAACATGCAGTGGTGTTCTTAGTGTGATGCAGAGTTTACTGACATGATTTAGAGTTTTCTCAACAGTTCAGCTGTCTGATGGTGGTGGGGAAAAAACTATTTCAGAATCTGCTGGACCTGCAGCGGATGCTGCGAAGCCTCTTCTTAGCAGGGAGAACAGATATTGAAGGGAAGCTCCAGTGTACATACACAAAAACTAAGTGAATTAATTAATATTATCAAAGACTCATTCATCTTCTTCTGTAGGTTCTTTCATGTAACCTATGTTGTTTCAGTAGTTTGTAGTTTTCACATAGTTTATTAAACATAATAATACTGGGATAGAGATGATCAGGTTTAATAATAGTGCACCAGAGTTTAATTACTTTTATAACAGAAACTGATTGTCTCTAAGAGCTGAATCAGTTTCCTTTTGAGTAAACAAGCCGAACAAACAGAGACAATATTTTTCTTTTTGTTAATGATTAATAACTTGCTTGAAATTAAAGTTCAAGCTATTGACATTTACTGGTGGTGAGGACACACTGGACTTTTAAGAGCCAGATGTCCAGCCTTACAGGTAGCCGAGTTACGAACAGAAAATTTTTATTTCTTTGCATTTGACCAACATTCATGACATTGTGATTCTAATTTTTGTGATCTACTGTATTGGTTTTTGACGCCAAGTATTGATTCTTGATTTAAAAAAAAGGAATAAATAATATAAATGAATGGTTGTCTCACATCAGCCAAAAACAAGTGGAAAACAACTTCCAGTCCAGTAGCTGTCGCTGCGGATGTGTTGATGTTCCCAGTCTCAGGATACTGCGACGAGTCATCCATAAACGAAACAAGGAGGAGGCTGATAAAATGCACCCGCTTCTATCACATTTCAAGTGAGATGTTTTGATGCATTTTGGCTTTAAAAACAAAGAACGTAAAAACATAAATTAATATGACGCATGTAATTTGCAAAAGGGGAAATGTCATGTCAATGTTTTCATTTCATTGGTGTAAAGGACCACTGAGGCCATGTATAGCAGCACTGAGTATCCTTATTTTGTTATTTTAAATTTTATAAATCCTAAGCACTTTTTGTCAGTGTGTCCACTCCAGTAATAGTAATTGTGTCCAGTATATGTTTTCATGGCAGTACCTCCAAAAGTCCTTTTTAAATAAATACAGCTATGTATGAATTCAGTTGCTTTCAGTTATGTATCAATTGAAGACACTATTCAGATCATAAACAGCCAGTCAGCCTCTGGTAAGGGTTGTATCTTTTTCTAACAGTGTTCAGTGAAAATAAACTAAATAACAACCTGTAGACTTTGAAACTGTCGAAGAACAGTTAGACAGTTAGACTGCTGGGCGTGCTTTAGTGGTTAGGGCACACGACCCATGTACAGAGGCCTTAGTCCTCGACGCAGCCGACCCGGGTTCGAATCCATTTTGTGGTCCTTTGCCGCATGTCTCTCCCCCTCTCCTGTCAGTCTACTGTCAAAAACCAGCCACTAGTGCTGTAAAAAAAAAAACAGATCTGCTTAAAGGGAATGCTGTTTTGTTTTACATCAGGCCCTTGATTTTACTCTATTACATCATGTTCTACTCAGCCAGATGAGTTTTTTTGTCATTTGGAGCTGTTCTGAAGATATTCCGTTAGGTTATATGGTAAATGGCATGTACTTATATAGCTCCTTTATTCAAGTCAGGAGACTTGACCAAAGCGCTTTACACTACATTCATTCACCCATTCACACACACACTCACACACCAAGTAATGTCTTCCTTTGGGCAAACGACTTGGGGGCGCACGCGCCGGCAACCATTCATTCATCCTGTCCGCTGAACTGCTGCTAGTTTTACTCACATGCCTGGAAGATGTCTAGTGCTACTACCACAGATGATCTTGCTCTCGAAATGGAAGTGAACGATTCAGATTAGCTAGCCGAATGAATAGAAGGGGTAGAGCGTAGCCGCCTGTGGCCCAGACTGCCTGACACAACTCCAGTCCGGCGCGCGGATGACGTCATACACACTCTGCTTTGTTTTTAAAAGATATAAATATAAATAATATAACCGCAGATGTCTGGGCGACAGTGATTCGCCTACATGTTATGAATGCTGGCGTACCATAAACGATAAATTATGAACAGTTGTGCCTTCAAGTCATTGCCCATAGGAAGACGTTACTTGGATATAACCTAACGGAATATCTTCAGAACGGCTCCAAATGACACAAAACTAATATGGGTGAGTAGAGCATGATGTAATAACGTAAAATCAAGGGCCCAATGTAAAAAAAAACGGCGTTTCCCTTTAAGCCAGGCAAACAATGTACGATTTTTTTGCCTTTTTCGGGACGATTTTCCAGTCGTGTGAGAATTTTTTCGATTGGGCCGACTTTCAGCCAGTGTCCTGCGTCATGTAGCATACAGGGAGTAACGAGGGGCAATCAGCCTCTCACTAACACCTCCTGATCAGGAATCGTAAGGTCGGGAGAAAATCAAAGATTTTTGAATGTCAGTCGGCCGTCGTGAGGTTGTCGTGGGCGAATCCTGCTGTTGAAGCAGAGCTACGAGCCGACTTACCAGAACCTCGAGCACTGCTCATGTGCAAACAAGGGAGTTCTTCTTCTTCCAGATTGACGAGTCCGACCAGCGCCATCTCTCGACGCTGAGTCCGACGGGTGCTTTTTAGACGTGCAGAGTGAGCAGGTATATCGCATGAGAGCGTCGGGCTGCAAAGTGTGAGAACATGTATCATGAGCTGTGAACTTTTAAACTCTGTGGTTTTGTCGTACAGTTTGAGCTTGTTGCACACAGTGAGCCAGGTGCTGCTTGATGTTTCTGGCTGTTTATGGAGCCGTTTCCTTTTCACTGTCACTATGCAAGCTAGGTGAAAAGAATTGCTTTCATAAAGATATAACATTTCTAGCCAGTTTTAAAGTGTTTTATAACCTTGACTTGGAATTTGTCTGTTTTGCCTTTTTTTTCATATAATCTTGATTAGAACCAAATTGATATCCCTTTTTGTGTCATAGATGTGAAGGTTTGTTTTTGGTAAAAGAAATGTACCTCATTGAGTAACGCATACAGATTTGCATGTTAGAAATAGGTCACTGATCTAATTCTAGATAGAATGAATTTAAAACCCATGAACTGAAACTAGAAACTATTTCCTGGGTGTTATTTTCTCAAATCTTTTAGTCGCCTTCTATTAAAGCAACTAGTCATTCTTACCCTGACTGTTCCTGGACATTATGTTTTGCTGTTTCTGGTTGGCCTTTTTTATTTTTATTTTTAGTCCACTGTAAACCCAGCAAAAGCCTTTAAATTTATGCTCATAAGCATAGCATTTTTTATTCCCCCTCTGGAATTAAACAGGGCATTCTCAAACTGTGTAACATGTCAGCATCAAAATAAAGATTGGGAGATGAGAGCGCAGACGTGGTGGAGTCAGTTGGGTATCTGATATCTGGAGTTTTTCCAACTGTTTTTCCACTGTACTGGAAGAAGACCAGTGCAGAGCCAGAGTCTGTCAGAAGCACCGTATGTCTGGGATTCCTTCAGAGATCAGCTGTAGAGATCATAGGCATTTTTAGCCTATATTTTGGGATGAGGAAGCAGCCCTTATTTGAATCAGAGTACCGCTCAAATATGAGTAGTTTTTTTAATACTGTATGCACTTTTTACAATAAAATACAAAAAAATGTTACATTGTAAAAAATATACAGTATTTGGTTATTTAAATCTTTCAATGATGTTCTAGTTCATCAGAAATAATGATAAACAAACAAGTAAACCAGTCTAAGGGAGCTCCTTAACTAAAATGTTGACCAACACTTTAAGGATCTTGTTCGAGATCCCGGATACAAGCGGCTGAAATTAGCTTTCTCCGCAGGGTGGCTGGGCTCTCCCTTAGAGATAGGGTGAGGAGCTCGGTCATTCGGGAGAGGTTCAGTGTAGAGCCGGTTCTCCCCCACATCGAGAGGAGTCAGTTGAGGTGGCTCAGACATCTTTTTCGGATGCCCACTGGATGCTCCCTCGGGAGGTGTTCCAGGCACGTCCCACCGGGAGGAGGCCCAGGGGACGACCCAGGACACGCTGGAGAGACTATGTCTCTCGGCTGGCCTGGGATCGCCTAGGGCTTCCCCCAACAGAGCTGGAGGAGGTGTCTGCGGAGAGGGAAGTCTGGGAGTCTCTGCTTAGTCTGCTGCCCCCGCGACCCGGTTCCGGATAAAGCGGGAGACGACGAGTACGAGTACGAGTACACTTTAAGGAAAATGCTGCATTCAGGTGTTTTCTGAAAGGTTCAGTCTGATTTCTGCACCTATGGATGGTGTGTTGGTGAAATGCTCACCAGCGAGGTGCTCTAATGGGTCTGATTGGTTTGTTTAATTATGTTTAAAACTACAACTCAATATCAATATTTAAATTTACTGAATCATTAGTAAATCATCATAATTTTTTTCAGTTTCTAGTTATTTGAATTTACAATCCATTTTATAATTGCCATTCTAAAGAGAGAGAGGCGTAGAAGGGGGAGCAGAGGAGCGAGTAGTGACAGGTTAGTAAAAACCAGGTAGGAAAACAGACAGAATAGCAGCAGGCCAAACAGCAGTTGTTAAACTGGCAAAGAAAAACCTTTCATTCAGTAGATTATGTTACTTATATCATGGAAGTAATTTTGGCACACAGAAGATAAAACTCATTTCATTAAAACTAATCCTTCTACAAAATGCTTCTTTTATCTTTGCTTGTTAGGTTTTTGGTGCACGTCTCAGATGTGATGCATTAGTGAATGATGGAATCAGTCATTAGTAAAACGCACTGAACAAGTTTCACAAATATGTGTAGAAAACAGTGAAATGAATCTTGTGTGGCCAGACAGCTCTCTGGGTGCTCAGCCCCCCAAACCTCTGGTCCTACAATCACCAATGAGGAAGATCTACATTTATTTCCTCTATTTTTTACCGATATCACATGATCTAGTAAATATCCATGGAAGCGTATAGCATTTACCAGAGAAAAAAAAAATCTGACAGCATATCTCATAATTACGAGACCATTATTTCGTAATTATGAGATATTATCAATATATTTGGTCATTATTACTTGAGCCAGTAAAGAAGCATCTCCCAGCAAACAGGTCTGCATGATCACTGCTTAATAATATCTGCATCTGTTTCACTGAACAGTTCTCTGTACCGAAGTCTGACCTGATACGCATTGGAGCTCCGCTCCTGTTTTTCACTTCATCAACAAAGTACGCAGCTATAACCCTGGGATTACAACTTGTGGAGCAAGCATGTAGCCATAGGACCCTCCGTGAAAATCCACAAACAGCTCCACAGATTCTGTATGGTTTTAGTTTTTCATATGTATGTCATGCTGCATGAAGTTGGGACCTGGTTGTTTTAAACGATCCTGAAGCCTCAGCTGCAGTCATTGAGGATCTAGGGTTTTGAGAAAGTACCGGCGGACAGTTCTTTGGGACACCACCAGCTGGAAAGCGTTTTAGATGCATTAATTTATAAACATAAAGCATCCCTTGCTGGTTTAATTGCTCCTGCAGGAACAATGCGATTTCCAGCGAGTCAGAGCCGAGTGGGCTTTTTTGCCTAAACAATTCTAAGGACTTACTGCGCAATGCTGACAAACTAAAACTAATTCCATCCACATTGAGGAAACTCAGTATTTCCCAGTGTATCATACCAAAAAGGTAATAAAAGCAACTTAAATCACACAACCCACTCATTGTTCACGTTTCATGTGGCGTAGCTCAGCAATGATTGTCCTTCCTGATCTTCTAAATATAACATATTGTCTTATGATTATGAGATCTTATCTCGTAATTATGAGAAAAGATCTCATAGTAACGAGATAAAATCTCATAATTAAGCTGTCAGAATTTTTTTTCTTTTGTGAATTTAAAACGCTTCCGTTAATATCTGCAAATAATAGAAAAAAGTTTCTTATTTAATCCAAAGGTGTTGATGTTTTCATCAGATGGATTTGGATTAAAAGTGTTTTCTGTTTATTTTCAGTCTGGTCTCATCAGATCATTTTGCTTCTGTCTCTGTCTGTATTTTTGAGATACTTGAAGTTTGACCTCCTAAGTTCAGACTTTAAGGGCAGCAGCAGCACATCCTTGTCTGCACATGCTGGCCTGAAACGCGTGTGACCTGATGAGGCTGTTGTCCTGTTTTCTGTGATCATACCCTTAAGTGTACCCTGTAAATTACTCCTAATCCTCTGGGAAAGGATTATCATCCAGCCAATCAGCCCAGCTCATCGCTGTTAGGTTATTTTCTTGTCACTCGTCTCTTGGCTTCTTCTTGCCTGGAGTTGTATTTGAGACAACCTACTTCTCTGCTATTTTTCACTACAAACTCTCTTTTACCAATCAACATTACCTTGTGTTTTCTGAGACCCTGGATCTTTTAACATCCCCGGTGGCACAGCGCCGCCTGGCAATCCAAAGGTTTCTTCGCTGCGCCTCTACAGATGACCCCTTTTGTCTCTCCTCATCATGTGAACGCCTGCTGTCGGTGAGATTTTTTCACCTATTGGCTCACAGTTTCTGGAATCAATTGTCTATTTTCATTCAATGATAAAAGTCTTCTTATTTGTCTTTTTTATTATAAAAAGAATCAAGTAACTGAATGTGAAAATCCACTGTTAGCATAGAGAAAAAGGTAACAAACAATCTGCAGTTTAAATCATGCTTAAAGTGAACATGGTCTGAATGTATGACAGGATTGATGTTGATGGGCTTCGGGCAGATTACTTAGAGTCAGTACGTCTGTGTTTGAGCAGTGACCCAGATGGTGAATCAGACAGCAGTCCAGATTATTCCTCTCTTATCTTTGTAGATAAACAGTAGAATAGAATGAAAAGTCCTTAGCAAACAGTCCCAGTCTATTTCTAGGTTTATTCTGGGTCCTATAGTGGTTATTTGTTATCTCTTAGCAGAGGTGGGGAGTATTAGGGTGGGGCTAGACATTTTTTCCCTACAAGAATAAAGTCATAACATTATAAGAATTACATTTTAATATTATAAAGTCATAACATCATGACAATAAAGTCGTATGAAATGGGGTTCCCTAAGTCCTCCAGCTGTCTAAGCCTATAGCAGCATAACTATAGAGATAGCTCAGGATAACCTGAGCCACTCTAACTATAAGCTTTATCAAAAAGGAAAGTTTTAAGCCTAGCCTTAAAAGTAGACAGAGTGTCTGCCTCACGGACTAAAACTGGTAGTTGGTTCCACAGGAGAGGAGCCTGATAACTAAAAGATCTGCCTCCCATTCTACTTTTAGAAATTCTAGGAACCACTAGTAAACCTGCAGATTGAGAGCGAAGTGCTCTGTTAGGAACATAAGGAACAATCAGATCTCTGATATCAGATGGAACTTGGCCATTTAGGGCTTTATATGTGAGAAGGAGGATTTTAAATTCTATACTAGATTTAATTGGAATCCAGTGAAGGAAGGCTAAAGTGCGAAAAATGTGATATTTCTTTTTAAAATAAAAAAATGGACATTTTGTTGACCAGTCCAGCCCAGAAGTAACAGAGAAACTGACCGCTTTTTCAGCAGAAACAGGGAACAAATAGGTACTTGTATCATCATTGTATTTGTAGAAAATACAACTTCTAGCAAACTTAAGGACGCAAACTATTTAGGCAGATTTAATTTTAGTGAGAATTGAAAATTATTTATATTTGTTTACATTGGATTTATACATATCTAGTTTCCAGTTTATATTAAAAGTTCTTGCTTATAAAGCATTCTACTCTAGAAGCAACATAAGCATCTGATTATTTAGAGATAATCCTAAAAACTTACATTTATAAGCTACCAACAGCCAGAATAAGTTTTCTATAGACTTTTATAATTCTCTGAACACTTAAACAGAAAGATTATCTTTAACCTACAGCTCTACCTTCAGTAGTCCTGTTATAGGAGCAAGTCTGTTTATGTGATACAGTCATACATGCCTGCAGTGTTTTTTTAAAACAGCACTGTGGATAAATGTTAGATTGAATTCTACACCACACTTTAACACTTGCAGAAAGAATAACCTTTTAGTTACAGTCTTCAGCTGTAAGGGCAGTCTATAAAGTTCCCATGAGGTTGAACCACTATCTTAGTGAAGCCCTTTTTTCACCATCAACTGTTGTTGAATCTATACTCAGCATCAGTATAGCTATCCTCATTAATTAAGGACATTTTTTTAAAACTTGGAACTTTATGGACATATTTTTTATTTTGTAACTGAAACAGTGATAAACATGTTCCATATATTAAAGCTTTTTTTGTGGAAAGATCATTGTGCTTTACGTGGTTCACCTAAAGGTTGCACTCATAAAAACCTGCAAGCATAACAGCCAGCTCATAGCTGATCTCAGGGTTACAATGTCTGTGAAATCTTTGATACAGGAAAAGACACCAGCCTTCAAATTTGTAATTTGAAATTTCACACAACAGAAAAACAAAGATTTTTGTAATTGGTTGTTTTTTTTTTTTTCTCTTGCTTAGAGCAACTACAATCTGCAGTTCACATGCTTTGGACTGCAGCTTGTGAACGACTCTAAAATTAGAGATGCTACTAACAGGAAGTTTCTGCCTAGTTAACAGATTTCTCTGATAGAGGTGTTGATCAAAATGCAAAAACACTTCATGCTATTAGATCTTTACCTTTATCCCAGTCATGTTCCCTGTACTAACTTTAAAGGAGAAGTCCAGTCAGCAAGGAATAATAAATGGATCATTATCTATAACTAACACTAATACGTTTGTGGTGATTTAATGAATTTAGCATTAATCAATAATAAAAAAAAAAAACAATAATAATTTTTGTCAGGATCACTGATTCTGGGAGCGGCCATTTTTACCCAAATATAGTAACACCTCACTCCTGCCATCTTGTGGCAGTGACGTCACGGTGCGGTAAGCCTAGCGCCATTCTCCCCGCTTTACAAGCAAATCAATGGGAACTACTAGACACATCTGCAATCAACAACAGTTATTGAAGATTTCCAGAGGACTTCACCATTGAAATTCACCAGAGCCATAGGCGGATCTACTGGGGTGGCATAGGGTGGCAAATGCCACCCTAAATGACAGCCTTGCCACCCCTGCTGCCACCCCAGTTGGCAGGTAGGGGTGGCAAGGCTTATAAATTATGGATCATTTGAGAATTACGACCGCTAATTTCCAATGTCGGACTGCAGTGAATGCAGCACGAGATGACGCGAGAGCGACTGAGACTGATTGCTTTGAAAACCGAATGGGGCAAAGCGAGGGAGCCAGGGGTCATGGGGAGAGGAGAAACGGGATGAAACAGGTAAAAATTGATTAACTATCTATCGAGAAATGAAATCATAATGAAAGCACAATGTTGCTAGCATAGCTGCAATGCTGATTTTGAGATGATAAAAATCAGGTTGCAGAACGTTTTTTCTCTATCTATGATGTTAGTTAGGCCTGACGTTTCAGGCTCATAAAGACATATTTGCAGTCAACTATGACAGAAAAGAGACGATCACGTTTGGTTGTACTCAAATCAAAACGCACAAAGGCATTGGATCTAAATAAATTTGTGAAGCGTTTTGTTGAGCAACATGGAAATCACTGCATTCAGCTGTTATAGTCATGTCAACTTTATGTTATGCTCTCTCGTGAGCCTTTACAGAGCTGTTACATTTTGTTTTGGCACCTGAGAAAATCTGATATTTCCTTTAATTAAACCAAAAGTGTTAAAAGTTAAAAATGTGATACTGGTGTGAATCCTGCTTAATATGAAGCAGTGTTGTTGTTTCTTTTTTGTATATATAATATGAAACTATCCAGAAATGACCTGTATGAACCTACTCACAAGCAAAATGTATTTTTATGTTGCTTATTTTCAGATTTGTGGAGATTTTGATGTAACATACAGAACCTGCCTTTTTGTTGATTTGTTGATACAATAGTATGGAGGACCAACTCTCCCATATTTAAAAATAAATACAGAAATAAATAAATGCTTAATAAATAAATAAGCATACAATTAATTGCCACCAAAATACAAACAACAAATAAATGTAAGTAGAAATTAAATTATACATCTAGTCATAATGGTATATAACTCTTTTAATTGGCTTCTTTATTTCTTTGCCTTTTTAATATTTACCTTATTTATTTTTTTGTCATTTATTATCTTCAACTTCATTTTTTAATTACTTATATTTTTAAGTATTTATTTATTTGCATGTTATCATATTTTTGTCTGTTTTATTCTTCCTTTGTATTTTTTTACCCTAGTTATTTCTTCGCCGCTATTTCTTTCTGCCTGCCCTTTTAACATTTCTGCCTGCCATTATAATATAATTTCTAATTACATTTATTTGTTGATTGTATTTTTGGTGGCAATTAATTGTATGCTTATTTATTTATTGAGCATTTATTTATTTCTGTATTTATTTTTAAATATGGCAGAGTTGGTCCTCCATATACAGCTCTATCTGCAGCATATTTACATGCATGAAATGTCCCTTTCATGTTGCCTTGAGGAACAAATGGGGTAAATGTGTGTTCAGAGTAAACATTACATAGATGTCCAGTACCTTGTTCGGGTGCCTTGACCCATTTATTTCTACTGTGTAGTTATGCTCACTTTAGTACAGCTCAGTCCATAGATCTCTGATGGGTAACTTTTTCTTTCTATAGTTTCTTCTTGTGCAAATGCTGCAAAGCTGCCTCTCTGACAGTCAGTCTCACACATCTGCCACTCAGCACCTGTGTCTTACCTTAATACCTTTCCTGTCATAAGGCCCCTCTAGAAGTAGTGTTATCATTCTTCTATCTCCTATTAAGTGAGATCACATTGTACGATGTATTATTAATATGAACCGTTTCACATGAAACACTAGTACTGTACATACTATTCTCACCAAACTGTGATAACTGTGATTAAATTCAGTGTAAACAAATGCCATATGTTGCCACCCCTAAAAAATTCCTGCCCCCCTCTTGCCACCCCATAAATATTTTTCTAGATCCGCACCTGACCAGAGCTATAGTTAAACTGACAATACCCACCTGCATGGCAGCTGGAATACATCAGGTACAAGTGAAAAAGAATATTACTTATTTCACCTTTCCGATTCCTGATCCTCCACGGACGGGTTTGTCGTTGGTTTGCCAACTTGAAGAGGAAGGATTTGCCATCAAACTTTTGGCCAGAGAAAAAACAAGTAATATGTAGCCAACATTTGGAAGAAGAATGTTTTCAAGATGACTTGGATAATGGGACTTGATCAACAGCCGATACCGCACCGTGACGTCACAAACCAGTAGGTGGCAGTAGTGTTCTTTGACAAACATGGATTAAAATCACGTATCATTTATTGAACAGTATTTAATAATTTCATATTTAAAGTACTTTTCAGACGTTTGAATTGTGAATATGACTGGACTTCTTTTTTAATAAGCGAGGTGCATTAGGAGGCTGCTAATGGCTTTATATAAATCTTTTCAAGTCCGTTATTTTATATAATTAAAACATGTAGACTTGACTGACTTTTCCTGGTGAATGTTTATTTATTTTCCAGTAAAAGGAATAAGCAAAAATTTAAAGCTTGAAAAGTTTAAAAAAAAACTGGACCACATTGCATCACGTTTGCGGTAGAATTTTAAGGCTTCCACAAAGCCTTATTTCACAATCACTAGAAATACCCGTGTTGTTTGGAAATGGATGTTACAAACATTTTTGCTGCAGGTAGCATCTCCAAAACATTTTGTTTCCACCTCCGTTCTCTGCTTTGTGGATTGTCTTCTTCAAGTCCTACACTAAAGAAGAAAAGTAGGTATAGTTGATGCCATAGATGTTGATTGGGGTGACTACCTACTTTCTAAGGGTTGTGCAGAAACATTATGGATGCCTCTGCTCCGCCAGTGGATTTTCTGTTACCTTTACTGCAATCTTATTCATTTTTCCAAAAGTTACAGACTTTCTGTACACAGTCATTCTCTGTTCCTCTCTCTTATTTTCAGCAGTCTATCAAACATTTCCCTCTGTGCTGTTTGACTTATCAGGTCTGATTGCAATAATTTCAACAAAAATCTCACAACGAATAAATGATCATTAGATCTTTAACCCGTTGCCTTTGTTACATCACAGACACACTGTTGTTTATATTTTAGAGTGAAAACATTTAAATCCTGTGTTACGGCCAAGTTCAATAATCCACCTGCTCTGTGCTTTTATTTACCATATAGTTAAATAAATAATTATTGTTTACACAAAGGAAACCCCCTTATTCTTCTTACCATGATCTGTTGCAAAAAATATTCTTTAGGGGAGAGTAACAACACTACTGGCATTTATTCAGAATCAAATTTATTGCCAAGTAGGTTTGCACTTACAAAGAGTTTGACTTGGTGTTTATGGTGCAGGACCATATTTATTCAGAATCAAATTTATTGCCAAGTAGGTTTGCACTTACAAAGAGTTTGACTTGGTGTTTATGGTGCAGGACCATTAGATATATATACAGAATCTATGGCTATATACAACATTAAACATACAATAGACTATATACAATATATAGTCTGTACTATATAGACAGTAGGCTGTGTGTTAATGTAATGCAGGAGGTCTGGTGGCAGATGGAAGAACATTACAACCACTTCTACAACAACTAAGCTCATTAAAAATCTATCTATCTATCTATCTATCTATCTATCTATCTATCTATCTATCTATCTATCTATCTATCTATCTATCTATCTATCTATCTATCTATCTATCTATCTATCTATCTATCTATCTATCTATCTATCTATCTATCTATCTATCTATCTATCTATCTATCTATCTATCTATCTATCTATCTATCTATCTATCTATCTATCTATCTATCTATCTATCTATCTATCTATCTATCTATCTATCTATCTATCTATCTATCTATCTATCTATCTATCTATCTATCTATCTATCTATCTATCTATCTATCTATCTATCTATCTATCTATCTATCTATCTATCTATCTATCTATCTATCTATCTATCTATCTATCTATCTATCTATCTATCTATCTATCTATCTATCTATCTATCTATCTATCTATCTATCTATCTATCTATCTATCTATCTATCTATCTATCTATCTATCTATCTATCTATCTATCTATCTATCTATCTATCTATCTATCTATCTATCTATCTATCTATCTATCTATCTATCTATCTATCTATCTATCTATCTATCTATCTATCTATCTATCTATCTATCTATCTATCTATCTATCTATCTATCTATCTATCTATCTATCTATCTATCTATCTATCTATCTATCTATCTATCTATCTATCTATCTATCTATCTATCTATCTATCTATCTATCTATCTATCTATCTATCTATCTATCTATCTATCTATCTATCTATCTATCTATCTATCTATCTATCTATCTATCTATCTATCTATCTATCTATCTATCTATCTATCTATCTATCTATCTATCTATCTATCTATCTATCTATCTATCTATCTATCTATCTATCTATCTATCTATCTATCTATCTATCTATCTATCTATCTATCTATCTATCTATCTATCTATCTATCTATCTATCTATCTATCTATCTATCTATCTATCTATCTATCTATCTATCTATCTATCTATCTATCTATCTATCTATCTATCTATCTATCTATCTATCTATCTATCTATCTATCTATCTATCTATCTATCTATCTATCTATCTATCTATCTATCTATCTATCTATCTATCTATCTATCTATCTATCTATCTATCTATCTATCTATCTATCTATCTATCTATCTATCTATCTATCTATCTATCTATCTATCTATCTATCTATCTATCTATCTATCTATCTATCTATCTATCTATCTATCTATCTATCTATCTATCTATCTATCTATCTATCTATCTATCTATCTATCTATCTATCTATCTATCTATCTATCTATCTATCTATCTATCTATCTATCTATCTATCTATCTATCTATCTATCTATCTATCTATCTATCTATCTATCTATCTATCTATCTATCTATCTATCTATCTATCTATCTATCTATCTATCTATCTATCTATCTATCTATCTATCTATCTATCTATCTATCTATCTATCTATCTATCTATCTATCTATCTATCTATCTATCTATCTATCTATCTATCTATCTATCTATCTATCTATCTATCTATCTATCTATCTATCTATCTATCTATCTATCTATCTATCTATCTATCTATCTATCTATCTATCTATCTATCTATCTATCTATCTATCTATCTATCTATCTATCTATCTATCTATCTATCTATCTATCTATCTATCTATCTATCTATCTATCTATCTATCTATCTATCTATCTATCTATCTATCTATCTATCTATCTATCTATCTATCTATCTATCTATCTATCTATCTATCTATCTATCTATCTATCTATCTATCTATCTATCTATCTATCTATCTATCTATCTATCTATCTATCTATCTATCTATCTATCTATCTATCTATCTATCTATCTATCTATCTATCTATCTATCTATCTATCTATCTATCTATCTATCTATCTATCTATCTATCTATCTATCTATCTATCTATCTATCTATCTATCTATCTATCTATCTATCTATCTATCTATCTATCTATCTATCTATCTATCTATCTATCTATCTATCTATCTATCTATCTATCTATCTATCTATCTATCTATCTATCTATCTATCTATCTATCTATCTATCTATCTATCTATCTATCTATCTATCTATCTATCTATCTATCTATCTATCTATCTATCTATCTATCTATCTATCTATCTATCTATCTATGACATCATCCTGTCAATGTTGTTAACTATAAACCACAATAGAAGTAAGACAGAGTTCAAGTCTTTTTGAAGTTATTTTTTGTAAACTTGGCACTGAACAGTTTCTTGCATCCAAGCTGCGTGTGTAAAATCCATGATGAAGAACGATTGTTAAACTGATCCTTAAGCCTGACACACGCGTGTGAGTAGAAACAAAGCTACATTAGTGTGTTGATGGGATCGTAATGGTCTAATGCTATTCATGGCTTCTTTACTTCCTGATATAGTACCACTCAGTTAATTCTTTCTAAGCAGCTTGTTAACGCTGGAAAATCCAGTCACTGATATAAGATAAAGTCCTCTGTGTTATTTTAGTTCCTCACTCATCTGCTGTCCTTTTTCCACCAAGGCAAAAGGTTATATTTGTGTGCCTAGACTATTTCGTTTTACGAATTAGGCTCTTTTCCCAAATTATTAGCTGTAGAAATAATTCCAGCAGTGATATAGCGCTGTCATCCCTCACATTACACAACGATTTTGTTTGGCCAGTGAAAGTTGGGCTAAGGCTAAAGCTGGTCGCTGATATCTAAAACAACTTTTTTTTTTTTTTTTTTTTTTTTTTTTTTTACATTTAATTGTTTTTTCAGGTTTATCTAGTTCTTTAGTTTTTGTCTCTGTCTTTTGTCTTGAATGTTATGCATTTCATCCACTTTTCTTCCATTTGAGTTTCCTGAAACAATATATCAGGTTTTCCATAATGTAGATTTCTTCTATTTTTTCAGTCCATTCTTCTTCACAAGGGGGGTCAGCCTTTCCCCATTTCCTTGTAATAGCTTTCTTATTCAGTTTATTTCTATATAATTCACAACACATGTCATCTCAAGGTACTAGCAGTTGACCAGTCAAATTGATTCACAGTTTTCTATCTAAGGAAAACCAGTTGATTGCATCGACTCATGGACTCGAAGGCAATCCCTCACACTAAGTATGCTTGTAGCAACAGTGGAGAGGAAAAACTCCCTTTTAACAGGAAGAAACCTCCAGCAGAACCAGACTCAGTGTGAGCGGCCATCTGCTGAGGGCGACGGGGGTTCAAGGAGACAGAAGCAGAAATACAAAAAAACATCTGTAAAAGGCGGCCCCATCCAGGAAACACAAAGCCAGGCAGAGGACCTGCAGGCCAGCTCCCACGTCAGAGGATGAAGAGAGCACATCCAGCCAGTCACAGTCAGAGAAACAGGACTACACTGAAAAACAGACCGATCTCCAACATCTATAAACAAAGGTGTTAATGGTAGCAGTACAGCTGATATTTCTCTCCAGGATGGAGTCACAGCCAAACAGGAACAGAGGAGGCAAACCTAGTCTGAGAAAAAGTAGAGAGAGCATAACCTTAAAGATTGAACAGATTCTGCAGAGTGGGAGAATAGAGATAGAATAAAGCTGAATGATGAAAAAGGGGTCCCTATGTCCTCCAGAAGTCTAAGCCTATAGCAGCATAACTATAGAGATAGCTCAGGATAACCTGAGCCACTCTACTCTTCTCTACTAGCTATTAACATTATCTGACTGTTTTTTACCCTTACATTGGTGTTACTCAAATGTAAAAGATATAGTACCATACAACTCATAGGAGTATCATATCCCAGAATCTTCATCACAGTTTCATGTAAATTGTTCCAAAATGTAACAATTTTAGGAAAGTTCCAAAATACATGAGAATGATTAGGACTCATTGGCCCACAATTACTCCAATCTTTGTCTCCTTATATCTATTCTTGACTTTAGGTGTGATGATAAATAGTAGATAGGAGATTTTTCCATGTGAACTCCCTCCACGTCCATGAACTGGTGGATGTCTGCTGTGTTTTCCACAAATCGAGCCAATCTTCATCATAAATTGTCATGTTAAGCTCTGATTCTCACTTTTCTTTTATATACTTGGTTGAATGTTAGTTTATCATCAGTATTTGATATAAAGTAGAGATAATTAAATTTTTGTTCCACTGCATGAATTTATCACAATTTCAATCAACCCACTGACTTCCACAGAGGGACCCCACCTGATTTCTGTCTTATAATAGTCTCTCAATAGCAGATACCTGTAAAAATCCCGTTTATCTAAATTATATTTCACCTTCAATTTTAGAAAACATCTCAGAAACAACTTTTCATAGAAGTTCGTGACCCAAAAGGAAGACTTGGGAAGTTTGTAAAATGACCATCCCATCTGTAGCATCAGTCAGACTGAAATTGGAAATGAAAACAAAGAAAAAAAATAGCACCAATTCACAACACATAATCTTTAAACAGATAGTTGAGTCAGTTCATACAGTTATATTTGGTTAAGTTTTCTAAGGAAAAGAATGCTTGTGGAGGGTGGAGTGGAAAACTCCCCTCTAACTTAAAAAACCCAGCAGAACCAGGCTCCCTTTAAAGTGACCAAACTAATAATAATAAAAGTCCAAATCCAACCTTTTCATTTGGGTGTATTAAGTCTTTTGGGAGAAAAAAGTTTAAATAAATATTTTTAGAACTGTTGTTGTTAACCCCAATAATATTTAGAGATTCTTCTAAAACTTTTCTTCAGATAGACTTTATGTTTTATGTTCAATTTGAAAATTTTTTGACTTTGAATTTCACCAGCTTCTAAACTGAACAAGGATTCATTAACACCCAAAGTTCGATGTTAAAGACTGTAGAAAAGTGAGGAATCTTGGTCACTAAGATGAGCCAGTAATACACTGTACGATTTTTGCCTTTTTCGGGCCGATTTTCCAGTCATGCAAGATTTTGTTCAATCGGGCCGATCGTGCCTCTTGCATTGTTTAGTGTACACAGGGTAACGAGGGGTGATGATCATGACTACTTCCTGATCAGGAATCGTAAGTAGTGTTGCGCAGAGGCCATTTTTTGGCCCCAATAAGGATACCCGATACCTGGCTGTGCAGTATTGGCCGATACCAATACCATCTGTTTGAAATTGATGTGTGTGTGTATATATATATGAACAATTGCATAACACTTGGATGTAAAATAATTGCCATGGTGAAGGGTCATCAACGTGCCACTGTAGATTTATTAAAAGCAATTGTTCCCTATCTTTGTATTTTCTTCTATCTCACCTGGATAGATGTACTCATTAGAAGTTTTATGGCGCTTCCATAAAAGTTACAGTTGATTGAGGACTCTTTACTTATATCAGGGTGCTAGATTTCCACTACATGTTGTGTTTGCATTCAGAACATTCAATGTAGGCTAATAAAAGCAAAGCACCTTCTAAATGCAGCCTTGGTTTGTGATAACAGGACTTCCTCCCTTTCTGTCAACAACCCCTTGTGTGACTGATAGTTGTCCTGCTAATAAACAAGTCTGTTGTTGGTCCTAAAGCAGTCATTAAAGATTTACAGGTGGATGCTTTGGCAAAGCATCTTCACTTACCTCTATGTCAGTCAGCTGGGACAGAACCTCCCAGTGTGTGTGTCCCAACCACTTTGCTTGCTGAAGAAAGGTTTTATGTAAAGATGCTGCATATCTGAATGTGAGGCGCATTGAGATTTTATGTTTGTTGAGATCAAGGTTTCTTGGCTAGTCCTTGGCTGTTCCTTGGCTGGTCCTTGGCTATTCTTTGGCTAGTCCTTCGGCTGTTTCTCGGGTAGTCCTTGGCTGTTCCTTGGCTGTTCCTTGGCTAGTCCTTGGCTGATCCTTGGCTGTTCCTTGGCTAGTCCTTGGCTAGTCCTTGGCTGGTCCTTGGCTGGTCATTGGCTAGTCCTTGGTTGGTAATTAGCTTTTCCTTGGCTACTCCTTGGCTGGTCCTTGGCTAGTCCTTGGTTGGTAATTAGCTTTTCCTTGGCTGTTCCTTGGCTAGTCCTTGGCTAGTCCGTGGCTGTTTCTTAGCTGTTCCTTGGCTGGTCCTTGACTGGTCATTGGCTGGTCCTTGGCTGTTCCTTGGCTAGTCCTTGGCTGGTCCTTGGCTAGTCCTTGGCTGGTCCTTGGCTAGTCCCCTTAGCTGGTCCTTGGCTAGTCCTTGGCTAGTCCCCTTAGCTAGCCAAGGACTAGCTAGGTCATTGGCTAGTCCCCTTAGCTGGTCCTTGGCTAGTCCTTGGCTAGTCCCCTTAGCTAGCCAAGGACTAGCTAGGTCATTGGCTAGTCCCCTTAGCTGGTCCTTGGCTAGTCCTTGGCTGGTCTTTGGCTAGTCCCCTTAGCTGGTCCTTGGCTGTTCCTTGGCTAGTCCTTGGCTGGTCCTTGGCTAGTCCTTGGCTGGTCCTTGGCTGGTCCTTGGCTAGTCTTTGGCTAGTCCTTGGTTGGTAATTAGCTTTTCCTTGGCTAGTCCTTGGCTGGTCCTTGGCTAGTCCTTGGCTAGTCCTTGGTTGGTAATTAGCTTTTCCTTGGCTGTTCCTTGGCTAGTCCTTGGCTGTTTCTTGGCTAGTCCTTGGCTGTTCCTTGACTAGTCCTTGGCTGGTCCTTGGCTAGTCCTTGGCTAGTCCTTGGTTGTTCCTTAGCTGTTCCTTGGCTGGTCCTTGACTGGTCATTGGCTGGTCCTTGGCTGGTCCTTGGCTAGTCCTTGGCTAGTCCTTGGCTAGTCCTTGGCTGGTCCTTGGCTGGTCCTTGGTTGGTCCTTGGCCAGTCCTTGGCTGGTCCTTGGCTAGTCCCCTTAGCTGGTCCTTGGCTAGTCCTTGGCTGGTCTTTGGCTGGTCCTTGGCTAGTCCTTGGCTAGTCCCCTTAGCTGGTCCTTGGCTAGTCCTTGGCTGGTCTTTGGCTGGTCCTTGGCTAGTCCTTGGCTGGTCCTTGGCTGGTCCTTGGCTACCCCCTGGCTGGTCCTTGGCTAGTCCTCTACAGTTCCTTTTTAAACATCTACAATGTTCTTTCTATCATGATTTGTGGACATTATGATCTAAAGACAAGCATCATCTCCTGGTCAGACCCTGTAATTCAGTGAAAGGGTGGAGTCACAGTAAAAAAAAATATGCACACCCATGAGAAGGTTAGTGGCTGGAAGTTGGAGGAGATACTGCTTCCCCTCGGCTGGCTTTTGACTGGGAAGGGCCATTTTGAATGGTTGCTACTGTAGTTCTCATACTTGCAGGAAGACACACTTAATTGTTTGTGTTCTCATCAGCAGTGCAGCAGGTGGGTTCTGCTCTCCTGCCTCCTGTTCTGGCTGATCTCCAACCCTGCAGAGCTGTGAATAATATATCCTAGCTGTTGTTGCATAGAGCACTTGATCGCAGAAATGGATACATTTACATTGTCACACATGTGGTTTCTGTTTAGCATAATTGCTCCATCTTGCTTTAATCAGGTCCTGACTGTGTGGATAGTCTGACCTCAGATTTGCATCATCTGTGTTGGTTTATCTCCTTATACATGTTACCAAAGGTAACTGTTGCACATCACTTTGAACAATTCATGTTACTGTGTTGCAGGCAATGCGGACCTCTGAGTTTAAAGCTACAGTGTGTAATAATTACGGGGATATACAGTCAGAAATGTAATATATTATACATAACTATGTTATTTATCATCATCTACGAGCTCAGCCTCTTAACCTTAATATTTGTGTTGCCTTAGAATTCGTTATTTATAATTACATAGGAGCGGGTCTCGCAGCCATGGAGGCAGACATCTTTGCGCTACGGCAGCGCAGAGCCAACAAACTAGCGATTGCGAGATCGCCAAAACGTCACAATGATGTAGAAAAAATAACGGGTATATTTATTATCTTAAGTCTACATGAAATCTATACCCTACACAGACTAATGAAATACTATCTGTAAAATTATCTATGTAAACAAACCTCATCACTTGAGAAGGTAGGTGATGAGGACGTCGTGGAAGACATTTTGTCCCGTAACGCTCGCCGTACTGTTGGGGGAGAGAAGCGGTGGGGGGGAGATGTTCCTGTTGCTGCAGTCTGCAGTCTGACCGCTAGATGTCGCTAAAAGTTACACACTGTAGCTTTAAAGGCTTTTTACACCGGTAGCATTATTCCTCTAAATCCCAATTCCTAAAATCAAATGGATTTCTCTGACTTTGATCTGATTCCAGAAACATTTAGAGGCATATCCAAGCATAGATATGTTTTCATTTTTACTGAGAGGAAGGTTCTTTAATGTTTTAGGTTCATAAAGGATCAGGAGGCATACTGTGGGGAAAAAAAAGTTCTTGAACTTACACGGGAATCACTGAACGAGCAAGACATGGAGTACAGGGAGTTAACACGAGCTATAAGAAAGGTATAAGAATAAGAACAAAAGACTGTGTAAATCATTGATTTACAGTGGAGAAAGATATTGGCTCCTTCCAAAAACCTTAAAATTATAGCTCTTTCCTTCTGTTCCTGGCTTCTGTACCATCACCTTTGACCTTAAGGTCACCATAATAAATTAATCTAAAGTTGATTGATTATTCAGTCACTAACAATTAATTTGATTAACAACATGTTGTATCAAGCCAATATTTCTGCATATGTTTGGTGCATCAAAGATTAACGAGAACCCGAGTACAGGGAGCTGGTGAATCGCTTTGTGGCATGGTGTGAAAACACTTGTCTGATCAACCAAAAAAAGCGAGGTGATTGTTATTTCAGAAGAGACAAGAACAGGTTTTATCCTATTAACATCATGGGAGAAGAAGTAGAGGTGGTGGAGGAGTATAAATACCTTTGTCCTCACCTGGACAACAAACTAGACTGGAGTTGCTCCTGTGACGCCGTCTAGAAGAAAGAGATGTTATACATACAGGCAGAGTTTCAATGGATGGTGTAGATCGGACAATACTACTGGGGTGAAAAAAGTCTGTCAAAGTTCTGAAATAAATTAAGCTGACACTGCATGAAAAGAGGGATTTTCGTCAATATGCGGCACTGTAGATTGTCGTGGAACTTCAGGTTAGCGTCAGTTTACGGCAATTTGCAGGCTTCGCCGAAAACTCCCGTAAATAGTCAGAAATTGACGTGGACTTTCTTAGGCAGTGTTCCCCCCATGCCTCCCCCCCATGGAATTCTAGGGGAGGCTTTAACATGTAAATGAAAATGCTGTGAGCTATACAAATGCAAATCAGGGTTGCATATATATATGCTCAATTCACAATTGCTTAAGTGGAAAAGTTTCAAGAAATGAGTCTGAGATGATTCACTTTATAACATGGCGCATTATCCTGTTGGAAGTAGCCATCAGAAGATTGGTACACTGTGGTCATAAGGTCCGGCCAGGTCAAGATCCGCAATTGCAATCGCACCAAACAGGAAAAAGAACATCGACAAATTCCGGTTCGTCAAATTAAAATATAGCAGCAACAGATCGGTGACTAGAAATTATAGCACAATTCTTATATATAAAAAAAAAAAACTAACACCGTTTATTTAAATGATTTGATCCAAACTATTGGTTATTCACCAACGAGGAAGCAGATTTCTCATCTCCATCAAAATATTTATTTTATACCGAGGGACTTAAACTTTAATCAAATCCATTCAAAAGAAACTTCTTATTACAGGAATGAAAAGAGATGCCGAGTTTGGGAGTAGAGAACAAGTTCATTCAAAAAAAGCCTTCCTTTCCGAACATACGGCTTTATGATCAGTTCCACGCGAATAGCGATATAATATATCTGACGAAATTGTTTTTATAAGCATTTTTTATTAAAGAATTATAAATACTTCGAAAAACATATTTAAATAATTTTAGTGCCAATTAAGGCCTTGATAAAAATAAAAAAAATGAATGAATTGTAATTATTTTTAATGATCCGCGGAAACCCTGGTTCATCTCGCGCATGCTCTCTACGATCTCCAAGAAACTCAGAGCGGAGCGGTCTGGAGCCACAGCGGAGGATGAATGCTTTGCTTTGTGCATGCGGTCTGGAGCGGAGTATGTGGGATTTCGGGGTAAAACTCCTCTTGGACGTGATGGCGACTCTGCAGTCGAACAAGACGAACTCAAAGAAGAGATGCTAGCGGTAAATATATGTTCGATTACTGCCTGCTAAGCTAAAAGCAGCCTAGCCTAAGCTACGGCTAATAGCAGCCTAGCCTAAAGCTACGGCTAATAGCAGCCTAGCCTAAAGCTACGGCTAATAGTAGCCTTGCAATAACAAGCTTTATTAAAGTGTATTTTTGTGATTCACAGGAAGCAGTACGCCGTCTTCACAACTCGGAGACTAATTGCAGGCGCTATGAACCAGAGCAAGGGTAAGATTTAAAGAATATGCTTTCATTCTGCGGTAAAACGGATAGATACGGATCATAGCTGTACATTTTGTTTTCACAGACTACTGTCGCCTCACAATGAGGCGGTGACCTCCTATTTGCTCGGAGCCATATCAGCAATTCCAGATTTGCACGATGTTGATAAAGACGACATTGTGTGTTAGTGACTTGTATTAATGTTTTCTCCTTCCTTGTTACCGTGACTTGCGTTTGATTTTTTATTTATACCACTATCATTTAATTGTTTTCCAGCTGCCTGTAAGACGTATTTTGAGACGGTATGCAGGAGCTTCAGATGCCAAGCAATCTGCTCGGAGTCGAGCTAGAAGAAAGAGGGTAAGACTTTATTTGGTGACTATTTTTCAGGTGCATTGATAGATGTGTTGTGTCCATACGCAGTGCGCTGATTCATTGTTTTTTTTTCAGCTGCTGAAAGCGAGGCAGAGTGTGCTAGCAGATGAGGAAGTGGAACTCTGGAAGTCCGCCACCGTCAACCTCATGTCCGACGAAGAAGATGGCGTCGTTGGCGGTGTCTCTGGATGGATTGTAGGCCGGATCTCACTGAACTCTGTGTTAAGCTGCAGTCCCGGTTAGAAGCGATGCCGAAGTACAGGGCCACGCACAGTAGGCGTCTGCACATCGGATCTGCCTCAGAGGGAATACTGCCAGTTACCTCCAACCCCGAGGAAGCAAACGGACCGTTCACAGAGTTGTAATTTTTAGATACGCATGTGTTTGGATACGCGTTGTATATAGTTGTGTGTGTTTTAATTAAGCTCTTTCTTTGCATAAACAGCTTCTTGGCAAATGTTCATTTCCTGTATGAATTCATTCATGTCCTTGATGGTAGCCTAATAGTTGTGTAGTAGTGTAGGATAACATAAATACACAGCATATGAATGAATAAATATATGAATGAATAAATATATGAATGAATAAATATATATTCATAAATATATATATATATGTAAATTTATATGTAAATATATATATATGCCAACTAAATCACGAGCGACTCTACTTGTTTAAAAAGAAGTGGTTCCGTCCAATACTCAGTAAGAAAATTAAAGCCTGGCGTGGCCACGTGTGGTTTTGCTGCCAATCACGAGCGATTTCACTTGTTTGAGAATAGTGGTTTCAGCCAATACTGAGTAGGTTATTCAAGCCAGACCTGGCCAGCCACACGGGTTTGCTGCATTCATATGCTAATTAGGGCCATTTTTTAATTTTTTTTTTATTTCACTTAAAGTCAAACAACAAATAAATATGCCAGGGGGTATGTCACAATAAACAAGTACAGTTAGGAGGAAAAAAACATGCAATTATACAAACATATGCGCTGGGGAGTGTCATATATATATATGTGTATGTATCATACAAATAAATATCTTGAATTTATATAAATATAAAAATCTTCTACAACATTAAGTTGTCTAGAATTTCTAGTTGGGAACAGATTGTTATGGTTTTTTTAAGCTTTCTGATGAGAAGAAAGATGAATTGTATGAAAATAATGTTTGACTTCTATTAAATAAGCTTTAAAGTCCGTTTTTTTTTTTTAGAAATTTAAATTTATGCAAGTGAAATTTGGCCAACAAAATTAAAAGATTGATAAGGAAAGGTTTGGGAAACATTTTACTTTGCAGTTGAAAGCCAAATAAAATGTTTTTCCAATGAAGCTGAAAATTTTTCATAACATTTGAATTCACATAGTTGCAAAAGTGTAACTAAAACATCTTAGAGTATGGACACAACCAAAACAAATGTGTTACAGTTTCTGGGAGAAGATCACAAAAAGTGCAGTTCACAGGAATATCAGGTTTAAACTTTTTTAGGTAGTCTTTTACAGGATAAATCCTGTGAATGAGTTTGAATGAGACTTCTTTCACCTTGTTAGTGAGGAGAAAGTGATTAGGTAACAGCCAAGTGTGTTTCCAGGACACATCAGACACAAATCGGTTCCAATATGATAGAGCAGCAGGAACAGACGCCACCTCTCTCTGCAAAAGGGATCTGATTGACTTATTGTTCTTATGAATAGATGAGGTGAGACATATTTTGCCAACAGGAGAGTCCATGGGAGTCAGAGAGGGAGATGAAGAAGAATCGAGTCTTGGCCTCTGTCTATATAACATGCAGATCCCAGACGAAATAGCACCAAAAACCTTAATTTAATTTAGAGAGAAATCCCTCATAACTCAATAATGTGCCATTGTCATCAAACAGTTGATCAACCAGAGTAATGTCATGCCTGAACCAAGAATCCAAGAACAATGATCTTTTCTTGTACAGGATGTCCTTATTGTTCCAAATAAAATACCGGTGAGGCGAAATGTTGTGCTTTTAGATAAGTGACCATGACAAAAAAGCCTGGCGGTGAAAATTAGAGAGATTGATGGGAAGTTTATGTACATCAAAATTACACACCAGGAAGAAGGTTAAACCCCCAAGTTTTGAAAAAATGTAATACGGAATAGTATTCCATATAGAAGTTTGAGATGTGAAGAACTGGCGAATCCAATTTATTTTGAATGTGTTATTTAAGGTGGAGAAAGATAAACAGTTAAGCCCTCCATTTTCATATGAGTTAATTAAAGTAGATTTTCGAATGTAATGTATTCTATTCTTCCAAACAAAGTTAAAGAGCAATTTGTCTATTTCTTTTTCAGTGCCTTTATTAAGATCTAAAGCCTGAGCAGCATATGTAGAATACGATAAGTAATAAGTAGAATACGACCTCGTAGTGAAAGATCCCTAACCAACCACTGATTAAGTTTCTTTTTAGCTTTTAGAATTAAAGGATCAAAATTTAAGGAGCTACGATTTTTTTGTTCTTTTGTAATGGTTATGCCTAAAATAAACAACCTTGTTTTTAACTGGAATGCCTTCAATTGATGTCTCAGTGCAATCTTTAACTGCCATAATTTCAAATTTTTTGAGATTCAAATGCAGACCAGAAGCTTTTGAGAAATTATTTAATTCTTGAATTGCTAATGAAACTTCATCCTTGTCCTTTAAGAATAGGGTAGTGTCATCAGCCAGTTGTGTTAGGATAAGTTCTTTTTCTGCAACAATTAACCCTTTCAGAGGACTGGTTTTAATATGATCTGCCAGAAGCTGAGCTACCAAAAGAAACAGGTAGGGGGAGACTGGACACCCCTGTCTGATTCCTCTGCTGATGTTAAATCTAGGAGAGGAGCCATTCCTTAATTTGACAGTTGTTGTTTTGATATAGAGTTTTGATAATCGTTACAAATAGCTTTCCAAATCCAAACTTTTCTAAACTTTGAAATATAAAGCCATGTTCTACAGTGTCAAAAGCCTTATAGAAGTCTAAAAATAAAATAAGTCCATTATCAGAAACAAAATAATTTGGGCCATTAGTACAGCTGATCGCTCTCCACATACGTCAGAGTCCGTTTCCGACAATTTGTGGCACGACAAACGCGGACAAGCGCGGGTTGCAAATTGTCGGAAACTGACGAAAATCAGGGAGATCTGCGGGAGTTTACGGGGACGAAAATTTCATGCAGTGTGAGAATCAGGGTGTTCCCCATTTGACATATATGCCTTTCAGATTTCAGATTATTTTTTTTTCATTTTTTGTTATTTCCATCATCAGAACTCTCCGTCATTCACACTGTAAACAACTTGGATTATGAGTCACCAGTAATACTTAACGACCCCCTATGTTCGTTTACTCTGGATTGTTTTCTGCATCCATCCATTATAGCCCTCATTTGTCATCAGTATTGATCCAAATGAGTGATGTGTGTGTGTGTGCGTGATGACAGGATGCGCAGTTCACAGCAGTTTCCTGGCATTTAAAATGCCAGAAAACTGTGTTAAATACTGTGGGTTACATATATAGTGGAGCATGCTCTCTCTAAACCAATGGAATCCAAATGCTTTAAAAAAAGTTAAAATGCAATTGAAAACCTTGTTTTTTAGGAAAGTCATTGTTGGGTGTATTTTAATTTTTTATCATATGATTAATTCATTTGCATGTTAATTTATTTCCCCCTTTGCCTATTAACCTATTACTACAAGCATGCTTGGTGTGAGGGATTGCTGAAGAGTCAACGAGTCGATGCAATCAACTGGTTTTCCTTAGATATAAAATTTTGCATCTATTTGCCTGTATCATCTGGTGAACTGTAAAGTGCCTTGAGATGACATGTGTTTTGAATTGGTGCTATAGAAATAAACTGAATTGAATTATTAACCCCATCTGTACAGCTATGTAATGTGTGTCCAGATATGTAACTACAAAAGCAAAGTAAAATAAAAGACAAAAGAAAACAAAAAACAAAGAATATAATGGAGAACTTCTTTCTTTTCCTTATTTCTTTATATTTGTTCTCAAGCATTTGCCCTATATTGTGAGATTTTATTATAAACCTTTATGGGCTTTCAACCTGTGGAAACTTCTGGGTAAATCTGATGTGAAAATTTGCTTGAGCACAACACTGGGAATTCACTCCTGTATGCATGTCTGCAAAAGTCTGTGAATGTGTGTCTCCTACTGAGGTTAAGCCATAGTTCATAGGTATGGAAGTAGTGTTAGAGTTTAGTTTCATACAGTTTGTTTGTGGACTGAAAACTCCTCTGAAGGGAGCTGGTTTGAAAGTCTTACTACATAAACGGAAGAGACATCATCTCACCATCGGTGCGGTTGGTTGGGAGGAAGCTTGAATCGTGTAATTTCCTGTCAGAAGCCCTCTGTAGAACAAAATGAGTTTGGCACTCTGGTCCGTGTCGCTATGAAGTGTATGTACAGCTGAGACATTAAAGGCTAAACTGCGACTATCGCACAAAGACATTTGTGTTTCTCTGCTAAATGTTGGTGAGTCTACATTAATGTGGAGCTGTGGCGTGACTGCTTGTAATTAACACATCCATCTCTCCTGACAGGGCATGGGGGCATCCTTCTCCTCAGGGACGCCTGCTGAGGCAGCCGCCCCGTCCTCAGGGATGTATAAGCTGGAGATCGAGCTGAAAAGAGGACACAACCTGGCCATCCGGGACCGAGGAGGTGCTTCCCTGCCTTTCTTCTTCTCATCCTTTTTCTGCTCATGGCTCTGTAACAGTTTTTGGTTTTTAGGCACCAGTGATCCCTACGTGAAGTTCAAGCTGGCTGGTAAAGAGGTGTTTAGAAGTAAGACCATCCACAAAAACCTGAACCCGGTTTGGGATGAGAAGATAACGCTGGTCGTGGACAGTCTGAGCGACCCTCTGTACGTTAAGGTAAAGGAAACAGACAGACTGCAAACATTTAGAAATCCTTGATTTAAAGGAGAATGAGGAATCAGTGCAGATGTTCTGTTGCTCTCCTACAGGTGTTTGACTATGACTTTGGTCTTCAAGACGACTTCATGGGTTCTGCTTTTCTTTACCTGGAGTCTCTAGAACAGCAGAGGTCTGTTAGATGTTGATGTGACTGTGTGCAGGGTTTTTACCAGCCGTTCAAACAGTGAATTTATCTCCTCATATCAGAGCTTCATCCCTCCAGTGTTAGACAGTCATTCAGTGTGTTTCTGTGATCAGTTCTAGTCTGTGTGGGTGGTCTACTTGTCTGTGGTAGTTGGCATTTCTGTTTTGGTCTCTCTGCTGACCTTTCGTCTATTTGTGCCTGCAGGATTCATGATAGCTGCTTGTCTGTGTCTGCGTGCTGTTTTCATGCTGTCACCGTGTTGCTTTGTGCTGCTTCGTATTGCATGTCTCTATGTGATCCAGTTGTCTGTAGTTTGGGTTAAAAAAATAAAAAAATTACATTTTTGTATTTTGCCAAACGCCTCACTTACTGGAAAAAAAAAAATCAAAATCTAGATAAGTCATTTTTTCTTAAAATAGGTGCATTTGTTCTTGTATTGAGAAAGTAAGTGAGACACTTAACCAATGGTACAAGACAATTTACATTTAAAATAAGAAATTAAAAATTACATTGTCATCTGTCAATCAAATTTTTTCAGTCATAGCATCTTGATTCATATGTCGCAGCTAATATACGCAACGGTTGAAAAAGGAAATAAGAATAATTTACTTTATCATTGAGTTCCGTCCCAGTGTTCATGGGGATGGACGTCTGTGTCTTCGGCAGGCGAAGATTCATAAACCTGTTTGTGAATCTTTCGCCACAACAATCCCGCCCCCTTGGTAAACGACCAATCACATTCACTTTATTCACTCGTGTAAATTGTGCACCACTGGGGAGAATTCGGAAATGCAACGGTTGGATCAGCCGTTTCCCTAAGACTTTAAGGGTAAAAATCCTCATTCCATCTGCAAATCATCTTATTTATCTGCTCGAACTTAGGGTTCACTTAATTAAAGAAAATTTGACTTATTTCTAGATGGTTTTAACATACCTCTTAGCTTATATTGGGGTGGAGTTTTACAAAAAAAAATGCAACAGCTTCAGAATTTCTTATATAAACAGATGTTAGGGCTGTGTAGGATCTTTATGACATACTCCTATATTACTCATACAGACCAACTACATTTAGGGATTAATTTATCATTTTTATGAATGATAAGTCTTAATAGGGATTTTATTTTTATGTGTTAAATTGATATTTAAAACAAAGTAGATTTTTGTGGTGAAGACCAGGGAGTTCCCAAATATTTCAGCCTGTAACCCAATAAATACTGGTGACCCCTACAAATACAAACATTGGTTTAAAAAACAGAGTGAAATAATTTTATTACGCTTAATGGAATGTAATTATTTATTAAATAGTTTTAAACATAATTTAGATTACTCAAAGCAACATTAATTTTTAATTGTATATTTTTTAATTTAATTGGGTTTTTAATGTTTGAATCAGGTATAAATGTTGCATTTAATTATTTCATGGTGTTTAATGTATTATATCTGAGGGATCAGATCATGATGATTATGAAAGATATGTCATGACCTGTCACTTGGTGTCTCACGACGAGTCCCGATTTAGACCCTTTTGACTATCAAAGATGGCGACTCAACATGACGTATTCCATTAGGAGAAAGGCCGCCTATGTGTTTAAAAACCTCTCTTTCTAAGCTCACTGATGCAGTTATTATCAGACTTTGGAAGAATAGTTTTTTTATTGGAAACACGACTTTATTTTTGCAAATAAAAATTTCCTTTAAAACTAATTGTGATGCTTATATTATGGTTTACATCAGCATGTATATGTTTAGAGAGTGATGACTTGGTACAGGTTGATTTGGTTGAATTATTGCCTAATCAAAAAGGTGTTTAATTTCCAAACTTGCTGTATATACTTAAAATAATATTATTTAGATGCACTGATATTTGTTTGATGGTCAGAGAAGTTTACACCCTGTTTGTAAAAAAAGGAGCACTACCGCAGCTCATTCATACCTGCTGCAATCAGACGCTACAACAGTGACAACTTGTTCAATTACTATTTAATAACTTGTACAATAACCTGTTTCATTAAGTTTGATACCCTGTGCAATAGTTATATAGATACATACCCATCTATGTAAATGCCCTGTGCAGTAACCCTGTATATATATATATATATATATATATATATATATATATATATATATATATATATATATATAAAGGTACATAGTGTAGAAATTACCCCCATGCAACTTTTCTTCCTTTGGCACCTTCTCGACTATTTGAGCCGATGCAATGACTAAATTTCTCCAATGTGAGATCAATAAAGTTAATCAGTCGATCAACAATTTAGATGTGATAAAAAAAAAAAAAGAAACATTTTTGTAAGCAGGCAATCATTTTTCCTACTGGAAACAAAAATACAAACAAAAGTTGACTCCCAATAAAACCCCAGTGTTCAGTTTTAGGTTAAAAGTAACATTATTTTTGTTTTGTAAAGATACAAAAACATTTCTTGATCTTTTTGAACCTACCTGACAACAAAATAAACTGAAATAGTGGAAATAATGATTATAATTTTAACGTCTGTTCATTTTGGAGGGGGGTTGTAAACATGTTGTCCTGTTTTTAATTTGTTCTCACTTTTTGAAATCTTTTCTGATCTAAACCAGCTTTACGACTAGAAACAGCTAAATGTTTGTAGCTCCATTTTTAATATAATTAGAATTTGAAAAATAGCTTTTTTGTTTATTGAGCTAAAGATCTAAACCAGATCTGGTCAGAGTAAAAACTGCTTTTTTTTAATAATGTAGCAGTGATTGAGCACAAAAACATGCTTGTGTGTTGTAGGACGATACCTGTGACTTTGGTGCTGAAGGACCATCAGCTCCCCAATGAGGACCTGGGCTGCCTGGAGCTGGCAGTAACCCTGACGCCTAAAAACAGCCCCATAGAGGAGCAGCGAGACCCAGCGGTACGTACGCTTCCTCATCGCTTCAGATACTTTGGATGGATTTATTTTTAATGCCAAACACTTTTCTCATTTTCTGGAGGGGGGGTTCCTCACAGGTGGAATAGCAAAAAATGTTCCCTACTTTTCCACCAAGTATATCCAAAGCTTTACAACAGGTATTAAAGAGATTGCAGAAATAAAGAATTAATTTAAAAAAAATTAAGCACTTTATGAGAAAGTGTTCAACTCAGGGGATCAGACAGTGAAAAATGTTTAGTCTAAGTTACTATATTTTAGAATTATGTATATAATTTAAGATTATTTTGGATAATCCTGCAATTTTTTGTTAATTGCTAGTATAACTAAAGCTTAATCTGGGGTTTCATGACTATCCTTTAAAGTATATAAAGTATTGAGCAATAGCCTTGGTAATGAGATATGTTAAAGTGTTTTGAAGTTCTTTTGGCACAAGATCGACTCTTCTGTTTTATTACTTTGCTTTCATTATTTCGTCTTTTAAAGTCGTAGGGAAGTCATATTCAAATGTCATATTCTTTCGGCTTAAACATGTATATAAATTTACTCTTTATCAGACAATATTGTCCCAAAATTTAGAACATTTCTATTTAAGAAAAAAACCTGTCTTAATATCTGTTTTTTTTTTTTCCGTTATCTTATGCAGGCCAATTAGTTCTATGTTAGCCTGAACACCTAAAGTCGGCCAATTATATACCAACTGTCATCTGTCAATCAAATTTTTTTCGGTCATAGCATGTTGATTCATATGTTGCAGCAAATATACGCAACGGCTGAAATAAGAATCATTCCTTTCCCATTGAGTTCCGTCCCAGTGTTCACGGGGATGGACGTCTGTGTCTTCAGCAGGCGTAGAGCTAACAGAACTGGCAGCGTTGCGAGGCAAGGGCTCAAACATGTACGGCTGGAAGCCTTCTACACCAAACCAAGCTTCTGCCGCCCTGGCGTCCTCTTCCACAACATCTTCATCCCCGCTTTCCTCCTCTAAATAAAAAATGTATGACAAAGGAGATTCATCCACGACCTCCGACACTAAACTCTCCTCCTCTTGCATGTTTCCGCTGTCCGTAGCGTTCCTTGACAGTGTCGTTTCTAAGGTACCACTACTTGGTGCTTTAGTGCTACTTGGTCCCAATGGAATTTCCCATTGGGAACCTACTAGCACTAAGTTGCTAACTGGTTAGCAAGATGCTTCTGACAAACCGGCCACAATCAGACTTGCTTGCAAACCTTCCGCCACAACAATCCCGCCCCCTTGATAAACAACCAATCATATTGACCTTATTCACTTGTGTAGAGTCCTGCACCACTCGGGAGAAGTCGGAAATGAAACCGTTGGAAGAGACATTTCCCTACGACTTTATACGCAGTTTGTTTAATGCTCACTCCTTTGATCATTACAGCTGTAAAAAGTGCAGCAATACCTGCAGCAAATAAAGCATCCTTATTAGATGCTGAAAAATCTAAAAACCTAATCAGAGAATCTGTGTTTTAATCACACACGCATCAATTTTTTCTCCTTTAACCAGTTTACAGGTTAAGCTGAATTGATTGTCGACTGAAGAAAAAACTTTTATTAGATTCTCTTTTCTTTTTTAACTGGTGAAACTGAATATTTCTGTTTCCTGCAGCAAGGCGAAGTTAAGACCTATCGGTGGAAACCTTATGTAAATAAAGTGAGTGCTGAGGTATTTTAGCTTGTAGTGATGCCTTTAGATGAATGCTTCCCCTGCTTTACCTCATAGTCTTCCTTTTCCTATTGTGACTGAGTGGTGCAACAAGTATGGAAAGTATTGCGAAGACAACATTTTCACAAACTCATGCAAAGGAAAACATGATGCAAAAGAGATATGCTACAACCACATAAATTAGAAAACAACAGAGTGCAGATGCTGTGTTAATTCATTGAAACACTTTAAATAAGCACGTAAATGATGCTCACATACAAGCTCAGCAAAACGCCAACAGGAAAAATTCAGTAAAAAAGTAATAAAAACAAATAGAAAACTGGAGTTAGGTTCTGCAATGCAGAACGGCTCCAGACCACTAGGGGGAGTCGATCACTGTCAACCAGACTGTTGACATTATCTGCGTTAAATCCGACACAAACACAGGACCTGGTTTCTGAGCATAAACCAGGCTTAAAAGTGACTTAATGAATCCATACACAAATTTTGAAAATGTTTGGTTGATTCAACTAAAATCTGATTTTGTTGACCTATATTTGTCCCTGCATTGAATTAAGTTAGATTCAACTAACTCAACATTTAACTCAATTGTATTTATTTTAAGAGCAGAAACCGTTTTTGTTTACAGACATGCATTTATGTTACATGGTCTAAATAACCTCAACATAGAGCTGCCTTTCATCATGGATCTTGGCATCAAGGTAACTTATTGTTTCATCAGTGTGAACTTGGGCAACACCGAACTCCTCCATCTCTCTTAGGTTCATTCTCACTGCAGGCCTTGATTCTCAATTCCGATTTTTTTGTGAAATCCAATTTTTTTGTGTTGCCGTTCACATTTCCAAATATATGCTTATATATGCAACCATAAAGACACAATCTTTTCAGGAAGGTTTAACATAAATACTGCTCTCTGCATTATCATCTGCCATAATTGTTGTTTTTCTTGCTGCTTCTTCATAGCAAGAAAATAGTGACCTTTGTCGGGTATTAATGGCGTTCAAGGCGGATGAATGTGACCTGGCCGTTGAGACACAGGTCGCATATGGGCCAAAAAATTGGATTTGGGTCACTTCAGTTTGCAGTGTGGACGTAGCAAAAGATGTTGAATTACTGGCCATGCGGCTGGTTATCTGGATAAAGTGGTCCAGCAGTTAAAGGAAATAATCTTAGCAAGGACCAATTTTCATGAGCATTGCAAAGTAACCTAAAATTCTTAAGTTCACTTGAAAGACTGTCCTTGTTCAAACATGTTGTGTTACATTAATTACATATTACTACATAATTCTGGAACCAATTAATATTATTTTACTTTTTAAAGAGGGACTTTAATTTTTTTGTGTATAGGCAAATCCTTAGCTTAAAGATGAGCAGGATTCCCTCTAATACCACATTTTATGTTTTTACAAAGGATCCATATTAAGACTCTGTGATTGTCTCCCCCTAGTGGTCTGAAGCAGGTAAATTATGCAGAGCTACTTTGCAGCTTTAACAGCAGTGGTTTTTGCAGCCTGTAGCATTTTTCACTGTTTGTGCTTTTTTGTTTTTGTAGTACTTTTGTATTTGCTGCATATATGCATTTATATATTTGCAGCTCGGCCTCTGCACTGTCCTCATCAGACTATAGAGCAGACATTTAGGTGGCCTCTGGGAAAGAAGCTCTGTACTAAACCGTCGCATTGTCCTATTGATTTGTAGAAGATTTTGTTTGTAGAGGAAAGCAAGATCGATACCTTGCCTGACTTTTATAAAGATCTGTCTGTGATTTCCACAACCTTACAAAATGAATCCCCTTATATCTGCAGCTGGGACTGGCTACTCTATAGAAGAGGCCTATTTTAACAGGCTGTGTGGGTGTTTCATTCCCCTTGTCAAGAATCAAACTTTTATGACTGCAGGGAAAGGCTGGAACATGGATGGACCAGTAAACCGAGTTAGTTTAAACATCATCCTGATTACTGCATGAGCAGTGCTTACTTATTTATACCAAAATGCAGACATCAAAGTACAAGCTCCATTTACACACCACTTCTAGATGGCCATTTTCCTGCCAGTGCAATGTGGAAAATACCGACACCAAAGGGGTTGATCCACAGATCGCTTCTAACCTGACAAAAAGGAAGATATAACAGTTTAGAGATGGGCTGTAATGTTATTTCTCTTGTCTCAGTCATGCTGCTAGCTCCTTTTCTTAGCAGGCAGCACTGATTGGTTTATTTAACTTATTTTATTCAGTTTACGATTGACCAAGATCAAATTAAATAGAAGTTTATCTTATAAAATAATCACAGAATACACAAAGGCCTCATACTTAAAAAGTGCTAAAATATCTTGTTTGAGCATTTGCCAATATTGTTTTGGACATTTATGTGTATTTTTTTTGTATCTGGGCTTTGGAAACAACTGGAATGTAAAAAACAAATGGTAAAAACAAATAAATTCATGTTTCATGGTCGTTATCTGAAGCATTTTGATGATGTGTCAAGCTAATGTGAGCATTTGTTCTCTTTATTTTGATATGAATTGTTGATGATTTGCTTCAGTTGTGGGTGATTTTATTTGGTCAAATGCTTTTAAAACACATTGCTTTGATGGTTCAGCATTTTTGCTTTGATTTAAATGTCGTTAAGTTTAATAACTAGTGTTTCTGCTGCACTGCACAGCTTTCCTAAGACCTTTGGTAGATCTGAGTCATGAGATTTAGAGCAGATGGCATCCAGCAGACAGAAAGGAAAATCATTGAGAATGGTGAAAAACTAATTATTTGTGGAAATATAGACTTATCAGGGCTGTAAGAGAACATCCAAGAGTACAGTTTTATATTTCAATATATAAATATGGTCCTGATTTTGTAGGAAAGTCATGTTGCTCCTGTAAAGAGTTTCTTCAGAGAATCCTGATTGTAATCGTGTAAAGAAAGACTCGATCAGGACACCATGCTGACATTCTTTCTATTCTCAGCATTTCAAAAAATTAAAAAACAATCCACTGGACTTTGTTTTTTTAGTTTGAAGATGTTTCGCTTCCCATCTAGGAAGCTTTATCAATTCAAATGTCAGAAATAGAGTTGAGTTTAAGTCTTAATAGAGTGGACCAAAAACAAAGCCTTGTTTTTGTTTAGAAAGCATGCAAATTGAAACGGACGTATGGGTCCACCCCTTTGGAATGGAAGTCGTCGGGTTCTTTGTTTGCCTGCAATGCCCCATACCTGTCTTTGTCTCTGAAAGGGGGGTCATTAGGGGGAATTGTTAGCCTGGCGACAGGCGAGTGTTTTGTTCCCCTGTTCAGCCATTCCAACAATTCCCATAAAGCAGGGGTAACCAATTAAAATCAGCGGGGTCCGAATAAAGAAAACCAACAACCAGTAAAATTCCTGAGACATTTTTAATTATAATTAATTACTTTAAACATAATTTAACACTTTTCCATTTTAAAATCAAAAGTGTTTTTTGAAGTAGAAAACAACAGTTGTTCAGTTTAGACAATTTCCTGATTAAGATATTTTATAAAACACATGAACTGACTGTTTGGTTTTTTTTTTCTTTCTTTTTTCTGTCTTAATGTTGGCAGTGGGCTTCATGCCGCCCTGCAAGGTTTTCAACCTGGGTTTGAATGGAGACAAAGCCATTCTAAAGCACATATCAAGGAGCTAATTTTGAGCCTGGATCCATATTTATTGTTGATTCTGTTCATGGTGGAGAATCCTGCTTCACAGCAGCAGGTTGAGCCAAACATCCTCTAAATGTGCAGGGTCATCTTTGAGCACCATTTCACGTTTCTTTCACCAGTTCACCACAGTTCTTCCAGCAGTCCACACTTTCTCTGCTCTCTTTTTCTCATCGTCTTTCTCATCGTCTTCTCCTTCTTTCCCATCACCCGGCTTGCCACAGGTTTGCCTGCTGTGTCTAAAAGTAGCAGCAACCCACACTGACAGCCGCTCATTGGCTAATTTGGATCACGTGTAGCCTGGAGCCAGATTAACAGGAGAAGCGGCGCAAGCAAAATTAGAAACTGCCGTCAGACAACATGCAGTAATATTTTATTGTTTTAAATCAGGTTGGGTTCATATTATTAGTGGACACTGGACCCCGGTCCAGTATTCCGCAAGCCTCTAACTCAACCCTATTCCTGACATTTTGATTTAAAAAAGCTTCATGGATGGGAAGCAAAACGTCTTCGAACTTGAAAACAAAGTCCAGTGGATTATTTTTTTACCTTTTTGGAATGACTGTGAACTGGATGACTGAGAATCTTCAACCAGCTATTCTCAGCATTGTTTCTAGACTTATGTTGGTCCTGATTGGCTGTTCAGTCGGGTGTATGTATGTAAGAGGGTTCAGAGTGGAATTAGAAAAATATTATATTTGATTGATTTTGGGATCATTTTATCCACATAGCAAAGTCTTTGTGTTTTCAGGGACTGCTTTAGAGAATACAGAAAACCTCTTGTGTTCCAAATCCGACAAAAAGAGGTTTTTTATTTTGATATTTAGACCTGCATGCTGTTTTTCTTTTCATTCAGCTTCACTTGTTGTCAGCATTAGGATGTCTTCAAATGCGCCCGAAGCCCCAAGACATTAAGCACAGCCTGTCCCATTCATGTATTATTCACTGAATGAAATAATAATAACCTGACTCTTAGCCTGTACTGCAGCACAAGTCAGATATTTAATCAGAATGAAATGCTGATAAGAAGAAAGAAAAATACATTGTGGTAAATAAACCCCTTCTTTAACTCTAAACTCTGTTTTTGCTCTATTTTGGGGGCTTGAATAAATCAACCCAACATGCTCCTCCCCATATCTAGCTCCATTTAGTCAAAGTAGAGCTGTCACATAGGGTGCTATAGATCATGGTGTTTTGTTTTAGAGTTTAGTTTCAACATATAACCAGATGCTGATCTAAACCATGTGTTTAATATGTCCTCAGACCATGCTGCTCAGGAGATCCTGGAAACGATCCACGAAGGTAAACCATCACCATCCTGATCCCTGTGTGACTGTCTGCAGGCACGGCATCATCTTAACATTTCTGGCACCTTAATCATTGTTCTCTTCCCTAATATTAAATGCATTTCCTTTTTCCTGTTAGATTCCTCATATGTCATATTCACCGACGCTCCTTTCTTGAAGCTGAATTTAATGTGACTTATTGGACCAAAGTGATCCAGAACATCTGTTTAAAGTCTTCAATGGCCACATCTATTTAAAAAAAAACTCTTCCGTCATGTTATAGCAATAAATGTAATAAGTGGATCAGAAAACACAGTCTATGACGTCATATTATTTTTTAAACCTCTATTTTTAAATAAAGTTGCCATAACCTTATTAAAAAAAGGCTGAAAAGATGTTAGCATCTGGTCACACGAGCATTGAAGGCTATTTTTCAGTGAAAATTTTCTAAACGTGTATCTGGATCAGCAGTCGGGGCTAGCAACCATATTTATATTCCTGAATTCTGGTGAAGCTCTTTATAAAACCCTCCCAAGGTAAAAAAAAAAAAAAAATGTCTGCCCTCTCTTCCAAATCAGGATACTGTTGTTCGTATATACTTCATCCTCCAATCGGTCAGTTTCTTGTTCCTCCTGAAGAAAAGCACCACCACAGCATGTGTTGCCGTGTTTCTGTGTCAGTTTCAATTTTAGATTTATGCTTGTAGGTCAAATGTTTTAAAAGTAATATTCTGACAAGAACAACCAAACCTTGAAGTGATTAAAAAATATATTTTTTTTTTTGCTCAATCGTGATTTTCATTAAGTTTATGCCAGCCTTCTTTTTATATAACCTAAGAGAAATTAAGAACAGATTGTTGTTGGCCTTGTTCCTAACTGTGAAAACATCTGTTTGTGTTTGGGGGTGTTTGGGTCAGCAGCAGCAGTCAATGCGTCTCACTGAGGTCCACCGTAAATCCCAGCTGTGGCGAGGGATCGTCAGCATCACGCTAATCGAAGGTCGTAACCTCACACCCATGGACCCCAACGGCCTTAGTGACCCCTATGCCAAGTTCAGGCTGGGACCACAGAAGTACAAGAGCAAGGTGGGTTAAACAGAGGAGACATCTTTTCTGAGCTTTCTAAGAAAAACGGCTTTTAAATGTATTTATGATGTTTCCTTTACATCAAACAAATCCTGTGTGTTTGTGCAGACAATGGCAAAGACCCTGAGTCCTCAGTGGAGGGAGCAGTTTGACCTGCATCTGTATGAAGAAACAGGAGGCGTTCTGGAGATCACAGTGTGGGACAAAGACACCGGGAGGAGAGACGACTTCATCGGACGGTCAGAATCAGCTTCATTTATTTCAATTCAGTTTATTTCTATAGCACCATTTCACAACACATGTCATCCCAAGGCATTTAACAGTTCACCAGAACATACAGTCAAGTTTATTCTAAGTTTTCTTTTTAAGGAAAACCAGTTGATTGCATCGACTCATTGACTCTTCAGCAATCCCTTACACTTAGCATGCTTACAGCGAAAGTGGAGAGGAAAAACTCCCTTTTAACAAGAAGAAACCTCCAGCAGAGCCAGGCTCAGTCTAAGTGGCCATCTGCTGAGGCCGACTGGGGTTCAAGGAGACAGAAGCAGACATAGAGAACGAAACAGAGATACAAAAAGCAACTTGTAAACCAGCCCCACAGGTGGCCCCATCCAGTAAACACAGCCTGACGAACTTCGAGCCAGCTCCCATGTCAGAGGATGAAGCGAAAACATCCAGTTAGTCACAGTCAGAGTAACAGGACTACACTGAAAAACAGGCCGACCTCCAATATCTAAAAAACAAAGGTGTTGATGGCAGCAGCACAGCTGATATTTCTCTCCAGGATGGAGTCACAGCCAAACAGGAACAGACCAGACGAAGCTACTATGAGAAAAAGCAGAGAAAGCAAGAAATATATTAGAGATTGAACTTACAAATACAGAAATTGAGAATAGAGATCGAATAAGGCAGAAGGATGAAAAAAGGGTCTCTATGTCCTCCAACAGTCTAAGCCTATAGCAGCATAGCTATAGAGATAGCTCAGGATAACCTGAGCCCCTCTAACTGATATGTAACTGATATATAACAAAAGGCCTCACTCTTTATTCCAGTGTTAAAAACCAAAACCAAAAGGAAATTCTCTGGTACAATTAAATGATGTATCCTTAGGGCTACCAACCACTTGTTCAGGATTTTTAGCCAGACCTTGCTTTTAGCTTCCAGAGAATGAGCTCAAATCCTTGTTTGCTCTCTCCCAGCTGCCAATTAGACCTCTCCACTCTTGCGAAAGAGAAGACCCATCACCTTGAGCTGCCGCTGGAGGAGTCGCGTGGCATCTTGAATCTACTGGTCACACTGACTGCTTCCGCAGCCGTCTCCATCGCTGACCTGTCCCTTACGCCGCTGGAGGACCCAGAGGAGCGCAGAGAGATCCTCAAACGATATGTTAGTGCCAAACTATCAATCATTCTGATTTTATGACTTTAAACTGGTTTTCATTTTCTCCTACACTGTCTACATTCTTGATTACTGCTGCACTTTATAAATGGTAATGTTTATTTCACTATTGTTAGATGCTTATTCACTATGAAAAGCTGTATACATCGAAATTTCATTTTATATACACTCTGTTTGTACAAGATGAGAATAAAGTTTGTCTCAGTCTAAATATCTGGAACATTTTCTGATATCTAAATCCCAGTGAACACCTTGTTTTCTGCAGAGTCTGAGGAAGTCCTTTTTTAATCTGAAGGATGTGGGTATTGTCCAGGTGAAGGTGCTGAGAGCAGAAGGACTTATGGCTGCAGACGTAACGGGTATCAGAGCCGTCTGATTCTTCTCCTTTTTTTGTCGCTTCTCTCCTTAAAACAGGCACTCTCATCTGATTTCTACCCTTTTCAGGTAAGAGTGACCCTTTCTGCGTGCTGGAGCTGAATAACGACAGACTGCAGACACATACTATATACAAAAATCTCAACCCTGAGTGGAACAAAGTCTTCACCTTGTGAGTCGTACTCAGTTTTCATCACAGGGCTGTGGATGTTTTTTTTTTGTTTTTGTTTTTTTTTTTTCCGGTAGACTGAGCTGCTAGAAAAAGCTTTTTGAGTCATTCTGAGTTATGAGCTTGTTGTTAAACAGTTCAATACTTGCAGAAAGACCAAAAATATAGAAGAAAGTTTAAAACTACAAAATATAAAAGCTGAATACACAAATGCTTGGCTTTTAGGATGTGGAATTAGTTGGATTATTTGTTTGCAAAATGGTTTAGAGAAAAATAAGCAGAGAAAAATAGAAATAGAGATTATATCCTAAAATAAAGCATTCAGCTAATAGAAACAGTCATGTTTCGAGTGTCTGGAACCAAAGTGGAAACAGTTGGTCTTTATGAACGTCAACAGCAGCACTTTTATTGGTCAGTATGTGCTTAAATTCAGAGAATGTTATCTGTAAAATGCATATTGAAAAGTATGCAATTCGTAAAAAAACAATGTAAAAAACATAAATTTGAAGAAAAAAATATTTGTATAATTTCTAAAACTAAATGTTAAAAATGTTTTTTTTTTTTTTAAATAAGATAAAAAAGAAGAAAAACCTAAATCTGAGGAAACAGCAAATTACTTCTTAAAACGCTTTTTAGCATGAGGTTTTTCAGTTTCATAATGGGTTTGCATTTTTTCATTTCTATTTGCAAAACATGTTGTTGGCTTGAAACAATACTGGAACGAAATTCCCCCCATACCCTCACAAACTAGAGTTAACTAAGCTTAGAATTGTTCTAATAATAAACAGATAAAAAAATAAAAAAAAGATCTGACACTTTAGGCATGTCTTTGGTTCTCTGATATAGGATGTTTTATCTGGTAGTTTGGTGTCATTTTCTAAAAAGAAAACAGACAGAGACGGTTCAGGTTGATAACAAGTGTAGACCTCACATCGACAGCTTTCGCCAATGGAAGCTGACGTGACTTGGTGGCGCCATCTTGGAGCGTTCGACAGCTCCATTCAGTGTCGTGTGGAGCAGGCACACAATATCCCTGAATATTAAACAAATTTCAATTTTTTTTATTTTTTGCTGAAAACAAAGAAATGGTTCAGTACATTTAAATATTCGTACTCAAGAGAATAGAATATTCTGATATGATGTATGTATGATGCAAAGCACAGCTACTCATATAGTTACTCAGTATGTAATAAATTAAAATTGGGTGACTAGAACACAGACCAACCTGCATCAGTTCAAACATGACTCAAAGTTGTTGTTTTTTATTCTTGTAAATTATCGGTCTTTTTTGAACAGCAGTAATAAGGATATTCTTGAAAACTGTCAGGTTTTATTGTATTATATTTGTTCTACATCATGTCAACCACACATGCAGAAAATTTCAGACCTCTAGCTATAAGAGCTGTGGGCTATAAAACTTTTGGTGTCAGCTTGGAGCTGCGCGCAATGGCTCCACCTGCTGGTAAAACTTTTACCAGTGGAATTTTATGGATTCTGACCCCCCCCCCACTTAAGGTCTTTTAAGAGGTCAAAACATTTGAATGCCATAAAACTGAACAATTATGTTTATTAGGTCAGGTTCCTTCATCTCTAGCTTAACTAATCTTGGGCTTCTCATCCAGCTTGGATCTCTGAAGCACAGCTCTGATGTTTAGCTGACGGCTTTCCTTATGCCTCCTCTCTCCTCAGCAACGTGAAAGATGTCCACTCAGTCCTTGAGGTGTCAGTGTTTGATGAAGACAGAGACAGAAGTGCAGACTTCCTGGGAAAAGTAGCCATTCCTCTACTAAATGTGAGTAGTAAAGCTCACATCGCTTTTTATTTATAAATGTATTTATAGTTTTTTTTTTTTTTTTAACAAGGTTGTATGTGGAACACCAAAGCAATGCAACATAAAATGATGAAGTAGAAGAAAAATGATTCCTGTGTTCCTCACAGAGGAATCTTTAGTCAATTAATATGGTGTACAGGTTGCAAACAAAAGTTAATGTTTTCCAATGCTTTAAACATTTGTATTATAAATAAATTTAAACAATAATTTGCGTCAAAGCCATAGAAATCAGTGGTCAGAACTTGGAACCAGCGTGGCGCGGTGCCAGGCAAACAAAGCTGCAGGTGTGTCTTGGAATATGAATCCCAAAGGGAAAAAAGGAAGATTACTGATGAGAAAAGAGGATTCAAATAGGCTGACTCATTTGCTTTCATTATCAGTGATGCACGATTGCCTGCATTTTTGCTTTGTAATGAGAGGTTGTCAAAAAATAAAAAGAAAAATTTGGAAAGGCGTTTCCAGGGAAGGCTAAATCTGCAGCCGACCACCGAGTTGGGAGTTAGAGAAAAAGTGCGATTGCAGGATAAATTAGAGGAGCGCAAAGATAGATTTAAGAAGTGGATTGTATTTCCAAACTCCACTACTGCTGCTAGTTTTGTTGCAAGGATGGAAAACCGTCCACAGATCAAACAGGCAGCGCTTTGATGCAGGTATCTGAACTTTCTTCCATTTTTTCCCCAAATCCTAAAGATATTAATCAGACCAAGAAATGGTGACGGAGTATGTGGGATTTCGGGGTTAGAGAGCTCTGCTCTGATGGGTGTCAGTTCCTGCTTGGTTCCTCATGACTCAATAAACTCCTCCCAACAGAAACATGTCCACCGTAGAAATATTCCTTTATTGTGTTTCTATAATTTCATCAATGCAAGAAAACTTAAACAGCGCGGTGAAGGTGGTGAAGTGGCGCGATGGGAGCGTTTACTGTTCCTCCTTCACCTCAGGCTACTATGTGACATTTGCTTCAGGATAAACATTTAATCGTGAATGCTTATTATATATTAAGCCCATATAGTCCTTTTCTATAGTGGGATAATACACTTAGAGCCCGTGTTGCTATACGAGGCTTATATAAGGCTTTTACATTTTTGTGGCTCCAGACAGATTTTTTATTTTTTGTCCAATATGGCTCTTTGAATAGTTTGGGTTGCCGACCCCCGGATTAGACAGACAGCATCAGAGGAAATATGCTGTCAAACGTCCATTTTGCATATACAGGTAATGCACACAACAGTTTTTGATTGGCTGAATCTTTCTTTTAAAGGGATCATGTTTTTTTTATTTTACTATTAGGCTTCACTTTTTGTAATTCCCTGCACTGTGTGCAATTGCAGCCCCTACAACAGCCTGGAAACTGTTACAAGGAATTGATTTATAACAGGGTTAATTAAATCCTTATTTAGCATAATGCCGCTCAAGAATTCAATTTAATTCATTTTATTTATGTTGCACCAATTCACAACACATGTCATCTCAAGGTGCTTTACAGTTCACCAGATCATACAGTCAAATTCATTCAAAGTTTTCTATCTAAGGAAAACCAGTTGATTGCATCACTGACTCGAAGGCAATCCCTCACACTAAGCATGCTTGTAGCGACAGTGGGGAGGAAAACTCCATTTTAACAGGAAGAAACCTCCAGCAGAACCAGGCTCAGTGTGAACGACCATCAGCTGAGGCTGGGTGGGGTTAAAGGAGAGAGAAACAGATTTGCAGAGAGGACTTGGATTTATTGATTTTCTAAGGTGTGAAACCCGGTCTTTATTAGAATTATATTTATTGTGAGCGGCCATCTGCTGAGGCCAACTGGGGTTCAAGGAGACAGAAGCAGAGATAGAAAAGCCAAGTTTAAATGCAGCCTAATCCAGGAAACAAACAGCCAGGCAGACGAACTCCGAGCCAGCTCCAATGTCAGAGGATGAAAGAGAGCACATCCAGCCAGTCACAGTCAGAGAAACAGGACTACACTTAAAAACAGTGCATGCTCCAACATCTACACTCACCGGCCACTTTATTAGGTACACCTGTCCAACTGCTCGTTAACACTTAATTTCTAAGCAGCCAATCACATGGCGGCAACTCAGTACATTTAGGCATGTAGACATGGTCAAGACAATCTCCTGCAGTTTAAACCGAGCATCAGTATGGAGAAGAAAGGTGAGACTTTGAACGTGGTTTACAGAGAATGGTCCGAAAAAGAAAAAACATCCAGTGAGCGGCAGTTCTGTGGGCAGAAATGCCTTGTTGATGCCAGAGGTCAGAGGAAAATGGCCAGACTGGTTCGAGCTGATAGAAGGGCAACAGTGACTCAAATAACCACCCGTTACAACCAAGGTGGGCAGAAGAGCATCTCTGAACGCACAGTACGTCGAACTTTGAGGCAGATGGGCTACAGCAGCAGAAGACCACACCGGGTGCCACTCCTTTCAGCTAAGAACAGGAAACTGAGGCTACAATTTGCACAAGCTCATCGAAATTGGACAATAGAAGATTGGAAAAACGTTGCCTGGTCTGATGAGTCTCGATTTCTGCCGCGACATTTGGATGGTAGGGTCAGAGTTTGGCGTCTACAACATGAAAGCATGGATCCATCCTGCCTTGTATCAACGGTTCAGGCTGGTGGTGGTGGTGTCATGGTGTGGGGAATATTTTCTTGGCACTCTTTGGGCCCCTTGGTACCAATTGAGCATCGTTGAAACGCCACAGCCTACCTGAGTATTGTTGCTGACCATGTCCATCCCTTTATGACCACAATGTACCCAACTTCTGATGGCTACTTTCAGCAGGATAATGCGCCATGTCATAAAGCTGGAATCATCTCAGACTGGTTTCTTGAACATGACAATGAGTTCACTGTACTCAAATGGCCTCCACAGTCACCAGATCTCAATCCAATAGAGCATCTTCGGGATGTGGTGGAACGGGAGATTCGCATCATGGATGTGCAGCCAACAAATCTGCGGCAACTGTGTGATGCCATCATGTCAATATGGACCAAATTCCCTGAGGAATGCTTCCAGCACCTTATTGAATCTATGCCACGAAGAATTGAGGCAGTTCTGAAGGCAAAAGGGGGTCCAACCCGTTACTAGCATGGGGTACCTAATAAAGTGGCCGGTGAGTGTATAAACAAAGGTGTTGATGGCAGCAGCACAGTTTATATTTCTCTCCAGGATGGAGAGATTAATCCTCTTCTGAATTAATTTGGCACCAGGCTCTTTATAGTTTGATGATAAACACTGCAGCTTCCTGCTTTTTGCTGCCTGCTGGCTCTTCTGCATTAGGTCTGATCTGTGACCAGCCAATTAATAAACATTGATGGGTAAATAAAATATAACAATTTCCCAGTGTTAAAGGTTGCTGGTCAAATAAACTCGAGCCGCTCATGGTTCATAACAGCGGTCTGTGTGTTTCAGGTCCGCAACGGCGTCCAGAAAGCATACGTGCTGAAAAACAAGGAGCTCACCGGGTCCACGAAAGGAGTCATCTTCCTGGAAATCGAAGTCATCTACAACACTGTGAGCGTCACTCTGTTTCAGCGTGGTTGGTCTTATACTCTGGACATCCCAGGATAGATCCATGAGGTTCAAACAAGCTTTCTTATTTGCTTCATTTCCCTGCATTTCTGCAGATAAAGGCTGCTATAAAGACTGTGGTTCCTGCAGAGCAGAAGTACATTGAGGAAGAACCAAAAGTTTCTAAACAGGTTTGTAATTTTTTTTAAATTATAGTTAAAATGATAAAAAAAAAAAAATACTGTCACTGAACCCTGAAACACATTTGTAATTTTTAAGAGTAGAATGTGCACCAATTGCTGGGCTGTTTGTCAGTTCACAAGAACGCTAGTATGGACTCGAGTTCTCAGCAAGTACGTTCTCAAGAACACAGAAAAGTAAGGAATCAACGAGAACGGGAACACGCAGAATAAATTTGGGTCAATCTGAACAGAAGCGTACTTGTGACATCACCATATTCAAAGCTAGTCTGGACATGCATTTCCCCTCCTGTTATTATTGCTCTCTAGATAATAGGTCTCTTTTCAAAACGTACTTTTGTAGAACAATTGCAACAAAAAGTGAACTTCTAACTTAATACTCTGAGCTCTGTTAGCGCTAACCTGGAAGCTGCTGCTGCTGTGGTGCATGCTGGAACAGCTGTCAATCTGGAGAACTGTGTAGGTACCAGATCTGCTCGGGCCCTGCGCATGCTAGTGACGTTACGCTACATGACTGGCTGAACGTTGCCACATGATGTAAAACATTGTGGTTAACCAGATAACTATAATAACATCATGCAGCGTCTGTGTTCCAAGTATGGAGCATGTGTAGCATTAGGGTGTCTAATGATCGATGAAGTTTTACCAGTTGATAGAATGTAGTGCTTCCCTTCAAGACTGACAATGTTTGTTTTCTACTTTTGGATACTTTAGATCACTGATGAAATGTAAAATAATAGCAAATATGGGTTATAATATGTTGAGACTCCAAATGAGATCTAATTCTTAAAAAAAAGGTGCAATACAGTTTGTGTGGCTTTGTCATATGATGACGTCATCAGAATGGTCAGGGGCCTGAGCAGATCTGACCTACAGCAGAAAAGTCTGCTCTGAGACTTGCTGGGTAAAGACGGAGGGACGAGAACAAAATCTGGGGATTTTTTCCGTTCTCGTGCTGAGTTCAAATTCAGCGCCTTCGTCCTCTGAAGGTTAAATTCCGGCCTAACCACCCTTCACTGCTCATCAACAGCTCAGCTGTAGAGGTGGTCAGTAGAACCAAAGTCCTGGGGTTGCACATCACAGACACCCTCACCTGGACTGTAAACACCACCTCACTGGTCAAAAGGGCACAGAGCGCATGTACTTCCTGTGGAGGATCAGGAGAGCCCACCTTCCCCCACCCATCCTCACTACCTACTACAGAAGCACCATAGAGAGCGTTCTGACCAGCTGTCTCACTGTGTGGTGTGGAGGCTGCAGCGCCTCAGACTGGAAGAAAGTGAGGAGAGTGGTGAGAACAGCAGAGAGGATAATCGGGGCTCCACTCCCCTCCGTAAAAGATATTTAATCCCAGCTCTGCGTGTCCCGAGCCCGTAACATCATCAATGACCCCTCACATCCCCACCATGGACTGTTCTCCCTGCTGCCCTCTGGGAAAAGACTTCACAGCACTCAATGCAGGACAAGCAGGTTCTGCAACAGCTTCTTCTCCACTGCCATCAGACTGTTAAACCGTTTAAAACTCTAATTAAGTCACAAATCGAGACTCTTCATCACACTGTAAACATCATACTTACACTACAAGTTGAATCTTCAAAACGGAACTCAACTCAGTGTTTCTATTGCATTTTACACCATATATATATTTATCTATTTTTGCACTGCTGTGAACCTTACACATCAATGCCTTTTGCACCATGTCTCTCCAGCACTGTTTACAGAGTTTTACAGTTTATATGGGCACTGCAATGTAAATAGAACAGAACAAGAAAAACAGAAGGAGAAAAAGAAAAAAAAAAGAGAAAAGATGAAAGAAAGAGGAGATAGAAAGGAGACAATGACAAAACATTTTCAGTCTGCTTCATCACCTGTATGAGATGCAAAAAGAACAGCACAACCGAAAGACATGGTACGAGACACACAATAAAGCAACACCTTGAAACTATCGCTAAAGTAATATTTTTAAGTCTGACATGTACTCTGTGTTACCAGAAGAAATGAATGTGGGCTTTCTGTATGGAAGTGAATCTCTGAGTACCTGGAACCAAGCACCTGTAGTTGTTTGTGAGAGTGCATTTGTGCATGTAAAGTTTATCCATAGAGAAAATGCTCAATAGTGGTTGTGGAGAGCTGGAAAAAATAAAAATAAAAAAACTAAAATAAATAAATGGAAACGTTAATTTCACTGCTCATTCACTGTCTAAAAGTTGTATGTATCGAAATTTAAAGTATAAAATATAAAATATACAAAATGACACAAAAGTTTGTCTGAGTCTAACTTTCGACGGCCAATTACGTCATAGCGCAGCTCCAAGGCCTGTTCGGATTGGGCTCCTCGTTATGTGGCTAACAAATGCAGCCTTTTTTTTTTTTTGCCCGGAGGGGTTCGGTGTATCCTATGTAGCCTTTTGTATCCCGTTAATCAATGCGAGTCCAAGAAAGCCGGCTGCTCTATACTCAGAGAAAACATGTAATTGGCGCAGAACATTGAATATTGTAAATTCAGTTTAATATAATACAAGTATGTAAATAGTTCCGTCTGAAATTAATGAAAATAGTTGTTTTAAATGTTATTGATTCAGATATGGGGCGGGTAATGTTTGGTTTATTGAAAGTTTTTAATATCTGTGCAGTGTGGGGACTATAAACATGATATATGCAGCAACAGTAGTGCTGCTGAAGCTTCTCCAAAAATATTAGCACCCAGAACAGTAGTGAGAAGTTCAGCATCCTGTTTTGTGTATCAACTGTTACGGTTGCTAGGTGACAGAACCTACAGGAGGAGATAGAAGGCTGGACCTGACTCCTCCAGCCTCCTTATTATACACGACCTCGAAGGACCCAGTCCTTTTAGACCGCCTCCTTAGGAGGACACAGCCTCTGAAATCGAACACACCCGCTGTCTTGTGTTCTTGTGAATTTAAAAAGTGCTGGTCCTGATGACATTTCATGAACACATTAAGAACGCACAAGTACATACATTGAGAAACGGCAAAGAAAGGATAGGGTAACTCAGCCCAACACGCATCAGACCCACTTGATTACCTTGCACTTCTGCTACTTTTGTTGCTTGCGGTCAGAGCGTAGCATTAGTTCTAATGGATCCTCCCCAGAGCCTCATGTCAGAACATCAAGAAAAACAAACCAAATGAATGCAAACAGCTAGATACCCTATAAATAAAATGTCCATAAACTGCAGTGTTTTTGTTAGAACCTTATTTCTGTGTGAACAGCTTGTAAAGATGTATTGAAAACCAACTATTTGGTTGATCTGACGAAGCTTTTCCTTGATAATGTACCCTTTATCTCACGTTCTGCTTCTCATCCAGCAAGCTTTTTCAATTCAAAATGTCAGGAATAGCGTTAAGTTCAAGTTATATACCGTAGCCCAGCAAAGCCTTGTTTTTGTTTAGAAAGCATGCAAATTGAAACAGACGAACGGGTGCACCCCTTTGCAATGGGGGTCGTCTGGGTTCTTTGTTCGCCTGCAATGCCCCATACCTGTCTATGTCTCTGAAACGGGTCATTAAAGGGAATTGTTGGCCTGGCTGAATAGGCAAGGTAGTCTGCTCTGCTGTAAAGGGGTGGGGTTGCGGTGATAGCAGCAAGAGATCAACTCAATTGCTGCATTATAAGTTTTTGAAAGCTGGAATCTGAGTCCCCCCCTTTCTCTCTTTAATGTTGGTTTTTCTTTCTTAACATAGATGGCTTCCTTCACGCCCCTCTCAAACCACCTATTTTAAATTGAAAAAGCTTCCTGGATGGGAAGCGAAACATCTTCAAAGTCAATTGGATTGTTTTTTTTTTACTTTTTTTAGAAAGACTTGTGTAGATTAAGTCCGAAGAGCAGGCAAACCTTAATCCTCCTAAATCAATAGTTATGCTTAACATAAAGCAATATCCCAAGTTATTTTTATGATTTATGACACAGGAGCAGTTAGAGGCACACATTCCTTATGGCTTCTTCTGCTCAGGCCGTTGTGTCATGTCTTCATTAAGCATTGTGTACCTTTGTGTTTTTAAGTTGCTGCAGCAGAACTTTAACCGAGTGAAGCGGTGCATCATGGTCCTCCTCAGCTACGGTACCTACATCAACACCTGCTTTGAGTGGGAGTCGTCACAAAGGAGCATCATTGCATTTATTGTATGAAGAGCAAACATGCAGCTTTAAACACAAACCGGCTGCTGCTTTCCCCTTTATGACTGTTTTCTTCTGCGCAGCTGTTTGTGGTGGTGGTGTGGAACTTTGAGCTCTACATGCTGCCCCTCGGCCTCGTTCTGCTGCTGGTCTGGAACTACTTCTTCTCATCAAGCAGAGAAATGTCTGAGGCGGTGAGAAATTATGCACTTCTGTGTTTAGGTATATGTTTTACAAGATCGTTCTTATTTTGAAGTTCTTTGTCTCTGTTCTTCAGTCCATGGAGACCATGTTTGATTGGGAGGATGAAGAAGAAGACAAAGAAGAAAAGGTTTGTATCTAAGGGCTCAGGACCTCATGTAGTGTAGCTAGTTGATTCAATCACAACTCCAATCACAGCAGCCCCAAGAACAACACTGAGCTATATAAGTGCTAAATGCAGTGTATAAAGCAGGGGTAACCAATTAAAAATCAGCGGGGTCCTAATAAAGAAAAGTAACGGTCCGTAGACATTCTTAATTATAATCCGTTACTTTACACAGCATTTAACACTGAAATAAAATGCAGGTGTTTATGCATCCATGTTACACATGTTATACAATGTTTAGATAAAAAATAGAACGTTCTTCCATTTTAAAATCGAAATTGTTTTTGAATTAGAGAACAACAATCTTTCAGTTTGGTATATAGAAAATTTTCTGACTCACTTTTTTTTTTTTTATAAAAAACAGTTGTTTTTTTCTTCTTTCTTTTTTCTGTCTTAATGAGAGCAGTGGGCTTTATTCTGCCCTGCAAGGCTTTAAACCTGGGTTTGAATGGAGACTAAGCCATTCTCAATCACATATCAAGGTGCTCATGTTGAGCCTGGATCCATATTTATTTTTGATTCTGTTCATGGTGGAGAATCCTGCTTCACAGCAGCAGGTTGAGCCAAACATCCTCTAAATATTCAGGGTAATCTTTGAGCACGCCATTTCGATTTTCTTTCACCAGTTCACCACAGTTCTTCCAGCAGTCCACACTTTCTTTGCTCTCTTTTTCACATCGTCTTCTCCTTCTTTCCCATCGCCCGGCTTGCCACAGGTTTACCTGCTGTGTCTAAAAGTAGTTAGCAGCAGCAACCCAGGCTGACAGCAGCTCATTTTTTGTAGCAAATTTGTAATTTGCTTTGCAAGAGAGCTCTCAGTGCAAAGCATTCTGGGATATATCCACCTCTTCTGAGGCCTTTCTTTTCTTCTCATACACTTCACATACACCTTTCCTCTAACGACCCTTGGCCATTTTCAAAGAACTGTGGTGAGAAAGGTGAGCTTCAGTGACTGTCTGAAACCGTAGCTCAGCACAGATATACACCTGAAAGTGCGCACGTGCAGAAAAAGATAGCTAACGTAGGACGGCCTTACCTAAACATATCACCAGAATCATTGACAATAAGGAGGACCACTTATTTACATGATCCATCTGTAAATAAAAAATCGTCCTCTATACCTTCAAAAGCAGCAAATCTACTCGCAGCTGTTCTGTAAAACATGATTAAGATATAAATGTTAAATATTGACAAAAGTATATCAGCACAAATAACTGAGGTGCAATTTACTGATGTAACAATACTAGAAGTTTACCAAAAACATACCTCTTGGGACTAAACTGGGACATTTTTTTTTCGAAAAATAGCATTCCAGGTATACTTTGATTTCACTCTTCATAAACGGTCTGTTTTGGATATATAAAAAGTACACTTTCACATACACTTCATGTAGTCTTACACCTAATTTACTTAAAAAGAAACTTTCAAATCTGCATAGAGTTTATAAAAGTATTGAAGCACACTGAAATGTACCTTTTTGTTTACTAAATGATTCATCCATCCATTTTTCCATCCATCACGCTTTACCCCAAGCAAGGCGGGGTCCACCCTGGACAGGTCCCCAGTCCATCGCAGGGCAACACAGAGACAAACAGGACAAACAACCATTCACAGAAACTCACACCTAAGGAGAATTTAGATAATCCAATTAACCTAACAGTCATGTTTTTGGACTGTGGGAGGAAGCCGGAGTACCTGGAGAGAACCCACGCCTGCACAGGGAGAGCATGCAAACTCCATGCAGAAGGATGCCAGGCCGTGAATCAAACCCGGAATCTACCCACCGCCCCACTGAGTAGCCATTTATGACATAATTAATGATATGAACAACAATATCCCATAATCATTTCATAATGAAAACAAAAGGTTCTTTTTTGATTAAAAAAGTCTGGGATTCTTGAGCTGAGTCAGATACAAATGTTAAATTAAAAACAGACTCAGCTGGTATTTTCCCTCATATAACTGGCCAACACCATTGAAAAGATCGTATTAATTTAATAAAGTCTCCACAACCTTCTGGTAGTTAAGTTTGAATTTGGCTTAACTAGAATCTGTAACAATATAATCAGTGCAAAGTATTTAAGATAAGTATAAACGGCAAACGTAAGTGGTTGGAGCTCTGTTGAGTTTTATTTTATTAAGCTGAATCTAATTCAGAATTCAAAATTTAATTTTGCATAATTCATGAAGTATATATTTTACTAAACTTCTAGTATACTTGTATCAATGACCCTGGTAAAATTTGAATATTTGTTTGTGTAATTGAAAATATTAATTTGAAGTTTACAGTACTGTTTTTATAATTTGCCTTTTCTTTTATTCTAATTCCCAGAGAAACACAACTTTGGGTTTTCCTTCATTTGAATACAGCGCCATCTAAATTAATGCAAATAAACATGCAGTAAATCACTGTGTATAGCTAACCCGTCTAATATAAATACCCATTTCATGTTATTCCTGGACTAAGCTTTTCTAAAGTGTTCTGAATTACTGAAAGGCACCTATATATCATTTTAGTTTTATTACCACTAAGTCAACAGTAAAGTTCCAACCCTTCATACTGGCCCAGCTAGGCTTATAAAATCAGCTTCAAAGACCCAAACATGTGATATTTAATCCATCTCCCATCAGGACTCAGAGCACAAAGGCTTCATGGATAAACTCTACGCCATCCAGGAGGTGTTCATCAGTGTGCAGAGTGCCCTGGATGAAGTAGCATCGTTTGGAGAGAGGTTAAAGAAGTAGGTGTTCTTCGGTTTTTAATGTGTGTGACCCTTAAATTGACTGCAAGCTCTGAAGCGTTTAGAACCAAAAAGCTGAGGAGATCAACAACCCACAGAGATGGTTTGAAAGAGATTCGTGGTTCACCTATTCTTAGTATCTTTGCTTTTCTTTCTCTCATATGCTAAAGATACCTTTAAATCCTTCTGGGCTCCGTGTCAGAGGTGATTTATAAGCTCCAATTTCAAACTCAGTTCAATTCAGTTTACATCTATAGCGTCAATTCACAACACATGTCATCTGAAGGCACTTTACAGTCCACCAAATCATACAGTCAGATTGATTCAAAGTTTTCTAGCTAAGGAAAACCAGTTGATTTAATCGATTCATTGACTCAAAGGCAATTCTTCACACTAAGCATGCTTGTAGCGACAGTGGGGAGGAAAAACTCAATTTTAACAGGAAGAAACCTGCAGCATGTCATGAAGCGAGGACAGATGGACCCAGTATTCAAGGAGAGACAGTCAGTAGGAAAACGTTTATTAAATGAACAAACAAAACAGTTAAATATAGCTACTAATCATTTTCCATATGGATCAAACCTGCTGAGTGTCAACGTTCAAACATTCATTATTGCTCCTTTTCTTTCTCCCCTCCCTGTACTGCAGCACCTTTAACTGGACAGTGCCTTTTCTGAGCTCGTTGGCGATTGCTGCCTTATGTTTGGCCACATTTCTGCTCTACCTCATACCACTACGATACCTTGTGCTCGCATGGGGTGAGTAATGACTGTTTAGTCATTTTCTTTCATTATTGCAAATGGACAGTGTCTGTAAGTGTACTATCAAACCAGTTACAAAAGCCTCCTTTCCAGTAATGCTGGAAAATAACAGGGCCATACCAGTTTTGGCCATGTTACATTTGACAATAATAGACCGCTAATTTTTTCACTCTATCCCTTTAGATGCTGGTCATTTGCTGAAAGTGGGTTTGCCTCCACACTGAAGGGAGGATAGAGGGGTAGCAGCAAGTGTGTAGATCTATGCAGGCACGCAGAAACACTTTTCTAAGCAACAGTTAAGTTGTGCCACAATCAGCATAGGAAAAAGAAGCATTTAAGGCAAGGAAAATGTGTCCAAATCTCTCCAACTGTGCCAGATTGAGCCAAATTGTGCCAAATGCTTTTACTCAGCTATTTGACCCATAGAATAACACTGAAGCATTTTGATGGCCACAAAACATTTATGAAGCAAGTATTTTTCAGAATCAGTGGAAATAACAAAATGTAACATTTAGAAACCTAAGATAACATAAAAATCTGGAACAAATATTGAAACTGCTGATTTTCAAGTTGAACTAAGCCCCAGTGCCTTTTCTGGGCTGTATTTTTATTTTTTTCGGCCTTAGGCAGTGTAATAAAACAAAATCAGCGAATTTGTTTAAAATTTCCCTTGATTTAAAACACAGCTTTATCAAACATCATTACAACAGATTTACAAAAGTATATGTCTAATCTACAGGTGTGAATAAGTTCACCAAAAAGCTTCGCGATCCATACAAGATCGATAACAACGAGCTTCTTGACTTCCTGTCCAGAGTCCCGTCTGATGTTCAAATGGTGAGTAAAGCTGCCATGAAACAAGTGGAACGTGTTGTTATGGTTTAAAGTATATTGTTATCCGTCTAATTGGACAGATGCAGTATTATGATCTGAAGATGGATCCCGGACAAAGCCCCAACAAACGCAGGAGGACCAACCCGAGCTAGCTCTAAACTGTGTCAATTTATTGTAATTTTAGATCTGATTTATTAACAGTTTCTCTTGTATATTTGATTCAGATGCAGAGAAATATTTGTTTTTTATTTTGTTCCTACCAGACTGAATTATTTTATAAGTATTTGAAAGAAAATGCAATTTTTTTTTTTTTTTTTATTCCATTTATTTTTCTGCATATAAACATGTTTAAGTGATGAAAAATGAATTTATGTTACGTGTGCAGTCTGCATGCAGTGCTGGTGTTGCATGAACTCTCTAAAAACATTTCTTTTGAATTGAATGTATTTTCAGCGCGTGACTTTTCTAAAATCAGAGCTGCATGCTGTTCCTGCTGCTTATTAGTCAAATCCTCCTAGATCTGCACCGTTCACTTTTATACTTTAATTTTGTTTTTCCTCTAATTCATGTCAGCAAGGCAAAGCAGTGCTATTGTGTGAATTTAGCACCAAATAAATCTCACTTATTTTTTCTCAGGATAACTACTGCTAAAATATTTCTCAACTGAAATGGATCATTTTGAATTAAGGTGTGATTTTAAAAAGGTTTGCTTGTTTAAAACATGTGCAAACTGAGTAGCGTGTGCAAAAATAATCTCCAGACCGGGTGCTATAAATACTGCTTGTGTAAAATTAGCAGAAGAGTGGGCTCAAACATTTCTTTGTGTCTGCTTTTATATCTTGCTTAGCAGACTGTGCATAATACAGGAAGGAGCATATGCAAATACAAAATGTGTGAATTCCTTACATGTGGTGACAGGGAATTGCTTTTATTAAACCATAATGACCAATACTGTACTTATAATTACATTATTGCAATATTTTTGGTCAGGAGGTTGTTTAAGGACTTGTTTGAGGTAAATCCAACTCATCGTGTAAGTCTGGGCGTCGCACCTTCTCTTAATTTCTATGGGTTAGGGGGTCTTTTCCTGGTTTAGGTAATTAATCTGTTAAAATGTAACTTATTGTTTTCATCTTGTTGCTTTTTTAAGGTAGTTTAAAGCACATCAAAATATTTACTTGTCAGTGCGCTATGAACAGCATTTAGCCATCATTGTTTGGGGTAATGATGATTACCTCCTACCCCATGGTTTAGAGATCTTTATCTTTGTTTAATCCCAAACTGCCAGCAGCCATAGCAATTTATTTATATTAATGGGTTGGAACCAAACCAGTTTTGCATGTCCATTGCACACAATCAGATCACGTGGAATGCACCCACTAATTGCACCTTTTTTCTTTTGCATTCCCAGTTTAGCATTCCTTATATTTAAATATGAAGTTTCTAGTTTTTTTACCTCCGGTCTATAGCATTCCTTTCTGAGTTTGGATAAAACAGCTTTGCATGCGTGATGGTGGCTGATGAATGAAACAGCTCAAATCTCAGGAATGTGTTCACAGTTTATCTGAATGCCATTTTCTAAGAATTAAAGCACCTTCTGTCTTACAGTCTTTTGCTTATTTATATAAAATGAAACTCCTGCTTTTTATCCAGATGTTCTGCAAACTTATTATCAGTTTTTGTTAATGGTAGTGGGAGGTTAAGTCCCTGTGAGTCTGTAGGAAAGTGAAGAAGGCCTCAGGGCTGTGGGGGGCTGATCCTCCACCCATCCTGTGGTTTTTAGCTGAGCTTAGCTATTAACAACGAATCATGATTATATCCATGTGATATAATGGTAGGTTAGGCGAAAAGAAGCACAGTTTTAAAGGTGACTCATCTTTGCACAACATGACCCCTGATCAGCTGCTACATATCAGCCTGCTCCAAGTCCGGCAGCTGTGGAGAAAACATCTGGATTTAGGGGAGCTGGTGACCTCTAGTGGTCTCAAAGATATTTGGAACTGATTTCAACCCAGATTAGCTTCCTTTACCTGTTGGTTAATGATTCATGCATCATGCTATTTCTTTTTAGCCGAGAAATTGCAACATACATAACAGTGGATATTTTGTTTTTGTATTCTTTTAATTATTTATTTCTGTGTATTGATTTTTATCAAAAAATGGAAGAATGAAAACCTAATTCAATTTATGTCATCTCAAGGCACTTTACAGTTCACCAGATAATACAGTCAAATTGATTCAATATTTTCTATCTAAGGAAAACCAGCTGATTGCATCGATTCCTTGACTCGAAGGCAATCCCTCACACTAAACATGCTTGTAGCGACAGTGGAGAGGAAAAACTCCCTTTTAACAGGAGGAAACCTCCAGCAGAACCAGGCTCAGTGTGAGCGGCCATCTGCCGAGGCCGACTGGGGTTCAAGGAGACAGAAGCCGAGGTTCATAATGCAGATGTAAAAGGCAGCCCCGTTCAGGAAACACACAGCCAGGCAGACGAGCTCCGAGCCAACTCCTGTGTCAAAGGATGAAGAGAGCACATCCAGTTAGTCACAGTCAGAGAAACAGGACTACACTGAAAATCAGGCTTATCTCCAAAATCTATAAACAAAGGTGTTGATGGCAGCAGCGAAGCTGATATTTCTCTTAAGCATAATTGTAGCGACAGTGGAGAGGAAAAACTACCTTTTAACAGGGAGAAACCTCCAGCAGAATCAGGCTTAGTGTGAGCGGCCATCTGCTGAGGCCGACTGGGATTGGTGTTCTCTTCTTAATTCAGAGGGCCTCCTGCCTGCCTTTTCCTAGGGCCCCAAATTTCTTAAATCCGCCCCTAATATTACTGCAGCATTTTGGAGAAACTAGAATGTTTTCAGGATTTTTTAAATCCCACAGTAAATTGCCACTGCAGATATTTGGCTAGATTTATTAAATACATAAAATATTAGTCCAGCCTTGTGGAATAAATCTTCTCCTCCTGATCTGTTAAAAGAAGTACAGCATCCAACAAGCAAATATTCTGTTTTTAATTAGGTCAGCCTCTGTGTGATTTCAGCTATTATCAAGTCACAGTGGTCCAGATTTGCATCTGAACATGATCTATTTACAGCTTCTACAGCGATCGAGTTTCTCCTGGATTTATTCACAGTTTTTAATCAAATGTGAAGGTGCTATTAATGCATGCTAATGTCTGATAACCACAGAAAAAAATATCTTGTTTAGGCCTATTTTTATTATATTTTCTCTCACTTGTTTTTTTTTTCTACTTCTTTGCAAGTTCATTTTCAAGAGAAAAAGAAAGGCTGGTATTATGTCAGCAACCAGTCTTAAATATCTTCTCTGATTTCCTGTTTCGCCCTCTCAGCATTTATCTTCCTGTCTTTTTAATTTGTCGTTATGATGAAAGCTGCATGTCTGTGAAAGCTACAGTCTGTAAAGTGTTTCTGCATGATTGAAACTAAGCTATACAAGTGCATTTATGGAAACTAAATGTGCGTAAAAGCTGTATTATTGATCTGATGTACTGTTATCTACCGCTGATGAGTCTTCTTCTGTCGTATTGATCTGTTTTTGTCCAAAGAGGACAGACTTAATGACTTCTTTCTCTCTGAAAATATATTTCTTCACAGATGTGTGTGACATTTGTGTTTTTTTTCTATACGAAAAGAGGAAGAGCTTTTAAACAATAGGCAGGAATTTTAGGAGGGAAGGTAAAGTAAAAGCGTAAAGGAGTCGAACTGTGATTAAAAACTGACAAGGTCCTTATTGGATGTAGGAGCATCTGTCAAAAGTAACCATGAATGGATCTGACTGACCCAACGTTGTGGTCATAAGCTGAAGTGAGAATCACTAATACATCAGAATAAAATAGATGTTGGTGCTAAAAAATGTATTATGAGAATCTTAAACTAAAGACTTTTTTTTTTCTAAAAGTCCAAACCATTCTGGGGGGAGTGGGGGTTGTTTTGACATTTGTTCATTCAAGAAATTATGGTCAATTCCCCAGAAACAGAACAAAAAGATCCTACAGTCAGATTGGTTCAAAGTATTCTAACAAGCGAAAACCAGCTGATTCCACTGACTCAACAGCAATCCCTCACACCAAACATGCTTGTAGCGACAGTGGAGAGAAAGACTCTCTCGTAACAGGAAGAAACCTCCACATATGGTTAGAGTTTTTCCGGTATACTTCCCTCAAGGATTCTACGAAAAACCGAGACTGAAGAGAAAATCGATATTGGGTTGCGCTTTTCCCGTACAGTCCCTTAAGCACATTACAAAAGAAGCGGTATCGTCTAAAGTGGTAGCGATTATTGGTTTGAGAGCGAGGCTGCGGAGGAAAAGTGAAGGGATACGAGTTGAAACGGACTCTCTGGGTATTTTTCTTTTTCATTTTCTTCTCTTATAAGATGAAAAAAAGAGAAACTATAAAATAATCCCCTTAAAAGAGGAGAGACCTATCCCGGTTAGGCCACATGTTTGTCTAATCCATAAAGCGACTGGCCAGTGTATATGTTTACATATACGCATTTGAGTGAATTAATGGGTACCAATTTTTTTTTCTCTTTCTCTCAATTTCTCCTATTTCTTTTTCCTTGACGAACACATTTCTTTGACGGACACACTTCCTTAACGGAAGGCAGTTGACTGTAGCTTTTAGGAAAATAGTCTACAGCACCAAGGGTGCAGAGTATGGGCTGCGAACCCCAAGGTCAAAGTGGGAAACACTTCCATAGATGGTTGACTGAGCCAAGATCCTGTGGGACTTTATTCAGATGGACCCAATGGTAATGACAAAACAACCAGACATTGTGGTGGTGGACAAAAAGCAGAGGAAAGCCGTTGTGGTTGACATAGCAATACCAAGTGACTGCAACATCAGGAAAAAGAAACATAAGAAACTAGAGAAATAGCAGGGGCTCAGAGAAGAGCTGGAGAAAACCTGGGAGGTCAAGGCATAAGTCGTACCCATGGTCATTGGGGCCCTCGGGGCAGTGACCCCCAAACCTGAGGAGTGGTTACAGCAGATCCCTGGAAATACATCAGACATTTCGGTCCACAAATGTGCAGTTCTAGGAACAGCAAAGATACTGCGCAGAACCCTCAAGCTCCCAGGCCTCTGTGTAGAAGTGCATATAATTCATAACCGGAGTAAAGGTATTATATCAGCCACATATAAACTGCTTGTCACAGAACAACACTCACTCCACATATATTAAAGTAAAATGGGAAATGGAAACAGGTAGTGAAATATCAGATGAAGAGTGGAAAAGAATACGGCAATATCAATGAGATGCTCCTGTTCAATGAACTGGCAGGAATTTAACTGGAAGAACTTTATTCAATATTTTACTACCCCATCCCAGAAATCTAAATTCAGTGACCCATCCCCTGTCTACTGGAGACAATGTGTTCAACAAAGGGCAAATCACCGACATGTCTTTTGGGATTACCCAAAAATTCAAAGCTTTTGGTCAGAAATACATAACTCATTACGAGACATTTCCAGACAGAGAGGACTTTAAGGCTTTGTATCTGGGATGTGTTCCACAAGACTGGCTGAAAGTGGACAAATACTTAATGAACATCCATTTGGGTGGCCAGCAAAAAAAGTTATCACAGGGAAATGGCTACAACAAGAAAGCCCAACACTTGGTACGTGGAGAAACATTGTGGGGGGAAATATATAAGATGGAAAAAAATAACAGCCCATGTTAAGCAAAAAAGGCAACTTTTTTAAAACAATGGTTGAAATCTTATTGCTTTGCTCCAGCCAAGTGGTCTAACAGCCCGACTTTATTACTATGACTTTATAATGTAAAATGTATCCTATCGTATTAACATGTATGTGACAAACTCCCTGTATGTAAATTTATGTAAAAAAAATAAAAATTATGTTAGAACTGTAAATATACAGTCATTTGTTCATGTTACTATTTTTATCTATTTATTACTGTTTTCAAGGCTGCATTTTTTAAAAAGAAAATTGTTTAGAGCTGTTTTAAACGGAATTTCTTTTTGTATACAAGATGACAAAATCAATCTGTCTAAGTCTAAGTATGTACATAGTTCTGTTCTTAATGGAGCCTGGCTGGAAGTTCAACTGAATAAACTGGTTGTTCTCCTACATCCGCCTACAACACAGCCAATCAGCTTTGAACCACACCTCCATGAAAGCCAATCAGCATCCAAAGTTCATCCAAAAAGGTCTCCAATCCGCAACTCGTGTGCTACCTAGGGCGCAGGCGGAGGTTGCGCTGCGTGACCTCAATTCATCCACCTCCAGCTCCTCCTCCACCATCGTAGCTAAAGCTTTATCAGCACGTCATTCCTCCAGGACTCTTACTGCGTTCCCTGTCTCATCTTCACCGGTCAGGTAGAAGACCGCCATGTTGAGCCTGCTTCTGCCAGAGGTTTCTTCGCAATGGGGAGTTTTTCCTCTCCACTGTCACTTCATGCTTGCTCACTTGTGTTACCCAACTGGACTTCCATCTTCCAGGTCCCTGAGTGAAGCTCTAGTATCAGCTCACACAATCCACTAGATCTCACCATAAAGCTCAGCATACTTTCTTGCCAGCCAGCAGAGTCTTTACTTTGCCTAAATTCTACTCAGAGTAAAAGTAAAATTACCCATCTCAAAATTTACTCAAGTAAAAGTACAAAATTACTTAATTTAAAATGTAATTTGAGCAAAAGTTACTTAGTTACTTTGAGTAATTTAATGCAAAAAAAAGGATGAGTCATGAATGGAACTGAGCACAAGGTGTTTTAATCGATTTCAAGGCGTATTTCAATGGACATCCACACTTGCAAAAGATCAGCTGGGCTAAGGAACATACTTCCTCACAGCACAAGGATAGTCACAACCTGTACTATAAAGTGCAAACAATTTTCAATCCTGCTGTCCAACAGACAACAACATGATAACTAACTTACCGCCACATTTTTTCGTAAATTGGATGTTGATGTTTTAAAGCCGAAAGCTCCGTTTTGCTGGGCAGGCACATGTTGCACTGCATTATCACATTGTTCCCTTTTATGCATTTGAAAACAAATAATCCTTCCAAATATGGCCAAGGGTTATGGCTTTCGTCTCCAGAATATGTTTCCTCTTCAGGCCTTTCCTCGTCCATACTCCCTAAATTGTGATTAGCAACTGCCATCTTCAGAAGCACTGGATTATGAGACAATACAAAGGGTAAATGCAAGGCAGGGCCACATTTAATTTCTATATCATCAGTATTTTTATTTTTTTTTTTACTTAGTAACGTGAGGGGGTTTAAAATTTAGCAAAGTAAAACTACTTAGGTTAAAATTTACTCGAGTAAAAGAAAAAATTACATATTTCAAAAACTACTCAGAAAATTACAAGTGACTCATAAAAAGTACTCAATTACAGTAACTTCAGTAAATGTAATTCATTACTTTCACCCCTGCCAGCCAGCAGTCATGGACTGAACCAGCTTCGTCTATCTCCACTCCACCACCAGTTTCAGGTCTGGGGGGAAACAGCCCTATTCTTTGCTACTGTTCATGCATATCAATCAAAATCCTCAAAGTCTAAGTAATTGTATTAATACATTTTTTCAAATTGTCTTTTCTTTGTGTGAGTTCAAGTTTTTCAGATTGAAATGTGTGTTGTTCCCCTCTTCCCCTTTCCCTAGAAAAAAGCAATAAAATATAAATAAAAAAGAAAGTCTCCTTTTTTGCCTTTTCAAGAATCTATTTCCTAAATCTTGTATTGTAATTTTAAGGGTTTTTAAGGGAATTGCTGGATCAGTCTGGATAAGGAAGATGTTAAACTAGTATACTCCTTTGAAGTGAACAAATAAGCCCTTAATTTAATCCAAGGCTTCGCCAACTTAAGCATCATCAGACTTCTAAGACCAACATGAACCGTGTCTTGAAATGCATACAACTCAGGGTGTTCTCTCTCATCAGCTTCATGTGCAAATTAATAAACAGTTGAAAAGTCTTTCAAATCACAGTTAATCATTTTCTGGTGGCGCCCAGTGAAGTCATGCCGCCCTGCACAGAAGTCCGTATTTCCCATATTAAAAACTTACACCAGTTGAGTGTGTGTTGTTCATCATGCATCTGATGAAAGAGGTCAGTGTGTTAAGAAAACTGCTGTTGCTGAAACCATAGAGGGACATGATCCTCTGGAGCCAGAACTCTGCGGTCCTCTCAGTTGGACGATGGATGACTGCTGTCGACAGCCTGATTTAGTGAATGAATGTTTTTTTTTCTACTGCGGTTTTATTAACTCTCCTACTCAAAGTTCAAAAAAGATGATGAGATGTTTTACCAAGATCTAGTTTTATTTTATTTTTATTCTTGCCTTAAGTCAGCCAGTCTATAATCTGAGTTATCTAAGTGTTATCATCTTTAATAATATTCTTGACTTCTTAGCATTTGCAGGTAACAAGATTCTCCTATATGGGTACAGTTAGAGGAAAAGTCAGCAAGGAAAGTTCAGTAGATTGTTATCTATACCTAAAACTAATATGTTCACAGTGATTTAATAAAATTCAACGTTAATCAGTAAAAGAATAAAAATAATAATTTTTGTTGTGATCGTTGAGTCTGGGAGCGGCCATTTTTGCCCAATTATAGTAACATCAGACTCCTGCCATCTTCCGGCAGTGATGCCACGGTGCGGTAAGCCTAGCGCCATTCTCCCCGGTTTACAAGCAAAATCAATGGGAACTACTAGACAAATCTGCAATCAACAACAATTATTGAAGATTTTCAGAGGACTTCACCATTGGAATTCACCAGAGCTATAGGGAAACTGACAATGCCCACGTGCATGGCAGCTGGATGCTGGAATACATGGGGTGAAAGTGAAAAAAAAAAAGATTTATTTAACTTTTCCGATTCCTGATCCTCCACGGACGGGTTCGTCGTTAGATTGCCAACTTGAAGAGGGAGGATTTGCCATCGAACTTCTGGCCAGAGAAAAAACACGTAATATGGAGCCAACATTTAGAAGAAGAATGTTTTCAAGATGACTTGGATAATAGAGCGTTGTGACAAACACCAGATACAGCACTGGGACTTGATCAACAGTCGATACCGTACCGTGACGTCACAAACCGGTAGGCGGCAGTAGTGTTCTTTGGCAAACATGGATGCCTCCAGTAAAGCACATTCACATGAAAATTACTCTTAAATAAAAACACTTATCATTTTTTGAAGAGTATGAAATAATTTCATTTTTTAATATATTTAAAGTACTTTCAGAAGTTTGAATTCTGAATATGATCAGACTTTTCATTTTAAGACCATCTCAGCCTCTAGGCTGAGTAGTAAAACATTGTCCACTAGAGGGCGTCATGGGTATTGGATTTGTTGAGCACAAAGCTTAAAACAGGGTTTGTTAGAATTTTGATCAGGGACCCTCACTGCTCATCTTCTTCCTTCAATCTCCCATCTGCTTTACAAAACCAAACACATTCAGGAAGAATTAGATTTATTTCAAATAACTTTTTTTTAACCTTTTTTCGTTTCCACTTAATCCTACACTAACCTGGAGCAGTGGTGAAAAGTACTTGATTACTGTACTTTTTTGGGTACTTTTACTTGAGTCCTTTTTTGGAGGGTACTTATAACTTTCTCCTCCACTCCATTTCTAGGAAGCTGCTAGTTAAATGTTCCCTTTGGCTCAGCTTAGCTTAAAAATCCAATGTTGCTGTTTTTCTCTCTTGAAATCCAATTTCAGCATCGCAGATAGCAGCCAATAGGACTGACCGTTTGGAAACCACTGTGTTAGGGATTTACATGACATTCCAAAAATGTGAAAAATTCAGGATAGATATTATATGTACTTGTACATGTGGCCAAGTTGTTCAGTAGGATGAGTCTCAAAGCAGAGTTGTAGTTTCTTTGTTGTAATAGATTCAACCTCAAACCTCTATTCCATAGTGAAAGTATGAGTAGAAAGACACTCCTATTTTCTTTTGTTTGTTTTAAAATAAGAAATAATAATCAGAATAGGTGTCTCTTTTTTTGGCATTTTTTTGCTGATGTTCTTTACAGGTGGTGTAGAATATATGGCATCTGTCAGGGTTCTGCCCTCTGTTTATTTTTAGTTTCTTTCTATTTGTAGTTGTTTTCTAGCAGTGTTTTGTTCTGGAGTTACTCTCTGTTTCTCCCTTGTGTTTGTTTCCTTTCTCCTTCTAGATGTTTCCATCCACACCAGTTCCTTGTCAGCTCATTTGTCCAGTCTTTGTTCTGTCTCCTATATATACTCTCCCTGTGCAGTTCCCCAGTGCTGGTTCCGCATCTTTTCCTGGCTCTCTGCGTAAGTTTTCCCCTGAAGTTTTCTGTTTTTTTGGTACTTTGGATTTTGGAAATTTTCCTCAGTTAACTTAGTAAACCTTCACGCCTCCCCTCTGCCTCCTGATCTCTACATTTGGGTCCTCAAAACCTCAACCCAACCGTGACAGCACCAGGTGGTTTCTGAAAGTTACAAGGTTCTTTAAAATTACTATGAAAATGACACAGAAATGTACTGATATTAGAAAATGTTATTAGTATTTTTGAATTCTTTAAAATGCATGTACTTTCTAATACTTCAGTATTTTCAAAAGTGAGTACTTCAGTACTTGACTAGATGTTAGACCGAGTAACTTTTACTTGTAGTTGAGTATATTTGACTGAGCATCAGTACTTTTACTCATGTGCTACTGTTGAGTACCTCGTCCATCACTGCTAAGGACACTCTGGGGAAGTTGGAACATCAGCAAAGCAACTCTTAGGTTTTGTGGTTTGAAATTCTGTGGATCAGCTTTTCTTTGACAGATAATCAATCAGTTTTGCTATTTCCTCATTAAAGTTTGGATTAAAACTGAGAGTCGTTCCCGAGTATAAAATGTAGGCTTTAAGAAATTATTTATTAGATAAAAATAGATCATGTCTAAAAAATAGATTCTAGAAGTGTTACATTATATCCCAGTTAAAAAAGACAAAACAAAGAACTGATGAGGAATAAAGTCATTGGCATTTATAAGACTAAAAGTGGTTTCAAAGCCATTTAGAGAAAACATTGAACACTGATTAAGCTTTCCATTTTTCTAACTGAGTTAATCATTTCCTCTGAACAATATAATTCAGCTTTGTTTTTCCTGTTCAAAGGGTCTTCATGAAACAGGGAGGGAAGAAGCTGCTGACATACAGTAGCTCTGGATTACCATCAATAGGTGGTAGGTGCTACTTCTTTCATTACTGCTGTTGGTCTCACAGGACATATGGATGGATGGACGTTAGCTGCCCTGCTAGCAAATTTAGCTGTTATCAGAAAGATTATTGGAGAGATTAAAGACAAACATCCAAGACGCAAACATTAGCAGGAGAAAGGAAGTGTGCAGTTACTGTGGCGATTTTTTTATTAAATATTCCTTTCTGAAGCAGCAGGACGCTGCTATAGGCCTAGACTTATGAAGGACATAGGGACCCCTTTTTCATCATTCTGCCTAATTCTTTATATATTCTCCCATTCTGCAGAATCTGTTAGTCAATCTCTAACATTATCCTCGCTCTGCTTTTTCTCATAATAGCTTTGCCTCGTCTGTTCCTGTTTGGCTGTGACTCCATCCTTGGAGATCAGCCTGCTTTTCAGTGTAGTCCTGTTTCTCTGACTGTGACTGGCTGGATGTGCTCTTTTCATCTTGGCTGTGTGTTTCCTGGATCTCTGCTTCTTTCTCTGTCAGTTTCTGTCTCCTTGAACCCCAGTCGGCCTCAGCAGATCACACTGAGCCCGGTTCTGCTGGAGGTTTCTTCCTGCTAAAGGGAGTTTTTCTTCTCCACTGTCATGACAAGCATGCTTTGTGTGAGGGATTGCCTTTGAGTCAATGAGTCGATGAAATCAACTGGTTTTCTAGATAGATAAAAAAACTTTGAATCAATCTGACTGTATGATCAGGTGAAGTGTAAAGTGCCTTGAGATAACATGTGTTGTGAATTGGTGCAATTTATAAAAGAACTGAACTGAATTGAATTGCCTGTCAGCCTCTATCAGAAATCTCTGTTGAGGTCTGAGGCCCCGTCCACACGAAGCCGAACCCTGGCCTAAACGCACAAATTTTTCACCAAACCAGCCTCTCATCCATACGAAGCCGGCGTTTCGGGGGTCTGTAAACGATCTTTTTTTTATCAGGCCTTCAGAGTGGGAAGATTTTGAAACGCCGTTTTCGCGTTTCCATCTTTAAGCTCTAACCGCATTTTTTTTTTACACGCATGTGTCATAGCGTCGCCTCTAAACACGCATGCGCGACACAGTATCACAACAACAATGGCGCCGTACTGTGTGCTGCTCATGCTACTCACCCTGCTGTCGGGCTTACAACAGAATCTTCTTCTTCTGGAATATCTCCAGGAAGAACAGAGCAATATCGACGACATAGTTCAGCACCTGAATTTGACTGAACCACGAAAATGGACCCGCAGGGCAACCATGTATAAATATTGGTGCGCATGCCCAACATTTCGTCGCCTATTTTTGCTTTGGCACCACGGCGCCACTTACAGGCCTTACATTTTGCAGCGTTTTCATGTGGACAATCACATTTATTTTACGTCTCTGTCTTTACGACAAACGTTCTGGAAAATGACTTTGAGTTCGTGTGGACGGGGCCTTAATTTGTCTACTGAGGTAATTAGCGAGAAAGTCCAGCCCTGATTGGATAACATGCTGAATCGTCACTTCCAATGAGGCTAAACCTCCTCGAGGGAAGCAGGGGTGGGTCATGATGCTGGTTGCTCGATGCTAAATGGCCAATGCACTGAAGGACAGTGGCCAAACAGCGAGGTTTTCCTCATGAGTCGTGAGAAAAAGTGATAATTCAGTCAGAACTGTCATCTTGTTGTCATGTTGAGGTCGAGTCTCCTAACCCACATGCAGGAAACACTCCAGAGACAGGAAATACAATAGTGAGGTTTATTGACAATATTTTCAGACAAAGATAAATGGATTCCTAAATTGGTTCGTCAGGCTGATCTCGGGGGGCAACTAGGGGAGGGCAGAAATGGTTAGTCTGGATCCAGGAAACTTGCTGTTTGGCGGTAGTTTGGGATTAATACCTGTTTGGGGGGGTGTTTCTGACCGGTGGGGGGAAACCTTGAGGGTCCAGAGGCTGGTCGGCAGGTTGAGGGCTGAGGTCAGAGGCGGCGGTGGAGGGCAGACAGGTAAGGCTCCAGGCAGCGAGAGTTTTGTCTTGTAGGTTGGTTGATCTCCAGATTATTCAGGATCGTTACTGGCAACACTCTGGCAGAGAAGTGTCAGTCTCCTCCTCCATTTAAAGCTACAGTGTGTAATAATTACAGGGATATACAGTCAGAAATGTAATATATTATACATAACTATGTTATTTATCATCATCTACGAGCTCAGCCTCTTAACCTTAATATTTGCGTTGCCTTAGAATTCGTTATTTATAATTACATAGGAGCGGGTCTCGCAGCCATGGAGGCAGACATCTTTGCGCTACGGCAGCGCAGAGCCAACAAACTAGCGATTGCGAGATCGCCCATTACGCTCGAAAGTAACTACGGCAAGTTGAGAGAGATGAGCTGAGACGGTACTGAACAATAGATGGCAGTATTAAAATGATCTATGTAAACAAACCTCATCACTTGAGAAGGTAGGTGATGCGGACGTCGTGGAAGACATTTTGTCCCGTAACGCTCGCCGTACTGTTGGGGGGGAGAAGCGGTGGGGGGGAGATGTTCATGTTGCTGCGGTCTGCAGTCTGGACGGTAGATGTCGCTGAAAATTACACACTGTAGCTTTAAAGCCTCCAAATGGAGAAGATGGGGAACAGGTGTGCAGAAGTCGGCCCATGCCCTCAGGAAGAAGGTCTCAGGCTCCCTCTGGTGGAGAAAAGTTGACAACCCTCTGGATCCCAACACTGAATTATTGCTGGGGTTCCTGTAGTTTAATATTCCACAGTGCTTCACAGCAGCTATTTTCACCCGTTTTAATGATTTTATGTGTTTGATATTGCAATACGTGAGGTTTGGATCTAATAAGAATTTAAAATCCTCCTTCTCACATATAAAGTCTTAAATGGCCAAGCTTCATCTTACATCAGGGATCCGATTGTTCCTTATGTTACTAACAGAACACTTCGCTCTGAGGTTCTTCGCAGGTTTACTAGTGGTTCCTAAAATTTCTAAAAGAAGAATGGGGGTGGGGAGGGGGGGGGGGGGCAGATATTTTAGTTATCAGACTCTTCTTGAACCAACTACAAGTTTTTTTAAACTTTCGTTATAGCTTTTATAGCTTTTTGTTAGAGTGCCTTAAGTTATCCTGAGCTATCTCTACAGTTATGCTGCTTTAGGCTTAGACTGCTGGAGGACACAGGGACCCCTTTTCCCCATTGTGCTTCATTCTATCTCTATTCTCCCATTATGCCGTATTTGTTAGTTCAATTTCTTACGTTATGCTCTCTCTGCTTTTTCTCATAGTAGCTTCACCTGGTCTGTTCCTGTATGGCTGTGACACCAGCCTGTAGAGAAATATCAGAGGCTTGAACCATGGAGCAGGATTACTGGGGTAGAGAGACAACTTCAGGTTTAACCCCTTCTTTCCTGTACCACGAAGCTCGATCTGAATGGATAGGGGATATATCAGCTGTGCAGCTGCCATCAACACATTTGTTTATAGATGTTGCAGCTTGGTCTGTTTTTCAGTGTAGTCCTGTTTCTCTTACAGTGACTAACTGTATGTGTTCTCTTTCATTCTCTGAAATGGGAGCTGCCTCTGAGCTTGTCTGCGATGCACTGTGTTTCCTGGATGGGGCCGCCTGTGGAGCTAGATGACAGTTATGTTTTGTGTCTTTGCTTCTGTCTCCTTGAACATCAGGCGGCCTCAGCAGATGGCTGTTCACACTGAGCCTGGTTTTACTGGAATTTTCTTCCTGTTAAAGGGAGTTTTCCTCTCTACTGTCGCTACAACCTTGCTTAGTGTGAGGGATTGCTGAAGAGTCAATGAGTCGTCCCAATCAGCTGGTTTTCATATAAGAGAACTTTGGAACAATGTGGTTGAATTGTTTCTATAAAGATGACAGGTCTTGTGAATTGGCCATATATAAATCACCTGAATTGAATTGAAATTAACATTATAGGGCCTCACATATTTCAGAGAGGAGCAGCCACCACTGTGCAGCTGTCACCTGCAACCTAGCACAGTTGATCAGCAATGCCCCCACTGCATTTAAAACAAGGAAAACCACTGCAGACATGTGTGCAGCAATAAGGCTTTGTTTTTCTACTGTGAGGTCAGATGAAGGACTTCTGAAAAGGATCCGAAATGTCTTTAATTGAAACTTCAGATCATTTTGATTATGTAGCAGACATCCAGATCACCTTTTAAAGAGCAGAATGACCTGATATCCCAGTCTTAGTGGGTATGTCTACCTTGCCTCCTGCCTGCATAAAGTTCCTGTGTGTATAAAGTAACAACAGAGAGTGTGATAAGACACCAAAACCAAAATGCAATTGTTTTATGTTGTAAGTAGTTGCCTGCTGGATGGATGCACCACATGTTTACATGCAAAGTCTTTAAGACTTTAAAGTGCACTAAGTGTACAGCTGAAGTAAACGGACCGAGGTCCTCGGCAGACCAACCTGAGCTTTGTTTAGAAGCCGTCAAGGACAGGCTGTGAGTTGGCCTCCAGCCGACATTCCTGCTGGGCACTTTGCATGAAAGAGAACATTGTGTGCATGTATTGGTGCTTGAATTTATGCATGTTAAGCAAACATGTAAACTTGAGTTGACACTGTTGGACTTAAATACCCTAATTTTGAATGTTTACTAAAAAAAATAAAACCAGTGAGCTTCAATCTACTCATATCACCTGAGGGATCATCTCCTGAAGGTCAGTGACCAGAAGGAAGGAGGAAATGTTAGGATATAAAACCCCTGTCCTTAGGCATTGTTTACAGAGGACTTGGCACAAAAAGCGCAATTCTGCAGATTGCATTCCTATTTTCTGTGAAGGTTGGGGAAAATGAGTAAATAAAGGGCCTGGTGAGGAAGAAGAAACACAGCAGACAGCTCCAGTAGAAGATTAAAGCAGGGTGAGATTATATCCAGAGCTTTCAGTATCTCACAGAGATTTGTTCAAGCAATCAAGTTATGGAAAGAGGAATAAAATGGGCTAGCATTGTTCAGAGAAGTAGTCAACAGACCTGTGGTGAGTTTAGAGAAGTGGCTATCAAGCTGTGTGGGTGGAACATACACTTAGCCCAGACATACCTACAAAACACCAAACCCTCATGGTGAAACATGGTCTTGGCAGCATCATGCTTTTTTTAAAACAAAGACAAGAACCAGTAGGTGCCAAGATGGATGGTGCTAAATAAAGAAAACTGATGGAATGATGGAGTTCGCTCAAACGAGTGTAAAATGTATTGTAAGTGAAATTTTGTGAGTTAATTTGAATGTTGCTGTTTCCATCAAGCTTTTCTAAAGCCGGATATACGCTGTATGGTCTTTTTTTTTTTTTTTTGCCCTTTTAGGGCCGAGTCTCCAGTCCTGCAAGAATTTTTTCGATTGAGCAGACTTCAGCCTGAACGTGCATCCTGCGTCGTGTAGTTGTGTATACAGGGTGTAACAAGGGGCGATCAGACTCTCACTACCATCACCCGATCAATAATCATAAGGTCGGGAGAAAATCAAACATGTCTGAAATTCAGTCGGCCTTCATGAGGTGTTCTTGGACAAATCCTGCTGTTGAAGCAGAGCTACGACCCGATTTACCAGAACCTCGAGCACTGCACATGAGCAAACAAGGGAGTTACCAGCACCTACCAGTGCCATCTCTAGTGCTGAATCCGACAGGTGGTTTTTGGACGTACAATGTGAGCAGCGAGTTCGCATCAGAGCGTCGGGTTGCTCAGATGTAAGAACATACATCGTGAGCTGTGAACTTTTAAACTCTCTTTGTACAGTTTGAGTTGTAGCTTAGCATTAGAATTAGTCAGATTTTCTTTGTCATTTTGTACACACAAAGAAATTTCGTTAAGTACAGCTCTCCAGACTATTTAATTTTTTAAAGTGCAGCCTTGGTAAGGTAAGCAGCAGTGATGAAAATAGCTTTGTGCAGCGATTGAAAGTATTGCACAATGTATGCCGGGCTTAAAGGCTGAATTATACTTTGAAACCAGGTCGTCTGCCTTTGTGTCATGGTGAATGTAGAGACATCCCCGACTCCTCCACAGACACTCTGCTGCACCTCTCCTAAATTGTAGGTGATCACAAACAGTGCCGCAGACAGAAAGCCTCTGATTGGTCATATCTACATCCACTCTACATTATGCATATTTCCTGTTTGGTACCTTAATGCCTTGTTTTATTTGTATGAATGCGGAAAACGTCTCGTGAAGATGCTAGAAGAGCGAGGTGCGCGAGAACGCTGGGACCCTTTTTCCACCTGGATCCCGCTCTTTCTGGCCCTCATGTCCCTCTGTTGTTGGACAAACTTGCCCCCACTTCCTCACCGCCTTTGCCATATCTAGACACACAGCTAGTTCCTCTTGTGTTGTGGTGTGGAATAACATAGCGCACACCACGCTTCAAAATTGAGCATAAATTAAAAATATCAGCGTCATACCTGCAAAAAGCTCACTGCGACACACTGCTGCGGGGAGGATAACATGCCCTTTCGTCATCTCAAAGCCCTTTGCAGAGACAGTTCAACTGAGTGAAACTGTCAGATTGGTAAAAATGTTTGCATTTAGGGAAAACCAGCTGGTTGCATTCAGTCATTGACTGGATGAACATGTAAACAGTAGAAACATTCTTCAGGGTGACAGTAGTAACTTCAAAATGTGCATAAACATCTTTGATGGAAACATGTCTACGGAAGGCAATAGAGATAACTTAAAAGACAAACTTCACTAACTGTACTCAAAGTCAGAGCTGTGAAGGGTTGACTTGGAGAGGCTGAATAAAAACAGTTCAGATCTTTCTCTACAAAACCAATTTGGAGGCTTCCCCTCATTTTCCCTCGACTTTACCATCATTCACCTCTTTATACCAGTGTTGTGGCTGCGGTTTAGTGGGAGGAGAAGCCTTGAGCCGATTTCCAGTATTCTCTGCCTCATGATAAAGTCTCCTTGACATAAAACCCTGAAGTTGTCAAGAGTGTGAATGTAATGAAGCATGATATGTGAATGAGATTAATGCTTGGGTTGCTCGGAATAACATATTTTTATCAGTTATAAAATGTCCCGTGTGGTTTTAATGAAAAACACCTAATTATGAATATATCTGCAGCTGAGGTGTCAAAAGTATTAATATTTATTACTCAATTGGAAGTAGAAATCCTATTGTTTAAAAACACGTTTGTAGAGATTAGAGAATCAACTTAAGCTTTGTACTGAAGTAGAAGTGTAAAAGTACCATTTTAAAACTACTTAAAGTAAAAAAGTAATGCAGGAAAATGTTAATAACAGAAGCTTTACTGTACTACTCTATTAAAGGAAAAATGTTTTTACAATTCTGGATGCTAACTTCTTCCCCTTAATTTTCTTGTTTTTATAACTAATGGTAACAGTGTCAGATTTAACTGTGCATCATGTCGAAAAGCTATTTATTTTGCTATGTAGTGAACAACAAGTTGGTGCAGTAGTGGCTTTTCCTCCACTGTTCCTGTTTGGCTGAGACTCCATCCTGGAGAGAAATATCAGCTGTGCTGCTGCCATCAAGCACTAAAATGGTGGTATCGGCAAGTAACAACAAATAGGACACCGATACTATTTGAGAGCTGAAAGTTTATTCAACTATTGTCACCCATTCCAGGTAGGCAGTAAAAAGTTCTACTGGATTCACTTTGTATTAGTCTTTTTCCTGCTTCACAAAGGTAGGCAGCAGCTTGATAAGCCATGATGACAATTATTTTACGTCCAAGTAGGATGCAGTTCTTCATATATACACACATACACCAATTTCAAACAGATGGTATTGACAAATACTGCACAGCGAGGTATCGGGGCCGAAAAATGGCATAGGCGCAACACTAATAGTAACGTGACAAAGTATTTGTACTTTGTTACTTGACACCTGCGCTCTGCAGGTCAGCATAACAATAACAAATGCTGAAGCTTCTGTCATATTTATGCTATTTAAAAGTGAAACTAGTGCTTTGCAATGTTTGAACTCGGTGAAAAACATGCCCCCTTAAAGTCTTGTTTCTGGTGCTTTTTCTGCAGATCTATATTCAATCCCATTGAAAGACAATATCCTCCACCTTTATCCTGAACCTCTCCTCTGTTCTTTTATTAACATGTTTGGTAGTTTTTCTTATTCTGTGACCTGTTCGTACCTTGCTGGAACAACAACGCAGGACTATTCTGTTCTCTGTGCTGCCTCTCCCCATTCCACCATCCAGTTCAAACCAGTTTCTGTTTATCAGCCGTACAGACGCGCCTGTATAACAGAGCCAAAACATTTTTCATGTGACCTCTCATCATTTGTGTGTGCTGGAATGTGAGAGTTGTGTGTTCTTCAGTGGGGGGTCAAATTAAAACAGAGCGATCAGAGGGAGAGGGAAGTTTGCTAAAATGACATATTTCCATAGTAGCTGATGAGCTGCTATAAACAGCTCGTTCTGATCTCTTCAAGTCTAAAAAAATGTCTCTGTTGGTGCTTATATCTACCCCACACTGATAAGGCCTTCTCTGAGTTTGCTTGCATTCCTGCTGTGCCCTCAGAGGAAAGTTGCTCATATCAACCATTACGACAATCTGCTTCCATTGCATCACATTTACAAATGTCCAAAATTTAAAGTTAGAGAGGAAGGGCTAAAATCAAAAAGAAAAACTGCTCCTATCTAAAACAAAATTATCTATGCTGAGATGCACTAGAAGGACCCAGTTCAAACAGCGTCATTCTCAGACACATACACTCCTGAAAGGTCCCAGCTTTTACAAAAAAATGATTTATTTAGAAATTTATTTTCATTTTATATTTAGTTAGAGGCCCTAAAAATGTAACTATTCATGTAACATATTCATGCATTCTTTAGGTTTTAGAAAGGGGTTGTAAAAAATACAACAGAAAAAGGAAGAAACTATAACAACTAAAACGATTATTTCACTGAAGTGTTATAAAAATGTTAAATATGTGCAAAATATCAAATGTCTAATGTATTAAGTTTAAACTGGTAAAAGGTTTAATTAAAGTGGACCTGTATAAAGTCCCATTCAATGGTTATCTGAATTAAAACAGGATTATGTAATCCAGGATTATACTACTGTTTGCCTTGGATGGCCCCGGTGGTGACTGGAAATTAGCACTTTGAGCAAAAACAGAATGCAAGTGAATTTGCTGTGTTGTGTAGAATTTTGTTCTAGAACAGACTCAGCTGAACGTGTGGACTGCAGGCGGGATGTAGCTTCCTGCTGTTTGATGCAACCCTAAAATCTGCCAGAATTAACTAAAATGCACAACCTTAAGCAGGTAGAAGGCAAACTAATGTCAAAGGATTAATGGTGACGTGATGAATATTGAGTCCTTCACAGCATTTACGTATATCCAGAGCTCTGCAATATTCAGCATTACAATCAACACTGTGAAGCTGAATTGGGCCACTGATGATTTGATGCAAACCAGTAAATTTATGGTTTTAGGTTTAGGGTTTAGGTTAGTTTAGGTTAGTTCAGAACATTTAAGGAAAACATCAAGGAAAACATGGGTTTGACTTCGCAATAATAGTATCACAGTTATCACACATTTTGAGAAAATTTTACATGCGGGGCAAAGTAGGAACAGAAAGGCCTCGGTAGGATGATAATGCTGGACCTCTTCAGCGAATACATCAGAAATCTCTTATATCCAAATGGGATCAAGAAAACATTGAAACAACACAAAAATTATAAAAATAAAATAAATTCAGAAAAATAACTGCAAAGACCACAGGATCTCAGATTTCAGACATCTAGGATTTGGGCAGCTAAACGTCTCATAAAGAGGAACCAAATCTAGCATCTCTGCACTAGAACCTCTACAGAGAAAAACCACAGAAAGTACCAGGAGGGCTAGATTCCCTGCCTGCCTTCATTTTCTCCATCAGTTTCAACTGAAACTTCCTCCTCTTCACCGCTTATGCTAACGTTATTTTCCTCATCTTTGTTCGTTTCTTCAACTGTTCCACTTTCAGTGATCTCCTTCACCTCTGACCCTCCCAATCTCTCTATCATTCGTCCTCCCTCTAATCTTTTTTTTTTTTTCCAGCATTTTATTGTCATTAAACTGTCACAAGTAAAGAGCAACGAAATTAACTCTCTGCTTTTAACCCAACCCCGTGGGGAGTAGTGGGCTGCCATTGAGCGGCACCCGAGGAGCAGTGTGGGGTTAAAGTCGTAGCAAAGTGATATTCAAATGTCAAATCATTCTGGCTTAAACGTGTATATAAATTTACTCTTTATCAGACAATATTATCCAAAAAATGTAGAAAATGTATATTTAAAAACAAAATCCTGTGTTAAAATCTGTTTTTTTCCCCCGCTACCTTATGCAGGCCAGTTAGTTATACTAAGCCAGAACAACTAAATTCATCCAATCTAATATCAACAGTTATCTGTCAATCAAATTTCTCCGGTCATAGCATCTTGATTCATATGTTGCAGCTAATATACGCAATGGTTGAAATAAGAATCATTCCTTTCCCATTGAGTTCCGTCCCAGTGTTCACGGGGATGGACGTCTGTGTCTTCAGCAGGCGTAGAGCTAACAGAACTGGCAGCGTTGCGAGGCAAGGGCTCAAACATGTACGGCTGTAAGCCTTCTACACCAAACCAAGCTTCTGCCGCCCTGGCGTCCTCTTCCACAACATCTTCATCCCCGCTTTCTTCCTCTAAATAAAAAATGGATGACGGAGGAGACTCATCCATGACCTCCGACACTAAACTCTCCTCCTCCGCTGTCCATAGCGTTCCTTGACAGTGTCGTTTCTAAGTCACCAATTTAGTGCTAAATACTAGCATGAAGTCGTTAACTGGTTAGCAAGATACTTCCGAGACACCAAGCTTGCTTGTGAAGCTTCCACCACAACAATCCTGCCCCCTTGATAAACGACCAATCAATTCACTTTATTCACTCGTGTAAAGTCGTGCACCACTCGGGAGAATTCGGAAAAGCCGCTTCCCTACGACTTTAAGGATCTTGCTCAGGGACTCAGAGTCCCAGTCTTTGGGAGTTGGGCTCAAACTCAGAACCTCAGGATTCCAAGCAAAATGCCCTCGACCGTATTAGGGTCTTCCCTAAGGTCCCACCCTGGCAGCTCATTACCCCCAGCTGGGATAAGAACCCTGTTGTAGGATAGGGTGACTTACCACATGAGCTAGCGAGCCGCTAATCTTACATGTAATGTATCCTCTTTAAAATGTCCTTTTCCTCAGCAAAGTTAAAGCAATAAGATTTGGAAATTCGAAATTTGTCCATAAGCCATCTGCCGTCTTTGAGCTCTATCATTATCTGGGCTCATGTCTCATGATTACCATTTCCCATAAGTTCTGAATCGGCTTTGGCATCATAACTGGAAGTAAATACTTCTGTTTTTAGAGCCATCAAATAAAAAAAACCCCAGCTATTATTTATACGTTTCTGTGTAAAATACTTTAATCCTGCACCACTTTATATGATCTTTTAATGTGTTAATTTAAAAAAATTATGAAAAAGTTGTATTTTTGACCTTAACAGCTACACATTTATCCTTTCTCTTCAAAAATGTTTGATGTCGGCCAAGTTGTTTAAATTCAAATGAAGTTTTTTTGTTATTTAGGTAAAGTGTGGAAAAGTTCAAGGGGTTAAAAAAAACAAACAAAAGCAGTTACTGTATCTTGTTGCAGCAACAAATGATGGAGCCATTGATTATTTTAGAAAATAAACCTTTTTATTTACTCCAAAGTTGATCGTGAAAGCAACAAGATCATGACAATAATATATATATATAATGCACATAGATTGAATAAACAGTGACAGAGTACATGAAAAAAACTAGTGCAAAAGAACTCAAAATGTAAAAAAATATATTGCACTTAGTAATATGAAACTTTAGGTGGAAGATATTATGTGTTTGAACATTCTTAATCTGGTATATTCATTTGTAAACATTTATTTTATACTTTTTCTTTTCTTTTTTTTTCTAACATCCATCTGATGTGGAAGAATCGGCAGCTACACCAAGCTCATCTCAGAGCAGAAACCAACAGGCAACATGTGGTTCGCTGTTTGGGTTGGTCCATATTGTGCTTTGTCTTAACATTTAAATCGATACACACACACCCTGTAACCCTTTCACACACACACACATTCAAACTCAAGCTGAGCTCAGAGCCCTTGAGTTGGTTGTTGATGCGACACATTTCTGTTAAGTCGTTGTTTCCGGTTTGGGTCGGACAATCTGTGAATTTCACCTCGCTTTAAAATAAGAGATCGTTTCCGCCTTCCGGCCAGAGCTATGGTGTCAGTGGAGATAGTGTTCATCTTTATGTGCCCCTGAGAGTACTACAGACTCTGAAGTCTACTGAAGCATGTCGACCCGTGGCGTTCAGAGAGGGAAACAGCTGAGCAAACTTCTCCATGAGGCAGGGGGAGACGCCTTCTGAGCAGCAGAGGGACAGTTTCTCAGCGCGCTGCCAAAAGACGCTCTTTGTGTCCTCGTCTTGATGACAGGAAGTGTAATCATGCTCCATGTGGTCTGTGGGTCACCGCCTTCCTCCATCAGCTGGCTGTCCTCAGGTCAGGTAGGGTCCAGCCACATCTACAGTGACACATACTGTTGGGAAATCCTTCAGGAGTTCCGGGTGAGTTTGATCCTGTCTCGTTTGCGGAGACTTTTTCGAGGATCCTCTCAGCGGGACGGACACATATCAGGTCGTCTGACATCTGCAGTAGTGCAGACCTCCACTGTGTCAGGGTAAGGATCCACCTGAGGAGGGAAGGAAGGAGAAATCAGGATGGATTCTTTGACTCTACTTAGATGACTGTTATGTATGGACCCTGTTGCTTCCTCCTAAGAGGATAAACTGTTCTTTCTTTGTCTTTTACTTTACATAAATTAACAACATGTCGATGCATAAACCAGCTGATGCTTTGGGGATTAGTGGTTTCTTTTAGTTTTTTATCCTGATATCAATAAGTTTTTATATACCTTTCAGATCTAAATTCTTCAGAAGAAACACATGAAGAAAGTTTGTTTGGGCTCTAGTTTATCGTCACCTTTATAATCCTTTTGTCTTTCTATTAAATAAAGTAAAACAAGGTTTAACAGCAGCTTCTCTCTAGCACACATAACCAGGGGCAGATCTGGGGAATTTGGGGCCTAGGCAAAAACAGGCAGGGGACCCTCTGAATTAAGAAGACAACATATAAAACAGACCCTTTATACAGATACTGAAATTTTAATAGAATAAACATACATGTTACGTTTTGTCCCTCTCTTTATTGTCCCTTTTCTTCTTGTTTTCCTCTCTGTTTTGTACTCAGTTGACTTTTCATGCTGTCTCAAAAGAAATAGGAGATTTTTTCCAAGCACTAAGCTCGCTTAGCTGATTGCTCCTTCCTGTGTTTCCAAAAAAGCGACGGCAAAGGTAAATAACCCAGTCCTTCTTTTCCCTGTAGACAAGCCATGATCTGCTTATCTGTTCTCCATTTTTCATTTGGATGAAATAATAGCTGCATGAATCATGACAGCAGACAAGATAGAGGAGAGCAGGAGGCGGGGTTACCAATCTACTCGCTCTGGAGAGCAGAGTTTGCTGCTTTTAGATGTTGTCTCCAAAGTCTCTAGTAGCAAAAAAAAAAAAAAGTCGCTAGATGTGGCTCTAGGCGCTTTTCTGAAATCAAAGTGCTACAGGGGTCTAAAAAGTCGCTAAATATAGCAACAAAAGCGCTAAGTTGGAAACACTGCTCTTTGCATCGTTTGTATTCAAATAGTTTGCTGCTGTCTGTTTGAACCTTTCTGATCATGTGCAGCAAATGGACTGATCCAATATGGTGGACACTGAAGGAGGGGGGCTGAGACACACTCAATATTATAAGCATTATGATGGCATTTTAAGGAAAGGAATTTTATCAAAAACATCAGTAATGTGCACAAAAATTATAGTTATATTAACCATAAATGCAAAGAGAGTGTTATGGGCCCCCCAGTAACTTGGAGTCCTAGGCAACTACCTAGTATTGCCTAATGGTAAATCCTCCACCCCTCTGCATGACATGACGTTAACTCGAACTTCATAAAAATAATTTATTATCTGTGACGGCAGGAAGGCTTCGAAAAATATTCTGTGTGTCGTTAATCTGGCAGATGAAGGCAGAAAATGTTATGCTGGATATTCCAGCAATGTTTACTTTCATGCCTCAAACTTAAAACTAACTTTTGTTTTCATCGGATCCTATGAAGCGTGTTTGAAGCGAATGAACTGTGAAGATTTAAAGAGTTCTGCATACATAAACTTTACCTAATCAGTAATACTTGGTATCATTTAGCAAAGAATGCTATTTTTTCTGCAAAAAAAAAAAACAAACAAACCAACACATTTTTACAAATATATTATATGGCTTATTTTGTGGAATCTATTTTTGTTTTTATGTTAAACTTTTTATTTTAGAGACACATGACAACATTTTAGATTATGTTATTGTAACCTTTATTTTTCAGTTTTCCAAATGTTCAGTATTTTTGCCAATTGCTCTTAGTTTCTTATTTGTGTGTTTTTATAAGAAATACTTCCTCACTCTGCTTTTTTTAAGGTTTACTACGTCATCAACGGCGCTGAAAAACTAATTTGGGTACATGCGTGTGTAAGTGTGTTTACTGTACCTCAGAGTAGAGTGGCGGGGGAAGATATCTGAACTCTGTGATGTATGTCAGCATAGATCCTTGGTCCTCTCCCACCCCATCAGACCTATCACTCCCCTGCAGGCAGTTCTGCCTGTGAGCCTCTGATATTGCCAGATCGCTGTAGCTTGGCGGAGCTGCAGAGGAAAAGCAGGGGTAAGATATGGTTCTGTTCTGAAAAGCCTCTCCGGGTGAGAAAAGTATCTTACATAGTTGCTTGTACATACCCTCAGGTCTTTCTGGCAGACCCATCCAGCTCCCGGAGCTACAACTGCTGCTGATGCTGGAGGTGCGGGTGGAGCAAGCATGGAGCGGAATGGTGCCGATGACCAAAGGCAACGAAAGGGACAGGTTCAACCCGCCGGGAATGTCCACATACACCTGAGGAGACGAGGGAGAAGGACATGTTCTCAGCTTAGCAGGGGCCACTGGTGTCTGTTTGTGTTGATGCAATCCAGCTACAGGCAGTGAAATAGACACACTGCAGGCACCGTCACTATGCTGACCCACAATAAAAGAAATACGTTCATGTAATATAAACACACCGGGCGTCTAACCCCCCTGCTGCCTAAAACATCTTAACCTTGTTATCCACCCTTTCTCCAGTAAAAACATCAAACAATGGAGCTCTGAACAGCGCCCTCATATCACTTTACCCAAAATATATCAACTGAGCTGAAGTTCAAGAGGCTGGAGAGGTGAAAACAAAGAAACCTTCATGCATGGATACCGAGCCATAAAGCTTTATTAGCTCTTAGCAAAACGTTTTGAATATCAGAATATTCATTAGCTTGTGAAGATAACTGCACTTCTGGAAACACAGGATTCAATATTCAATGTCAAAAATATGAGTTACTGTCAATCCCTGCAGAATATCTACTCTCCTTTGTTGGGTGTAAATAAAAGGCTGATAAACTGCTTATAGTTGGCTTATGTTATTGAATCATTCTCAACAATAATAAAAAAAGTTGACTAATGATAAGTATCCACCCCTTTGGTTGCCACTAGAATAAAATAAAAGAATTTAAAAAAGCAAAGAGATTTCAGTTTGTTTTCAATCTCCTGCTCTTCTGACTTCCTGCGATCGTTAGGTGTGCTTTATAACCGTTTACAGCTAAAAACAGTTTATCAGCATCTTAATGTTTATGTTTCTACACAACTTTAGTTTCAGCAAATTAGGGGTGAGTATCAGTATGGGTATTGCGACATGTGTCACAATAATTGCGTCGCAATACGATTTTATCATGATATTGCAAATCACTATATATTGAGATATTTACCCTGCTATCAAATTAAATGTGTAAATAAAAAAGCAAGTGCTGTAAAAGTTCATCAGAACATATTGATCATTTAGTTATTGTGGTATCCATGGTGTTAGGGGTTTGAGTCAATCCATGTCTTCCACTGTGTATGCCTCAACTACATATATGGCTCTGTACCGCACAGCTAAGTGCTCCACAGCGCCATCTGCTAGAGTGGCGTGCAGAGGTAGCCCCTTTCCTTCGCTGTTTAAGGTAAAAATGTTTGCCTTTTTAAAAAGGCAAACAGAACTGAAAGATATTATATCAGGGAGCCTAAAATCAAGATATATTGCCAAATCGATTTTTTTCCCCCACCCTTACTGTGAATTTGGTATATTATTTACCACAGGGGGAGCTGCAGCGCTAACTGATGACATAATGTGTTCTGTCAGATCAACATACCTTAATCAATATGCATGTGCAAGACTTCAGATTTGTGTTTATCCCTTTGGTTTTATAGGAAATATAGACTATAAACTATATAGGCTATATAGACTAAACTACCTCAGTGGGAATATATCCCTTTAGTCATGTGTAAAAAAAAAAGCAATTTAAGATCAGGTCGTCATACGCTTTAAAAGACACTAAAAAGTAAGTAATTAAATATTTTTTTGTTCATGGCTAAAGGGATACACGCTTGTTGAGGTATTTTAAAGTTTATTTTTCGTTATCGGGTATTGACTATGGGTATGCTGGTCTGATCGGAACACCAGGTCATTAAGGAATTGGTGCTATTATATACATTTTAGAGGTTTATTAAAGCTTTTCATTTTTTCCAATATTAGAAAACATATATTTGCAATAGAAGCAACCTGTGTTTGAGAATGAAAGGCTCTAATTTTACAGTTTGTCACAAGTCAATCTTTTAATAAAGTATGTCTCCTTGACCCCCAGTCGGCCTCAGCAGATGGCCGCTCTGAGCCTGGTTCTTCCTGTTAAAAGTGAGTTTTTCCTCCCTACTGTCACTACAAGCATGCTTAGTGTGACATGTGTTGTGAATTGGTGCTATAGAAATAAACTGACTTTAATTGAATGAAGGAGTCCCAGAAAGTCTGAACAGCTAATTTATTGTGTATGGAAACTGTATGGCAAATATCCAGAGAATAAGAATTACTCACCACAAGGGCGTACTCCACTCTGATGATGGGGCAGTCCAGTATGGAGGGGGATACCGGGGGGATCTTGAGCAGCTTGCCCTCCCAGCTTTGGCTCTTCCCTTGCTGGAGAGGCTCTCCTCGAAGGTTGGACACCAACTGTTGGATCTGCCTCCCCTTGCCCTTGGCAAAGAAGGTCTGTGTCTGGTAGAGCGCCGCTTTGGGCACCACGACACGAGACGAACAGTTTTCCACCTCGGCAAAGATCTGAATGGACTCACCTGGGAGAGAGGGGAGAAGAGATCAGTCTGTCAGACTGAGAGAGGAAGGGACATAGGTGAAACTTTAGAGGAGAATACTGAGAGGAAGAGCAGGATGAATTTTAAAGAAGAGGCGTGGCTCACCTGGTGTGTACCCCTTTCGCTCTATTTTGGCACTGAGGGAAATTGGACCCGAGGCGCAGAACCAGCAGCACAGCGTCTTCTCCTTTGTTCCAGCCTGAGGTGCCTGCTCACACACATGATCAGATTTAGCAGCGGGCGACACACTTTAACACGCCGATGTTTTTCCGAGAGGAAGCAGCTCCTACCAGCAAGAGAGGCGTGTTGATGTCGATGTGTTCGAAGACAATGAACTCCTTCTTGACTTTAACAGGCAGCAGCCAGTGGCGGTGCAGCTCAGCCTTCACCCAGTACCTCACATTGCCATGCTTCCCCTCAAAGGAGGTGGCCAGAGCCCTGTAGGAGAGAGAAAAAAGGAGGGTGTCAGAAAACTGGGTGGTCCAGCTCAAATTCCTGCCTTTTTCTTCAGAGCTAAAACTTGCTGATCCAACATATTTCCCTAACTGTGGCTCGCTGAGACAGGGTTAGTTTTAATTGCTTCAAACAGGGTTAGTTAGTTTAAATAAGGCTTTAGGCAGAGGTGCGGGGCACCTTCAAAGGCCCCAAAGAGGGACTCAGATAACCAACATAAAAGGAAACCTCTGTAGCTTTGCCAGAGAAACATCTGATCAAAAAAAGCTGCTGTAAGGCAGCCCTATAGATTCTAAAATGGTCGGTTCATGCAGAATAAACTGAGAACACTCTGTACACACTCACATCTGAGGCAGGTTGAAGCTGAAAGCAAACTCATGCAGGCCGGCGTGCAGAACAGTCATGCCCTCCTCCAGAGCATCTTCGTCTGAAACACAGATAACAAGCGTTCAAATCTTCTGTCTGATGGCATGAAGTCTCAGGAACTCCTTAACATTTATGCTCATAAAACATGTTAACATTTAATTCAGGTAAAAAGTCACAGTATCTGGAGAGCACACTCAAAGGAAAAAACAGCTCAATTTTGTTGGCAAATATCTTTTCTTCAGAGATTTTTTTTAATCGTGTGTAAAATATTTGTTTCCTGTCCAAGTTTAGATTTTATGTTTTACACTACAGAGAAGAAAATAAATAATATTCCCATTTTTAATAGTTAATCTTGGCGTATTAACTTTAATTTAATAATTTCCCATTCTGAAGACGTTTTGCTTCCCATCCAGGAAACTTTTTCGATTCAGTCTTTTTTAATTTACATGTTTTCAGTTTTGAAAACATGTAAATTGAAACGGACGAACGGGTCCTTTCCTTTGGAATGGGGTCATTTGGCTTCTTTTGTTAATTGAATCAATTTGACTGTATGATCTGATGAACTGTAAAGTGCCCTGAGATGACATGTGTTGTGAATTGGCGCTATAGAAATAAACTGAATTGATTCTAATAACTGTATTAATCTATTATTATATTAATACGTAGAAATAACCCTACCATTCAGCTTTAAATCTTGGTAATTATTTGTGGTTTAATGTAAAGCTGAAAGGACAATTACACTGGCTGCTTGTAGAAAATATATAAAAAAAACTAAATGTTAGGAATTATGGAGGCCTACAGAAAATTTGAATAAGTGAATAAAGTTTTCCAAAAAATAGATGAACAAAAAATGCTTTATTATAACACACACTGAAAGAAATTATGCTAAAATTGTTTTCCTTTTAGTTAATCATATTTAGTTACTTTAACACAGTTGTTTCATGTTAGCAGGGTGGGACATAAAACAACTGTGTTAAAGTAACTAATTATATAAGTTGTATCATTTTCCATGTACTTCAATGGATGCCGTTCTTTAATCTGAAGCTTTTTCAGAATCTCACGCGGTCCTAAATAAACTATCAACATGTGTGGCAGAGCGTGCAGCAGCACAGGAGGGGAAACGTCATGACCTTCTTCACTTCCTCATCTCTGGTGTCATCTATCAGCTCAGTTGTGTAAGTGTATTCAGTCCACCCCGCCGCTTCTCGCTTCCTGCCACCTCATCCTGCATCTCTGCAGTGTGCGCGCGTGACCAGAGCGGGAGGCTTCGTGTGTGCGGCTGAGTGAGAGGACGTTAGTGCGCGCGCGGGCGTGCGCGCGGGCCCAGTCACCGGCAACGCAGCTCAAGCAGGAGTAGACCGGTATGAACCAGACTGAGCAGCTCACTCGGAAACTCCAACGAGCGCTTCGCTGCTCGACCTCTCATTGGTCAGGGACGTAAGACGCATATACAGGAACGTTCGCTGATTGGCTACTTAGACGCGAGTACCTGCCCACAGAGGCAGAGTCGTACAGTGTTGGGCCTGAGAAGGAGTAGGAAGGAGTGAGGCAGGGAGGAAGGGTGTTGTTACTCAAAAGATGAACTTCAGGTGGACCTGCTGTTCTCACGCGAAGTCTTCACTGACAAACACCCTAATGGCTGCTTCATTTCAGCCAATAATGCTTTTCCTACAGGGTTCCATAACCTAATGGTCATCTTTGTTTGCTGCTGGAGAAAAAAGTGGCACATCCTGGATATAAATCTTTCAGATTTATAGAATCCCATGAAAAAGCAAATTTTCAAACGTGGACGTGACCCTTTATCAGTATAAAATATTAATTTGATCACATTCGAGGAATAGATTATATTAAGTGAGGTTACCCATTCAGTTAAAGCACACATCCACACTATTGTATGGTCCATGGAAATAACTCAGTATACTTGGTCAAAGTGATTAATAGAAACCAAACCTAAAATGGGCAATAATTGTTTTAATCAGCTGTGTAGCTGTCATACTTATCTTCATTATTCTTTTTTTATTCACTCGGTTTGTCTAAGGGAAAACTAATAATTCTTTTGATTTTCTTACAAATTTGTCATTGCGTTTATATATGAAACTGGAGAGCCATAGTACTATGTGGTAGAAATGAGGGTAAAAGAACAGACTAGAAATATATTTGACTGACTCACCAGAGCAACCAGCAACAAATTGAAATAATGGAAATACAAGCTATGCATGCATATGAAAAGAACAGATTTAAAAGAAACTGCAAAAAAATTAAAAATAAATTACATATATAAATATATGAGGAGGAATACAACCACTGTTTTTTGAGAGCAGTAATTGAATATCTAGAAATGATGAAGCATGTGGATCCAAATTTGATGCAAATGAATTATTTACATGAGCAGACTTTAGGAAAACTAATTTGTCGATTTAGTTTCTAACTGTTACAAAAAAGGTGTTTGAATTCTGCATTGGAGATGAGGCATTGAAAAAAAAAAATATTTTATTGATCTTTCTTCTTTTCTCCCCCAAAGCATGGCCCATGGATCCAAGATGACCTGAGGTCCCTCACATGGGCCCCTAATCTATGAACCCTGTGCGGCTGCAGAGCCAGTAGTGAACACACCTTTCTTGGACACTTTTTATTTACATAAAATGTTAAATTCAACGGTCTGTTTTGCATCTTATTTTATTTATTACCGAGGCAACCGAACAACAGGAGAGTGTGAAGTGGAGGCAGCAGCTGAGGCATAATTCCCTCCACACACACACACAGCTCTCCCCTCCCCCGTCTCTGGCAGTTTCTGAACAGGTTTGAACCGCTTCTAACAAAGGGAGTAGCCAGATCTGCTCTTATCAATGATGTCAGCTCTAAAAATCCTCTTTCCTTGTGTATTTATGAAGGAAAGTTGATCTGAGACTCAAAATCCTGACGATCACTTTGTGTTTTTTTATGATTTTAATGTTTATTCGAAGCGCTGTTAACTTTTGTCTGAGTTTTCCGCCACCCTCGACAGAAGCCATGTTAATAAAACCCAAAGTGGTCAGAAATGAGAGGAAAATCGTCTGTTTCCATCCCTGCTGCTGATCATAGAGTGTGTACAGATGAAAAGGCTGAGCAGAGGAGCTGCGCTCCTGGCATCAGCTGTTGCATCAGTACCACTGCGGCTGATGGACCGCGCGATCTGCTTCCACCAAGTTTCCAGAAGTTTGCGCACAGACTCCTCTCCTCTTACCTCTCTCCTCTCCGATCAGGGTGTCGCAGTGATGCAGGTATTCCACCTCCTCCGTGTAGTTCTGGGTGTAAGTCGTGTTGGCTCCGGCGTTTCTCGACTCCGTCCAGCGGACTTTGGCGACCCCACGGGCGGTGATGTCCAGCCTCTTGACGCGCACGTCCCCGGTCACCTCCACCACCACCCTGCCGGAGACCAGGTCTCCCCCGGAGAACACGGGCAGGTTGTTCTCGTTCAGGCAGTCAAAGTAGACCGCCAGGGCCTTAACTTTGCCCAGCACCATAATGGAAATGCTTATATAAAAATATTAAACAAATAAAAGTAGGAAGATGTATAAAAAAATGGAGTGTAAAGAGGAGTTGATGAGAACGGAGCGGCCCAGATGGATGCGCTGCCTGGCGCTGCGGGTGCCCAGCATAGAGCCGGGTATGCAGCTGTCAGGGATGGCTCATCTGGCAGCTTCTGCTGCTCTCCCCCTCTGTTGGTGCTCTCAGCTCAGCCTCTCTGCTCTGCTCCTGTCAGCAGCAGCAGCAGCAGCAGCGCTCTTAAAGCCTCTGCTTGAAAAAAAAAGCAACAACAATAATCCTACTGAGCATGTGCGCTCCGACCGGCCGGCCTGCAGCTTCTCAGCTCAGCCTTTTTTCCCGCGATGTGTCTCTACTTGCCCTTAAAGAATCTTATTTTACGGAAGATTACATATTCTAAAAGAGAAAATGGTGAAGCTGAGGAACTACAACTGTTTATGGAAGATGGGGGAGCATTTCTGCACGCTTGTGCTCTGTGTGAGAGTTTAAACCCAGTTTGTTTTTCTTTACCGAGTGAAAACAGAAAGAAACATCTTATTTTAATAAACCGTTGAAAAAAGTTCCCTTTTCCAGTTTGGTTTCATTTTAAAATATTCATAATCTATGACTTTGGAATCAAATGACCCAATGAGCAAACTTAATAGATTATTGATTGCAAAACTGAAAAGAAAATTATATTTTCAATTTTCCGCCTGTTTTTCAGTGTAGTCCTGTTTCTCTGACTGTGACTGGCTGGATGTTCTCTTCATCCTCTGACATGGGAGCTGGCTCAGAGCTCGTCTGACTGGGTTCCTGGATCGGGCAGCTTGTGGAGCTGGTTTACGATTGCCTTTTCTATGTCTGCGTCTGCTTCTGTCTCCTTGAACCCCAGTCAGCCTCAGCAGATTGCCACTCACACTGAGCCTGGTTCTGCTGGAGGTTTCTTCCTGTGAAAAGGGGCTTTTTGCTATCCACTGTTGCTACAAGCATGCTTAGTGTGAGGGATTGCCTTTGACACAATGAGTCGATGCAATCAACTGGTTTTCCTTAGATAAAAAACTTTGAATCAATCTGACTGTATGATCTGGGGAACTGTAAAGTCCCTTGAGATGACATGATGTGAATTGTTGGTATAGAAATAAACTGAATTGAAATTGAATAATATTTTCTATAAAAATAATCTATTTGCTTCACATTATGTTTCATGTATTTTTTTGACAACCACCTTGAAAACTGATTTTAAAATGAATCTGTTGTGATTTTATGATCAATGCCCATCCAGGTTGGATGCCATATGTTGTGGATAACTGTCCTATTCTATTCCCAGCCAGTTTGGGAACTGATATTTTCTGATACTTTAAGGTGTGTATTGCCCTCTGGTAGGGGTGATAAATATCTTATTTAATCAGATATTATTTCGGCTATTATATACTGTTTATGAACACACGCCCTACTAACTGTGTGTTAGAACAATAAATGAAAGAGTGAATCGAGCACTAATCATGGTCAAACAGTTATTTCTGCACATACATGGAATATATTCACCACAAATTCTGTTCAAAATACAAGCTTTTATTCACAAAAATCATTCAGCTCCAAGTCAAACATATTTCAGTTTAAAACTCTTAACTAAGACTAATAAAACTAAACTAAAATACTATGCACAAAGAGGAAGGGAAAACATGGTTGAAAACCATATTACAGTTTAAGATGGATTTTATGTTTGAAAACCAAATCTGGAAGAATTTAGAATACGATCAGATTAGCTTTTCACTAATTTTAAAGAAATTAGAAGGTTTTCAGACCAATTCACAATGCAAATCCACGAGGTGAATAAAACATTATTTGGCCAAATAATGTTTTATAAAACGATTTGCTTAATCAGGAACCAATGACCTTTAGCTAAATGATTTTTTTACCCTCTTTGAAATAGTTAGCAGAGAATAGACATCAGGATTCACTAAATGACTCTTGGTCATACTTGGTAATGGAAATGTAATGAGCATTTGAGGAACATATGAACACTAATGATATATCAGTGTTTAAACCCTTAGGGCCGGATTTATCAAAGGTTTGCGTGTATTAAAACGTGAGCTATTTCATTGCGCACGCTAAAAAATGTACAAACTGATCTATCAACAGCGTGCTAAAAGGATTTGGTCTTTAAAACGTGCTAAATAGCGCCTCTTATCCATTTAGTACTTTTTCTGCAATGAATATTCAATATGGGGCGTTTACACGCAAAAGTGCGTCTTGTGGGAGGAGAACATGTAAATATATTAATTTAGCACTCGCAAAGTGATTTATCAAACCTGAAAGCAATTTTGCTAACGGTATCTGACTCTATATTTAACACGTTTCAAAAGAAGGTGCAAATGGTCTGTATGCGTAATTGCGCACACATGGCAGCGGTTATTGTCGCAAGAAGGAGACATCGAAATGAAGCAAGGAGACGCAGAGAACGCATTTTTTCACTCCGTGTGAATATTTTTGGAATGAACGAGGAAACGATCATCAAAACGTATCATTTATCCAGCATTGCCATTTTGGAGCTGTTGGGGGAACTCCGAATGGATTTGGAGCCAGCCACAAGGAGGACCCACGCAATACCAGCTATAACAAAACTCCTTGCAACGTTGCACTTTTTTGCATCTGGGTCATTCCAGCGTACGGTTGCAGCGAGAGCTGGGATCTCCCAATCTAATTTTTCAGAAGTGCTGTCCGACGTTCTAAATGCCATGTGTCGCCGTATGAGAAAGGTCATTAGGTTTCCACACAACCGGCAGTCACTAAATGACACCAAACAAGGCTTTTTTGCAATCGCTGGATTTCCCGGAGTGATTGGAGCGATTGATTGCACCCATGTTCAACTTGTGCCCCCTGCAGAAAGTGAGCATGTGTATAGGAATCGCAAACACATGCATTCTTTGAATGTGCAGTGCGTTTGTGATGCCCAAGGCATCATTACCAACGTTGTGGCAAAATATCCCGGGTCAGTGCATGACTCTTTCATTTTAAGAAACAGCTACCTGTTTTCCAAGTTGCGTGATGGAGAGTTTGGAGATGGCTGGCTTGTAGGTGAGTCAAATATTTAGAAAAAGAAATAATTTCTTCATCAGTGTCGTATTCACCCAGATTTCTTTTTTAAGGTGACAGTGCATACCCCCTACATCCCTTCCTCCTGACACCCGTTCTCAACCCGACCACTGCTGGAGAAATTGGATACAATGAGGCCCATATTCACACCCGGAACATTGTGGAGCGCACCTTTGGGATCTTGAAGAGCAGGTTCCGATGTTTGGACCGTACTGGTGGAGCACTGCTGTACAAGCCAGAAAAAGTTGCCCAGATTGTAGTGACCTGCTGCATGCTTAATAACATTGCCAAACAACACGGGCTGGAGCATGACGCCCTACCGGAGAATCCCGACCTCCCCCCTGCGCCTGTGGAGCAACATGCCAATACTGCGGGAATGCGTATGCGCAAAAATCTCATCCACAGTCACTTCTTGTGAGCCATTTGGTATGTGCATTTTTCTACAGGCCAATACAAAACACCTGTGTTTTTTTTTTTTTTTTTGAGGGGGTGGGGGTGTCACTGTAACATTTAAATTTCTTAATGCACTAGTTTGTACAAACTACTAGTTTGAGCATCTAATTATGTTAAGTCCAGCAAAAGTTACACTTCCTTTAGATTAAGCAACATGGTAAAAGAAATATAGCCTTTTTTTCCCCCACAAAGTGAAGAATCAAACAGACAACTTAAGTGTTGCAAGTATTTATTTGTATCTCCTTTTACGCAGGTGGAACTTGCCCACAGTGTGCACTCCTTCCTCTGCGGTTCCTGGCTGCCTATTTGTTGCAGTGCCACTTTGTTGAGCCGTTTCTCCACCTGGATTGGGGGTAGTCATTGGCCGCATCCCTTCCCGTATCCCTCTTGCCACAGAATTGACAGCCATCGTCAGGGCAGACACTGCAGAGACCATCTGTCTGCAGTGGGTGGCTATGGTCTGAGTGTCGCGCCTTGCCGCCCGTGCCAACGTTGATGCCACACGCATCTCCCGTGCAATTGTCTGCAGGGCTGCAGACTGTTTTTTTTGTTCTTGCAGCAACTCCAAATCAATATGTTCCAGGCTCATACGAGGCCTCACGGGGGTGGCAGCTGCTACGGGGGGATTTGATGATGGCTGGACCTCTGATGCAGATTCTAAATGTAAAGCAAATGTTTAGTTACGTATTTGACTTGAAACAGCATTAAATTCACAGGTGGTGCATTCTTTTCAGTTCTGAATAAATCTTTTCAATAAACCTTTTCTGAGATTGTGCACCTACCGTGTCCTGCTGTTTGGTCAAGTGTGTCATACCCGGCAATCCCAGTGATTTGCTCCTCACAGAGCGTCAGGTGTACTTGTTCCTCAATGCTGGTCAGAGGCATCTCATCTACTGTGCCCCCTCCTGTTTTGTTCGCAGATGTTTTGTTATATGCCAGTTTTTCTTTGGTTCGCCTTCTAATATCCTGGTATCTTCTTTTTACTTCATCCACTGTTCGCAAGGTTTCACCAACAGCATTTATTTTATGACAGATTTGTTCCCATATCGCGTTCCTCTGTGTGACAGTCACACCTCTTTGCTGTAGCTCACTTAAATGTTTGTTGGCTTCATCCACCAACACCTCCATTTCCATGGGGTCGAATTTTCTTTTGCGCTTTCTGCTGCCCGAACTCGCCATGCCGCAAACCACAAAACACGCAAAACCATCATTTAAATAGGGCGTCTCCAACAGTTTTGCACCTGCCACCAGTTACGCAATCACTCTTGTTAAATCACCCGCAAACCATGGTTCAGCCCCTCGCGCAAAATTCCAGTTTGCGAGCGCAAATTACTACACGCAAAATTGGATCTTGATAAATCCGGCCCTTAGTGTCCAAGCTTCAACAACAGCTCAAATCATGTTACTGTAGCATTGCATCAAAATCATCAAAAGACATATTGTTTATTCTGTCCCTAATTATGCCAGACCTGCAGACCTTTTGTCCATGTCCATTTGGAAGGCTTGAGTTTCATCCATCAGGCAGACTCACAGCAACCAGGGTTTTCATTTGTCCATGTGGCTCACACCAAAGGAGGCTTTCTCATTCACTATTTACTTCTCCGGTCAATTCAATTCAGTTTATTTCAATAGCACCAATTCACAGCACATGTCATCTCAAGGCACTTTACAGTTCACTAGATCCAGCATATCTGGCATGGGAGCTGCCTTGGAGCTCGTCTGCCTGGCTGTGTGTTTCCTGGACGGGGCCGCCTTTTACAGATGCTTTTTGTATCTCTGCTTCTGTCTCCTTGAACCCCAGTCGGCCTTGGCAGATGGCCGCTCACACTGAGCCTGGTTCTGCTGGAGGTTTCTTCTTGTTAAAAGGGAGTTTTTCCTCTCCACTGTCGCTACAAGCATGCTTAGTGTGAGGGATTGTATTTGAGTCAATGAGTCAATGCAATCAACTGGTTTTCCTTAGATAGAAAACTTTGTATCAATTTGACTGTATGATCTGGTTGAACTGTAAAGTGCCTTGAGATGACATGTGTTGTGAATTTGGCGCTATATAAATAAACTGAATTAATTAAATTAATTGTTGATCCATCTTTTATTTATTTCACAGGCTGTTAATCTCTTCTATTACTATTGACTTCAACTATGTTTTTTATCGATGTCTAATTTCTACCCCGATCCTGATCTAAACCCTAACCTAAAACTGGTTTACACTGTAGTCCTAAAACCAACCCCTTACCCAAATATTGGGCTCCTTATGGAAACCCGACTTCGGTCTCTGGCACAGTGGGTCCCCACAATATACACTATATTGCCAAAAGTATTTGCTCACCCCTCCAAATTATTGGAATCAGGTGTTCCAATCACTTCCATGGCCACAGGTGTATAAATTCAAGCACCTAGGCATGCAGACTGTTTTTACAAACATTTGTGAAAGAATGGGTCGCTCTCAGGAGCTCAGTGAATTCCAGCGTGGAACTGTGATAGGATGCCACCTGTGCAACAAATCCAGTCGTGAAATTTCCTCGCTCCTAAATATTCCACAGTCAACTGTCAGCTGTATTATAAGAAAATGGAAGTGTTTGGGAACGACAGCAACTCAGCCACGAAGTGGTAGGCCACGTAAACTGACGGAGCGGGGTCAGCGGATGCTGAAGCGCATAGTGCGAAGAGGTCGCCAACTTTCTGCAGAGTCAATCACTACAGACCTCCAAACTTCATGTGGCCTTCAGATTAGCTCAAGAACAGTGCGCAGAGAGCTTCATGGAATGGGTTTCCATGGTCGAGCAGCTGCATCCAAGCCATACATAACCAAGTGCAATGCAAAGCGTCGGATGCGGTGGTGTAAAGCACGCCGCCACTGGACTCTAGAGCAGTGGAGACGCGTTCTCTGGAGTGACGAATCGCGCTTCTCCATCTGGCAATCTGATGGACGGGTCTGGGTTTGGCGGTTGCCAGGAGAACGGTACTTGTCTGACTGCATTGTGCCAAGTGTAAAGTTTGGTGGAGGGGGGATTATGGTGTGGGGTTGTTTTTCAGGAGCTGGGCTTGGCCCCTTAGTTCCAGTGAAAGGAACTCTGAATGCTTCAGCATACCAAGACATTTTGGACAATTCCATGCTCCCAACTTTGTGGGAACAGTTTGGAGCTGGCCCCTTCCTCTTCCAACATGACTGTGCACCAGTGCACAAAGCAAGGTCCATAAAGACATGGATGACAGAGTCTGGTGTGGATGAACTTGACTGGCCTGCACAGAGTCCTGACCTCAACCCGATAGAACACCTTTGGGATGAATTAGAGCGGAGACTGAGAGCCAGGCCTTCTCGTCCAACATCAGTGTGCGACCTCACAAATGCGCTTCTGGAAGAATGGTCAAAAATTCCCATAAACACACTCCTAAACCTTGTGGACAGCCTTCCCAGAAGAGTTGAAGCTGTTCTAGCTGCAAAGGGTGGACCGACGTCATATTGAACCCTATGGATTAGGAACGGGATGTCACTTAAGCTCATATGTGAGTCAAGGCAGGTGAGCAAATACTTTTGGCAATATAGTGTATGTGTGTCCGTGAGACTGGGGAGTACCAGCATGGTAGATGAAAGCTTCACTTTTTTTCAGGCAATCATTAATCCAGTGAATAAATAGAGATCAGTGTATGTTGGTTGTGATGCTTACTAAAAAAAAATAGTATTTCACATTTAATGGTGGGAGGGGTTCATTGGAAAAATAAATGTTATTCAGTTGCAAATGTTAAACACACACACACACTTTTTAATATTACTTTTTTTTGTGTCATTAAAATAGCAATGCCATTTTATGTTCTGATACTACGTATTTAATTCAGTATGAAGGTTATAGTAACAAAATGTCCCCAAACACAGAACTTTATAACTTTATTCTGTTAGCTGTCAGTGACCTGGCAGTAGTGTATTGAAGCTGTTCCAGTTTTTTTGTTGTTTTTTTTATAGGCAAACTGGAAGAGATGGGCTTTCAATACACCCCTTTGCAATTGGCTACTTCCTCACCAACAGACCTCAGTCAGTCCGGGTTGGACAGAACACCTCTGATGTCATCACCCTAGGCACAAACTGCCCTTAGGGCTGTGTCCTGAGCCCCCTGATGTTCACCCTGATGACACACCACTGCGTCCCTAGGTTCACCACCAATCATATTGGGAAGTTTGCAGACAACACCAAAGTGGCGGGCCTCATCAGAGATGAAAACGACCTGGACTACAGAGAGGAGGCAGTGAAATTTGAATAGGAGAAGACATTTAAATGGAATTCAGTTGAGTTTATTTATATAGCTCCAATTCACAACACATCTCAAGGCACTTTACAGAAACAATTCAACCAGATCATACGGTCAGATTGGTTCAAAGTGTTCTATCTAAGGAAAACCAGCTGAGTGCATCGACTCATTAACCCGAAGGCAATCCCTCACACCAAGCAAGCTTGAAGCGAAAGTGGAGAGGAAAAACTCCCTCTTTACAGAAATAAAAACCTCCACCAGAACCAGGCTCAGTGTGAGCGGCCATCTGCTGAGGCCGACTGGGCTTAGAGGAGACAGAAGCAAACATACAGAAAGAGGCAGAGATACAGAAGGTAAGTGTCAACCATCTCCACAGGCGGCCCCATCCAGGAAACACAAAGCCAGGTGGACAAGCTCCGAGCCAGCTCCCATGTCAGAGGCTGAAAGAGAGCACACACACTTAGTCAGAGTAAGAGAAACAGGACTACACTGAAAACAGGGCAAGCTCCAACATCTAAAAACAAATGTGTTGATGGCAGCAGCACAGCTGATATTTCTATCAAATATGCTGTTACAGCCAAGCAGGAACTGACCAGATGAAGCTACTATGATTGGAAAAAGCAGAGAGAGCTTTTGAAAGAAAGAGATCTTGATACATGAGTCTTAGGTGTGTTTCCTCTCCAGGGTGGCCAGTCACTGCCTGAGAGATAGAGTGAGGAACTTGGCCACCCAGGAGAGGCTTAGAGTAGAGCTGAGGTGGCTTGGACATCTTTTTTAGATGCCCCTCTGGTGTTCAAAGCATGTCCCACCAGGAGGAGGCTCAGGGGATGGCCCAGAACAGGCTATGTCCCTTGCCTGGCCCTAGAATGCCTCAGGCTTTATTCAGCTCCAGAGGGAAGAGGGATGTCTGGGAGTCTCTGCTGAGATAGCTGTATCCAGGACCTGGTCATGGATAAAGGAGAAGATGACTTGTATGAATTTGAGTACTGTTTCAGCTGTTGCGTCCTTTGTCACACATGCCTAGCCTACTTTTAGTGGTCAGAGGGGCCCGGGGCTGCCGATTATATGGCAGAGTTCCGACCCAGCGCAGCTGTGGCTATATCACCACCATCGGTGTGTGAATGTGGGCCTAAATGTGGTGTGAATCTATGTATATATGAAGTGTGAAACATTTTGAAGTTGTCTGATTTGATGAAGCGTTCTATAAGAACAGGGGTTGAGCATTTGTCATCGTACATATTGTTCATATCCTGACAAAGCAAAGCTTCATCAGAGCTCTGGTTGGTGTTGTTCATCTCTCTTATCTTTTTAATCATAAACTGTGACCTTAACTGAGGAAAATATGGTAAGCAGTCCTGTTTGGGCCCTCTTGATAAGTTGCCGACGTAATGTGCTTCACGTACATGCCAAGTTACTTTGGGTACCTTGTTCCCCTAATCCCATTAATAAACTAAAACATGATTTGAATAATCTACTGTCAATTTAAGCATGATTTACGATTATCATCACTTTTTCAAAGTGAACAAAGACCTCTTCTTTTTAGAGAGCCCAGGAGTTGGTTTCTGTCTGCAGTAGTGGCTCAGTTGGAGCCACTGGTCCATCACAAGATAAACGGGACAGACAGTCTGTAGTTAATCGAGCATGATTATTTTGGGGGATTGTGGGAGAAAGCTTGACTCCACACAATAATTTGTTTTCTAAATTGGGATTTATGTTTTGAGGGAAAAGTTTCTGGCTTTTTAATCATATAGTCCCTGACAATGTGATGCAATGGGAGTATTGGTTCATTTTAAAGAACAGCTGCTTCCAACAAGAACCGATTTTCCACTGCCTAATAAACGTCCCTTAATGGCTAAAAGCATGTCATGAAGAACCATCAACCTATAGAGTTGAAGTTTAAATGCGCTCTAGAGCACAAATATTATAGCATCTCTATGTTAATTGCTATAGGCTTAGATCGCTGGAAGACATAGGGACCACTTTTCATCATTCTATAGTGTCTATTCTCCAGTTCTGGAGTATTGGTTAGTTCAACCTATATCTTTATACTCTCTATGCTTTTTCTCCTAATAGCTTCATCTGGTCTGTTCCTGTGAGGCTGTGACACAGCAGTACTGCTGCCATCAACACCTTTGTTTATGGATTTTTAGAGCTTGGCCTGTTTTTCAGTGTAGTCCTGTTTCTCTAACTGTGATTAACTCCTTTTGAATCTCTGCTTCTTTCTGTATGTCTGCTTCTGTCTTCTTGAATCCCAATCGGCCTCGACAGATGGCCACTCGCACTGAGCCTGGTTCTGCTGGAGGTTTCTCCTGTTAAAAAGGGAGTTTTTCCTCTCCACTGTCGTTACAACCATGCTTGGTGTGAGGGATTGCCAGGGATGCCGATGCATTCAGCTGGTTTTCTTTAGATAGGGACATTTAAATCAATCTGACTGTAGGGTCTGGTGAACTGTAAAGTGCCTTAAGATCACATGTGTTGTGAATTGGTGGTATAGAAATAAAATGAATTGAATTTTCTGCTTCAAATTGAAGTGCTCCAGATGAGACTTTGTTTACTTTCTACTGAACATTGTGGTTAAAAATCTTTGTGTAGCAGACTTAGGGAGCTGGCACAGTCACACACTTATCAGTAAATGTGACGGACAGTAGAAAGCAGAGTTAGATATTCTCCAAACTCCCCACAGGCTCAGCCTTGGATTTGCTGATTTTCCTTTTATTTTCCTTCATGCAGACTTTATTTTGGCGTTCCCCTGCTACATTGGTTTGATGCCAACATTTGGTAAGCTGGGCGATTAAACTGCTTGAGCTCATGTCCAACACACTCAAGTTCATCCAACTCTATCTTTAGATGAAAGGGGGCCAATGGGACCACTGAGCTGCAGTCCAGCTCTCCTTGGTCCAGGTAAAACATTGTCTCTGGTTGGCAGCTGAATGTTGCATTCTTCCACCACACAGACAATTACAAGGCATCTAGTGCTTGTCTGTGTAGGGGGGACTCTTTATAAAGCATCTCCAACCTCACTCCACTCCTCGTAACTCCCCCCAATTTTTAAATTAATTTTGCTTGACTCCTGCACTCCTTCCTTTCACTAAACCTCCTATAAATATCCTTTTGTAGATTACATGCCTCGTGAAGGATGGTGATGACTCCGGATAATAATGATAATAACTGATCTTTATAGATCTGACATTGGAGAATTTTGAATTTTGCATTTTACCCATCCCCTTGGGGACTAGTGGGCTGCCATTGTGCGGTGCCCTGGGAGCAGTGTGGGGTTAAGGGTCTTCCTCAGGGACCCAGAGTGGCAGGCTGTGGGAGTTGGGCTCAAAGTCAGAACCTCAGGAATCCAAGCTCTATGCCTTAACCACTAGGCCTCCGCTCCCCAATTTACTGGTGTTTTGGGTAAATTAGCTGATCAGGGTGTGACAATCATGAATTTCAAATATTTAACTCTCTCAAAGCATCGTAACTTTTTGAGACACTTCATTCAGTCAAATTAGGGAGAAAATGCAAAGTTAGTCATCATCACTCTATGTGCAATGATTCTATATTAGGGGTGCTCAAATCCAGTCTTCAAGAGCTACTACCCTGCAACTTTTTGATGCACCCCATCTTTAACACACCTGAATCAAATGAGTGTCTGGTTACCATGCCTCTGCTGAGCTAAATGAGGGGATTGAGCCTTTAGACTTAGGTGTGTTAAAGAAGAGATGCATCCAAACGTTACAAGGCTGTAGCTCTTGCGGACTGGACTTGAGTACCCCTGCTGTGATGTATGTTTTTAGACACTCTGGTTTAGACTTAGATGATTTCAGAACCTGGTAAATAATAGAACATTTAGATGTTGGATAAAGCAATTCAACTAGCAGAGTTATTCAAAGGCTGAAATAAAATAGAAATTAAAACATAAAAAAATCAGCATCGGGGGTTTTGATTGTAAGATCATTTAGGTTTATGTTCAACTAATGAAGGAGCTGCATGGTTTGATGACTACAGGTAAGTCTTAACAATTAGAACTTTTAACCAGTCATCTTTAAAAGTGACGCTCTTATTCTATAGAACAGTATAGAATATACTGGACTTAACCAGAGCACTGCTGCTCTACAGGTTCTGTACTTGTATTGTTTACTAAAACCAAAATGATGAACCTGTGTGTGAAAAGCAGAACAAGTCCACTCGATTGTCTGGCAGCTTGCAGAAGCACCTTTTGTTACAGTGAAGCCATATGTCTATGGATTCATTGAGATCCACTCCAACTGATAACAAAATATTATTTGACTGACAGTCATGAATTTTAATTTTTCACCATCTTTATCAATAACATTATTTCAGATTAAAGTCTGGACTTTAACTAGGACATTACCACCCCAGAGTCATTTGTTTTTTTGGTTCTGTTGCAGATTTGCTGCTGTTTCAGGAGTGCGATTTAGCACAACTTTCCCTGACGAATGATGAACATGCCTGAAAAACCAAAGCCGAGCAATGGTTGTTCAGTTTTTGGTACGGTCTGAGATGGACCTGTTGGATTTTAACATGCCCCTTAGTGTCCCACAGTTTAACCTGCTTACTGGGACATCAGCTCTTTGGAGGCCTTGCAGCTTTCAGAGATGGTAAATATTCTCTCTGCAGGACGATATGCCTCATATTTTGTGGAAATAGCCCTGAACAGATAAAACCACATTACTAAAGTCATGGCAGAAGCATTTCCTGTATTACTATGTAAGCACACACTCTAACAAACTCCTTAAAGTTGTAGAGAAACGACTTTCAAAGGTTGCAGCTCCGAATTCTCCCGAGTGGTGCACAACTTTACACGAGTGAATAAAGTAAATGTGATTGGTCGTTTATCAAGAGGGCGGGATTGTTGTGGGGGAAGGTTCGCAAGCATGTTTGATTGTGGCTGGTGTCTCCGAAGCATCTTGATAACCAGTTAGCAACTTAGTGCTAGTAGGTTCCCAATAGGAAATTCCATTGGGATCAAGTAGCACTAAATTGGTGACTTAGAAACGACACTGTCAAGGAATGCTATGGACAGAGGAAACATGCAAGAGGAGGAGAGTTTTGTGTCGGAGGTCGTGGATGAGTCTCCTTCTTCATACAAGAGGAGGACAAGAGGAAAGCGGAGACGAAGTTTTTGTGGAAGAGGTCGCCAGAAGCTTGGTTTGGTGTAGAAGGCTTCCAGCCGTACATGTTTGAGCCCTTGCCTCGCAACGCTGCCACTTCTGTTAGCTCTATGCCTGCTGAAGACACAGACGTCCATCCCCGTGAACACTGGGACAGAACTCATGGGAAAGGAAATTATTCTTATTTCTTATTTCAACCTTTGCATATATTAGCTGCGAAATATGAATCAAGATGCTACGACTGAAAAAATTAGATTGACAGATCACTGTTGATATATATACATATATATATTTAAAAAAAGAGTAAATTTATATATATATGTTTACGTCAGAATGATTTAAAATTTAAATATGACTTCCCTACGACTTGAAGTCTTGTTTTTACAGAAGGATCTATTTGCTGGTTATAAACTAGAAAGAAACATTTGATTAGAAGCATCTAGCAGCAACTTTCAATCAGCTGGGGTGTACTTTGTTTTGTTATTTTTCTTAACCATTTATTAGAAGTTATGAGGTAATATTTGTGTTGAAGTCACAATTAAATATCCTTCTTCCTAATGAAAATTGAAGAAAGTATGTCTTTTTAAATGTGTGTTTAGTGTGTTTCTTACAGCTTAAAGAACCAAATCCTACATTTCTACGGATTAAGAATCATACTCTGTTTGCTCATCTTCAGTCATGCTGATTCCTCCTCAGGCAGAGACTCGGCCTTTTTGAAATGAGAGCACCATTGGTTTGAGGACAGGTTTTGCACATTGACCAGAAAAGGACTGATCAGTGTGTATTGATGAGAGTTCAGTCACAGTGGTCAGAAGGACTTTAAATAGATGAGACAGTTCATGAAAATATGGAGGTCCTGCTTTTGAATGATGGCCTTTAAAGTACTCAAATCCATAAACAAGGATAACAGCTGCTGAACTGAAAGGAAATCTATAAACTACAAAATTACAAATCACATATTAGGACATTAATGGTGCAGTTTTTATTGTTAGTATTTCTCAGTCCAGTTTATATGGTGCCAATTCTAACATTTGTCATTTCAAGGCTCTGTACAGAAGGGTTAGGTTAGGGTTAGATTTCTAGCAAGAAAACCAGCTGATTGTCTGGATGAGCAGGAGAAACAGTAAAAATCTGCTTGCACGGTGTCATTGTCTCTATAGAAAATTTGGAAAGAAAAGAAAAGAAAAAAAAAACATTTTGTTTTAACAGGAAGAAACCTCCCGCAGGATCAGGCATCATTGCAGAAGCAGACATACAAAAAGAACATGGAAGTACTGATCAATAAACACAGTAAAAAAGATATGGCAAATGTTCTCCCCAGGAGGCTCTGTCTAGGAAAAAAAATAGTTAAGTAGATGAACTCTGAGCCAGGTTTCATACCAGAAGCAATGAAAGAGAGCAATAAGAGCTAGTCAAAGTAAAAGCTGAGCTCATAGCTATGTCTAGTAAAGAAACTGGATTTAGAACTGAAACAACAGGCCCAACTCTATCATCTATAAGTAATTGGAGTTGTTGGTAGCATCAGCCTAGCTTATAATTCCCTTCATGATGGTCTCAAAGTCAAACAGAACCAGAACAGATGAAGATACCATGAAAAGAAAAAGCAAAGAGAAAATGAAGTTAGAGGTTAAACAAAAAATACTACAGAATGGGAGAATGGAGATAAAATCAAACAACATGAAGAAAAGGGGTTTCTATGTCCTCCAGCAGTCTAAGCCTATAACGATTTGGATGAAGGTTTTTGTGAGGACCCAAATGCAGAGTCTGAGAGGCAGGGGTGAGTTCTTTGAAGATTTAATGAATGAGCACAGGCAACCGAAACAGGAATCCAAAAAAATCCAACTTAAAAATGTTAAACAAAACAGGAATCCAAAAATCCAACATAAAAATTAAACACAAACCAGAACCATGGGGACATCAGAGGAAAACAATCATGAGGAGCCAGGGTAAGACGAAGTAAGACAAGGAACCAGCACTAAGGGACTGCATAGGGAGTGTATTTATGGCTGACTGAACAAAGGAAGGACTAACGAGCGGATAAGGAGAAGGTGTGAGCAGAGCTGATGAGGAAGCCAAGGGAAAAGAAAACACAAGGGGGCAACAGAGGACACCTAAGAAACTGAAATAAATCCAGAACACACCAATAAAGCTAGAAAACAAAGAAAAACATGGATAAATGTGAAACTGAAAACTTAGAGAAAACCAAAAGAACCATGATCATTACAACAGCATAACTATAGAGATTGCTATGATATAAACTTTGGCCTAGTCTTAAAAGCAAACAGGGTGTCTGCCTCACAGACTAAAAGTGGTAATTGGTTCCAGCAAAGAAGCCTGATAACTAACAGATTTCCCTCTCTTTGTACTTTTAGAAATTCTAGGAATCACTAGTAAACCTACAGACTACGAGTAAAGTGCTCTTTTAGGAACATAAAGAACAGCCAGATCTCTGAGACAAGACAGAGCTTGGTTATTTAGAGCTCTGAGAAAGAGTATTTTAAATTCTATTGTGGATTCCACAGAAGGCCAATGAAGGGAAGACAAAATAGAATTATGATCTCTCCTTTTAGTTTTAATCAGATTGAGGTCAGTCAAATCACTTTTATGTCAGAGACAGATTATCAGCAGCAATTGTGATACTTAGAAGTTTATCAGCTTTGGGCTCAGCAGGAACCCAACATGTGTTAAAGCATTACTTGTTACGATGTAAGGATAATTTTTCTAACATACTGTATCATGTGTTTGCTTAAATAGGGTGGTCTTCCTACCTGCAACGGCAGCATGGTCAAACCTAGGAATATTTGTACCACTGTCAGATTAAGAGTTCAAAGTTTTCTATCTAGGAGACACCAGCTGATTGCATCAGGATGACCACATATACAAGAAGATATTTGCTTGCATTGTCCTGTTAACTTTGCAGCAATCCCTCACACTGAGCCTGCTTTTAGCAACAGTGGAGAGGAAACTTCCTTTGAACAGGAAGAAACCTCCAGCAGAACAGACTCACTGTGAGCTTCCTTCTGCAGATGCCAACTGGCAGTTCAGGTAGACAGAAGCTCACATAGAAAAAGGAACATAGAAACACTGATCCAGACATAGTTTCTGTGTTAGAAAATGTAACGTTAAACTAACTCCAGAGGTGGTTCTGTTTGGGAAAGAAATAACCAAGCGGAGAGCTATGAGTTTGTTTTCATGCCAAAAGGGATGTTAGAGATCATATACAGTACCGTGTGTACCAATATTCAAAGGTAGGTTTCTTTTGTTGTCCACTTAAAGATGGGAATACTTCTGGGTCATTTTGAATTCAGCTTTGAATTTTTTTGATTTTATACAGAGGATTAGAAATCAGTCATTTAGGCAGTTTTTTTGTTGTTGCTTTTTTAATGGACTTTCTGGGAAAACTTCAGGCTTTGGGGGTTTATAAGTAAGTGAATAAGGATCTCCTCATTGCAAGTTTTGTATGGGCCAAAAATACCAAATAAGATCTTTGGAAAAGATGGATGAAATACAGATACTGAGCAAAGCGGAGGGGACAAAGGGAAAGATAACAAATGTGAAAAACAAAATTCATTTTGTTTTTCACATTTGTTATCATTTTGTTTTGTGTGTTGTCTTCCTATTTCAGAGTAAGACAACACACTCGGGATACAAATTGAAATGACAGATTTTCTTCCAGGATTTTCCTGTATTTAGCTCTATCCATTCCCCGATCAACACTGACAAGCTCCCTTGTTCATGGTTAAATTCCTCCACCTGATGCTGCAAGCAGCAGGTTTTATTATGTTTTAGCACTTCTCTCCATGTTTGCTGCTGTGTCTCCTTAGAAAAACTTAAACACAACATGTAGCCTCTCAGCTGGGAACTTCTTGGAAATGTTGTCATTTTGTATACACAAAATTTAATGAGATTTCATCACATTAAATCTCAGTAAAGTAGAGGTTTGTGGTCAGACGATAGGACATGCTGAAGTTTTGAAAGGTTAAAATGCTTTTGCATTGCCCTTAATTTCTGTATAACGATTTTTCATCGTAATGTTAAGCAAGTTAAAGATTAGATTAACAACTGAAATAGTTTTCCCTCTGTGCACTTTAGGGTTTCTTAATGTTTACGTTAGGTGCACCATTTAAAAATGTACCCCTTAGTTTCCTTTATCCAATTTGCAAAGCAACAAAACTTCTGTTTTTAACTTTGAATCGTCCACCAGGTCCACCACTCTGAATTATTAGATCAGTTTTCAGACTTCGATGACTGATTTAGTCATCATAGTGGGGGATTTGAAAATTCAAGCTGACATTGAAGGCGATACCTTAAAGGTGGAGGATGTTCGCAATTTTTTGAAAAAACCTGCCCTCTCCACACATGCACAACCCTGTACCTGCTCCTGAGAGGGAACGCCTTTCAAACATGTGTGAGAGTGTGAGCCCATTTCTCCTCAAGGATGCGCTCATGCTCTCAATGATAAGAAGGACGCTCGGATGTATCTCATCTCACCCATATTTATAAATAAAAAGTTTCCCCACAAATACTTGTTCATTAATTATCACATTACATGTTTGTATGTGTGTGTGCTACAGTGGAAATTTGGAGATGCTTGTGGGGTAAATAAAGATCTGTGGCCACTGTAGAAATAGTAAAGATGCAAATTAAAAAATAAATAAACTGATCTTCCCTGGAAAGTTACAGTATAGAGGTAGATACGTTTTACTAGCAGTGATGTGAAAGGGATTTCTCCAAATAGCATGCCAAACTTTGCCTGTCGAGTAAAAACTTTGCAACCGAGGCATCAGTGGGAAGCCCGAGCTGTGCTTTCAGTGTGGGAAAGAATCTCCCAAAAACACTCTGGTAGTTTCTCTCCTCTGAGGCCTTTCTTTTCTTCTCATACACTTCATAGACACTTTTTCTCTTACAAACCTCTGCCATTTTCAAACAACCGCAGTGAGAAAGGCGAGTTTCAATGGCTGAAACTGTTACTCAGCACATAAAAGTGAAAAAGACAGTTAACTGAGGACGAGCATGTAGTATGGCCTTACATAAATATTTCACCAGAATGACTGACAATTAGAAGGACCACTTATTTTGATGATGCACCCAGAAAAAGAGAATCCTTCAATATACCTTTAAATACTTTAAATGGTTTAAAATGGGCTGCCGGTGACCCGGTGGGTTTTGAGAGGTTAATATTTTTTTAGACTTTATTGGTTTTGTTTAAAATATGCGTGGTCCCACACATTCTAATCGTAATACATTGGACCTTGTGCTTACATATGACATTAACCAAGAAGAAATAATAATATTTCAAACTTTTACCTTGGTAGATCATTATCACATAATGCAGTTATAAATTATAAAGAATCTGTTCCACTTTTTATCTCCTCTGTATCTCTGAACAATACTGCAGAGGGCGTAATTTAAATTATTCATCCTACAAAAAAACTATGATTTTGTTGATGAGATTACTTCTCATCTCTGCACTGCTTAGTCAACGTAGCCCTTAAATAAAGAAGGACTTTTTTAATAGGAGGCTGGCTCCTTGTTTTAATACACTTTGGAGTATAATATCAACTGGAAAGGAATCCTACCTAGTCTTCAAAAAAACAGTTTACTGCTGTATAAAACAACCCTTTGTAAATCAAGAACACCATATTTATCTTCATTAGATATAGAATTAGAATAATCTTAGATTTATTTTTAATGTAGTTGCCAAACTCACCCCAAGCTATAGATCTGTTGAACTGTCCACCCCCTGCTCTTAGAAGTAAAAATTTTATGATAATATTTATAAATGAGATTTATGCTATTAAGCATAAGATAATTGGGTTGCTTAGTGGAACAGTAGGTAGCATTGCTGTCTTTCAGCAAGAAGGTTCTGGGTCCAATTCTCGGGGTCTGTATCCATGTAGTTTGCATGTTCTCCCTGAGAATGCATGGATTCTCTCTGGGTACCCTGGCTTCCTCCCACAGTCCAACAACATGGCTGTTAGGTTAACTGGCTTCTCTAAACTCTCCTTAGATGCGAGTGTGAACGGTTATTATTTCGGTTTGTCTTTGTGTTGCCCTGCGATGGACTGGCGACCTGTTCAGGGTGGACCCCAGCTCTCATCTGTAGACAGCTGAAGATAGGCACCACCACCTATCTTCAGCGGTTTAGGCTGTATTCATCCAGTTGAAGTTTCAGAGTTAGAAAAATTATTGTCTTCATCTAAGCCTTCAACTTGTATGTTAGATCCAGTTCCAACCAGGTTATTTAGGAAAGTAGTCCCTCTGATCTCCTCCTCCATTATAGATGTGATTAATCTATCCCTGTTACAGGGATATGTACCTCAGGCTTTTAAGGTAGCTGTGATTAAACCTTTACCTCGGAAATTGTCTTTTGACCCAGATGACTTGGTCAATTATACACCTATATCTAATCTTCCTTTATCATCTAACTTTTTTGAGAAAATAGTTCCTAAACAAGCGTGTAGCCACCTAAACGTTAATGAACTTTTTGAAGAGCTCAGCTCTGGTGAAAATCACTAATGATATTCTCATGGCCTCAGATAATGGACTTGTCCCTGTACCTGTCCTGTTATTGTCAGTGCTTGATCAAAATATTCTTTTAGAAAGTCTATTTTTAGGAATCGAGGGAACAGCGCTAGGCTGGTTTGAATCTTATTTGTCTGACAGATTTCTGTTTATGTTAATGATAAATCCCTCCTTGGTTAACGGTGGAGTACTACCTAAGGCGATAGGGACAATTCTCTTTCCTATATATATCCTCCCAATTGGTAGGATTAGACAGTTTGTGTGTTTAGTCTCGTTTCTAATTTTCTCCATGGGCTCATCTTTTTTAAAAATAATTTATTGTAACATTATGTGCTCTCTTTCATCCTTTGACATGAAAACTGGCTCAGAGCTTGGCTGCTTAACTGTGTCTTTTTCAGACAGAGCCACCCGTGGAGGTAGTTTACAGTTATCTTTTGAATTTCTTCTTTCTGTATGTCTGCTTCTTTCTCCTTGAACGTCAGTCGGCCTCAGCAGATGGCCGCTCAAACTGAGCCTGGTTCTGCCGGAGATTTCTTCGTGTTAAAAGGGAGTTTTTTTCTCTCCACTGTTGCAGGATGCATGTTCGGCGTGAGTGAGCACTGTGAATCGGTGCTAAGGAGTCAAAAACAAAATAAAAGGGAATATCATTGCTGCACGCTCATCCAGGAAGACTGTGTCCTGCAAGTCAATAACTCAATGTAATCAGCTATTTTTTTCTTAAAAGAAAAATCTAACGACTTTACTGTCTTATTGAAATTTCTCTGTGAATTGGTGCCATAAAAACTACATTGAAACATTTAAATAAATGCCTGGAGGAAATGAAACCCAAACACAAAAAACCACACTGATGGCTGAAACAAAACATGGGCATTTTTTTTATTTTCTGCAAAATACAAACACTACCACAGATCTGAGTGAGGGAGTTCTGCAACAAACGATGAGCACCTGGTTCACTGTTGAGTCAGGTGGCGACAGAAGGCCCGCTCATGCCGCTAACAATTCCTGGGTAAATCTAAGCCCAATAGCTGGAAGCATATGTGATGGGGCGATCAAAATCTTACATTGTTTTGATCAGAAGACATTTATTAATGTCACCAGTTAAAAAAAAGTACAACAATTTTTATTAGAGCTTTTTAGGTACCAGACAAAGATCCAGATTTATGTGCACATAAGTGGAGCTGCTTAGTTTACATCCTCTCTTAAAGCCAGCCTCCTACCTTCACCTGCAGTCAGCTGGCGCCACCTGGAGCCTAGAGATGAGCTCCTGGCTCATTTTCCTCACATCTTTTCAGTCTGACACAGAGAATATGTAGCTAATGAACAGCAACATGTGTTGCTCCACCATTTTCTAAACAAATTGTGGTGCTAGCAGAAAAAAATAAAGAGTGGCTGAGGGGTCGAGCTCCAAATATACAGTTTAAAGCAAAAATATTCAAATTAGAACCCCCAGCCACCCCTGTCTCTTTAATACACAAAAAAAAAACAAAGGAAGCAAAAGTAAAACACTAGCGGGGATATTTATAGCAGTCTTGCTTTATTAAATAAAACAAACAAAAAACTGGATGTGTGGCTGGTGTCAGACTGACTGAAATAGGGTGCGGGCATTTTGGGGTGGAAATGACTGAGCTTCATGTTTAAAAGCTGGAATAGCCTAGCAGGTTTTTAACCAACCTCAGCCTCTAAATTAAAATGGCTACATAAACAGAGGTAGCTGCAAAGTTCAACTATTTATTGGTGTTTTATATCTCATAAAAGGAGACAAACAGATTCAGTTGCTGACCATGATTTTTTTTTAGCCTAATTTTAGAATGCAAAAAAACAAAAACAAAAAAGATTGTTGTTCTACTAGAACTTTAAATTCAACAATTTCAAAAATGCTTGGAAGTCATAAAAAAACAACAAAAAAAACGTCCATAATGATGCCTGAATATATTTAATCAAAACATCCAGCTTTCTTTTTCTGAACATTTCTCAGATCTCATATTCAGACAAGGTCTACATCTGGAAGTAGAGGTTTCATTTGTTTTTTAGTGGGATACGTTTTCTAAGCTATTAGGCCAAATTATTTAGACTTTATGTAAATGACTGTGTTTTATGATCTGATTTTACATGTTTGCATTGGTTGGTATGGGTTTTCTATTTCTTTAAAACTGGATATTGTAAATATTAGTGCCTTGAGATACCATTTCAAATAACATTTGCATAAATGTACATCCTGCTAATAATACCAGGTTACTTACATTAAATCATCACAGCATCACTCTAATAGGATATTCCTTTAAATAAATGACCTGAGTAATTTGCGCTTCCTGCAAATGTTAATGAACAAGTGTGCAGCTGTTGTGTTTGCTGCTGTAAACTGTCACAGGGTCTGACACCAGCCTCTAAAATGTTGAGCTTCCTTTTGTGTTTATACCTCAGATAGGAGTGGACCGCAGAGCTCAATAAAACATGCCTTAGTCAAAATAACAAAGGAAACCTTCGTTTCTAAAACAGAACATCACTGGTTTGTGCACCTAACTCTTTCCATAGCTCTGACCAATATCACAGCGTTGCTCCGTTATCATTTTGTAAAAACTTGTGTTACAGTGGGAAAAATGGCCAAAACCGAAATCTAACTTAGTGTGGACTAGAAAGAAAACAGTGAAAGGGAACCACAACAGAGGGATCAACAAAGGAATGGGCTGAGAAGTATTAGCATTAAATAAATGGCCAAAAAACATGCAGAGGATTGCAATGATTTAGTGACTAGAGACTCATTAGAACCACAGGAGCATAAAAAGCAGAACTGTCATTTAACGTCTAATTGATTTTAAAGATGAAGAACATAGTAAAAAGCATATTTAGTGTTTTAATGGAAACCATCTAACCATTTTGAAGAAGCGTTGCTTTTAGAGACACACATTTCTAACTTTTTCCCTTTTGTACCTTTTTTTTTTTTTTTTACATAAATAATAAAAAAAAATAAACTCCACAAAATCTATAATAAACAAGCCTAATGTTTCTACTTTTACACTAGTTTATGGCTATCATATTCCAGGGGTAAATGGGTTGGAGTTATTTGGCTGTAGTTCAAAAGTTTGTCTCTAGGTGTCCCACATCACACTTTCTAAATGTAGCTGTTTTTTGAGGTTTTAGTTGAAACTTATTTGCTGCCACAGCAGCTGTGATTCCAGTTTACACCCAGCAGTCATTAGGAAACAAAAGAAAACATGGAACAATGGTTATTCTGTAGTGGTTCATTTTCACAGTTTGTTTCTCAGGTTCAGATCCAGCCTCCTCTGCTCCTTTTGTCCTCGGTTTTTAGCTCTCTGGATTGTTTTTAGCCACACAACTCAGAAAGCTAATGAAACACTGAGTATCTCAGTATCAAATAAATGTATACAATGTTTAATTACCAAGCAACCTGTTGCCTTCGCTCCCACAGACCTCTCTACAACCATCTCAACACCCCCGCCTGTCCTCAAGCCTTTCGAATAACAGAACCGATAGCAGCTTCTATGTTGCTTTTAAACTTCCAATAAAACTGTTCCTCTGTTAGTCGAAAATCCCCCTTATCAGCACCTTCTGCTTCACTCTTTTCCTACTTGTTTCCTCAGCTTATTTCCCTCTCAATTCCTTCGTCTTTTCTTGTTCAAAACATTTAAAGCGTTTGTTTGTGTTGAACCTGCAACGCAGCTTGCATAAGAACTGCAGACCGAGTGCACGAGCACAGATCCTCACCAGCAGCTTCGCTGTACAGAGTACCAGACTTCTTGACCTTTTCATTAGTTTGCAGCAGACTTATTATCCCCACACTGTCCTAAACACACTGAAAACAAGCAGTAAATATACATCGTCCGACCTCCCAGCTTCCTATCATCTCAAGCATAATACGCATCTATCAGCGTACACATTAAGAAAAAAAAGAAACATTTCCCAAGTTTCAAATGTGTGTCAAAAAGTTTTTGTAAAAAAGTCTGAGGTCCGATTTAGCAAAGGAAAGACAAAGTTTTTATTCCAAATAATTATTATAAAAAGATTTAAAGAGTTTTTGGTAAAACCCTTTCGATTTCACCACAGTTTAAATAGCAGACAGGTCAGAGAGAAAGACGCCGAGAAGATTAAACTATGTATTATTTAATGAGTTGACATATCTCTGTTTCTGTCTCCTCGAACCCCAGTCAGTCTCAGCAGATCTCCGCTCACACTGAGCCTGGTTCTTATGAAGGTTTCTTCCTGTTAAAATGGTATATTTCATATATTTCATGGTTGATGTTGGTCAGACTATATTTATCATATATTTGGTGACTTGGATGGATTATAGATGCAGTAAACTTTTGCTGCATGAACTTTTTCCCCTCAGATTATAAATAATCTTGAAAATATTTTGACACACAGATCAAACTCCAAAATCGTAGTTTTTTTTCAGGTTTTGTGCACTGATCCTGACCTGCAGTATCGCAAGACCAGCCGCCTCAACGACACGCCACCATTAAACATAAAGCACATGCATTCCGTACGAGAAGAATATGATAATATTAATAATAATAACAATAATAATAACACTATATGGTAACTTTCTTTGCACCCCCACCCTGTGCCTGAGGGCGGCTCCCATTATGAGGCCCAGCCTTCTGATAACCTCATTCGTTTTACTGATGGGCTGTGACGTTCCTCCTGATTGGGCAGTGGCTGCATTAGGAAACCACCGTTGCCATGGTGATCCTCGCGCTCCTCGCTGCCTTCGTATGAGCTGCCGCAGCTGGACGCACTGTCGCCAGGGGAGCTGCCAGATTCGTGCGGCCCGCGGCCGCCGCCCATGGAGTACCCGGCTGGGTTCATGCCTGCTCTTAGTCCGGCCCCGACCGCGCCGACGCTGCGATCCCTGGGAGGAGACGCGGGCTCACACTTTATGTGAAGGTTGTGATGAACTGAGGGGAGGTCCAGGTTAGAGTTCTGGCACAAGTTTCTGTGGACACACACACATTACTTAGAAACAATCTAAATGTATTTATTCTGGGTTAAGGTAACAGCATGTTTGAAATTTTTAAAACATTTCAAAATAACTGGAGAACAATGATCAAATCAATTGTTTTTACTGTTACATTACTGCGCCATAAAACCAAATATTGAAAAAACCTAACCTTTAATTTCAGCACATTATTTAAAACAAAATAGATCCGATAATAACAGCAGACAAACTCAGAGTTTTAAAGACCCACCCCATGTGTCCCAGTGCAGAGTGTTGCAGACTGTGGAGCTGCTGCTGCTGCCAGCTCGTCACTGATCCAAGACCAGAACCTCCAAACCCAGAAAGAGAGGACAGGTCACCGCCGAGGGAGAACTCTGAGGGAGGGAAAAAATATGTCCTCAAACATCTCTTCAAAATGAGGCCTGCAGCCTTCAGCAGCTTTCATCAGTGCGTCTGCACTCACCTGTGCTGTAAGAGGAGATGGCGGATGGATAACCACCAATGCCAGACGCAGCGATGGACACTGCAGGTGTCTGAGCCGCCTGGGAGTGATTTATTCTCTGGTTCTGGACATTCGAGAAAAAAATTATTCTGAATGTTATATAGTTAGTTTAAGATTTTGCTCCAGTATGGAGAGAATTTGGGTCCATTATTGTTGCAACATGCAAAGAACACATTTGTAAACAGATTTAAAAATGTAATACAAATGCAATCAAGAAATAAAACTTAAAATTGAAAAATTTTTCATCAAAAAAGATTTTGAGACTAACTTTAGTGTTTTCTTAGGTTTTTATTTATTTTAAATTTTTTAGTGTTTTATATTTTCACTTTTTTTATTTCTCTTTTTCAGGTTGAGTGTGTTTTATAGATCACATTCTCTTCACCTTACGCCCAATATAAATGCTCTCTTCTTGCTCGTAAAAATGAAATACATGCTTGTAACATAACACAACATAAAAACAACATCTGTTCAACTTTTATCTCCAAGTTTTCATTTTATTGTATATGAGTTCTTAGATATTTCTTGTTTGTCCTCTTGTGTCAGTCTCCTTTTCCCTAACTCCCTTCCTGCCTCTGTTCACACCTGCTCCCAATCTGCTAATTAGCCTGGTCTCTGTTTCCCTCTCCCATATATTCTCCTCTGTCACTCTTTGCTGGTTTGTCATAATTTCTTTGCGCCATTGTTGTGAATATTCCTTGTTTTCAGTAGTTTTGGATTTTTGCTTTTGTTACCCTTTTTGTTATTAAAATTTGCAAGTAACCACCTTCAGCTTTTGTGTCCGCATTGGTTCCACCTTCAAACCTCCACCCCACTGTGACAGTACAAACCAGCCAGATATGGACCCAGCAAATTGGGAGCAGGTGTGAAAAGAGGAGGCAAGAAGGGAGCTGGGGCAAAGGAGACTGACACAAGAGGGCGAACAAGAAACTAAGAACTCATATAAAATCAAAAATAACTAGAACACAAAAATGGAAATAAGACCAATGAAAACTCAGAGATACAACTTGAACAGAACCAAAACCATGACACTCAGAGTCTAGAATAACTTGCCGGTGGACTGAGTTCTAAACGCTATTTTATTCTGTTGCTCCTCTTTTTTAATTCTATATAGAGCATTTTAAAATGATAATGTCTAAAATAATATTAGAAATGAAAATAAAAACTAAAAATATGTTTATAATCTACAAAGCTTAGGTGAACGCTGACCCCTGCACTTCAGTATCCGTAGATCTTCCTATGACTCAGTACCCTTGAAGTGGCCCTATGCCTTAAAAAGGATGGTGACCGCATGGGAACTGAAAACGTGCCGTGACACCACAGGTAAAAACTCTACAAAGGTACAACTAACTTTAAAAAATGGGAAATGATGAGAATCACTCACAACGGTTGGCATGATGGAGCACTTGTTGGGTGGCATCAGTGTCCGCAGGTCAGGCTTGTGGCTCATGCTCATTTGAGGAGGACTCTTGTCCTGCATGTTCTTGGAGATACTGGCTGAAGACATGAGTCCAGGGGAGGCGCAATGAGAGCCAAAGCTGCCGTTTCCTGTGAGAAAACATAATCCATTGTTACCCGAAGCTCATTCTGACCATGATGACGGTTTAGTTAGTTGTTGAAGAGAAGAGTGCAGACGGCCTTACCTACACTGGAGACAATAGTGTTTGGAAGCTCTGAACCCAGCAGCCCTGCAGGGAGACGGAAACATATTTCACACTGTTACACAAAGAGAGACCAGTGCTGCTCTCTGGGTCTGATATCCATGAAAAACATTTATTGAGTCTGTGTTAATAAAGAATCCCAACATAAACATGACAAGTGTTAAAGGTCCTGCTAGGTGTTAGCCCCTCTTGGATTAGCAGGTAGCTTTGCTGTCCAAAGAGTCATTGAACTGGATTTCCACTGAATAACGGACACATACCCAATAAAAAAGTTAAAAAAAAACAATCCACTGGACTTTATTTTCAAGTTTAAAGACGTTTCCCTTCCCATCCAGGAAGCTTTTTCATTTCAAAATGTCAGGAATAGCGTAAAGTTCCAGGCTTTACCCAGTAGCCCAATAAAGAAAATCTCAGACCCCTAAGTATAACAGTCCCATGGAAGCAATGTCAGGGGGGTGTGGGGATATGGGATCAGAGATTGCATCAATGATTGAAGACTAAATGAGACTTTTGAAAATCCAATATGAAAAACGGCCAAAAGACGGCGAAAGTGTATCTATATCTAGTGTGAATGAGAGGTCGTATTTAGCAAGGAAAGCACACACCATAATTTTTAACTCGCATACACAGTCAGTTATTGACGCATGTACATCAGCTGTTGCCGTAGCTCCCGGCAAACGTGTAGTTTGTGTGGCCGCACGAACAGCAGCTTGATGACCATGGTCTAAGTCATGTTTCATTTTGCCCTCTCCATGCAATTCAATCTTCTTTCCATTTTCAGTTTAATTTATTATGACTTTTAACTCTCCGTTGAATGGAGCCGTAAACGGCGCAAGGTGACTTTCCGTGTAGAAGTTACATGTAGCACTGTATCACAATCTATCTGGTGCAAGAAACAAGAGGAGGAGATACACGCTTTCCTAAGACCCGCCCCCTTCTTCTTCTGATTGGCTAATACTGTTAGTTTCTCTCCTTTGCTCCCATTGGCTGTCAAAAACAAGAGGGATTTCGATTGCCTTTTTAAAATGTATTTACTGTCAATTTATTTTCGAGTGATTATTTTTGCCCTTGGGGAAACGCTACCAGCTGGAATACTTTAATCCCTGCAGTTCCAGAGCTGTGGGGCTTTAAACTTTTGGTGTCACCAGCATTTCTGAGTTGCTAGTTGTAAACACCCGGGTGGATTTTGAGAGGTAAAGGGGAATTGTTGGCCTGGCTGGACAGGCGAGGTCTTCTGTTCCCCTGTAATGGGTTTAGAGTTGCAATGATAGCGGGAAGGAATCAAATCAATTGCTGCATTGTAAGTTTTTGAAAGCTGAAATCTGATTCCACCCTCTCCGTTTGATGTTGTTTTTTTTTTCTTAACACAGATGGCTTCCTTCACGCCCCTCTCAAACCACCTGCCTTCTTTGTCCAAAATATTAACATTATGGACAAATCAACAATTTTCTGACATTTTGAATTGAAAAAACTTCCTGGATGGGAAGCAAAAACCTCTTTAAACTTGGAAACAAAGTCCAGTAGATTGTTTTTTAACTTTTTTATAAATGACTATGACCTGGAAGACAGAGAATCTTCACCAGCAAACAAACGCTAATCAAGTTATCTCGTAACTTTTAACATGAACTAAAGTCCAACTGAACGTAGACATACCTGCATTTTCTGTGCTGGAAGGCCTTTGAGGGGATATGGTGTTTCTCTGCAAGGACGAGTGAGTGACCGGCAGAAGGTTGTGATTACCCCCTAAGCCCTGGTGGGTGTACAGCAGCCCGCCGGGGTTGCTGCCTGGGATGCTCACCCCCATGTCATAGCTGGAGGGAGGCAGACCCTGCTGGACCAAGTGGAGAATTTTTATAGAAACTCCATAAAACAAAGACTTTAAACAGAAACCAGGCCTAAACTTACGCAGAGTCTCTGTCTGTTGATCATCAGATCGATGTCCTCAGTCAGTTTGCAGTACTTGTCATCTAACTCTGGGCTCTGGCCAGCAGAGTCGTCGGCTTCAATGTCAGGGCTTTCGCAGCCGTTTAAACCCTTCTTACGTAGAGTCTGGGGGAAAAACATGAAAAACATGCAGAAGTGAATATGCCTTTAAAAAGAAGCCAAGGTTAAGGCTTGCAGCTCAGGAAAATATACTTAATTGTTTTGGTTTAACCCTAGTTTCTTAAAAAATAGCAGAACAAATTAAAATAAAGCTTGTCTTAAAATGTTAAGGCCTCCATAAACAATTTCTCCTTAAATTGAGCAGTGCTGACCACCTGAGGGCGCTGTCTGATCAGAGACGGACACCAGAAAGGTATAGTAGCAAACAGCAGTGGAATCAACCAGGGTAAGAAGCAGAGGATCTGATCAGCTGTTTCCAACATGGGACACGCGTGTTCTGAGTCCTACATGTTGAACTCACACACATGTACGGATGCTGTGAGAATGAGCCAACTGTCTGGACTACATGTCGGTGTTTTGAGACATCTGTTCACACAAGTATCAGGTGATGATAAATGTGTGTGTGTGTGGACAGTATGCGGTTTGGCTCCCGGCGACCTGCTTCAGCACTTCGCAGTCCATTAGTCCAGCCTGTCAACGGAGGGACACGCAGGGTCCCCCAGCTGCCGGACCAGCAATAGTATCCGACTCATCCCATCCGTGTCCACCTGTTCTCCTTTACAGAGAAAGAGGGCGGAGTTTGGGCAGGCAGCTCCCACCAATACAAGCGTGGCTACGAGAGGGATGGCCGTAGAAGGCTATTTTTTGCTCCAAAGACTGTCAGAGCTTCTTGTTACTCGCGTCACTCCTCAAACACACACACACACACACACACACACACACACACACACACACACACACACACACACACTCAGACCAAGTAAAACAAAACAATAAAACCTCCTCAGCTAAGGACTGAACTTGGGATTCAGATGTATCTCGAACTGTGAAAAGTTTTCAGTTCTAGTGTTTTAGGTTTATTTTAACTCCATAACACTAGATAACAGTGACATGGTAGAGCTTCTTTAGAGCTTCTTTTTGGTGAAGAAATTATCCCCATGGATGTGGACGGCATTGGTTGGTGCAGAAAAAGACACCAAAAGGTTTACTGAAGCGTAGACCAGTGGTGGTTTAGAGTTAAAGCTTTGACCCGTAAGGCCTGGGTGCAAACCCTGAGGTCCAGAGGGCGCCGTAAAAGAATGTCATTTCCAAAGCCACCACAATCGCTTGGATCATGAAGTTTGAAGAATTCAGACACACAATATTAACTGTTCATTTATTTTGCTTCCTGGTCCCCAAGGTTTATGGCCGGATGGTCGGTTTCTATTGGTTCTGTGTACATTTATCAGCCCGCGGTCAAGGGCCAGGTGGTGCACTGCACTTATGGAGGGAATTTTGATCAGTTACTTCTAAAAAAGAAATAACTGTAAAATAAAGTTTTGAAAAATCAATTGTTTTAAGACTTAATTCCTGTTATTTATTTATTTATTATTTATTTATTTCAAATGTATTCTTTATATATATATATACATAAATATATATACACTAGGGATGCACGATATTGGGATTTTGGCCGATATCCGATATTTTAAAACTACCGATATCGATACCGATGTTAAAGCTGGATAAAAATAAGTAGTCATTGAAAAAAGCAGTTTTGTTATCCATTTCTGACACTTTGAAAAATAATATACTCAAATATATTTTCATATGCTGATATCAGATAGATTTTTAAACGCGGTATTAATCTATTTTACTTTCAAAATCTCGTGAAATTTCATCGTTCTTTTACAAACTCTCGTAATATTTTGCAAATTCTTGTGAGATTTTGTTAGTAAAATAGATCGATACTGCGTTAATTTATCAACATATAAAAATATGGCAAAATTTCGTGACTTGTCGGGGGATTTCGTAGCATAACGATGACATATAGCAATATTTCATTAGTAAAAGAGATTGATATGGTGTTTTTAAATGGCAATATATCAGCATATGAAGATATTATGATATTTCAATGTATCAATATTTTTTCCCTCATCTTTAGAAGTTTTTAAGTCTGTAAAAAATAAGTTTTTGAGGAAGAAGAAGAAGTAGTATTTATTTATTTATTTTTTTTAGACTTTAGAAACTCAGAAGCTGATCAAATATCGGGTTAAATATCGGTGGGGTGGCCGATGTCCGATATTCAGTTTTAAGTCCGATACAGGCCGATACCGATAGGGGGCCGATTGTATCGTGCATCCCTAATATACATATACACATATATATATATATATATATATATATATATATATATATATATATATATATATATATATATATTAGGGGTGTGAACGGTTCACAGAATCCACAGTTCGGTTCGGTTCACGGTTTCGTGGTCACGGTTTTCGGTTCGGTATATGCTGATTGTTAGCCTGACAAGTTGCTCGTGTTGCTGTTAGCATAACCAAAACGTGTTGCACAATGCTTGCACACTGTTGCACTTTTATCCACAACTTTCTTTCCGCCTTCATCGTAGGTCACTCTAAATGCAAAGTGGTCCCATACAGCAGATCTATGAAGTGCTGCTGGCGCGTTTTCCAACTCCTGTTCTTTCCCACTCGCCATACCCACACAATTCTCCACAATAACAGATTTTTTTCTGCTACACCCGGCTTAGTTGCTTTGCTTCTTCTTCTTATTTACTACTGGTGGTTGGCTTTGGTCGCAGTACCGCCACCTTCTGCTCTGGAGTGGAAACGCTTCGCCTATGAGAAAAAGGAGGAGCGCATGAACCGAACGAAACACACGTGAATCGAACCAAGACAGTCGAACCGAACGGTTCGGACAGTTTTCATAAACCGTTCCATCCCTAATACATATATATATATATATATATATACACTATATTGCCAAAAGTATTTGCTCACCCATCCAAATTATTGGAATCAGGTGTTCCAATCACTTCCATGGCCACAGGTGTATAAATTCAAGCACCTAGGCATGCAGACTGTTTTTACAAACATTTGTGAAAGAATGGGTCGCTCTCAGGAGCTCAGTGAATTCCAGCGTGGAACTGTGATAGGATGCCACCTGTGCAACAAATCCAGTCGTGAAATTTCCTCGCTCCTAAATATTCCACAGTCAACTGTCAGCTGTATTATAAGAAAATGGAAGTGTTTGGGAACGACAGCAACTCAGCCACGAAGTGGTAGGCCACGTAAACTGACGGAGCGGGGTCAGCGGATGCTGAAGCGCATAGTGCGAAGAGGTCGCCAACTTTCTGCAGAGTCAATCACTACAGACCTCCAAACTTCATGTGGCCTTCAGATTAGCTCAAGAACAGTGCGCAGAGAGCTTCATGGAATGGGTTTCCATGGTCGAGCAGCTGCATCCAAGCCATACATAACCAAGTGCAATGCAAAGCGTCGGATGCGGTGGTGTAAAGCACGCCGCCACTGGACTCTAGAGCAGTGGAGACGCGTTCTCTGGAGTGACGAATCGCGCTTCTCCATCTGGCAATCTGATGGACGGGTCTGGGTTTGGCGGTTGCCAGGAGAACGGTACTTGTCTGACTGCATTGTGCCAAGTGTAAAGTTTGGTGGAGGGGGGATTATGGTGTGGGGTTGTTTTTCAGGAGCTGGGCTTGGCCCCTTAGTTCCAGTGAAAGGAACTCTGAATGCTTCAGCATACCAAGACATTTTGGACAATTCCATGCTCCCAACTTTGTGGGAACAGTTTGGAGCTGGCCCCTTCCTCTTCCAACATGACTGTGCACCAGTGCACAAAGCAAGGTCCATAAAGACATGGATGACAGAGTCTGGTGTGGATGAACTTGACTGGCCTGCACAGAGTCCTGACCTCAACCCGATAGAACACCTTTGGGATGAATTAGAGCGGAGACTGAGAGCCAGGCCTTCTCGTCCAACATCAGTGTGCGACCTCACAAATGCGCTTCTGGAAGAATGGTCAAAAATTCCCATAAACACACTCCTAAACCTTGTGGACAGCCTTCCCAGAAGAGTTGAAGCTGTTCTAGCTGCAAAGGGTGGACCGACGTCATATTGAACCCTATGGATTAGGAACGGGATGTCACTTAAGCTCATATGTGAGTCAAGGCAGGTGAGCAAATACTTTTGGCAATATAGTGTATATATATCATTTTTAAATTGTATTTCATGGATCACTTTCATTTCACTTCTGTAGGTAGAATTTTCTCTGCAGTGGGATGTATTTTATCGGTCTCCATGGACACTAGCAAAAACATTGTATTGGTTACTGTGTGCTTGAAGTAAAGTGAATTTGATCTGTAAAACACAATTTGAAAAGAAAAATCTATTATTCATAAAACTCAAACTGAAAAAATATCTTAAAAAAAGAGTGAAAATGTGAATTCTATTAAATGAAATCCTGAAAACACACATTTGTAAAATAAATTTGAGAAAACAACACATTTTCTCTCATAACCTGTTTTCGATTCACACAAGTTTTGTTTCTGGAATGCATTTTTTCCTAACATTTCTATTTACAAAATGTATTCTGTACATGCAACAATAAAATTCACTCCATATATGCTTTACTTGATGCAGCAATAAAGCTTTGCCAAAGTTATTAATGAGTGTCAGAAGCAGTTGTGAACCCGCTGGGTCTCTTCTGAAAAGGCTGTTAGTCCTGAACGCAGCTGTCAATGGTTCAATTCCCGACCTGTTGACCTTTGTTGCTTTCCTTTTCCCCTCTATTAACCCCATTTCCTGTCAACTCACTGTCAAACTAAAGCCCACTAGCTAAAACAAATCATAATAAATCCACTATACAGCCCTGATTCTGATGCATACATTTAAAATAATATGAGTTGTTAAAATCAGCTAAAACAGCAGCCTTTGACTTATTAGCTGTAAGCCTCCCACACATCTGATGACTTAATTATTATTTTGCAAACAAAATCAAATGCAGTGAGTGAAACTTTCAGTTTCCTTTGCAACAAAACCTGATGGTTTACTGATATTTATCCTAAATAATGTAAACCCGAGGTCTTCAACGTTTACCAGGCCAAGGACCCCCAAACTGATGGTGAGATGGAGCGGGGACCCCCTAATTATATATATGGTATGAAATTGTGTAATATCACACTGGTCTTATAGTTACTCTATAACATATGGAGTAATGTAACTAAAGTAATTTCTCCCTGCGATTATTAAAGTATTTCTGATTCTGATACTGGTTGATGGGAAAGGTGTTGTGAATGAAACGGTGTCCAGCTTGAAAGAACTTGTGTGTGTCGCTGAATGTTTGCATTGATGACTGAAAGACATCTTCTGCCTCCATTTATCTGTTTACTACAGCGTGTTGAATTCATGTTAATGTGGATTTATAGACATTTCAATGTGGAAAAACTTGCAGGGGGGAATATATAAAAAAAAAAGTATAATCGACCAAAACTTTTGTAAGCTCCATGCAGTACCTCTGTGGACACCATAGGGGTCATGGTCCCCTGTTGAAGACCTCCGATGTAAAGCATCCATATCCTAAGAGCATCTGCTCAGCGCGTCCAACCCTCATCATGTAAACTCAGGAGAAATATAGGAAACCTCACCTTCCAATTTCCTCTCTGTAAATATCAGGGACATAACCTAAAATGATCAACATTACTGTATTAGCAGCAATTTTGAGCAACTTTATGATGGCTGTGTGAGCAAATGTGCATAAAACCCAGAAGTGATACAGCTCAGAAAAAAAAGAAAACTGGAGAGGACGTACAGTAAAACCGTAGCAGCCGCCATCACCTCCTACATCCATTCAACCTCCGCATTCCCTTTGCTTTTCCATTGATTCTGCTTCCTCTTTTTTAGACTCACTCACGACCCACTGCTCAGCTTTTTTTCGTGGGTGGTCTCCCACTCTACCACTTCCACACCAGATGACACTCCGGATGCACATGTCCACCACTCTGTGTATTTCTGTAGAGGCTCTGATAGAGACGTTGTTCTCAGGACCGTTCAACTTCGACAGCCCCAACACACGCACACACTTAAATTAGTACAAGCCAAATAAAAACATAATTTCTACTTTTAAAGGGTTCACTCTTTCCTAACCACCCCATTCTCTAAAATAAGTTCTAATTTTAGTCGCCATCTATCTAAAACAAAGGCGGAAAAAAAAAAGAAAAGCTGAGATTTAAAATGTTAATGTGAGATTTTCTTAGAGAGTCTCAGGAATTTGGTCAGATATTAAAAGCTGAACAAATTCTCACTTTTTAATGCTGAGATTTTCTTAAATATTAAATTAAACCTATCGATATTACCATTAATTAGCCCATCGTAAAGTTTTATGAGGAGCTGTTGCTGCTATAAAAACTGTGAGGAAAAAGGAGGAACGGAAGAGGAGGAAGTTGTGGCGAAATAAAACAAGTCTGAAGTTGCTTCTATTTCTTCTCTTTTTTTGTTAACCATAGCTCACAAGTTAGTAATACACACACAGAGAGAAAAAACACTCAGTCATTCACAGCAAACCACAGTCACCCACACTGGCAGCCCGTCATGGCTATTCTTAGCCGTGTTCTAGGCTATTTTTAGACCCCTGCTGGTTTCCAGTCATTTAGCAGGGAGGGATCTCAGCCAACACAAAGGAACTGGAAGGTCCTGTGAGCGTCAGTTTCATCTGTTTCTAATCTGAAAACAGCATGAAGCTCAACACACACACACACACACACACACACCCACACCAACACACACTGATGAGGCAGAGCTCGCCTAAAAAAAAGGTTAACAGAGTTACAGCGAGGAATGCAGAACTCCTCTGATTTAAAAATTTCCCAGACAAAACCAACACAAAACAAACAGCTGATGCTTATCTGGCCTGCAGCCTGTTCATACACACACACACACACACACAGACGCACGCCACAAAGCCACATGAGGGCAGGAAAAGATGACCAAAACAAAGGAGCTTCTCTTTGACTGAATTCCTGCACAGCTGGGTTTGGATTGGTGTGCAGCACCCGCCGTAGTACCATCCAGAACCAAGACTTTAAACCATCTCAAAAAAACTTTAAAGGGATTATTAAAAATTACTTTTACATTTTATTTCGAGTCTTTTTCTAATGACAAAATCCTTACAATAGTCTTCAGTGAAAACTTTGATTATGTGTGAATATAAATGGTGACAAAATCTACAACCAGGCAGAGACTGAGACAAAACAACGTGAACATTTTATTATGTTTCTAATTGATTTTGATCGGAGGATGAGTCTTGGTCTTTGTGCTAAAGAGCGAGGATTCAATTCAATTCAGTTTATTTCTACAGCGCCAATTTACAACGCATATCATCTCAAGGCCCTTTAAAGATCAACCAGCTCATCCAGTCAGTGATTTAAAGTTTTCAGTCTAAGGAAAACCAGCATCGACTCATTGACTTGAAGGCAATCCCTCACACTAAGCATGCTTGTAGGAACTGTGGAGAGGAAAATCTCCCTTTTAACTAGTGTTGTGCCGATGCCATTTTTCGGCCCCAATACCGATACTTGGCTGTGCAGTAGGGCTGGGTATTTTCGCCAAAGTCCTGAATCGATTCGATTTTGATTCATACAGTTCTAAATTGATTAATTTCGATTCAATCTGTTTTTACTTTAATGAAAGTGGTTCCACTGTGTTTCAAATAGGGTTGTCAAAAGTATCGAAACTCAAAAAAGTATCGATATTGAAATGTTGTATCCGGATACAATACTCGTTTTTAAAAGTATCGATACAGTGCCACCACCAGTGGCACCTAAGCAGTCATTTATCTAAAGTGCAGAATAGAGGACAATGCACTTTCAGAACACTGTGATTGAATAATTCTGTGCACTTTTCAGTTTCAGACCTTTTTTTGTAACAGGTGCAGCTGCTGAGAATTATTTTTGTTTCTTAACTGGTTTGACTAGTGTCATTGTTATGTGTGCAAAGCATAGCCAAGGAAGGAACACTTAATTGTATACGTTTTTTATCAAGCTTGCTTAATATTGTGCACAGCATACAACCTTTATTGTATTTATTTATTGTATTTTATTTATTAATGAAAATATTTCTGTAGAATTTTGGTGTCTTTGTTTTTATCCTTGTGGTATCGAAAATGGTATTGAGTATCGAATATTTACCTTAGTATCGGTATCGAGTTGAAAAGTTTAGTATCGTGACAACCCTAGTTTCAAAATACTCATATATTTTATTTTTTTTCCTGTCATATTAAATACAAAATCCAAACTTGTAAATCAGACAGTTTAAACATGAGATGTGAACAAAAATGTTTCAAAAGTGCAAACTTGTTTGTGAAAAGTGAAAAAGTGAAGCCTCACTCGAGCAAGCAGACGTGACACAGCAGGGACACAGCAGACATGCATGAGCTGCATTATCTTCACTGCACAAACCATATTTGCAGCGTTGTCTGTAACAACTACAGGGTGTTTGCTGGTCAGCCCCCCATTAGTTAATGTCTTCAGTCAACCTATATGCTATATTTGTAGCTGTCTGGCTTGAAGTCATGTTGAGTGCATCTTTCCTGCTCATTTGAATGTGAACGTCACGCGTGTTACTATAAAAATGAATCAATCTCATTCCTAGACATCGATTTTGCAAAAATGTAAAGGAATCGATTCAAAATCGATTAAATTGATTTTTTTACCCAGCCCTACTGTGCAGAACTGTCCTATGATACCATCTGTTTGAAATGGATGTGTGTGTGTATATATGAAGAACTGCATCCTACTTGGATGTAAAACAATTGCCATCATGGCTTTATCAAGCTGTTGCCTACCTTAGTGAAGCAGAAGATAGACTAATACAAAGTGAATCCAGTAGAACTTTTTATTGCCTACCTGGAATAGGTGCCAATAGTTGAATAAACTTTTGGCTCTTAAAATGGTATCTGTGCCCTAATTGTTGTGACTCTTCGATACCGATACCACCATTTCAGTGCTGGATTGTTGCCCCGCCCGATACTGGTATTGGTGCTACACTACTTTTAACAGGAAGGAACCTCCAGCAGAACCAGGCTCAGTGTGAGCGGCTGTCTGCTGAGGCCGACTGGGTTTCAAGGAGACAGAAGCAGAGATACAAAAGGCAGCTGTAAAAAGTGGCCCCATCCAGGAAACACACAGCCAGGCAGACGAGCTCCGAGCCAGCTCCCATGTCAGAGGACGAAGAGAGCACATCCAGTTAGTCACAGTCAGAGAAACAGGACTACACTGAAAAATAGGCCGATGCCCAACATCTAATAATAACATTGTTTTTTCAGTTACAAAATCAATCCCTCCCACCCAGTTCTTTATAATAAAAAATACTGTTCCATGAATCCCAGTTACACACTGTGGTGTACTATATTTTTTGCTAATATTCAACAAAGAAAGCATGCTGATATGTCTTGTAAGCATTCATATTGAATTCTCTCACTTTAAGACTTTAAGAAAAAGCAGAGAGAGTATAACGTTGGAGATTGAGGGTTTGCATTCGAGTCAGTGAGTCGATGGAAACAACTGGTTTTCCTTAGATAAAAAACTTTGAATCAATTTGACTGTATGATCTTGTTGTGCCTTGAGATGATGTGTTGTGAAATGGTGCTATATAAATAAACTGAATTGAATTTATAGATATGTTATTAGCTAATCTTAACACCCTTTATAGCTAATTTATAAGCATTTATTATGCATCAACTAGGGATGATAAAGCAACAAAGCCGACTAGTTTCCTGCCAAATGGAGAAACTAAACTGTTCAACTCTTTATTTCATCTTGTTTATTATTTATATTTTCTTTAATCATGTTCATATTTAACGTTTCAGACTAAGATGCTAAGTTGTAAATGTTTGTGAACACAAAGTTTTAGTATCACGTAAATACGTATAAATAAATTCTAAAGTGTTTACAGATCAATTTATAACATATCTAATATTTATTGGCCATCAATAGGGGAAGTCTTATAGTAAAGTGGTACTAAAAGTTACATTGTTCGCAAATTTTCTTCTTAATCAGGCAAAATGCAGGACTTCCATTTTTCAAATCTCCCACAATAGCTAGAGAAACTGGATTGCTTTGCTCACTTCATTAATGAGTGATTTGTTCTTTGCTGAGTTTGTAAAAAATAAAATACGAAAGCTTTCAATTTTCATAAAAACACAAAACAACTGTTGAGGTGTTGGATATTTCATGATTGCTCTAAAGACCAGAAATCGGGAGAATGCACTCTTGGTCTCTGTGTGTTTCTTATTTGCTGGGAGCTTTTAATGCTGGGCCAGCTCACGCCGCTTACGATTGTCAATCTCTGATTGGATGATGGGAGGGATAGAAGTCACTGAGAGGCACGTCTAACCTTGCAGGTTGAGGCAACATTACACGGCACAACATGGGGGTAGACTAGGTTAGCCAAGGCTGCTCCTGCTGTGCCCAACGTGTCGGAGCTCCATTTAGTTAGAGGAATGTAACAGGGATGGTTCATGCTGGCCAGTATAGGTAACCATCTAAGGTGAGATGAGGCCCCAATAAAGCAGGTTATATTAAAAGCACCTTCCTTTTTAACTGATCCATTTTAATTATGGCAGAGAAATAAAAATAAAGCTCCAGGTGCTTTTTTGTTTGTATGCCAAACAAAAATGAGCTGAAATTGTGTGTATTTAGTTGTTATTTTCTCCACGCAAACAAAATACAGATACACATCAGTAACAGCTAAAACGAAGAGAAAGAAGAAAGGTAATTAAAGAAAACACAAAACAGCTTCCTTATCGCGGCACTGACACCTGCCTAACTCTGCACGGTTACTAATCATCATTCATCTTATCCACCTGCTCCTGCTTTATATACAGCTCAGCCCAGCTTTCGGGGCCAGATCATTGATTTTTGTTTGTTTGTCTTGACTTTTTGTTTTTGGTTGGAGATCATGAGAGATTTCCAGAGTTCATGTTCCCGTTCTTGGAGGCCAGTGGTTAGAGAGAGTTTTTTTTCTTCTTACCTTAGTGTTTCCTGATCATGTCCTACTCTTATCCACTGAGCGTGCCCTGTTCCTGTTTTGGCTCAGTGGAGGGAGCTAGTTTAAAGTTCTGTGGTTTTCCTGATGTTGTGTTCTTGTCCTGCCTCTCAACCACTGAGCCTGCCTGTCTGCATCAGAATGCTGTTGGACTCATGGAACCCTTAACCTCCCTAAATGCTTTGTAAATTCCTGGAACCATGGATCTGTCTGTTCCTGCTCTGATCGGAACACCTGGCCGGGTTGCAGACCCCCCCGGATCTCAGGACGGTCCTGTTCTGAACCGTTTCCCTGACTTAAAAAAAAAACGCACAAAGGTTAAACGTCATACAGGTACGGTGAGGGCGAAATAATCCAGCCTCTGTGGATGCTGCAGAGATGAAGGCTAACTCCTCAGATTACCGTAATGAGCTAAACAGGATTGCTGAGGATTACTGAGGATTTCGGCACGTGTAAGCCGGCCTCTGACAGGGCGACCATGTGGTGGGCCGTGTGGAGAGAGAAGCTCAGGTAAATACTGTACCTACTGTACATGAGAGCAGTGGGGCTGCAGCAGGAGACTTAGGAAAGGAGCTGCCTTGTTTTGCAAATTGATTGTTTGACTTTATTGATCTCACAGTAGAGATATTTAAGAAGGTATTACTCTACTTTTACCAAAGATCTTTCACTGCCTGTCGGATAATTAGGGAAGACCATCTGTGGTTTCAGAAACTTGTGTGATAACAAATAGCTCGTAATAAAAACTATATGTTATATTCAGATTTTTTTTCCCCAAGATCTGGTCTGTCTATGTTTTTGTATTAAAAAATTTGTTTATTTGGGGGATATTCTACTTTCCTGTCTTAAAATACATGAAACAGATTAGCAGCATAAATTCTTACTGATGTTTTGATCAGACCATCATCTTTAGTTTCACATTCAATGCGCAAGGGCATGGTGAGATCTGGCAGGAGGAAGTTGAACCAATAACTTTCTGACTGCTGCTCTTCCAGAAATGACATGAAGTGGGTGGTTTTCTGGTTGTGTTAATTTAACAGAATCCCGTCTGGACTTAGATGTCACCTGTGTGTCACCACGGGTTGTTTTCATGTGTCTGTTAAGGCATTTGCTGGAGACTGAGCTCTCTTAACACTGTTACGTAAGTCATGCTAGGAAAGCCCTTAGGCTGGTACATACTGTATCACTGGGCCCTGCTGTGGGACAGTCACAAACAAAGGGTTTACAACACCAAGATCAAACCTGTAACACTTTCCTGATACAACTACAAAAAACAACAACTATACAGCTAACAAAACAAAAAAACTGTTAAAATGGAAAACCTTTAAACTTGTGCCTCTCTCTTCACCAACAAAATAACAGCTACTTTGGCTAAGAAACCCCTTTCAGTGTCAACTTATGGAACCACCTACAGTAGCAGCCATTCAAATGGCACTTCCCTGCAGCTCCCAATGAAATCCCATCCAACTTCCAGCCACTGGCCTTCTTCTGGGTGGGAAAAGTTTTTTACTCCGACTCCACCCTATCACTGAATTACAGGGTCTGACCAGGAGATGATGCTTCTCTTTAGACCAGCCAAGGACCACCTAAGGACCAGCCAAGGACCTCCTAAGGGCCAGCCAAGGACCACCTAAGGGCAAGCCAAGGACCACTGAAGGACCAGCCAAGGACCAGCCATGGAACAGCCAAGGACCACCTAAGGGCTACCTAAGGCCAGCCAAGGAGCACCTAAGGACCAGCCAAGAACCAGCCAAGGACCAGCCTAGAACCAGCCAAGGGCCACACTGGAAAAAATCAAAATCTAGCATGCATTTCTTCTTGAATTGAGGAGGTAAAAGAGACATTTTGCCAATGGAACAAGACAATTGACATTTAAAATCAGACAACACAGTTGCAGTGTCTTATTTCAAGTGCATTTTATCTAAATATATGATTTGAAAGAGTAAAACTACTCATTCCATTGACAAATCATATTATTTGCCAACTTAAATTAAGGGGAAATACACTTAGTTTAATATATTTTTATGTTATTATGCTTCTAAGCATCACCATATGGCCTATTTACTTAAAAAAAAAACGTTCTGATGTTTAGAGGACTGCGGCAACCAGCGGTGCTCTGAGGCAATCCGCAGCCTGAACTTAGTGTAGCCCATCTGCAGCAGCCCTCTCTCGGCATAGCCGTGTGTGAAGTACTTCTGGCTCTGATGGCATTTTTTATTTTGTTCATTATCTAGAGACGATTAATAACAGGAGGTGAAATGTATCTCCAGATTGGCTTTGAATGTGGTGACATCACGACTACGATTCTATCCCAATGGACCCAGGTTTATTCTGTGTGTTCCTGTTCTACCCGAGTCCACACTGTCCTGTGTTCTTGTCAAGAATGTACTTGATGAGGACAAGAGTCCATACCCGCGTTCTTGTGAATTGAGAATCAACCCATCGACTGTGTCTTGATGGATAAGAGATTATTTCGCATTTTAAATAATTGTGGATCATCCAAGATGGCAGGGAGGTGTTTAAATGAAGGTTCTGAGCTAAGATGGGTGTTTTTAAAGTCTCTATTCAAACAATCTGGATTAGGCAAAAGTCTGAAATGCCACAGATAATCCAACAACACAGCAGAAAGGATGTCACAGAAATATCACAGAGAAAACAAAACATACTTATCTCTTACACATTAACATGTAGTGGATGACCGATACATCCAGCAGCTGATAAGTTTGGCTACTTGAGCATCTTTCTTATCCTGTATTGGTATGGTCAAGTGATGTATGCATGCATTAACAGATTCATTGATACATCTAGCAGCCAAGCCTTGAGATCACATCGAGCTCACACTTAATTTCCACTATTAGCTCTGTGTTTAGTCATTAATAAATGTTTCTTTTTGTTTAAACTGAGACTCGTGTATCGTTGTGTCATTTTTAAAAAGTATCATAGCAGCAGCTTTCAAACCCACAGTCACAAAGAGCTTATTGTGGATGTGGCTGAGCAACGCTACTCTTTTTCTTCGCCTAAAAAGCAACCCTGATTTATATTCTTTAAAAACTCTTCAACAAAATCTTAAGTTCAGTGGAGTTAGAAGAATTCACACACCATGCTAATAAACAATAATCAGGTTGTAGTAAAAGCTTTAAAATGCTAAAAATGGCACCACAAATTAAGGAAACCACACTGAGAGTTCAAGATGTTGTTCATTAGTTAATCAAAATTCTTAGGTCTCAGCCCTAAAAATGTAATATCTACATATACATTTTGTTTCAACTCCTCATGGGCTGACTTGGAAATAGAGAAAAGCTACAAGGATGTCAGTGCTGGTGTGTGATTTTTATGCTGCATTCACAGGGGAAGCATTACAGCATCAAAGCGTCTAATTTACATGCCAAGTCTATGGGGGACAGCGCACAGAGGTCCAGTGGCGCTGTCACTACCTAATTCGTCCTGGAAGCATGATCCATCCTTTGATTGCGTGAATAGAATAATACGATCCAAAACTATGTAATAACGATACTCAAAATACTAATTTATATATTTAAAACATTAAATATTGTTAAACTACATCGTATAGAAAATATTGAAGACTTTTCTGGAAGAAATTGATACGTTTTACATTCTCTCCATTGTATTACGTGACGTCATCATCAGACATGCCCAGAGCAGTCACTATAACTTTCGAAAGGCTATTTAAGTTTTTTTTTTTATGCACTGCTTTTTTCCATTTTTAGAATATGCAATATTTACGCAAATACAAAAAGGATAAAAAAGTAAAAAAGAAGTATTGCCTTCCCGGAAGTTATTCTGTCCGGGAATGTGCAGGACAGATTGTGCTTCTGGGTCAGATCGGGTAGTGAAAGGCGCATCCAAGCTTTCTGGTGTCCAAGCATTTAAACGCTCGAAATTGAGCTTTTGCGGCTGGACACCGGAGCGTCAACCAATCAGAAAAGTTTAACCAGGAGTTTTTTGGGGGAGACAGAACCTACATGCAAGCTGGCATCGCTTCTGCAGACATTCTGCATAGGAAAAATAAATATCAAGTGTGTTAAACTCCAAAGGCTTTAAAAAAAAAAAAAAAGTGGAAGAGTGGATTGTTGTGTAGAAGGAAGAGAGAATGAGCTCTGATCATTACTGCTGCACTAAACAATGGGTTTTATAAACTATGGCGAAATAGTTTATAAATACCTAAAAATGTTAAAACCTGTCCACAAAAAAATATAGGTAAATGGTAAATGGTCTGTACTTACATAACGGTTTGATCAAAGTCCTTTACATTCACCAATTCACTCAAACACTGATGGTGGTGAGTTACATTGCAGCCACAGCTGCCCTGGGCAGCAGGAAATCCCCCATAAGCTGCCTGCAGCAGAGAGCTTTCAGTGGGGATTTCCAGCGCCGTCCTAACTTGACTCCGCCAGATGGATTTGCTCCGCATATCCATCTGGAAACCTTCCGTTGAAGTAATTTTGGGAAGGGGTGAAAATACTGGTTAGCTGATTGGCCTATGTTGGTGATAGACAGGCCAAATAAACCAATCAGATCAACGAAGCATATGACGTACTAACAGAGCAACGACAAAAACACAACCACAAGCCAGGGTACTCTTGCCAAAACCAGTCGGAAGAAGAGCAAAAACATCTTTTCCTCTGAGAAAACCCTCCAGAGCAGTGTTTTGCCTTTCTTTCAGTGAAGAAATACAGTGTAATTCCGATAAAACTTGCTCGATAGCCACGCTAACGCTAGTTTCATCGGCTGAAGTCGCCATGTTCTTTAGACTGAACTGTCGCGCTTCTCGTTGCATCACACCTCAACCCGCCTCAAAGCCAACGCTGATTGGACGTTCGTTTGGTGAACGGCTCCAAATTTTCTTTAACGGAGAGTCTCCAGACTGATCTGCGCGTGAAACCTTGAAAGCTCACGAGATCAGGATGGTCTCACGAGGCTAGCGCCGTCCCAGTGTAGGTACCAGATCTGCTCGGGGCCACGCCCCCTCTTATGACGTCACCATATCGCAACTCCACTCGGACAAGATGTATCCCAACCCGTTTCTTAAGGATCAAATCTCTTTTGGATTCTCAACATATCATTACCTATATTTGCAATTATTTATATACATTTCATTGGTGATCTAAAGTAGAAAACAATCATTGTCAGTCTTGAAGGAAAGTGCTGCTTTCTAAGACTGAGCTCTGCCATTTAACAAGGTGACAAAAAAGTCTCAGCTTATTTCCATTCTGTTTATTAAGATCTGAGGGCAGGAAGGACAAATTAGACAGCTTAAAAAATGACTCGTGGAGATTTTAGACCAATAAAACAGCGCTACCCAGCTCTCTCCCTTTATATCCTGGTCTTGTAGTTACTTTGTTCACAATAAACATATGTTTTTCAGTTTAGTTATCAGGTAAAACTTCCTCGATCATTAGACATGCCAGAGATGGGGGATCTGGAGTCATCAAGTCATCTCTATGTTATGTATTTATTCTGACCAGTTGAGTCCAATCTGCACAGCTTAAACCAGATTGGACTCACCTGGTTCAGTGGCTGGGTAGACAAATACATGACAAAGAGAGGACTTGTTGACTCCAGATCCCCCATCTCTGAGACAAGCTAACGCTACAGATGCTCCCGACTCTGCACACTGATGCTGCATGACGTTGTTATCGTCGCCTGGGCAACCATCATGTGTTTTACATCATGTGGCAACGTTCAGCCAATCATTCAGCATAACGTCAGATCCGCCCGAGCAGATCTGGTACCTACACCTGGCAGTATGCTGGAGGTCTGATGCTCCGAACAAGAACTGCATATTTTAGTGGGATCATATTCCTGATGAACTGACTGCACAGATGATGATTTTAGGGGGACTTTCTCGCTTAAAAACATGTTCAAACAATTTTTCCAACTCATCAATGTAAATAATGCCAAGCTGCTCTCTAGCTTGGAGCTACAAAACAGAGCAGATAAACAACTAAAGCACTGCACATCCAGAGCATCAAAGCATCGTGATAACTTGACCACAGTTTGATCCAGTGTCAGACTTAATTCCAAATTTCTGCGTTTAAGGTTATTATTATTATTATTATTTTTTACACCGAGTTTACTGTTAAATTGAGTTTTTCCTCTCAACTGTCACTGCATGCTCATCCAGGAGGAAAGAGTCTGAAGAGTCCTTTTTCTATTCTCTGCAAGTCAGTGACTTGATGGATCAGCGGGTTTCCTTACAGAGAAAACCTCTAACCAATCAGTCTTAGCAAAGCACTTTGAGATGAGATGGGTTGTGAATCGGTGCGATTCGAATGAACTGAATTTAATTTTTCCTGAATATGATTAAGAAATAATTAAAGCAACTTTTATTTTACTGTATATTATTTTCTTATTTAGCTTCATATATCATTTATACATGAAACAAGTGCATGCCAGGTGTATATGCGGACATTATAGGAGAAACAAACAAGTAATAAAAGGTTAGTAGGCCTATGTCAAAGTAGGAAAAATCTAAAAATTAATTAAAAGATGTTCAATTTGTTAAAACATCTTTTTTTTTAACTGCGTTTTGGTTTTCAGATTGTTTTATTGTGAAGTTGTTTTGTTTAACTTTTTCTTCCCTCTAAATTAAAGTAGGTCTTTGATCCAGGACTCATTGTTTCCAAACATCTGATTGGCTGCTGGCTGGGGGCGTTTTTCAGGATTCAGCTCAATCCTGAAAGCTAGCCTGGCCTGTCGCAGGTTTGACGTTCACAGTACGTTACTATGGTGACTAGCCTCGCTAAGTGACCAGGACGTGTGTTTTGTATGCATGGTTTACTTACATCCACGATGTCGGAGTTGGTCCGACTCTCGTGTGGCTCGTTGTACTCGGTGTATTTGAGGAGAACCTTGTCCATGTCGGTGCTGGCGTACTGAAACAGCTTGTTGGTGCTGTTGAAGATGATGAGTGCAATCTCACAATCGCACAGCACGCTCAACTCATAGGCTTTTTTCATCAGGCCAAACTTTCGCTTTGTGAACGTCACCTGAGAGGAAAGTGAGGAAGAGATTTTTTTTGTCAGAAACCACGGAAAGAGAGAAACCAATTTTATTTTCCTGCAGCACCATGAATCTAATACTATAGCTCTGAACACAAGTCATAAAAATGTAGTTTTATCCCTCTATTTGTACATTATAATTGATTGAGATAAATTAAAGCCTTCTTTACAAAATGATCAAAAAATGCCCCTTGGTTTCCCTTCAGGACTGAGACCGTATTGGCTGTAGATCCAAAAAAGGTTAAAAAAACAACCCACTGAACTTTGTTTCCAAGTTTGAAGACGTTTCTCTTCCTTTCCAGGAAGCTTTTTCAATTAAAAATGTCAGAAATAGCGTTGAGTTCGAGAATTTTCATGTTTTTTTATAATCTGCTTGGTGCTGTTCTGAAAATATTCTAAAGTTAAAACCCATACATGGACCGCCACACAGGGAAGAGTCGTGAGGCAGCACCTGCCTGATGGGGGTCATGAAGCACATGTGCTTCTACTTCCTGTCAAAACAGGAAAGGAAGAAGCGTTCCTTCAAACAGGACCTGTGCATGTTAATGTGTGTGCACTAATCTGGAACGAAGCTCCTGTGCATAAGACCTTGACAGCAAGGCCTCATTACTCAGAAGTCATGTTGCACTGAGCCAGCTGGTGCATCCAGACATGGACTCATAAGCAGTAGGTGTTTGTAAACATCACATGTCAGTGAGTCTGAATGCATCTGCCGGGGAAACCAGGTTGTTAAATAGTTTCTACTTAAAACCATTGGTTTTCTCAATATGTGATACTAGTGAGTTAAATTAAATTTTAGATAAAAACAAAAACTGAATTCAGATTAAACAGATTTTAACCCTCAGCTGAGCATCACGTTCTATTTGTTCTTATAAGTTGTCCTCACTAATCCATATCTCAAAATCCAATATGGCTGCCAAACCTATAAAACATTGAACAGCTTAAATCTATAACATCTGAACTTTTCTTTCTTGAATTGATACAACACATGGTAACATTAGTTTGAGAAATTCAATGAATTTTTAAAAGATTAAACTTGATGCAAGATTGTTTAAAAAGCTGAGAATTGACTCCAAATGAAATGCAAAACACGTGGAGGAATCAATGCTCGACCAATTTCATCAGATGAACGAGGGACCATGAGTCAATTCATCTGTTCACCTGTTGGTACGTCAAATCTTAACAAATTCATTCTAGGGAGGATAAAAGGATCAGATTAGTTGTGATTATTTTTTTATTTATATAAAATGAAACTAGTTTGGTAGCGGAACTGAATCATTAGTTAGACTAATGCTACATAAACTCTAAAAAATGCCATTTGCTGATAGAAGGCTTCTGTCTATATTCATGTTCTGCTGTTTACAATTCATGTAAAATGCAAAATCTAAAATTTTTCTGAATGCTGAAGATTTGTTTAGTTGCTAATGTTAATTTTTTAAAAGTATCTCTTTTTAAATTAACCCCAAAAATGATCGGTAGATTAATAGATTCTAAAATAACTGATAGGTGCAGCTTATTCCTAATCCATTTCAAACTAAACATTTTGTTGTCAGAAAAGTTTGTTAAAAATAATAATCCCCAAAAGCCTAAAAATCTCAAATATAATTTCATTTAAATAACTTCCAGAAGAATCATCTTATTCGGCCCAGATCACTGTTGTTGAATATGATATATTGTGAACCTTCATCAAACTAAAAAAGGTGTGAATAAACACTTGTTTATTGGCATTATCGTGTGTTCTTATAGAGGACTGTAAGCAGATACTACAAATACTTCAAATCATCTGCCGTCAAAGAGAGTATAAACACAAGATTATGAGTTAAAGCCCTGTCCTGAACAACACCTTTTAGAAAAACTGGAGGGATATCTGATGCTACGTTCAGACCGCACACAGCAGAAGCAGCAAAAACACGCGTGTTGCTTCATTTTTCATGCTTGTACAAGTTTAGTTCTGAGCCGCTCAGACCCCTGTACACCAGCGGTGCGCTGTCACTGGGAATTCCCTTCAACAGCAGCCTCTCGCCCAGTCGCCTTTTCCTGGTTTTCTGCTAATGTTCAAAGCAGCTGGAAGTCGTTTTTACGTATGTAACTCATACTGCAGGCACCACAATAATAAAAGCTAACATTTTTGCCAGCAGGTTTCAGTTCTTAAGTTAATTTAGGCGTTAATAAACAGTTTCAGGGCGTGCAGGTGGCGCAGAGGTTAGTGCGCATGACCAATGTACGGAGGCTTACGTCCTCGACGCGGCCGACCCAGGGTTAGAATCCGACCTGTGGTCTTTTGCCGCATGTCTCTCCCCCTCTCTCAAACCCCCTAGTGCTGTAAAAACTAAAAAAAATAAATAAATACAAAAACAGCTTCAGAGGAGTGATCATAGCGCTCTACATCAGCAGTGCTGTGTCTCTCTCCCTGCCAGCTCCCAGATCACTTTCTCTGATTGGTTGATGTGGCGCGTCCAGCAGCAAATGTTACATTTTTCCAACTCCAGCAAGTGCTGCTGCTTCTGAAGAGCGTCATGCTCAAATGCTAATGAGGCGCTGTTTCAGCTGCTCAAAACGAGCTGCAGGACCTTTTGCTGCACCTTGATGAGAGTAAACCATTGATTTAGCATGTAAGCTAGCTGCTTCTGCTGCTGGCGGTCTGAACGTAGAATTAGGCTTCATGTTGAGATGCAGCTCTGTGCATGAGATTAAAATGGGTTTCCTCTTTGCTGCTTACATGTCTGTTCCTTTCATCCATTATTCGGGCAATCTGAATCTTTTTTCTCCCCATCTTTGTGATCTTCCTGCTTCTTCTCTTTGTCTGCTACTTCTTCTCCTCTTCCAAAGTCCTTGTCTCTTATGGCTCCTTTATTTCACTTCCAGATCCTCAAATCTCTCAGTCCAAAAGTGCTAGCTGGTGCCTGCAGAGAAACAGGAACAAACACACGGTCAGTTCAGCTCCTAACATAGACCAACACATTCAGATTCACATTCTGAGCTTTTCCTATCAAAGAAAGCTTAAGAATTTGTGACAGCTTTAGGCTGTGAAAATGTAGACGTTTTTTTTTCAGTGCCTCAAACACACAAAACAGACATGAAGGATAACAACTAATTTAAAGTGTAAAGATCAGACAGACATCTATGGACATGGTTTTGTTAACCACTGGCTCTGTATCTGTTTCCCCCGACACGCCCATAAACCAGCTTCCTCAGGGGTTATCCTGCTCTCAGGAGGAAGTCAAACAAGCGGCCATGTATGAATGCAAATAATACAGACAGTGGAGTTCAGGTCTGCTGAAAATTGAACTGAGGCGTCCACAGCTTTTACCAAAGCAGACCAAACTAAACTTTAGAGGCATTTATTAAATCATATCAATAGAAAGAAGCTGTGATGAAACTGGAAAAACTACTCAGTGGATTGGAATGAAGATTCCAATGGAACAAATTTATACTGAAATATAATTAGTCAAATATGTGGAAAAGAATAATGGGAACCACTGTAACTAAACAGTATTTTTCCCTCAAGGAAGAGCTGATTATTGTTTAAACCCTTTTGATATTTTCACATGTAACATTAGCAACACAAACCTCTATGGATGATAATAGTAGTTACATTTCTTCCTATGACTATTTGAGCTGATGTAACAAGAACATTTCTCCACTGTGAGATAAATAAAGTCAATCAATCAATTAGGGATGAAAGATTTTGACACAATTCAAAATTTTATTTATTTTTAACCAATGCTGAGTTTTTTTTTTAGATTTTTCTTTGCACTAACCCCATGCAGTTAGATTTTTTATTTTTTTCATTCCTTTGGAGGCTGGTTGATCCAGAGTCCATTGTTGCAGGACTTTACTTTAATTTTTTTATGTAAAAGTGCTCATTTCTACATGCATGCATGGATCTGCAGCTGGCAGTAACTTTATTTCCTTTTTTTGTGAAAGCGAACCCACTTTAAACATATTACCCTAATTAAAGGGCTGGGGTAAGTAAAAGATTTGTCTTGCAGTCTTGTGAAATGCAATGTGTGACCAAAATTGAGTACCTCTGTGATTTGTTCACATTTTCTTAAATTGCAAATGCATTTAATTGCCCAGCCCTATTAGGTGTCTACTCAACAGACCAACCCAAAGTACTTGATTTTGACCTAGATTAAGACTTAAGATTCAACTTTATTTATCGCTTGGGATTACTTCAGGGACATTCTGGTTCCAGTAGCTTGTATAGTAGTATATAGTTCAATCTCTAATGTTATGCTCTCTCTGCTTTTTCTCATAGTAGCATCATCTCGTCACTATCCTGGAGAAAAATATCAGCTGTGCTGCTGCCATCAACATCTTTTTTTATATTAATATTAATATTAAATTATGTTGGAGATCGGCCTGTTTTTCAGTGTAGTCCTGTTTCTATGACTGTGACTAACTGGATGTGCTCTCTTCATCCTCTGACATGGGAGCTGGCTCGGAGCTCGTCTGCCTGGCTGTGTCTTCTGGATGAAGCCGCCTTTTACAGTTAGCTTTTGTATCCCTGCTTCTGCCTCCTTGAACCTCAGCAGATGGTCGCTCACACTGAGCCTGGTTCTGCTGGAGGTTTCTTTCTGTTAAAAGGGAGTTTTCCTCTCCACAGTCACTACAAGCGTGCTTAGTGTGAGGAATTGCTGTTGAGACAGAAAACTTTGAATCAGTCTGACTGTATTATCTGGTTAAACTGTAAAGTGCCTGAGATGACATGTGTTGTGAATTGGCGCTATATAAATAAACATAATTGAATATAGAATACAAAGGGCAGACTTAAAGCAAGATGTCTTTAAAGATAAAAATACAACAGACAATATAAAAAGAGTGTTTACAGTACAAAAGAGCATAAAAAAGTTCTAATGTCCTGGAATATGTTTCCTTTAGATATACAAATATCTGCACAGTAGAGAGCTAAGGAAAGAATACACAATAGTTGACTTGGATTATTGCACTTGTAGAAGGTACATTAGATGTTGTCAAGGCCAACAGTCTGATTCCGCTAAATAAAACGCAGTGCAACAAATGGCCTTAAGAGACCGGCTCCATGAAAAACGCTGCCCGGCTGTTCCTCTAAGGTCTGTTAGGGAATATTAGACTATGAAGACCAGGAAAAATGGCAGACAGATCAGGGAGAAAGTCGTAGAGAGGTTTTAAACAAGTTTAGGCTATAAAAGCTTTGAACCTCTCTCAGACCAATTGCAAACCACCATCGGCCAAAACAAACAGTCAGGGAGAGAATCAATGGTGACCTTGGAGGAGCTGCAGAGGCTCACAGCTTTGGCTGCTGACATGGCAACCACAGCATGGGGAAACATTGAGGTGCCTAGGGTGCAGCCCTAAAGAGGAACCTTTCCACTAATATTCCCTGTGAAAATGTTAGCTTTAAGATCATTTTGCCAGCAGATTGTCACTCCTCTCCTCGTTTATGAACGGCTTGTTGTTCACTGATTAAAGTGTTTCGATATGTATTGCAGCACGCCTGATCTTCGCTGGATACTTGGTAAAAAAACAGACATAAGAACACCAAAACACACTGCTATAAAGACAATTTACTGCCTGCTTTCAACTGGAGGAATTTTCTAACCAACTTAATCTGACATTAAACCATAATCCCTGTGCTGAGTCATGAAACAACAAAAAGTATAACCCTGATGTTGTGATACTATCTGCAGCAAGTATTGACACGCCGATTGGGCTTCATGTGATTATCTGGAGGAATACTCAAAGAGTGCTCCTCTCTGCACACGCACCCTCGGTGTGTTGGAGTTTAACAGGGAATTTCAAGTCGAGCAAAGATGTTAGCTTTTCTGGGAAGGTTGCTTTAAATCGTAGAACTCAGCATGAAGGTGTCGTCTCGTGAGGAGTTTGATCATTTTCAGGATGACGGCAAATCTCCATGCAGCTCCCCCTCCTGCGTGTTCAAAACCCACCCTACTATTAATAGACGCTGTAAAACAGGATGACTCCAAAAATAAAAGGATGAACTTTTTACCCCAAATCATAATAATACGGCTGGTTTCTGTTTGGCAGAAAGGCGAGCAAACGCTGAACACAGAGAAATGAAAATCAGCTGTCCAACATCTCACTTCAAGCGCTCTCTCGACAATCTTTCCCAATCAGGCCAACTTCTAAGGCTGTCTGTGGCGGAGCGTTTCTTTCTTGTATAAAAAAGCCCACAGCCCAGAGCGACAGCTAATAGGTGACATGTGGACCAGCCCTCGTATTCCCTGCCAGGATGTTACCGATAATTCTGATCCAGAGGGAGCTGACATGGTCTGAGGACACGGGACGATTGGTGAGGCTGGTGGAGCCAGAGGTGGGGCGGTGTGGGGGGACCACGATTCTTGGGGATCCAGTGATCCTGCTGAGCAGAGGCGGTGCAGGACTGGGAGCCTGTTGATGCTGAATCATCCAGGTCAAAGTTATTCCAGAAAAGTTAAAGGAAAAGTCCGGTCAGCAAGGAATGGATCATTATCTGCACCTAAAACTAAAACGTTAACAGTGATTTAATGAATTCAGCGTTAATCAGTAAAAAATTAAAAACAATAATTTTCAATGTGATAATTGAGTCTGGGAGCGGCCATTTTTACCCAAATATAGTAACCCCTCCCTCCTGCCATCTTCCGGCAGTGACGTTACGGTGCGGTAAGCCTAGCGCCATTCTCCCCGCTTTACAAGCAAAATCAATGGGAACTACTAGACACATCTGCAATCAACAACAATTATTGAAGATTTCCAGAGGACTTCACCATTGAAATTCACCAGAGCTATAGTGAAACTGACAATGCCCACGTGCATGGCAGCTGGATGTTGGAATACATGGGGTAAAAGTGAAAAAAAAAAAAAAAAAGAGTCATTCCACCTTTCCGATTCCTGATCCTCCATGGATGGGTTCTTCTTTGGATTACCTACTTGAAAAGAGAGGATTTGCCATCGAACTTCTGGAAAACACGTAATATGTAGCCAACATTTGGAAGAAGAATGTTTTCAAGATGACTTGGATAATAGCGCGCTGTGTTTCCTCGACGGGGCCGAGGAAACACAGGCTCAACCTACTGCTGTGAAGCAGGATTGTCCACCATGATCACATCGATCCAGGTTAAAAATGAGCACCTTGTATGTGCTTGAGAATGGCTTTGTCTCCATTCAAACCCAGGTTTAAAGCCTTGCAGGGCAGCATAAAGCCCACTGCGAACATTAAGACAGAAAAAAGAAAAGAAAAGATAAGAGTCTGTTCAAGTGTTTTAGAAAATATGTGAATCAGGAAATTGTCCATTTACCAAACTGAACGATTGTTGTTCTCTACTTCAAAACAATTCAGATTTTAAAATGGAAATATTTTCTAATTTTTTATTTAAAAATTCAATGTTTAACATGGATGCATTTAAAACTTCATTTTATTTCAGTGTTAAATCCTGTTTAAAGTAAAGGATTATAATTAAAAATGTCTCCAGACCTGTACTGGTTGATGATTTTCTTATTTTGCCAAGGTTTTTTTGACTGATGGTCTCTCATCGTCCTCTTAAGGTAGGCAGTCGTCAAATAAAGGTTAATTTGAATGAAGAACAACATGGCATGGGGCGGTATGCGGAACATGAGAAAAACATCTCCTGCAATTACCTATTTGATTCAATGTTATCTTATCAATAGATTTCTTTCTTAGTTTCAGATGCAGTCGCAGTGTTTAATATTTTTGATAACTTTCTATAATATTAGGTCATAGAACTCTGAAAGATTAACACTGGTCATTAAAAAAATGTTATTAGGAATGAGTTTCACAGCTAATCCAAAAGATGAAGCGGTTGTCGGATGCTCATAGTGGTGTAACCATGTGATAATTCCAGTGAAGATGTTGTGTGACTTCTCCACAAACATTCCTCTGTCTGAGTCACTTTTAGAGCAGCCTACAGCGCTCTCCTTAAAGCGCTCACTGCCAGAACAGTTGGGCCGTCTTTGAAGCATTTAACCATCTGCTTATTTCCAACAAGCCCTCTCTTTAGAGAAGTCATTGCTTACAGCCTGAAGTTAAAACCAAGTTCACCAAATGACTCCCCAACCCCCCTAAAACTGAAGCCAAAACAAGAGTAGAATATGTTACATAAAGAAAACAACCATGTTTGAAATAAAACTGCTCCTCTGATACCCAGATTCCATGTGTGCCCTTTTGATAGAATTTTGACTTCATAAATTTAAGAGAAAGAGACCTTTAATTAATAAAAACCAAGATAAATATATTTATGTGCGATAAAAGGCAGACGAGTTTAACAAACAGATGTAGACTAAATATCTGACCAGCTCCGCTTTAAGATGTGAAATATGCACTTCAGACGTAACCTGACCTTGCATGTGTGGTATGCTGGGGTACTCCCTATAACAAACAACTCCTGAGTTCCTTAGTGGGACAGACACTGAACCATGTGCTCAGCTTATCCCTCCCTCCATGTTCAGCCGGGCATACACTGTATATTTTCTTCAATCGTTGCACGCAGCTACAGTTCAATGTACGACGAAACCGCAGGGTTTCAAAGTTCACAGCTCACAATGTTATTTCTGCTACTGGAGACTTTGTAGACAACATCTAAAAGCAGCAAACTCTGCTCTCCAGAGCAAGTAGATTAGTAGCCCCGCCTCCTGCTCTCCTCTATCTTGTCTGCTGTCATGATTCATGCAGCCTAGCGCCAAATCTAGCGACTTTTTTGACTTTTTTCTGCTACTGGAGACTTTGGTGACAACATCTAAAAGCAGCAAACTCTGCTCTCCAGAGCAAGTAGATTAGTAGCCCCGCCTCCTGCTCTCCTCTATCTTGTCTGCTGTCATGATTCATGCAGCTATTATTTCATCCAAATGAAAAATGGAGAACAGAGAAGCAGATCATGGCTTGTCTACAGTGAAAAGAAGTACTGGGTTATTTACTTTTGCTGTCGCCTTTTTGGAAACACAGGAAGGAGCAATCAGCTAAGTGAGCTCTTATAAAATCTAATATTGTATGTCTATTCTATTAAAATGTGTGTATCTGTGTAACGGGTCTGTTTTATGCGTCGTCTTCTCAATTCAGAGGGCCCCCTGCCTGTCTTTGCCTAGGGCAATACATTTCCTACATCCAACCCTGCTGGAGACAGACAGCGAAGAGGTCTTGATCAGAGTTTCTGCTTCTCCCTGGGAAATGCCAATTAAGCTGGTTGGGGGCTCAGGACAGCCTCTCGGTGCCTTCTTAGGGAGGTGTTGTGGCTCAACAGATTAAGTCACATGGGAGGTGAAAAGCCTTGGATTCCACATGATGAGTTAGAAACGGAAGCTTAGGAAGGAGGTCTGCTTAAAAGATGGTGGAAGCACTAGGACTGCAAAATCGACAGTTTGAATATACAATAAATGAGAGAATATTGTAGTTCAATTTAAAAGATATTTTGCGATAGCAGATTTTTTTCTTTGATGCTGTAAATCTTAGTTAAGAGTATTGTAAATCTGAACCAATCAGTCAGTGATTTATATGTACCTGCAGCAATTATCTGTATATCTCTTACCTTTTAATTGGTTAAAAACACAAAACTAAGCTTAAGCTCAGATGGATGACGTCACAACATTAATAATCTAAAAAGAAAAATTAAACTGAAGACCGGAGGTAAGAGAGGTATTACAACAATTCCAGTGGAAAATAAAATGAGTCCATAAATAAAACTCAAATATGTCAGGCAGCAACTTTTCCACATAAAAATGTATCAACATGTCCTATTGCATCCTAAACAAACCCTTTAACTTTGGGCTGTAGAGCAGAGATGTAGCCAGAAAATGTTAATAATGGTGGCCAGGCAATAACCAATGTACACTGAGGGGTGGCTGAATGTGGATAGATGCCAGAACCTTAGGGTCAATCTACACTGATTACAAATTGATTACTTATTATTAAAGTAGTTATTTATCTCCGATTTCACTGTAGACTCCTAGATGACTTGCAAAGACATAATTTTCTCTTTACCCCATAAGACATAATCTAGTTCTGGAAAAGGCATCAATTCTGTACCTTTTTATGTCAGTATATTGATGGGCATAATTAACAGTGTTTTTGTTGTCAAGTCACTGTTAATATATGAACAATTTTTAATTTTAAATAAGTTAAAATATTCCACTTGAGAGTATTACTGCTGCCACTGTCTGTATTATACTACGTTCAGCTGCGCGGTGGAAAAAGTGGGTCTGATGCACGTTGGGCGGAGCTACTCTATCCTTCTGTGATCAGTGGGAATAAAGTAGTTTTAATATGTTTTTAAGTGGGAAAATCCACCTGAAAGCTTAATGTGTGCAGTCAGTTCATCCAGATTACCATCCTTCCTTCAAATATTATTTCTGTCGGAGCCACTCAGACCCCCACATACCAGCGGTGCGCTGTCACTAAGAATCCCATTCAACAGCAGCCTCTGGCCCGGTCGCTTCTTCTCGTTTTGCAGCGGCGGCTGGAAGGCGTTTTTCCATGTACGTTATCCAAACTGCAGGCAGCAGAATAATAAAAGCGAACATGTTTTGCCTGCAGATTTCAGCATTTTAAGTAAATTTATGCGTTAATAAACTGTTTCAGAGGAGTGATCATAGTGATCTGTATCATCAGCGCTGTGTCTCTCTCCCTGCCAGCTCCCAGATCAGCTTCTCTGATTGGTTGATGCGGCGCGTCGAACAGCAAAAGTTCAGTTTTTACAACTCAACCAGCAGCTGCGTTTGCGGCGCGTTGTATGCGTCAGATGCTCAAACGCTCCCGACGCGCTGCTTCAGCTGCTCAGATGCGCTACGAGACATTTTGCTGCGCCTTGACGCGTGTCAACAATTGACTTTGCATGTAAACTAGTTGCTCCTGCTGCCTCTCGGTGTGAATGTAGCATTAGAGAGAAAAATGGTAGGGGTGGCCAATGATTGGCTAAGGGTGGCCATGGCCACCCCTGGCCCCCCATCTAGCTCCGCTCCTGCTTTGAACAATACTTGGACTTTGCCCTCATGTCTATACTGTAGAGTCTACAGCAGGGGCAGAGCTGACAGCAAATGTTTGGACTAAATGTTTCCAAGGAACCTGAAGAAGGCCATCCAGACCAAAAACAAATTTGCTTAAAAGTTAAGAGTTAAAGTATTATTAGATTTAAAAAATGGGCTTTCATTTTTGATAAGGATAAACTTTGTTTCTAGGAGGCACTGCAAAAACATCCAGAGCCCTGGAAACTTTTCCACCATTTCTCAAATTACAGCAACAGCCACAATGTATAAAAAAAAATCTGATAAATATGGTAATGCACCTGTTATCATGAGAAAAAAAGGAAACAGTGACGTCACATCAGTTAAACCCCACCTTGCACCGGGAAACATGGGGTAGTCATGCTGTGGGGATGTTTTTCTTCAGCAGGAGGCCAGAAATCAGTGGATTTCAATTAAAATCACATCCATGCCTTAGAATGGCTCAGTCAAAGTCCATTGTTATCCATTCTGAATGTTATTTAATAATCTGTGTGCAGTTTGCAGACTCTCTCCATCTAGTCTGACACTGAACTCCAAAAATGATTAAATATCCCCCTAATCCTAAATCATCCGCACTACTGTTCTTCTCAATCTGCCACATAAAAATCCTAAAAACATCCTGATGAGTGTAGTTTTTGAAGCATGGGCGGTTCTAGACAGGGCCAACAGGGGCCAGTGCCCCTGTAGATCATGTCCTGGCCCCTGTTACGGCCCCGGTACCGAAGACATCATACTCAAAGAATTTCTAATGAAGATCTGCGCTGGAACAGACATGGTTACTGATAGGTCCTTTGGATCCATTTCTTTTCTTTACAAATTCTGTTTTACTAATTATTTAATAACAATAAGGTGATAGCTTCAGTGTTATTGGATCCCAGTTTTCATCTGCTAATTTTTTTCTCAAAACAAATAAAAAAAAACTCTTTTTTTCTTGAGTTCTAATTCCGATTTAATATAAAACTGTATTTTTAACTGAAATTTGTAAAAAATCAAAAATCAAATAAATGATGAATGTTAATTGACCTTGCTGTGTTTTTTATTTTACTCTTTTCTGTGCCCCATGAACATACGCTGCCCCCTTCCTGGCCCCCTGGTACATTTGGTCTAGATCCGCCACTGTTTTGAAGAGACAAAAAAAAAAATTAAATGGCTTTAAGGCTGTTTTCTAACACTTACTTTTATTCCAGATGTTGAGATCTGAAGAAAAAAGTAAAGATATGTTTCTTACGCAGTGCTGAGAATCTGAGTCAGAATGAAAATATTCCCAAAAGTCCAAAAAGTCGCCCTTTATTCCGCGGCTGTGGACATAAAGTGTCTCCTGATCAGCCTGAAGCACCGCTGACAGGAAACCTGCCTCTCACACTTTCACGAGATGCTTTGAATAAAATAAATAAATAAACAGCGCAGAGTGAACCCTTTACTTTACTTTTCTTCCAACCGGACCTGTCAAACCCGCATCAAAGTCCTCACACAGCTGCTTACCTCCCGCTCAGTTCCGCATGATTCGATCTCGGCAAATCCCGCAGCAGCGTCTGTCTCCGTCCAGCGGTTCACTTCAGTCCGTCCAGCGCCTCCTCTCCTCCCGGAGCAGAGCACGCGCCTCCCGGGCTGTCAGTGAGTAAGCACCTGGACGGAGGGAGGGACGGACGTCAGGCAGCATCGCGCCCACACGCAGAGGCACGCGCGCAATGACACACATTAGGAAAACGTCTCAAGAAAACTGTACAAAACCGCATTTTTCAATGGAAATAATAAATTAAACACCAAAAAAGTAATCTATTTTCCTCAAATTACATTTCCTAAAGATATTTTAACAATAAATGAAATAGCAATTAAATAAGCAATAAATAAGAAAATAATAAACAAGACAAGATAAAGTTGAAGACAGAGCAGGACAGGCACATACTGACCCCTTGTGGACATAAATGATAGTGCAACTTAAAAAAAATGAAACTAACTGATGAAACTACAATTGAATTTTGTTTGATTTTCTATCCCTCAACGTTGAACAAAAAATAGGAATGCTCAAAATGAGTTAAAAGCTTTTTAAATCAGAGCTTAGGTTAAATGTTGGATTCCTCTATTCCCAGACCGGACACTAATTCTACAGGCATTACACACTGTGACTATAGGGGGCGCTGTTTCCACCCTACTGTACACTTCGAATGTCTTGTTAAAAATAAGCAAGCGGACATGAAATACACAGATTATTATTCGTTGGCTATTTAGTGGCACTTTAATTGATTTGAAAAAAAAAAAAGTTCTTACCATAAAGTAGAGAATTAACGTTGCTAGTGTCAAATAGTTGTTAAAGTTGTAAGAATCTGATCTTTTTTTTTATTCTCTGCCTGATTTTATGTTTTTTTAATTATTAATTATGAAAATCGAACAAAAAGGGACATGCTCCTAATCAGTTTTAAAACAAAAATAATAAAGATTTATTTTAATGTGAGATTTTAATTTGTTATGGAAAAAATAAAACAATATTTCATTTTTATTTTTTTAATGACTAGTTTGCCTTGGACATAAGGAGCAGAGGGTTTAAGATTAATAACAACCAAGCAACAACGGTTTAATTTACTAATAAGTAAAACAATTAATCTCTTCTTCTTTGATTGAGGTGGAATAAAAAACTCACTTCATACTCAAAGTTGCCACAAACCACAACATCAGAAAACAGAAATGCTCCAACAACAGCAGGCTGTTAACACGTGAAGAGCAATCAGGGCATAGATGTACCAAGCATATGAAGCTCATTGCACTGCGGAGGAGACTTTAATATTGGAGATCGGCCTATTTTTTAATGTAGTCCTGTTTCTCTGACTGTGACTGGCTGGTTGTGCTCTCTTCATCCTCTGACATTCAATTCAATTCAGTTTATTTATGTAGCGCCAATTCACAACACATGTCATCTCATGGCACTTTACAGTTCACCAGATCATATGGGAGATAGGAGTTGGCTCGGAGCTCGTCTGCCTGGCTGTGTGTTTCCTGGATGGGGCCGCCTTTTACAGTTGCCTTTTGTATCTCTGCTTCTGTCTCCTTGAACCCCAGTCGGCCTCAGCAGATGGCCGCTCACACTGCGCCTGTTTCTGCTGGAGGTTTTTCCTCTCCACTGTCGCTACAAGCATGGTTAGTGTAAAGCGACTGCCTTCAAGTCAATGAGTCGATGCAATCAACTGGTTTTCCTTAGATAGAAAACTTTGAATCAGTCTGACTGTATGATCTGGTGAACTGTAAAGGGCCTTGAGATGACGTGTTGTGAATTGGCGCTATAGAAATAAACTGAATTGAATTGAATTATCTGCTCCAAAGCATGTATGATGACGCAGTGTGACCAGCAGAGAGCACCCAGAAGCTTGTTCTGATAGCTGCATTATAAAGCACTGCTCACTTTATTGGTAATTTTTTTCACATGAAAAATACCGACTTATTATCAGATTTGTCATAAACAAATCATAGACGACCAAACGCCAGGATGAGCTCAAGTGGGAAAACATGGAAGATCAGCTCCTCCTTCAATACTCTGACTTCAACTCTGTCTTCTCTGCTCGTCTTAAATTAGAGGCTTGTTTAAGCCCTGATTGACTGCGGTTACATTTTGAGAAAGACCTAATTTACATTCATAAATGAGAAAACTTGTTTTTTTTCCAGATTTATCAAGTTTAAAAAATTTTTTTGGTTTATATATATTAGCTTGTTTTCATATGTATTAATGATTATTTTCTTCATCTCAGTTTTTTGGGGGTTTTTCTCAAGTAAAATTTTTTTCCTTGTTTGAAATTGTTTTCATTATTATTATTACTATTTAATTCTTTTTTATTAATCCATTTTGCTTTTTTAGCTGCTAAGACAAATAATTAAGCCTCTTCAACATGGAAAACCATATTAATCTGAAACATCTAAAGAGCAATGAAAGCAAACTGACAGTTTAGCAGAGGATACAACAGCTCCTGAATCATTGACCATATTCTTCTTACATCCGTACCTACAGATTATTTTTTTTACTCTATTACGGTTCTTTTAGTCCTATTTCTGACATTTATTTATGTATTCTCCACTGGTCTCTTTCTAATCAGTTCAAGGTCTGTTTCAAAATATTTGGAATACAAATCCAAGCTATTTTTAAGAAATCTTAAGAACACAACCAAGCAAAAGGGATGTAAACCTTGCTTGTTTGTTGTTCAGATGTTGGAAAACTTCAGGTATTTTAGCAGAACTTTAGGTGGCGAGTAGGGCAGGTAGCAGTGGAAGAGGTTCTGGTCGATAAAAATATTCAAAAACTCTTTTCAAAGTACAGAAAAGTAATCAAATTATAAACTTGACTCCATTTCTACTTCCTGTTTTAGATAAAGACCAGAGTTTTGCTCACAATTTATTTAAACAATGAAAATAAAACCATTAACTTTTCAACATCAGTCCAGTTCAAAGACGAATGTTTTTATCAGTCTCCAAAATGTTCTCTCCATCTAATCTCTGATTCCTCTGAGGTTTGCACCCCTGTTCTTCATCAAACTCTTTTCTCAGACATCAGCTCACTTACCAGTGCTTTCTGTTCTGTCTTCACCTGGAAGGATTCCCAGCAGCTCCAGCTGTGGGTTTGTTCAGTCAGTTCCTTGTATCAAACAAGATGAACCAAGATTAATAAAAAAAACAAAAACAAAACTTGAATAAAAGTAACATTTAAGCCAGACCAGCTGGCTTTCTAAAGCGAGGCAGCCCGAGCTGGGCAGCGTTTAGATCTGGGTTTTTTGCAAAGTGAGCAGCTGAGGTAGTCCACAATCCAACGCCCCCAACACACACACACACACACACACACACACGTGCATGTCCCCTTTCTGTCCTTTCCACACACACACACATTCACACACCCTGTGACCTCCTGCGTCCAAGCTAAGTGCATGTCTGTGGAAGAGCACGGTCACCTGTTGCTGTCACTTGCAGTATATTTAGCTGTGAGGTGTCACTGATGCAGTGTGTGTGTGTAGGTGGTGGTGGTGGGATGCATGTGTGTATGCAGGATAGAAAAATGTGTTGCTGACACTCAGAGGCCCTCTGTGGTCTTGGTGCGAGAGCCCAGAATTACTGCCCCAATGGCCGATGCTTCTACAGGTTACACACAAACACACACACAGATCAAACCTGCCTGCATGTCTGAGATATCCGCACTCCGAGCATCTGCTTGGCGGAGGATTATGCTCAGCTGTCTGCTCCTGTCAGGCCGAGGCAGACGGAAAGAAAAAGACAGTCAGTGGAATTGGTTTACTCTGATGATCTGATTCCAGGAGATTTCTTAAATTAGGTGTATTTATCCTTAATATGAGTAGGTAAATACCATTATCTGCCAATGAAATAAGTATTTTTACTCTTAAAATAAGATAATTAGATAATATGCACTTGAAATGAGAAAATGCAAAGGAATTTTAAATACATTCCCTTGTTCTATTGGCAGAGTGTTCACTTACCTCCTCAGTTCAAGAAATATTAACTTATTTTAAGCAAAAAAAATTTATCTATTTAAATATAATTTTTTTGTAGTGTACAAATTAATCTAATCCTGCTAAAGATGAGTAAAATTTATTTAATGGATTCCCCCTGGAGCAAATACTGACTAAATGCTGTTTTATTTGTGTTAAAGGAGAAGTCCAGTCATATTCAGAACTCAAAATTCCTGAATTACTTTAAGTATGAAATTATTTCTTACTTTTCAATAAATGATACGTGTTTTTTTAATTAAGAGTAATTTTCATTTGAATGTGCTTTACTGGAGGCATCCATGTTTGTCAAAGAACAGTACTGCCACATACTGGTTTGTGACGTCACGGTGCGGTATCGGTTGTTGATCAAGTCCCAGTGCTGTATCTGGTGTTTGTCACAACGCGCTATTATCCAAGTCATCTTGAAAACAATCTTCTTCCAAATGTTGGCACCATATTACGTGTTTTTTTTTCCCTGGCCAGAAGTTTGATGGCAAATCCTCCCTGTTCAAGTTGGCAATCCAACAACGAACCCGTCCGTGGAGGATCAGGAATCAGAAATGTGAAATAACTATATTATTTTTCACTTTTACCCGATGTATTCCAACCTGCAACTGTCATGCACTGTGTCATTGTCAGTTTCACTATAGCTCTGGTAAATTTCAATGGTGAAGTCCTCTGGAAATCTTCAATAATTGTTGTTGATTGCAGATGTGTCCAGTAGTTCCCATTGATTTTGCTTGTAAAGCGGGGAGAATGGCACTAGGCTTACCGCACCGTGACGTCACTGCCGGATCTTCACCAGAAGACTGAATGTGAAAAGACCAAAAATCTTGTGCTGAACTCCTGCTGTGGTTTCAGGACCTTATTATTTCAGAGCACTTCACAAGAGCTATTTTCACCCTTTGTAGTAATTTGATTTATGTGTTTCAACATTTGTTAATGCAATGCGTGACATGTGGGTTAAATCAGCACCATTGAGCCTCCCGTTTCAGAGACCAGCAGCCACCACTGCTAATTTGTCCCCAATGGCTTCTATCTGGACAAGGACCCTGTTTATCTATATGAAATGTGGGCAGGAACAGAAAGCATAAAGAACATTCTTCAAAGCTTACTGTAAATGAACTACAGCAAAAAGTTAATTCAAAGCTCTCAAAGTTTCCATAAACCATAAATATTCATCATGAACTTGTCCGTGGACCCTCCTGCTTCTGTATGTTTGCTCTAACTCAACCAGAAAACGATCCTGCTCCTTTTGCCTCCTCCTTTCACCTGTTTGCTTCTAGAAGTTAGGTGAAGAGGCAGCTGGATGGATCGAACTGATTCCAATTCAGTTCACGCATTCTACAAGGCTGCAGGTCTAGATGGTGTTCTGAAGGCCTGTGTAGATTCTATGGCATCTATTTTTTTTTATTATTTTGACCCAGAGGACGGTTCCATTGTTGTTGAAGAGTAGTTAGTAGCTTCATCTGGTCTGTTCCTGTTTGGCTGTTACACCATCCTGGAGAGAAATATCAGCTGTGCTGCTGCCATCATCACCTTTGTGTATAGATGTTTGAGCTCAGCCTATTTTTAAGTGTAGTCCTGTTTCTCTGACTGTGATTGGCTGGATGTGGTCTCTTCATCCTCTGACTTTGGAGCTGGCTCTGAGCTCGTCTGCCTTGCTGTGTGTTTCCTGGATCAGCCCGCCTGTGAAGCTGGTTGATAAGTTCCTTTGTATCTCCGCTTCTTTCCGTATATCTGCTTCTGTCTCCAGTCGGCCTCAGCAGATGGCCGCTCACACTGAGCCTGGTTCTGCTGGAGATTTGTTCCTGTTAAAAGGGAGTCTTTCCTCTCCACTGTCGCTACAAGCATGCTTTGTGTGAGGATTGCATTCGAGTCAATGAGTCGATGCAATAATCTGGTTTTCCTCAAACGGAAAACTGATTCAATTTGACTGTATGATCTGGTTGAATTGTCTCTTTAAAGAGCCTTGAAATGGCATGTGTTGTAAATTAGCACTATGTAAATAAACTGAATTGAATTGAAAACCTCCTTTTGATCTTGTATTGCAGATAGCTCAGCCAGTCAGTGAGTCAGTGACTATAGAACTGTTGCCCTGTCATCAAACATCATGAAGGTCCTCTGGAGTCTCTTGTTTGTCCAACTGAGCCAGCAAACAGGAGGCTCTCAGGACCCTCTGTAGTTTGCTTATTCAAAGTACTGATCTGGCGGCAACATCAATCACCAGGGTTAAAAAACAACATGACAAAAAGACCAAAGTTTTTGTAACTGATGACTTTAGTGACTAAAGGCGGTAGTCAGCAGCACAGCGAATGTGCACTTCCAATTCTGTCATTTGCAAAAATACTCAGATGACTTCCTGGCAGCAGTCCTTGGGTGCATCAGAGATTGAGAAGGAGCTGAGTACCGAGAGCTGGTGGACGGCTTTGTGGCATGATGTGTAAACAATCATCCCCTTTTAAAACCAGTGAGATTATGGTAGATTTGTAAGGAAACAGGTATAGATCCAACACCTTTACCATCATGGAAGAAGAAGTAAATATGTTGGAAGAGCATAAATAGCTGGATACTCACCACAGACTAGACTGGAGATGCAAATGTTAAGCTACCACCAAAAAGGGACATCATATACCACCCTTTGTGCGTCCTCATCCTGCAACAACGTATTGAGATGAAGTGCTGTGAATTGGCGCCCTTTAGATAAACTGATTTGAATTAACTTCTCCAGGTGTATGTTTTCTTAATTTATGGATCATGTTTCCCACTATGGTTCACTGGAGTTCCAAAGAGGTATAAATGACTTATATAAATGACTTTTCTAGTCTGATGGGTAGCTGTGCTTCTGATCTGCTCTTATTTAAATAAAGTGTTATGTAAGCCGACCTTATATTGTTAAACAGGTTCTTTTTAATTGTTTGCTTTTTTTTTTATTGTTGAGCTTTGCTTTTAACCAGGCATGTATAGAATAGGCATTTGTATAGAAAGAGAGCAAGAGAGAGAGATAAAGTCTTGATTGATCAATTTTTTAATTGGGATCTTATAATAGGTTGAACATGTATGTAAAATTTATGTATAAAAATGATATATAAATTAATATATTATATTGATTTAATTTAGTTAAACTAAATTAATATGTATTTATTGAGGATAAAAAAAAATTTGTATGCAAGCATCTCAGATAACATTTAAAAGTTTATATTTACAAATAGAGATCTTTTCAGTTCTTATTTCATGAAATATGCGGCACATTTGGCTATCCATTCCTGTTCCAGTCACATTTGATCCCATTTAAAGATTTTCACTTGTGTGATTTCTACAAGATTTCGACAACAAGATGTTCTGGTCGAAATCTTTCTAAAGCAGTTAAGGCTGTTCAGTAGGATTGTCTATTTATTCACTTCCACCACAGCATTGTTGCAACGATGCAGTCTCGTCAGTGAAATTTAAAACTTCTTAACCTGTTAACTATACCCATTGGTCCAGTGTTAACTATAACTTCATCTAGCAAAGATAGAGAAAAAACCCTTGACAGAAACTGCTGAGTTATTTGCTCCATCAAAGCGCTTTTAGCCATGATCACCTTGTCAGGCTTTTGCAGGAGAGGGCGATGTAAAGTTATGTTCGATCTAAAGCTGTTCCTCCAGTTGAGGGGTGGCTTCTTCAGGTGAGAGCGGCTCTACTCTTCACGTTAAAGTGATGGAGCCGCTGCCTGACCGTGTACGGAGGGGAAGATTTAGGTTCTGTATTTTCCTGTCTCCACCTGCAGCGCAGCCAGCCTTATGGATAGCAGCTTGACAAACTTCGGAGAAATGGTGTCAGTGGCATAACCAGTTAGAAGGAATGGCTAGTGGGGATACTTCCCAGTAGTCTATTTGTAAAAAAAAAATAAAAAGGGGGGTGGTGGAAATTTTTTTTTGGAAGCATACATAGCCTGATGAATATAGTCTATCAACCTAAAGCAATATGCATGGTATTGCTGATACATGTTAGGTACGCGAGTCATTGACCTTGACCAAGGCGCCTTACAGTAGAACTGCAGTCAGTCCCTGGACTTGCATGGCTATCACTGCCCCTACAGAGTTAGCATGGCTATCACTGCCCCTATAGAGTTAGCATGGCTATCACTGCCCCTACAGAGTTAGCATGGGTATCACTGCCCCTACATAGTTAGCATGGCAATCACTGTCCCTTAAAGACTGACATTTTTTCGGGAATCCCACAGGTCACGGGATTCCCGTGGGATTCCCGTGGGATGGCAGTCAGTATTAGTAACGATCACGTGATTGGGACGGTACAGGATTAAACATTAACGGGAGCAGACGGGAGCGGGAGCAAACCAATAGTAACTAAAAAAAACTAGGATCGATGCCAAAAAATAAAATAAAATAGAAAGAAAAAAATCCAGTACTGGCGCCGCCATTTTGTAGTTTTTTTCTTTGAAGTCTACACTATAATGCGAGTCAAAAAAACTAAACCACCCAAAAACCAACAGTGCTTCCACTCTGAGTTTTTCACCCGCGCTCAAAAATAAGAATGGGAGTGGTGCAGGAGTGGAAGTCATTCTGAATGGGAGCGGGATGGGAGTGGGAGTAATTTTACCAGGAGTGGGACGGGACAGGATTTAGTTTTCTACTCTGGCCCGGGATCGGGACGGGACACAATTTTTTTCTGTGGGAGTGGGACGGGAGAGGAGTGAAAATCCCAGTGTTGCCAACTCAGCGACTTTGTCGCTATATTTAGCTACTTTTCAGACCCCTCCAGCGACTCTTTTTCAAAAAAGCAACTGGCGACAAATCTAGCGACTTTTCTGGTGTCTGCCGTGGGGCGCCTCCCCCCGTCCCAACCCCTTTTCCCACTTCCGCAGATGTCCCTCTCAGCGCTACAGTCAGAGACACAGCGTCCAGACAACAAAAGAACCGCGCGTATGCGCCGGGTTTAACAGCGCAGGTTGATCTCACTGGAGTCAGCTCCCTCAGTTGCTGAGCCTGCCATAGAGAGCCTTGACCAACATGACCATGATCCACTCTTTCTGTGAGCAGGCAAGCACAGCCTGTGTGTGTGCAGGGAATTCTTATTAGTTAAAAAAAAACAAAAAAAACAATAATTACCATTTGCTCACATTGTCATTGATTCTTTATAGTCTTTTTTTTCATTTAGATTGTTAATGTAATGTAAAAAAAAAATTTATGGTTCAAAATGTTCATGTTTTAGCATGATTTTTAAGGTCCTTAGTGGACCACAAGGGAAAAAAGAAAAAGTTAAATAAAAAAAAAAGTTGAAAAAAAAATATATATAATGCAAATTAGGCTATGACGTCATTCAGCGACTTCTAGCGACTTATAGCACAGCCAATAGCTACTTTCCTTTCTGAGGAGTTGGCAACACTGGAAAATCCACTCCCGTGTCAGTCTCTACTGTCCCTATATAGTTAGCATGGCTATCACTGTCCCTACATAGTTAGCATGGCGATCACTGTCCCTACAGAGTTAGCATGGCTATCACTGCCCCTACAGAGTTAGCATGGCGATCACTGTTCCTATAAAATTAGCATGGCTATCACTGTCCCTACATAGTTAGCATGGCGATCACTGTACCTACAGAGTTAGCATGGCTATCACTGCCCCTACAGAGTTAGCATGGCTATCACTGCCCCTGCATAATTAGCATAGCTATCACTGCGCCTACATAGTTAGCATGGCGATCACTGTCCCTACATAGTTAGGGACTCATTTCCCACTGGGATCAGCTTCATAGTCATGGTGGGCCACTTCTTTGATTTTATTTATTTTGCTCAGGCTACTCATAAGCCCACAGCCTGCCAAATGTTGAAAAGGCAATATTATTGCCGTTACTGTTAATATATAGTAGAAATTGTACACACTGAGTAATAAAATGGGGATGGTATGGGGGCATGATCATTTAAGAAGGGGGGATGATTTTAAAGTTTTTTTTTAAGAAGGGGGATGCCATCCCCCCTCATCCCCCCCTTAACCCGAGTACTAGTACTTCCCAATACTGTAGTGGATAATCGAAATGAAGTAATAATAGCAAAAGGTTTTATGTAACGTAAGAATAAAGCTCCAATTTCCTTGCAAACATCTTTTAAAAACAATAATATTTGCAGCAAAAGACTTAGGGGGCTGATTCAGGGCCCCCCTCTACCATGGGCCTGGTTATCCGCCCCTGTTAGCGATGTAAAATAAGTTGTTCAAAGTTCATTTATAAAGAAGGTTTGAGGGCAGTTACTTTATAAGTTCTGAATAGCTTGTTCCCTATTTGAATGAAATTACTATCTGATAACTGTTTTGTCTGACATTTAGAATGGGTCGGTGACCGAAAACAAGCAAAACAGAAAAAAACACGGTTTGCGACAGATTTGTCTGTTTTTTTCTCTGCACTGTAAATGAAAATATTGACAGTTTATTTTAAATAACGTGCTTTATTACAACATCATAATAGAAGGAGCAAAGTTTGTAAAGGAAAGTTTTTGTATTTACTGAGAGGGTCCAGTACTTTATAGTGCAGGCTGGTTGAAGCCTGCATATCCAAGAGATAGAGTTACTGTGAAAGCCATGAGCGAGTGTAAACTAATCCTGCCTCACCCAACTGCCTGGGATATTCAACAATCCAGCGCATGTCTCAAGGCATTTCCTCTCCATGTCCATCTGCTCGCCTTACAGACTGTCTGGGCGTGCTCTCCATAAACGTTAGATGTTCATTAGATTCAGGTAAATAGTAAAAAAAAATAAATAAAATGTATGTATTTTCTTGATTTTTATGGGGGTTTAACCACAATCCCAAAAGGTAACATTTCTGGGTATGCTACGCCTCATGATAGCTGGCTTTTTGATTGTGCTGAGTCACTGCAAATACCTTCTAATCTTTCTTATTTTTCTCTGGCAGATTTGCTGCTAAATTTGGCTTCATTGTCTTGTCTAGCGGGATGTTATTTGGACCATGCTTCAGCTGTCGAACAAATGGCCTCACATGTAACCGTAGTATGCCTTGATATAACTTTATACAGAAGCCATGTAGTCACAATAATCTGCAAGGATGTCTTGGTCCAAACACAGTTGGGACAATTTCATGTTACATGCATGGATAATCAGTGCTCTCTGCTCAATTTAAAAACCACAGTTTTTAAATTGAGTATGAACATTAGTTTATTTTATGTTTTGTGTTAGCACTAAAACCATGATGAATCTTCCCCGGTGTGACCATCCTATTTGATTAACAGCACATGAATGACTCTTCAAGGAAGTCACAAGAGAAACCAGAACAACATGTAAAGCACTTCAGATTTATTTGCATAAGTTAATATTTAGGATTAAAAAAATCAGATGCAGGCAGGGTAAAAATTCTGTTTAATTCAGTTCAGTTTATTCGTATAGCACAAATTCACAAGAGGTTTACATTTTAGGCACTTTACAGAGACTATTTGTTAGGAATCCAGTTTGTGTGGGTTGTTTTTGTGTTTTTCTCTCTCCACCACCAGGTGGTGCTCTGTTCCTCGTGGGGCCTCCCTGCACTCATCATTACCAGAGGAGTATTTGAGCAGCGGGCTGTCACTACCTCGACGCCAGAGTGTTTGCAGGTTTTGGGTACTCTAGCCAAGCTGAGATTAGCAGAGTCTAACCGAAGCTTTGTTTCTCTGATTCTAATCTTGTATTTTTCTTTGCTCTTCGGCAGGAAGCCTTTCCTGTGTAACTGGATAACCTGGACCTTCTACCCCTGGAAGAATTCTGAGCACACACTAAGCGGGGGTAAACCTCCACATGATCCGTTCAAGTCCTCATCGAAAAACCAAGTGACAGTCCTCTCCTTTACACCTCTGGGTCCAACGTATGTCTACCTGTCCGCTATCCAACGACTTCCCTCTCCACTGGATTAATTCCCCCCAAACTGGATTCAAGGATTAACAAGAGCCCCCTCAAACACTTTCTGGTTCACCAGTCCACTGTGTTCCAGCTCCTACTTCTGTGTTTCATCATTATTCAATAAACCTGGTAAACTTTTTTTCTTGGTCTTTGAGTGGTTCTCTGCATGCAGGTCAGATCGCTTAAACCATTTATGACACTATTCAATTGAGTCATACAGTTAAAATTGTTTTATCTAAGAAACAGCTAACTGCATCCATCCGTTGACTTTGCAGGACTCGGTCCCTATGGTTGGCATGCAGAGACAGTAGAAATTGACTTGCATTTTGTCATCGACTCTACAACAATCCCCCACACTAAGTATCGATGCAGCAACAGTGGAGAGGAATAACGCTGTATTAACAGGAAGAAACCTCCAGCAGAACCAGGCTCGATATGAGGTCAAGTGGGGATTCAAGGAGGCTTAAGCAGACAAACGAACATAGAAGCACTGATCCATAAATACTTTCTATGCTGGGAAAGGTGACAAAACACCTTCTCCATAGGTGGCTTTGTATAAAAAAAAAAAACAGTCAAAAACACAGAAAAAAAACAGTCAAGCAGATGAGCTCTGAGCCAGTTTTATGCCAAATGTGATAAAAGAGAGCACATACAGTTAGTCATAGTATATCCCAAAAAGTAAAAAGAACAAAACACTGGACTTGTTTTCCAAGTTTGAAGATATTTCACTTCCCATCCAGAAAGCTTTCTCAATTCAACATGTCTGGTGTAGTTCTGAGTTCCAGGCTTATATAGTAGCCCAGACAGAAGCCCTCTTATGGCTTGGAACCAAAAAACAGGTCCACCGCTCGTTGTTGGCCTGGCTAAACAGACAAGATGTTTTGATCCCTTGCATGGCAATGAAAACTGAGATGATAACGGGAAGGAATCAACTCTAACCCTGCATTATAGGTTTTCGAGGCCTGAAACATGACTCCACCCCCTCTGTTGAAGGTTGATTTTTATCTCTTAACATAAATAGCTTTTTTTTACACCCCTTTCAAACCACCTGTCTTCTTTGTCCTGAATGTGAATATTCTGGTCCTCAAACAAGTGCCATAAGAAGGCTTTTGTTTGGGCTACTACTTAAGCCTGGAACTCAACACTACTCCAGACATTTTGAATTGAGAACGTTTTCAGGATGGGAAGCGAAATTTCTACAAACTTGGAAAAAAAATCCAGTGGCTTGTTTTTTTTGCGTGTTTTGGAATCAATATGACCTGGATGACTGAAAATCTTTACCAGCATAGTCATAGTATAGCTGACCCCAGAGCTATATCTTGAGGAGAAAAAGACCCAGCTCCATCATCTATAATTAAAGTTGGTAGCACTCCAGCGTATGCTTAATTGAGGATAGTGTTATAGCCAAACAAAATCAGAGCATAAGACTAGGCTACTATGATGAGAAAAAAGCAGAGAACCTAAAGTTAGGGGTTGAACTAACAAATTGTGCAAAATGGGAAAATAGAGGTAGAATAAATCAGAGTCATGAAAATTGGTCCCTATGTCCTCCAGCAGCCTAAGCTATAGTTATAGCAGCATCACAATAGACATAGCTCAGAATAACTTGAACCACTCCTATTGTAAGCTTTATCATACTCAAGGGCAGCGTTGGATCACAAAAATCACTGCTGATCAATAATAATGGAACAGGCTGTTAACATTCACCAAATATACGATGATGATCCACAGATAGCTTTAAGAAAATGTTCTGTATCATGACTATCATAGAGTGATGTTTGAAAGGTGTGCAGTTCATGACTTTTGGTAGAAAAAGGGGCAGTACTTTCTTTTTTTATAGAAGGCAGTACTGCAGGAATATAGGGCTCATTTTTTGTTTTAGTGCCTGGAGGACTTTTCTTACAGTAATTATTAGAACCATGAATTTGGCTCTAATACATGAGTTTCTTGAAGAATGTCCAGCCAGCAGTTTGCGTTCTGCATCCCAAGGTTTTAATATTTTCTGTGGGAGTGAGAGCAGTTATCATTTAACTTCTATATGCTGCTCTGTAGTTTCAGCGAAAGGGAACAACAGAGAAACATGGGAAAAAACAGAGCGAGACCAGTACTTCAGATATTCACTGACAGGAGACAACTGTGCGGAACTGCTTGGAATGCCAGTCATGTCACAGAGGGATTTAACTCACCTAGGTCATGCAGTGTGAGGTCATTCCAACAGGAGTGGTCATAGGTCAGAGCACTTACCTGCACACTGGTGTCACACACACATCCAGCTGACACCTGACAAAAACACTCTGAAAAAGTAATGTGGTTTGTAACTGATCAGCAATATCATGAGGTGACTGAAATTCCTGAAGACTTATTCACAATCAAGCGGTTTAAAGTCTGTAAGACTATAGAGGCTCGTGTCTGTGTGAATATAATAATAAAACAGTGAAAAGGTCATACATTTTTATAACCTTGTTCTGTTTTCTTAATAGCAAAGGCTTAGATATTGTTTTCTAACTCTGAGTTGGACCACTCCAGAGCTAAGATCTCTGCTGTGTTTATGGTGCCTTCTCTACTGTTTGATGCATAATTTCTTTATATTTCATTGGTACTTTACTACTTTTACATCTGAATCTGGCAGGGGTAATAATAATTCGGGTTGAACTTCAGTTGTGGTTTTTGACTTGTTTGTGACTCACTATCACAACACTAAGCAAGAAAATAAGATATAAGGTTTTGTTTTGGGTTTCTAGATATGTTTGCAATATGGACCTTAAAGTGTATAACTTGAATTATTATTTTATATTGTATACTATTTCAAGTATATTTATGAAAAGAATAGTATATTGAAGTAATTTTGTGATTCAGATTTAATTCACTTTCAATTTTGTACTTTTATGCTATTAATTCAAAGTGAAAAGACAGATTTTGTTTAACTGCTCTAATTCTCTTGAAGGGTTGTTAATTTATGTAAACATGTGGCCAAACGTTTGGTCTAGAACCCTGTTAATTTTCTTTTCTTAATGTTTTCTGTGAATCTCCAAATAGTTTCCTGTAGAGATCAAACCAAAGCTGGCAGTAACACGCATCCTGTCCGGGTGTCTCAGTCAGGGTCGGAGGGTAAGTGTTGTCACATGGCTGACATAGCTTTGCCTAATGAGTGACAGCTGAACACACGACCTGAACTCTAACTCTGCTTTTCAATCGGACACCTCTTTTGCTACACGCTAAGGAAAACAAGTGGTTAGGGCTTTGGGTCGACTGGGCCCGAAACCTTGGCTGTGCTTTGGTTTGAGCAAATTCTTACTATCCATATCGAGCTAATTTTAGCATATTTAATTCCTGCCCAGAAGTGTTTGGTCGAAGCTTCAAACAGTTGACTTGAAAAATATTTATTTTGCTTTAAAAATGATCTAATTTAATTAGCCATCTTAAAAACATAACAGTAAAATCAGATACATATTCCATTGAATTATCTAACAAAAAAAATTAATAAATAAATGTACATGACAGAACTGGAAGCACCATCTAAGATGTATTTTTATAGGGTAACTCTGGGGTATTCAAAGTCTGGCAGGGGACCCCACCTTTGCAAACTAACAGACAATGCTACAAAATATGTTAAGAAAACTCAACTTCTGAAAGGTTTTTCTTCATTTTATATTTGTTCAGCTAATAATATGTTTGTTTACCAAAGAAATATTAACTAGCCTTTTACAGCATAGTGTTTTGACAATGGATTCCAAATATTTCAACAAACTTTTGACAATAGACTTAGAACTTTGTTTATCCCTTGGATTACTCATTCAGGGATATCCTGGTTCCATTGGCTCATATAGAGTACAAAGAGTTAAAGCAAGATGCCATTAAAGATAAAGCGACTCACTGGATGTGCTCTCTTCATCCTCTGACATCGGAGCTGGCTGGGAGCTTGTCTGCCTGGCTGTGTGTTTCCTGGACGTGTGTTTACAGTTGCCTTTAGTATCTCTGCTTCTGTCTCCTTAAACCCCAGTCGGCCTCAGCAGATGGTCGCTCACACTGAGCGTGGTTCTGTTGGAGGTTTCTACCTGTTAAAGGGGAGTTTTTCCACTCCACAGTCGCTACAAGCATGCTTAGTGTGAGGGATGCATTTAAGTCAGTGAGTCGATGCAATCAGCTGGCTTTCCCTAGATAGAAAACTTTGAATCAATTGAACGATGATCTGCTGAACTGTAAAGTACCTTGAGATGACGTGTTGTAAATTGGCGCTATACACTGCATGAAAAGTGAGATTTTCGTCCCCGTAAACTCCCGCAGATCTCCCTGATTTTCGATAGTTTCCGACAATTTGCAACCCGCGCTTGTCCCCGTTTGTCAGTGCCACAAATTGTCGGGAACGGACTCTGACGTATGTGGAGAGCGATCAGCTGTACTAATGGCCCTAATTAGCATATGAATGCAGCAAACCCGCGCGGCTGGCCGGGTCTGGCTTGAATAACCTACTCAGTATTGGCTGAAACCACTATTCTCAAACAAGTAAAATCGCTAGTGATTGGCAGCAAAACCACACGTGGCCACGCCAGGCTTGAATTTTCTTACTGAGTATTGGACGGAACCACTTCTTTTTAAACAAGTAAAGTCGCTCGTGATTGGTTGGCATATATATATATTTACATAAATATATATATATTTACATAAATATATATATTTATTCATTCATATATTTATTCATTCATATGCTGTGTATTTATGTTATCCTACACTACTACACAACTATTAGGCTACCATCAAGGACATGAATGAATTCATACAGGAAATGAACATTTGCCAGGAAGCTGTTTATGCAAAGAAAGAGCTTTATTAAAACACACACAACTATATACAACGCGTATCCAAACACATGCGTATCCAAAAATTACAACTCCGTGAACGGTCCGTTTGCCTCCTCGGGGTTGGAGGTAACTGGCAGCATTCCCTGCGAGGTAGGTCCGATGTGCAGACGCCTACTGTGCGTGGCCCTGTACTTCGGCATCGCTTCTAACCGGGACTGCAGCTTAACACGGAGTTCAGAGAGATCCGGCCTACGAAATGGCCGCGACCGTACAATCCATCCAGAGACACCGCCAACGACGCCATCTTCTTCGTCAGACATGATGTCGACGGTTGCGGACTTCCAGAGTTCCACTTCCTCATCAGCTAGCACACTCTGCCTCGCTTTCAGCAGCTGTAAAAAAAAAACAATGAATCAGCGCACTGCGTATGGACACAACACATCTATCAATGCACCTGAAAAATAGTCACCAAATAAAGTCTTACCCTCTTTCTTCTAACTCGACTCCGAGCAGATTGCTTGGCAGCTTCCGCATGCAACGTGTTCGCTGGCAGCGTATATCTGAAGCTCCTGCGTACCGTCTCAAAATACGTCTTACAGGCAGCTGGAAAACAATTAAATTAGAGTGGTATGAATAAAAAAAATCAAACGCAAGTCACAGTAACAAGGAAGGAGAAAACATTAAAACAAGTCACTTACACACAATGTCGTCTTTATCAACATCGTGCAAATCTGGACTTGCCAATATGGTTCCGAGCAAATAGGTCACCGCCTCATTGTGAGGCGAGATTAGTCTGTGAAAACAAAATGTACAGCTATGATCGGTATCTATTCATATCTATTTCATTTTACCGCAGAATGAAAGCATATTCTTTAAATCTTACCCTTGCTCTGGTTCATAGCACCTGCAATTTGTCTCCGAGTTGTGAAGACGGCGTACTGCTTCCTGTGAATCACAAAAATACACTTTAATAAAGGTTGTTCTTGCAAGGCTACTATTAGCCGTAGCTTTAGGCTAGGCTGCTTTTAGCTTACCTAGCTAGGCTAGGTTGTCTTTAGCTCACCTAGCTAAGCTAGGCTGCTTTTAGCATAGCTAGCAGTAATCGAACATATATTTACCGCTAGCGTGGGGTTGTGCACCCGTCTTCTCTTCCTCGAGTTCGTCTCTCCCGCACAGATGTTCGACTGCAGAGCCGCCATCTTGTCCTCTATGGACAGAAACCTGGAGTGTACCGAATTCTCAGGCTGAGTAAGCTGCTCATTCATGTCGGCAGTATGCTGGGCAAGCTGACGAGACAGTCCACTGATAGCAATCAGCAGTTCCTTCTCATCAGTCTGCGGACTGGCTGAAAGTTGTGGATCGTGACCAAGAGCAGTTGAAGGCGAGTTGAACGCGAGACGTCGTGCAGCAATTGTTCACGTACCAGCAAAATCCAAACCAAGGAACTGGAGATGAAGTTCTTCTGTATGCTGGTCTCGTGAGCAGTAGTAGTGCACAAAAGCTCACACGTGATTGGACGAGGAGTCGAAGGCTCATCAGGCTCCTCCAATCACATACGACGTCATTGTTATACGGAAGGACTCACGAGACCAGCTCGCGTCTGGATGGACAATTGAAAATAAAATAAAAAAATTTAAAATGAATAGTTTAGAAATGAGTCAAACAACACCACTATCAATTATACCTCCCTGGATTCTACCAGAAGCAACAGTAGATATGTCAATAATGGAAAAGAAACAAGATAAATCAAGTGCTGTAGATAGATGTTCAGTGCAATTACATTTAGATAAATATTATCAATATGTTCAAATTTATACTGATGCATCAAAAATAACTGAGAAACTAGGAATAGCATTTGTAGTACCAGAATTCAATATAAAAATAGGAAAACGAATTACAGATGGATTATCAGTATACACAGGAGAAATGTTAGCAATATTATTAGCTTTATAATGGGTAGAAGACATAAAACCATTAAAAAGAATAATATGTTCAGATTCAAGCTCTGCATTGTTAAGTTTAAAAAATAACCAAACAGATAGTAGGATGGACATTTTATTAGAAATATATCATACACTGTTCAGAATATGAAACATGGGGCTGATAGTTACATTTGTGTGGGTTCCAGCATATATTGGGGTAGAAGGAAACGAGAGGGCAGATAAAATGGCAAAAAGGGCAATAAAACATTCTATTAGTTTTATAGTTAAAATAAGTAAATCAGAAGGAAAAAGTATTATTAAAGAGAAACTAATGGAAGTTTGGCAAAAAAGGTGGGATGAAGATAAAACAGGAAGATGGCTTTATAAAATTCAGAAGATGGTAGGAGAAAGAAGAAATGGAAAAAGAAATAGAAAGGAGGAAAGAGTGATAACAAGGTTAAGATTTGGTCATACAGGACTTAATTATACACTTTTTAAAATACAAAAACATAAAACGGGCAAATGTGACTTCTGTGATAAATATGAAACCATAGAACATGTTATATTAGAATGTCATAAATATGAAAAAGAGAAGATATATGAGGAGAGAGTTTGAAGACATTAAGGAGAAGGTTAATTTATTAGATATACTGAGGAAAAATTTAGGGAGTAAACACATACAAATAATTATTCAATTTCTAAAGAAAACGAAATTATTTCATAGAATTTAATTATAGTAAGTGTGTTTGTGAGTGAAGGAATGATATACAAAGCTGTGAACAAAGCCTAATCTATTTGTACCATCTATTTGGGGGATATTTATTGCCACACTTTGGGCCACTTAATACAAATTTAGCATCAAATAAATGAGGCAGCCTACCTCAGCATTGTTGCTGACCTTATGTCCTTATGACCACAGTGTACCAAATTTCTGATGGCTACTTCCAGCAGGATAATGCGCCATGTTATGAAGTGAATAATCTCAGACTCATTTCTTGAAACTTTTCCACTTAAGTAATTGTGAATTGAGCATATTGACAGACAACATTTTATTTTTTCTCTTAAATGCATTTTTTTTTTTAAATAATTACTGCTCTAAATGTATTGCTCTGTCAGCTAAAGATCTGTTTTGGTCTCTATACTTTAATTAAATAAATCAATTCAAGCTAAAATGTAAGAGGCTATACTGAGCCTGGTCTCTTTGTATCAGAGATTTTCTTACCTTTTAGAAAAATGTCACTTGGGGTAAAACTCCCCCTCCAACCCTGATTTGCATTTGTATAGCTCACAGCATGTTCATTTACATGTTAAAGCCTCCCCTAGAATTCCATGGGGGGGAGGCATGGGGGGAACACTGCCTAAGAAAGTCCACGTCAATTTCTGACAATTTACGGGAGTTTTCGGCGAAGCCTCCAAATTACCGTAAACTGCCGCTAACCTGAACTTCCACGACAATCTACAGTGCCGCATATTGACGAAAATCCCACTTTTCATGCAGTGATATAAATAAACTGAATTGAACTTAACTGAATTGAAAAAGAGTGTATATATTACAAAACAATTAAGAGAATTAAGTTGCAAAGAAAAAAGTAGTAATGTCCTGGAAAATGTTTCCCATAAAAAGATCTTCACAGTACAGAGCTAAGGGAAGACTACACAGTAGTTGACTTGGATTATTGCACGTATACAGCAGAGATGTACTGACCTTATAAAATAAGTAAAAAAATTACACAGGCTACACAATAGTTGGCATGCGTTATTGTCAGTGTCAACTACAACCTAGTGAGGCGAGCTGGCTCTGTGATTGGCAAGAAGCTGGACCTTCTATCAATGATGGTAGAGACAAGGACAAATAACAAACTGCTGGACATTATTAACAATGCCAGCCACACTGCACACTGTCTTCACCACTCAGAGAAGCCTGATCAGTGTGAGATTGCTCCTCCCCAAATGCAGGACCAACAGACTGCTGAACTCTTTTGTTCCTCAAACCATCAAGCTGTACAAGTCCTCACTAGGGGGAAGGAGGAGGTGATAGGAAGAGGGACAAGGGTCTGCACCCCCCTCCTTGGACATTTTATGCAAAACATTACCTAATGTCGCTCATGTGAAGTATTCTTCTCTCTCACTGTGCAATAACACTACTGTGTAGCCTATGTAATTTTTTACCTATTTATAAGGTGAATACATCTATGCAGTGCAGGTGTAATAATCCAAGTCAACGACTGTGTAGTCTTTCCTTAGCTCTCTAATGTGCAGATATTTTTATATCTAATAGAGGCATATTCCTGGACATTACAACTTTTTGTCTTTTTTTAAGCTTTTTGTACTAAATACACTCTTTTTATATTTTCTGTCGTATTTTATATTTAATGGCATCTTGCTTTAACTATTTGTACTCTATATAAGCTACGGGAACAAAAAATTTCCCTGAAGGAGTAATCCTAAGGGATAAAGTTGAGTCTACATCTAAGTCTAAGTCCACCATACAAATCTCATTCTTCATTTGTTATCATTCTTTACATTGCATTTTGAGTACCTAAAAGTAAATTCAATTTAATTCAGTTTATTTATAATGTGCTGATTGACAACACATGTCATCTCAAGGCACTTTACAGAGACAATTCAACAAGGTCATACAGTCAGATTTGTTCAAAGTTCTCCTGACTTGGAAAATCACTTGGCTAACCCCAAACCTGCATAACTGCTCCTCTTGGTTAATGGGTTAGTCAGAAACTGTCACCTTCTAACTTCACACCATCTGACAAAAGATATACCATTCTGATGATATTATAACCTCAGAGCCGATTTCCTAAAGGAAATAAAATATTTAAATATTATTAGTTTAAATCCCTGGATGATTTTGATTAAAGCCCTAAATAACCAATCTCTGTCTTATTACTATATCAGATTGTTCCTTAACAAAGCGCTTACTCTCAAACTGCAGGTGTACGAGAGGTTCCCAAAATTTCCAAGTAGAATCAGGATTAGAATCAGAATCAGACATACTTTAATAATCCGAGAGGGAAATTACTTGGGAGTGGGAGATCTTTTAGTTATCAGGCTCTCCCATGGAACCAGTTAGTCCTAGTCAATGAGACAGACAATATGTGTTTTTATAAGGCTCACGGGGGAGTGTGACCAGGTTTGAGCAGTTGCAATTGATAAGAAGGTTGCAAGTACCTGATTCGATCCCTACAACCTGTACTTTGGGTTCCTGAGCAAGACCCTTAATGCCACATTGCTCCCTGGGTGCCAAACAATGGCAGCTGACTAGTCCCCAAGAGGATGGGTTAAATGCAGAGAGTGAATTTGCTCGTTGTGGGAAAATAAAGGGATTTTTTTAAATCCTGAACTATATAGTTTTGCTGTTATAGGTCAGGGTTCTGGAGAACAAAGGGACAGCTTTTCCTCACTCTGTTTAATTATAAATGGTAGGGTTGGGCCTGTTTTTCAGTGCTTATTCCTGTTTCTATCCTAGCCATAGCCTTGGGCTCAGCTTGAACTCTGACTAACTAGGTGTGCTCTCTTTCATCACTTTTAATATGAAAACTGACCAAGAGCTCATTTGGTTAACTATTTCTTCCCTAGACAGAGCGACGTATTGAATTTGCCAATAGAGCTTTAGAAATATAGAATGTAATTATGGATCAGTGTTTCTATGCTCCTTTTGTAAGTCTGCTTCTGTCTCCTTGAACCCCAGTCGGCCTTGTCAGATGGCCGCTCACGCTGAGGCTGTTTCTGGGAAGGTTTGTCTCTGTTAAAATTGTGCTTTTTCTCTCCACTGCCACTGCATGCCTGTTGTGAGGGATTGCTGTTAAGTCAACAACACAATTTAAGCGAATATCTATTCTCACCACATGCTCATCTACGAGGAGGGTATCCTGAAAAGTCAATGACTGGATTCTAAAAGCTGGCTTTCCTTAGATAGGAAATATTAGATTAATCTGACTGGATGATCTGAGTGAATTAGCTCTGTATAGAGCCTCAAGATGACATGTGCTTTTCCCTCAATTTGTTCATCCGTTCTCCTTTTTCTGGATTAGGAATAGTTCTTTAAAGGAAAAAAAGCACTTAATGATCCCTGCTTTCATCCATTTATTGTCATTATCCTCTTACACACTTACTTGAAGGGTCACATGGAGGAGCTGGCGTCGACCTCAACACAAGCTACTAATGAGTGAACACACGCAGCAAACAGAGAGAAAATTGCACAGTTAGGTCTCAGGATTGAGTTTTAAAGCTATAATAAAATCAGGGACCCCACACTTGTGTATGGAGAAAATCCAAAACCCAAAGCCAAAGTTCTTCATAAGAACCAAGGTTAATCCTTTGACTTACAGATTTCTGTTGTGAACTACTCATTAATAGTATTGGCTGTTAATCTCTTTAGAGTTTCCATAAGGTGAATGTTTGATGTCTACATCTAGTGTCAGAGCAAAACTGAAGCCATGAGCACTAGTCCAACCGGTCCAATAAATTGTCTTTTCCTTTCACCGTACAGATTGTTGGAAACAATACAGAAGGCTGTGTTTGTTACATGGTTGAAACCAAACAGAGGGGCTGTAACTGGGGAGGAACTGGGGTGAGTTATTTCTGGAGTGTATGCTGGCCTGGTTCAGGGGGCCGACAGTTAAACATGTGCCAGTGCAAGGGCGAGTCCTGATCCCCGCAGTAAAGAGCAGATGCTGGCTCTGATTAACAACATTTGTGCTGATCTTCAGACTGGATGAGAGCATACTGACACACACAGGCACACACATGCAACATGGCATGACTTTCATTTCACCATTCAGCCCTGGCACTGTGCGGGCGAGTCCAGTTTTTAACCTAAGGAAACTGGGTTAGTAATCAGGAAAGCAGCAGACAGGAAATGTTCCCCACCAGATGTCAGGCAGTTCACTGGGAGCTGCTAAAGTCCGTTTATGGGACACATTATTCTGACCAGGAGAGAGATAGAACCAGGGGGGGATTTACCATTAGGCAATACTAGCTAGTTGCCTAGGACCCCAAGTTCCTTGAGGCCTCATAAAACTCTGTTTACATTTATAGTCAGAACAACTATTCCTTATTTGTGCACATTAATTGTGTGTTTGATATAATCCTTTTGCTAAAATCAGAATGTTAATATTAAGTGTGCTGCACTTTCAGAAAGGTATTGCATTCGAGTCAATGAGTTGATGTAATCAACTGGTTTTCCTTACATAGAAAACTTTGAATCAATTTGACTGTATGATCTGGTGAAATGTAAAGTGCCTTGAGATGACATGTGTTGTGAATTGGCGCTATAGAAATAGACTGAATTAAATTGAAAGGTCCAAACAGACAGCAGCAAACCATTTGAAAACAAATGGTTTGCTGCTGTCTAAATAATGTATGGTAATTCTATCAACTTTTCTGTCACAGTCTTGATTCTGTAATGTTTTACTTTGCTGCATGTTTTCTAGTTTTGTTGGTTCAGTTTCTATTTTGTTGTATTTTCTGGATATATTTTAGTTCTCAGGTTTTTCTTTGTTGTCCTTTGTTGCCCTCTTGTGTGTGTGTGTGTGTTCCTTTTGCTTTGGCTTCCTCGTTGTCCCCTCTCACACCTGCTCCTTACCTGCTCGTTAGCCCTGCCTTTCTTCAGTCAGCCATAAATACTCTCCTCTGCTGTCACTCTTTGCTGGTTTCTTGTTGTCGCTGGTTCCTCATCGCTGTTGCTGATCGTTTTCGCCTGCTGTCTCCATAGTGGTGGTTTGTTTTACATTTTAAGTTGGATCTTTGGATTCCTGCCTTTGTTTACTGTTTTCATCAATTAAACTGCAAGAAATCACTTCAGCCTTTTTGCCTCTGCATTTGGATCCTCAAACCACAACCAAACCCTGACAGTTTCTGTAAAATGGGTCTGTTTTATGAATTGTCTTCTCAGTTCAGAGGGCCCCCTGCCTGTTTTTTTTGCCTAGGGCCCCAAATTTCCTAAATCTGTACCTGGATAGAACAAACGATTCACTTGGATTATGAAATCAGCTCATTTTGACCAAAATTATTTTTAAAAATGTGTTAACAAAAGAAATTAGGCCCTTAAAATCCTCTCATGGAAGACACTCTGTGTGTTCAAACAGACTAGTTCCCCAAGAACAGAAATGTTTCAGACTTTTTTATTCTATTCTGATGGTTATGACTTACAGAGCATGAAAAACCCAAATTCACTGTCTCAGAAAACTTAAATTGACATACAATCAATTTATAAAAGGACATTTTGAACAGAAATGACAGGACACTGAAAAGTAAATTTACTCTCTTTGCTCTCAATATTTGACTCTTTTATATAAAATACAACATCAGTGCAGCAAGCCTGAGGTTCTCCTATGGTTCCTCTCAACAATACTCGATAGATTGGTCTTGGGGTTCAGGTTGGGCCGGTGTGTTGCCCAACAGTAATGGAGTCAAGGCTGGTTCTTCCGAGGCCAAGAGCAAAGCAACTCTTTAGAACTACAGTAGACTGATATTTTGGAATATTTCTTTTTTGAAAATAAAAAAAAATAAAATAAATTGCAGCCCAAAATTATAAAACTACAACTATTCAATTTGATTCATTTAATTTTATTTCTAGAGTGCCAATTCACAACTCATTTCATCTCAAGGCACTTTACACTTCACCAGATCATCCAATAAGATTGCTTCAAAGTTTTCTATCTAAGGAAAACCAGTTGATTGCATCGATTCACTGACTCGAACACAATCCCTCACACTAAGCATGTTTGTAGCAACAGTGGAGAGGCAAAAGTCCCTTTTAACAGAAAGAAATCTCCAGCAGAACCAGGCTCAGTGTGAGCGGCCATCTGCTGAGGCGACTGGGATTCAAGGAGACAGAAGCAGAGATACAAAAAGAAGCAGAGACACAAAGGAACTTGTCAACCAACAGGTGGCCCAGTCCAGGAAACATACAGCCAAGCAGAAGAGCTCCGAGCCAGTCACAGTCAGAGAAACAGGACTACACTGAAAAATAAACCAAACTTAAACATCTATAAACAAAGGTGTTGATGGCACGTGCACAGCTGATATTCATCTTCAGAATGGTGTCACCGCCTATTACTACTTCTTTGTTATCATAATAAACTACTTAGTTATTAAATACAACCAAGCATCGACACACAATCGCTGGACTGAATTAATTAGTTTATCATGTCGATGGTGTAATCTACTATGATGCTACATATTAGTGCAGCAGGAATTTGCTGTTATTAAGTTGTTTTGTTTTTGTACCTTAGATGGTAGCACGCAGCTATGCTCCCATTACTTATCTTGCTTTTGTTTTCAATTCACTTTCAGTTTGTTTGCTTCTTTTTCTTTCATTTTATTCCTTTAAAAAACCTGATCTCTAGCCCTCCATCCTTGTTGCCCGAGGGTTTAAAGTAGCAGCATGATTATTGAACCAGCTCTTGGTACCTATGTTGGGTTGGGCAGGTACCTATCAACAATGGCTGGTGAGGTTGCTTAAGGACCCAGATGCAGAGTCGAGTGAAGCTGAGATTAGTTCTGACTGATTTAATTGAAGAACACAGGAAACAGAGGTACAAATTCAGAAATCCAACTAAAATGTTAAACAAACCAAAACCCATGGAGACATCAGGGGAAAACGAGCCTGAGGAGCCACGGAAAGACGAGCTGCGTAGACAAGTACAGCAATGACAAGGAACCAGCACTGAGTGACTGCAGAAGTGGAGTATTTAAGGAGAACAAAGGATGGACTAATGAGCTGAATAAGGAGCACGTCTGGGTGGAACTGGCAAGGGGGAATCCAAGGGGAAAGAAAACAAGCACAAGGGGGCAACAGAGAGTGACTAAAGAATGCTTGAATATGATGGAAAAATAAATCAACAAACAAAACAACTGATAACAGAAAACCGAAAACTCAGAGTAACAACAAATGGGAAGAACCATAACAGTACCAAGCTCTGCTGTAAAAGCCCATTGTAAGAGTCATTGGTGAGTTATGGTTTCTGAAATACTGATTCAGTCCTCTCCTTCTAAAACTCCTGTATATTCTGGATTACATTTTTTTGCGTGACATTCCTCTCAAGGCTGCAGTTATTCCTGTTTAATAATGGAATTTAACCTTTTTTTTTAAAGTGGGGCGCCAAAGTGGGGCACCCGGGGAGCAAGCAGGGGTTAAGGGTCTTGCTCAGAGACCCAGAGTGGCAGTCAGTGGGAGTGAGGCTCAAACTCAGAACCTCAGGATTCCAAGCTCTATACCATTAGGCTGCCACTCCCTATGCTGCATGCTTCCTGCCAAATGTTTTCCTTGCAGTCAACTTTCTATGGCTATTCCTAAACCACTTTTAATAATGTTAAAATAATATAATTTGCTTTAATAACCTAATTAATATGATTTAATTTATGTGCAATTTATGTTGTAATGACCCAATCGAACAGGACACTGAGGTTTTTTAGCCACATTCTTCTGTGCAGAAAACACATTGGTGTGGATCCTACAGCATATCCTTACACTAAGGTGCATTTGAAAGCAAACAACCTGACATGTTAGTTTAATGACAGGAGCCAACAGCTATCAACAAGAACAACCGTTCAATCTGAAAACCTCACACGAAGAGAAAATTCAATTCAATTCAATTCAGTTTATTTATATAGCGCCAAATTCACAACACATGTCATCTCAAGGCACTTTACAGTTCAACCAGATCATACAGTCAAATTGATACAAAGTTTTCTATCTAAGGAAAACCAGTTGATTGCATTGACTCAAATACAATCCCTCACACTAAGCATGCTTGTAGCGACAGTGGAGAGGAAAAACTCCCTTTTAACAGGAAGAAACCTCCAGCAGAACCAGGCTCAGTGCGAGCGGCCATCTGCCGAGGCCGACTGAGGTTCAAGGAGACAGAAGCAGAGATACAAAAGCAGCTGTAAAAGGCGGCCCCATCCAGGAAACACACAGAAAAGACAATTAGGAGAAATTTATTGATACAATTACTTTGTCTTTGGCGTTCAGACCTTGGCATGAAATATAGTGCTGAATTTTGATAGACATGCATGAACAGGAGCAAAGAATAGGGCTGTTTCCCCCACTGGCCTGAAACTGGTGGAGTGGAGATGGATGAAGTTGGTCAGTCTGTAGACTCTTGGTTAGCGAACATGGTATGCTGAGCTTTATGGGAAGATCCAGTGGATTGTTTGGGCTGATACTAGAGCTTCACTCAGGGACCTGGAAGATGAGAGTCCAGCTTTGATTGCACAGGTTGAGAGAACCTGTCCATGATGAGCAAGCATGGAGTGACAGTGGAGAGGAAAAACTCCCTGTTGGGAACAAACTTCTGGCAGAACCAGGCTCAACATGGGGGTCTTCTGCCGGGCCGGTTAAGATGAGACAGGGAACACAGAAAGAGTCCGGGAGGAATGATATTCTGATGAAGCTTTAGCTATGCTGGTGGAGGAGGGGCTGGAAGTGGGTTGAAACGGTGTGATCTGAATGAAGTCACACAGCGCATTATCCGCCTGCACACAGGAGTAGACAGCTGCGTATTGGAGGCCTTTTAAGATACACTTTGGATGCAGATTGGCTTTTGTGGAGGTGTGGCTCAAAGCTGATTGGCTCTGTCACAGGTGGATGTAGTAAAGCAATTAGTTTCTTCAGTTGAACTCCCGCCTAGGCTCCATTTGGTGGCGATGGCAGAGGCAGGCTGTATACAATTACAAAACAGTCCCATGTATTTCACACGTGATTCACATCTTGCCTGGATGGGGCCGCCTTTTACAGTTTTCTTTTTGTATCTCTGCTTCTGTCTCCTTGAACCCCAGTCGGCCTCAGCAGATGGTCGCTCACACTGAGCCTGGTTCTGCTGGAGGTTTCTTCCTGTTAAAAGGGAGTTTTTCCTCTCCACTGTCGCTACAATCATGCTTAGTGTGAGGGATTGCATTTGAGTCAATGAGTCGATGCAATCAACTGGTTTTCCTTAGATAGAAAACTTTGAATCAATTTGACAGTATGATTTGGTTGAACTGTAAATTGCCTAGAGATGACTTGTGTTGTGAATTGGAGCTATAGAAATAAACTGAATTGAATTGAATCTTTTCCTTAATACATTCAAGCTCTCTCATATATCTTCTCTCGCTTTCATATTTATGACATTTCAGTATAACATTATCTATTGTTTCATATTTTTTCACAGTAATTACATTTGCCAGTAGTTTGCTTTTGAAGTTTGAAAAGTGTAGAATTAAGTCCTTTATGCCCAAATCTTAACCTTATCACTCTCTCCTCTTTTTTATTTAGTCTTCGATTTCTTCTCTTTCTTACTATATTTTGAATTTTATAAAACCATCTTCCTGTTTTTTCTTCATCCCACCTTTTTTTTGCCATTTTTTCAACAGTTTTTCTTCAATAATACTCTTTCCCTCTGATTTAATTGTTTTAACTTTTGGAGGCTACTACCTACTTATACTGAACAAAATAAAATCAACAAAACCAAAACAATAAAACCAAAATAATATTGAAAATCCTCTCACTTAATCTAAGATAATGAAAAACAATTACATAACACTTATCTCTTAAATTCTTTCTAAGGATTTCTATTAAATTAAAGTGTATTCTTTCCTTATTAAGATTTTGAACCAATTCTTTTCTTTTTCTTTCAAACTTCTTACAGTGTACCATAACATGTTCAATTCTTTCTTTTTGAGCACAGTATTCACACCTACCGGTGTTAAGTTTACCTATTTTGAATAAAATACTGTTTAATCCTGAATGCCCTAATCTAAGCATTGATATAATTGTTTCTTCTCTTCTGTTCCTTCCTGCACATCTGGAGACGTTTCTGCTTGACAAGCTTCGACCTTTTTTGAAGCAGATGCGTAGCTCAGAAGTGTTTCGACAGCACCACAGTTGCATGGCCGTTGAGAGCGAGGTCTCCTGACGCCACACTTCGTGTGTTCAGCGTTTTATTCAAAGACGGGGCAATAAGTTATATATTTAGGTCTAGTTCACAATTGATTCAGAACAGCTCTCTACATACACATAGATCTAAAATATACAGACTCACACACCTATACCCACAACAGTCATCCACCGATTCATTAATAGCAGATATTTGTTTTTAATTAAATCTTTTTAATCTCATTCTCCTCAATCTCATTTATATATATATATATAAAAAAAAACTGTTTTCTCACCCTTCGTGGGGTGGTATGTGTCATCCTCAAGCTCGGGTCCTCTACCAGAGGCCTGGGAGTTTGAGGGTTCTGCGCAGTATCTTAGCTGTTCCTAGGACTGCGCTCTTCTGGACAGAGACCTCTGATGTTTTACCTGGAATCTGCTGTAGCCACTCTCCCAGTTTGGGGGTCACAGCCCCCAGTGCTCCAATTACCACTGGCACCACTGCTGCTCTTACTTTCCACATCTTTTCTAGCTCCTCTTTCAGCCCTTGGTATTTCTCAAGCTTCTCGTGTTCTTTCTTCTTGATGTTGCTGTCGCTTGGGATTGCCACATCTATCACTACTGCCTTCTTCTGCTGTTTGTCGATCAACACGATGTCTGGTTGGTTAGCCATCACCTGTTTGTCAGTCTGGATCTTGAAGTCCCATAGGATCTTAGCTCGGTCATTCTCAACTACCTTAGGAGGTGTCTTCCATTTTGACCTTGGGACTTCCAGCCCATACTCATGGCAGATGTTCCTGTACACTATGACAGCTACCTGGTTGTGGCGTTCCATGTATGCACTTCCTGCCTGCATTTTACACCCTGCTGTTATGTGCTGTATTGTTTCAGAGGCATCTTTGCACAGTCTGCATCGGGGGTCCTGCCTGGTGTGGTAGACCCCGGCCTCTATTGATCTTGTACTGAGTGCCTGTTCTTGTGCTGCCATGATTAGTGCCTCTGTGCTGTCCTTCAGTCCAGCCTTCTCCAGCCACTGGTAGGATTTTTTGATATCAGCCACTTCTTCTATTTGTCTGTGGTATATGCCGTGCAGTGGCTTGTCCCTCCATGATGGTTCTCCTTCCTCTTTCTTGTCCTCGCTTTCGGTTTTCTCCTGCCTGAGGTATTCACCAAGCCATTTGTCTTTGGGGGCCATCTTTCTGATGTACTCCTGGGTCTTAGTTGTTTCATCCTGGACAGTGGTCTTGACACTCACTAGCCCTCGGCCTCCCTCGCTACGCTTGGCATACAGTCTCAGGGTGCTGGATTTGGGGTGGAACCCTCCATGCATTGTGAGGAGCTTTCTTGTCTTGATGTCAGTGGCCTCTATCTCCTCCTTTGGCCAGTTTATTATACCAGCGGGGTATCTGATGACTGGTAGGGCATATGTGTTGATGGCTTGGATCTTCTTTTTCCCATTCTGCTGACTTTTCAGGACCTGCCTTACTCTTTGTAGGTATTTAGCTGTGGCAGTCTTTCTTGCCATCTCCTCGTGGTTTCCGTTAGCCTGTGGCACCCCAAGGTATTTGTAGCTGTCCTGCACATCTGTAATGTGGCCTTCTGGTAGTTCAACCCCCTCGGTTCTGATCATCTTCCCTCTCTTTGAGACCATGCGACCGCACTTGTCCAGTCCGAATGACATCCCAATGTCGTTGCTGTAGATCCTGGTATTGTGGATCAGTGAGTCGATGTCTCGCTCACCCCTGGCATACAGCTTGATGTCATCCATGTAGAGGAGGTGACTGATGATTGTTCCACTTCGGAAATGGTATCCATAGCCAGTCTTTGGGATGATCTGGCTGAGGGTGTTCAGGCCTATGCAGAACAGCAGTGGGGATAGTGCATCGCCTTGGTATATGCCACACTTGATGGTGACTTGTGCAATTGGCTTTGCATTGGCTTCCAGACTTGTTTTCCAAAGCTTCATTGAGTTCTTGATGAAAGCTATTGGTGTCCTGTTGATCTTGTACATTTCCAAGCATTCCAGTATCCATGTATGTGACATTGAGTCGTAGGCTTTCTTAGAGTCAATCCAGGCAGTGCACAGATTTGTCTTCCTTGTCTTACAGTCTCGAGTGACTGCTCTATCCACCAGTAGCTGGTGCTTGGCTCCTCTGGTGTTACTGTCTATTCCCTTCTGGGAAGAGTGCATGTATTGAACCATGTGCCTTCTCATCTTAGCCGCTATGATGCCTGAGAGGTGCTTCCATGTGGTATAGAGGCAAGTTATTGGCCGGTAGTTGGATGGGACTGTTCCCTTCTGGGGATCCTTCATGATCAGAATTGAATCCTTGGGTTAACCATTCTGGGTGGGTCCCATCCATCAGCAGTTGGTTCATTTGTGCTGCCAGGCGTGCATGAAGTGCATATATGTATATATATATATATATATATATATATATATATATATATATATATATATATATATATATGTATATTAGGTCATAAAGTACAGATCTTTACTAGAGCTGGGTACTTTCGCCAAAGTCCTGAATCGATTTGATTTTGATTCATACAGTTCTAAATCGATTAATTTCGATTCAATCTGTTTTTACAATAATAAAAGTGTTTCAACTGTGTTTCAAAATACCCATGTATTTTATTTTTTCCTGTCACGTTAAACACAAAGTGCAAACTTTTAAATCAGACAGTTTAAACATGAGATGTGAACAAAACTGTCTCGAAAGTGCAAACTTGTTTGTGAAAAGTGAAAAAGTGAAGCCTCTAGCAAACAGACGTGACACAGCAGACATGCATGAGCTGCATTATCTTCAATGCACAAACCATATTTGCAGCGTTGTCTGTAACAACTACAGGGTGTTTTCTAGTCAGCCCCCATCTGTTAATGTCTTCAATCAACCTATTGGGTATATTTGCAGCTGTCTGGCTTGAAGTCATCCTGAGTGCAACTTTCCTGCTTATTTGAATGTGAACGTCACGCGGGTCACTATAAAATGAATCGATCTCATTCCCTAGACATCGATTTTGCAAAAATGTAAAGAAATCGATTCAAAATCATAAATCGATTTTTTTACCCAGCCCTTATCTTTACAGGAAGGAGAAGATCTTATTAAAAATTTAAATAAGGATCATCAGTTAAAAGGCCTCTATGCTGCTCTCTGCTGGTCAAAGAGCAAAAGTGCAGGTTGGGAAACTTAGAAGCAGCATTACTCACAACAGATATTGATGAAAATTGGTCATTGCTAATTTCAAGTTGAGAACTTGGGCGCCTCCTTACTAGGTGGCTTTCTCTCATATGAAGCCAAAATGTTTCATAGTCTTTAATTGAAGAAAAAGCCTTAACTATAATGGAGCAAACAATATTACACTCCTTGTTTTAAGGAAAGGCTATTTGGTATGTTATGGCAGGGTTTCACAACCTTTTTTGACTTGTGTACCTCTTTGGGCATTTTGTCTTACCATGAGTTCCCCTCTCAGTCAAAAGTATTGATGATTGTCCAAAATGGAACGTACAATAACTGATTAAAAAACAAAACCTATTTTACTTCATCTTTTAACCTGAAAATTTTGTTATTAGATATTTTATTTATTCCACCTCAAATAAGAAAACAGCATAAATATGTTTCGTAGAAGTTACAGGCAGGCAATCAAAAAAAAAAAGAAATAAAATCATATTAAAAGCTGTATTTTTAAAACTGGAGCTCCTCTGATTAATTCCCCTATAATCACATTTAAACTTGATGAATTTGGAACAAAATTCAAAACAATAATCATAGTTCGACTGACTAAGTCAGTTGTTTTCATCAAGACACCTGTGCTGGTTTGATGAGCTCCGAAAGCTCAGTGAGAAAAACAACCGATCCCAGGCTATCTTTACATCCACTATATTTTCTGCCCCGTTTTGGTTAACTCAGACATATAAGTAAACATTACTTTTGCTTGGTAAAAACCTATTTAATTTTTCTATTAGGTCCTCACAATCAAAACTGATCCCCATTTTATTTTACGACCTAAGAAATAAAATATTATCATGGCCCCTTCCAATGCACTGGGGGACTAGATTAGAAGTCCCAGAGAATTTCAGTTTTCCTGCAAGCCCCCCTCCCCTCTACCAGTTTGTGTATATACTGTCCCTATTGTAATGCAAATAACCTGTGATATGACCAGCCCTTCTATAACTGGATAAAGGTGTTCTATAACTGTTTTTTTTTTCAACTTAATTTACAGTAGGTAATATATAATTGAAGGGTTGATTTGAATAAGATGTACAGCCATGTAGCAGCATCTTTGCTGAATGGCTGGATATAGATCTTGTGCTTCTAGAACTCACTGAGGAACAGGGAGATGACTGCATTTGTAAGGGGTATGCAAGTGATCAAAAGTGTTAACTTGCCCTATAATGGGTTTAGGGATTTCTAAAACTGAATTAAAAAAAAGAAAAGGCATTTTTTTTTATCAAGATGAAACTTTGTTAAATTTGTGATCAAGGAAGAATACGAGTTGAGACTGTAGAGAAAAATATTTATTCCTAATTAAGCACTTTTTACTAAACAGGTGAACTAAAATTAGGTAAGCCTAGTTTACCGAGGCATTACACACACACTTTAAAAGATAAAAAAATGAATACAGCTAAATAAAAACTAATAGTAATGGTTTAAGAAGCTCCTTCCTGTAATTTTGACAGTTTATAGATAAGGAGAGGGAAAATGGAAAGAACAATATGCTGGCGAATATTCTCAGTAAAAAACAAAAAAAAAACAAAATTAAAAACAATCATCTGGACTTTGTTTCCAAGTTTGAAGACATTTCGATTGGCTTTATTCAGTAGCCCAACAAAACCTTGTTTTTGTTTTAAAAACATGCAAATATAAATGGATGAAGGGGTCCACCCCTTTGGAATGGGGGTTGTTTCGTTTCTTTTGTTACCCTAATAATTCACTAATTTTCTTTTTTTGAAAATGGAAGGAAGTTCACGGTTTCAGAACACAGTTAGAAACTCTAACATACTAGATTGGACCCTATTTCAACAACCATTTAAACTGCTCAAATAAAGAGACCCCAGGTTTAGCTTCTCTGCAATTTCCCAAATATAAACTTGGCAGAACTTAAAGGTATAGAGCACGATCTTTTTGGGTGGATCATGTAAATAAGTGGTCCTCCTAATTGTCAAACATTCTAGTGATATGTTTACATAAGGTCGTCCCACGTGCTACGATTTATATATATCCCAGAATGCTTTGCACTAAAAGCTCTCCTCACAAAGCATTATGGGACTAGCTGTTGCTAGCCGGCAGCGGTGACTAAAGCCTGGTTTATGTTTAGAAAACATGTTGTCTGCGTATGTGTTGCAGTTAACGCAGATATGCCCCCCCCCCTGCAGATACTCAGGGGTGTCTCTCCAAAATTGTAGGTGACAGCAGACTGTGCCGCAGACAGGAGGCCTCTGATTGGTCAATTCTACATCCACTGTGTATTTCCTGTTTGGTACCTAATGGCAGAAACTTTGGCCGTCGTGCCGATATGCAGCGCTACAGCCAGTCTTTTGGGAACACTAACTAACTAACTAAAACTATGCGTCGTCCGGGGTTGGATGAGGGGTTGTAGACGGAGAGCAACCTTGGCAAACTGACACACAGACACCCACAATCCAACCTAGTTCATGATTATCCATCTTGCTTAACAGCGTGGAATAACATAGCGCACACCACGCTTCAAAACTGGGCATAAATCCAAAAATATCTGCATCATACCTTCCACAAGCTAACTGTGACACTGTGCTGCAGGAGTATAGCTAGCCCTTAATAACAAAGATGGTGCAGGCACTGCACGGTGGAGGAGGAGTTACATGACCAACGGGGAATAAAAACTAGTGAACATCTGTCCGAAGACAGTTTGCTATAAAGTCCACTATATAATCCCTGCTCTATATAGCGATTGAGGGATTTAGGGGTTAGGGCAGATGTTTGAACTGAATCAAAACAAACTAACTGCACCAGGAAGGAATACATACCAGATGGACTAAATACACTAGGTGTAAAAACTACCATTAAATGTTATTATTGTGAAAAAGGTCATTACGCTTTTACTTGACCGGGCTTGAGATTTAACAGGAGGAAGTGCATCGCGGTTAGAAACAGTAGAAAACAGTAGTTTTATGGGATGTATATGTGATCCGTTGTTCTGCTCATCCTTTTGTTTTCTTAATTTATCATTTTTACATTAGTATATTCCTTTATTCATATAAATGTATTTATGATTTTTTAATCACTTCTTTTATTTCTTTTACCTTAGGTATATACAGAGTGAAAGAACATTTAAAGTGTTGTCGGCGATATATAAAAAACATTTATTGGCCTTTATTTATTTATTACACCTTGCATGCATTTTCTTTTTTCATTCAGATTGAGACCAATGTAACCTTTATATCCATCCATCCATCCATCCATCCATCCATCCATCCATCCATCCATCCATCCATCCATCCATCCATCCATCCATCCATCCATCCATCCGAGAATTTAATTTAAATATTATGTAAAATAAAATGCTGAAATATTTAAAGGAAATTGAGAAAACTGTTTTATGACAAACAGGAAATATTTACATGGAACAAGAAAAAATGCTACCAGTTGGTTTGGCAGCACTGACTAATAACACATAATTATATTGAGCCAATTCAAAACATGTAATCTTAATGCACTTTACAGTTCAGAGACAAGCTGATTGCATCAGGTCATTAAATTAGCTGGATTCACTCCTCCTGGATAAGAATGTGGTGACAAAAAAAAATCGCTTTCATTGTGTCTTTGACTGCCTTTGAGCATGATACAGTGAAAGGAAAAATATAGAGGCAGTGATCCATAAATACTCTCTGTTAGAGAATGTAACAGGAAACCTGCTCCATAGGTGGCTCTGTCTAGGAAAGAAACAGTTAAGCATATGAGCTCTGAGAAAGTTATTTTAGTCAAAAGGGTTAATTTATTCACAGGAAAAGCTCAACCAATAGCACTGTCTAACAGAAAAACAGGCATAGCTCTAACTACTGTAAGTTGTTTGTGGAAGCAGCCCATCTATTTCCCTCTAGAAGGGTGTCACAGCTGATCAAGAACAAACCAGACAAAACTACTATGCTGAGACAAAGCAGACAGAACATAGAGATAGCGGTTGGACTAACAAATACAGCAGAATTTGAGAATAGAGATAGAACAAAGCAGAATGAGGAAAAGTTGTCCCTAGGTCCTCCAGCAGCTAAGCCTATAGCGGCATAAAGCGATATGGGTTAATTAGGGTTTTATATTTGAGAAGGATAATCTTTATTTTTGTTCTTGATTGACAGGAAGCCAATGAAGAGAAGCTAAAATAAGATAAATGTGATCTCTCTTTTCTTTCATTTTTTCATTAGAACTCTGGCAGCAACATTTTGGTTCAGCTGAAGGCCTTTAAATACAGTTGTGGACTCCAAAAATACCAAAAATAAACCATGGGTTCTTTTTTACATTATCATCCAAGACCAATTACTGGTATCCATATAAGGTGACTGACTAATCAGCTTCTTTTTCTAAGGCTTTGATCCATAGACATTAACTTCTGTTTGTTTTGCCTGCATTCAAAAGCAGAAAATGTCAAGTTACCCAAGTTTTTATGTCTTCAAGGCATGTATATGTTATGGGTTAGCTTCATCAGGATTCATGGAAAAATATAGCTAATATCATCAGCATTACAGTGGAAATGAATCCCAAGCTGCCTGATAGTTCTACCAAATAGAAGCATATAAACCGCCCCAGCACTGATCCCTGTGGTGTTCCACAGGTAACCATGGAGCCTGAGGAAGATTTATCAATTTAAAACCAGATCATGCAGTCAGAGTGGTTCAAAATTTTCTGTTTAAGGAAATCCATCTGATTACATCGACTCAGTGACTCTTCAGCAATCCCTCACACAAACCATTCTTGTAGCGACAGTGGAGAGGGAAACTCCCTTTTACAGGAAGAAACCTCCAGCAGAACCAGACTCGGTGTGAGCGGCCGTCTGCTGAGACTAACTGGGGTTCAAGGAGACAGAGGGAGGAATACAAAAGGCAACTATAAACCAGCTCCACAGGCGGCCCCATCCAGGAAACACAGAGCTAGGCAGACGAGCTCTGAGCCAGCTCCCATGTTTTATAACACGTTATATAGCCAATTAGTTGAAGAAAGAACTGAACTGATGTTTTATATCGAAGAATAAAGTAGTAATTAGTATTTTTAATGGGTGAGAAGTTTTTTTTTCTTACATTTTAATGTTCTAAGGAAAATTGCTGGGATCTTTGGGGCAATAAATTTTGTTGAGAAGAAAACACTGACTACTACTTATGGGTCTGTTTATTTTGTCTGTTTAATAGAATAAAAGAATTGATTAAAATATAAATTGTGATTGTAAATCCCAGATGGTTTTTGCTCCAAAAACAGCATTCCTACATTTTAAATACAAAAAAAAAAAAAAATAAATAAAAAAAAATACAGACAAAACTAAACACATAAAAAGACACAGATAAAGGCAGCTTTAAGAAGTATGTATGAGGACCAGTCTTATTTCTAAGTGTTTTGGGTGGATATTAAGAATGGAATAAATGGTTTGTTGTTATAAGTCTCTTTGACAGCGGGCTTTAAAGCAGTCTGTCAGCAGCAACTATTTAAGTGATGAAAGAATGAGAAGGATATTCTGTAATCAGGGTGACCTCCTCTGGAGTACATTTTGGTCCATTATTTTTGAAAGAAAAGAGCGTGATTTGTGAATAAAAATAAAATAAAAATACAATCCAGAAATGAGCTGGTGAAGATTCTCAGTCATCCAGGTCAGAGTCATTCCAAAAAAAATAGAAAAACAATCCACTGGACTTTGTTTTCGAGTTTAAGGACGTTTCGCTTCTCATCCAGGAAGCTTTTTCAATTCAAAATGTCAGAAATTTAATTGAAAATGCTTCCTAGATGGGAAGCAAAACGTCCTCAAACTGTTTTTTTCAACTTTTTTGGAATCCAGAAATGAAACTTTGAAAAAATTTTTAAGACCGATTCAATTATTCATTTACATTCCACTGCTAAAATGCCTTTTTTGGTATTAATAGATGGCAGTCAGAGCTATAAAAATCTCTTAGCTGTGAATTCCTGTTGCAAAGTAACTGAAAGGCTCCACCTGCTGGCCTTTGATGCTGAATAACATCCTTATAGCACAAATATTTGCTCTTGTTGATATTCAGTTCCAAGAAGCTGTAAAAAAGAACTTTCAGCCATTTGTTCACTGCTAGTCGGTCCTGGGGGCCATGTTTGCAGATTTAAAAAGTGACATCCCTTAAATGTTGCAGGAGTTGCTTAAAACATCAGCAGGAGACAAAATACAACCTTGAGGGATCCCTGTGTTTAAAAACAGTTTATTTTATAAAAAACAAACAATCCAATAATAAGAAAAATGACAGATTATGGCCTGTAATCACATTTAGCTGAAATCCTTGTATGGCTGCTTAAAGTGTGACATCAACATCCCACTCCACACTTTAATGACAAACGGGAGCTGATCCAGTTTGTTAATATCTATTTTAACTGGTTACACCCTGTTCTCTCCATACATTTACAAAGGACTAAAGTAAGTACCACTGCTCTGTAACCTTTTAAGATGGGTCTCATAGGGATGGGGAGGATCACAGATTCCTTCCTCTGGTTTTGGGTCAGAACTGGAACCCATGAGCTGATGATACAGTCTTGTCAGAGGGGCGGATTTGGGAAATTTGGGGCCCTAGGCAAAGACAGGCAGGGGGCACTTTGAACTGAGCAGACAACAAATAAAACAGAGCCATTATACAGATACACATTTTAGAAATAGAAATTTGAATAGAATAAACATACAGTATTTGTTCTAGGTTTTGTCCCTCTCAGGGGAAGAACTAGGATTCTCAGGGATCAGGGGCTTAGCCCTGAGGGTGAAGATGAGAGTGTAGACTTTCTGCTAAATTTCCGTTCTAATGTAAAATATGACAGATTATTGGATTAAAGAAATTTCTAGTATACTACATGCTATCACACATAAGAATTCCCCCTCCATAAGATGGGAAGAAATTAATTCACGTGCAACGCTTTAACTGTGTTTATTCCTCTCTTCATCAACAAAATCTGTGGATTTGGGGACATTTGATCGTTATTTACCAAAGTTATAAGAAGGGAATCTTTTTTGGAATATTTGCTAATTGCTAAATAAACATTTAAACATAAAATATATTTCATAACGATCATAAAGAGGGAACAGCTTATATCAGGTTGCTAAAATATATGATTTCCCTCTCATAACTCAAATAATTATCTAATGTCACCAAATCCACAGGGTTTGTTGTTGATGAACAGAGGAATAAACACTGATAAAGACTTGCAGGTGAATTAATTCAGACAGAAGTTGGAAAAAGACAGATTCTCTTTATGTTTAAAAAACATAAAAAAAGCTTAAAGAACCTCGTTTATTTATTTATTTTACAATTTTGTAAACAACAGGAGTTGTTTTTAGCGAGAAATTGATCAGAAGCGCCGTGAAAATGGATTCATCCGCCATGTCCGCTTCTCTGGCTTCAATGCGCGCTCCCGACACAAGGGGAACAGAATTTTATGCAACATCGGGACAAATAACGTCTGGAAGTCAGTCAGAGCTTCACATCCCTGGAACATCAGTCTGTTTAGCAACAGCTAGTGGTGACAACTTCTTCTTCTGCACAGTAATGCTACAGGCTGCTTTCCTGCAAATGCTGCCACTATCTAGTGAATTTCAGTACTGCACATTTTACTCAGATCAGATTACTGTAGCACATCTTAAAAGTTACATTTTTTAGAAGAGGAAAGAAATATGAATTTCTTCTAAAAATCTAAAACTAGGTTGTTTAATTATAATCTGAGTTGACAGAATAAGGCACTTTAAGCCGCTTTTTGCTCTTTACAACAAAAAACTGCTCAGCAGCTATATTGGTTTAATAGATGTGATGCCAGTAAAGATTGTTGAACAGATTATGCATCAAGTCATTCAATAATTTATATTTTGACGTTTCAAATATGATTTTCCCTTAAGGATAACCTTTGTCTAATTTCATATCAGAACTCTAAGATTGAAACAGAATCATTTTAAATGGAAACCTGAGGGGAATTAGGGAAATACATGATTGAGTTGAATTTATATGACTCGCCTTGTGAGGATGGAAAGAGATATAGTCCTACTGTATTAATCTCTACTGTGTTAATCTCTTACTGTATCTTTCCAAGTGATAGTAAAATGCATTATTGTGGTTTACTGGTGTGTGGAGGAGCCTCCTTTATGCTCTGGGCTGATTTGATTAATCTGAATCTCTGCAGGATTCAATAAAATCTCAAGACTGGCAATGTGCTGCCCAATGTCAGAAAGATGGGTCAGGTAATGGGTCTTCAACAGAATAATGACCCAAAACAGTTAGAAACAACCAGGAATGGCTAAGAGGAAAACATTGCAGTATTCTGAAGTGGCCTTTAGTAGCCCTGACCTAAACCCTATTGAGCATCTTTGGAAGGAGCTGAAATAGGCTGTCTGGAAAAGACAGCCGTCAAACCTGAAACAACTGGAGCAGTTTCTATATGAGGAGCAGAAGTCTTATTATTTGATTGGAGTGGTTGACTTTAAAGGTTGGTCAACAAAATATTACGCTAAGAGAACCAGAACTCGTTCATGAGTTTATTTTAATTATGATGAAGCATCTGACCTGTTAATTTTATGTATTATTACTTTTTGTAGATTAAAGTTATTTCTGACAGTTTTGGATTTATCTTTTATTAAACAAGTACTAACAATTTTATTTATATGTGTAGACAACACTTTTGGAAATTTAATGTATCAAGAGGCGCCTCTGGGTGGTGATAGAGGGTTAGTTTTATATCCTTACTCCATTGGAGATTTTTTTATGGTATTGGAAAACAAATGTTCAGAAGTTTATTTTTTTTTCCACTGAAAGCTGCTAATATGAAAATCTAAACAGGATTTCCAAAAAAAATAAAAGAAAGAAAAGAAAAATTCAGATGATGACTAAGCAGACAAGCAGGTTTAAAAAAAAAAAGAAAAAAAAAGGTGAAGCTTAAGGGGATTAATTTCCCGTCATTATTCTATCAAACATTTTCCTTTTCGCTTGCAGGATTTCTGGTTTAATATCTGATACAGAGGCATTTTGCAAAGCAAGCAGGATCTAATTCAGCAAGGTCATAACCGGTGACCTAAAATAAGAACAATGTGATCGGCTGGAAAAAACTGTTTATTGTGTAACAAAATAAATACCACATCCACACACTGACATGTCAGGATAAACAGTAACTCAGTCTGATCTACAGCAGTTTCTGACAACAACCTACAGACCTTTCACTTTATTCAAGAGGAAAAAAACATGAAGTTCCTGATTCATATTATTTATATTCAACCAGGTGTGACTTTAGAATCATTGAGTGAAAAAGATGCAGGAGGAAACAGAAAAAGTAAGATGAGTCTGTGTCAGAGGCCAGCATCGTTTATGTTCAGGGGTGACTAAGATGTTTGGGGGATGTTCTCCCACAGTCCACTGCTGCCACGTAATAAATAACAAAAGGGCTCCAGGTGGATAAAATGAGAGTAAACATCGGAGCCACAGTCCTTCAGCTACTCACAATCTGAATGAATCATCCATCAGGAGTCTGCAGCCATGATGGCGAGGAACTCCTCCTGGTTGACTGCAAAAGAACACAAACCAGGTCAGGTCATTTCCCTGACTGTCTAACCTGCACAATGCACCACAGAAGGATGCTGGAATCTCACGTACTCTCTCCGTCTCCGTCCGTGTCGAACTCGTCGATCATGCTGCGCAGCTCCTCGTCGCTGATGTTTTCACCCAATTCTCGCGCGACTCGCCTCAGGTTCCTCAGGTTGATCTTCCCCGACTCGTCGTCGTCGAAGAGCTTGAAAGCCTTCATGATCTCTTCCTTCGGGTCGCGCTCCAGGATGCGATCTGTTACTGTGGACGGTTAAAGAAAACATGGGATGTTAGAGCTCCTCTGTTCAGCCTTGTGTGTCCTGTCAGACATCAACCTACCAACTTCACTGAAGTCATCAAACGTAATTTTGCCATTGCCCGCCCTGTCATAGTCCTTCAGAATCTTCAGAACATCCACTTTCTTCACCTCAAAGCCGAGTGCGCGCATAGCCACCTGGTGGGAAATATAATTCTAATAAAGACCGGGTTTCACACCTTAGAAAATCAATAAATCCAAGTCCTCTCTGCAAATCTGTTTCTCTCTCCTTTAACCCCACCCAGCCTCAGCTGATGGTCGTTCACACTGAGCCTGGTTCTGCTGGAGGTTTCATCCTGTTAAAAGGGAGTTTTTCCTCTCTACTGTCACTACAAGCATGCTTAGTGTGAGGGATTGCTGAAGAGTCAATGCAATCAACTGGTTTTTCTTACACTGGAAATAAATCTAAATCTAGATAAGTCATTTTTTCTTAAAATAAATGCATTCGTTCTTGAATTGGGGAGGTAAAAGAGACATGTTGGCAATGGAACGACAATTTACACTTAAAATAAGAAAAAAAACAATTGCATTGTCTTATTTAAAGTGCATATTATCTAATTATCTTATTTTAAGAGTAAAAATACTCACTCCATTGGCAAACTATGTAATTTACCTACTCAAATTAGGTAAATGACTGATTAATTAATACACTTCATGGAATTTTTACTTATTTCTAGATCATTCTTCCAGTGTAGAGAGAGAACTTTGAAACAATCTGATTGGATGATCTAATTGAATTGTAAAGTGCCTTGAGATGAAAAGTGTCATATTAGTCTGGCGAAAGCAGCGTTATTCTCTGTTCTGCGATGACCTCTTGAGGTGGTTCCATGGTGTAATATTGTTAAATGACTGTATTGAGTTTTTAGCTGATTGGGAGGTTAAGAGAAAAGGTGAAAATCAAAGACTGAAAAGATGATCTTCAAGGGGTTACATAAACACGTGTGCTGCTCTTTGGTGATATGGAAGATGGGCTGTGTTTTAACGTGAGATGTTTACATGGGGTCAGTGTCAGTTCCAAACAGAAGCAGGCCTTCTGTGGGGGGGGGGGGGGGGGCAAGTTCCTGCTCACTTGCATGGTTAATACAACTAATTCCTTATATCTGCACATTAATTATGTTTTTCATTAAAAAAAATCATTTCGCTAAAATGCCATCAGAACGCTTATAATATTAAGTGTGTCTCAGCCCCCCCCTTCAGTGTCCACCATATTGGATCAGTCTATTTGCTGCACATGTTCAGAAAGGTCCAAACAGACAGCAGCAAACCATTTGAAAACAAACAATGCAAAGAGCAGTGTCGGCAACTTAGCGCTTTTGTCGCTATATTTAGCGACTTTTCAGACCCCTCTGGCACTTTAATTTTAAAAAAAGCGCCTAGCGCCAAATCTAGTGACTTTTTTGACTTTCGTCTGCTACTGGAGACTTTGGAGACAACCTCTAAAAGCAGCAAACTCTGCTCTCCAGAGCGAGTAGATTGGTAACCCCGCCTCCTGCTCTCCTCTATCTTGTCTGCTGTCATGATTAATGCAGCTATTATTGCATCCAAATGAAAAATGGAGAAGATAAGCAGATCATGGCGTGTCTACAGTGAAAAGAAGGACTGGGTTATTTACTTTTGCCGTCGCCTTTTTGGAAACACAGGAAGAAGCAATCAGCTAAGTGAGCTTAGTGATTGGAGAAAATCTTTTATTTCTTTTGAGATGGCATGAAAAGTCAGCCAAGTACAAAATATAGGGACAAAATGTAGAACAAATAATGTATGTCTGTTCTACTAAAATTTCTTCATCTGTATGTGTTATCTTCTCAACTCAGATGGCCCCATGTCTGTCTTTGCCTGGGGCCCAAAATTTCCTAAATCAGCCCCTGATTACAAGCCAATGATTGAGGCTATAATCGTACATACTCTTTTTTTTTTTTTTCCCCATTTGATCATATTAACAGAGAGCTACTGGTGACTGTATTCCCACTCACCTTCAGCTCATGATAGTCTATCTCTTTATCTTTATCAGTGTCAAATAAATCAAATGCTTCCTTAATTTCATGTTTCTGATCTTCTGTCAGATCTTTCCTCTTCTTGCGCTTGTTTTTGTCCACTGCAGGCTCAGTTCTGTTGAGGAACAAACAAACGGTAAGATTACTGATGCAAATTAATCACAAAAAAGGTTAAACTATGTTAGAACTTCCTTAGAAATAAGAAGTTCTGCAGCTGAGGATGAAAAGAAGTAAAATATATAATTTTTTTTATATATTTTTAAATATATTATATTTTATTTTTGAAAAGTCCGTTCTTTTAATTTAATTTTAATATTTTTTTTAAATTAGCCAATAACATTAACATGAAAAAGGATGGCAAAGATGTACATAAACAGATGAAGATAAATTACAATGGAAAAGTATAAAGTATTACAAATAGCAGGGGATTTATGTCAAGAAACATTTAAATCTGACAAAGATAGAGCCAATAGAAATATGAAAAACAAAAAAAGGTGGATGCAATTAGAATAGCAGATGTTGGGAGAATTCAAGACTCAATTTTTTTTTTTGCATGTTTGTCTTTTTTTTTTAAATGTTTTTAAGAGATAAAAAAAAAGGTTTTAAAGCCATTGATAAATCAATGAAAAGAGGGTTTAGCATTTCTCCATTTAGCACAGTGAATATGAAATGAACCCAGCAGCAGGATGATATTAATGGTATCAGAAACGGGCAGGGAAGATGGTTTATATAGAAAATGACCTAATTTAGGGCAAACGGGGGACATCAATTTTCAAAGAAATCCACTCGTACATCTCTTTCCAGAGATGATGTGTAGGAGGACACAGGTAAAACAGATCTTCAAGGGTTTCACTGTTGTCATTACAAAAGGCACATTGAACGCCTGGTTCTGCTGAAGGTTTCTTCCTGTTAAAAGGGAGTTTTTTCTCTCCACTGTCGCTACAAGCATGCTTAGTGTGAGGGATTGCCTTCGAGTCAATGAGTCGATGCAATCAGCTGATTTTCCTTTGATATAAAACTATGAATCAATCTGACTGTATGATCTGGTGAACTGTAAAGTGCCTTTAGATGTGTTGTGAATTGGCGCTATAGAAATAAACTGAATTGAATTAAATTTAAAAAATTGATCCATCTCATAACCAAATCTTGTTTTTTTTTGTATACTGGCACAGGATAAATTTTGTTTAGAAGTTTAAAGTGTGTTTCTTTGACTTTAGGTAGAATTGGCCATTTAACACATTTTGAGAATGCTTTATCAGCTGTATCTGAACTAACAGGAATATCTCTTTTTCAAAGTAGGTCTGTCACAGAGGTAACCCGGTCCGGATCCGGACCCACCTGCTGACTAATCCGGACCCAACCTGATTTAAAACATTTCTAAATTGCTATAAAATACATCATGTCTGACGACAAATTAGCCAATGAGCAGCTGTCAGTCTGGGTTGCTGCTGCTGCTACGTTTAGACACAGCAGGCAAACCTGTGGCAAGCCGGGCGATGGGAAGGAAGGAGAAGATGATGAGAAAAAGAGGGCAGAGAAATTGTGGACTGCTGGAAGATCTGTGGTGAACTGGTGAAAGAAAAGTGAAATGGCGTGCTCAAAGATGACCCTGAATATTTAAAGGATGTTTGGCTCAATCTGCTGCTGTGAAGCAGGATTCTCCACCATTAACAGAATCAAAAATAAATATGGATCCAGGCTCAAAATGAGCACCTTGATATGTGCTTGAGAATGGCTTAGTCTCCATTCAAACCCAGGTTTAAAGCCTTGCAGGGCAGCCTAAAGCCCACTGCGAACATTAAGACAGAAAAAAGAAAATAAAGTAACAAATGGTCAGTTCAGGTGTTTTATAAAATATGTGAATCGGGAAATTCTCTATATACCAAACTGAATGATTCTTGTTCTCTACATCAAAAACACTTTAGATTTTAAGATGGGAATATGTTTTATTTAATTTTTTTAATTATTAAAAATTTCTATGTATACCATGGATGCATAAACACCTCATTTTTTTCAGTGTTAAATTCTGTTTAAAGTAACGGATTATAAATAAAAATGTCTCCGGACCTTTATTGGTTGATAATTTTCTTTATTCGGATCCCGCTGATTTTTAATTGGTTACCCCTGCTTTATCATAATCATGAAGTTTTCTAGCTTTCCAGAAAATTGCTAATTAATTTATTATTGCATTTTTAATCAGATTGTATTGTGCAATTATCAAGATGGGCAATATTGGTGTGGAATTAATATACAATCTAAAATTTTAATCAAGTGAATTAAAGGCAGTGGAATCGATTTCCACAGTTTGTTATACCGTCCGAGAGAACAATTTAGAGCCTTTTATTAATGTTTTTACGGTGAAGAGCAGAGGAGATGCAGGTTTTTATGTGTCTGTTGTTTCCGGTTTGTCCGGTGTTCCCTCAGATGCAAACCGGGGGAAACATCCTGTCAATGTTCCGCTCTCGCCTGCCTAAAACCCATTACAAATCTACCATCTCTGTGTAGCAAGTGAAAGCAAATAAATTATCAGTAAGGAATTAATAATAAAAACGGAAAAAAACAAAACATGTGTTTTACCTCTGATTACAATGGCCATGTTGGAGCTGTTTTTAAAATAACCTCTAATAATTACCACAACCTTTCTGAAAACTCTCCAATTATCAATTAATCCACACAATGATCCTTATATTATAATGCTGATGTTATGTCGGTGTTTGCTAAATAAGCTCATAAGTGCAGCGGAAGCATCGGGAAATAAAACATTCTACTGGGAAGTAATGGAAATCAAAATGCTAACTGCTAGCCCGCTGCGGCTACCAGCCAGGTTTATAGGTTTCCAGTCATTAAACTCTGGCAGAGAGCAGACGAATATGCGACACAACAGCTTACCTTAAAGACAGACTCATTCCTGTTCAGATCTACTCGTCTTAAAACACAATATTAAAGCGTAAACACCCGATTGGTAATGCTCTAATCAACAAACAAAACAAAATCCTTTTATACGCGCATACAATCACGATTCCTATTGGTCGGTCGTTGCTAGGCAGCGGCTAGACGCTTATTTGGCTCTGTTCGAAATCCTGGGCTGCATCATCCAAGGACCCGGTCTACCTAGACTGGATCTTCTTCTTCTTCTTCTTATGAGATTTTATGGCGGTTGGCAAACTTGTGGAATGTGCATTACCGCCACCAACTGATATGGAGTAAAGCAAGGAAACAGGAAACGATTCACCCCCCCCCAAAAAAAAAAAAAAAAAAAAAAAAAAAAAAAAAAAAAAAAAATTACTCTAGGTCATCGTAACTCTGCCAGTTTCTGATGGTCCCATCGGTCTTTCCATCATGCTTCCAACCATCTCCCAGTTCATATCTTTAACATCCAGATATTTTTCTGCAGCCTTCACTATTATTTTGATTTTTTCTGTTTTTTTTTGTCGTCTGAGCAGTACAATTAATCACTTCCACCATGAAAAGAACAAAATTTGTCTTTTTAACAATTAGTGAGTCTTCATCAATTTTTGGAGATTTCTCTAGAGGTTTGAAATTTGCCGTGTGTTGAACTGTAGGTTTGGGTTTTTCTAATTGAGATGGGATCCTTTTTGCAGCTTCAGCATAAGTTATTCCGAGCTCAAATTTCATTTTTTTTATTTCTTCAGACCTTTTGCTTGCTTCACAGCCGCGATAAGCAGCAGTATGTTCTCCACCACAATTACAGCATTTTATTTTAGCTTCTTTTCCACATTTACCATATTCATGTTCTCCTGCACACCTTCCACACCTCTGTTTCCCTTTAAAAACTGCTGCAATGTGTCCGAATTTTTGACATTTGAAACATCTCAATGGTGGAGGATTGTAGATTTTGACATTGTAACTGATATAACCAATGAATACTTTGCTTGGTAATTGCTCTTCCTCGAATTTAATTAGTACAGATAAACTGTCAGATCTTTCTCCGTTTCTTGTTGTTTTTAACCGTTTTACTTCTTTTACTTTTGCACCGCTTATGTTTTCCAGAATCTCTTTTTCAGAAATTTTCAGAGGAACTCCTCCAATGACTCCCCTGCTGATCTTTTTGTTCTCCATTAACCTAGACTGGATCCTTCGAAGTCCGTGAATATAAGGAGACCGGAAGTGTTTTGGCTGTGAATTCGAATGGGTCTACCCTTCGGCGGGTTCTTACCGCCGTATGCTCTGTTGCTTAGCAACCGTGGAAGATGACACACAAAGCAGGAAAAGAATGAAAACCGAAGTTTTTAAAACTGTTTATTTATTTATCTTTTATTATAAAGTGAACAAATACTACACTCACAAGAATCCAGAGTGGAATAAAGGTGCCAACCACCGGGAGCAGGAACAAATAAAATCAAATGTAATGATAGAAACCTTAGTCAGTTAAATAACATGCTGCTGTCATTTTGCACTTCTCTGATGTTACTGCTATTTTCAAATATCCATTACTGTAAAAATGTCCATAGCTGCATATTGGTTATTTATTCTCCAGTTTGATATTGTTAAAACACTTGTATTACAGTGTAACACAGTATTTTATTGTTTATATTTTAACTCTTCCCTATTATGTTATTCTTATATATTTTTCTAAGGTCCACATTTGTGTGACCATTTTCAATAATCTTTCTGCTGCTGTAAATTTGCCCATTGTGGGACAATAAAGGGATTTCTATTCTATAAAAGGGGTAGAAATATATAAGTAAATCTAAAAAATGTATGTATAAAAAAATATCTGCAAAATCTTTGATATTCAACAACAAAAAATACTTAGTTAAGCATTATTGTGCAAAACAGCAATAAAAAAATGTAACTCCTATCAGATTTACAGTCCCCATCCTGCAGATATATTAGAATCTGTCTTTAAATTACAGCCAAACCCATTTACACAGTAACAGATGAAAACCTTTAGAATAAAGTTTTCCTCTAATCACGGAGCAGCCGGCTTGCTTGGTCTCGCAATGAATCCTGGGTAAACCAAGGATACGAGGATACATCGGACCCGTTCTTCATATCGGGCAAAAAGAAGGATGCATTTTAATATCGCATAACAAGGAATCTTGGAATCCGACCAGACCTCGGCACCGTGCTATGACGTAATCGTCCTTCGAATCTGGCCTTCTAAGGACGCGTCTCAGGATTTCGAACAGAGCAAGTGATTGTGTTCTTCTTTTTCTGCGAGAGAGACCTCACCTTGATGCCGTGGCTCTGTGGAGGTGCAACGTTAAAGCCAGGATCAGGCTGGAGTTTCACTTCCACAGAGCAACACGAAATATGAAGGATTTTATTCAGTTGTGGGGTTTTAAAAATATTTTATGTACTGTTTCAGATGATGGAGAACTGCATTTTAACAAGCTCCTAATTTAATGATTTTAACTGACACTTGTGTTTTTTATCTTAATAGTGATTTTAACTGACACTTGTTTTACATCAATTGTTGATATGTTTGAATTGTGTAAATAAAGTGTTGTTAAAAGTAAAAAAAAAAAGTAATGTCTTTTTTTTCTTGTAAGGTTTTATGGCTGTTGGCAAACTGGATAAAGTGCATTACTGCCATAAGGAGTTACACAAGGAAACATAAAATTAAATTAAATAAATTAATAAAATGTGTCTTCATAATTTCTAATTAATCATTAAAGGGGAACGCTGTTTTTCTTTACATTGGCCCCTTGTTTTTACGTTATTACATCATGTGTACATCATTTGGAACTGTTCTGAAGATATTCTATTAGGTTATATCCAAGTAACGTATCCTATGGGCAATGACTTGAAGGCACAAACTAAAGTGTTCATAATTTATTCTTTATGGTACGCCAGCATTCATAACATGTAGGCGAATCACTGTCCCCCAGACATCCATGGTTATATTTTTTTATATTTCTATTTTTTTAAAATCAAAGCGGAGTGTGTGCTGCTAGTTTTACTCACATGCCTTGAAGATTTCTAGTGCTACTACCACAGATGATCTCGCTCGTGAAATGGAATCAAACGATTCAGATTGGCTAGCTGAATTAATAGAAGGGGTAGAGAGTCTGTGGCAATAGAGAGGTAGAGGGGTAGTGTCACATCAGCTGCTGTGACCCTCACACCTGCAGGTCATTCCCTGATCAGCAGCGGACCCAATATAAGGACGTAGCCTCCACCTGCTCGCCGTCAGATTGTTGTCTAACCCCTAGAGGTAAACACTCTCAGGCCATCTGTCTGCTCAAGTCTAGTTTTGACTAAGCCAAGTTTGTTCCCTCTCCTAAACCTGCCTGTTTTCTTCCCCCAGTGTCTCGTCTGATTATCTGGACCCTCACCCTCGTCTGTTATCTTGGACTCCCTGGTGACGACCTCCTGCCTGCCCAACCACAGATTCAAGGACTGCCCCCAAACTCTGACTGGTTTCACGGATCTGACCCTTGCCTGTCTGACCAAGAGTAAAATAAACCTTCTAACTGTGCCAACTGCTCTGTTTGTCCATTCGTGCCTGTAGAGTTTGACAGTACAATCTGACCAGACAACATGGACCCAGCTGAGCAGCTGCCTGCCCCCACCTCAGAAGTCCAATCCCTGAGGGATCTCATAACACGGCAAGGGAGAGCTTTGGGACAGAGCGAGCACAGGCTAACTGGACTGGAGACAGCAAGCCAGACCATTCACATGGAGCTCGCACAGGTAGCACACCTCACATCTTTGCTTACCTCTGTTGTAGCTCCACAACTGCCTCTAGTCCCCCAGGCTCCAGCATCCGAGGTTCCTCAGCCACAACCGGCTTCTCCTTCGGATTTTTCCCAAGCCGCAGCCCCATCTGTGAACCACAGCGGACCGTATGTTCCCGATCCACCTCCATTTTCTGGTGAGCTCTCCAAATGCCGAGGCTTCCTGCTACAGTGCCAAATGGTCTTCAGCCAGCAACCCTCGGCTTTTGCATCTGACCTTTCAAGAATATATTATGTTATGGGTTTGCTGCGGGATCAGGCTCTAGCATGGGCGCTTGCTTTCTCTTCCGCCAACCCTCTAACATCTCTCACCTTTGCTCAGTTCTCCTCCGAAATAAGCCAAGTGTTTGATCATCCTGACCATGCTGGAGATGCGTCAAGGCGCCTACTAAAGCTCCACCAAGGTCCCCGAAGTGCTGCGGAGTTTTCTGTGGAGTTCCGCACCATGGCAGCCGAGTCCGGATGGAACGACAGGTCTCTCAGAGGAGTATATTATAATGCCCTAAATGAAGCCTTAAAGGATGAACTCTCCCTCAAAGAAGAAGCAGCCGATCTTAACTCCCTAATTACCTTGTCAATCCGACTAGACAACAGGCAGCGTGAGAGACGCAGAGAGCGGAGCGGGCGACTTCCTGTTTCTCAGTCTGTCCAACCAGTCATTGGGGCCCACAGCGCCCCCTCTGTCACTTCCCCTGAACTGACACCTACCCCTGAGCCTTCTGGTGGAGAACCGAAGCAGATTGGAGGCACACGTCTATCAGCTGCAGAAAGACTGAGGCGACTCCAATATGGTGACTGTCTCTATTATGGCAAGCCTGGCCACAGAGTAACCAGCTGTCTTCAGCGGCCAAAAGACAGCGCTCATTAGAAGTGGGGGGTCTAATGAGTAATAATGAGTTCCCCCAATCTTCAAATCATCTTCAGGTAAAAGTTAAACTGTGTTTTGACTCCTCTTCCCATTCTCTAGCTGCCTTGATAGACTCTGGGGCAGAAGACAGTTTTATTGATGCTGAATTGGCAAAGCAGCTGAATATTCCCATTGAACCTGTCAGTCCGCCATTGTCTGCAAAAGGTTTAAATGGCAAACTATTGTTTTGTGTTTCCCACCAAACAGTCCCAGTTTTGACAGTAACTTTGGGTAACCACAGGGAGTTAATCCAATTTAAGATTATTCCCAACTCCAGTTTTAGTATTGTGTTGGGACACCCCTGGCTGGTCCTCCATAACCCTCATATAGATTGGTCTATGGGGAGGATAATTAGTTGGAGTTCGTTTTGTTCAGGCAATTGACTTTGCTCTGCCCTACCCAAATCTGACACCAAAGACGAGGTTGTAGAAACCCCGGATTTGTCACAGGTTCCTTCTGAATATCACAATCTAGCAGATGTCTTTAGCAAGACCCAAGCCCAGACACTGCCCCCACATAGACTATATGATTGCTCCATTGACCTTCTCCCAGATGCCCCACTCCCCTCCAGTCGCCTGTACCATCTCTCTAAACAGGAACTAGAGGCTCTGGAGAGTTACATAAGTGATTCCCTGGCGGATGGTCTTATTCGCCGCTCTTCATCCCCTTTAGGGGCAGGGTTCTTCTTTGTTGGCAAAAAGGATTGCACCTTACGTCCTTGTATTGATTATCGGGCCCTGAATGACATTACCATTAAAAATAAGTATCCGTTAGCCCTCATGTCTTCAGCATTTGAACTGCTTCACGGTTCAACTATTTTTTGAAGACTAGATTTGGGTAATGCATATTATTTGGTGCGCATCTGTGATGGGGATGAATGGAAAACTGCCTTTAAGACCCCTGTAGGCCATTTTGAGTATTTGGTAATGCCGTTTGGTCTAACTAATGCCCCAGCAGTTTTCCAGGCTCTAGTGAATGACGTCCTCAGGGACTTCCTGAACCATTTTGTTTTTGTCTACCTAGACAACATATTAATCTTCTCCAAGACCAAGGAGGAGCATGTCAGTCATCTTAGGCAAGTTCTCCAACGACTGCTGGAGAACAAACTATTTGTCAAGGCAGAGAAATGCGACTTTCATTGTTCAACCGTGCATTTCCTGGGTTTTATTATTGGAGAGGGACAGATTAGATCAGACACAGCAAAGACAAAAGCAGTGGTGGAGTGGCCAGAACCCAAGACCCGTAAACATCTCCAGCGTTTCCTGAGTTTTGCCAATTTTTACCGCAAGTTTATCAAGGACTACAGTCTAGTGGTCCAACCACTGACCAAACTCACATCCACCAATCAACCATTTGTGTGGTCACCAGAAGCAGCTGCAGCTTTCAATGCATTAAAACAGTTGTTCGCCTCCCAACCAGTTCTTATCCAGCCAGATCCTTGTAAACAGTTTGTAGTGGAGGTGGATGCTTCTGAGACTGGGGTGGGAGCGGTTCTGTCCCAGTTTGGCAATCCTGCAAAACAGTTGTTGCCCTGTGCTTTCTTTTCAAGGTGATTAACAGAGGCCGAACAAAATTACAATGTGGGAGACATTGTAGCTGTTAGCTCTTAAACTGGCCTTGGAGGAATGGCGCCATTGGCTGGAGGGTTCCTCCCAACCCTTTTTAGTCTGGACAGACCACAAGAATCTGTCTTATATACAGACTGCTAAAAGGTTAACACCCCGTCATGCCCATTGGTCCTTGTTTTTATCCCGCTTCAACTTTATTCTAACCTACAGACCAGGCTCCAAAAACGTCAAACCTGATGCATTGTCTCGTCAGTTCGACCCCAATTTACCCAAAGAGGAACCTGAGACCATTCTGCCAACCTCTATTGTGGTGGCTAACCTCTCCTGGGAGTTAGAACAGTTAGTGAGGCAGGCCCAACAAGAACAGCCCACTCCCAGCAACTGTCCCACTGACCGCCTGTTTGTTCCCGAAGGGGTTTGGTCTGAGGTTTTGCAATGGGTCCACTCCTCCAAGTTTGCCTGCCACCCTGGGGTACAAAGAACCATCTCCCTCTTAAAGAGGCACTTTTGGTGGTCGTCAATGGTTCAGGACACCAGTAAATTTGTCTCTTCCTGTACAGTCTGTAATCGTGGGAAGTCCAGCAACCAGCCCCCCTCCGGTTACCTTCAGCCGCTTCCAACCCCAAGCAGACCCTGGTCCCACATCTCATTGGACTTTGTTACTGGTCTCCCTCTCTCCCAAGGTAATGCAGTCATTCTAACCATATTAGATCGCTTCTCTAAAGCTGCACATTTTGTCCCCCTTCCCACGCTGCCCACTGCTGCAGAGACTGCCGACCTCCTTGTTCTCCATGTGGTCCGGCTCCATGGCATCCCTCTAGACATAGTTTCGGACCGAGGACCACAGTTCACCTCCAGGGTGTGGCAAGCCTTCTGCCAGGCTCTAGGAGCGACAGTTAGCCTCTCTTCTGGTTTCCACCCACAAACCAATGGTCAGACGGAAAGGGTGAACCAAGACCTTGAAGCTGCCCTCCGTTGTATCATCTTGGACAAACCAACTTCCTGGTCCCAATACTTACCATGGGTAGAATATGCCCACAACTCACTTACCAGCTCTGCTACAGGTATGTCCCCGTTTGAAGCTTCACTGGGTTATCAACCCCCTCTTTTTCCCTCTAAGGAGTGGGAACTTGCTGTCCCCTCATTTCAGCATCACCTTCGAAGGTGTCACAGGGCTTGGCGAAGAACTCGAGCAGCACTCTCCAGAACCGCAGAAAGAAACCGCCGTCTCGCCAACCGTCACAGACACCCAGCCCCCAGGACAATGAGGATCCACCCATCTTTTCATGTTTCCCAAGTAAAACCTGTCCTGTCCAGTCCCTTGTCTCTTCCTGTTACGCAACCCCCACCCCCCAGGATCGTTGATGATGCCCCTGCATACACAGTGCGACGGCTGCTGGATGTTCGCCGCTGGTTTCCAATACTTGGTAGACTGGGAGGGTTACGGCCCGGAGGAACGCAGCTGGGAACCACGTTCTGCCATCTTAGATCCTCGGCTCATCCGGGACCTCCACCGGGCGCCTTGGAGGAGGGGACCTGTCACATCAGCTGCTGTGACCCTCACACCTGCAGGTCATTCCCTGATCAGCAGCGGACCCAATATAAGGACGTAGCCTCCACCTGCTCGCCATCAGATTGTTGTCTAACCCCTAGTGGTAAACACTCTCAGGCCATCTGTCTGCTCAAGTCTAGTTTTGACTAAGCCAAGTTTGTTCCCTCTCCTAAACCTGCCTGTTTTCTTCCCCAGTGTCTCGTCTGATTATCTGGACCCTCACCCTCTTCTGTTATCTTGGACTCCCTGGTGACGACCTCCTGCCTGCCCGACCACAGATTCAAGGGTTGCCCCCAAACTCTGACTGGTTTCACAGATCTGACCCTTGCCTGTCTGACCAAGAGTAAAATAAACCTTCTAACTGTGCCAACTGCTCTGTTTGTCCATGTTTGTCCATTGTAGAGTTTGACAGGTAGAGAGTCTGTGGCCCGGGCTGCCTGTCACAACTCCAGTCCGGCGCGCTGATGAATGTAGCACAATGAGCAGGACTAAGCAGGACAATACATGGGTGACAACATCACAGTTACAACTTACTAAAACAATGAATGTGTAGTGGTAAATACTCATCCACAAATGTGTATTTATGTAACTTACTTTCTTTTGAGTTTCTACTTTTATGCCTAACCTTTATCATTGCCAATATATTCCAAGCCCTAAACTTGAACCCACACTACCTCTAGCCTGACTCCCTTAACATTAAAAATGGGTGTTCACCATATTAGGACCAGCCTTTTACCAAGTTTTGGTAAACTTTGAAGGTTAAATTCCCTTATAATAATTTACACAACCAAGTGTAGGATAAATTTAGACTGGCTTTGCCAAAAAGACGTATCCTATTGGTGTTGATGAACAAGCCTTTGTAGTCAGTAGGGGTCAAAACGTTTCTCTCGCTCTTTTTTTTTATTTATTTTTTTTACTCAGTAACTACACCAAACACTGGAAATGTATCGGAGTAAAAATATGCAATTAAGTTTGTAAATGTAGTGAAGTAAAAGTGAAAGTTCTCAAAAAAACGTATGTTCTTGGAAAGTATAAAGTACTCCAAAATATACTTCAGTACATTAGTAAAGTATTTTTACTTTGTTACTTCACAACACTGTCTTGGAATATGCTTGTGCCATCAGGGAAGAAAAATTCCATTGATGGAATAACCTGGTCATTCAGTATATTCAGGTAGTCAGAGGACCTCATTCTTTGAGCACATACTGTTGCTGAACCTAGACCTGACCAACTGCAGCAACCCCAGATCATAACACCGCCCCCACAGGCTTGTACAGTAGGCACTAGGCATGGTGGGTGCATCATTTCACCTGCCTCTGTTCTTACCCTGATTCGCCCATCACTCTGGAACAGGGTAAATCTGGACTCATCAGCCACATGACCTTCTTCCATTGCTCCACAGTCCAATCTTTATGCTCCCTAGCAAATTGAAGCCTTTTTTTCCAGTTAGCCTCACTTATTAGTGGTTTTCTTACGGCTACACAGCTGTTCAGTCCCAATCCCTTGAGTTCCCTTCACATTGTGTGTGTGGAAATGCTCTTACTTTCAGTATTAAACATAGCCCTGAGTTCTACTGTTGTTTTTCTTCGATTTGATCTCACCACATGTTTAAGTGATCGTCGATCACCATCATTCAGGATTTTTTTCCGGCCACATTTCTTCCTTGAAGATGATGGGTCCCCACTATCCTTCCCGTTTTTAATAATGCGTTGGACAGTTCTTAACCCAATTTTAGTAGTTTCTGCAATCTCTTTAGATGTTTTCTCTGCTTGATGCATGCCAATGATTTGACCCTTCTCAAACAGACCAACATCTTTTCCACGACCACAGGATGTGTCTTTCGACATGGTTGTTTAGGAAATGAGAAGCAAGTCATTGCACCAGTTGGGGTTAAATAACTAATAAATAAATAATAGGAGGCTCGTATCTATTTTCTTAGTTGAATCCAGTTGGCGACTTTTTTTTTTTGGCCAGGCAGTGTATATTAATGCTCTGAACTTCCATATCATTGCATTTTTGCACCATGTTTTTTTCTCCCACACTGTTTACATTTGATCACTGCTGCACTCTATGAAATGGAAATGTTCAGAAAGCTGCACAAAACTTAATTTTGTTTTGTATACACTCTGTGCATACAGCAGAGTGGTTCTCTGCAGAGGTAAGAAACACAGGTTAGTGACTGGAATGTCTGTGTCATAGTTTTGGTTCTATTAAAGTTTTATCTTTGAGTTTTCATTGGTTTTATTTCCATTTGGTGTTATTCAAGTTTTAATGGTATTTGAGTTCTTAGGTATTTCTTGTTTGCCCTTTGTTGTCCTCTTCTGTTAGTGTCCTTTTCCCTGGCTCTCTGCTAGACTTGTCTGTTCACACCTGCTCCCAATCTGTTCATTAGCCTGGTCTTTGTTTCTCTGTTTCTCTCCTACAAACTCCTACATCCGACGCCATTGTCGGATGTAGGAGTTTGCCCTGAAATCGAAGGATTGACAGTTCAAGCCCCGGCTCTGGCTTTCAGTGTCGTTGTGTCCTTGGGCAAGACACTTCACCTGCATCATCTACTGATGGTAGTCAGAGGGCCCAGCAGCTGTGGCTACAATGTAGCTTGCCACCATCAGTGTGTGAGTGTGTGTGTGAATGGGTGAATGACTAAATGTAGTGTACAGTGCTTTGGTCAAGCGCGTTCCTGACTTGAAAAAGCGCTATATAAGTACAGGCCATTTACCATATATGCACCTCCTGCTTAGTCAATGTTGCAGGTTTGTTGTAATTTCTTTTCCCCCTTGTTGTGAGTATTCCTGGTTTTCAATATTCTGCATTTGGGTCCTGTCAAACCTCCACCCAACCTGACAGTCAGGATGATCACGACTTGGAGCAAAAGTCACTGACCTGACAAGACAAGACTCACTTAAACCCTAGAGTTACCCTCACAACAGCTAAAATAATCTGGCGCTGATGGAAGGCAGGCAAACAACATAAAGAGCTGAGGAACCAGGCAGAAAAAATCGGCATTGTACAACCACCTGGCCAATGGGACAGGTGAGCAGGAGCAAATTAAAAAGCCAACCGTCGGAAAGACCATGACACTGACATCAGTGTTTAAGTTTATCAATTTAAATAACTGTGCTTATTTTCTCAAAAACTCAAAACCTTGGTTACACTATTCAAAACAGACAGATTTGAATTAGTTAAAAAATCTTTAATCTCTAACGGTATGCGGCTGCTCGTCAGCTCGAGCGGATAAACCGGATAATCTGTAGAAACAGAAACTCAGGTAAGTGACTAAGAATAAAGGGCTGATGACTACTAAAGCAATAGTAACTGACCCGGTTCAGAGTTCAGTCCGATCACAGAGGGATGTGATGAATCCGAGAAGGAGACGGTCTTCCGCTTGTGTCGGGCACCGCCCCCCCAAGCTCTGGGTGATGAGCGGAGCTGATGACAAACCGATGCCGAGGAGTAACAGTGTTCAGCAGGGAATATCCAAAGCCAAAGTCGTAGCAGAGCCAAGTTCATGGACCAGAAGATCAGAGAGCCGATGAGGTACAGAAGGAGAATCCAAGCCAAGGTAAGTAGCACAGTCCAGGTTCTGTAAGCCAGTAGAAATCCAGGAATCAGTCCAGAACAGAGCACAATAACAGAGCAGACAGGGGCAAAGCAAAGTTTTTTTTTTTTTTTTTTTTTTTTTTTAGATTTTGACATTTTTTGATGTTATATTTATTTGCTCAGCACTGCATGAGTGCTCACAAATCTACTGTTGAGCTTGAGGCAAATAAAAAATACATATAAAAGTATAAAAAGTCTGTCGCCATGGAAAAATAAATCTCTCCACCCCTTATTTTGTGTCTGCAGCTAGTTCTGAGATTAGGTCCTTCGACATTTGCAGCAAGATGTTGCATACCTCCTATCAGTCTGTTGTGGAGAGTGTGATCTCTTTTTCCAACATCTGCTGGGGTAACAGCATCAGAGCAAATGACTTAACAAGATCAACAAGCTGATAAATGCTTGATATGTATTTGTGGCCAAATGATGTCATTTAGGGCTTAAAGGGCCCTCTGCACTGACAGGTGCACAGGACCTAGGTGTTCTTTGACAGAATTTCCACATGGAGCAGCTAGGAAAATTTGTAACTACCTGGATGGATCCACGAGGAAAACATGGCAAGCGAGCATCAGCTCCTACTGCAGAGGATTTGCAAATTATTAGACATCATTTGATTTATTTCATAAACATAACCACTATCAACAGGTTGTGTGAAAACTCAAGCAAAGCAATTACTGTCACTTTCGAACGGTATGAAGAGGCTTTGATAAAGTTGTAAACAGCTGTGTATTTTGCGTCCTTGTGTAGTGTGGTGTTGTCAGCTTGTTCTTTGTGCTAAACATGTCCCTGCGGTGCCGGCCTGAACAGAATTATAAAAGCTGCAGATGTTGTGAAAGGCAGCTCGTTTTTGTGCAGAATGCCCGTGCGGCAAGCATAATGAGCCCTAAAGAAAGATGCCTCTGTTATAAGAATTCGTCTGGAGATAATTTTACAAAGGACTATTCTTAAGATAAAAAATATATATATATATTATTGACAACAGTGAGCATCATCAAAGTGTTAAAGGGTATCTTCGATTAGAGGCTTCACCAGAACCTGTGCAAGACAGACCACTACAGCTGAACTTTTCTAAAGCTATAAACACCCATAACAACTCATTAAAAAAATCCTGAGTTGTTACAGCATATAATTCTATATAAATACAGTAGATTTAACACTTTTATCCATTCATTGAATTATCTATTCAGTAATATTTAACAAAAATTTTTGACACCATGTTTATCCAAAACCTTCTCAAAAAAAGGACAACTAAAAAGATTGTTTCAGAAATATTTTTTTCATGTGAAAAAGGAATAGCAATTTGTAACATCTGTTTCCTATACAATAAATACAACAGTTTACATGCATAGAAGAAGCCAGTTTTTTTTGGCCAAAATGCATCCATAATGTGTATTCAGCAAAAAAATGTGTTTTAATGTTAGTGAAGACAGAAGACTTTGTTGTTTAGAAAACATTGATGATGTCTATCTTCCTTTTTTTTTTAAAAAACAGATGGCATTAACATCTTTCAATTTCTCTAAGATAATGGTTCCTTCAAAAAAAGAAAAAAGAAAGTTTCCGCTAATCAAAGCAAACCTCCTGAGGCTCGGTTGGGCCTCTGTTTGAACTTTAATCAGCCCTTCTATTGATCTGACCTCTGCCTCTCAGTGAGAATGTCTCTTTCATTCCTCCTCTCTAGGCCAAGTCGATGAACCAGTTGGGCGTTGCTGATGAGGGGATTGGAGGACATATTTACCTTTACCTGCATCCGTAAGCTGCACAGAGGCTGCTTTCTCAGAAAGCCACATGAGAGCGCACCCCCTGCACACATGCACCACACAACAGAGCAGTCTTATTCAGTTTGTGTTATGTGTATGCATACATGCCTGTGTGTGTGGTTTTAACAGGGGTGAGCTGATGGAGAAGTAGGGGGCAGGGTGCAGGTATGAAAACGTTTCGCTGTGATTTTTATTTTCCGAAAGGAGATTGATTTAGCTTTTGCAAGTCTTTTTTGTGTCCTGATTCAGTAGGTTGACTAAAGAATTACTACAGGTTATTTTAACTTTTAGGACAGGCTTTGGTTAATCAAAACACTTTGACTATAGATAAAAGAAATGTCAATGAGAGCAGGTTATGGCATAAAAAATATATACAGCAACTTACTAATACACAAGCACCCAAAAAACGAAACAAAACAAAAAAAGAAATTAACAAAGAGGAACCTACTACTAACAATGTAAAATTGGACTGTCATGGTTCTAGAGTAGCTGGGGGATGTTTTGGTCTCTGCTTATTCTCAGCTTTGGGATGTTTACATGCCTGAATAGGTAAATGGGATCTGTCTACTTTTATTACTAGGCTTAAAAATGTTCCTTTTTGATATAGTTTGAGTGGCTCAGGTTATTTATAGCACAAGTTTGTATCTCTGTTTCTTATCTGAGTTTTTTCTCTCCACTGTCGCTACAAGCATGCTTAGTGTGAGGAATTGCCATCAAGTCAATGAGTCGATGCAATCAACTGGTTTTCCTTAGATAGAAAACTTTGAAAAAATTTGACACTATGACTTGGTAAACTGTAAAGTATCTTAAGATGGATCAGCTGAAGCCTTCAGCTGATCCAAAATGCTGCAGCCAGAGTTCTGATGAAAAAAAAAAAAACAGAGTGGCAGAAAAGTAGACCTAAGCCTGGAAGTCTGTTACTTCCAGACTGGACTATTGTAATTCTTTACTATCAGGAAGTCCACAAACTGTAGTTAAAAGCCTTTAGCTGATCCAAAATGCTGCAGCCAAAGTTCTGATGAAAATTAAAAAGAGAGATCATATCTCCCCTATCCTGGCTTCTCTTCATTTGCTTCCTGTTAAATCCAGAATAGAATTTAAAATCCTCCTTCTCACATATAAAGCCTTAAATGGCCAAGCTCCATCTTATATCAGAGATATGATTACTACCAGTTTTAGTCCGTGAGGCAGACATCCTGTCTACTTTTAAGGCTAGGCTTAAAACTTTCCTTTTTGATAAAGCTTATAGTTAGAGTGGCTCAGGTTATCCTGAGCTATCTCTATAGTTATGCTGCTATAGATTTAGACTTCTGGAGGACATAGGGACCCTTTTTCATAATTCTGCTTCATTCTCTCTCTATTCTCCTATTTTGCAGAATCTGTTAGTTCAATCTCTAACGTTCTGCTCTCTCTGCTTTTTCTCAGAGTAGCTTTGCCTCATCTGTTCCTGTTTGGCTATGACACCATCCTGAAGAGAAATATCAGCTGTGCTGCTTCCATCAACACCCTTGTTTATAGATGCTGGAGATCAGCCTGTTTTCCAGTGTATTCCTGTTTCTCTGACTGTGACTGGCTGCATGGCTCTCTTTGTCCTATAGCTGACAAAAATCAGCTATAAAAGGGGACGCCTTTTATAGCTGATTTTTGTATCTCTGCTTCTGTCTCCTTGAACCCCAGAAGCCTGATTCTTCTGGAGGTTTCTTCCCTTTATAAGGGAGTTTTTCCTCTCCACTGTCGCTACAAGCATGCTTAGTGTGAGGGATTGTATTTAAGTCAATAAGTCAATGCAATCAACTGGTTTTCCTTAGATAGAAAACTTTGAATCAATTTGACTGTATGATCTGGTTGAACTGTAAAGTGCCTTGATATGACTTGTGTTGTGAATTGGCGCTATAGAAATAAACTGAATTGAATTGAATAGATGTCATAAGTTGTGAATTGCCCCTATATCGATAAACTGAATTGAAATTGAAATGAGATACCCCAAGGCAGCAACAACTCAGTTCAACAGTCAATCAGATAGGTAAAAGGTTTAAGGAAAACTGTCTGATTGCATCCAGTCATTGAATTTGCAGGAATTGCTCCTCCTTGGTTAACATGTGCAGACAGTAGATATTCACATGTATTGTGTTGACTCTGCACTATCCCTACCAAGCATTGGTTCAGTGTGATGCGTAAACACAGAAAAAATTACACCATTGACAGGTAAAAGCACTGATACATAAATACTTTTATGTTAGAAAAGGTAACGGTAAACTAGCTCTATAGGTGGCTCTGTCTAAGAAAGAAACAATTAAAAAGAATAGCTCTGAGCCAATCTTCAAATCAAAAGTGATTAAAAAGAGCACATACACTTAGTCACACTTTAAGATGAGCCCATAGCTATGTCTAGGAGAGAAAGAGGTCTAAGCAATCAAAAACAGGCCCAACGTTTTCTTCTTTAATCACAGTTGTTAATGGCAGCAGCCCAGATGATATTTATCTCCATGATGGTTTCACAGCCAAACAGGACCAGATCAGATGAAGCTACTATAATGAGAAAAAGCACAAAGAGAATAAGGTTAGGGGTTGAACTAACAAATACTGCAGAATTGGAGAATAGAGATACAATGAAGCAGAATGATGAAAAGTAGTCTTTATGTCCACCAGCAGCCAAAGCTTATAGAAGCAGAAAGTTTAAATGACTGACAAGAAAAAAAATCAAATTTATTTTGCAGGTATCTCAACTGTAAAAGCTTAAATCATTGTCCATTAATTACGGAATATCTTACAAGATCCACATAGATGATAAAATGATTGATTCATTGTAATTCTTGATGCGGCTCAGAGTTTATAGCAGAGCATGTAAATCTAATGAAATAGGTATAGACAAATGTGGTAGGTAGATATATATAAAAGCTTAAATACTTTGGGTTCACTGAGCTCTTTCACATGATGAATTGTGAATGGCTACTAAGAGTAATTAAGGTGGGTGAGGTCGGGCTGCAGCCTGTTGAAGCTGTGTTCGCTCATGTCTTTTAACCAACTTCTACTGAACCCCACCCTGAACAGGCACAAAGGCCCCCTGTATAACTCCCCCCTGCACATATGTGAGAGCACTCTTAGGGCTTTGGTGATCTGCAGCAGATTCTATAGCTGGTAGGAAAATGTGCGAGGCAACCGCTTAGATTTAACCTACTGTACACAGAACTGACCAAATATATTCCCTTCTTTTTGTCACAATTTGTCTGAATTAAGAAAAGGCTACTACTGATAGAGTCAGAAGACTTTTAATAATTTGCTTTAAAATGTTTATTTTACTTTTTAAATCAAAAATGGTACAAGACTTAAAGTTGATAACTGTTCAAAAAGGCGTTGAATATTTTCTTTTAGCTTTTTAGCTCTAAAATCACTTAATCTATCTATCTTTGTGCAAGAAAGTCCTGCACAACGAGGCCCTAGCCTGCTGCAACCTGTGCTTATTTAAGTGATCCTGGAAACAGTCATCAAGTGGTAGACCTCTGTCTATATGACTCAATCAGAATGCCTCAAATAGATAAAGATACTTCAACCATGGTGGAAGTGTGTGTTTAATTGCCATAAAAAAACTACTATATGCATAGTGCTGGCAGTAAGGAAGGAGCTAGAACCAGGAAGCAGTATGCTTCCTAGCGGTAATGCAATTAGCAGGGGGAGCTTCGGAGGTTCCTAGCCAACTCAAGGGGCGATACAATGGCCCTCAATCTTCTGCATGACAGAACATATAAGCACAGCCATAGTATTTAACAAAAATGCATTATCTCATGACACATGAGAAACATGCTAATGTAACCATCTTCATACGTTTTAGCTTTTATAAGGGAGAGCTTCAGCCATTTGCAATGGTTGTGTAGCTTTGTTTCCTTGTAGTATTTTAACAGAACCCTGTAGTCCTTTTAAGACCAGTATCATTCACCCCAGTTTGAGGTATTCTAATTAAGAATATAGTTGGATTGTTTAAAGCTCCATTATTATGTTACATTGACTCCTGTTCTGTATTATTCTAAACCTCATAATTATATTAAGGGTCATGATCGCTTGTTATTTTTGACATTAATGACTTTGGTGTAATTCTACACTCATAACTTCCTAAATATTAATATTTTATTTCATTCAGTCTTTAGTTAGTTTTATCTGTTATTGTGTCTTTGTGTTTTTCTCTAACCACTGCCTCCCTAATCAGCCTCTTTTCCCCCCATGTTTATAAGTTTTAACCTTCATTATGCTTTATTCATTATTTTCATTCACCCCTCATGGGTTTTTCGTTCAATGATGCCATGCTGTATTGCACCAGTGCTGTGGATTATTTTTCAAAGCAATATACCTACAGTTCAATTCAGGTTATTTCTATAGCGCCAATTCACAACATGTCATCTCAAGGCACTTTACAGTTCACCAGATAATACAGTCAAATTGATTCAAAGTTTTCTATCTAAGGAAAACCATTTAATTGCCTCGAATCATTGACTCCGAAGGCAATCCCTCACGCATGCTTGCAGCGAAAGTGGAGAGGAAAAACCCCCTTTTAACAGGAAGAAACCTACAGCAGGACCAGGCTCAGTGTGGCTGAACATCTGATGTGGCCGACTGGGGTTCAAGGAGACAGAAGGAAATGCACAACCAGGCAGACGAGCTCCGAGCCAGCTCTCATGTCAGAGAATGAAGAGAGCACATCCAGTCAGTCAAAGTCAGAGAAACAAGACTACACTGAAAAACAGGCTAATCTCCAAGATCTATAAACAAAGGTGTTGATGGCAGCAGCACAGCTGATATTTCTCTCCAGGATCAAGTCCAGCCAAAAACGAACAGACCAGATGAAGCTACTCTTACCCAATTTACACTACCATTGAAAAAGCGTGCCGAGACCGGTCCGAGCACGGTAACTGAGATAACTTATCGTGTGTAGATGGAAAGCAAAGTGAACTGAACCGAGCTAGACACAACCGGACCACGCTAACTGCAGACTAGTTCCAGAGGTGGGCTCGGCTCAGTTTTTCCCTGGCTCGGTTTTCTGATAACAAGAGAGCATGAGCAGAACGCATCATCTCCGTCTGGCTGCACATCCCGATTAGCATAACTTTCTGAATGGCGCCGCCATTTTGATTTGCTTGATTTCCTCCTTCTTCGTCTTCTTCTTCTTGTGTTTTATGGTGGTTGGCAAACAACTTTTGGTACATTACCGCCACCAACTTCTTGATTTCCTCCTTCAATACTGGCAGTAATACCGCAGATCGTCACTAGGAGGCCAGGAGTCGAGGAACCGCGATAGCGTGATGTGTAAACGGTCGTCAGAACCAAGCTCGGCCTGGTTAACTGATCAGAGCTTGGACCGGTCTCGGCATGGATCGGTTTTTCAAGGATAGTTTAAATGGGGTATATGAGAAAAAGCAGAGAGAGCATAACGTTAGATATTGAACTAACAGATTCTGCAGAGTTGGAGAATAGAGATAGGAGGAAGCAGAATGATGAAAAGGGGTCCCTATGTCCTCCAGCAGTCTAAGCCTATAGAAGCATAACTATAGAGATAGCTCGAAATAAACTGAGACATTTTAACTATCAGCTTTATTAAAAGGGGACGTTTTAAGCCTATCTTTAAAAGCAGACAGGGTGTCTCATGGACTAAAACTGGAAGTTGGTTCCACAGGAGAGGAGCCTGATAACTAAAAGATCTGTCTCCCATTCTATTTTTAGAAATTCTAGGAACCGCCTAGTAAACCTGCAGATTGAGAGCGAAGTGCTCTGTTACGGACATAAGGAACAAAAAGATGGAGCTTGGCCATTTAAGGCTTTATATCTGAGGAGGAGGATTTTAAATTCTATTCCTCTTTAGCAGGAAACCAGTGAAGAGAAGCTACGATAGGAGAGATAGTTGTGACCCAGTTCTCACACCCTGTTGTCCCTCAAATTTAGATTTCTGTTGATGAGTCTTAGTACAGATCGTCCCCCAATGATTTTTCACCCACCCACATCCCCTTTATAACCTCCATGTATCCTTCAGCTAAGCTAGCAGCTAAGTGGATTTCATGGAGGTAGTAACATAAAATTATCTCTTTTTATAGTTTTAAATACATATTTAACAGTAAGTTAGTAAAAACAGGTCAGGTCCCAACATTGTTGTTGTAACATGACATAACCTAAGGTGTCCCTATTCACAAGTTTGAAAACTTGTGATCTGAGCATTCTTACTCTAATATTCACTTCTACCAAGTACACCCTCTATGAGGGGGATAGTGTGTAGTGTGGGGGTTGGGACAGGCCCTTAGAGGGTCTTAATGGCCCCGTCATTTGCATATTTTGCTTGATTGAGCAAGTTTAATGATTGCTCAGGACTAGCTTAATTTTGATGAACATTTGCAAAGTACATAAATAAATTAACCCACTGCTCTAAATTTACATACATTTACAAGGTTTTGTTGCTGTAGCTGTCAGCTAAAACTCGGACAGATTTATTTTGTCATGATGTATATACAAGTGTAGCTGTGCTTCCCCTCTAGATGCCGAAGATTGCCTGGGAACAGTCTCAGAGGAGTTTTCATTCACGCAGAGCTCTTTGTTTCTATTGGTAGTGCATCAGCCCCCCCCCAGGCCAACAACACCGTCCGGTACTGCTGGACGCGGCCAAGACCCCGTCAGAAAGATCCAATCCAATCCAATCCACTTTATTTATATAGCACGATTTAAATAAACACAAGGTTTCCAAAGTGCTGCACAAAAAAGATAAAATAACTAAAATAAATAAAAGTAAATAAAATAAAATAAAAGCACGATGGCGCAGCAGTTACATATCTTGAGTCGGAGATTATCCATTTATTTTTCCAATGAGTGGATGTTGCAGAGCAGGATACAACACATATTAACCTTTAGCTACAGATGTACAAAATGCAGAAAAATAAATGAAAATAAGATGCACCTAAAAATCATAGATCATCATTAAAAAGGTCATAGATCAAAGTTGATGATAGTCACAGAAGACAATTTAAAAGAACAAGTAAGAATTTTTTATGATTGTTTGGACTCTCTTGTATTTACTTGTAGGTCCACTGACCCCTGTATCTCACTATCTAATCAGTTCATTCTCCTGCTTTTCTCTTTTTTTCTAGCATGTCTTCCTCAGTGACTCGGAACTGGCTCTCCCACGGGAGCTCCTCCTTCACTTAATTGGTCTCAGCTTATTTCATTCACCTTCTTTTTGAACCTCACTTTTTCCTCCTTGTTCCATGTGTAACTTTGTAGTTTTTTCCCCACTTTATTACCATCTAATAGAGACATCACTTGGCTTGGGATAGTGACTGTATTCTTCCTCCTTTCAAACTATATTTTGCATCTTTTTAACATGAAAGAGGGGTGATTATTTCAGTTGGACATGTCATTTAAATGCAATAACAAACAGGATTCCAGAATTTTCTTCATTCATTCTTCGTAATATTGCAAACATTTCAAAATATCTTGTTCAGGGTTTGATATAGAGAAACATCTTAATGCAATGCCCTTCTACGCTGGTCCATTTTAAATATTTACACCAAGACATGAAGAAAGTGCAGATAAAAGCTGGAGTTCTGATGAAATTAAAAAGACAGATCACATTTCACATATTTTACCCTTCATTCATCGGCTTCTTGTTAAAGTTAAAGTCTAGTCAGCAAGGAATAATCAATGGATCATTATCTTTACCTAAAGTTAATACGTTCACAGTGATTTAATTAATTCAATGTTAATCAGTAAAAACATTAAAACCATTTTTTTTCGTCGCAATAACTGAGTCTGGGAGTGGCCATTTTTGCCCAAATATAGTAACAACTCACTCCTGCCATCTTGCGGCGATGACGTCATGGTGTGGTAAGCCTAGCGCCATTCTCCCCGCTTTACAAGCAAAATCAATGGGAACTACTACTGTAGACACATCTGCAAACAACAACAATTATTGAAGATTTCCAGAGGACTTCACCATTGAAATTCACCAGAGCTATAGTTAATCTGACAATGTCCATGTGCATGGCAGCTGGATGTTGGAATACATTGGGTAAAAGTGAAAAAAAAGTTATTTCACCTTTTTTATTCCTGATCCTCCACGGATGGATTCCTCGTTGGATTGCCAACTTAAAGAGGGAGGGTTTGCCATCGAACATCTGCCAAGAGAAAAAACACGTAATATGTAGCCAACATTTGGAAGGAGAATGTTTTCAAGATGACTTGGATGTGACAAACACCAGATACAGCACTGGGACTTGATCAACAGCCGATCCCGCACCGTGACGCCACAAACAGTAGTGTTCTTTGACAAACATGGATGCCTCCAGTAAAACACATTCAAATGAAAATGACTCTTAATTAAAACATTTATTGAAAAGTATGTAATAATTTCATACTTAAAGTACTTTTAGAAGCTTGCATTCTGAATGTGATCGGACTATTCCTTTATATGTATTGCAACATGTTTGTTTAAATATAGCTCTCCCAAATTTTAGTGGTGAAGTCTGAAGCCTGAATTTCCTCTGGAAATCTTCAATAATTGTTGTTGATTGCAGATGTGTCTAGTAGTTCCCATTGATTTTGCTTGTAAAGCGGGGAGAATGGCGCTAGGCTTACCGCACTGTGACGTCACTGGCCGAGTGAGGTGTTACTGAGGTGATACTATTTGGGCAAAAATGGCCGCTCCCAGACTCAGTGATCATTATGAAAATTATTTTCTACTTTTTTTTTTTTACTGATTAACACTAAATTAATAAAATCACCACAAATGTATTAGTTTTAGGTATAAATAATGATCCATTGATTATTCCTTGCTGACTGTTGAATGTTGATAGAACTTAAAACAAAAGTCTTATCATTTGCCAAATACAATTCCAATGTTCCAATGACTTTCATGGCATAATGTTTGAATGCTTGAACTTATTTAATTTTTTTTATGAATACTTTATAAGCTTTTGAACTTCTCGCTGGTCTGCATGAAGAACAAGTAACAAATTCCCATAAAGTCCTAATCAGTTTTTGACAGAAACTGGAATCCTTCCTCAAAAAAGAAAATGATGTCCCAAAGTCAAATTTCAGCACCTATTACGTTTGCGTGCGTAGTTGTTTTTCTGTCATAAAGCTAACTGCAGGTACTTTAGTCTCTAAGCTCTCCTTGTCTTGTTATTTGAAGCACATTCTTTGAAAATATTAATCTTCCTTTCAGCTCCTCCAGTAATCATTACACCTTAAACACACATCAAACACACAGTTCCAGGTTCTACAATGATGGGACTGTTTGGTGAAAAACACACACAAGTCACATCAAGTAACATGGGCACTTAAATAGAGTCGGCTATTACCCTGTCACAGTCATCAGCTGCTTTGGAAGATTCCTGGATTCCTGCGTCTGTTGTGAAATATTACCCACATCATGTGGTTTATCCGTAAGGAGACACCCGAGAACTGTTCCTCATCAGTCTAATGACACGGCTCAAACATAAACCACACATGGGCTCAGTCTGGGAGACAATTAGACAACTCCTAGACTGATGGAGCTGCACACACTGTGAAGCAAGAAAGGCCGCTCTTCCCCAGATGGACGCCTATCAGACAACTGCTGGATGGGGTACAGCTGTAGAAGAGAGAAACCCTACTGATGCACAATAATTGGCTGATAGAAGGAGAAATATGTAATCCACTCTCTTTTAGGTTGTCTTTCTACTTTCCGTAATTGTATTTTTCAGTGTCTGGCAGTCACTGCCAAACTTTCTTATATGTCTGTCGTTATTACTAGCTGAAGTTAGTACTGTATTTGCTATATCTGAAATGTTTTTCTAAAACAGGGGTCCTTAACATATTCAATTCAATTCACAGGCCAAGGACCCCGAAACTGATGGAGAGACAGAGTGGAGACTCCTAATTATATACTGTATAGAGTTGCGCCAATGCCATTTTTGCCAGGTATCGGTATCAGGGCACAAGCAGGTGTTATTAAAGTATTTCTGATTCTGATTCTGCAGTATTGGCCGAAACAAAACACCTGATGCCTGGCTGTGCAGTATGTGTATATATGAAATTCTGCATACCACTTGGATGTAAAATAATTGCCATCGTGGCTTTGTCAAGCTGCTGCCTACATTTGTGAAGCAGGAAAAAGACTAATACAAAGTGAATACAGTAGAACTTTTTATTGCCTACCTGGAATGGGTGACAATAGTTAAATAAACTTTTGGCTCTCTAAATGGTATCGGTGCCCTATTTGTTGGTACTCGCCCATACCGATACCACCATTTTAGTTCAGTATCAGGGCCCTGCCCCAATACTGGTATCGGTATAGGTGCAACACTAATTATATATATTGTTAGAAATTGTGTTATATCAAACTGGTTCTATAGTCACTCTATTACATATGGACTAATGTAATGAAAGTAATTTTTCCCTGAGATTATTAAAGTATTTCTGATTCCTGGTTGATGGGACAGGTGTGAATAAAACAGTGCCCAGCTCTAAAGAGCTCCTGTGTGTTGCTGAATGTGAGCATTGATGACTGAAAGATATCTTCTGCCTCCATTTATCTGTTTACTACAGTGTGTTGAATTCATGTTAATGTGTATTTAAAGACATTTCAATTAGTGGAAAAAATTGCAGGGGGAATATAAAAAAAACTCTAATCAACCAAATCTTTCACGACTCCCATGCAGTACCTCCATAGACCCCCTAGGGGTTGCGGACCCCCTATTGAAGACCTCCGTTCTAAAGAGTTGTATTTACCTATTTAATTGCAGAACAGGATGCTTCAAATCAGATTTGTTTGTAGGGTTATGCTTTCCGCTTTTAACAACTGTGGTGTGTCTAACCCCTTGCTCACACTGGCTCCGGTGCGGTTACCGAGCCGACGGAGACCGCAACTCCCGCACACCCCCTCTCACACCACCCTTTTGACTACGGTGCGGTGCGGCTCTGCAGCTCCGGCAACAGGTCCGGAGATTTAACTCGCGAGAACAGAAGTTCACTTGAGTTCACGTAACTTCACGCGATAACACGGCCCAAATAAGGATATTTGCGAGAGCTTGTTGAAGAGGGCTTTCTTGCTGAATTTTCTGCAGCGCCGGAGTGTCTCGGTAACCGCAGCCGGACAGCTCAGCAGCCGGTGAGAGAGGTTTAGGTCTTTTTAATGACTTGGAATCACTGCGCCCCGGCTCACACCAAATCCGGTCTTACCGGATTTGGTGTGAGCCGGGGGTGAGTGTGGTTACAGTCAACAAAGCAAACACTTGTAAAGGTTAACCTTATTTCAGCCTCTTTTCTTTTAGGGCCTCTGTTTGATCAGGAAAACCCATGTTGGGAACAAAGAATTATCAAAATCCAGACATATTTATAAAAAGCTTTTGAGGATTATGTTGATGTAACTTTTAACCCCTAACAACCACATCCATGTTCTGTTTCTTCTTGTAAGTTCTTAGATTTATGAAACCTTTATTACTCTGAGCCAGAAGGATGTGAGACATTTTTTTACACCTGTATGGAAAAGGTAAGTAATGACAGGGCTCTTGTATCCCCCCCCCATCATTTCACCCTTTCATCTCTATCTCTTGCTTTGCAGCACATTACCATTTTCAACCTGTGAATTTCTCTTGGTTCTTGATCATCTGAAGCCCTCAGTTTGCTTGTTGATGCTGTTCCATATAAACTATTTAAAGAGCTTATTTTTGTTGTTGGCTGTTATCTATAGCGGTCAGGTCTGAACTCCTATGGAACCAACAGTAAACAGCACATCAACTGACTAAAAAAATATCCCTTTGATTAATTTGTCATAGTAGCTTCGCCTCGTCTGTTCCTACTTGACTGTGACACCAACTCCATATTGGAGATCTGTGACTGGCTGGATGTGCTCTTTTCATCTTCTGACATTGGAGCTGACTCAGCCCTCCTGTGCCTGGCTGTGTGTTTCCTGGGCAGGGCTGCCCTTTAAAATTGCCTTTTGTATCTCTGCTTATGTCTCCTTAAAACCCAGTCAGCCTCTGCAGATGGCCGCTCACACTAAGTCTGATTCTGCTTGACATTTTTTCTGTTAAAAGGGAGTTTTTTCACTCCACTGTCGCTGCAAGCATGCTTGGTGCGAGGGAAGAGTTAATGCGTTGATGCAATCAACTGGTTTTGCTTAGGAAGAAAACCTTGAACCAATCTGATTGTATGATCTGGTTGAATTGTATCTGTAAAATGCTTTGAGATGACAGGTGTTGTGAATTGGCGCTATATAAATAAACTGAATTGTGTTGAATTGAAATAGTTTTTTTAAATATTTCAAATAAAATGTGAGTTTTTTTACATTTTTTTACATTGATATTTTATTTTAAAATTAATTAATTAATTGATTAAGATCTTTTTCAAAGTTTAATTTCTGCATGGAATATTTTTTCTTTCCACATTTCCTTTAACAAACGTGTTCTTTGCTTAATGGAACTAAATGTAATCCACATCTGAAGATACCGTCATTACAGTCTTCTGAGGAGGATACTCATGGTGGTCGTCATTTCGAAAGAAACTTCTTTTTGAAATAATCTCCAGAGCTTCTAGGGAAATTCCTAAACCTTCTTAAAGACATTTGTTGAGCTTCTTTAAGAAATTTGCTCTGATGCTGATACCCCAGCAGATGATGGAGGAAGAGATCACACTCTCCATAACAGACTGATAGAAGATATGCAGCATCTTGTTGCAAACGCTGAAACATTCTTCCTCCTCTCCTCATTCCCCCACTAAGAGGCTATCATGGTTTTGTCAAAGTTTTATCTTTGAGTTTTCATTGATTTTATTTCTATTTTATTTTATTCTAGTCATTTTTGATTGTATTTCGTAGGTATTTCTTGTTTGCCCTCTGTTGCCCTGTCAGCTCTCCTTTTCTCTAGTTCCCTTCTAGACTCCTCTGTATCACGTGTTCCCAATCAGCTGATTAAGCCGAGCATACAATGTACGTTTTTTTTCCCCTTTTCAGGCCGATTCCCCAGTCGTGCGAGAATTTTGCAGATCGGGCCAAATTTCAGCCTGATCGTGCGTCACAACCACCTCCCAATCAGGAATCGTAAGGTCTGGAGAAAATCAAATGTGTTTAAAATTCAATCGGCCATCGTAAGGTGGACGTGGGCAAATCGCTCAGTGTGCAAAAAAGGATTCTTCTTCCTCTCAGACGACAACACAGAAGCATGGCAGGGGCATGAGTGAAATGGAGTTCCCTCTGTAAAATTGACAGACCGTAGAAGCCATGTTTGCTCAGCCATTTCTTTGTCCAAATACGTCGTTGCCGTTTCTTTTTAGGGCTTTCACCACACAAAATTGCACAAATTACCAAGCGTTTCACTTTATTGAGCTTCATATTCCTTTTCTACTGATTTGGCTTCCAGATAGTCGAGTCCGAGTGCCATCTCACTGCGGAGCTGAGTTCCATGTGGTTTTTAGACAAGCAGTCTTAGCAGGTATATCATATCAGAGCGTTGGGTCGCACAGTGTGAGAACATAGATTGTGAGATGTGAACTTACTCTGTACGACGAAACCCCAGGGTTTCGTCGTACAGTGAGTTCATATTGGATTGAGTGTGAGGCCCAATTAAAGTTCAGATCAAAATGTGAATTTGTGGCATAGCTTAAAATCTACGCTCACAGACACTCAATCCAATATGACAGAATTTATGATACAACACCTAAGATACACAAGACCAGGGGTAGCCATACACCTTTAGCCAATATATGGCCACCCCTGTGGCCACCCCTACCATTTTTTTCCTCTACTTCAGACGGCGGGAGCAGTAATACTCTCAAGTGGAATATTCTGATGGCGGTTTCTTCCTGTTAAAATTGAGTTTTTCCTCTCCACTGTCGCTACAAGCATGCATAGTGTGAGGGAATGCCTTCAAGTCAATGAGCTGATGGAATCAACTGGTTTTCCTTAGATAGAAATCTTGAATCAATTTGACTGATGATTGTCAAATTGACCTTGATATGACATGTCTTGTAAATTGGCGCTATATAAATAAACTGAACTGAATTGAATTATGCACATCAATACACTAACATTAAAGGTGATAAGTACAGAATTCATGCTCTTTTCAGAACTAGATTTTGTTATATGGGATAAAGAGAATATGATGTAATGACGTAAAATCAAGGGCCAAATGTAAAAAAAAACTGCATCTCCCTTTAAGCAGTCACTGGCAGTCTAGGTGGCATGTGGGCAATGAAATGGAATAATGTAAACAGATGCAAAACCCTTCATGCACCACAACATATATTTGCAAAATATTCTAACATAAATTTGTCAAATATAAGAGGAACATCCTAGTTTGGTTTAAAGAAAACATTTTAGTTTTATTATAATTAAGCATGTTGCAAGGATTACACAGTTTGAAGAAATATAAAATTAGACCACATGTCAAGGTCACAAGGTTGTGAATGACAAGGAAGGGCTATATATACTGCATGCATCATTAAGGTAGTTAACATTGTATCACATCCGGAGCCCTTTGAGTAATTTACTATCGCAGGGAGGTGCTTTAGCCGCAGAGAAAGTGTTGGGGCCGCACGCTGAATTTAGGAGCCGCTATCACAGATTAGAAGTCTGAGCCTGCCTGGCCACCCTTTTACCATTTATTATTATTTTCTGGCTAGGGCCCTGACTGGTCGGTATATTCATTCTGTAGACTGAAGGTTGAGATGTATCAGTGTTTACTTAAAAAATTATTCAAATTCTTTACATAAAATGTTAAACCGAGTTGCTGTCATGAGTTTTGAGGGGTGATGGGGACATGGTGGGATGGGATGGGTAGGACTGCAGTGAAGTTAGTTTCAAGTTGGATATTCGATATTCGTGCTCCGCGGGCCAAGTGCTAATTCATGTTTTTATATTACATAAATTACATTTTATTGAATTTTAAAGCTATAATCAATATTTAAACAATTTAAATATTAAATAATAAAATCTTTTCTTCAATAGCTCCCAGGTCATGTGACCTGTTGACCCAAAATCAGCATGAAATTGTTCTACTAGTCTCTGCAGATGGGGCACACTCATTTGTTTATAATTTTAACTCATTTTTTATTTTTTACCAATTTTTTTAGTTAAAATTTAGTATTTTTCGTCAATAGCTCCCAGGTCATGTGACCTATTGATCCAAAATCAGTGTGAAATTGTTCTACTAGTCTCTGCAGATAGAGCACACTCATTTGTTTTTCATTTTAACTCTTTTTTTTATTTTTTTACCAACTTTTTTTGTTAAAATTGAGAATTTTTCTTCAATAGCTCCCAGGTCATGTGACCTATTGATCCAAAATCAGTGTGAAATTGTTCTACTAGTCTCTGTAGATGGGGCATACTCATTTGTTTTTCATTTTAACTCATTTTTTATTTTTTACCAATTTTTTTAGTTAAAATTGAGTATTTTTGGTCAATAGCTCCCATGTCATGTGACCTTTTGACGTAAAATCACTTGGAAATTGTTCTACTAGTCTCTGTAGATGAGGCACACTCATTTGTTTTTCATTTTAACTCGTTTTTTATTTTTTACTAATTTTTCTATTTAAAATTGAGTATTTCTCGTCAATAGCTCCCAGGTCATGTGACCTATTGACGCAAAATCACTTGGAAATTGTTCTACTAGTCTCTGTAGATGGGGCACACTCATTTGTTTTTCATTTTAACTCTTTTTTTATTTTTTACCATTTTTTTTAGTTAAAATGGAGTATTTTTCGTCAATAGCTCCCAGGTCATGTGACCTATTGACCCAAAATCAGTGTGAAATTGTTCTACTAGTCTCTGTAGATGGGGCACACTCATTTGTTTTTCATTTTAACTCATTTTTTTATTTTTTACCAATTTTTTCAGTTAAAATTGAGTATTTTTGGTCAATAGCTCCCATGTCATGTGACCTATTGACGTAAAATCACTTGGAAATTGTTCTACTAGTCTCTGTAGATGAGGCACACTCATTTGTTTTTCATTTTAACTCTTTTTTTATTTTTTACCAATTTTTTTAGTTAAAATTTAGTATTTCTCGTCAATAGCTCCCATGTCATGTGACCTATTGACGTAAAATCACTTGGAAATTGTTCTACTAGTCTCTGTAGATGAGGCACACTCATTTGTTTTTCATTTTAACTCTTTTTTTTATTTTTTTTACCAATTTTTCTAGTTAAAATTTAGTATTTTTCATCAATAGCTCCCAGGTCATGTGACCTATTGACGTAAAATCACTTGGAAATTGTTCTACTAGTTTCTGTAGATGGGGCACACTCATTTGTTTTTCATTTGAACCCTTTTTAATTTTTTACCAATTTTTTAGTTAAAATTTAGTATTTCTCGTCAATAGCTCCCAGGTCATGTGACCTATTGACCCAAAATCAGTGTGAAATTGTTCTACTAGTCTCTGTAGATGGGGCACACTCATTTGTTTTTCATTCTAACTCATTTTTTATTTTTTACCAATTTTTTTAGTTAAAATTGAGTATTTTTGGTCAATAGCTCCCAGGTCATGTGACCTATTGACCCAAAATCAGTGTGAAATTGTTCTACTAGTCTCTGTAGATGGGGCACACTCATTTGTTTTTCATTCTAACTCTTTTTTTATTTTTTACCAATTTTTTTAGTTAAAATTGAGTATTTTTGGTCAATAGCTCCCAGGTCATGTGACCTATTGACCCAAAATCAGTGTGAAATTGTTCTACTAGTCTCTGTAGATGGTGCACACTCATTTGTTTTTCATTCTAACTCATTTTTTTTTTTTTACCAATTTTTTTAGTTAAAATTGAGTATTTTTGGTCAATAGCTCCCAGGTCATGTGACCTATTGACGCAAAATCACTTGGAAATTGTTCTACTAGTCTCTGTAGATGGGGCACACTCATTTGTTTTTCATTTTAACTCTTTTTTTTATTTTTTACCATTTTTTTTAGTTAAAATTGAGTATTTTTCGTCAATAGCTCCCAGATCATGTGACCTATTGACCCAAAATCAGTGTGAAATTGTTCTACTAGTCTCTGCAGATGGGGCACACTCATTTGTTTATAATTTTAACTCATTTTTTATTTTTTAGCATTTTTTTTTTTGTTAAAATTTAGTATTTCTCGTCAATAGCTCCCATGTCATGTGACCTATTGACGTAAAATCACTTGGAAATTGTTCTACTAGTCTCTGTAGATGAGGCACACTCATTTGTTTTTCATTTTAACTCTTTTTTTTATTTTTTTTTACCAATTTTTCTAGTTAAAATTTAGTATTTTTCATCAATAGCTCCCAGGTCATGTGACCTATTGACGTAAAATCACTTGGAAATTGTTCTACTAGTTTCTGTAGATGGGGCACACTCATTTGTTTTTCATTTGAACCCTTTTTAATTTTTTACCAATTTTTTAGTTAAAATTTAGTATTTCTCGTCAATAGCTCCCAGGTCATGTGACCTATTGACCCAAAATCAGTGTGAAATTGTTCTACTAGTCTCTGTAGATGGGGCACACTCATTTGTTTTTCATTCTAACTCATTTTTTATTTTTTACCAATTTTTTTAGTTAAAATTGAGTATTTTTGGTCAATAGCTCCCAGGTCATGTGACCTATTGACGCAAAATCACTTGGAAATTGTTCTACTAGTCTCTGTAGATGGGGCACACTCATTTGATTTTCATTTTAACTCGTTTTTTATTTTTTACTAATTTTTTTAGTTAAAATTGAGTATTTCTCGTCAATAGCTCCCATGTCATGTGACCTATTGACGTAAAATCACTTGGAAATTGTTCTACTAGTCTCTGTAGATGAGGCACACTCATTTGTTTTTCATTTTAACTCATTTTTTATTTTTTACCATTTTTTTTTTGTTAAAATTTAGTATTTCTCGTCAATAGCTCCCATGTCATGTGACCTATTGACGTAAAATCACTTGGAAATTGTTCTACTAGTCTCTGTAGATGAGGCACACTCATTTGTTTTTCATTTTAACTCTTTTTTTTATTTTTTTTACCAATTTTTTTAGTTAAAATTGAGTATTTCTCGTCAATAGCTCCCATGTCATGTGACCTATTGACGTAAAATCACTTGGAAATTGTTCTACTAGTCTCTGTAGATGAGGCACACTCATTTGTTTTTCATTTTAACTCTTTTTTTATTTTTTACCAATTTTTTTAGTTAAAATTGAGTATTTCTCGTCAATAGCTCCCACGTCATGGGACTATTGACGCAAAATCACTTGGAAATTGTTCTACTAGTCTCTGTTGACGGGGCACACTCATTTGTTTTTCATTTTAACTCTTTTTTTATTTTTTACCATTTTTTTAGTTAAAATGGAGTATTTTTCATCAATAGCTGCCAGGTCATGTGACCTATTGACCCAAAATCAGTGTGAAATTGTTCTACTAGTCTCTGTAGATGGGGCACACTCATTTGTTTTTCATTCTAACTCTTTTTTTATTTTTTACCAATTTTTTTAGTTAAAATTGAGTATTTTTGGTCAATAGCTCCCAGGTCATGTGACCTATTGACCCAAAATCAGTGTGAAATTGTTCTACTAGTCTCTGTAGATGGTGCACACTCATTTGTTTTTCATTCTAACTCATTTTTTTTTTTTTACCAATTTTTTTAGTTAAAATTGAGTATTTTTGGTCAATAGCTCCCAGGTCATGTGACCTATTGACGCAAAATCACTTGGAAATTGTTCTACTAGTCTCTGTAGATGGGGCACACTCATTTGTTTTTCATTTTAACTCTTTTTTTTATTTTTTACCATTTTTTTTAGTTAAAATTGAGTATTTTTCGTCAATAGCTCCCAGATCATGTGACCTATTGACCCAAAATCAGTGTGAAATTGTTCTACTAGTCTCTGCAGATGGGGCACACTCATTTGTTTATAATTTTAACTCATTTTTTATTTTTTAGCATTTTTTTTTTTGTTAAAATTTAGTATTTCTCGTCAATAGCTCCCATGTCATGTGACCTATTGACGTAAAATCACTTGGAAATTGTTCTACTAGTCTCTGTAGATGAGGCACACTCATTTGTTTTTCATTTTAACTCTTTTTTTTATTTTTTTTACCAATTTTTCTAGTTAAAATTTAGTATTTTTCATCAATAGCTCCCAGGTCATGTGACCTATTGACGTAAAATCACTTGGAAATTGTTCTACTAGTTTCTGTAGATGGGGCACACTCATTTGTTTTTCATTTGAACCCTTTTTAATTTTTTACCAATTTTTTAGTTAAAATTTAGTATTTCTCGTCAATAGCTCCCAGGTCATGTGACCTATTGACCCAAAATCAGTGTGAAATTGTTCTACTAGTCTCTGTAGATGGGGCACACTCATTTGTTTTTCATTCTAACTCATTTTTTATTTTTTACCAATTTTTTTAGTTAAAATTGAGTATTTTTGGTCAATAGCTCCCAGGTCATGTGACCTATTGACGCAAAATCACTTGGAAATTGTTCTACTAGTCTCTGTAGATGGGGCACACTCATTTGATTTTCATTTTAACTCGTTTTTTATTTTTTACTAATTTTTTTAGTTAAAATTGAGTATTTCTCGTCAATAGCTCCCATGTCATGTGACCTATTGACGTAAAATCACTTGGAAATTGTTCTACTAGTCTCTGTAGATGAGGCACACTCATTTGTTTTTCATTTTAACTCATTTTTTATTTTTTACCATTTTTTTTTTGTTAAAATTTAGTATTTCTCGTCAATAGCTCCCATGTCATGTGACCTATTGACGTAAAATCACTTGGAAATTGTTCTACTAGTCTCTGTAGATGAGGCACACTCATTTGTTTTTCATTTTAACTCTTTTTTTTATTTTTTTTTACCAATTTTTCTAGTTAAAATTTAGTATTTTTCATCAATAGCTCCCAGGTCATGTGACCTATTGACGTAAAATCACTTGGAAATTGTTCTACTAGTCTCTGTAGATGGGGCACACTCATTTGTTTTTCATTTGAACCCTTTTTAATTTTTTACCAATTTTTTAGTTAAAATTTAGTATTTCTCGTCAATAGCTCCCAGGTCATGTGACCTATTGACCCAAAATCAGTGTGAAATTGTTCTACTAGTCTCTGTAGATGGGGCACACTCATTTGTTTTTCATTCTAACTCATTTTTTATTTTTTACCAATTTTTTTAGTTAAAATTGAGTATTTTTGGTCAATAGCTCCCAGGTCATGTGACCTATTGACGCAAAATCACTTGGAAATTGTTCTACTAGTCTCTGTAGATGGGGCACACTCATTTGATTTTCATTTTAACTCGTTTTTTATTTTTTACTAATTTTTTTAGTTAAAATTGAGTATTTCTCGTCAATAGCTCCCATGTCATGTGACCTATTGACGTAAAATCACTTGGAAATTGTTCTACTAGTCTCTGTAGATGAGGCACACTCATTTGTTTTTCATTTTAACTCTTTTTTTATTTTTTACCATTTTTTTAGTTAAAATGGAGTATTTTTCGTCAATAGCTCCCAGGTCATGTGACCTATTGACCCAAAATCAGTGTGAAATTGTTCTACTAGTCTCTGTAGATGGGGCACACTCATTTGTTTTTCATTCTAACTCTTTTTTTATTTTTTACCAATTTTTTTAGTTAAAATTGAGTATTTTTGGTCAATAGCTCCCAGGTCATGTGACCTAAGGACGTCAAATCACTTGGAAATTGTTCTACTAGTCTCTGTAGATGGGGCACACTCATTTGTTTTTCATTTGAACCCTTTTTAATTTTTTACCAATTTTTTAGTTAAAATTTAGTATTTCTCGTCAATAGCTCCCAGGTCATGTGACCTATTGACCCAAAATCAGTGTGAAATTGTTCTACTAGTCTCTGTAGATGGTGCACACTCATTTGTTTTTCATTCTAACTCATTTTTTATTTTTTACCAATTTTTTTAGTTAAAATTGAGTATTTTTGGTCAATAGCTCCCAGGTCATGTGACCTATTGACGCAAAATCACTTGGAAATTGTTCTACTAGTCTCTGTAGATGGGGCACACTCATTTGTTTTTCATTTTAACTCTTTTTTTTATTTTTTACCATTTTTTTTAGTTAAAATGGAGTATTTTTCGTCAATAGCTCCCAGATCATGTGACCTATTGACCCAAAATCAGTGTGAAATTGTTCTACTAGTCTCTGTAGATGGGGCACACTCACTTGTTTTTCATTCTAACTCTTTTTTTATTTTTTACCAATTTTTTTTGTTAAAATTGAGTATTTTTGGTCAATAGCTCCCAGGTCATGTGACCTAAGGACGTCAAATCACTTGGAAATTGTTCTACTAGTCTCTGTAGATGAGGCACACTCATTTGTTTTTCATTTTAACTCATTTTTCATTTTTTACCATTTTTTTTTGTTAAAATTTAGTATTTCTCGTCAATAGCTCCCATGTCATGTGACCTATTGACGTAAAATCACTTGGAAATTGTTCTACTAGTCTCTGTAGATGAGGCACACTCATTTGTTTTTCATTTTAACTCTTTTTTTTATTTTTTTACCAATTTTTCTAGTTAAAATTTAGTATTTTTCGTCAATAGCTCCCAGGTCATGTGACCTATTGACGTAAAATCACTTGTAAATTGTTCTACTAGTCTCTGTAGATGGGGCACACTCATTTGTTTTTCATTTGAACCCTTTTTAATTTTTTACCAATTTTTTAGTTAAAATTTAGTATTTCTCGTCAATAGCTCCCAGGTCATGTGACCTATTGACCCAAAATCAGTGTGAAATTGTTCTACTAGTCTCTGTAGATGGGGCACACTCATTTGTTTTTCATTCTAACTCATTTTTTATTTTTTACCAATTTTTTTAGTTAAAATTGAGTATTTTTGGTCAATAGCTCCCAGGTCATGTGACCTATTGACGCAAAATCACTTTGAAATTGTTCTACTAGTCTCTGTAGATGGGGCACGCTCATTTGTTTTTCATTTTAACTCTTTTTTTATTTTTTACCAATTTTTTAGTTAAAATTGAGTATTTCTCGTCAATAGCTCCCACGTCATGGGACTATTGATGTAAAATCACTTGGAAATTGTTCTACTAGTCTCTGTAGATGAGGCACACTCATTTGTTTTTCATTTTAACTCTTTTTTTATTTTTTACCATTTTTTTAGTTAAAATGGAGTATTTTTCGTCAATAGCTCCCAGGTCATGTGACCTATTGACCCAAAATCAGTGTGAAATTGTTCTACTAGTCTCTGTAGATGGGGCACACTCATTTGTTTTTCATTTTAACTCTTTTTTTATTTTTTACCATTTTTTTTAGTTAAAATTTAGTATTTTTGGTCAATACCTCCCAGGTCATGTGACCTAAGGACATCAAATCACTTGGAAATTGTTCTACTAGTCTCTGTAGATGAGGCACACTCATTTGTTTTTCATTTGAACTCATTTTTTATTTTTTACCATTTTTTTTTGTTAAAATTGAGTATTTCTCGTCAATAGCTCCCATGTCATGTGACCTATTGACGTAAAATCACTTGGAAATTGTTCTACTAGTCTCTGTAGATGAGGCACACTCATTTGTTTTTCATTTTAACTCTTTTTTTATTTTTTTACCAATTTTTCTAGTTAAAATTTAGTATTTTTCGTCAATAGCTCCCAGGTCATGTGACCTATTGACCCAAAATCAGTGTGAAATTGTTCTACTAGTCTCTGTAGATGGTGCACACTCATTTGTTTTTCATTCTAACTCATTTTTTATTTTTTACCAATTTTTTTAGTTAAAATTGAGTATTTTTGGTCAATAGCTCCCAGGTCATGTGACCTATTGACGCAAAATCACTTGGAAATTGTTCTACTAGTCTCTGTAGATGGGGCACACTCATTTGTTTTTCATTTTAACTCTTTTTTTTATTTTTTACCATTTTTTTTAGTTAAAATGGAGTATTTTTCGTCAATAGCTCCCAGATCATGTGACCTATTGACCCAAAATCAGTGTGAAATTGTTCTACTAGTCTCTGTAGATGGGGCACACTCACTTGTTTTTCATTCTAACTCTTTTTTTATTTTTTACCAATTTTTTTTGTTAAAATTGAGTATTTTTGGTCAATAGCTCCCAGGTCATGTGACCTAAGGACGTCAAATCACTTGGAAATTGTTCTACTAGTCTCTGTAGATGAGGCACACTCATTTGTTTTTCATTTTAACTCATTTTTCATTTTTTACCATTTTTTTTTGTTAAAATTTAGTATTTCTCGTCAATAGCTCCCATGTCATGTGACCTATTGACGTAAAATCACTTGGAAATTGTTCTACTAGTCTCTGTAGATGAGGCACACTCATTTGTTTTTCATTTTAACTCTTTTTTTTATTTTTTTACCAATTTTTCTAGTTAAAATTTAGTATTTTTCGTCAATAGCTCCCAGGTCATGTGACCTATTGACGTAAAATCACTTGTAAATTGTTCTACTAGTCTCTGTAGATGGGGCACACTCATTTGTTTTTCATTTGAACCCTTTTTAATTTTTTACCAATTTTTTAGTTAAAATTTAGTATTTCTCGTCAATAGCTCCCAGGTCATGTGACCTATTGACCCAAAATCAGTGTGAAATTGTTCTACTAGTCTCTGTAGATGGGGCACACTCATTTGTTTTTCATTCTAACTCATTTTTTATTTTTTACCAATTTTTTTAGTTAAAATTGAGTATTTTTGGTCAATAGCTCCCAGGTCATGTGACCTATTGACGCAAAATCACTTTGAAATTGTTCTACTAGTCTCTGTAGATGGGGCACGCTCATTTGTTTTTCATTTTAACTCTTTTTTTATTTTTTACCAATTTTTTAGTTAAAATTGAGTATTTCTCGTCAATAGCTCCCACGTCATGGGACTATTGATGTAAAATCACTTGGAAATTGTTCTACTAGTCTCTGTAGATGAGGCACACTCATTTGTTTTTCATTTTAACTCTTTTTTTATTTTTTACCATTTTTTTAGTTAAAATGGAGTATTTTTCGTCAATAGCTCCCAGGTCATGTGACCTATTGACCCAAAATCAGTGTGAAATTGTTCTACTAGTCTCTGTAGATGGGGCACACTCATTTGTTTTTCATTTTAACTCTTTTTTTATTTTTTACCATTTTTTTTAGTTAAAATTGAGTATTTTTGGTCAATAGCTCCCAGGTCATGTGACCTATTGACGCAAAATTACTTGGAAATTGTTCTACTAGTCTCTGTAGATGGGGCACACTCATTTGTTTTTCATTTTAACTCTTTTTTTTATTTTTTACCATTTTCTTTAGTTAAAATGGAGTATTTTTCGTCAATAGCTCCCAGATCATGTGACCTATTGACCCAAAATCAGTGTGAAATTGTTCTACTAGTCTCTGTAGATGGGGCACACTCACTTGTTTTTCATTCTAACTCTTTTTTTTTTATTTTTGACCAATTTTTTTTTTGTTAAAATTGAGTATTTTTGGTCAATAGCTCCCAGGTCATGTGACCTATTGACGCAAAATCACTTGGAAATTGTTCTACTTGTCTCAGTAGATGGGATTTGTTTTTCATTCTAACTCTTTTTTTAATTTTTTTTATTTTTTAGCAACTGAATTTCATGTGCTGATATTTAAAAGAAAGTGTACAACATGAATTTATTTTTGTTGAATTGATCACATGATATATCAGTCCATGGGTGACCTAATTGACTGTGGTGATCTTTGGGTTTGATATTTTTCCACGCTTTACTTTTTATCTTTATTTTAAACTTCATAGGGCCTGCCTTGCATTGTCTCTAGTCACTTTTGCTGTGTTCATGTTGTTCTTTTATGTCCATTGTCTTTGTTAGATTTCTCTTACATTTAGCATCGTTTTTGTCCTCTGTTCTTTTCGTCATTTTGGTCCTCAGACCTTTTGTCATTTTGGTCTTCAGTCCTTTCCTCATTTTGATTCTCTGCTCTTTCCTCATTTTGATTCTCTGCTCTTTCCCCATTTTGATCCTCTATCCTTTCCTCTGTTATATCCTCATTTTCATCCTCATATCCTGTTTTCTGTCCGGCCTGTGGTTGTTTTACATAGACTTCACCTTTGTCCATTGACTGTTCCCTGTCCTTCATGGTATTTTGTTCTTCGCCTGTAAAAATAAAGATCCATCCATCCATCTTCCTCCGCTTATTCGGGGTTGGGTCGCGGGGGCAGCAGCTTAAGAAGGGAGGCCCAGACTTCCCTCTCCCCAGCCACTTCTTCTAGCACCTCAGGAGGAACTCCAAGGCATTCCCAGGCCAGCCGAGAACATAGTCTCTCCAGCGTGTCCTGGGTGTTCCCCAGTGCCTCCGTCCGGTGGGATGTGCCCTGAACACCTCACCAGGGAGGCGTCCAGGAGGCATCCTAACCAGATGCCCGAGTCACCTCAACTGGCTCCTCTCGCCGTGGAGGAGCAGCAGCTCTACTCCGAGTCCCTCCCTGATAACCGAGCTTCTCATCCTATCTCTAAGGGAGAGCCCAGCCACCCTACAGAGGAAACCCATCGTATCCGCTTGTATCCGCAATCTCGTTCTTTCGGTCATGACCCAGAGTTCATGACCATAGATGAGGGTAGGAACGTAATTCGGCCGGTAAATTGAGAGCTTTGCTTTTTGACTCAGCTCTCTCTTTGCCACAAGACCGGTACAGCGCCCGCTTCATGGCAGACGCTGCGCCAATCCGCCTGTCGATCTCCCGCTCCCTTCTTCCCTCATTCGTGAACAAGATCCCGAGATACTTAAACTCCTCCACTTGGGGCAGGACACCCCCCCTGACCTGGAGAAGGCACTCTACCCTTTTCCGGCTCAATACCATGGCCTCGGATTTGGAGGCACTGATCCCCATCCCGGCCGCTTTACACTCAGCTGCAAACCGATCCAGCGAGAGCTGTAGATCACGACCTGATTAAGCCAATAGGACCACATCATCTGCAAAAAGCAGGCCACCAAAACGGATCCCCTCAACACCTTGGCTGCGCCTAGAAATTCTGTCCATGAAGGTAATGAACAGAATCTGTGTGACAAAGGGCAGCCCTGGCAGAGTCCAACTCTCACCGGAAACGAGCCCGACTTACTGCCGGCAATGCGGACCAGACTCTTACACCAATCATACAAGGACCTGACAGCCCGTATCAAAGGGCCCGGCACCCCGTACTCCCAGAAACCCCCCCACAGGGCCCCCCGAGGGACACGGTCGAACGCCTTCTCCAAGTCCACAAAGCACATGTAGACTAGTTGGGCGAACTCCCATGCACCCTCCAGGACCCTGCTGAGGTTTTAGAGCTGGTCCAGCATTCCACGACCAGGACAAAAACAACACTGCTCTTCCTGAATCCGAGGTTCGACTATCCGACGGACCCTCCTCTCCAGCACCCCCGAATAGACCTTGCCAGGGAGGCTTAAGAGTGTGACTCCCTTGTAATTGGAGCACACTCTCCGGTCCCCCTTTTTGAATATGGGGACCACCACCCCAGTCTGCCAATCCAGGGGGACTGCCCCCGATGTCCATGCAATGTTGCAGAGTCGTGTATGCCAACACAACCCTACAACATCCAGGACCTTGAGGAACTCCGGGCGGATCTCATCCACCCCCGGGGCCCTGCCACCGAGGAGCTTTTTAACCACCTCAGCGACCTCGCCCACAGAGCTTGGAGAGCCCAGCCCAGAGTCCCCAGGCAGAGCTTCCTCAATGGATGGTGGGATTGAGGTTGGTGCTGCACCGCTTCCCCCTCCTGAGACCCCAGATGGCGGACCAGAATTGCTTCGGAGCCGTACAGAAGTCTTTCTCCATGGCCTCTCCAAACTCCTCCCACACCCGAGTTTTTGCCTCAGCAAGCATCCGAGCCGCATGCCGCTTCGCCCGCCAGTACCCATCAGCTGATTCCGGAGTCCCACAAACCAAAAAGGCCTGATAGGCCTCCTTCTTCAACCTCACAGCATCCCTCATCGGAGATGTCCAACAGCGGGTTCGAGGGTTGCCGCCACAACAGGCACTGACAACCTTGGGGCCGCAGCTCAGATAAGCCACCTCTAATGGAGGAACGGAACATAGTCCACTCAGACTCAATGTCCCCCACCTCCCCCGGGATGTGTTCGAAGTTCTGCCGGAGATGGGAGTTAAAGCCCCGCCTAACCGGGGACTCTGCCAGACATTCCCAGCAGACCCTCACAACACGATTGGGCCTGCCAGGTCTGACTGACATCCTCCCCCACCATCGGAGCCAACTCACCACCAGGTATTGGTCAGTGGAAAGCTCCGCACTTCTCTTCACCCGAGTGTCCATGACATACGGCCGCAGGTCCGATGAATGATGAAACGATGACAAAGTCGATCATCGAACTGCGGCCTAGGGTTTCTGCACATATGGACACCCTTATGCTTGAACATGGTGTTCATTATGGACAATCCATGACGAGCACAGAAGTCCAACAACAGAACACCACTCGAGTTCAGATCGGGGCGACCATTCCTCCCAACCATGCCCCTCCAGGTCTCACTGTCATTGCCCACGTGAGCGTTGAAGTCTCCCAGCAGAACAAGGGAGTCCCCAGGAGGGGCACCCTCCAGTTCTCCCTCTAAGGACTCCAAGGAGGGTGGGTAATCTGAACTGTTGTTCGGCCCGTTAGGCAGACAACAGTCAGAACCCGTCCCCCCACCCTTAGGCGGAGCCCTCTCGTTCACCGGGATGAACCCCAACGTACAGGCGCCGAGATGGGGGGCAACAAGTATGCCCACTCCTGCCCAGCGCCTCTCACTGTGGGCAACTCCATAGTGGAAGTATGTCCAGCCCCTCTCAAGGAGACTGGTTCCAGAACCAGAACCATACGTCGAGGTGAGACCGACTATTTCTAGCCGGAACCTCTCAGCCTCACACACTAGCTCCGGTCCCTTCCCACCAGTGAGCTGACATTCCACATCCCAAGAGCCAGCTTCTGCAGCCGAGGATTGGACCGCCAGGGTCCCCTCCCCTGGCCAACACACATTGCATACGACCCTTATGGCCCCTCTCACGGGTGGTGGGCCCATGTAAGGGGGGACCCATGTTTTCTCTTTGGGCTGAGCATGGCTGGGCCCCATGGGTAAAAGCCCGGCCACCAGGCGCTCGCCATCGTGCCCCCCTTCCAGGCCTGGCTCCAGAGTGGGGCCCCGGTGACCAACTAGCTTTAAATGCATAGGTGACATAACTTGTAATCTATGGAAGTAAAGTCCCACATTTAATTAAAATAACAAAAATAATGGTTAAAATGAAAAACAAATAAGTGTGCCCTTTTGACTCAGATTAGCGGAACAATTTCAAACTAGGAAATTGACGAAAAATACTAAATTTTAACTAAAAAAATTGGTAAAAAATAAAAAAAAGAGTTAAGATGAAAAACAAATGAGTGTGCCCCATCTACAGAGACTAGTAAAAAAAATTCCACGTGATTTTGCGTCAATAGGTCACATGACCTGGGAGCTATTGACGAAAAATACTCCATTTTAACTATAAAAAATTGGTAAAAAATAAAAAAAGAGTTAAAATGAAAAACAAATGAGTGTGCCCCATCTACAGAGACTGGTAGAACAATTTCCAAGTGATTTTGCGTCAATAGGTCACATGACCTGGGAGCTATTGACCAAAAATACTCAATTTTAACTAAAATAATTGGTAAAAAATAAAAAAAGAGTTAGAATGAAAAACAAATGAGTGTGCCCCATCTACAGAGACTAGTAGAACAATTTCACACTGATTTTGGGTCAATAGGTCACATGACCTGGGAGCTATTGACGAGAAATACTCAATTTTAACTAAAAAAATTGGTAAAAAATAAAAAAAGAGTTAAAATGAAAAACAAATGAGTGTGCCCCATCTACAGAGACCAGTAGAACAATTTCACACTGATTTTGGGTCAATAGGTCACATGACCTGGGAGCTATTGACGAAAAATACCAAATACTAACAAAAAAAATTGGTAAAAAATAAAACAAGAGTTAAAATGAAAAACAAATGAGTGTGCCCCATCTGCAGAGACTAGTAGAACAATTTCACACTGATTTTGGGTCAATAGGTCACATGACCTGGGTGCTATTGACGAAAAATACTCAATTTTAACTAAAAAAATTGGTAAAAAATAAAAAAAGAGTTAAAATGAAAAACAAATGAGTGTGCCCCATCTACAGAGACCAGTAGAACAATTTCACACTGATTTTGGGTCAATAGGTCACATGACCTGGGAGCTATTGACGAAAAATACCAAATATTAACAAAAAAAATTGGTAAAAAATAAAACAAGAGTTAAAATGAAAAACAAATGAGTGTGCCCCATCTGCAAAGACTAGTAGAACAATTTCACACTGATTTTGGGTCAATAGGTCACATGACCTGGGTGCTATTGACGAAAAATACTCCATTTTAACTATAAAAAATTGGTAAAAAATAAAAAAAGAGTTAAAATGAAAAACAAATGAGTGTGCCCCATCTACAGAGACTGGTAGAACAATTTCCAAGTGATTTTGCGTCAATAGGTCACATGACCTGGGAGCTATTGACCAAAAATACTCAATTTTAACTAAAAAAATTGGTAAAAAATAAAAAAAGAGTTAGAATGAAAAACAAATGAGTGTGCCCCATCTACAGAGACTAGTAGAACAATTTCACACTGATTTTGGGTCAATAGGTCACATGACCTGGGAGCTATTGACGAGAAATACTCAATTTTAACTAAAAAAGTTGGTAAAAAATAAAAAAAGAGTTAAAATGAAAAACAAATGAGTGTGCCCCATCTACAGAGACCAGTAGAACAATTTCACACTGATTTTGGGTCAATAGGTCACATCACCTGGGAGCTATTGACGAAAAATACCAAATATTAACAAAAAAAATTGGTAAAAAATAAAAAAAGAGTTAAAATGAAAAACAAATGAGTGTGCCCCATCTGCAGAGACTAGTAGAACAATTTCACACTGATTTTGGGTCAATAGGTCACATGACCTGGGAGCTATTGACGAGAAATACTCAATTTTAACTAAGAAAATTGGTAAAAAATAAAAAAGAGTTAAAATGAAAAACAAATGAGTGTGCCCCATCTACAGAGACTAGTAGAACAATTTCCAAGTGATTTTGCGTCAATAGGTCACATGACCTGGGAGCTATTGACGAAAAATACAAAATGTTAACTAGAAAAATTGGTAAAAAAAAAAACAAGAGTTAAAATGAAAAACAAATGAGTGTGCCCCATCTGCAGAGACTAGTAGAACAATTTCACACTGATTTTGGGTCAATAGGTCACATGACCTGGGAGCTATTGACGAGAAATACTAAATTTTAACTAAAAAAATTGGTAAAAAATAAAAAAAGAGTTAAAATGAAAAACAAATGAGTGTGCCCCATCTAAAGAGACTAGTAGAACAATTTCCAAGTGATTTTACGTCAATAGGTCACATGACCTAGTAGCTATTGACGAAAAATACCAAATATTAACAAAAAAAATTGGTAAAAAATAAAAAAAGAGTTAAAATGAAAAACAAATGAGTGTGCCCCATCTGCAGAGACTAGTAGAACAATTTCATTCTGATTTTGGGTCAACAGGTCACATGACCTGGGAGCTATTGAAGAAAAGATTTTATTATTTAATATTTAAATTGTTTAAATATTGATTATAGCTTTACAATTCAATAAAATGTAATTTATGTAATGTAAAAACATGAATTAGCACTTTATATGTCAGTTGGTCACAAGGAAAGACATTTATTAACATTTTTATGTCAGCAGTGTTTGGTTCGGAAATTTGTTGACGGTCTCTAAGTGAAGCACCGAGCGCTTGGGAAGGGAGCGGTGGTGAACGGCTGGCCGACATTAGCGTACATAAAGCGGATCAGCCGCGAGCTAAACACCGCTTGGCCCGCGGAGCGCGAATATCGAATATCCAACTTGAAACTAACTTCACTGCGGTATGGGTAGGGGCTTTAAACCAAGCCAACTGCACATTGAGCAACATTAAGGGCGTCTCCGTTGCTGGTTTAAAAGTAACAAACACAACAATTACGAGCTTTAAAAGATCAACCTCAGAGTCAAAATCAAAGATAGGATTCCTGCTGGTGACACTGTCACCTCCGCGCGCGTCGCACGGGCCAAAACACACTAACATACACTTCCAAGAGGAAGCACGCGCCACTGTCCCACCAAAGAAGAACCGCAACAGGAAACAGCCGCTCCGCCTGGTTCCCAGGTTCTCCTGCCTTTACCAGGCGCAGCAAAATTGATCCGCAGTTTGCCGTCGGACCGTCGGAGAGTTTGCAGCTGAGCCGCAACAGAGCGCAGAAAACCAGGTGAAGGTCTCTTTATTACTCTGTTTATTTAAAGAAAGCAATAGAAGCGCTAAATTTGTTCGAATGACTGGTACACAAAGTTTGAAAACTTTTGAAAGCGTTTTTTAAATGATTTGGTATCAGAATTAGTTTTTTGTGCTGCGGGTAGCCTGGCTGTCTGTATAAAAACATTATCTGTGCCATCACTCTTATTATGATAAAGTTAAATTAGGGAAAGTGCTTGGTAAATCCACAGAAAGCATTTTTTATTCGCATGTTTTATAAATCCGCGGTCAATTAGCACATTTAATTTTAAAGCATCATATGCCAAGTGTTCATGTTTTCTGATTTAACATTTTTATTTTCATCGACATGTATACATACATTTCAAAGGGAGTCTGTACCACAAAGTTTTCTACTAAACCGACTGTTCTTACCTTCAGACTAGGTAAATATTAGAGAATTTCCAACAAGTCTGGAACATCTTGTATGAATGTTTTGGTTCTTGATGGAAAATTTGATACTCCTCACAGAATGACCTATTCTGTTTATTTTTCTGAGCCTTATTCACAAGGAACTACTTATCTAGATGTTTCAATTACCTTGTTATGCTGTGAGCATGCAGGGGCGGACTCAGGAGCAGAGGTGTCAAGTAACGAAATACAAATACTTCGTTATTGTACTTAAGTACACTTTTTAGGTATCTATACTTTACTCCATTAGCCTACTTATTTTTCTTCCTACTTTTTACTTCTACTCATTACATTTTCACACGAGTATCTGTACTTTCTATTCCTTACATTTTTTTTAAAACAAACGTTACTTGTTACTCTTGGCTTCGGTTAAATGCAGAGGTCACAGATTAGTGGACCGCGGTCCGGTGTTATGCCGAAAAGTGCATGTCTGCTGCGCCTCACTCTGTTCAACTGCATATCGGCGAGGAAAACGGATTAAAATATGACGAATGGAGCTATTTGTTGTTATATTATTGATATAAAAACGTTTAAATATTCATCCCTTGGGAAATCGTGGTTATTTGGCAGATTAATTTACAAAAGTACGGGTGTTATGAACAACATTCAATCCAAAGATGTTGTCAGAGGTACGGCTGATTTATTTGTTGTAGACTCTTGTTATTCACACACAACAATAAACAGTGATAGCCGACGGGAGTTTGGAAACTGCAAGGCTTTGTCTTAAGCGGAAAATCAAACCCGCATCTACACAGCACAGCATTCACAGACCAGTGTGATGCATTAACGAGCGTCAGATAGCTATGGTGCATTCAGGAGCATTGGATATTTCATACTCACAAGCAAAAAGACATAAACGGAACAGAACTTAACTCATGCAATAATGTATTTATTCAGAAACAGTGTGGGCTTTCTTGCAATGCCAAAAGCTCTATAATTGTATTTCTGTTATTTTTAATAATAATAATAATAATAATAATAATAATAATAATAATAATAATAATAAGAATAAGAATGCACATCTGCACCTGTCATCTCAAGTTTTTTATTCTAAAAAATCTATAATATTACAGCAGCAAATTATCAAAGTTTTTCAAAAGCCTGTTTAAAAGCTCCAAATAAGGCTTCAGATCAGACAGCAATAATCACGCTGTCATTGTTTTGCAGGGCAGAATTTGCATTTGCCGACCCTTATCCTTTAACTACTGATGGATATACAGGAATAGAGTCATACAAGTATCAACTCCTCTGAGATAGCACGGGATGCAATTTTTGGCAATTTCTATTTTTTTTAATTTTTTTTAATTTAATGTATAAATGAATGCATAAATACCTCATTTAATTTCAGTGTTAAATTTTGTTTAAAGTAACAGATCATTAAAAATGTATCCGGAAATTTAGTGGTTGATAATTTTCTTTATTCAGACTCCACTGATTTTTAATTGGTTACCTCTGGTTTAATGTTTAAAATATTTATTTCACGTCATGTGCGCCATCCAATGCAGATCATTGGCGCCATCCACATCTAGTGAAAACTAGTGTAAATGGATAAGTCAAATAACGCAAACACTCAATGGTTAGCTAAAGGAAATCATCAGAAGCAAGCAGGTGTTCTTCAAACTGCAAACGTGAATTGTCTATGCCATGCTACAATGTCGAATTCATAAAAAGATGTTGAAATGTCTCAAAGGTGGGACACAGGCGAGAGCGTATCGGGAGACGGAGAGGGAGACCAACAAGACCTCCCTCATGCTTGGCCCTATCTCAAAGAATTTTTCGAAATAGTCAAAAAATGTAGCTTTCAATTCATATAGTGGCATCTGGCTGCGCTTTTTTTTTTTTTTACGGTCACTTTATACTTGTATACTTTAAGTACTTTTTGGAGCACATACTTTTTCACTTTTACTTGAGTAAAGAGGTCAAGTTGGTACTTCAACTTTTACCAGAGTTTTTTTAAACTGCTGTATCTATACTTCTACTTCAGTTACAAATGTTTGTACTTTTGACACCACTGCTCAGGAGAGTACATCTGTGGGGCACGGCATTGTGCATTGTTCTTTCTCTGAGTGAGAACGTGATGGAGAGAGAGAATATGCTCAATTTATTAAAACCATTTCCAACAATGAAAGTAAATTTAAGAAATTAAATTCAAAGTTTGTACTATCTAAGTATTTCATGTGGATGGTGGTCATTGTATGTGTGCATCGTCCCTTAAAGGCATTCAGGATGTTTCTATGTAAAAATGTTTCCCTGGGAACAGGAACCTCAGCAGGAAGCACCACAGATAATTTTACACCACAAGGTTCCTGCAGATTGGTTTGTGCTATCTCCAGGTTGTAGGGCAGGCATCCCCAAAGTCGGTCCGGTAGGGCCGCTGTCCTGCAGGTTTTAGAGGTTTCTCTGCTTTAGTACAGCTGATTCTGATGATTGCAGTTCAGTAAACGCATGTTGATCAACTATCAATGTAAACCAGCTGTGTTGGAGGAAGGAAACCTCTAAAACCTGCAGGACTGCGGCCCAGGAGAGGAGTCCAGGTTGACAGAAGCTTGGTTTGGTGTAGAAGGTTTATAGCCGTACATGTTTGAGCCTACTTTTAAAATGTATTGAGTAGAAAGTAGAGATAATTACAAAAAAATATATAGTATAGATGGCCAAAATTTCTATTTAAGTAAGGTAACGATGTATATGTACTTTGTTAAGCGGGGCTTTCACTGTAAGATTTTTTGCACTTTTCGGACCAATTTTCCGGTCATGTCAGAATTTTTTTAATCGGGCCTAGTTTCGGCCTGGTCGTGTGTCATGTAGTGTACAGGGGGTAACAAGGGGCAATCAGCCTCTCACGACCACCTCCCCGTCAGTAATCGAAAGGTTGAGAGAAAATCAAACATGTTTGAAATTCAGTCGACTGTCGTGAGGTGTTCATGGACAAATCCTGCTGTTGAAGCAGAGCTACGAGCCGATTTACCACAACCTCGAGCACTGCTCATGTGCAAACAAGAAAGTTCTTCTTCTTCTTATACCAGATCGATGAGTCCGATCAGCGCTATCTCCCGGCGCTGAGTCAGACAGGTGGTTTTTAGATGTACAGTGTGAGCAGGTAGATCGCATCAGAGCGTTGGGCCGCACGGTGTGAGAACATACATCGTGAGCTGTGAACTTTAGAACCCTGCGGTTTCATCATACAGTTTGAGCTCTACCTGCATGTAACGATTGAAAATATTGCACAGTTATGGCTGGCTTTACTAGACACCTCTGCTCACGATTGTTAAGCTGTCACACTTCTCTCTCTTATTGTCTCTGGTAGCAGGTACCTTCGCTAATACTAGCTGACATGATAAAGTAGGTATAACTTGCCCTAACATTCATTAAAGCCTCAGCCCATCACCGATCTGTGGTCCACTCTGGCCTTCTGACTCCATTTCCTGTTTGCTACTTATGACAACAATATGCTTTGTATAACCTCATTAAACAATATATAAATAATTCACACTTACTGTCACTGACTTTTTTTAGGTTTGCTCACATTTTTATCACATTTGGATGGAAACACTAAAAAGCTAAATCAATTACTATTTCTAGGAGAAACACAGGACTTAACCAGTGAAAATAAGGCCAAACTATGAAAGTGCAGTTCACTATTTCTCAGCTCCTTGACAAAATAATGAGGTTCTTACACATTACACTAAATTCAAGATTAAATAAAATGTTTTTGTCTGTCTAACTGTTGTATCCAGAACTCCTGAAGTGGAAAAGTTTTAGTTTCACCTGGTTAAATAATAAAAAAAAAATCTTCTTTTAGAAACCTTTTGCTATCTGACTGTTAATCGATTAATCTAAAGAATAATTGACATGTTAATTGATTTGCAAAATAATCTTTAGTTCCAGCCCTAGTTTTTGTTGCACTTAATGGTATGATGTGCTTAAATATATGCTGAAAATCTTGTGATACACTTTTTAGTCACTATATAGTTTATAAAGTATAATTCACTGCTACAAGAACTACTTGAGAGAGACCTGAAAGCAGGAGTTACCTAACCTGAAATTATTGTAATCACTATCAGACATCCCTTTTTATTTGGTACTGTATAATTAACTCTGTCTTGCTATGCTAGACCTGTGTAACACATGTTTCTTAAGCAGAAAATGTGCAGCTGAGTCCTGCTGATTAGCTATTATCAGGGGTAAGCTCTTTGAGCAAAACAAGCACACCCTGAAATGGTCTGTGACCTCAGACAATAGCTCTCACTGTGTTGGATGGGACTGTTACAAAGTTCAATTCAATTCAGTTTATTTCTATAGCGCCAGTTCACAACACATGTCATCTCAAGGCACTTTACAGTTCACCAGATTATACAGTCAGATTGATTCAAAGTTTTTTATCTAAGGAAAAAACAGTTGATTGCAGCGACTCATTGACTCAAAGGAAACCCCTTATACGAACCATGCTTGTAGCGAGGTGTGGATACTTCTTTAAAAAAAAAAAAAAAAAAAAAGGATGCAACTGAGAAAAGATCTGAAGGAATCAATTTCACTCGAATGCACAGCAAGCAGTAAAATAGGATATATGTGCAAAAGTCCCTTGACTTTAGAGCAGCTTTATAGTTATAAGTGAAAGCTTAACATAGTTGACAAGGAGCAGAAATTGTTTGTAAGTCTGAGCGGAGACCAGCACAGAATTGGTGTTAGAACATAAAGCATTTTGCTATTAAATCAAGAAAAGTGCTCACTTACATTCTACAAATAACTCTCAAACTGTAGGTGTAACATGTTGAAAGCAAATTTAAATTAAATTAAATTAAAATAGAAATATATAGGGCCAACCCTGAAATTCATTTAAGTTAAAGTCGTAGGGAAGTGGGTGTTCCAACTGTTGCAGTTCCAAATTCTCCCGCGCGGTGCCCGACTTTACACAAGTGACTAAAGTGCAGTGGTGTCAAAAGTACACACATTTGTTACTTAAGTAGAAGTATAGATACTGCAGTTTAAAAACACTCTGGTAAAAGTTGAAGTATCAGCTTGACCTCTTTACTCATGTAAAAGTGAAAAAGTACGTGCTACAGAAACTACTTAAAGTATAAAAGTATAAAGTAACCTTTAAGAAAAAGGTCAGATGCCACTATATGAATTGAAAGCTCAATTTTTCGTCTATTTCAAAAAATTCTTTGAGATAGGGCCAAGGATGAGGGAGGTCTTGTTGGTCTCTGTCTCCATCTCCCGATACGCTCTCGCCTGTGTCCGACCTTTCAGACATTTAGACATGTTTTTCTGAATCCGACATTTTAGCATGGCATAGACAATTCACGTTTACAGTTTGAAGAACACCTGCTTGCTTCTGATGATTTCCTTTAGCTAACCAATGAGTGTTTGCATTCTATGACTCATCCAATTACACTAGTTTTCACTAGATGTGGATGGCACCAATGATCTGCATTGGATGGCGCACATGGCATGAAATATATATTTAGAAACATTAAACCACGGGTAACTAATAAAAAATCAGTGGGGTCGGAATAAAGAAAATCAACCAGTAAATGTCAGGAGACATTTTTAATGATCTGTTACTTTAAACAGAATTTAACACTCAAATAAAATGACATATTTATGCATTCATGTTACACTGAATGAAAAAAAAAAAGATGAAAAAATAAAAATAGAAATTGCCAAATATTGCATCCCGTTCTACCTGAGAGGATTTTACACTTGTATGACTGTATTCCTGTATATCCATCACTAGTTAAAAGACAAAATTCAGCAAATGCAAATTCTGCCCTGTAAAACAATGACAGCGTAATTGTCGCTGTACGATCCGAAGCCTCATTTGGAGCTTTTAAACAGGCTTTTGAAAAACTTTGATAATTTACTGCTGTAATATTATAGATTTTTTAGAATAAAAAGCTAGCAGATGTGAATAATCAAAAAATAACAGAAACACAACTATAGAGCATTCAGTATTGTAAGAAAGCCCACACTGTTTCTGAATAAATACATTATTGTATGAGTTACGTTCCGTCTTTGTCTATTTCCCCTTGTAAGTATGAAATGTCCCATGCTCCTGAATGCACCATAGCAGTCTGACGCTCGCGAATGCATCACACTGGTCTGTGTAGATGCGCATTTGATTTTCAGCTGAAGACAAAGCTTTGCAGTTTTAAAACCCACGTCGGCTAATCGATGTTTATTGTTGTGTGTGAATAACAAGAGACTACAACAAATAAATCAGCTTTACCTCGGACAAAATCTTTGGATTTAATGTTGTTCATAACATCGCAGTCCGCTAATCCGTGACCTGTGCTTTAAACCGAAGCCAAGAGTAACGAGTAACGTTTGTTTTAAAAATGTAAGGAATAGATAGTAAAGATACTTGTGTGAAAATGTAATGAGTAGAAGTCAAATGTAGGAGGAAAAATAAGTAATGGAGTAAAGTATAGATACCTAAAAAGTGTACTTAAGTACAGTAACGAAGTATTTGTACTTCGTTACTTGACACCTGTGCTAAAGTCAATGTGATTGGTCAATTATCAAGGGGGCGGGATTGTTGTGGTGGAAGGTTCGCAAGGTTTTTGGTTGTGGCCGGTTTGTAGGAAGCATCTTGCTAACCAGTTAGCAACTTAGTGCTAGTAGGTTCCCAATGGGAAATTACATTGGGACCAAGTAGCACTAAATTGTTGACTTAGAAACAACACTGTCAGGGAACGCTATGGACCAAAACATTTTTATTGACAGATGAGGATTGATATGTGATTGGCCGAGTTTAGGTGTACAAGCTGACGTATAACTACCTGGCCTGCATAAAATAACAAAGATTTTAAGACAGGATTTTTTTAGAACTATAAATTTTCTAATTTTTGGTACAATATGGTCTGATAAAGAGTACATTTATATACATGTTTAGGCCAGAATGATTTGAAATTTAAATATGACTTCCCTACAACTTTAAAGCTATACAGGTGCTGGTCATAAAATTAGAATATCATGAAAAAGTAGATTGATTTCAGTAATTCCATTTAAAAAGTGAAACTTGTATATTATATTCATACATTACATACAAACTCATATATTTCAGATGTTTATTTTGTTTAATTTTGATGATTACAAATGACAACAAATGAAAATCTCAAATTCATCATATCAGAAAATTAGAATATTACTGAAGACCAATAAAAACAAAGGATTTATAGAAATGTTGGCCAACTGAAAAGTATGAACATGAAAAGTATGAGCATGTACAGCACTCAGTATTTAGTTGGGCCTCCTTTGGCCTGTATTACTGCAGCAATGCGGCGTGGCATGGAGTCGATCAGTCTGTGGCACTGCTCAGGTGTTATGATAGCCCAGGTTGCTCTAATAGTGGCTTTTAGCTCTTCTGAATTGTTGGGTCTGGTGTATTGCATCTTCTTCTTCACAATACCCCATAGATTTTCTATGGGGTTAAGGTCAGGAGAGTTTGCTGGCCAATTAAGAACAGGGATACCATGGTCCTTCAACCAGGTACTGGTAGCTTTGGCACTGTGTGCAGGTGCCAAGTCCTGTTGGAAAATGAAATCTGCATCTCCAAAAAGTTGGTCAGCTGCAGGAAGCATGAAGTGCTCTAAAACTTCCTGGTATGTGGCTGCGTTGACCCTGGACCTCAGAAAACACAATGGACCAACACCAGCAGATGACATGGCACCCCAAACCATCACTGACTGTGGAAACTTTACACTGGACTTCAAGCAACGTGGATGAAGTGCCTCTCTTCTTTTCCTCCAGACTCTGGGACCTTGATTTCCAAAGGAAATGCAAAATTTACTTTCATCAGAGAACATGACTTTGGACCACTCACCAGCAGTCCAGTCCTGTTTCTCTTTAGCCCAGGCAAGACGCTTCTGACGCTGTCTGTGGTTCAAGAGTGGCTTGACACAAGGAATGCGACAGCAGAAACCCATGTCTTTCATACGTCTGTGTGTGGTGGTTCTTGAAGCACTCACTCCAGCTGCAGTCCACTCTTTGTGAATCTCCCCCACATTTTTGAATGGGTTTTGTTTCACAATCCTCTCCAGGGTACGGTTATCTCTCTTGCTTTTACACTTTTTTCGACCACATCTTTTCCTTCCCTTCGCCTCTCTATTAATGTGCTTGGACACTGAGCTCTGTGAACAGCCAGCCTCTTTAGCGATGACCTTTTGTGTCTTGCCCTCCTTGTGCAAGGTGTCGATGGTCGTCTTTTGGACAACTGTCAAGTCAGCAGTCTTCCCCATGATTGTGTAGCCTATAGAACTAGACTGAAAGACCATTTAAAGGCTTTTGCAGGTGGTTTGAGTTAATTAGCTGATTAGAGTGTGGCACCAGGGGCCATCAATTTTGAACCTTTTCACAATATTCTAATTTTCTGATATGATGAATTTGAGATTTTCATTTGTTGTCATTTGTAATCATCAAAATTAAACAAAATAAACATCTGAAATATATGAGTTTGTATGTAATGTATGAATATAATATACAAGTTTCACTTTTTAAATGGAATTACTGAAATCAATCTACTTTTTCATGATATTCTAATTTTATGACCAGCACCTGTATGTGGTAGTGGCGGCCTAGTGGTTAGGGCATAGGGCTTAAAATCCTGAGGTTGTGAGACTACCACTCTGACTCTTTGAGCAAGACCCTAACCCCCCATTGCTCGCCGGGCACCCCACAATGGCAGCCTATTGCTCCCCAATGGGATGGGTTTAATTTAGTTTATTTATATAGCAATTCAACCAGATCATCCAGTCAAATTGATTCAAAGTTTTCTATCTAAGGAAAACCAGTTGATTGCACACTAAGCATGCTTGTAGTGACGGTCGGAACGAAAACTCCCTTTTAACAGGAAGAAACCTCCAGCAGAACCAGGCTCAGTGTGTGCAGCCATCTGCTGAGGCCGACTTAGGTTCCAGGAGACAGAAGCAGAGATACAAAAGGCAACTGTAAAAGACGGCCCCATCCAGGAAACACACAGCCTGGCAGACGAGCTCCGAGCCAGCTCCCATGTCAGAGGATGGAGAGAGCACATCCAGCCAGTTACATTCAGAGAAACAGGACTACACTGAAAAAAAGACTGATCACCAACATCTATAAACAAAGGTTTTGATGGCAGAAACACAGCTGATATTTCTCTTCAGGGTGGTGTCACATCCAAACAGGAACAGACCAGATGAAGCTAATATGAGAAAAAGCAGAGAAAGCAGAACGTTGGAGATTGAACTAACAGATTCTGCAGAGTGGGAGAATAGAGATAGAATGAAGCAGAATGATGAAATAGGGGTCCCTATGTCCTCCAGAAGTCTAGCAGCACAACTCTGTCATAACATTTTTATGGCACTTGTGGTCCTGCAGCCACTGGGGGGAACCCAACAGCAATCGGAAAATATGCACGACTAATGGTTTCTATAGTATAAAAGGGCGCTTCAGGGGTGAGACTGTAGTGTTTTAAGTCTTGTGCTAACACTCAACAGTTCTACTGTTCACCATTTGGTAGTTTAATGTTTTGTTCTTTTCGTATCTTTTTATTGATATGGAGGCGGTGAAGAGGAAGTAGTTAGATAAAGACAGTTATGCACCATGATTAAAGTGTTTGTTATGTTTTGTAACTTGCTGTTTGTTCTGCAGCTAAAATAATATAATAGCCTTGCAATGACTATACTTTGGGTTGCAAATATATAAGAGCCTCCTGCTTGGCTGTTATATCCAGTGACAGAGCCAGACAGAGTCAGGCAGGGACCAACTGGAACTGAAAGGGTGGCCAAAATGCATAGTGTGACAGAATAAGTTCAGGGTCAATCTACATTGTACCAACAGGAAATTAACATTCACACGTTCATGCTGTTCTAAATTAAAGTTATAGGAGAAAATCTTGCTAAGAGTCCTGCAGAATCATCTTTTTATCGATTGTCCAGCATGCCAGACTTTCTGCCGTGCTCATCTAAAGCCAGTTCATATGCTCTTTCTGCATATGCACACTTCTAATTTTTGTATACACTTCTGGAGGTAGGAGAAGCAGGCATTATCATTGCGGTAAGGCCTGGTTGAGGTTAAACCCTTGAATCATGAATGAATACAGCAAATTATTCTGACGCCGGTCAGACCCGGTAGGTCCAAACGTATTGTGAGGGTTTGCTGGGAACGTCTGGCAGAGTCCCCCGTGAGAAGGAGCTTTAACTCCCATCTCCGGCAGAGCTTTGAACATGTTCAAGGGAGGTGGTGGACATTGAGTCTGAGTGGACCATGTTCCATGCCTCTTATTGTTGAGGCGGCTAGTCGGAGCTGTGGCCAGCAGTAGTAGTAGTAGGCTAAGAAGTAAGCTCTGTGTCCAACAGAAGTCAGGTGACGCTTACCCCATGTACTGTAAACGTTGGAGAAGCCTCCACCACTGTCCTGCCTCCTGCTGTCAGTCAAAGGCTTCCTGACACTACTTTCCTTGTGATTGTGTCCACATCCCCAATCAGGAGGAGGCTTACAGAACAGGTTTGTCTCCACCCACCCTATCAAACAACATTTTCCTTTGGGTACAGTCCGAGGGTAGAGACGCTTTCGAGAGAGAAGTCGTCCTCGAGCGTGACAGCTGGGTAGATAATCGTGCGCATGGAGAGATATTTTCTGCTTTTGAAGTGGCTGTTTCTTGCGCAGGTGTGGTTTTGTTGCACAGTGGTAGATAAACCAAGTGCAGAAGTAGTTTAACATACATATTTTGCTCGCGGGTGTTTTGAAATAAATGTGACACAATAAGTAGATCCCACGCTCATGCTCTATTGACTCCTTTAAACAACAACCTTTATTATTGTAATGTATTTTTCTCTTAAAATAGGTCCACAAACTATCGCTATTGGTTCTTCCTCATCAACATGTTTATTTACTCTGAACATTTGTTTTTGATCTTCAGAGGTTTTGTCAAATGTTCAGTCTAATATCAGAATTGTTCTGAATGACATCTGTTTGTCTGTGGTGTGATGTCCCTGCGGTGTAACTTTGCACCACAAACAATACGATCAAACTTGTTGTATATAGATTTTTTTGCTGTGTGTAGGAACACTCAGGTTTTGAAAAAAATCAGCAGACAACATTAAAAATCACCATGTGGAACATATGGTGAAAATTGAGCAGCTCAAACAGCTGCTTCTCCCCTTTCAAACAGACCAACGGCCCATTTTATAGACATTTCAACACAGCTGCACTTCATGTAAATATTACATGTTACACGTTCATGTTTTCTTCCAAAGATTTTACTGGTTTCTACAAATTTGTAGAATTTCTTTAAGGCCAGCTGACAGCTTTTTTAGGGCCCGGGTCAACACAGTGTCTTTGGGCCCCCCTCTCCACCTGAAAACATTAAAAGTTGCAGACCGCCATTGTCCTGGTCAAACCATTTTATGTTGGGGTGTTGGGAGTTCTAATGGCATTCTTATTTAAAGAAAACATATTACATATACCTAATGCAGATATATATGCATATTTAGCTATTTTAATATTAAATATTTTTCACACAAATATTTTCTGAAAAATTACTTCTGCCTGTATTTTTAATGGTTAGAGTGTCAATTTTAGGCCTTTCCTCTCTCTTGTGGGCTTGGGACAATTGACCCGTATACCCCCCCCCCCCCCCCCCCCCCGTTGGAGGGTGTGATTGCTTTATTTGAAAAGAGTAAAAAAAAGTGGTCTTGCATTTACAAGGGTTTTTTCTTAGACATTCGGAGGTGGGCTAGTGGCTGTACCCAGGCTTGGGGTCATCTTGGCCCCCCTGGTAAGATAGCTTCACTCCAGCTGGTCAGCTCTCTGCATAGGGAGGCTGATCTTTTCCAATCTCATGTGGGGGATGAGGCATGAGGCCCCCGATCTGCGTTGCGGTCTGCTCCTGTTGCTTGGGTCCTTTGCTCCCCTGTTGGAGGGTGGAGAACAGGGTGCATCTTGGGGTTAGTTGGCTAGCTGGCTCCTCGTAAACTACAAAAGCTGGATAAGCAGCTCGGACCATGAGCTGGCTTTGCTGTTTTATTTTGTCCTAAATTGACTGGTTGACTCGCTATTGCCTGCTGCATTCAAGTCTTACAAAGTTACTCTCTTCCACATTACTCTTTCTTTTTTGATTCTGCTGAATGAAGATGCCCTTCATGGAAAATACAAACAGCAAAAGTCTCCCTGAAACACATTATTCTAAAAGATATTGTTTTTATATCAAGAAATAATTGTGAGCTTGGAAGAATGTAGAATTCGATTCCATGGGATTTTTTATTGGATTAGACACTTCTTTAAATTCTCTTTAGGTGTGAGGGTTTGTGCGAATGGTTGTTTGTCCTGTTTGTCTCTGTGTTGCACTGCGATGGATTGGCGACCTGTCCCGGGTGGACCCCGCCTCTCACCTGTAGATAGACACCAGCAACCCTTGCGACCCTGCTTGGGATAAGCGTGACAGAAAATGGATGGATGGATTATTTATTTTCAGCCAGTGTTGTTTTCATCAACGATGACAAAATTATTTTGTTATAGCTCCTTTTTTTCATGACGATAAGGAAAACTGAAGAGCTAAATGTGGATCTTTGCTGACAAAAATTGACGATATATGGGTGTGAGTTTTCATCAACGAGACAACAGTAAATAAAAATATTAGTGGGTGGTCAGTCACACATTTAAAAGGCATCATTGTGCTGTAATCTGCTAGGCAGTATCAGCCATGGTGCTGCGTCTTGTTTTGTCACGCAGCCCACCTGGAATGCAGCGGTGCACATTCTGCATGACCACAGATGGATCATGGCAGCAGTGGCAGGGGAGAAAGTAATCTGGAATGGTCCGTTACTGCGCGCTGAACTCTGACACACTGATCTTCCAGCTGTGCTTGTGCAGAAATGTGTCTTTATGCATCTAGCTCTGAGTTTGCGCTTTAAGCTCCACACTGATGGTTAACTCTCAGCAGTATGACTCTTCCTGCTCTCACTACTTAATAAACTATGTGGCTGATCATCCTCTGCCAACCGTAAAAAATCCCTTACTCTCAAGATTTTATTTCTTCCAGCTCACAAGAGGTGATGCTAAACATTCTGTAATTTCTACTAAAAGGAATCCTTAAATTATATCCAAAGCAAATAGTTCATTGCATATTGTTTATGTTTTGGATAAAGAGACAGATGAGAAGGTACATATATCTTTTAATATTTTTTTCTCATTGTGCTCGTTTCTATCTATTTAAATATGATGTAAATGTTTCGTTGTTTTGTCATTAAAACTCTGTTTCCTTGAATACATCCAAATTTTAGTTAGCACATTCATTCAGTTTAGGTCTGGATTCCATGGCATTACAAGGCAATTATTTTTTTCTTCGTATCAAAAACCTCTGAATTTAAATCCAAATTAAAACATCCCATAAGCAGTGGTAACCAAGGGGCAAGTTGGAGAAATAAAGCCAAAATTACCAAAGTAAAAAGAAGAAGAATGTTTTTGTTCTTAGCTTAGTTGGAGCAATGAAGAGTTATTGATCTGACTATAATGCATAATTCATAGTACATCAGGAAGAGTTTGCTTTTGAATGGAAACCTTGTATGTCTAAAACCATTCCTTTATTCTACATTTTGTTAGTTTGTCTGTCTGCTATTTCAATCAATATAATGAGTTGAACTAGATTGGCTATTTCCACAGCTTTTGTGAGACACTTTTGTATAAAGTAGGACATTAATTCATTAAAAAGTTTATTTTAATTCTATAAATCAAAGGTTTCTGCGCAACAGCAATAATGAACTGCACGGCAGCAAGCACAGAACAATGATATGAACTCTCTGCATTTAACCAATGCCCTTGGGGAGCAGTGGGCTGCCATTGGTAAGATTAAGGGTCTTTTTGCTCAGGGACCCAGAGTGGCTGTCTGTGGGAGTGGGGCTCAAACTCAGAACCTCAGATTCCAAGCTCTATGCCTTAACCACTAGGACGCCACTCCCTCCTGAAGACTAAATCTAAGATGGTTGTCAAAAACAGCACTGTTTTCAGCAAAGTTTTACTCCTGAACCAAAGGCTCTTTGTTTCTAAAGCAGTTCCACTGCTTAACCTTTTCCACAAGCACAAACTCCAATAGTGACTGCTAGGGGTTTGGGAAAAAAATGATTTGGCAATATAATGTGATTTTCAGCTGCCCAGTATAGTATCAATCTTTCAGTTCTTAAAAAAACAAACCTTTACACCTAAAAGGAGGGAAATAGGCTACCTCTGATGCGCCACTCTGGTAGATGACAGCCTTTTTGCTGTGCAGCACAGCACCATATCTGTCATTATGTAGTTGAGGCAGCCATAGTGGAAAATGATTTATACCCCAAACAACATGGATTCTGGTGATCATATACAGTACTTCCTTTTTTATCTATATATTCCATTGCAATAGCTGGGTTAAACATCGCAATATATAGTGATACTGAAATATATTGATAATATCGTATTGTGCCCAAGTATCGTAAAACATATCGTATCACAACACATATGCCAATACTCACCCCTAGTGACTGCTTTGTGAATCCATTACTATTTCCAGTGGCTCTGAAAACACAATGTGAGAGGACTGCTCAGTACTGACTGGTCAAAGGACAGGTTACTATTCACAACTAAGATCGTCAACTATCAAAAATAATTTATTCTGGGCTTATTATGTATATCATTATTATTTAGGAACAATTATTTTAGAAAGCTAGCAATGTAATCAGAATATACTGACAGTATAAAAAAAAAACTGACTACAGCTGATGTGAGATCAGGAGCTGAAGTGCTATAAGATAGAAGTTATGCACTGGTCCCAGCATCATATCTCATGTTGACCTTCTTAAAATCAAGTCAAAGCACCAATAAGAAATGGTGAGTTCATGTTATTTCACTCATAACTTATATTTTTATTATGTGGATATATGTTTTTACAATCTAAACCAAAATAATAAAATATATACTATATTTTTACTCATATCCCTCAATTTAATTAATATTGAACAAGCTTACAATAAATGTCATGTAAGAGAACTTTATCTATAACTGCAAAGAAATATTTAGCTAGTTATTCAGATCTCCTGATATGAGGAATATGTTGTGTTTAGGGTCTGCTGATGTCACAGGCTATCATTATTACAATAAGCTGTGTAAACTCCTGCTGCAATCTGTATGACCTCATGCCATTAGCTAAAGGCTAAACGTCCATTCTGCAGAAACACAGGCAGACCCCTAAGCTTCTAATGGTTCCTCTCAGTTTTCTGTCATCCTGGAGTTTTTGAAAAATTATACTTTTACTTTGAAAAAGTTACAAAAAGTTAAAATCTGGCAACACCTGAGATCTGTCTCATCCCATGATTTAAACCCACTGTTCCTATTGCTGTGGGATTCCTTTGTGTCGATGTTGATTTGATTAATCTATTTTAGACCCATCAAAATTTAGAAATATAATAATTAATAAGTAGTTTATTTGTATAGCACCAATCAGGGGAGGATCTAGGATTCTAGGAGATCAGGGGCTTAGCCCTGAGGGTGAAGACGAGATGGTAGACTAATGTCCCGTTCTAATATAAAATATGACAGATTACTACATTAAAGAAATTTCTAGTATACTCAGTGCTATCACACATAAGAATTCCCCCTCCATAACATGGGAAGAAATTAATTTACCTGCAAATGTTTAACTGTGTTTAATCCTCTATTCATCAACAACAAACTCTGTGGATTTGGGGATGTTTGATCATTATTTGACATTTGGTTAGAACTTTTTTTGGAATTTTCTTTTATAAACATTTAAACAGAAAATACCTTTCATAAAGATCATCAAAGGGGCAACGGATTATATCAGGTGGCTAAAATATATGATTTCCCTCTCATAACTCTGGCAAATAATTATCAAATATCACCAAATCCACAGTCAAAGTAATTAGTTAGATCCCTAGGTTACTTAAAAAGGTAGTAAAAAAGGTAGCCATCACTGGTCACTTAAGTGTGGTGGGGTTCTCTCTGTAGCAATATGGAACTATTCAGTGAGTGGTCAAAACTCAGGTATATATTTCAAATAAAACGTTTATTTTAAACACACCGAATAACACAAACGATAATTCCCCAGTAAACCCCCCCTGACAGTAAAGAAAGTACTCCTCAGCCACTAAGGGTAAATAACCTCTAAAAATGACAGAAAAACCGTGTGGCCACACTAAAACAAACGCTTCGAAACACCTGCGTAGGTACTAAACAAAATAGCCGGCACATAAAAGAAAATACCCCCCAAAATAAATTGTTGCAGGCCTGTTAGCTGTGTTAGCTAAATAAATAATCCTTTTCCAAATGTGCTTTACTTGCAGTACCGTAGTCCCAGTCTTCCAGGGAAACAAAAAAACCTGTGTGCGAGCCGCACAAGATGTCCGGCCGGGTGGCTGATGAAGTCCCTCGCTCGTCGCCGGAGGAGCCTCTGGCTTTCCTAGTCACCAGGGCGCTATCCGGGCAGCGTTGTTCCCACGCTACTTCAGTGGAACCACTGGATGTTGGGAAACCAGGGCGCTAACTGAGTAGCTCAGAGCTGCATCTGGCAGGGGCTAACTTTTCTTGGCCTGCCCTCGAGTAGGGTTGAGGCTTATCAACTTGGCGAATGTGTAAACTATGAACTAAAACACTCAATGCAACTATGTCCCTTCAACATGCCCACATAACTCCAGTGGCTCTCCGGCACAGTTTTTTACCTCTGAGCAAACTGTCTCTCTTTCTACCTAATTTTTCTCTTACCTAGCAGAGAAGAACCGGACTGTCCCCCATAGGGAAAAAAAATCGAGCCTCTCTCTCTTTCCGTCTCCTGCGTCTTTTACTCCACCCTTCTCCCCCGTTCCTCTGTTGCATTCCCAACCAATGAATTGTCCCTCTGGCATGCATGACATCTTAAACTCATTCACACAGGTCTATACAGCACACTTATAACAATTTCATCCTTTTTCCTTTTCAGGAGTCATGAATTATATAAGCCCATTGATGTCTTAACAGAATCTTCCTTTTTATCTAAAAGTGTTTTTTAGCGAGAAATGAGAAGCGTTGTGAAAAATGTTCCATCCGCCATGTTTGCCTCCCTGGCTTCAATGCGTGCTCCCAACACAAGGGGAACAGAATTTCATCCAGAACCAGGACAAAGAACGTCTGGAAGTGAGTCAGAGGTTCACATCCCTGGAACATCAGTCTGTTTAGCAACAACTGTGGTGAAAACTTCTTCTTCTGCACAGTAATGCTACAGGTTGCTTTCCTGCACATGCTTCCACAATCTGTTGAATTCCAGTACTGCACATTTTACTCAGATCAGCTCAGAAGCGAGATCTGGGGCTCTTGGGGAAACATCTGAGGCTGTAGCCCAAGTAGCCTCCCCCTAGATACGCCACTGATGCCAGTTCACAACACGCCATCTCAAGGCACTTCACAGTTCACCAGATCATACAGTCAACTTGATTCAAAGTTTCTATCTAAGGAAAACCAGCTGATTGGATCGACTCATTGACTCGAAGGCAATCCCTCAAACTAAGCATGCTTATAGCAACAGTGGAAAAGAAAAACTCCCTTTTAAAAGGAAGAAACCTCCAGCAGAACCAGGCTCAGTGTGAGCGGCCATCTGCAGAGGCTGACTGGGGTTCAAGGAGACAGAAGCAGAGATACAAAAGGCAAAGATAAAAATATAAAACACAGGAAACACAGCCAGGCAGAAGAGCTCCAAGCCAGCTCCCATGTCAGAGGATGAAGAGAGCACATCCAGCCAGTCACAGTCAGAGAAACAGGACTACACTGTAAAACAGGCTGTTAATGGCAGCAGCACAGCTGATATTTCTCTCCAGGATGGTGTCACAGGCAAAGAGGAACATACGAGGCAAAGCTACTATGAGAAAAAGCAGAGAGCGCAGAATGTTAGAGATTGAACTAACAGATTCTGCAGAGTGGGAGAATAGAGACAGAATGAAGCAGAAGGATGAAAAAGGGGTCCCTATTTATAAAATATTATTTTTTTATACCATGCATATTATTTCAAACTATTGTGCTGTTGTGATTCCCCATTTATTCTGTTCTATTTGCACATGAAAAAAATCCCTGGTCCCACCCTGCCCCCCCATAGAACCACCACTGTGTTTACAACTACAAAAGCACAACTGCAGCAGCCAACCGCTTACATTTTGACTGTTTTTGCCTGTTAAAAATAGCAATCACTGCTTACACAACAGTTTCATAAGAGGGAGTGCAATTATTTTGCCCTGCCTATCATTTCTGGTTCTTCGTTTTTTAACATGTGACAGGCCCGCAACCTTGCTGCTCAGCACATTATCTGTTCTGTTTACACTATCCTTGGTTAGGCAAATGAGGTGGTATTGTCCAAATGCAAATTTTAAACAGTACTAAGATGACATGTTTGTACTTTTTATTTATATCTGAACATCTGAGAAGAAAGAAAAATTATTGTTACAAAGTTAGAACAGCTGTGAGCCTCTACAGAACTTTTTAAGCATTAATTTCTGTAAACAATTATTTTCCAATTAAAGCAAAGATTAATCAGAGCACAGTTCTGTTGTAGCGTTTCTATTACATTGCCGTTTAAGTCAAGCTCTGATTTGGTCATCTGCTGCCCATGCAGACAATCATATTTGAAAAACTTTCCATATTTGTGGCGAGTATGTTGTGCACAAAATGATTTGGAGCTGCAAGCATTAGGCTCCTAGCCAACAACCCCTCTGTTTACTGGCTTAGACTTGTTGACTCCACCCTGCACCCCCACCCCACCGTTACTCCTTTTCCCTCACAACACACACATACACACACACATATATATATGAACAGACTAAAACAGTAGGGGGTCTTATTCTTTTAAAATAAAGACATAAACGTCATTTAGGGGAACCACTGAACAAATGGCTAAATGACTATGTGACCTTTTTGTAGGTATCTGTAGAGAAGAATGTGGCTTTGCACTCTTCCAATGAATTCATGTTTCAGTTGATTAATGGACTTGCGATTAATATATATGTTTTCGAGCTTATCTCTGCTATGAATGTGTATAAACAGAGCAAGAACCTTGAAGGTTAAGGTTATTTAGAACCCTAGTGACATGTAACACAAACAGACTTTGACAGGCTACAATTGAGCCCACTGTGAACATAAACCTAATGTAAACTGTAAGCTGTTTTTTTTTTATTTACGGTACAATAACTAACTGTTAAGTTACTTATAATCATCCTTTTATATGAACAGTGAAAAATGTTTTCTACTGTTTAAAAAATCATGTAAAAAAAATCTGGTTTGTTTCTCAAAGCAGACATCAAAGTTTAAGATAAAGTTTTAAAAGTCGAAAAAAGTTATGATGTATATTATTTCAAATTGGATGGAAAACATTTTTTTCAGCACTATCACGTACACAGTGTAAAGGCCTTTTAAAACATATTTTAAAGTGCCATTTGGCTAATTTAATTTATGTGTTTTTAGTCACTACTGAAAAGAAGAGGAAAATGGCTAGATATCTCTCAGGTTAGGTGGAGGTATTTGAGGACCCAAACGCAGAGATAAGGAGGCAGGGGTGAGTTTTGCTCATTTAATAGGGACTCACAGGCAAATGGGGCAAAATTCCATGAATAAAACAAAAATACTAGTGATGTAATGAGATCAGCCGAAGCTTTGATGCATGTGTTGAGTAATGGAGGGGGGGTTTCTCTGGATTGCATGTGGAGGTGTGATTCATTTAGGGGAGGGGCAAAATTAATGAAGTCCGAAGTCTCTCTACCGTAATACCACATGACCGCTTCAGGAAGCGGTTCAAGCTATGCGAGAACTTTGACAGGCTTTTAAGCAGCCTTAGTATTCAGTCAAGATGTGGGAGTTTGTAGGAGGGTTGCTGCCAGAGTTTGGATATATTCTAAGTATAGCTTGGTTAGAAAAACAACCAATCTAGTTGGTTAAAACTATTGTTAGATTAAACAATGTAATGATCAAAATCTGGGCAAGATACTGGTTACAGTTGTAACATTAGTGTAGTATTTCTTTCAAGTGTGCAGCTGCCGTTGCTAGTGGCGTCAGCTGTAAGAGATTGACTTCCATTGACTATTTCGAAAAATTCTTTGAGATAGGGCCAAACATGAGGGAGGTCTTGTTGGTCTCCGTCTCCATCTCCCGATACGCTCTGGCCTGTGTCCGACCTTTCAGACATTTCAACATCTTTTTCTGAATCTGACATTGTAGCATGGCATAGAAAATTCATGTTTGCAGTTTGATGAACACCTGCTTGCTTCTGATGATTTCCTTTAGCTAACCAATGACTGTCTCATCCAATTACACTAGTTTTCACTAGATGTGGATGGCGCCAATGATCTGCATTGGATGGCGCACATGACGTGAAATAAATATTTATAAACTTTAAACCAGGGGTAACCAATTAATTATCAGTGGAGTCTGAATAAAGAAAATTATCAACCAGTAAAGGTCCGGAGACATTTTTAATGATCTGTTACTTTAAACAGAATTTAACACTGAAATAAAATGAGGTATTTAAGCATTCATGTTATACATTGAATAAAAAAATAAATAAAATAAAAAAATAGAAATTGCCAAAAATTGCATCCCATGCTAGCTCAGAGGAGTTGACACTGTATTCCTGTATATCCATCAGTAGTTAAAGGATAAGGGTCAGCAAATGCAAATTCTGCCCTGTAAAACAATGACAGCGTAATTGTCGCTGTCTGATCTGAAGCCTCATTTGGAGCTTTTAAACAGCCTTTTAAAAAACTTTGATAATTTGCTGCTGTAATATTATAGATTTTTTTAGAATAAAAAACTTGAAGATGTGCATTATTATTATTATTATCGTTATTATTATTATTATTGTTATTAGTATTAGTATTGTCATTATTATTATTATTATTATTATTATTATTATTATTATTATTATTATTATTATTATTATTAACAAAAAATAACAGAAATACAATTATAGAGCATTTGGTGTTGTAAGAAAGCCCACACTGTTTCTGAATAAATAGATTATTGCATGAGTTAAGTTCGGGTTCGTTTATGTCTTTTTGCTTGTGAGTATAAAATGTCCAATGCTCCTGAATGCACCATAGCTATCTGACGCTCGTTAATGCATCACACTGGTCTGTGAATGCTGTGCTGTGTAGATGTACATTTGATTTTCTGCTTTAGACAAAGCTTTGCTATCACTGTTTATGGTTGTGTGTGAATAACAAGAGACTACAACAAATAAATCAGCCGTACCTCTGACGAAATCTTTGGATTGAATGCTGTTCATAACACCCGTACTTTTGTAAATATCCACAATTTTTTTCCCACATGAGGAATATTTAAACGTTTTTATATCATTAATATAACAACAAATAGCTCCATTGGTCATATATTAATCCGTTTACCTTGCCGATATGCAGTTGTACGGAGTGAGGCGCACTCCCGCGACTGGGGATGCATATCTCAGCAGGCATGCACTATTCGGCACCTTACCGCGGTCCACTAATCCGTGATCTCTGCATTAAACCGAAGCCAAGAGTAATGAGTAACGTTTGTTTTAAAAATGTAAGGAATACAAAGTACAGATACTTGTGTGAAAATGTAATGAGTAGAAGTAAGAAGTAGGAAGAAAAAAGAGTAATGGAGTAAAGTATAGATACCTAAAAAGTGTACTTAAGTACTGTAACAAAGTATTTTTACTTTGTTACTTGACACCTCTGTCAAGTAACAAACATTAAACAAACGTATTAGTTTGTGGCTATTTAATGAATTTAGCGTTAATCAGTAAAAAAATGTAAACAATTTTGTCACGATCTCTGAGTCTGGGAGCGGCCATTTTTGCTCAAATATAGTAACACCTCACTCCTGAAATCTTTCAGCAGTGACGTCACGATGCGCTAAGCCTAGCGCCATTCTCCCTGCTGTACAAGCAAAATACATGGGAACTACTAGACACGCCTGCAATGAATAACAATTATCTAAGATTTCGAGATGGTGCCACAGCCATACAGGAACAAATGAGGCAAAGCCACTATGAGAAAAAACCGAGAGAGCATAACATTACAGATTAAACTAACAGATTCTGCAGAGTGGGAGAATAGAGCTAGAATGAAGCAGAGTGATGAAAAAGGGGTCCCTATGTCCTCCAGCAGTCTAAGTCTATAGCAGCATACCTAAAGAGATAGCTCAGGATAACCTGAGTCACTCTACCTATAAGCTTTATCAAAGAGGGATGTTTTAAGTCTACCCTTAAAAGTAGAAAGGGTGTCTGCCTCTCAGACTAATACTCTTCTGAGTATTCTTCTAAGGGGATTATCCAAAGTGCGCTTTGGCCTTGGTATTTATGGCAACCCAGGTAACAGGAAGTTGTAGAAGTTGAAACAGGAGAACAAAACTATGATTAATGGGGCAAATGGGAGGTAAGTCACTTTAATGTAGTGGACCCCTACGGTCAGTACTGAAGGGACAGTCAGTAACGCACTGACCTGCTCCTTTTTCCTGGTCCAATATTAGTTATGTGTAATAGCTAGTAGGGGGGAAGCTATAAAAATTTAGCATTGAGTTAATAACAATAAAACTCAACTAATTACATTTTAATCTAAAACCATATATAGATAAAATAAACTACTTTTTCAATTCAGAAAACACCTTTGCTCCTTGCTCCTTTTTATGCAGCCTCTTTGTAAAATTACTTCTTTAGAACTGTGAGCAGTGCATGAGCATATTCTGCTTACTCTGGGATGCTTTTTAAACCTGAATACCCTCAGTGGACCAACACTTTTAATGCTGCCTTCCTCTCAGATTTATGGGTGTACAAGAATCAGCAAATACAGGTTCCCGCTTGGAACTTTGTGTCATGATTGGTTTTATATCAAACCCACATGCAGAACACAACGGAGGCTGGGTAAAAGTTTAACAGAGTGTATTTTAGATGTTGACACAAAAAAACATGAACTGGATCTGGAGCAGGTCCGGGTTGGGTTCACTGAAGTCTGCAGAGATGATAGTTTGATTAGCTGGGTAGGCAGATGATTAAAGAGCCCTTTTAGATTATTCTGATTCTACCTTGACGGGGTCCAGGCTTCTCTTGTGAGAGAGGGAACCGTTGGGTCCAGAGACTGTTGGTTCAGCAGAGTACACAAGCAGCTGCAGCGTCTAGCTTCTGACTTTCAATGGCAGACCTTGATCAGAGTTTCCAGCTCTTCACAGAGAGCAGCAGGGGAAATCCAAATAGGAATCTTCAGGTTTGGCTCACCAGGGCTGGAAGGCAGGTTAAGCTCACCCAGAGCTTCAGGCTTGAGACAGGTTTCCTGTGAGCAAAGACAGAGGAAGGTTAGAACCAGTTTTCTCACTTAGAGACAACTTAGATTCTTTCAGGTAACAGAGGCTCAGGTTGCTAACCAAACTAAGGTCAACACTGCGGCGTTGAAGGAAGGTCTGGCAGCTGCTTATAAAGGGAAGGTCTCCTGACGAGTAGATGCGTCTCAGGTGTGCTGGAGGGCTCCAGCCCAGGAGACCCACGGCGCACTCTGCTGGAGGAAGGTGGTACATCCCCAGATCCCAACAGTACCCCCCTCTCAACGACCGCCTCTTGGCGGTCCCGAGGATGTCGACGGGAGGGAGCTCTCATATTCCTCGATCAGGGACAGATCGAGGATGCATGAACCAGGAACCCATGTGCGGTCCTTCGGACCGTAGCCCTCCCAATCGACGAGGTACTGCCAACCGCGACCTCGCAGACGGGAGTCCACGATCCGGCGAACAGTGAAGGCCGGATGACCATCGACGTCCAGGGCAGGTGGAGGGGAGTCGGATGGTGGGCACAAGGAGCTAGAAATGACAGGTTTGACTTGGGAGACATGGAACGTGGGATGGATACGAAGATTCGGTGGCAGGTGCAGGCGGACAGCAGAGGGGTTGATTATCTGAGCTATCTTATATGGGCCGATGAACCGGGGTGACAGCTTCTTAGACATAGCTTTGAGGGGAATGTCACGTGTTGATAACCATACCTCTTGGCCTACGGTATAGTCAGGGGCAGGACGTCTTTTAGAGTCAGCGAAGCGTTTAGTGGAGGCAGATGAGCGGTTGAGGGTGGTGATGGTGTCCTTCCAGATACGCTGACAACGGCGTATGTGGTGATGGACTGATCTGACTGATATCTCTCTCTCGTCTGCAGGGAAGAGTGGAGGCTGATAACCGATGGAAACCTGGAACGGGGATAAACCAGTAGAAGCAGATCTTAAAGAGTTATGGGCGTATTCGATCCAGGTCAGAAACTGACTCCAGTCAGTAGGGTTGTTAGATGTCAGGCAGCGGAGAGTGGATTCTAGTTGTTGATTCATCCTCTCCGTCTGCCCGTTAGACTGTGGGTGATAACCAGAGGTGAGGGAGGACTTACAGTTCAACGCAGAACAGAAAGCTTTACAGACCTGTGGTCAGAGAGGATTTCTTGTGGAATACCATGGAGTCGGGAAACATGCTTCACGAGAAGCTGGGCCGTCTGGAAAGCCGTGGGAAGTTTCCTGAGGGGAATTAAGTGACAGGCCTTGGAAAAACGGTCGACGATGGTTAAAATGGTGGACATACCTCTGGAAATCGGGAGCCCTGTGACAAAATCTACGGCGATATGTGACCAAGAACGGGTTGGAAAGGGTAGAGGATGCAGCAGGCCAGAAGGTGGTTGATGAGATGTCTTGTTTCTGGCGCAGATGGGACATGCCAAAACGTACTCCTTAACGTCTTTGTGTAGTGATGGCCACCAGAAACGTCTTGTAATGAGGGCAATGGTTCTGCTCACTCCAGGATGGGCGGAAAACTTAGCTGCATGCATCCACTGGATCAGTTGGGATCTGACGGAAGATGGAACATAAGTTTTATTTGGAGGGCCGTTACCTGGGTCAGGTTCAGAGGCTAGGCCAGAGTTGATGAGATCAGTGATCTCCCAGGAAAAGACTCCAACAGTACAGGAGGCAGGAAGAACAGGCTTGGGTGTCTCAGGTTGATCAGTGGAGTACAGACGAGAGAGAGAATCGGGCTTGACGTTCTTGGAACCAGGTCTGTAAGAAATAATGAGGTTGAAACGGGAAAAGAATAATGACCATCTAGAGTGACGTGGGTTGGATCGTTTTGCCGATTGGAGATAAGCCAGGTTTTTGTGGTCTGTCCAAACCAATACTGGATGCTCGGCCCCCTCGAGCCAGTGTCTCCATTCCTCCAGGGTGAGTTTAATGGCAAGAAGTTCTCGGTCTCCAACATCATAATTTTGCTCCGCTGGTGAGAGTCTACGTGAAAAAAAAGCACAGGGGTAAGTCTTTTGGTCTGAGTCAGATTGCTGAGATAAAACAGCTCCAACACCGGAGTCAGATGCGTCCACCTCTAAGATAAACTGCTTAGAGGGATCTGGCTGGATAAGGATGGGTGCTCTGGAAAACAGGTTTTTTAATTTATCAAAAGCGTTCTGGGCTTCAGGTGTCCATTGAAAGGTCTTCTTCACAGAAGTCAGAGTTGTGAGAGGTAGAGGTGTTTGACTATAGTTTCTTATGAAGCGTCTGTAAAAGTTTGCAAACCCAAGAAATCTCTGAAGCTGTTTGCGGTTTTCAGGTGTCGGCCAGTCCAGAACTGCCTTTATCTTGTCTTCGGATGGCTTCACCTGCCCGCCCTCGAGCACAAACCCTAAAAAAGTGACAGATGGTTGGTGAAATTCACATTTTTCTGCTTTCACAAAGAGTTTGTTTTCCAAAACTCTCTGAAGAACTAGACGAACATGTTTCTTGTGGCCTGAGAGGTTCTTGGAGTAGATCAAAATATCATCGATGTACACAAAAACGAATACGTTCAAAAAATCTCTGAGGACGTCGTTGACTAGAGCTTGGAAGCAAGCAGGAGCGTTTGTGAGACCAAAAGGCATGACCAAATACTCAAATTGGCCTAAGGGGGTCTTAAAGGCTGTCTTCCATTCGTCTCCTTCTCTTATTCTAAGGAGGTGATATGCGTTTCTCAAATTGAGTTTAGTGAACACTGTTGCACCCTGAACAGGTTCAAACGCTGATGCCAGTAATGGTAGGGGGTACTTATTTTTGACGGTTATCTGATTTAAGCCTCTGTAATCTATACAGGGTCGTAGGGAACCATCTTTTTTACACACAAAAAAGAAACCAGCACCAAGAGGAGATGAAGATGGACGAATAATTCCAGCAGCTAGAGGCTCATTGATATATTTTTCCATGGTCTCGTGTTCAGGTTTGGAGATGTTGTATAGTCTACTGCTGGGAAGGGGGGCTCCTGGTAGTAAATCTATGGCGCAGTCATATGGTCTGTGAGGTGGAAGAGACGTCGCACTGACCTTACTGAAGACTGGTGCCAGATCATGATACTCGGGAGGAACAGAAGTAAGGTCAGGAGAGTCCATCTCCCCCCTACCTCTAGGGGACTGAATAGCAGGAGCCGCAGAACGAAGGCATGACTCGTGACAGGAAGTGGACCAAGACTCAATGTGGCGTTCAGCCCAGTTGATATGGGGGTTATGACGTTCCAGCCACTCGAATCCCAGCACCAAAGGGGAGCATGCAGAAGGAAAAACAAAAAACGTTAATGTTTCACGATGGTTTCCAGAGATTAAAAGTTCTAGAGGTTGTGTCTGATGAGTGACTTGATGAAGCTTCTTTCCATCAATAGCAGATACTCTGAGAGGGTTAGATAAAGGGACAGTCTCAATATTTAATTGCTGGACCAGATCTGAATCAATGAGATTTCTTTCACACCCAGAGTCAATGAAAGCCGACAAGGTGAGATTCTGGTTGGAGAAAAAAAGAGTAGCAGGCAACATCAGATGAGGAGTTTTTTCAGTTTTCAGATGGCCCGTCAGACTCCTCAATTCCTCTGACGGGCCCTGGCTTTTGACTTAGCCGGACATGAAGCAATGAAATGGCCAGTCTCACCACAGTACAGACACAGATTGCCTCTAAATCTTCGTTGTCTTTCCTCAGGGGATAGCCTTGTGTGTCCAATCTGCATGGGTTCGACCTCCGCTCCATCTGAGTGAGAGACTTGGACAGGCACAGAAAGAGTCTGGTTTTTAGATTTTGGCTTGGAACTGGGTTCTGCAGGTCCAGAAAAAAACAGAAGCATTGTTAAATGCAGGAGCTGACACAGAAAAATTTAGACTTCTTTGTCTAGAGTTATTTCTAGTTCGGAGTCTGTTATCCAGTCTGATGGTTAAACGGATTAAGTCCTCCAAACTAGCTGGTTCGTCGATTGTGGCTAGTTCGTCTTTGATGTTATCATTTAAAGCCTTAAAATAAGCACTCTTAAGTGCACATTATAACCCGGAAGTCAATGGAGAACTCAGCCACTGTAGAATTTCCCTGTTTTAAATTTAGCAGGGCTCGGGAATCAATTGTTTTATCTGAGTCGTGGTTAAATACTTGGGAAAACTCAGATATGAACTCGGAAAAAGTACAAGAGAAACTGGACTCTGAAGAGAACCTTGCCTCCGCCTATTCAAGAGCTTGTCCAGTGAGTTGAGAGAGAATGAAGGATATTTTTTTCCTATCATTCGGAAAACTGCCGGGAGAGTGCTCAAAAAGTAAACAACATTGAAACAAAAATCCCTTACAATCCTTTTGGTTACCTGAAAATCTTTCAGGCGGACTTGGACGGAACTCAGGAAATTACGTCACTGCCGGTGACCTTAGAGGCGGAAGTGGATCCGGAACAGGACGTACTGCTGGCGTGGCATTAGCATTTCCCATGTAGCTGGCATACGTTTGTAGCATTTGGTTCTGATGTTCAACTTTAGTGTGTAACTCACGGAGGGTATGCGCATGTCCAAGGATCTGAGCGTCCTGTTCCTCAAGCCTCCTCCGGAGGTGATCTGCTGGGCTTTGTGTTTGGCCACAGTGTTCTGTCATGATTGGTTTTATATCAAACCCACATGCAGAACACAACGGAGGCTGGGTAAAAGTTTAACAGAGTTTATTTTAGATGTTGACACAAAAAACATGAACTGGATCTGGAGCAGGTCCGGGTTGGGTTCACTGAAGTCTGCAGAGATGATAGTTCGATTAGCTGGGCAGGCAGATGATTAAAGAGTCCTTTTAGATTATTCTGATTCTACCTTGACGGGGTTCAGGCTTCTCTTGTGAGAGAGGGAACCGTTGGGTCCAGAGACTGTTGGTTCAGCAGAGCACACAAGCAGCTGCAGCGTCTAGCTTCTGACTTTGAATGGCAGACCTTGATCAGAGTTTCCAGCTCTTCACAGAGAGCAGCAGGGGAAATCCAAATAGGAATCTTCAGGTTTGGCTCACCAGGGCTGGAAGGCAGGTTAAGCTCACCCAGAGCTTCAGGCTTGAGACAGGTTTCCTGTGAGCAAAGACAGAGGAAGGTTAGAACCAGTTTTCTCACTTAGAGACAACTTAGATTCTTTCAGGTAACAGAGGCTCAGGTTGCTAACCAAACTAAGGTCAACACTGCGGCGTTGAAGGAAGGTCTGGCAGCTGCTTATAAAGGGAAGGTCTCCTGATGAGTAGATGCATCTTAGGTGTGCTGGAGGGCTCCAGCCCAGGAGACCCACGGCGCACTCTGTTGGAGGAAGGTGGTACATCCCCAGATCCCAACACTTTGCTATGTACAGCTATTGGTACTGGTACTACTACTCATACTCATCGTCTTCCAATGCTTGTGGGACAGGGTTAGGGGGCACCAGTCTCAGCAGAGACTCCCAGACTTCCTACTCCACAGACATCTCCTTCAGCCCCTCTCGGAGAAGCCTAAGGTGCTCCCAGGCCAGTCGAGAGACATAAGCCTCATAAACACTTCCCTTTTGAAACTGTGCCAAGATCGGTCCTTGCACGGTGACTGAGACAACTGTTGAGTGCAAATGTTATGGAGAACTAAACCAAACTAACCTGGTATTAGTTTATCAGTAGGGCTTGGTGCAGTTCAGTTGTGACTCGGTTCTCTGATAACAAAGAGCTTATGAGCAGGCCGCATCATCTCCATACAGTCAGCCTCCGTAATCATGAAATTTCAGAGATTCATAAAAATAAAAACTTCCCTACCGTGCCACATGATTTCCAGTGATGATTCTGCTTTGCAGTGTGATGAACCTCAACTCCTTTCGTTGTTTCCTGTGTCTTTAAGCCCTGATTAGACTATCGTTTGTCTTATCCACTTCCCAAAAGCCGCCTCTGTCAAGTACATTCACCAAAAGCTGCATTCTTCATCCGACTCTCTACAAACTTCCTGAATGTTGCGGATGTCACCGGGTTGGTTTGCATGTTTACCTCTTGAGAGCAGTAGTGCCCTAGATTGTCACTAGGAGGCAAGGAATCATGCTAGCATGGTGTGTAAAAAGTCTTAAGGAACAGAGCTCGGCACGATTAACTGATCCAAGCTTGGCACGGATAGGTTTTTAGAGGGTAGTGTAAATGGGGCTATAGTCCCTCCGGCATGTCCTGGGTCGTCCTCTAGGCCTCCTCCCAGTGGGATCTGCCTGGAACACCTCCCTAGCATGGCGTCCACAGTGGAAGCTAAAAAGATGTCTGAGTCAGCTGAAACCTTATCTCTAAGGAGAGTCCAAACACCCTCTGAAGAAAGCTCATTTTACCCACTGGCATCCGGTATCACATTTTTTCATGATCCAGATTTTATGACCAAAGGTGAGGGTAGAAACATAGACCGACCAGTAGATCAAGCGCTTGTCTTGTCACTCAACTCTCTCTTCACCAGCAGCTGCACTGATCGATCTCTTAATTTCCTGCTCCATTCTCCCCTCACTCGTGATCAGGACCCCAAAATACTTGAACTCCTCCTCTTGAGGCCGGAATTCAAGTGGAGTATTAAAACTAACCCTCCCCGTGGGCCGAGCCAAAACCCTGAGGGTTCCGCGAGAACACAAACAGAAGACAGGACAAACACTAAAACTCTTTCAATCCACTGGCCGCCGGGAACGAGGACAGGAACCTTGGAACTAACAAAACTAACAGAGCAGACATACAGGCATGAGAAAAACAATGATCTGGCCCTGATAACTGGGCTGAGCTGTATATAAAGCAGAATCAGCAGTTGGATGAGATGAGTGATAATAAGGAGCCGGGCAGAATAAAGCAGGTGAATGACTTGAACAATTAAGGCCAGCTATCAGGGCAGATCATGACTCATGGATGAGCTGATTCACATCCAGGCTTCACAGTTGGCTGCAAACTGCCCCAGTGCGGTCGTAGGTCTCGACAGGAGCGAGACAGCAGAACCATATACATACTTTTGTCTGTATATTAAATAGTGTCATTATTTGAATTTTTCAGTGGATTAAAATCTTTCTGAATATTTAAATGAAATTAATAGGTCAAATTATTTCCCTAGAGGGCACTTGATCTACTTTAGAATGTAACATCTTAATGGCGTTCGTTTCTAACAACATAATAAAATAGATTTCCTACTTTATGTTCAATAAATGTTATAGTTGACTTAATGCAGTTCAGAATGTAATGTACAACAGCTGCAGAGCTGAAATTACTGATAAAATTATTCAAATGTGTTTTGAATTTGTCTAAGAAGCAGAAGAATGATAAAATAAAATAAAAATGTTTCTCAGAAGCATTAACCTAGCCTAGATCATAGTATGTGTGACTCTGATCTTTGACCTTCATCTATGACTCAATGAGACTTGCTGAATGTAGGTAAATGTATTATACATAAACAACTGCCTGCTCTGTTAAAACACTGTTGTTTTATGCCATGAGGAATGAGAACTGTATGGCTCTTCTCTGCATTATAATGGAGTTAATAGAAATAGAGGAGCTGTAAATTACTGCTGAGGGCTTCATGGAGGGAGGGAAGGGGGACAGATTGGAAGAAGGGGAAGGATTGAGAGATCATTAAGTTTTATATAGACCACTCTGATGCCTGTGTGACTCTCTATCAGGGTCTTTCTAACTAGAAGACGATAAGGAATGGCATTACAGAAGAAAAGCTTTTTTTATGCTGGTATTAAGAAAAAGATAATTTAACCCTATGTGGTGAACAGTTACTTTAGTCATTGTTTCTCTGCTTGACAGAAAGCAAAAGCTAATTAGCAAAAACTGACATTGATATAAATTATTACAAACCTAAAACACAGCTTAAAACCTAGAAACATTGTAGAAACATCTGCAAAGCCTGTAAAGCTGTAATGACAAATTTTAAGAGCACTTTGATGGCGATATTGATGTTAAAGACTAATGCTCAACAAAGTGTCCACACTAGCTAACATTAAAATAGCAATGTTTTAATAGTAGGGGTGGATATTGGCGTGGGTGTTGCAATACGATACGTGTCACACGATACCTAGGTCACAATACGATATTATCATGATTAATATCACTATTTATTGAGATATTTTCCCCTGCTATCAAATGAAATATGTGGATAAAAAAGCACGTGCTGTAAAAGTTCATCAGAACATATTGATCATTTAGTTATTGTGGTATCCATGGTGTTTGGGGGGCTTCCTCTCCCGCCAGCCCCCTGGCTGGCAGGAGAGGAAGTAAGAGGGGGGGAGAGACATGCAGTATACGACCAAAGATTGGATTCGAACCGATACATGGGTCATGCGCACTAACCACTGCCCCACCGAAGACACCCATGAATACTCGTACTCGTCGTCTCCCGCTTTATCCGGAACCGGGTCGCGGGGGCAGCAGACTAAGCAGAGACTCCCAGACTTCCCTCTCCGCAGACACCTCCTCCAGCTCCGTTGGGTGAAGCCCTAGGCGCTCCCAGGCCAGCCGAAAGACATAGTCTCTCCAGCATGTCCTGGGCCGTCCCCTGGGCCTCCTCCCGGTGGGACGTGCCTGGATAACCTCCTGAGGGAGGCGTCCAGGGGGCATCCGAAAAAGATGTCCGAGCCACCTCAACTGACTCCTCTCAATGTGGAGTAGAACCGGCTCTACACTGAGCCTCTCCCGAATGACCGAGCTCCTCACCCTATCTCTAAGGGAGAGCCCAGCCACCCTGCAGAGAAAGCTCGTTTCATGAATATGTTTTCTTTTTATGCTAAATAATAGACTACTGAGCATCTCAATACCTTTCAATACCAAATATCATGAGAAAAGTCCTAAATATTCAAAACAATCCACAGAAATTCAAAGGTTAAACTTTTTATTAAACTGCTGTCTTTTAAAGAACACAAACAATGTACAGCTCATATAAAACAGCAGTGGGGCTCAGTGTGTGTTTTTTCCTTGTTATCAGCTAAAAAAACTGTATATCATAAGCCTGATGACTCACACAGATAACAACAAACATATCCTCCATAATTTCTTAATTGAAAGCACTCAGGTGCTCATCAAAATATTCTGTAGTGACTTTAGAAATCAAAGAAATGGTGGATCGCTGCTGCCTATGATAGGTTGATTGATTTTTGAAAAACAGGCATTTCATCATTGGAAAAGAAGATGACATCTCCTTTGACCAAGAAATTAGGCCTTTACGTGAGGGTGTGGCTTAAACTAAACAGCAAACAGTTAAAGGAAAAGTCTGGTAACATTCAGAATTCAAACTTCTGAAAGTACTTTACATGTGAAATGTTATATACTCTTCAATAAATGATGTGTTTTTAATTAAGAGTAATTTCTTTTAAATGTGCTTTAATGGAGGCATCCATGTTTGTCAAAGAACACTACTGCCACCTACTGGTTTTTGACGTCACGGTGTGGTATCGGCTGTTGATCAAGTCCCAGTGCGGTATCTGGTGTTTGTCACAACGCGCTATTATCTTGAAAACATTCTTCTTCCAAATGTTGGCTACATATTACATATTTTTTCTCTGGTCAGAAGTTCAATCGCAAATCCTCCCTTTTCAAGTTGGCAATCCAATGACGAACCCGTCCGTGGAGGATCAGGAATCGAAAAAGGTGAAATAACTAATGTTTTTTTTTTACTTTTACCCGATGTACTCCAACATCCAACTGCCATGCAGGTGGGCATTGTCAGTTTAACTATAGCTCTGGTGAATTTCAATGGTGAACTCCTCTGGAAATCTTCAACAATTGTTATTGATTGCAGATGTGTCTAGTAGTTCGCGTTGATTTTGCTTGTAAAGCAGGGAGACTGGCGCTAGGCTTACCGCACCGCGACGTCACTGCCGGAAGATGGCAGGAGTGAGGTTTTACTATAGTTGGATAAAAATGGCCAGTAGTATTAGTTTGAGGTACAGTTGATGATAATTAATCATTCTAAGCCACACATGTGTGAATTCTGACCCCTATTAGGCAGAAATATAGCAGTCCGGATCTGAAAAGAGGCAAAGTACTGTTGGAGAGCTTCAATTTTTATGACATTTTATTTCTAATTCAAAATAGCCTCAAAGGATATGTCACAGAATTCGGAGGACGCTGACAAATGGGTAAGCAATAAATGGCTACTCGAGTATGATATCAGTGCTTTGTTCACTGCTAAGGCGGCTTAAGTTCAAGAAGACGTGTTTTCTGTAGTTTGATTGATCAAGGCTGTAGGGCTGCAACAACGAATCGATAAAATCGATAAAAATCGACTTTTAAAAGCGTTGGCAACGAATTTCATCATCGATTAGTTGTGTCGCGCGATTAATGCGTCATCCGCTGTCGTTGTCATTGCTGTGGGGCGCCTCCCCCATCCCAACCCCGCTCCCGCAGGAGTCCCTCTCAGCGCTGCAGTCAGAGGATGTTTACCCTCAGCGTGCAGACTGCAAATGAAGCGCGCATGCGCCGGGATTGACAGCGCAAATTGATCACAATAATTAAAATAGCCAGCGCTTTGTAAAGTGAAAAAAGTCGTAACATGCAACTTTTGTAAAAACAAATTAACATGGCGCGGAAGCACCACTGTTATGATGCAGCACCTGAAAAGGAAACACGTTGGAGCCTTCGATGGCAGTGAAGAGAGCTGATCAGCAGGGGGAGCGACCATGTTTGTTTCGTTTTAAAGTGGGGAAACGTAACGTTAGTTTCTCAGGTAGCTCATCTGATGCTTTCCTTACCTTGTTAGTAGGTTACAGACAGTGATAAGGTTGGCTACTTATTTTACTTTTAATTTCATTTGAATTAGCTTAAGCAGCGTTTATATTTTCTTTATAAATAAATTAACTTGCAAATTATGAGGGCAAGGCTTTTAAAGTTTAAATCTTCTGGCAAAGATAAAGTAAAGAAGATCCTGCAATTTATGGAAGTAAAGCAGAATAAAATCCAGCAAGATCAGTAATATGTCAATTAATTATATGCCACATTCCCATGTAAATATCTGTCTTTGGAGGATGTGTTTTTTAGCACCCCTAGTTCTCTCATTTTTATTCCAAATACAATTTATAATTTGAATCACAGGGCTATTTTTATCTCTATGGTTAAGTATTTTCTCAAGTAGCAACTTTAACTGCTATACTTTCCTCTCTTAAAAGGCAGAACTCTTCTAGTGTAAAAAAAACTCATTTGTTGAAATGGGGGGACCTATTGTTTGAACCCCTTAGGGGCTTTTAAAAACAAAAATGTCTTTTTTTGCGCTTTATGAAACAAAGTAGCCTATAATTTGTGGATGTACAGCTACATTTCTCATGTAAGTTTGCGTAGTTTTAACACAAACATTTATTTTTCATATTGCACCAGTACAGTTAATGAGCAACCTGTACTTGTGTGCTTGTTTGTTCTGTCTAAAATGTTTATTTTGGAATAAAGAGGTTAATGTGAAAAATATTTTTTGTCCGATTCATCGATTAATTGAAAAAAAAATCGGCAGATTCATCGATTTTTAAAATAATCGTTAGTTGCAGCCCTACAAGGCTGGCTTGTTTTCAGCATGAAGTGAACAAAAACGTGCCAAAAAAGGAGGTAAAGAACCTGGGTTCACTTGAGAGATTTCAGACCTGCACAAAAGGTCAAAACCAATAAGAGAAATAATATCTGTTTTGTTCAAAGATGAATGAAGTTTAGATTGTTGTTGCATTTGGACAAATGATGGGCTAAAAAAAGAATGATTGGGTTCTGAAGAGGAGGAAACCCCCAAGATGCTTCATAGATGTATAAGACATTTTAAATTAAAAAAAGGGGAAAGCACTGTTTTGGTCCAGACCAAAGAACAGCCTGAAAAAACTTCAAGGTGTGAATACCCCCTGACTGTACTATACTCCAGATTTGGCTCCCAGCAATATTCTCAGCTGCTGCAGAAAAGCTTTATAGAAACTTCGCTCAGCAGGTGAGAAATGAGATATAACATTACATTTCTATAGGTTTTTAAGACGGATCTGTTGCCTATTTACAACATACAGTTAAGTCTGAATTTTTCTGTTAGGAAATGTGTTGATAGCCTTAGCAGAAGCATGAGGGGGGGACTTGTGTCAGTCAAGTCCCCTGAGATGCTCTCCAGACAACAAAAAGCCTTTCATCTTAGATAGCAGAGTATTAAAAAGTCTGTTACTATCTAAAGAACAACATACCATCTATCTGCCTTGTTTTTGTTCCTTTGTGTTTGTCTTCAACTAGTTGTTGTGATGTTAAGAGATTTTGCCTAATGGAATGAGGTAAAACAAATTATTGCTTACAGCAGCCATACTATGTCATAAACAATGACACAATGAAAATAGATAGTTAACAAAAATCGCATCATTCGTACTATATTGATGTCTTCATGCATAATAAGGGTGAACTTACTTCCATAAATATTTGATCAAAGGTCCGTCAGCCAATTGCAATTCAGAGAATGCATTTTAGCCGTGGCCATCTATCTGACCTGTGTAAAATATCCTTCATCATCATGGCAATCACAAAACAGGCTTCAATAGGAATACAATCAGACTTTTGGCTCAGTTAAAAAAAAACGGTTTGATGCAGAACTCTGAGCTACTGGTTGCAAGTTAATTTGCAATGGAAGGTGCAAACTAACTCGGTCAACCAATTCAACCAAGAAAAATAGGAGGAAGAACAACACTGCAGCTAACACAGTAGAGATAACAGACAGATGCACATAATAATAATAATTTTAAAGTTATTTTATTTGTTTTGAAGTCTCTCCATGGTCTTGCTCCATCTTACCTTTCTAAGTTGCTGCACCTGCATGTACCCTCCCGTTCACTCAGGTAAGCCAATAAACTGCTTCTTCAGGTGCCCAAAACTAGACGGAAGCTCAGGGCGATCGTGCTTTCTCTGTGGCAGATCCAAAAATGTGGTACAACCTTCCATTGCAAATAGTGTTGCGCCGATGCCATTATTTGGCCCCGATACCTGGCTGTGCAGTATCGGCCGATACCGATACCATAATAATGTAATATAATTGCCATTATGGCTTTGTCAAGCTGCTGCCTACCTTTGTGAAGCAAGAAAAAATCTAATACAAAGTGAATCCAGTAGAACTTTTTATTGCCTACCAGGAGTGGGTGACAATAGTTGAATAAACGTATGGCTCTCAAAATGGTATCGGTGCCCTATTTGTTGGTACTCGCCGACACCGATACCACCATTTTTGGGCAGTATCGGGGCCCCGTCCGATACTGGTATCGGTGCAACACTAATTGCAAATTAACTTGTGTACTTCTTTTTCTGATTTTAAATCACTCTTAAAAACTCATCTCTTTGCCTTGGCTTTCTAAACTGTGTGAGATGTTGATTTTAGTCTGTGATACATTATTTTAAATAACTTTTATTTTTATTTTATTATGGATTTTATAGTTCTGATTTTAATTTTGTTTTTTATGCTTCTATGGTTATCCAAAATGTTCAGATTTTGGACAGATATGATAGATGGTTTGAAAGAGAGGTGAAGGAGCCATCTTTGCTAAAAGGGAAAATGCATTTCCGAACAGAGGGGGAGGATTGTAATTCAGCTTCAAAGGATTTATAAGTCAGTCATGAAACTCATTCCCTTGGCTGCTAAGTGGAAAACTTGGTAGCACTGCTGCCTTGCCTTGAGTTTGCATTTTCTCCCTGAGCTTCTGTTGGTTCTCTCTGGGGTACTCCGGCTTCCTCCCACAGTCCAAAAACATGACTGCTAGGTTAACTGGCTTCTCTAAATTCTCCTAAGGTGTGAGTGTGTGTATGAATGGTTGTTTGTCCGTCTGTCTCTGTGTTGCCTTGCGAAGGACTGGCAATTTGTCCAGGGTGGACCTTGCCCCTCGCCCATAGACAGCTGGACATAGGCACCAGCAGCCCTTGCGACCCTGCTTGGGATAAGGGTGATGCCAAAGGAAGGATGGATGGAAGGGCTTAGGGGCTTAGGAGGGTGGACCTCCATACTGCTTAAATAAGAATCAATGCTCCAACTACAGATTGCTTTGATACGAGCCGCCAGAACTGAAAGAGGTTATGTTTACAGTGCAGGCCTTAATGTTCAATTCTGATATCTTTGTGAAATCCCATTGTTTTGTGTGGTCGTTCACATTTCCATATATATGCAACTTGAATGTGGTCTCCAGTGTGAACCACATTCATACAGCTTAAGTGTCCCGCCAGCACAATAATGCAATCTTTTCATGAAGATCAAAAAGAAAGACAGCTCTCCACTGCTCTTCGTCATCCTCAATGTTTTTTTCCTCTGTGCTTTTTGCTGAAAGATGCAGAATAGGGACATTTGTTGAGACGTTCAGGTTGGATGAATGCGACTAATGCGATTAATATGTATAATGGTTGTGCTTAAAATGTGATAATCCTAATTAGCCAGCTTTATTCCACATACAACCTCCTATTATGTGTGTTTGGAAACATTGTCCTGATGTAAAAGTTTCATTCGTCTAGATGTTGATTTGCATTTGAACGATTTGAATGTATAGATTGTTTTCTTCTTACTTTATCTACTTTAATTTATTCACCAGCTTAACTGATTATGAAATAAACCCAGAGCGTGATGATATGCCCACTTGAAAGACTAACCTTGGCCCTCAAAGAATTATCTATGTGCACAAACAATTCAACCTTTGTCTAGTTTGACGGGGAAAAAAATCTCCTGATGCCATATGCTCATCCATGACAGATGTTTTGGGACTAGATTTAAACTTTAGTCTTTCAGTTCAGTTTGGATTAATCATGTTTAAACGATTATTGAAATAATCGTCAACTAATTTAGTAATTGATTAATTGTTGACCGGAAGATAGAGACTGTAAAACATGCCTTTAGCTGAGAAAACAACCCACTTAGAGCAGTAATTATATCAAAATTGCAAGAAAATATCTAAACATTTTGCATTCAAGATAAAAAAAAAAAGTTTTCATTTGTTAATCTGCTCTACCCAGAACTCCTCAAGTGGAAAAGTTTAATTTCAACTGGTTTTATTTCGTAAAAAGTCTTCTTTAAGGAACCTTTGTCTATTTGATTATTATTCGATTAATCGAAAAAATAATCAACAGATTAATCGATTTGCAAGACAATCGTTAGTTGCAGCTCGAGTTCAGTCCGAATCACTTTTGTATAACATTGATTCACAACACATATCACCTCAACACACCTTGCAGAGACAATCAAATCATACAGTTGGATCAATTCAGTGTTTTCTGTCTCGAAAACCCATCTGATTGCTTCCAATCATTAACTTTGGTGACATTAACTGGTGACATTTTTCGCTTGCAATTAGGTGCATTAACTGTTGCCATGTCTTCAGTAAAAAAAGTTGCTATGGGCTTAACCTGAGTCACACACAGTTGATGTTCTGCTGGGAGAGATCTATTTTAGTGCAACAGTTTGAAGGAAAATATTTTAAAATTATTTTTTATTTAATATCATATGTACAAACACCTATTAAAGGAAATCAGTAGAACATTTCTGTATGTGTGACCCCTTTTATTAATGGGTATTCATAATGCAGTTGTTCTTCTCTCTCTGACTCAAGGCATTGCTTGCTGCTGAATGAACTCTATTCCTATTCTAACCCACAATGTGGTGCAAAACATTGTTTAGTTAGTGACAAAGATTATGCCTTTTTGATCATTTTAGGGTTTGTATTATTGCGTCATGTATCTTAAACCACATAATGTTTGATGGACGGTAGTGTTATAACATTACATTTTAGGTAGAGATGTGAAAAAAGAGCTATTTCTATTTCAGCTCACCAAGTATCAAAATGTGGTCTTTGTTTGCAGCCAAACAGAGTTGGTTTTTCAGCTGAAACTTGTAATCAAACCTCTGCTTTGTCACCATTTTTTACACCCACAGTAGTGGTGGTATAGCAGATAATCTGGCAGGGGTCTGTTTAGGTGTTCTGACTGCAGAGAGAAATTATACAGGAGGGAGACACGCAAGCCTCGTGAAATAATGCAATAGATAAATCAGTTACCAGCAGCAAAACAAGCAGAGTTAGTGAATGTGTCTGCAGCAGCACATCTTGGCTTTAAGGTCAACATAAAATTCTTATCAACTTAGCAGACCTAACAGAATACATGACTGCAGAACTGCAATGACGTGATCTTGTATTGGTTAAGACCATTTACATACAATGGTGACTTAGAGCTCTTGGCAGCACAATGATTTAGGGTGTATTCTCTCAGCAAGATTGTTTAAATTTTTACCTGAAGGCATTCTTTCTGGAGTTTACTTTCCCTCCCATTCATCCATTCATCCTGTCCAATAGGGTCACAGGGGGCGTGTACCTATCTCCAGGAATCTTTGGATGAAAAGTGAGGTACACCCTGCATAGGTCACCAGCCAATTGAGGGCCAACACGGGAGGTTAGGCTAAGGAGGTAAGATATAGCAATTAACCGAACAGTCATGTATTTGAACAGTAGGAAGAAGCCAGTGTAAGGAGGGAAATTTGTTTAATTATTGTTGCAAGAACAAAAGCAAGTTTTGCAATTGGATATGAAAAAATAGTAATAAAGTGAAATATAAAAGCAAATCCAGACAAAAAATTTAAAGTGTTTTATTGAAAAGCAGGTAGCAACTTTGTTGTTTTCTCAAATTTGGTATTTCAATAATTTTTCAAATTTGTTTTTCATATTTATTTTTTGTGTTTTTACAGATATATGCTTAATTAATTTTCACATATCTGTTTTTCGTATTGAATTATTTTCAAATTATATTTTACAGATAACATTATGTTCTCTTTAAGCCAAACACAAACAACCAATGACAGGCAATACACTGAGCCCAGTTCTGCTGGAGGTTTCTTCCTGTTAAAAGGGAGTTTTTCCTCTCCACTTTCGCTACAAGCATGCTTAGTGTGAGGGATTGCCTTCGAATCAATGAGTCGATGCAATCAACTAGTTTTCCTTAGAAAGAAAACAAGTATGATCTGATGAACTATAAAGTGCCTTTAGATGACGTGATGTAAATTGGCACTAAAGAAATAAACTGAATCGAATTGTAGTTAATTTAATATTGACCCGATACAACATCAGCACGAACCATAGATATTTTTGGAACTTATTTTATAGTATGGGATATTAGAAAAGGCTTGATGAACTGATGTTACTAAAACATATTACAATAGTCAACAAAAATAGAATAAATGAGCCATGTATTATTTACCTATGGGCTACATAAACTTTAACACAAACTGAGTATTTCTATCAGCATCGTTATATTGGATACTTTTAGAGACATCAATACTTATTTCTGAGAAAGTAAAACCTGGAATGGATTAAAGTTTTATTGTAGGTAATTAAACTTGCAGTTAAAACAAAGTTAAGCTGTTACTGATGCTCCTTAAAGCTTTCCTCCAAGTTGTTTTGCCACACCCACACAACATTAAGTTAAGGGAGGATAGAATAGGCTTCTCTGAGCCCCTGGGTTTCTAATTACGTTTTTTTTTTCTCAGAGGGTATGGTTGCAGAACTATGAACTAAAATAAAACTCTTTAACATTGCAATTAAAAAAATAATGAGAAATTTCTTTTTGTTGAAAGTGGGTTTTCTTCTGTACTTCTCTGTACTGCATGCTTAGTGTGAGAGATTTCTGCAGAATCAACGACATTGAGCAAGCAAATGCCTACTGTCTCTCGCTGCTCATCCAGAATAGAGAATCCTGCAAAGCCAAGGACTGGATGCAGTCATATGTTAAAAGCTGCTAAATGCACCATTGACGCTTTAACTGCATCATTTTTTGCTGCATAGTCCTCTCTGCCTCCTCCACCTCCCTCCCTTTCCTCTTTAGCTAAGTCATAGCTGCACCTGACTGTCTTCATATCCCTGTGCCATGGGATGCTGATATTTCTTGTGTCCTGCAGTGACTCAAAGTTTTCCTCAATTTTAAAAAGAACATGTTATCTTTTTCCACAAATCATCTTTCTGACACAAGAAAGACGTTTTTGAAGCAGGGAGGGGTATTAAGGATGTACTTATAACGAGTGTAGATGGGGTGTGTGTGTGTGTTTGTGTGTATGTGTGTGTGTTTGGGGGGGGGGGTGGGGGGGGTGGGGGGGGGGGGGTGCTGCGGTTATTCTGCTGACTGCAGGACGTCCACCTGGCAGGAACAACCAGTGCATCAGCAGTTTACTATTGAATGAATGAAGAAAGTAGGATGTGAGAGGAGCGAAAGATCCGTCTCATTGATTATTACTGCACACACAGCTGTACTCCAGTACCAGTAGTAAAAGATGCTCAAACATCCAATGGACACACAAAATCACCCACACAGTTTATAATAGTTCACAACTCCAACATGAACCAGTTTTCATTTATTCATTTATCATTTTTCATCTGTAATAAATGTTTTAGAAGGATATAGACCAGGGGTAACCAATTAAAAACCAGCGTGGTCCGAATAAAGAAAATCATCAAACAGTAAAGGTCCGGAGACATTGGGCTTTAGGCTGCCCTGCAAGGCTTTAAACCTGGGTTTGAATGGAGACAAAGCCGTTCTAAAGCACATATCAAGGAGCTCATGGTGAGCCTGGATCCATATTTATTTTTGATTCTGTTCATGGTGGAGAATCCTGCTTCACAGCAGCAGGTTGAGCCAAACATCCTCTAAATGTGCAGGGTCATGTTTGAGAACGCCATTTCACTTTTCTTTCACCAGTTCACCACAGTTCTTCCAGCAGTCCTCACTTTCTCTGCTCTCTTTTTCTCATCATCTTCTCCTTCCTTTCCATCGCCCGGCTTGCCACAGGTTTGCCTGCTGTGTCTAAAAGTAGCAGCAGCAGCAACCCAGACTGACAGCAGCTCATTGACTAATTTGTTTTATGTTCTGGAGGGTTTTACCATATTAACAGAAGAAGTGGCGCCATTGAAATTAGACATTGCCGTCGGACAACATGGGGTAAATTATAAATGTTTTAAATCAGGTTGGCCAGCTGGTTTGTCCGGATCCGGACCACGGTCCGCTAATCCATGACCTCTGATATAGGACGTATCTGTGCCGTTGTTTCTGTTAACTCCCCAGCAAATTTAAATTTGAAGTTATGTTAGTAGTCGCCTATTGTTTTGTTTTTTTTGTCCATCATAGATTAATAAATCTTTCCTCCCTGTGAATTCACCTGGTGGTGTTGCTCTGCTGCCCACGCACAAACAGACTTAGTAGAAATGACACCAGAATGAGCTGTTCTCAGTTCCAAAAGCTTCTCCCTCACCTACCATGTTCCCTGGTCTAACTTATGTTCCTCACAGAGGCGTAGCCTTAAAATGTTAATAATTGTGACCAGGCAATAACCAATGTTCATTGAGGGTTGGCCGAAAGTGGATAGGCGCCGGAACCTCAGGGTCAAGCTACAGTGTTCCAACAGGAAAATGAACAAGGACAACATCCATATTTTCTAAATAAAGACAAACTACACTCTTCTAAAACCTTTGTTAACAAATAGATGCATGTATTTCACCATCTGTGCATTTTAGATAAATTGTATAGTGGATCAAATTCTTTCAGGTTTGAGTTCTGGGGTGAACATCTTTTCCATCGTCATTACTTACTTACTTTTATCAATAATGATTCTGCATAAAATTGATATTTACAAGTGCTAATATCTACATAGATTGATTATATAATAAGGTTGTTAAGTGTTTTAGTTTTCAAGTAACTGTCAATATATGAAAAATGTAAATGTTTTGAATATTCCATTTGAGAGTATTACTGCTCTCACCATCTGTATTAGAGGGAAAAAATGGTAGTGGTGGCCAATGATTGGCTAAGGGTGGCCTGGCCCCCCATCTAGCTCCGCCCCTGGTTCTTCCCTCAAAATCTTTGGGGCCTGCATCTACACATCTTCATGGTAATAGTGCTTTCTATCTTGGTGACTTTTTGAAGCAATTGCCTATGTTGTATTTTATCAACAAAAAAAGAAGAAAACACTAATTTCTATTAGCTAATTTTCTCCACAGCAAAATTCATTACTACTACGTTTAATTCAGTTCCAATCAGAATATTCAGTTAAATTAGGTGAAAAATGTTTATCTAAGGAAACTCTGCTGATTGTATCCAGTTATTGAATTTGCAGGATTCATTCCTTCTGGATGAGCAGGTGGCGACAGCAGACATTTCCTGGAATTGTGTCCCTGACTCCACAGAAATCCCTCACATTAGGCATGGATGCAGAGACAGTTGAAAAGAAAATCCTTTTTTTTGTTTTTTTAACAGGGAAAAACATGTAGCAGAACCAGACTCAGTGTGAGTTGTCTTTTGCCGAGGCCGACTGGGAGTTTAGGGAAACAGAATGTTTGTAACCAATCAAATTACCTTTCAAACAAGGGTAAGCATGGCTAATTTGAATTGTGCAGACCTGATATATCACCAATCGTAAACGCCACGCAGGCAGATTCGATCCTGGATCATTGCACTGTTAGATAATTGGATGAAAAAAAATGTTGCTTCAAAAATGTTTTGTGGCCATCAAAATGCTTCTGTGTGAGTTTTTGGGTAAAATAGTTGTGTGAAAGCAATAAGCACAATTTGGCATAAACTGACACTTTTGGAGAAGTTACTGATACCAGAAGTTAAAAGTCCCATAGCTCTAGCACTGTTATACCTAAAGGTCTGACATTTTTTTTTTGCAGTTTTGGTTGACATCATGCTGAATAAATGTAATACAATAACACATACCTATCGTCAAGCATATCTTTGTTACTGCTATTCAAATAAGACCTATTATTTTTGAGAAGAAAAATAACAAATATGAGTCATGTTGTAACTGCTGCAGTTTAGGTTGTGCTTTAGTCACACTATTTTAGTTTATATTTTCAGAAACTAGACATTTCTGAAAAAGAAAAACCCCGGCTTGCTTGGACTCTAAATGAATCATGGGATACTCAAGGCTACCTAGTATACACCGGACCTTCAAAACGGTCAAAAAAAAGGTTCAATTTGTCGGCCGCCTAACAAGGAGTCTTCTGATACGAACATGCCTCTGCGCCATGCTATGACGTAACTGGCCTACAAATCTGGCCTTTGTAGGATGCAGCTACTGAATTTGAACTCAGCAAATGTGGCGCGTTTCACAATATGGCCTCGAAGTAATCGCGAGAAAGCAGTGAAACAGGAGGCGATTTTAGGCCACACAATAAAAATCAAACAACACTCTCTTGGATCTCTGGTCCAAATTAACAGGAAGGTTAGTAGAAACCAACTTGATCGCTATATAGTGTAAATATAGGCCTATTTATATGATTTAACCTCCTAACACCCACCGTCCGATATCGGGTCAGTATGACGTTAAGTTTTTTTCCACATCATATATCACACATGTGGCCTGCATGGTGGGCAGTGGGTAGCCCTGCCTCCTTGCAGCAAGAAGGTTCCCGGTTCAATTCCTGGCCCGGGGTCTTTCTGCATGGAGTTTGCATGGTCTCCCTGAGCATGCGTGGGTTCTCTCTGGGTTCTCTGGCTTCTTCTCCAAGCCCAAAATCATGACTATTATGTTAATTGGCTTCTCTAAATGCTGCGTAGGTGTGTGTGTGAATGGTTGTTTGTCTCTGTGTTGCCCTGCGATGGACTGGTCCAGGGTGTATCCCACCTCTCGCCTGTAGACGGTTGGACATAGCCACCAGCGACCCCAGATGGGATAAAGCGTGATGGAAAATGGATGGATGGATATCACACTTTTAGGTATCCCAATAAGTTGTACCTCTTAAGAATCATTCAACACCAAGGAAAACAACCATAAGCTCTATTGTAAGCCAACCATAAACTACAAACAGCAATGACTAATAATCCGACTTCAATTTATGATTCATAACTTCCAGCTCTTACCTTGTTTAACTCTTCTGCCGGTCAGGTGGTTCATTGATCATGGTAAAAAATGGTATCATTTTGTCCTTTAGACTCCACAAAAAAGTAATATCCAATTGTATTTCCATAAAATAAACTCACATGTCGTGATAACCCACCAAAGGTCATTTTTTTAGCCATGAAAAGTAAGAAGCAAGGGGTGAAAATAGATAGTCCGTCTCTGTGATGATGCCGGTCCACCATTTTAGATCATCTAGTGTGGATTTGTTTACCAATCAGTCTGCTACCAACATCAATTATAACTTCCACCCAAACTATCAGAGTTCTTTAGAAAAACACCTCTCTTAAAATGCCACCTTGCGCATATTCTCATCCCCAAAAACAGTAAAGAAGGTGTGTTTTTGGTCATTTAGTGTCACGTTGTCTTTGTGTTGCCTTTGAAAAATCCTGGATCCGCCCCTGCCGTGTATGTACATTCAGAAATGTAGGTGATGTAATGCGATGCTCAAGTAATTTTGTTAGTTTTCAAAGGGTTATAAAGTTTTATCAGTCAGCTTAAGTTTTAGTCTCTTTTAAGTTTTTTTCTTAATTATAGAAACTTTCTGGGGCGGTCTAAATCCTGCTCAGAAGGAGAGGGTTAGCTTATCCTTATTATTGTACTCGCAAAGTCACAGTTGAGATTGAGAGAAGCTGACTGTGAGGCAGTCACTCTGTGCTGTGGCAGTCTGCCTGCAAGCTGGATCTGCTGTTGAGAATAGGACATGCTGCTTCCTCACGCTGCTGGTATTTCCCACACAGTAGGTACACTATGATTCATTTAGAGTGTGTCGGGCTTCTTCACTACTCTCTTCTGAGGGTTCTCGTCTGACATCCAGTTTCTGCATCTCTGATTATTTTATCTGCTGAGTCGACTTTGCAGTGAGACTGTTAGATTTTGCATGTTCCTTTTAGATTGTATGCTCTGCTTCTCTGTGGTTGTTACAGATCTTGCAAGTTAGACCCATGCAGAAGGAACACTGTTATCCAGGGATGCATATGCATGAGCTTTCTACCGTGCAAAAATTGCAATATCCTTCAGGAAAACTTTGCTAAGCATTAACCTTTTGTGCAGATGTCAATGAACTTTATCTGTCTTTTTCTGCAGTGATCGGAGCCCGTGTGTTGAGTGAAGATGATTCCCTTGATGATCTGTGCTTTGGTCTCCATGAGTGTTGCAGACACTAGTTTAGACAGAGAGTTATCTAATCTGGAGTATTCAAGGACTATCTATGTCATAGGTAAGTTTGTGTCCTCTGCGTTCAATGACAGTGTCATACTGGATGTTTTTTTTAGTGTTCTTTCCTGTGTTTCGTTCATGACACTCTCTCTGCAGAGTTCTCTGCTTATCAGCATGATTTGCACTGTGGCTGAGAGTTAAGGCTGCAGTTAGAGATTTTTTTTTCAGTTTGTGAACTTACAGATGAAAAATGTCAGGATTTCAAAAACTCTTTACAGCATCTTATTGCATTCAATACATTATAAATGGTTTAAATAATTGTAAGAAGTACGCCCCCTTTTTTTTAATACATACAAAAATAATACTCATTGATAATTACCTAATTCATAAGGTTCTAAAATCCTTAATATACATCTTAAATAAAAGTACATTAACCAAAGCAGGTTCCACTTGTATTATTTTCGAAATAAAGCAGCTAAACAATCCATTAAAATTCAATTCAAATTAAGTTCAATGACTGCATGACCCGTTTGGACTGAGCTTTATTTGGCAAACTGGCTCTCATTTGAATCTAGATTATTTAGCTAACAAAGCTGATGTTGACTCAGTAATTGCAGGTTGGTGAGGTAATTGTAGCTGTGAAAGGAGGCTGACCCATCAGACTTCCTCCAGCATCCACAGTTTATGCTCTTAGGGTTTCACCTTACAAGGTCAGGACATTACACATCACATTTGTTTATATATATATATATATATATATATATATATATTAGGGCTGGTCAACGATTAAAAGTTTTAATCGCGATTAATCTCATGATTTCTCTGATTAATTGCGATTAATCACATTTTTATACGCAAAAAAACAATAATGAATTCAAAAGTAGTGTATAGCACAATTTTATTTTAAATGTTCTGCCATATTAAAGAAAGTGCAATAACATTTGTTCTGCAAACACTTAACATCAGCATTTTGTTTATACAATAGCAGTTAAAGAAAAACTGCCCACAAAATACTGAGTCACAATTATAGCATTAAACAGGCAATTTCTGAGGTAACAGCAGATTCATCAGGGAACAGAATAACCAGTCTAGTACCAAATGTCCCTGTTAGAGTGAAGTGAAGCACAGAAAAAAAACTTCACTGCTGGGATTTACTGTGCATGGAAATAGTCTGTAAGTATACTAATCGGCCTTTGTTAGCTTCTCTTGCCTTTGTTTATCTATACTTCTCCCACACGCTGCATCTAACGTCACTAGCCTCGCGCCACTGTCTGTTTCTTTAAATGATTTGCTGGTATCAACTGTGTGTTTGGCATTAACATAAATTCTGGATTGTAGGCCTACATTATAGGTCATTTTGAACTGTTTACAGTCAGTAGCTTTGTGTCAGTCAGTCCAAGCTCTAGTTCTCCTTTTTCCACGAGTCACTCATCAAAATTTTATCCTAGTTTTGTGTTAAAGAGGATTGTTTTTATGTTGGTAGTCTTTTCATGAGAAGTTATCATTATTTTCTGAAGGTTGCAATTGTAAGTGTTATCACTGGCACCATCGGAAGAATGTTTAACTGGTTGCATATAATGGAACAACAGTTTCTTGTATTGCATAAAGAGCTTTGTAACTGAACCTTAGTTTTAGCACGGGTTACTTACCTGCAGGCAAACAGGCAACAATATCAAGATAAAACTCATCATTACTATAGACCCAGCTCCCAACCCAACTTCATGACGTCGCACACTTCCGGTAAGATGGCGCTGTGAGCAGCAACGTTTTTTCGGAGCTCCTAATTCGGTCCCTCAAAAGTAAGTTAAAAACGCAGTTTAGTGTGAACTCTACAAAAAAAAACAACAACGAAGAATATAATTTCAGAATTCTGTGTGAATTTAAAAACCGGGTTATTCGACACTGTTTATGGCCGAATCAGATCATAACTACATGCTAGCAAGAAAAGAGAAGCCCGACATGAACTAGCGTGGTGCGCCAACATCCACCCCTGAAAAGATGGCAGCTACAAAGAAAAATAAAGCCGCAGAAGACAGAGACCTGCAGGTAGAAGATGCTACCAACAATATTAATACAATATATAAATTTCTTATAAGATGTTACTTTGATCCTGTCAAATTACCAAATAAATTATCAGACTACCACACAAGTTCTAAAGTATTGGAAAATGTTATATAAGCACAATTTTACGCCACATAATGTGATTATTTGGAATTACAAATTTATTTTGTATAAGAGAAAATCTCTATACTACAGAGAATGGGAGGGAAAGGGTATCTGGGCCATTGTACATCTTATGGACACAAAGGGTGATATTCTGGATTACACAGTATTTAAAAGAAAATATAATTTAGACTGTCCACGGAAACAATTTATATCTTTGATTAGGGCAATTCTGGCAACCAGGATAAATTTGGTCAAAGGAATGATTAAATATTCTGATGTAACACCAATCTTTCCCACTCTTCCTATAGATAATTACGATTTTACGGATCTCAAATTTAATAACAAAATGATAAGAAAACACATAAACAACACAATTTTTCCTCTCCCAGTTAAGAGGAACTTATCTTTAAACGTGTTTTCAGAGTTGGAAGTTCTTAAGGTTAGAACCAGATTTTTCTCATTTCCTATATCACCAAAGATGAAAGAAGTTCATTTTAAAACTATAAATAGAGTTCTTAAGTTTAAGATTTAAATTTGATGTTAATGTATGTAACTTTTGTCAGAAAGATCTAGAATCACAAGAACATCTTTTTTACAATTGTTGTGTGGTTAAGTGTTTTTGGTTTATGATTGGCTATTAAAGAAAAAAAATGTGATTCCTAATTTTGAGTATAAAGGAGTTAAATTGGTTCTTACTTTTCATGATAAAAATGTGGAATTTTTATGTAATATTATTTTCATTATGGGAAAATTCTTTATCCACAAGTGCAGATTCTTTAAAGTTTCTCCAAATTTTCAAGCATTCCAAAACGATATTAAAAGTGTTCATGCCTCGAGAACTGGAGAACAACAAAGCCTTAAAGTTTTCAGACTTGACGGCAATATACTTTAGCTAAACCCCTGTGTTTTTTTTTCTGTTTAATTTAATTTAATTTAATAGGGCTCGGGATCCGCGTTGCATTGTGGGATGTGGCGGCCATCTTGATGGCTACACTAACGTAAACATAGCTCTGATACAACGTTGTTGTTGAATGAAGAGACGTAGAAGTAGAGAGAAAAAAGATGTTAAAATCCCGAAAAGGATCTGGAATTTACCGGGACACATTAAATAGAGAAGCCACAGACCGGTATGTTGACAAAATCAGCATTATTAATAATTTGGATCCATGTGAAGTTCCAAACAATGAGTGGAGCACCGATGAGTGAGTGCCTATACTTCAAAACAGTTCCCAAGCTACAAGTCCTTGGAGTCTCATGTGCAGTTCATGAATGGATGGGTTCAGGAGCTGCAGATCATAAAGCCAGCAAACAGTGGGAACACAGTAATCCGTACAAAGGTAAGCTGTGCTTAGACGGGCTCTGGAACCTGCTAGTTTAGTAACTGCTAACCGTTAGTGCTAACAACCACTCACACATGTAATGTACTTTTAACTAGCTGCTATGTGTTTCAAAGGTGTAGTTAGTAACGTTAACTGCCAACCCTCCCTAAACCCTCCGGGTTGCTCATGTATTTGAGCCTTTTCCCGCTGACGATTTTATTATTTTCCCGTAAAAGATCCCAACTTTGAAGGAAAGACACAATGTAGGCTATAAAATAAAACCATGCATCTTTAACTTACCAGAATGAAAATGCAGGGAACACACTCTAATTGACATCGGGATACTGTGGAAAGTTATGTTCGGTCGTCTTACAGCCGCGATCCAAGCTAGCCGACGACTCTTTATCTCTGACGCTTGGTCTCCGTGGTTGCGCCTCCAGGCAGGAAAGCGTTGGAAAGTTAACCCATTTTCTATGTTGTTCCCATGGCGATCATGTGTTGCGCTGTTACAGCCCACAATACAGCAACGGTTTACCATGGTTGAAATCAAGTTAAGGTGAAATTAATCAAATTAAAACACGGCTGAGAGGGAGTACAGTATGCGATAGTCATAGGTAGTAGTCTGAGCAGCGGTAAAAGAGGCCATCAAGATGGCGGCGACGCAAGGTGCTTACGTCATGACGACCAAGCCCTATTTTTTTCTCATTCTTTAATGTTTTATGTTTATTTTTCTTTTTATGAAAGAAAACTGTTATGGATGGCATATTTTCAATTGTACGTTTCTGCTTTTCTGAAAGTGTTTTTTGGATTTGTGAAAACAAAAAAAAAATAAATAAAAACTTCATACGCGCTTGAAGCCCGGGCCACAGGCGGCTACGCTCTAACCCTTCTATTCATTCAGTTAGCTAATCTGAATCATTAAATTCCATTTCGAGAGCGATATCATCTGTGGTAGTAGCACTATACATCTTCCAGGCATGTGAGTAAAACTAGCAGCAGTTCAGCGGACAGGAAGAATGAACGGTAGCCGGCACATGCGGATGACTTCATACACGTGCCGCTTCGTTTTAATAAGATATAAATATAAAAAATATAATCGCGGATGTCTGGGGGACAGTGATTCGTCTACGTTATGAATGCTGGCGTACCATAAAGAATAAATTATGAACAGTTCAGTTTGTGCCTTCAAGTCAACTGCCCATAGGAAGACGTTACCTGGATATAACCTAACGGAATATCTTCAGGATGGCTCCAAATGACACAAAACTTAAATGGGTGAGTAGAACATGATGGAATAACTTGAACCGTTTGGCCAAATTGCTTCAACGATCCCCACAGTTCATGAGGCTCCATGTAAACATGGCACCACCTACTGGTGGAGTGCAGAACTACAGGTTGTAATAAAATCTGTGATTTTTTTGCAACTGTTTTTCTTTTTTTCCCCTTTTAAGTTCCTTTAAAATTATTAATGGTTGGTGTGTATAATAAAATCTTTTGTAAGTTTTTTTTAAGTGTAAAATTTCTTAGAACAATCATTTAAGGTACACAGTTTTTCTGCCATTTTAGTGAAATAAACTCAAGCAGACAGTGAAAGTGTTTGTGTAAATTGGCCAATGATGAGCAAATGAAAGGTGTTAGACATATTTCTTCAAACATGATCGTTTTCCACGTTTTGTGGTTTTAATCAGGTTGGAAGTTGTGTTCAACCAATCTTTTGGCTTAACCGACGTAATTTACCCAATCTGTATTTTTACTCGGGTAAAACAATGTAAATTAGTCTCATCAGTCAAAATAATTAAGTTTAATCGCAACTATCAAAAGTCAAAGACAGGCCTTGAACCATCAACCTCTAGAGCGGGAGCCTGTCTCTTACAGATGAGGCCACCTATGTACATAACCGTAGTTGGGAGAAAATACTACTTAAGACTGACGTGTTAACACTGGCTTTGTCCGGTGGTTTACTCAAAGTTTGATCATTACATATTTTATTCTAACCAAATTAGCTTTAAGCAACTGGATTGGTTGTTTTTCCAAAAAATCTATTCTATCCAAACTTTATCCAGCTGAGAGCATCTCTCCTCCAAACACCCACATCTTGACTGAACACTGAGGCTGTTTAGATGCCTTTCAAAATTCTTGTGCTTTCTGAACCTCTTCCCGAAGCGGTCACGTGATATCACGGTAGCGAGGCCTCGGACGTCATCAATTTTGGCCCCTCGTCTAAATGAATCACGCCTCGACACGCGCTTCGGGGAAACCAGCCCCCTCCATTACTCGACACACGCCTCGAAGCCTCGGCTCATCTCAACATTACTAGTAATAACGTAAAATCAAGGGCCAAATGCAAAAAAAATGGCATTCCCCTTTAATACAGCATGTAACGGCAGTAGTGGCCCACCACTAATATATATAATGCAATATATGTATATTAAAATGTATTTATATAAAAATAAAACTCTTCCTCAACCGCTGAGTGAGGTCTCCTTTTTTTCCTCCAAGCTCGGGTCCTCTACCACAGGCCTGGGAGCTTGAGGGTTCTGCACAGCATCTTTGCTGTTTCTAGAATTGCACATTTCTGGATCGAGATGTCTGATGTATTTCCAGGGATCTGCTGTAACCACTCCTCAAGTTTGGGGGTCACTGTCCTGAGTGCCCCAATGACCACGGGTACCACTGAGGCTGTGACCTTCCAGGTTTTCTCAAGATCTTCTCTGATCCCCTTGTATTTCTCTAGTTATTTATGTTCCCTTTTCCTGATGTCACAGTCACTTGGTATTGATATGTAAACCACAATGGCTTTCCTCTGTTTTTTGTCCAGCAACACAATGTCTGGTTGGTTTGCCGTTACCATTTGGTCCGTCTGAATTTGGAATTCCCACAGGATATTGGCTTGGTCATTCTCTACCACCTTTGGAGGTGTTTCACTCATTGACCTTGGGGTTTCCAGCCCATACTTTACACAGATGTCCCCGTACACTGAGCCACTTGGTTATGGCGCTCCATGTCAGCTTTCCCTGCCAGCATGTTATATCCTGCAGTTACGTGCTGGATTGCCTCAGGGGCCTCTTTGCATAGTCTGCACCGGGGGCCTTGTCTGGTGTGGTAAATCTGGGCCTCTATTGCTCTGGTGCTTAGGGCCTGCTCCATGACTCTTAACTTTCTCCTTCTGAGTGCAGACAAAACAGAGGTTATAGTCTTTGGGCCAGAGTCTTTGAAAAATAAGCTGATTAGTCAGTCGCTTTATTTGGATGGGATTAAACTGATTTCAGATAATAAAGTAAAAAATCTTGGTGTTGTTTTTGATCAGGACCAGTCATTTAAATCCCATATCTAAGAGGTTTGTAGAATTTCCTTCTTTCTTCTGAGGAATATTGCAAAAATTAGAAATATCCTTTAAAGGGTTGATGCTGAAACTAGTCCATGCATTTGTTACTTCAAGGCTGGACTATTGTAATTCTTTACTATCAGGAAGTCCAAAAACTGTAGCTGAAAGCCTTCAGCGGATCCAAAATGCTGCAGCCAGAGTTCTGATGAAAATTTAAAATCGTTGGAGTTATTTGGCTGTAGCCGTTCTCCTTGTCACCTCTTCAAGGTTGCCATTTGCTGCTGGAATTCAGAGGTACTTGTAAATGCCCTCATTGTCTGCTATTGTTCCTTCTGGGAGTGAGACCCCCTCTGTGTGGACTACCTTCCGTCTCTTAGTCACCATTCGACCACACTTCTCTAGTCTTTAGTTTTTATAGAATATGGTCTGTTTCCACTACCAGAAGAGGTGCAGACAAAACATGGGAACAAAATGCCATATGCTGTTTAGCTAAGCAATTTTTTCTTCGGCATTAGCTGGAATTAAACACTTAGGGACTGATATTCATAAGGTTTGTGCACGTTAAAACAGATCGAGAGATATTCTGATACTCTTTGACCATTCACACATATTTAAAAAGTCAAATACAACAATAGTAGTACAGTAAATAGTAATAATTACAATTAGTTGTAATAATAAATTAATCAAATGAATCAATATGTAGTTCAAAACCTCTTGCAGGAAACCATCTTCATATGAAGTTAGTTGCTATTTCTGTATTACAGAAAATGGCCCTAAACTGAATGTGACGAGCGGACAAAGCAAGGTCATATCGAGGCGAGGGGGAACTGTAACTTTACCATGCAGGATTCAAAGGGACCCGCAGCTAACATCCATATCCACAATGAGGATCAAGTGGACTAAAGACACAGCAGACTTTCTGAAGGAGGTAACATTCAATCTGTATTTAAAAGTTTTATATTCTCTCTTATAATGCAGTGAAAATAATTTGATCTGTTGAAGCATTTTAAATTCAGATGTGATACTCTTTTTGTCTTACCTTTTAAGGTAGGCACATTTTTTGCTTAGTGATAGCACTGCTGCTGACACTTTGACTTAAAATGAACCATCAATATTATATTATAACCAATGAGCTCAGGTGCAGATTTAATAATGAACAAATTTGAGGACTTGATTTTCTTCTGTGAGCTTCCTGTATACCAATAAGGGCACTGGTGCTTCTATCGGTGGTTGTTGGGTGAGAAGTGGAGTACACACAGGGCAAACAACCTTGCAGGCACATTCAGACCAACAGAAATGTTATGGGGCTCTGGGAGGAGGCTGGAGTACCTGGTATCTCTAACACATGCACAGGGAAAACAAGAAATGATATAGGGGGGTTTGAAACCCATAACCTGCATTAGTTTTGGATTGTTTTATATTATCAGGTTATTAAAGATTAAAGTTAAAGAGGGATCAATAAAAACACTTAGTTTTATGCCATAATGTCTCGTTTGTCAATATCAATGTAAACTTCTATCATTGTTTAATCTTACTATATTTTAATGTACAATGTGAAGAAAAAGCTTGTACACCTTCTGAAACTGCATATTTACTCTATGCAGGTTAAAAATTACAAGTTGTTTGGGTTTTTTTAAAACTATTTTTTAAGTCAGGATGTATGTTAATCCAAATGTGTTAAATTAATTCAGCTTTAAGTTCATCTTTTCAATCACTAATTCAATTCAATTCAGTTTATTTATATAGCGCCAAAACATTTCCTCTCAAGGCACTTTACAAATACAATTCAACCAAATCATACAGTCAAATTGATTCAGAATTTTCTATTTAAGGCAATCCCTCACACCAAACATGCTTGTAGCGACAGTGGAGAGGAAAAACTTCCTTTTAACGGGAAGAAACCTCCAGCAGAACCAGGCTCAGTTTCAGAGGCCATCTGCTGAGGCCGACTGGGGTTTAAGAAGACAGAAGCAGACATACAGAAATAAGCAGAGATACAAGTGTAACTTGTCAAACAGCTCCACAGGTGGCCCCAACCAGTAAAGCTACAGCTGGGCAGACAAGCTCCGAGCCAGCCCCCATGTCAAAGGATTAAAAGAGCACATCCAGTTAGTCACAGTCAGAGAAGCAGGACTACACAATATATATATATATATATATATATATATATATATATATATATATATATACTGCTAAAAGGAATTGAAGGAACAGTTTGAAAACACTTAAGATCTCATTTCGGAAAAAAAATCATGCTGTTTATTTATACTGACTGGGCTATATGGACTGGGTGATGTGTTAGGAACAAAAGGATGCCACATCATTTGATGGAAATGAAAATGATCAACCTACAGAGGGCTGAATTCAAAGACACCCCAAAAATTACAGTGAAAAAATTATACGGCAGGCTAGTCACTTTTGCTGAAATTTCATTGTAGCAACTCAAAATGGTATTCTGTAATTTGTATGGACCCAACGTGTGTCTATGCATGCCTGACAACGTCGGGACATACTCCTAATGAGACAACGGATGGCGTCCTGGGGTATCTCCTCCCAGATCTGGACCAGGTCCTCACTTAACTCCTGGACGGTCTGAGGTGCAACCTGGCAGCGTCGGATGGATCAAAACATAACGTCCCAGAGGTGTTCTATTGGAGTTAGGTCAGGCGAGCATGGGGGCCAAACAATGGTATCAATTCCTTCATTCTCGAGGAACTGCCTGCATACTCTCACCTTCTACGGCCCTGACCAGCTCTCCTGAAGTAACTGCCTGTCTCCTTGAATCTCCTCCATGCTCTTGAGATTGTGCTGGGAGACACAGCAAACCTTCTGGCAATGGCACGTATTGATGTGCCATCCTGGATGAGTTGGACTGCCTGTGGAACCTCTGTAGGGTCCAGGTAGCGCCTCATGCTAACAGTAGTGACAGTGACCCTAGTCAAATGCAAAACTGGTAAAAAAGAGTCAGAAAAGATAAGGAGGGGAAAAAATGTCAGTGGCCTCCACCAGTAAAACCATTCCTGTTTTGATGGTCGTCTCGTTGTTGCCCTCTAGTGCACCTGTTAATTTCATTAACACCAAAGCAGCTGAAACTGATTAACAACCCCCTCTGCTACTTACCTGACCAAATCAATATCCCAGAAGTTTAATTAACTTGATGCTATACTCTGATTACAAAGTGTTCCTTTAATTTTTTGAGTATTGTATAAAACATCTACAAACAAAGGTGATGATGGCAGCAGAACAGCTGATATTTCTGGATTTCAGGATGGTGTCACAGCCAAACAGGAAGAGACCAGATTAAGCTACTAAGAGAAAAGGCAGAGAGCATAATAAGATTGAACTAACAAATTCTGAGGAGTGGGAGAATAGAGATAGAATGAAGCAGAATGAGGAAAAAGGGTCCCTATGTCCTCCAGCAGTCAAAGCATAGCAGCATGCTCAGGATAACTAACCACAGGTAATATTTACATTTTTCAACCAGCCCTTCCAACTAACTCTTGGCCAACAGCTTTAAAATATACTTGATATTTGAGAACACATTGTTTTGGGGATTTTTTAAGCTATGGTGCATGATGAGGCCCCTTTAAGATCTATCACTATATCCCATAACATGTCTCCCAGAAATACATTAAAGAAAGGAACACATTTAAAAACACTTATTTTACCCTAATTGTAATTTTTTTGTGGAGATTTTACAACAAAACAACCACTTTGATGTAAAACACCATCCCATCCGTTGTCTTTCACACAATGTATCTGGATTTAGTTGTTAGTAGAGTACATTTCTTCTGTTCTTAGTTGTTCCACTGTATTTTAGATTTAAAAAAAAAGCTTAGAATTTAAGAAGTACAATCTGTCTCCTCTGATCGTGCTTTAGGTTAAAGTTTTTGTTGCTGCCGGTCATCGCAATAAAAGTTACGGGACCTTCCAGGGACGTGTCCACCTGCAACGCTCCTCTCCTATGGACGCCTCCCTGGTGATGAAGGATGTCACATTAGATGATTATGGGACATATAGATGTGAAGTCATGGATGGTCTGGAAGATGATACAGCAGTAGTGTCCCTTGAACTTGAAGGTAACATTTTGAGTGGTCTAGTTTAAAAAAAAAAAAAAAGGAAGCAATGAACTCCTGGAATGACTTTATACTGTTGGTGTTCTATTGTTAATGCATTCATTCCAAATTTAGATCCAGAAACTGGAGTTATAGGAGGAATGTTAGCAAATGTGAGCACAGTGTACATTAGTGTGACAGCAGTTTCATTATGTTTGAGAACAGCTGGAGTCTCCTGCCATTAGTGCTTGGAGCCACAGCCACTGGCAGCAGGCTGAGAGGGAAGCAGCTGTGTTTGCTCAGTGAGAGCCGCTGTCAGTCACCAGGATCAATAAAAATTTGAAACAACCCACATGAGATGTACAACTGAGTCATTGTATCAAGGCTTTCCTGTTGTTGGCCTCTCTCTGCAGGTGTTGTCTTCCCCTACTTTCCACGCTTGGGACGCTACAACCTTAATTTTAATGACGCTGCGCGGGCATGTCGAGACCAGGATGCTGTTGTTGCCTCTTTTGAACAGCTGTATGACGCATGGCAAGAAGGGATGGACTGGTGCAACGCAGGTTGGCTGAGTGATGGTACGGTCCAGTACCCCATCACCAACCCCAGAGAACCATGCGGAGGGAAAAACACACCGCCAGGCGTTCGCAATTATGGCTTGAGAGATAAGGGCAAGACTCACTACGATGTGTTTTGCTTCACTTCCTTCTACAGAGGTAAGGGACGGCCCTTCCCCTTCATACGTTTCTTAGAGCGTTTATTTCTTTTTAACAGGTCCCTCCTTGTAAACCCCAATCCCAAAAATAAATACACTATGCTGTTGCATCTTTTAAACAATGCTGAGTAAAAGGATGATGAAAGAATTAACCAATGAAGTCAAACATCTCTTATATAATTGATGATATTTTGAAAGGCTTGTAAAAGAGAAGAAGAGCCAACCACCAAAATCCTCAGTGCCTCCACGATTATCGGCAGCACATTTCAGCATAGTGGAATCTTTTTACCGCTAAGCTGAAATTTAGAGAAATTTACAGTATAATACAGTTATTTTTTTCTAAGCATATCAGTCTTTTGATTGACATCGGAGCTTCGTCCCTAGGGATCATTCCAGTGAATTTGAGCACAAATGCTGGTTATGCTGAAAGGTTTTAATAAGCATATTGGTTGTGGAAAGTGTGCTTCTAAAAACTTGTAACACCTTATTCGCACATATATGTTAGAAAAGTGCTATGAAGTCATGAACCCCATATTCTTCAGACTCAGTCTCACCCTGATTGATTTCAGCAGGTGAACACGTGTGTTACAGCTTTTTTTTACTTTATTTTTTTTATTTTTTTATTTTTTTTAATAACACATGAAAATCTTACAATCTTTTGTCTCCATCGACCTATAGCCACTATATTACACGAGACATCGAAAGGTGAGTCAGTGGGTTTTCTAACACATGTAATAATGCATACAGATTGAAATCAACAGGCAGATAACAGTAAAATAAAATAAAATGGTACATAACACTTGACTGAATCCCCTCCTGAGATAAGACAATCCACACATTCATAGTATTTTACATCGACCCAAAGATATACGCTAATGCACAAGGGCTATCCTGTAGATGTGTCACTGAGTTAGTAGCGGTATGACAGAGCTCCATCTTGTATTAAAAACTGTTTTTTGAAACCTTAGGGAATATGTTATTCCTTCCATCATGTAAATGTCCCAAACTTTTTGTATCCATGTGTTATATGTAGGAGGCTCTGGCTTCAGCCATCTGATAGTTATGCATTTCAATGCTGCTGTAAGCAAGATTCTTAACAGGTATCTATCCCCCTTCCTGTCTATTCCATCGGGTATTTCTCCCAGAATTGCCACCAAGGGAGTTTTTGGGACATTTCTCCTGAAAATTACTTTAAGTGCTTCAAAGATCTCCTCCCAGAATACACTTAGTTTAGGGCAGGACCAAAAGATGTGCGTATGATTTGCAATCTGTGTCCCGCAGTTTCTCCAACATGAACTTGGTTGAGTTTGGCCCATTTTACTGGTTATTGTTGGCGTTCTGAAAAATCGGACAATTACTTTCCATTTGAATTCTCTCCATGTGTTAGAATTTGTTGTTAATTGTGCGTCGGTACACATTTCTTCCCATGTGTCCCCTGCTATTGACTCCTGCAGTTCAGTTTCCCATTTAAGCTTTATGTTTGTGGAATAATGCCCGTTCATAGACAGAAACGGGTTATATATTTTACTAATTACATTGTTATTACCTTTTCCCCTTTGTATGTCCATTAGGAAATTTTCTATAGGTGTAGATTCATGGAGTTTAGTCCAATTATTGTGTGTTGTTACAAAGGTTCTAAGTTGTAGGTATCTATAGAAGTCTGTCTTAGGGAGACCAAATTCACTTTTCACCTGCTCAAATGTTTTGAAGTTTCCCTCTTTAATTAATTGATGAATATGAGATAGTCCATAATTAGACCAGTTTTTGAACCCGGAATCTAAATTGTTTGGTGTAAATGTCTTTATAAATCCTATATTTGATAAAAGTGAAATCTGCTTTGATAACTTAAAAGCCGATTGTATTGAGTTCCAGACTTTGAGGGTGTTTTTTGTCCAAAAACAAAACAAAATAACAAAATAAGATAGAATATATATAAATATATATATATATATATATATATATATATATATATATATATATATATATATATATATATATATATATATATATATATATACATAGAAGCTATATACAAACAGTAGACTGTGCGTTAACCTCTTACACCCTCAGGGGGTATAAATAAATTTCTGCCTGACAAAAACACACAAAAGTAAATCACTTATAGCCTCACAGCTATTAGATTAGATATAGAGGAAAAGACAGGTCACATAGGGCAGTTACATTTTTGAATTACATGACATTTTAACATGGCCTTAAATTCATTATATGGGACTAGATCATTTAAATGAAGCAAGTTTTGCAAATTATTCCAGGACCATGGAGCAAAGTAAGAGAAGGATTTCTTCCCCAGCTCAGTAAAAACCATTGGAACCTGGTAAGAGCGCCACCTGGTGGAACGGAGATGAAAATGGCTGGAATTTAGCTTGAGGAGATTGCATAAATATGCCGGCAGTTTACCCAACATGGCCTTGTATAGAAAAATATAGAAATGAAGTTGTCTACGTAGACTTAGTGACGGCCAGCCTACCAGTTCATACAGCGTACAATCCATAGCTTCCGTTTTTTCTATGTTGATTTTATAGCCTGAATAGAATCCATATTGAGAGATGAGGTATTTTAGGTGGGGGATTGTTGATTTAGGTTCTGTCAAGTACAACAATACATCATCAATTTGTTAAGTCGTCTTGCTAGGATTGCTGTAAGTATGCGTGAGTCTGTATTCAATAGTGATATGGGTCTATAAGGACTGGCAATCTGTAGGATCCTTGCCCTCTTTGTGGATTACTACTATTGTGGCTTCTCTCCAGGATGGTGCTATAGTTTTGGATTTTAACGCATGATGATATGTTTTTAATAGCAAGGGGGCCAGAAGATCTACAAAAGTTTTATAGAACTCATTGGTAAATCCGTCTGGGCCTGGACTTTTGTTGTTCTTGAGTGATTTAATTATCTGCTTAATCTCCCATTCCTCAATTGGTTGATCTAATTCCAGCGCCATCTCATCCGTTAATTGGTTCAATTTTATGTTATTTAAATATTCTGTAAGCTCTTGGTCATTATTACAGGTATCCGTATTTGTATATGTAATTTATAAAATTTTGCAAAGGCCTCAGCTATTTTGTCAGGACTTGTCTCAACAGTCTCTTGGGATTTTATTTTATGAACCATATTGGAGGACTGTTGTTTCCTCAATCTAAATGCTAATAACCTACTGGCTTTCTGACCGTGTTCATAATATTTTTGATTAGTAAACCTCAAGTTACCCTCTACTTTATCTAACAATAGACTGTTTAGTTGTCTGCGGGTTGCATTTAATTCCTTCAGGATTTTACCTGAAGCGTATCTCTTATGTTTAAACTCCAAATCTTTGATTCTATTCTCCAAATCTTTTTGTATAGCATTCTTTTGTTTTTTCCTTGCAGATGTGAAGGAAATTATGCGGCCTCGAAGGAATGCTTTGGCACAGTCCCATAATATCAGAGGTGTTGTTTCTGTAGATGTATTAGTTTCTAGGTACATCTTGAGCTCCGCTGTAATGAATGTGATGAATACTTTGTCATTGAGTAGGGACGTATTAAGTCTCCATTGTTTAGATGTTAACCTATGTCCTATATCCCATTTTAATAATACAGGTGCATGGTCAGAAATAGTAATAGGTAATATTTCAATATCCACTATTCTATGCAGTTCTGACTTTGGGGTAAAAAAATAGTCGATCCTAGAGTAGGATGCATGACTACTTGAGTAGAAAGTAAAGTCTTTAATTCTGGGAAACCTGCTCCTCCATACATCTACAATACCTGTCTCTATGATCTTATATTTAAGCATCCTACTCATTCTAGAGAGTGGAATTCTTGGTGTGGGTGATCTGTCCAATATTTGTGACAAAATACAATTGAAGTCCCCACCCAGCAACAACAGCCCGGTGCTGTGCTGTAATATTACCTTAAACAGTGACTTTATGAAATCTGGTGCATCCAAGTTGGGTGCATATACATTTACAAGCGATACTTCTATGCCATCAATTGTACCATTAACTAACATGTATCTTCCCTCTGTATCTCTACGTAACAATGTTTGTGTGAAATTAATCTGTCGGTGCATAAGTATGACAACACCTTTCTTTTTTCCTGACTGGTGGGATGAATAGAAAGCCTTGTCTGCCCAAGATTTTTTAAATTTTCATGCTCTGTATCAGATAGGTGGGTTTCTTGGAGAAAAGCAATGTGACAATTAATTTGTTTTAATTGAGTCAATATTTTCTTTCTTTTGACTGGATTATAGAGTCCTTTTACATTGTAAGTTACAATTTTAAGTGGGTCATCCATTAGCTCTATGTGATCTATGTTTGAACATCTCTGAATATATCTTAAATGGCCATAAATCCTTTATGCAAAACTCTGTCTTATCTGTGTGGGGTCTAAGGGATATATACACAATGTGCGCAGAACCAAACAGAGGGATAATACAATTTTTTGACAACAGTAACCCTGGGGAACAGAGGGAACAGAACTAAGAGAACATAGAACAGGTAAATACAATGTTTATATACTTGGGACATAGTCCCCAGCAGCTAAAATGAGCTGCTAAAGTGCACAATCAAGGTAGAGTCTGTGTTCAGGGGTGAGCTTAGATATGCATATAAGATGAGAGAAAAAAAAAAAAAGCCAAAGTCGTAATGGGGAAAGCAAGTCAGCTATGTAAGCTTCAAATATACCGCACAAGCTCCTGCAAATCCTAAAAATGAAACGAGAATCTGGAAGTAAAACAGCAAATTTGCTCATATTGTTAAAGACTATAGATTTATCATCATGAAACTTAGAAAGAGAGCAGTTTGAGAGATAGTCACAACAATGGATATATTTTCTAATATTATTGTCTGTATAGGCTCACGGTACCTTTATTGGGGTAATATTGTTCCGGACATATTCCATAGCCATTTTAGGGTCGAGGAACTCCTTTTCTTCATTATGGTATGTGATCCGAAATCGGGCCGGGTAGAGGAGGCCGTAGCGGACTTATTTGTTACCCCATAGCGCCTTCCGTACCTCCGTGAAGGTGGCTCTTGCTTTGGCTACGCTGGCCATGTAATCGGGGAAGAAGCTGACGCGATGTCCATTGTAGGAAAGCGGAGCTCTGTCTCTGTCTCCTCAGGATCTCTGCCGCGTCCCCGTCATGATGTAATTTAGCGATGATGACTCTTGGTGTCTCCCGGTCTCTGGGTCCTCTCCCGGTGAGTGTGCGATGTGAACGGTCCACCTTTATATCTCGATCCATCTGCAGAACTTCTTTAATGATTTTCCTCACAGCTTGTTGGGAGCTGGAGCCCGGGCGTTCTTCAATGCCCGCTATGCGGATATTGGACCTTATTATTCTCCCCTCTAGAATCAGAATCAGAATCAAGTTTATTGCCAAGTAGGTTTGCACTTACAAGGAATTTGACTTGGTGTTGTTGGTGCAGAGAAAAAATAAAACAAAACAGAATAACAAAATAAGATAGAATATATATATATATATATATATATATATATATATATATATATATATATATATATATATATATATATATATATACACACAGAAGCTATATACAAACAGTAGACTGTGCGTTAATGTAACGCAGAAATCCTGAATGGGGAGAAACATTGTCCAGTGTCACGGGTGGGTCTTGGCCTTGTTGATAAGGCCGATAGCAGATGGGAAAAAACTGTTTTTGTGACGGGAGGTTCTGGTCCTGATGGACCGCAGCCTCCTGCCAGAGGGTAGTGACTGAAATAGTTTGTGACTGGGGTGCGAGGGATCAGCCACAATCTTCCCTGCACGCCTCAGAGTCCTGGAGGCGTGCAGCTCCTGGAGAGATGGGAGGTTGCAGCCAATCACCTTCTCTGCAGACCGGATGATCTTCACATTTATCTTTCAGCGTGGCCATTTCCTTCTGTAAGCTGGTTACAGTAGACTGTAGTGAAGTAACTTCGTCTGACCACGTTGATAGGCGACCCTTTATGTCCAAGATGTCCGTCTTTATAATATCCACTTCAGTTTGTAAGGTCTTTGAGCTGTTAGCAATTTCGGAACGGACCGCTAGCAGTTCGGCTCTTATAGCTTGAAAATCTTCTGCTAATGCGCCTTTAAGTTCGTCTCTTATCACTTTAGCGATTTCACCTCTCAGTGACGATAAGATATCTGCTTTCATTTCTTTGTTACTCACGTTCGGGCAAACCGTCTCAGTGGTTGTTGGTGGGTTAGCTTCGCCAGTTGTCCGCTGTCTCATACTCCTAGCAGGCCTTATAGCATTAGCATCGCTTCCATATCTATACTTTTGCAGCTTTTCGGCCATTCAGGACGATTATGCTCGGGTTGTCCAGTTGTTTGTGATTCTAAAGTTTTCTCTTCAGTTTTTCGACGGGTATTAACGTAGTTAATGCTGTTTATATATTAATATTTTATGTAATTAACACGGATTTTGCAGGAGCTCAGGAAAGTACGTCCTACGCCATATCTTGCTCACCAGCGCCCCCGTGTTACAGCTTTTTATTTAAGATATATGATCTGTGGGAACTTGGTATGTTTCCATCAGCTTTTCTAATTCAAATTTGTAAGTATAGCATCAGAGAAGCATAATGAAAACAGCAAAAATTGAAAAATATCACTCCCTCAAATTTACAAAAACATTTTTATACACGTTTGAAGTGGTTTTTGGCTTTTGCAAAAAAAAAAAAAAAAACGGAGATGGAAACAGGTTTTGCGCATAATCTCTGAGATAGTGGACTTTCACGTCAAAGGATTGATCAACTGTTTCTGCAACTGTTTCGGCGAGGACGAGGCGCTCCATGGTCTTCATCAGGTGAGATGTCAGGGTGACTGGTCTGAAGTGGGCCGGATCCCTGGCGTGTGGCGTTTCGGGAACCGGAACCACACAGGAGGTCTTCCACAGGGTGGGGACCCCCCCCCAGGCTGAGGCTCAGGTTGTACATGTAGCTGAGGACCTGATAGAGCTCGTCTGCACAGGTCTTCAGCAGCCTGGGGGGGAGGCCATCTTGTCCTGAGGCCTTCCTCTGTTTCAGCCTCCTCAGCTGCCCTCTCACCTGCATTGGTGTTACTGTGAGGGGGGAGGAAGGCACGATTGGAGGTGTGGATGGGTCGGGGGTTGGTGGGAGTGGCAGCGGTGGGGGGGAAAGGTCTCTGGGGGGCTGGTGGTTGGAGGTGTGTGGAGAGTTGAGGGCAGGGAGGGGGCCAGTGTGAGGGAAGTCAAACCGCGTGAAGAAGCTGTTTAACTCATCTTCAAACTTGGTATTATCGTCTGCAGCCCTGCTGGTCCTCTGCTCAAAGCCGGAGATGCTGTTCAGAGCTCTCCACACATCTCTGGCGTTGTTCTGCGCCAGCTGCTCCTCCATCTTTTCCCATAGTCCTTCTTTGCCGCCCTGATCCTCCACTGGAGCTTCCGCTGAGCTCTACGCTGTTCTTCTTTATCCCCTGAGTAGAAAGCCTGTTTCTTCCAATTCAGGAGGACTTTCAGCTCAGGGGTCAGCCAGGGAGGGTTGTTTGGAAAACATTGAAGCCGTCGTGTAGGCACAATGCTCTCCACACAGAAGGTCATGTAGTCAGTGATGCATTCAGTCAGGCTGTTGATGTCCTCACCATGAGAGCTTTGGAACATGCTCCAGTCTGTGGTGCTGAAACAATCCCTCAGCTCCTCAGTGGCGTCATCCGACCAAACTTTCACTGACTTCTTCTGTGCTATTGTCCTTCTCACCAGTGGAATGTAATGGGGGGGCAGGTAGACAAGGCTGTGATCTGAACGACCCAGGGGGGGTGGGGGTGGGGGGGTGGGGGGTGTATGCATCCTTAACATTTGCATAAAAAGGTCCAGCGTTTTATTGTTCCTGGTAGGGCATGTCTCGTATTGTGTGAGCGTGGGGAGAGTGGAGCGGAGGGGGGCATGATTGAAATCTCATGTGATGAGCAGGAGAGTGCGAGGGTGTTCGGTCTAAAGCTTGTTTACCACGCTGTGGATCCGCTCACAAGCAGCAGCGGCATCAGCAGAGGGTGGGATGTAAATGCACAGCACGATCACGAAACCAAACTCCCGCGGCAGATAATAAGGTATATACTCACAGCGAGTAATTCCACATCTGGGCTGCATATCTGCTGCTTCACGTGAACATGAGCCGAGCTGCACCATCTCTCATTCACAAACACCGCCAGACCCCCTCCTCTCTTTTTTCCGCTCTCTGCCAAAGTTCTGTCCACACGGAAAAGTTTAAAGCCATCCAGGGAAACCACTGAGTCCGGGACAGACCCATCTAGCCACGTCTCCGTGAAGCACATTAAACTAGCGTCTCTGTACCTCCTCTCGAAACGCGCTAGTGCTGCAAGCTCCTCGGTCTTGTTGCGGAGAGATCTTATGTTTCCCATGACAACCGATGGTTGATAACTCTTCCTCCTCTTCGTCCTTCCACCTCTGCAGCCTCTCCGTCTCCTCCGTATTTCTGCAGGGATGTCTGGTTTCTCCGTGTGGTGGGAAGAAGGGAAGCGGTGTGTAGGGTCCCGTAGTTCGAGGAGCTGGTCAGCAGGCCCCTCCTTAAAATCTTTTATGACTGTGTGGTGGCCTCAGCCCTCCTTCTATACGCTGTCGTCTGCTGGGCCCCTGGCAGCTCAGAGCGGGACAGAAAGAGACTGAATAAGCTGGTGAGGAAGGCCACTTCTGAGAGGAGGATGCTGTCCAAACTCACATCCATCATGGACAACACCTCTCACCCTCTGCACCAGACTGTAGAGGAGCTGAGCAGCTCCTTTAGTCAGAGACTTAGACACCCTGTTTTTAAGAAGGAGCGCTACCGCAGGTCAGTTATTCCTGCTGCCACCAGACTCTATAATAATGCACTATAATCTCAATAACTCCTGAAAAAACCACTGTGCAGCTATATTATAGTTTTTTAGTTTTTTATTTCTTGACTGTGCAATATCCTGTGCAATATGCTGAATGTGCAATATATGTGAATAGAATAGTCATACCACTACCTCACCGTTGCTCCTTACCTACTACACTTTAACGTAAAAGTAAATCCATCTGCATATAAGCCATTCGGATTGTACATATTTTTATTTCTTTATTTCTTATTTTTATTTTGTTTTTCATTGTGTGCGATACAGGTACACTTGCACCTTAATCCTTATTTACCTTGATATACTGTATATACCTGGATATAATGTATATATATATTGTTTATTCTTAATGCACCTTTTCCTCCTTGTTTGCACCTTCTTTGACTTCTATGCCAATATGTGACAAGTGAATTTCTCCGCTGTGAGATCAATAAAGCTCATCTAATCTAATCTAATCATCAACGTCTTCCTGGATTTTCCTATTATGTGTGGCCCGACAACATCACAATTACTAGCTGACATGTTTATGTAAGAACAGCTTGCCCATTAGCAACATATTCTTTAAAGCTTTCCTCCTTTACTGACCTGCAGTCAGTTCAGGATTTCAACCTTTACTTCCTGTTTATTACAGGCATAGGGGAGGACATACTTTGCTTTACAATGTATGCTTGGTTGATTAAATTTAAAGCCAATTGGAAACACTGCAAAAAAGAATTTTCTTTTTTTTACTCCTAAAGGTTTACTTGAAATTCAACTTTTAGTGGGATGGAAACAGGGCTACTGTTCTTTAAAGGCATTTACCTCCTTATTTGCACACATACATAAGTAACAGTTTTTCTTAGACGTACAGAATTAGCAGGTAGATCGCATCAGAGTGTCGTGTTGAGTGTGCACCATGAGCTGTGTACTCACACTGTGAACTCTGAGTGCAATGACTGAAAACATTGCACAGTGTATGCCCGGCTTTAAGAGGAAGGATGGGATGGTTTTGAACATACAGAGGGCATGCTCCTTGCTCATTAGGGGTGTAAATAATAATCGTTTTTATCGATGCATCGATCTAACAGCCAAAGCCAAAGCCTATTTTGCCCTCCTACCGCGCTTCCTGGTTATACTCCTGCAGCAGTGTGTTGCAGTAAGCTTGACACAGACATTTTTGAATTTTTGATTTATGCTCCATATTGAAGCGTGGTCTGTGCTACACGCTGTGGGTCTAGATACGGCCGAGCGGGTGAGGAAGTGGGGGCGAGTTTAGTCCGACGACGGAGGGACATGAGGGCCAAAAAGAGCGGAGATCCAGGTTGAAAAAGGGTCCCAGCGTTCTCGCACACCTCACTCTTCTAGCGGGTCAAACTTCATGAGTTGTTTTCCGCAATTTCGGTCATAAAAACAAAACAAGCCGGCCTCCTTTGGGAGAGGTGCAGCGGAACGTTTGTGGAGGGGGCGGGGACGTCTGGAGCTGAGGTATTGTATTGCAATCATGGCACTGATTTTGTGCAGTACTTTTTGATGCAAAGCCTTTCAGAATCAATAACACAGGGGTATTATTACTTTTCAGTGAATGAGGTTTTAATAGGGATAGGTGGAGTAAAACTTTTCTACTTCTGTTATTTGCTGTCGTTTCTAAAAAAAAAAAAAAAGCATAACGATATTACAGCTTTCATTGATTTATTTCAAATTTGAAACATTTTCTAGCCTGTAAGATGTACAAAAAAAAGAAGAAGAAGAAAAAAAGAACGAATTAATCGAATCGCATTGTGGTGTATTCTTGAGTATCAAAAATAATCGAATCGTTGGGTCAGGAAATCGATACTGAATCGAATCCCCATGATGGGTGTGATTTACACCCCAATTGCTCATGGCTGGTTTTTGTCACATGGGGCAAACACCTCGCTGTGAGGCTGTTGTAGAGTCAGACACAGACTGCATGCAGCCTCTTGTGGAGTAAAAAATGAGCACTGAGAGTTGATATGCAAGGAAGATAATGTTTTATTTTACTCTGCAGAGGAGAGCGACACGAAACAGCTACGTACAGCTCCCAGTGTGGCTCTGAGGCTATAACATCCCTCCCCTGCTTATAAAAAGACTACACACCACACACATACGAACATTGAATCTTCCCAAAGGAAACACTTTAGTTCACCAGAGGATATAAATTTGTTCAAATAAACATTTCAGACAACTGTTTTCCGTTCACACCATAAACAGGACGTGAAAATCTTGAACACATTAAGGACATGTGTATCTATGTTTCCCCCTTATCTAACCTAGGGAGAAAACTTCATTTCAACCCCCCTTCTTTTCCCTACATCTCAGCATAAAGAATTGAACAAAGCCTCTAGACATCCATCCATCCATCCATCTTCCTCCGCTTATCCGGGGTCGGGTCGCGGGGGCAGCAGCTTAAGAAGGGAGGCCCAGACTTCCCTCTCTCCAGCCACTTCTTCCAGCTCTTCAGGAGGAACCTCAAGGCGTTCCCAGGCCAGCCGAAAAACATAGTCTCTCCAGCGTGTCCTGGGTCTTCCCCGGGGCCTCCCCCCGGTGGGACGTGCCCGGAACACCTCACCAGGGAGGCGTCCAGGAGGCATCCTAAACAGATGCCCAAGCCACCTCAACTGGCTCCTCTCGACGTGGAGGAGCAGCGGCTCTACTCCGAGTCCCTCCCGGATGACCGAGCTTCTCACCCTATCTCTAAGGGAGAGGCCAGCCACCCTAAGGAAGACACCCATTTCGGCCGCTTGTATCCGCGATCTCGTTCTTTCGGTCATGACCCAGAGTTCATGACCATAGATGAGGGTAGGAACATAGATCGACCGGTAAATCGAGAGCTTCGCTTTTTGACTCAGCTCTCTCTTCGCCACGACGGACCGGTACAGCGCCCGCTTCACGGCAGACGCTGCACCAATCCGCCTGTCGATCTCCCGCTCCCTTCTTCCCTCATTCGTGAACAAGATCCCAAGATACTTAAACTCCTCCACTTGGGGCAGGACACCCCCCCGACACGGAGAAGGCACTCTACCCTGTTCCGGCTCAAGACCATGGCCTCGGATTTGGAGGCACTGATCCCCATCCCGGCCGCTTCACACTCGGCTGCGAACCGATCAAGCGAGAGCTGCAGATCACGACCTGATGAAGCCAGTAGGACCACATCATCTGCGAAAAGCAGAGACGCAATCCTAAGGCCACCAAAACAGATCCCCTCAACACCTTGGCTGCGCCTAGAAATTCTGTCCATGAAGGTAATGAACAGAATCGGTGACAAAGGGCAGCCCTGGCGGAGTCCAACTCTCACCGGAAACGAGCCCGACTTACTGCCGGCAATGCGGACCAGACTCTGACATCGGTAATACAGGGATCTGAGAGCCCGTATCAAAGGGCCCGGCACCTCGTACTCCCGGAGAACCCCCCACAGGGCCCCCCGAGGGACACGGTCGAACGCTTTCTCCAAGTCCACAAAGCACATGTAGACTGGTTGGGCGAACTCCCATGCACCCTCCAGGACCCTGCTGAGGGTGTAGAGCTGGTCCAGCGTTCCATGACCAGGACGGAAACCACACTGCTCTTCCTGAATCCGAGGTTCGACTATCCGATGGACCCTCCTCTCCAGCACCCCCGAACAGACCTTGCCGGGGAGGCTTAAGAGTGTGACTCCCCTGTAATTGGAGCACACCCTCCGGTCCCCCTTTTTGAATAGGGGGACCACCACCCCAGTCTGCCAATCCAGGGGGACTGCCCCCGATGTCCATGCAATGTTGAAGAGTCGCGTCAGCCAACACAACCCTACAACATCCAGGACCTTGAGGAACTCCGGGCGGATGTCATCCACCCCCGGGGCCCTGCCACCGAGGAGCTTTTGAACCACCTCGGCGACCTCGCCCACAGAGATTGAAGAGCCCAGTCCAGAGTCCCCAGGCCCAGCTTCCTCAATGGAAGACATGTTGGTGGGATTGAGGAGGTCTTCGAAGTATTCCGCCCACCGACCCACAATGTCCCGTGTCGAGATCAGCAGCACACCATCCCCACTATAAACAGTGTTGGTGCTGCACCGCTTCCCCCTCCTGAGACGCCGGATGGCGGACCAGAATCGCTTCGGAGCCATGCGGAAGTCTTTCTCCATGGCCTCTCCAAACTCCTCCCACACCCGAGTTTTTGCCACAGCAACCATCCGAGCCGCATGCCGCTTTGCCCACCGGTACCCATCAGCTGATTCCGGAGTCCCACAGGCCAAAAAGGCCCGATAGGCCTCCTTCTTCAACCTGACAGCATCCCTCACCGGAGGTGTCCACCAACGGTTTCGAGGGTTGCCGCCACGACAGGCACCAACAACCTTGCCGCCGCAGCTCAGATAAGCCGCCTCGACAATGGAGGAATGGAACATGATCCACTCGGACTTAATGTCCCCCACCTCCCCCGGGATGTGTTCGAAGTTCTGCCGGAGATGGGAGTTAAAGCTCCGCCTAACAGGGGACTCCTCCAGACATTCCCAGCAGACCCTCACAACACGTTTGGGCCTGCCAGGTCTGACCGGCATCCTCCCCCACCACCGGAGCCAACTCACCACCAGGTAGTGGTCAGTGGAAAGCTCAGCACCTCTCATCACCCGAGTGTCCAAGACATACGGCCGCAAGTCCGATGAAACTATGACAAAGTCGATCATCGAACTGCGGCCTAGGGTGTCCTGGTGCCATGTGCACATATGGACACCCTTATGCTTGAACATGGTGTTCGTTATGGACAATCCATGACGAGCACAGAAGTCCAACAACAGAACACCACTCGAGTTCAGATCAGGGCGGCCATTCCTCCCAACCACGCCCCTCCAGGTCTCACTGTCATTGCCCACGTGAGCGTTGAAGTCTCCCAGCAGAACAAGGGAGTCCCCAGGAGGGGCACCCTCCAGTACCCCCTCAAGGACTCCAAGAAGGGTGGGTAATCTGAACTGTTGTTCGGCCCGTAAGCACAGACAACAGTCAGAACCCGTCCCCCCACCCGCAGGCGGCGGGAGGCTACCCTCTAGTTTACCGGGGTAAACCCCAACGTACAGGCGCCGAGATGGGGGGCAACAAGTATGCCCACTCCTGCCTGGCGCCTCTCACCGTGAGCAACTCCAGAGTGGAAGTATGTCCAGCCCCTCTCAAGGAGACTGGTTCCAGAACCAGAACCATGCGTTGAGGTGAGACCGACTATTTCTAGCCGGAACTTCTCAGCCCCACACACTAGCTCCGGCTCTTTCCCCACCAGCGAGGTGACATTCCACGTCCCGAGAGCCAGCTTCTGCAGCCGAGGATCGGACCGCCAGGGTCCCCTCCCCCGGCCGCCACCCAACACACATTGCACCCGACCCCTATGGCCCCTCTCACGGGTGGTGGGCCCATGTAAGGGGGGACCCATGTTTCCTCTTCGGGCTGAGCTCGGCCGGGCCCCATGGGTAAAAGCCCGGCCACCAGGCGCTCGCCATCGTGCCCCCCCTCCAGGCCTGGCTCCAGAGTGGGGCCCTGGTGACCCGCGTCCGGGCGAGGGAACGCTGAATCCAAATATTGTACTCATCATAAGGGTCTTTGGGCTGCGCTTTGTCTGGTTCCTCACCTAGGACCTGTCTGCCTTGGGTGACCCTACCAGGGGCATAAAGCCCCAGACAGCATAGCTCCCAGGATCATTGGGACACTCAAACCTGTCCAACACGATAAGGTGGCAGCCCAAGGAGAGGCCTCTAGACAATCACCCCTATTCAGGAGGAGAAAAAAGGCACACTTTAATATATTATCTCACTAACAGACCAAGGAAAAAATATGATTCCACAATTCCTCCCTTTTGTTCCTTATCAGAACAATTACAAACAAAAATAAAAGAGAATAAAACCGTATCTAATGTACAATGCATGAAAATATTAATTTGCAAGAATAATAGTTACATAATAGCAGAAACAAAACAAAAAGAATGATCAGGACGAACATCAGTGCTTTCATTCCAATCAGTCACTATTCAGTGTGTTGGGATATAGTGCCACAATGGATCCCAAATCAGTTGGATGAACCATCTAAAACCAACCCCTCTTTCCTTTTTCACAAAGAGAACAAAAGATTCTCTGGAAAAGTACTGTAACTGCCCACCGTAAGAGGCAGTCAGCTCACGCATTGACCAATCACCTGATGGAGAAGGCTGATACTTCAACAGGAAATTCCCCCATGTCACTCATGGTCTAAAACCCAGAGCGCAAACTAAATCTTTCTCTTTCCATGGGTTCACCACCCGCAAGGAGAGGCCCCTTTCACTTGAAATGCCAGAAGAAAGTTAACTGGAAGTAGCTTTCTTTTTTTCTTCTGTGAGTAAAACTTTCCCGAGAGCGGATCCCATGTTGGAGAAGACCCGCGCGGCTGAAGCTGGACTGCGTGCCGCCTCATTTTTTAATAGGTTAAATAATTAACTATAACTCCAGTTCTAGTTTATTCATTATCTGCAGGATGTTAGTTTGCACAACAAGTGGTTTAAGACAAAACCTCTATTGAGACACTGGAATTAAGCTGTTGTTTCAGAAATAGACATCTAGGTGATCATAAGCAAAATAGAAGAAAATACTTCTGTTTTAAGAATTAGAGTGAGAAAACAAAAAATCGAAACTGTCATATAACCACAGCACAAAATTGTTTGTAACAGGTACATCCTGCAACAGGACAAATAAACATCAGAATATCAAAGTCCAACTGTCAATTCAACCTAGAATGATTATTTGGATTAAAAGGTAACCTTCAACCCAATCCACACAAGAAAGCAGTCTGCAAGCTCAGAGAAAAGCAGCCTACAGCTGTTAACACCACTAACAATTGTTTTAATTCAATTCAATTCAATTCAGTTTATTTATATAGCGCCAAATTCACAACACATGTCATCTCAAGGCACTTTACAGTTCAACCAGATCATACAGTCAAATTGATACAAAGTTTTCTATCTAAGGAAAACCAGTTGATTGCATTGACTCATTGACTCAAATACAATCCCTCACACTAAGCATGCTTGCAGCGACAGTGGAGAGGAAAAACTCCCTTTTAACAGGAAGAAACCTCCAGCAGAACCAGGCTCAGTGTGAGCGGCCATCTGCCGAGGCCGACTGGGGTTCAAGGAGACAGAAGCAGAGATACAAAAAGCAGCTGTAAAAGGCGGCCCCGTCCAGGAAACACACAGCCAAGCAGACGAGCTCCAAGGCAGCTCCCATGCCAGAGGATGAAGAGTGCACATCCACCCAGCCACGGCCAGAGAAACAGGACCACACTGGAAAACAGGCCAATCTCCAACATCTACAAACAAGGGTGTTGATGGAAGCAGCACAGCTGATGTTTCTTTCCTGGATGACGTCACAGCCAAACAGGAACAGACGAGGCAAAGCTACTCTGAGGAAAAGCAGAGAGAGCAGAACGTTAGAGATTGAACTAACAGATTCTGCAGAATAGGAGAACAGAGAGAGAATGAAGCAGAATGATGAAATGGGGGTCCCTATGTCCTCCAAAAGTCTAACCCTATAGCAGCATAACTTTAAAGACAGCTCAGGATAACCTGAGCCACCCTAACTATAAGCTTTATCAAAAAGGAAAGTTTTAAGCCTAGTCTTAAAAGTAGACAGAGTGTCTGCCTCACGGACTAAAACTGGTAGTTGGTTCCACAGGAGAGGAGCCTGATAACTAAAAGATCTGCCTCCCATTCTACTTTTAGAAATTCTAGGAACCACTAGTAAACCTGCAGATTGAGAGTGAAGTGCTCTGTTAGGAACATAAGGAACAATCAGATCTCTGATATAAGATGGAGCTTGGCCATTTAAGGCTTTATATGTGAGAAGGAGGATTTTAAATTCAATTCTTGATTTAACAGGAAGCCAATGAAGAGAAGCCAGGATAGGAGAGATATGATCTCTCTTTTTAATTTTCATCAGAACTCTGGCTGCAGCATTTTGGATCAGCTGAAGGCTTTTAACTACAGTTTGTGGACTTCCTGATAGTAAAGAATTACAATAGTCCAGCCTTGAAGTAACAAATGCATGGACTAGTTTCTCAGCATCACCCCTGGACAGGAGATTTCTAATTTTTGCAATATTCCTCAGATGAAAGAAGGAAATTCTAGAAACCTCTTTGATCTGGGATTTAAATGACAGGTCCTGATCAAAAATAACACCAAGATTTTTTACTTTATTATCTGAAATCAGTTTAATCCCATCCAAATGAAGTGACTGGCTAATCAGCTTCTTTTTCAGAGACTCTGGTCCAAAGACTATAACTTCTGTTTTGTGTGCATTCAGAAGCAGAAAGTTAAGAGTCATCCAGGTTTTTATGTCTTCAAGACATGCCTGTAATCTATGTAATGGGTTAGCTTCATCTGGATTTATAGACAGATATAGCTGGGTATCATCAGCATAACAGTGGAAATTAATCCCATGCTGTCTAATAACTCTACCAATTGGGAGCATGTATAAAGTAAAGAGAATTGGTCCTAGCACTGATCCCTGTGGTACTCCACAGGTAACCTTTGAGCGTGTTGAAGATCTATCATTAACATAAACAAACTGAATTCGATCAGATAGATAAGATTTAAACCAGTCTAGTGCTGTTCCTTTAATTCCAACAAAATATTCAAGTCTTTCTAAAAGAATATTATGGTCAACTGTATCAAATGCAGCACTAAGATCCAACAGGACGAGCACAGATACGAGTCCATTATCTGAGGCCATGAGAATATCATTAGTGACTTTCACCAGAGCTGTTTCAGTGCTATGATGAGCTCTAAAGCCAGACTGAAACTCTTCAAAAAGTTCATTATGGTGTAAGTGGTCGCAAACTTGTTTGGCAACCACTTTCTCAAGAATTTTGGATAAGAAAGGAAGATTGGATATAGGTCTATAATTAACCAAGTCATCTGGGTCAAGAGACGGTTTCTTAAGCAGAGGTTTAATTACAGCAACCTTAAAAGCTTTAGGTACATATCCCTGTAACAGAGATAGATTAATCACATCTAAAATGGAGGAGGAGATCAAAGGGAATACCTCCTTAAATAACCTGGTTGGAACTGGATCTAACATACAAGTTGAAGGCTTAGATGAAGACAATAATTTTGCTAATTCAGAAAGTTCAACTGGATCAAAGCAGTCTAAACCCGGTTCAGATTCCATGACTACCTCAGGTACAATCGCGGATAGAGGAGTGCTTATGATCTTATTTTTAATAAGATCAATCTTATTTATAAAGAATCCCATAAAATCATTGCTGCTAAGAGCAGGTGGAATGGACGGTTCAACAGAGCTATGGCTCTGGGTGAGTTTGGCAACTGTATTAAAAAGAAATCTAGGATTATTCTTATTCTCCTCTATTAATGAGGAGAAGTATGCTGCTCTTGCTTTACAAAGGGTCCTCTTATACAGCAGTAAACCATTTTTCCAGACTAGGAAGGACTCCTGCAGGCCTGTGGAGCGATATTTTCTCTCCAGTTTCCTAGCATTTTGCTTCAAAGTACGCAGCTCTGCATTAAACCAAGGAGCAAGCTTTCTATTTTCAACGGTTTTCGTTTTCAAGGGAGCTGCGTTGTCTAAGGCAGTACGCAGAGAACTAGCAACCCCATCAACAAAATCATCAACCTGTGAAGGGGAATAAGCTATGCTTTTGCACTCTGCAGCACTGCTCAGCGACACAGAGGAGAGAGAAAGTGAAGCAGATTCTTTAAAATTTATAACTGCACCATCTGATAAAGATCTACTTAAATCGGACCTTCTTTTGGGGGAGGAGAACTCTGTTAAAGTAATCCTGAAGGTTATTAGAAAGTGGTCAGAGAGGACAGGGTTGTGAGGAAATACTGTTATTTCTTCACATTCTATGCCGTATGTCAGCACAAGATCCAAAGTATGAAGATGAGAATGTGTGGGACTATTCACATTTTGAACAAAGCCAATAGTGTCTAAGATGGCATTAAAGGCTGCTCTTAAGCTATCGCCTTCAATGTCAGCATGGATGTTAAAATCTCCCACTATGATGACCCTGTCAGTATTTAATACCAAATCAGAAAGGAACTCTGAAAACTCATCTAAAAATTCAGAGTAAGGACCTGGCGGACGATACAAAGTTACAAAAAGAAGAGGTTTTCTTGCCTTGAAATTTGGATGAGGGAAATTAAGGGTTAAATGTTCAAAAGAGTTGTAGGTATTAACTGTTTTGGGAGTAATCAGTAAGTCAGACTGGAAGATTGTTGCTACTCCTCCTCCTCGCCCAGAACTTCTGGGTATGTGAAAATTTAAATAGCTTGAAGGAGTTGCCTCGTTTATGCTCACATAATCCTCTTGCTGCAGCCAGGTTTCTGTAAGGCAAAACAAGTCAATGTGATTATCACAAATTAAGTCAACTCATTTTAGGATGAGATAGCAAACTTCCACTGTTGATATCTACTAGGGGAGGAACGGTTCACAAAATCCACGGTTCGCTTTGGTTCACGGTTTCGTGGTCACGGTTTTCAGTTCGGTTCAGTATACGTTGATTGTTAGGAAAATCTATTATGTCTTGTAAATTACAACACACAATGCTTGCACACTGTTGCACTTTTGTCCACAACTTTCTTTCCGCCATCATTGTAGGTCACTCTAAATGCAAAGTGGTCCCATACAGCAGACCTACAAAGTGCTGCTGGCGTGTCTTCCAACTCCTGTTCTTTCCCACTCGCCATACCGACACAATTCTCCACAACTGATTTTTTTCTGCTACACCCGGCTACGCTGCTTCGCTTCTTCTTGTTGTTTACTACTGGTTGTTGGCTTTGGTCGCAGTACCGCCACCTTCTGCTCTGGAGTGTACACGCTTCGTCTATGAGAAAAAGGAGCGGCGCATGAACCGAACGCAACACACACAAATCGAACCGAGACAGTCGAACCAAACGGTTCAGACGGTTTTCATAAACCGTTCCATCTCTAATATCTACTGTTTACTAAATGTTTACCTGAATTAAGAATAGGTCAAATCACTCACAAAGGACAAAATAGTCAGAGATTTTAATTAAGTAGGAGTAGAGTACTTAAGTAGGACACAATAAACCTAATCCTTAAAGTACATCTTTTGTCTGTTTTAGTAGGGACATGTTCTGCCCGGTGATGTCCCTACTAAAACAGATGGGAAGCAAAAAGAACAGAAACACATCAAAGATGCTCTCCGAAACTGTGGATATCCAAACTGGGCTTTTATCAAATCAGCAAGGAAATCCAAAAGACTCACAACAGAAGACAGCGATGGGAAAATTAAACGCAAAAACATCACAATCCCTTATGTTGCTGGAGTGTCTGAAAAGCTCAAGAGGATTTTCTCCAAACACAAGATCCCAGTACATTTCAAGCCAAACCAAACCGTTAAACAGAGGCTAGTGCATCCTAAAGATAAAACCCCCAGACCGAATATGAGCGGAGTGGTATATGCTGTTCAGTGCAGCGAGGAATGCTCTGATCTTTATATTGGAGAAACCAAACAACCGCTCCAAAGACGCATGGCCCAACACAGAAGAGCGGCCGCCTCTGGACAAGACTCCGCAGTACACCTACACCTTGTGGACAAAGAACATTCTTTTGAGGACCAGAATGTCCATATTCTGGATAAAGAAAATAGGTGGTTTGAGAGGGGCGTGAAGGAAGCCATCTATGTTAAGAGAGAAAAACCAACTTTAAACAGAGGTGGTGGACTCAGATTCCAGCTTCCAAAAAAAACATACAATTCAATCATAGACATGATCCCTTCCAGATATCACCAAACCCCCCACCCCATCACAGAGGAACGAGGGACCTACCCGCTCCAGCCGGTGAACAATACCTCCTTAACGACCGACCCTTAACAATCATAGACAAGTTTCAGGTATTACAGGAGACAATCTCCCCCTTAATGACAATCCCCCCTTTAACGACCGACCCCTAGAATCATAGACAGGCTAAGATATTACGGGCTAACGATGGAACTAAACGACCCATTCATCGCTTACCATTTGCATGTTTCGAAGCAATACAAGGCCTTGTCCATATAGGACTCAAACTCACTGCGGGTCCAGACATTTGAATTGAGAAAGCTTCCTGGAGAGGTGGCGAAACGTCTTCAAATCTTGAAAACCAAGTCCAGTGGATATTTTTTGAATTTTTACGGAATGACTATGACCTGGATGACTGAGAACCTTCATCAGCATCTTTTGTCTTTCAACTGTTACTCAATTAAATGTAACGGAGTAACTGTAACCAATCACTACCCCCCTCTGGTTGTTACCATGTTCTGTTATGAAATGACAGAAAACCAATAATTCAATTCGAGCTTTGCAAGAGTTTAAATATGAAAAAAATAATAGTTTACAAGGCACATGAAAGGTGTCGCGATGGGTTTAAGGTTCTTAGCCCACATGCAGAACACAACGGAGGGTGGGTAAAAGTTTAACAGAGTTTATTGAAAGTTTCTACAGGACAAGATAATGTACTGGTTCTGGAACTGGTCCGGGCAGGTTCACTGAAGTCTGCAGAGATGATAGTTTGGTTAGTGGAGCAGGCAGATGAGTTATGAGTTCTTGATTATTCAGATTCTACCTTGACTGAGTCCAGGCTTCTCTTTGAGAGAGAGGGAACTGTTGGGTCCAGAGACTGTTGGTTCAGCAGAGGATACGACCAGCTACAGCGTCTAACTTCTGACTTTGAATGGCAGACCTTGATCTGAGTTTCCAGCTCTTCACTAAGAGCACCAGGGGAATCCACATAGGAGTCTTCAGGTTTGGTTCACCAGGGCGGATTGGCAGGTTAAGCTCACCCAGAGCTTCAGGCTAGAGACAGGTTTCCTGTGAGGCAAAAACAGAGAAGAGTTAGAATCTGATCTCTCAACAGAGACAACTAGATTCTTTCAGTTTCAGAGGCTCAGGTTGCTAACCAAACTAAGGTCAACACTGCGGCGTCGAAGGAAGGTCTGGCAGCTGGTTATAAAGGAGAGGTCTCCTGATGAGTAGATGCGTCTCAGGTGTGCTGGAAAGCTCCAGCTCCAGGAGACCCACGGCGCACTCTGCTGGAGGAAGGTGGTACAGCTCCAGATCCCAACAAAAGGCAGATGAAAAACATATTAGATTATTTAGAGTTTTTAAAATGATGAAGCCTTAATCTGACAGCCAAGTTCTACAACAAACGGCTATGATAGAACAAAATAACTGTAAATAAATCCATTTTTAGATCCTTACAACACTCAAGATCTTCTTTTAATATTTGACATTCCATAAATAGTACAAAAGCATCTGATTAGCTATTGAAGAGATCCCATGGCACAGGTTGTTAACTTCACTGACCAGAAGTAGTCAGTTGGTTGTAACCCACAGTATGTCAAAGTTTAAAAGCATCCAAGTCTATGACTATAAATTATGGCATTTAAATAAAAAATCATAGGCTTTAACAGACTCCTATTACAGAGTCCATGTTGAGTATATAAAAAACATGATTTAGATGGGTTTACCTTTTTAATACATTTAGAAAAAAATCAGTGTTTCTTTATTTTATTTTAACACATTTTAGTTCACAAGTTAAATCAGACATTGAAATGTTTTTTTTTTCTCTTCTTCTTTTGGAATTTTTAATGTTACATCCCCTGATCCAGACTTTTTAATTCTAGCTCATTGTCTGTGTACTGATGCTTCTACCAAATGAGTCATCAGTCTTGAGGTGTGTTGTAGAAACCACATTCAGGACGTCATCCACAGCAAGGCTTGGTGCAGTGGAACTGGAAGTAATTGCAAATTACTTTACCAGGAGCACCTTGATATTCAGTGGGCATTTGCAACTGAGCAACTTCCTTATCCATCATATCATTTCTCAGTGTTCCTCCATGTTCCAAGCAGAATGCAAGCACAGAGGTACCTGGATTGCTGTTGTTATTGTAGAGCAGCCAGCTTCACAAGAAGAGCTGGAAGGTTGTATTACAGTTCACTGTCTTCGATGTGGGGTATTATTAATCACAGGAGGTCGTCCTTTAATCTGGGATGATTATAAACCAAAAGAGCAGTGTGAACAGCACACACCACAGATGGAAAATCCAGCACATTTTAGCAGCTTTTAGCTACTGTGGTATCTGCAGGCTTCTTGCAGGCATGTTTCTTAATGCTGCGTCAGCTAGGATTGCTCCTACTGAGTAGGTTGATTTAGGTGACATCTTAGGGAAAACTCAGGTGAAGATTCCTGATGGAAGTGTTTGATGTAGTTCCTCGGTTGAGCTATGTTCGTCTGCTGCTTTAGCCTGGTCTGGTACTCTGCCTGTGAACTTCTCGCACTGGGAAGCATGGACCCAAGTGGTTCCCTCAGAGGCCTTTACTGCTGTGCGGGTGGTCAGCAACACCTGGAATGGACCCGTTCACCTGCAAGATCTCCAATTCTTCCTCCTGAAATTTCTAATAAAGACAAAATCTCCTGGCAGTTAATCATGGAATGGGGTAGTAAGTGGTGCAAGTAGTCCTCTCTGTGTCTGGTCTCCACTTCCTTTAGTAAGTGAAATTAAGTAATTAAGCATTTTATCATCATATGCAATTGTAGATGTTCTATGAGTCTCTGGCAAAGAGAATTTTAAAAAAGCCTGGGGTTAGATTTTTCACGGCGGCGCATGCGCATTAAAACAACTTGAAGTGCCTAGACCCAATTCAGACCCATTTCTTTGCAGATCTAATTTCTCTTTCAGCAGCTCCTCCGCTCTGTAGATGATAGAAACAATGCTTCATTAGGTTAACATTAAACATTTCAGCATATGTTGTAATATTTCACTTGCAAAATGTTAGGCTTCAGTCCATCTTGAAAACATATCTAAATCACCAAACGACATTTCTTCGCTTCACATGGAGTTCAATAAAATCTATCATAAGATGTTGAAATCGAGCATCAACTGTTTTTGTGGCTCCTTGGCCCATTATTTTCTGTCCATTAGAAATTCTGTGACATGCACAGACTAAACAATCTTCACAAAACTTTGTTGCTGTTTGAGAAAAAAAATAACTGTTAACCAATTTGTATCCATCCATTTCCTAATCCTCCCGTTTGACAAATGGTCCCCCATGGGTCAAAACACAAAAGGGATGGAAAAATTGTTTAGGTAACCATTTAAGCCCCACCAGATGTTATTTGGAAAAAAAAAAGAAAAAGAAGGAAAAAAGGTAAAATCTAAGAGCTCCATTTGTCCAGTTCAAACCTCATGTTAGCAAAACGTGGGGACATGCAGCAGACCCTTTAGCAGCCTTGCAGTTCACAGGTTTTTGGGCAGACAGCTAAGTAAATAGTTCAGCCTCATAAATCAGCCTAGCAGGAATGACGAAGATTAAAAAAAAAGAAGGAATCCAAAAAAAAACTAGACTGAGATAGCTTGAATAACTAAACTGAAGTATTTAATGATAGCAACATTTTATTCATTTTAATATCATTATTAAATGTTATATGATTATATAAACCCTTATATATATCTTCCGCTTTTAACACATGCTTTCTCATGTGTCAAAATAACAACAGTGTTCTATCGGTGTGATGATCTGGAAAGGAAAAGCATTTCAGATCTAGAGAAATGTAAAGTGGCCCCTTATTTTGTTTCTTGGGTGTTGTTTACTGAATGCAAAATTATGAAATTAATTATTTTTAGGTATGACAGGGTGGGATTTGAAAGGGGTCAGATTAGAATCGCCCACAGTGTCTTAAGAAATGCTGGAATAGCAATGTAGTAACAATCAAAAACGCGCAGCATATGTGACAGCCCTGTTATTACAGCATTTAATTTCGAAAAGAAAAGGTAACTATTGCCAATTTATTACCAAATTATTTGAGCAATACAAGAATCTACAGTCTCCCTGCTCATCCACTATTCATAGTTAAACAGACAAAGTGGATTGGAAAACACCAGAGGTGTGGTGAGGTCATATATTATGAGGTGAGAAAACAGGCAGAAAACAGTTTTATATTAGATAATCCTCAGATATCTCTAACGCAATACATCATTAAAGAAAGGTACCTATAGATAAGAGAAAAATAGAAATGTTTGCTATGATAGGATATATCAGAGAAAGCTAAATAAAACCTGACCAAACTGTTAGTGGCAGTTTTGGAGGAGAGTCAGCTGTGCCTCAGTCTGTTATTTTCTTTTCCTGTTGCACGTTTTCTATTATAGTCACTCAACTGTCCTCACGGCGGCCCCTCCTTGAATGAAGAGCCGGTCCATACGGGGCTGTTTGCAGTCTGTTGAGGATAGTGCCTCCTACTTAGTGACCATGGAGCAAAGGTGATAGATGGATCCCCGCAGTTGGCCCCAGGGACACTGAAGTCTGTTTGTGAGTCTGGTTGGGGGTCAAATGATAGCTCAGATCGCCCCCGTCATCTTCCTCCTCTGGTTTGGCTCTCTGAAAACCAGGGTAATAAAAGTTATCCTCTATTAGAAAAGGATTTGTAGCCTTCAGTTGATAAGGTGGAGGTAGAACAGAGAGCAGCAGGCTTGCGGTAAACTGGGATACAGGCTGGAGGTGCTCAGGGGCGCCATTGGAGGCGAACCCGCAGTCACAACAGCCGAAGCAGAATAGTAAAAAAAAAAGAGAAGAAAGATGTGCATTAGTAAATAAAACAACAATGAATTTTCTTAAGTTGTTCCTATCATTATATTATATGTTATATTCTATTATGAGATATTCTAATTTATCTTTTTTTTTGTTTGTTTTCTTTTCCTTATTTCAAGCGCTCACAATTACTCTGGATCGTTGTTTTCTCGTTTTATTTTGTTACAACACTTGTTCTACTTTTCCTTAGTAAGACCTACAACCTCGGTCTTAAAAAAAAACTTGCCCTCAGTCTTAAAAAAGACTTACCCTCAGCCTATTTAAGGCCACTTTGGTCAGTCTTTTGACTGCCTACTTAATGTTTTAACAATATTTTAGTAATTTTTTTTCCTTTAAAGGAGTTTGTTAGTTTTCTTCCTCTCTCAGTCTCCTGAAGTTATTGTCCTCCTGTCGACATCGATCCACTCGGTGGAGCATCACAAGAGTCCCCCTTCTCTGAAATGGCCTATTTGTGGTAGATGAAAAACCCATATGGTTTCTGGGGATCAGCCCTTCTTCTAGAATCCACAGAGCGGACAGATCAGCGAAGGATCCTGTTCTCGTGACGCCAAATTGTGGAGTACAAAAATTAGCACTGAGAGTTGATATGCAAGGAAGAAAAGGTTTTATTTTACTCTGCAGGGGAGAGCAACACGAAACAGCTGCGTACAGTACAGCTCCCAGTGTGGCAGGGAAAAAAATATGACTCCACACTCTTTACCTGGCAAAGAAATTATTGATGCAACAAAACAGAGAAAGATTGTTTGTGTTGGGATCTGGAGGCTTGTCACCTTTCTCCACCAGAGGGAGCCTGAGATCTTCCTCCTGAGGGCGTGAGCTGACTTCTGCACACCTGTTTTCCATCTGCTCGTCTGGAGGCCTTCTTAAGGAGGAGGAGGCTGACACTTCTCTGCCAGAGTGTTTGCCAGTAATGGTACCAGCAAACCTGAGCCAGCTAAACTCTGATCTGTTTTCCTGATTTTTTGAGAACCTCTCTGACTCTGTTTTTCTGCCTCTCAGAACCTGACATATCTGGTTACCTGTCAACTCCTGGAGAAAACTCTCGCTGCCTGGAACCTGCCTGTCTGCCCTCCGCCTCAGCCTCCGTCTCCGCCTCCGCCCTCAGCCTGCCGATCAGCCTCTGGACCCTCAAGGTTCCCCCCCTGCCGGTCAGAATACCCCCTGAACAGGTATTAACCCAAACCTCCGTTTAACAGCAAGTTTCCTGGATCCACTCTAACCAATCTGTCCTCCTCTAGTTGCTTCCCTCCCGTGACCAGCCTGACGAACCAAGACCCAGTTCACGTTTCTCTGAAAACATTGTCAATAAACCTTTTAACCTTTTTCCCTGTCTCTTGAGTGTTTCTGCATGTGGGTTAGAAGATTAGACCCCAACATGACAGTTTGAGGCATTTTTCTCTATATAGAATTGGTAAAGAAAAATTCAACATATACAAACAATATTATATGGTTAGGGTTTTTAATTACAGTTCTACAGTGCACCTTTTAAAAAAATACATCTAATCTTACTTTTCTGTAATTTTACCCACATATGCTAAGTAACCTAAAAATAAACATGTTTGTTTATTATTTATTAGTAGCAGATCTGCTAGGATGGCCAGATCTGTTTGGGACCTTGTGCCTGCTGATGACATCACAACATGGTAAAACTAGTTAGACAAACTCTGTGGTACCCGTTTATCAATCAGAATCAGATCGTTTCTGGTGACTGACCTACATTTATTATTATTTTATATTTCTTTTGGCCTCCAGACTAAGAGGAGAGACACATGGCAATGACAGGAATCCTCATAGATTCCATGAGGCGCCCACTGAAGTCAAAGGATACATGTTTGGAATTGTCTCATTATGTTGGGGACCAAAGACTTTATCTTCGTTGGTTACAAGCGTCTCTAATCTAAAATATGGAGTAAATTTTGTTCCACTATTGTTGTGAGTAAAAGCAAAATACAATTCAGAAACATTTCAATTCAGAAAAAGGTTTTCAGATTATCTACATTATTTTTAATGAAACAGTTTTTTGTTTGTTTTCAAGTTGTATTTAAAAAAATAATGATACAGATTTTATATTTTCATTTTTTTTTCAAATGTCTGTTTTTCAGAGTCTTATAAATGCATCATTTCAAACTGCATTGTACAGATCACATTCTATTTGCTTGTCGATTTTGGCATAGACACAGTTGGAATTTTGCTTACAGTAGAGAGGGCACTAATCTGTAAAATGTAATTTGAAACAAGTTTGTAAAACTCAATTTGAAAAACAGAAATAAAAAAATAGCCTAAAAGATAAATGAAACAATATGAAAAAATATCATCTGAATAATATATATGATTTCTTTTTGTTAAAACACTAAAGTTACTTTAACAACCTATTGTCTGGTTAAAGCGTTTTTCAAGTTAAAACATTTTTTTTAACAGATTACACGTAATTTAAATTTTTTTTTTCAAATTTTCATTTACAAAACTTTGCTTGCATAAATTATGGACTGAAATATACTCCATACACATAAAGCAAATTTTAACAATTCTTCTTTGATACTGTGATAAAAGTTTGTAAATAATAGAAGAGAGAAGGCACAGTTAACTGGAAGTCTTTAAGCACTGCTCCAGAGGTAAAGAGTTGGTCTCCTGTATGTTGTTAATGAATCTCTACTTTTTAGCTGTTTATCAGCATCTATAGGGCCCTTCTAATTATCAGGTTATTTGGTTAGAGGTGTAAATTCAGGGGCACATTAAAAACATGCAGGATGCTGGAACTGTAGGACTGACTTTTGGTAACTTCCCTCCTAAAAGATCATTATCTTCTACTTCACTCTGAGAAGGATATATTGATGTTCTGGTTAAATATGCTTGCAGTAATCGAGTTGTATGTTTTGTCTCTCCAGGTACATTCTACTATCTTAACCACCCCTCTAAGCTGACCTATGATGAAGCCGTGAGGGCTTGTCAAAAGGATGGTGCTCAGATTGCTAAGGTTGGCCAAATGTTTGCTGCCTGGAAGCTGAATAAGTACGACCGCTGCGATGCCGGCTGGTTGGCGGATGCCAGTGTCCGTTATCCCATCTCTAATCCAAGACGACGCTGCAGTCCCACAGAAGCTGCTGTGAGGTTCATGGGCTTCCCTGACAAAAAGCAAAAGCTGTACGGAGTGTACTGCTACAAGGAAAACAATTAGGCTGTGAAGGCTATTCTGCAAACACCTATATACAGTTCACAAGCATGCACAAACATAAGCATTGAAGAACACTCTCAAGAACTAAAACACATAGAAAAGGTAACTCCAAAGAATGGACGGGTACATTAAATCTGTGACGATCTAAATAATGGGAGATTTAAGACTTTGCATCATTCTTTGGGATCTTAAACATATTTTACACATTATTTAATCAATGCCTTTAATAGGTTGGATAAGTCAATAAGATATGGAAATACTATTCTCTAGTGAATGTTGTACTGTCATATAAGAATGGTTAAAAAGAACATGCAAGGAGGCCCCATTCCTCTTTTCCACTAATGTCTAATTCATTCAGATCAGGTTGGGTTGGTTCAGTTCAGTTAGATTCATTTCTCATTATGACGACGTTGTTCCCAGTAGGAGTGGACTCTTTAAATGCAGTTTAATCCTGGTTATTTATATAGCACCAATTCACAACACGCCATCTCAAGAAACTTTACAGTTAACCAGATCATCCAGTCAGATTGATTAGAAGTTTTCTATCTACAGAAAACCAGTTGATTGAATCGACTCATTGACTCCGAGGCAATCCCTCACACTAAGCATGCTTATAATGACAGTGGAAAGGAAAAACTTCCTTTTAACAGGTAGAAACCTCCAGCAGAAGCAGACATAGAAAAAAAGCAATTACAAGGCGGCCCTATAGTTTTAAGAAATGTAATCTGTAGAGAGACCAACAAGCAACGATTGGACTCTTTCTCTTTATGTCTACGGTCAGATTCATATTAAAATAAAAGTACCTGGTGATGTTGTGGCAAGCTTAGATGAAGCAGCCAGGTGAGAGAGATAATCAATGCAGTATCAAACAGAAGCATACAAGCTAAAGTTCAAGATAAGCTAACGCTACCTAATACCAATGCGAAGTACAGCTAACTTGCCATAATAGTACTCATACAAGAGAACCCTAGCATGAACTGTTCTCACAAATTAGGATTTTTGTTATTACAGCATACTATAACTACTAATGCAACAAATCTGTCTAACAGAATAAGTCCTCTGATGTCATGTTTTCAGTGCAACCTGGCACTAAAAATAGTGCCGGTGTTCTTTCAGACCAGCATACCCTGTCAGACCAGCATACCCATTGTCAATACGCATGCGCAAGATGTCAGATTTGAGTTTATCCCTTTAGTTTTGTATAAAAAATAGACTTTAAACTACCTTGACAGACATGTATCCTTTAAATCATGTACAAAAAAAAACAATTTAAGATGAGATCACCATACGCTTCAAAGAACACCAAAAAGTAAGTGATTAAATTGTTTTTTTTGTACATGACTAAAGGGATACACACCCGTTAAGATAGTTTAAAGTCTATTTTTATTACAATACTAAAGGGATAAACTAAAGGGATAAACAGGCATAAACTAACTCAAGGGGCGTGTATTCATTTAGTCATGTACAAAAAAGCTATTTAATTCAAGGGTGTAACTTTGTGATAAATGTTGGTGGGGACGCTCTAAGGATAGTGTCTGATGGACCTACAGCTACTCAACCCGAACGCTTTCAATAGGGTTTATACTTTCCATAAATGAGCTCAAACATATATTTATTGAATGCTTTCCTATTGTTGAGAAACACAAGAGAACCACAATATTTATAGTTATAGACAGATGCCTGCCTTTAGTGCATTATTTATAAAGGGCTCAATAACATTAATGTATAAAAAAATAACAGCCGATAACGAATAACAGCCATTACCGATGCCCAACATATCTATATATCATGCATCCCTAGTATGGACACAACTTCAATTCCATCCATCCATCCATGCATGTCTTCCCTTTAAGCTGCTTAAGTCATTATCCTCCTTCACAAGCAACAAAATCTAATTTAGAAATTTGTCCCATATGTCGTTGACAGCCAAAATCTATATATTAAACCTTATATTTCAAAAATCATTTATACACTGATTTTTATTACTATTGTGCTTTAATTCTGCAACTTTCTTATATTTTAATTTTAAGCCTGTTTCCGGTGAGTCTGACTGTCTCTTGGCTGGTACAGCTATTTCTGAGTCTTGCTGAACTACAAAAGACAAAAAGATATGTTGAATTTTATTATAGCATTGCATATTTTTTCTTGCAAATATGGGGATATATTTTATTGCATGTTGCATATCCCAGTAAATCTGTTTCACCTTTAAATCAGCAGCTGTCCTTTAATTGTGTCTCTGCTCTGCTTAAAAACAGATTTATGAACCTGTCTACCAATATAATGATGCCAGACACACTAATTTTCAAGATATCTAGAAGCTATGCAGTCTAATTCTCTGCCCATTAAGAAAACAACAAATATGTGTTAATTTTATTCTGTAACTCTGAAAAATGGTCCTATGAGAAGCCCAGCTTTTTTAACTTATATAAATATACACTATGTTGCCATTTTTAGCTTAAAAAGCTCAGTATCTGTAACAAATGGATTTTTCGGTGGCATCTCTAATTTTTTTTTAACCAACCTGTCTCCTAACCTTTACTGAAACATATATTGAAGTAGCTGCTGGTTAAAATTCACTGAGTGCTGTTGAGTGTCTCCTCCTCCACATAGCTACTCTGTACACAGTGAATAGCGACCCCAAATTATATTATGTCCCAAAGCGACAGATCCAACAATATTTCACCAAGAGGTGGGACTCGAGAGACTGAGGAAATTATTGGTGGGGACATGTCCACACCAATCTTTCAGAAAGTTATGCCAGTGATTTAATTACTTACTTTTTTTAAGTGTATTGTGATCTGACCTTAAATTTTTTCTTTTGTACATGTCTAAACGGATACATGCCAGTTGAGGTAGTTTAAAGTCTATTATTTGTACAAAACTAAACTAAACACAAATCTGACGTCTTGCACTTCCGTATTGACTATGGGTTTGCTGGTCTGACACAGTTTGCTCATCTGACAGAACACCGGTTGGCTTGGGCTCTCAATGAATCATGGGATACCCAACGCTAGGGAGAGTCCACCGGACCCATCCTTTAAAAAAGGCAAAAATAAGGCTGCATTTGTCTGCCCCACAATGATGAGACTTCCAATCTTCCAATCCGAACAGTTGATTGAATCAACTCATTGACTTGAAGGCAACCACTCACACTAAGTATGCTTGTAGCAACAGTGGAGAGGAAAAACTAAAATTTAACAGGAAGAAACCTCCAGCAGATCCAGATTCAGTGTGAGCGGCCATCTGCTGAGGCCGACTGGGGTTCAAGGAGACAGAGGCAGAGATACAAAAAGAAACTGTAAAAGGCAGCCAGGCAGACGAGCTCCGAGCCAGCTCCCGTGTCAGAGGATGAAGAGAGCACAGATAACGCTTCACTTTAGATTTTAATGTCCTAAAGTCGTGACAGAAATAATATTTCAGTACAAAGATTGATGTTGTATGGGACTAGCCAAGGAAAGTGGTGGAATTTTGATTGGCAACTACTGTATCTGCTGCAGTATGCAGATAGGGAGGTGGCCTACTCTGGAGATTTTTGAAATAAAGGTGCTAGATAGGTCTGAAAGGTAGCATCAAAAGCAGTAAGTTTGCAACACTGGTTTCATCGAAAAGTAAATACCGGTAAAAAAGAAAAAAAAGACCTGCTGTGATTCGATACTAGTGGAAAATGGGTATATAAAAAAGCAAGAGATGTTGGAGCAAAACTTGGTCAAGCATCTTGTTTTTGGTCACCAACTAAAACACCAAAATGATGGACCAATGAGAGCTTAACCTCTCTGAAGCTGGTTATACTGGGCTAGTTAACAAAACTGTACCCTTCCTTACTTTCTACAAGGTGCTATAACTGGTACTTTGCACAGTTTTTTTTTTTTCTTGAAAAAATGCTTTGGACCAAACTTAAGCGTTATCACCGAAAGACAACAAAAAACAAGAAATAGGAAAGTTTAACAACATGTTTTCAGGCTATGTAGAATGTGATAATCTTAGAAACGTACTGTGTCAATGTTTTTTATATACTGTAGAAATGTTTACTTTTGTTTCTGCCAAACAATAAATGTTTTCTTGGATTAATAGAAAACATACTCCATCATGAGCGGGGTTGATGGAGGTGACAAAGATGACAATGCCGCATCCAGGATAGTAGATAAAATGAAAAGCAGTTTTCCCTTAGCAATATTAAAAAAGCCTGATAAAAGCCTGAATAAAAGCATAATTGCTAGTATTGCTTGGGTCACTTATATAGTGAATCAGGGAGTTATAGCTGATTCACCCTTTGGCTTGAGCATGTCGATGCTATTAAAAAGCAGAATGAGCAAACTAGGCTTTCATTCTTCTTATCATTGTCATATTTTGTAAACACCTTCACAATACATTCAGTGTGACCTTTTCTACAAATGAAAAATTACTCTTACATCCTAATCAGACTACATTTTTCTTTTTCATTCTTCTTTTTTTACATTATGCTTGTTTCAGTAGATTTTTTACCAGATTGTATGTTTATTGTATTTCTCAATTCCATTAAAAAAAACTGCAGTAGTCCCTAAAGTCAGGATCTTTAAGCTTTTTTTCCCACTGATGTTGCAATGGTTTAAATAAGTATAATGTAAGGTTAAGATATGAGAATTGTACCAGTTCTAGCATTATCCATTAATTAATATATATTACTATGAAAATATATATACCACTTTTCCCTTTTTGTCTATTTCTCTTTTTTTCCTTTTAAAATATTTCAAATGATTAAACAAATTTAGATTTCAGACAAAGATAACCTTAATAATGACAATTTCCTTTTTTTTTTTTTAAATAGTGATTTTACTTTCAAGTTTTCACTTAAATTCAGATCAACCTAAGACAATGTATCGAAGTAATTTCTCTCTATGTTTACTATGTGAATTATTTGTTTGGAAATGTACAGCTAGGCTATATTCCTGCCAAAAATTAGGCAATAAGATATTTTCTTTTTGGAGGGGACTAGTCTCAGTAAGGACATTATTCTGATTATAATTATTTAAAACTTTCCAGGGAACCTGAAATGAAACATCTCTGCACAAATGAATCAAAATTCTTTCACAGTGATAAAAACACTAATTGCCAGTTAACACAAACTCTTGACGACAGCTGTTTAATTCAAGGATGAAAAAACCTGTTCAGTTAAGGAGCTTGTTCATGTTTCTCATAGGGCGGGGTTGCTTTTGATTGGTATTTTCTTCCACAATGAGTGAAACATTAGAAAATGTACATGTGAATTTACTCAGTTAATTCTGTCAGATGTTAAGGTTTGTGATATAAGTTGTCTGTTAGAGAATAAAAGCTTCTTATTTTATTTTATACAAATCTTTAATCAGAAAATACCACAGCAAACATTTCAATTTAAGTAAATGAATAAGGTAAAATACACTAATTTACCTTTCTTTGTGAAATGAAGACATTTTGCTATTACAAAAAGATGACTTAATTTAAAAATAATAAGAAAACATCACATGATCTTATCTGATGATTATTTTGTCTGAACTCCATTATCTTATTTTAAATGCATAATATCTAACTAATCTTATTTTAAGTGAAAAGATGCTTATTCCATTGTCAGATTATCTTATTTACCTGTTCAGATTTGGAGTAAAAACGCTTTTATAAAAAAAAAAAAAATGTACTTATCTTTAAGTCAGTTCTCACAGCAAGATTTTACACATGCATTTCATTCATGAAGATAACACATTATTGACCGTTGCATTGTTAATTACTTTTGTAAATGAGAGCTTAATAATTGTTTCTCACAAATACCCATCATCATTAAGTCATTAGGATCCCAAGTGATAAGCTGAATTTGTTTGAAGTGCAAAGCAACACAACAGGAACAGGTAAGAAAATGACAAGATGTCAGAAGCTAACACAGCGAATGACAGATAATATATCCATTCATTTTCTGGTGCTTATCTCCAGCTGTCTAAAGGCGAGAGGCGGGGTCCACCCTGGACAGGTCACCACTCCATCACAGGGCAACACAGAGACAAACAACCATTCACACCTAAGGATAATTTAGAGAGGTGAAATAACCAGTGACCTGTGATTTAACAGTGATCTTTTTGGACTCTGGGAGGAAGCTGGAGTACCCGGAGAGAACCCACGCATGCTCAGGAAGAACATGCAAACTCCGTGCAGAAAGAGCCATAATGAACCCGGATCTTTTTGCTGCAAGGCGGTAGTGCTACCCACTGTACCACTGAGCAGCCAACAGCTAATAAGTAATAGCTAACATATCATTCATAAAGTGGGGTAGTGTTAGTCGTATGGGTTTAAGGCCTGTACTCTGACAAGGTTGCAAGCACCTGGATCGATCCCCGCATTCTCCACTCTGGGTCCCTGAGCAAGACACTTAACCCCTGTTTTCTTCCCAATCACCACACAATGGCAGCCCATTGTTCGCCAAGGGGATGGGTTAAAATGCAGAGTAAATTTCCCCATTGTGGGAAAATAAAGGGATTTAATTTTTATTAAGTTTTTTTTAATTTTTTTTACATTATACAAAGCTGTGGCATGGAGAGCACATGGACAGCAGGATTGAGTTAGGCTCCCAGAAGATAAACAGCAAGAAGCTGTAGAAGTTTTTTTTCTTTTTTTTAACAACAGAAAGTTCCCAATTTACTGGGTTCATGGAAAGCAAAAAATGAAAAAGTTAAACTGACCAAAGACTGAGTAGTACAGAGGTTTACATACTAGTAAAGGGATTATACCATAAGAAACTGTTTTTTAGCCAGTGTTGACTGTGGTGGAAAGAAGTGAGGAAAAAACAATGCAAGAACAAAACAAAGGAAGATTTGACTCAAGAGGAACTCAAATCTTAAAATTTTAAGAAAAGTTAAAGAAAACCTAAGAAAAATAACTCTGGATATACCTTGTGAAAAGTGTTAACACAGTTAGATTTGTTTTGAAAATGTGCATCCTACTAGACTAGGTCCCACCTTAAAAGGAACATTTCAGAATTTGATTAAAGACAAACACTTCATAAGAAAATAATGAAAGATGCAATGACTGTTAAGGTCACAGATTAGATAACGCCAAGCCATGTGGCTTATGCAGATTAAGTTTCTTTTCAAATGTCATCTAAAACCCTGTTGAAAGTGTTGCTTGGTCTGCTGCTGCCAACCTGTACAAACCTGCTGCATTTTAACAGTTACACAATCTCTTTGCGTCGCCATTACTTTCTAGATAGATGCTGCAGGGATGTATCCATGTCAGGATATTTTATAGTCACAGGTGCATCCTGACACAGATACCTGTTTAGTTTACCAAGTTGAGGCCTCTGGTGGTATGGAAGCAAATCGTTACTATATTTCAAATGAAAACGTTTTTTCAGAAATGCTTTTTCATTTTAATAATGTGGCTGCATTGTTTGACTCAAATAAAATCAGTAATCAATAATTCTGTTTGCATTTTGATTTTCTTCTTTAACACTGCTCATCCTTTTACTTAATTCAAATGAAAAAGAAAAAGACATTTGAGATTTATTTTTCAAAATGTACCCCAGCAAATACATACCAAAATTCAATTTGAAATGTAAAATTTGGAAATCAAAAATAATTTTCATAAAAGCTTTTTCATTTTAAGAATGTGGCTGCATTACTTGACTCATAAATAAAGTTAGTAATCAATCATCCTATTTGGATTTTAATTTTCTTCTTCAAGACTCCTCATCCTTTTACTTAATTAAAGTGAAAAAGAGAAAGACATTTGAGATTTGTTTTTCAAAGTGTACCCCAGCAAATAAATCCGTGTATCATTCTTTCTTTTGTTTTTTAAATTAAAACCAAAAATGGAAAAATGCACTCGTTTTTTCAATATTTGTTTTCGAAACAAAATGAAAAAACAGAAAAAAGGCTGCGATCCGTTTTCCCAGTGTGTGCATACAATCGAAAATGGAAAAAATGAATAACGCTCATTATCCTTTTTTTATTTTTATTTTTTTTATCTGAAGCAGGTTGATTGACCTGGATATGATCTGGGTTAACATAAAGTTTGCTTCGAGACGCCGCAGGCAGCTCCTAGCAACACTCACCGTGAGCTGCCTCTGGCAACAAGCCCCGCCCGGAACTCCTTCTGGTATATTTTTATATTCAAACCAATCACGTGATTAATTCCCTGACCTTAGTTATGCTATTTACATTAAAACGATATGGTTAGCTTACTTGCGTTAGCAACATCAGTACACTGCAACATAAGTTATTGCTTATAAATTGATCAAAGTTAGAATGCAAACATTTCAAAGCAAAGTGACGTCATGGAGGTAACATTTCGCTGGATGGGTGGGTTGTTACAGGAGGGGGGCACTGATTCATGTTTTTTAGTTTCTTTATGTTTATATTTATTTGACCCTTTTCTGATTGTGTTGTGCTTGTTCTGTTCTGGTTCAATAGTGAATTTAGTTTTAATTATAAATCACGTTTTAATTATAAAGTATGTTTCATACAGAAGTAGCACAACAAAATGTACATATTAAAATCAATAATATTTCAATAAAATGACATTAATGACATAATTTAAGAAGTTACATCATGACTTTATATACGTATATAAATGTGGTGCATGTGTGTTGATATGAAAGAACAGACCACAAGTAGTTACCTGACCTGAATCTAAGCATCTGTCAGAGGTCCATAAAGAAACTAATTGACAGATGAAAACAGAACGTGGCCGTATTGACCCAATCAAACGGTGATCAAATGCCCAACCAGCAAAGGCACAAGTTCAAGTAGCACCAGAACATCAACTTTTGTGAGGTGATGAAAGAAAAGTTTTACTTCTTGCTAAAACATACTTTCTTTGTGGTACATTATCTGCAGAAGTATTCTGTGTGCTGGCAATCCCTGCATATTAAACATCTGTCAATGCTCTGCTTACAAAATTCGTTATCCGTCTTTCAATCTACTTGTCTAATAGATGAGCCCATGTTATCAACCTGCTACAGAAGCCTGGTCAGGTGAGAGTCATGCATTGTGGAGTGGAACAACGGCCGCTGCCCGTAGTGTCATGCTGTGGACTTGGAGGGCAGCATCCATGAACTGGCTGGATTCTCTAAGGCACTGTCTGCACTGGACAAGTTGTTGCTGCCTTAATGTTTGTCTGTTAGGGAGACAACTGAAGATATATATTTACATGTTTTAAGCTTAAAGAAGTACACAGCCAAGTTAAAGCTGCAGCAAAACTTATTGTTCATATGTATCAGGGCAGATTTACAGAACAGAGTGTACAAAACATGTGCAGGTGGAAGGTTGAGAATGACCTTGCTCGCACACACACACAGAAGGAGCTGATTAACAGTGGAGCAGAAAGGCAGGAAGCAACTCCATACATGAAGATAGGAATGTAGGGAGTATGATCACTCTGTGGGACTGTCTGTGTGAAACTGTAAGATTTTCCCCTATGAAGATAATAAAAAGAGCCAGTGTGCCAGGGGGGGTCAGAGTTGCTGTTCGCAGATGCTGCTGCTGCTCTCCCTTTTGCAAAAGGTGAAGCTTGATTGTCCAGAATTGTTTGTAACACTCCATCTAATTGACCTGTGCTCGAATCAACGGACCCGGGGAAGCCATGGTGGTTTTCAACACAACCAATTTTTTTTTTCTTCATACAGTCCAATATTAACTTTTTTGTTGTTTTATAAATTCTAAAAAAAATTAGTTTTATGATTCAGCATCTAATATTTAAGCGTAAAGCACTTTTTTCATTGTTCCACATTACAAGCTAAAAAAGGCTTTCAGTAAAACTTTTTAACCTAATACTTTTAAACAAGTATCAGTTCTTCAGGAAATTCAGTGCAGTTCCTTCAAGTAAATGTGGTTTTATATTTGTTACACATATATTTTTGATATAATAAAATATGCCGTTTTTATCAAACTTCTTATTTATTAGTATCCATTCAGCCATTACATTTATCTCACATGTCTTTCAGTAACACTTATCAAGTAGAACAGCGGCTCCTGAAACACGCTGTAGTCATTGTTAACAACCTCTCCGTAAAGAGGAGATATGTCTGGAAACCTCTCTTCAAAATAGCTGCTCAGCCCGGCATCATTCTCCCTCTGGTGAAAATGGGTCAGAGCCAAAGGCAGATCCCCAAGTCAGGGAGGACCCCAGCTCCTGCAAGTCAGGCAGCTCCTGTTCAATGCTGTTCAATGCTTCAGCAGCATTGGGCAACTGCTCTGGTGGAATTCTTGCAGGGCATCTCCCAACTGCAAGTTGATTTGGGATCCCTCTGCCTAAAATTGGTAAAGATTTTTTTCATTCCTGAACAAAACTGTCAGTTGTTATAAAATGATATACATACAAATATTACCACAACTTACCTGGTATCCTATGGGCATTGCAGGACTGCACAACTCTGCCAAGTCCTATCTGACTCACAAAATTTGTTAAGGTCGTCCTGCATATCAAGTAACCCTGACCCAGTAGGTGGATTAGGGCCTGTTTAAGGGGGTAGTTTACCCCATTATTGACCTCTGGCAAAGTATTTCCAATCGCAGGTTCTGTTTAAACACAAGACAACATTTTAGGAAAGTTAGTGTTAGAGTGATAATTATAAAATTATTGTGTAGACATATGAAACATTGAAAGAAAGAAGATGCTACATTTGTATCCTGTGATTCAACCAGAAGGGTCATAAACATTTATGACCTCCAGTAAGTCATGAGGCAGAATCACATGGTTGTGTGACTTCCATCCAGCCAGTTGGTCAATACACACATCTTATAACTTGCATCCTCCCAGATAATCATTACTGGGTCTTCTGTTTTAGGCCCGCCTTATGATGTTGTAAACTGTTAATAAAAGGCTTTGCCATGAAGGGATCTGTATGAGAAGGTGCTGGTTTCCGAGTCAAGACCTTCTCTCCGCTTCTGCAGACGCTGGCGTCATTACAAAACCCTGTCTCTGTGTTGATTATTTCCTCTTAAACTTTTAAACTCACATTTCTCTGGATTAAAACCCAACATTTTTGGTGCTGAAACTCCGGGAGTCAAGATCCAATTGTCCAGGACCGTGCGGGACCAAGGCCAAGAAACTGTCGACAGCCGTCCACCCTTTGCCGTACGGAGCCAATAGGTTGGTCCAGCCCTGCCCTGGACATCCTGGTGACGACTCAAGCTGAGGACTGATCTGCACAGAAAGGGTACGCCTAAAGCTTTTGATCAAAATTTGTTCTGGGACCATGTGAAAGCTATAACTAGTTGTAGTCGCTAGAATATTTGACAAACAGGGTTTGTTGTGAGAGATCTGGGATCGGTATTCTGTGCGTTTTGGGTCTGGGACCCTCTGTGTGAAAGCTATAACTAGTTGTAGTCACTAAACTATTTGACAAACAGGGTTTGTTGTGAGAGATCTGGGATCGGTATTCTGTGCGTTTGAGTCTGGGACTCTGTGTTGTTCTCGAGATAGTAAGGTTTGCAGCTGCAGCAGGGATATTTGACGAAACCAAGTTTTGTTGACAGATCTGGGATCTGGGTATTCTGTGCATTTGAGTCTGGGACTCTGTGTTCTCGAGATAGTAAGGTTTGCAGCTGCAGCAGGGATATTTGACGAAGCCAAGTTTTGTTGACAGATCTGGGATCTGGATATCCGGTGCGTGCGAGGGCCTGGAGCTGGAGACTCCAAAGTGTACACGATAAATGTTTTTTTTGTGTCTATGTTGGTGAAAATAAAAAAAAAATATCTTAGGCCTTAGAATAGGTGTGTGTGACTGTGTGGGAGTGTGTCAGGAAACAATCGAACCTTTCAGGTTCTGTTGTTTCATATTAAAACAGCAGGGGTTAATACAGTACAACTCTTGTGGATGCAGAGGCAAGAATTTCTCACCTGAAAAGGTAGAAGCAGAAATTACCACAACAGTGTTTGGGTGCTGTCCTGCTGAATAAACATCCAGTGCGTAGAATACCCTAGGTGTTTGTACTGGACTAAATTCTTTCAAATGGGAAAAGGTCAAAATAAATGAGTGATAATTTAGAATCTACGATTAGAAGTTGTAGAAGTGCAGGATCCAAAAAAAAAAAAAATAAAAAAAAAATAATAAATTAAATATATAGTTTGGAAAAAATATGGGTTTGAGGGACGCCTCTATTCCAAGATAAAATAATAAGAATAAATGATAAAATAATAGAACTAAAGTGAGTCAGGGGAGTAAAAGAATTAAAAAGGATGGGTTCAGGGAAGAGTATAGAGAAGATCATAAAGGGGATGTAAAATTTGTGTCAGATTGATCCAAGTAATTTAAAATACTTGTAGGAGTGGAAGTTAGAGTATGATACATGCACAAAGCAGATACGATGAAAACCTAAATAAATAGATCTAATGTTGTGTTTGTCCGGTTTTAATATTATGTGGTTCTATGTTTGTGGGTCTTTTAAGTTGTTTGTGTGTCCAAAGAATAATGAAACACAGTTTAGAAGGAGACAGCTTAAATCTGCATAAGCGCGCAGGGGGGGTGTCATTGGAGCGATGACTGCAGCATTGTTCTAATTGACAGCCTTCCTAATGCGTCTGCAGGGTCTCCAAAACTATAATTTCGGAACCAAAATTTAAAAATTAATAACCCACAAGAAAATTATTTTAGTCATGCAAGCTACATACAGGGAATAAAAAAAAAATTAGAGGGATTAAATAAGTGGATTGTGCAAGCTAAAACATAGAAACAGCTATGAAGCAAAGTTTGGACCATAATTGGGCTCAAGGGAGGGGCCGGTGGTCACAGGGGAAAAACAAGGGGTCACGTAGAAAAAACAATAGGTGTTTGAGCAAATGGGGGGCCAGGAAGAAAGAGTCCACAGGGGAAGTTCTTCATCTGAGTGTGAATAGGTGTTTGAAAAAATGGGGGAGCCATTAAAATAGTAGATGTGTATGAAGCATGGGGGATATTAAATGCATTAAAGGCAAAAACATGAATGAACAATTATTAGACAAGCAGTTAGACTTATATGCAATATAAGTAAAATTTGCATTCAAGATAATGTAGGACTAAAACCATTGTAAGGTTCTAAGTTTTTTTAATATCACCAACTCACCACATTAATTTGTTAGGATGGGAATTGATGGGAAACTTAACCAATTTTTCCCAAACAGGGGGGCATGAAGGCCGAATGTGTGGAACATATAAATAGCGTTTCAACAATATCTACTTGTGTTTATATGCACTATGCTAGAAGCACATTGTCAGATCCACTGGATGAAAGTCTGTTAGTTGAACAGTAGAACACTTTGAATTTGTGCAAAACAGTTTCTGAAACAAGACATTACTATAATGGCTACATAAATTATGTACATAGATGGGGGTTCTTAGCAGCAGTTACTGTTATTACACAGATGTAAGGAATGTACTTCTTATCATGGGTAAATCATTTGTCATTGGTTAAGACCAGTGAAGCACAGTGGAGAGACAGATGCATGCGTTTAGAGGCTGCAGAAGGTGCATCTGATTTCTGTCTATGTCTGCACCACACAAACCAGGCTGGCTTTATAGCCCTAACACAGAACTATGGAAGCAGCCTTATAAAATTCTGTTCAATACAGAAGCTTGGGTCCAAGATTTAGCATTTGTTAAAATGACTCAGCATTCTTTGCTATCACAATTTGATGAAAATGATTTCAAAGATATTCCAAATGCATTGTGGTATACAAGAAGAATTGATGCAAGACTGTTGACAACTATAGATTTAGCTGAAATAGTTCCTAATACAGGCCAAGAATAAAACAATATCTCCTAGAATGTGAAGCAAAGGAAAGTATAAACTAGTTATACAAATTATAGTAGGTGCAGAAATAAGTTTGTTGTTTGGGCCATGTTATTTCGGAGGAGGGTGAAAAGCTACAAGGGTATCTTTTTGGAGTTGTGCAATGACTGCAGGGCTTAGATTCCACATTATGAAAAAAAAAAAAAAAGAAACTCAGCTTTTCTTAAGTTTTTTTTTTATGACACACTAATAGCTATGTCAGAGAAGCAGACAGCGGTTCGCAGTGCAGAATGTGGAACTTTTCTCAGCAACTGTCTTAGCTTTGTAGACTTATCAAAAGCCGTGCATCCAAACAGCTGGTGGTTAAGCAAGTTATATGACCTTTGTGTTGTTACATTCTCATGGTGATACGCTCATACCTGTAGTGTCTAACTTTTAAGTTAGACACTACAGGACCCGTGTAAACAACAGTTCCCCCATATTCTTATTCTTTAGTTGGATATACTTATATATATATATATAACTGTAATTTGAGCATCTAGCAAAAGCAATTTCTCTCTGGAATTTTTCTGATTCTGACCAGCAGCTATTTTGATCCATGAAATTATCATGTCTCAAACAGGGGGGAGTTATGATGAATATGGTATAGTTACACACACAAGTGTGTAACTACTACTGCTTTTAAAATTTTTGCAGTCCCACATGTTGTGAATAAAATTCACAAGCAAATCAGAAAACTAAGAGAATTCTGAAACTGTTCAAATACGGAACTGTTCAAAGAACATGTAATCTGCCCAGAGATCCTTTTTGTTTCCCCACAGGAAGGCCTGAAGCCTGGAGACCGAGAGCTGATTAAAATCATCAAAGGGAAGAGTTGGGTAGCTCCGAGGTGGGAAGGACCCTACATAGTGCAACTAACAACCCCCACCACTGTGAAGATCCAGGAGAGAAACACTTGGATCCACAAGAGTCATTGTAAACTGATTAAAACATTTTCCTCAGCAAAAAAGCCCAGTTACTAGACCCCACGACTAAGGTATAGATCTGTGGTGAAGTCCAGCTTCAAAGGGGTTTGGTTTTTTTAGGACCAATCGTCTCAATGCTGGTGAAGAAACCAACCTAACCCAGTCTTTTAGAGTCCGGTTAGTGGGTGTTTCCTTGGACGGACTGGCGAAGATCTGAAAAACCAAAGTGGTTTTGCTGCCCGGTGATGACTGTTGGACCGGTGTTCCTAGGAACTCAAACTGACTGTCTGAAACAAAGGAAGAGCAGGATGATTTTTGATGGATCCACAGCAAGTCATCCTACAGTGCCAAGATGTGGTGGCAGCATTCCAAGCGCGTTGCTGAAGATTTGAACAAAACAGACTGTTATGTTTGTACTCATATTCCTACTCCTATGAATACAATATGAATTGAAAGATGCTGATGTTTTTATGTATAAGAGGAGGGAAATGTTAGAGTGATGATTATAAAATTATTGTGTGGACATATGAAACATTGAAAGAAAGAAGATGCTACATTTGTATCCTGTGATTCAACCAGAAGGGTCATAAACTTTTATGACCTCCAGTAAGTCATGAGGCAGAATCACACGGTTGTGTGACTTCCATCCAGCCAGTAAGTCAATACACACATCTTATAACTTGCATCCTCCCAGATAATCATTACTGGGTCTTCTGTTTTAGGCCCGCCTTATGATGTTTTAAACTGTTAATAAAAGGCTTTGCCATGAAGGGATCTGTGTGAGAAGGTGCTGGTTTCGGAGTCAACACCTTCTCTCCGCTTCTGCAGACGCTGACGTCATTACAAAACCCTGTCTCTGTGTTGAATATTTCCTCTTAAACTTTTAAACTCACCTTTCTCTGGATTAAAACCCAACAGTTAGCAAGGCAGCTTTATTTGTATAGTATTTATAATGTCCACAATTTCAAGCGCTTTACACCAAGCAAAGCATTAGTGTGATGAAGAAGAAAAGAAAGCATTAAAAAGTAAAACAATAAAAATAATATTTAAAATTATAAACCAAACAAGAAATCTTACTAACACTAGCCTTGGGGGCTGTGCAGTTTTTAACTCCTAAATAAGAAATATTTCAACGCAGCTGAGAGCAGGTGGGTCTTCAATTTGGATGCATATAAACAGTGTTTCAGCTGATCTGAATCTTTCCAGACATATGGAGCATTAGAGAGAAGAAGATTAATGCAGCATCTCAAGGTGTGGATCTGACTTGAAACTGATAAAAGACCAGATGACCTGTGCAATCTGTTGGCTTCATACCTGTCCATATCTCCATAATATGTCACCCATGCTAATATGAATATTTCGATCTAAATTTAAATAATGTTGAAATCACATTAAAAAAAAGATGTTTATGAAGAGGATTAAAATAACTAACCCGCTGATGTAGTTCATTATATCGCTGGTGCACCTCTGAGAATCTTTCCCACTCGAGTCTCACCTGCTCAAACTCCCACTGATGACAGGAGTCCTGTCATGACTTTTCCTCCATAACTTGGACCCCGTCTGTCAAAATAAAAAAGGAATTCGCTCAACAAGTCATGTAATTGTGACTTAAAACTAATAAAACATTTTACAACAGAAACAAATAATTTATGTGAAAATAGAAATATAATGTAAATTTCACACATCATAATCTATAACCATGAGAACAATTAGGCAGTGTTTTGTGTTACCGCATTAAAAGAAGAGGAAGAAAGGAGAACAAAAAAAAAAAAAAAACATAACAAAATAATTCACAGGGTGCCTATTTATAATGCCTAAACTACTTTTTAAGAAGTCTGAATGGTACAAAACTAAAGCAAGAATCAAACATCTAAAAATAAATGATATTTTCTCTATGAGGAACATAGAGAACCTTTTCCTGTAGATAATTCATTCAAATCATAGCTATACAGCTTTAGAGACAAAACCAGGAGGAGCATTTACAATACAGTCACCACTTAAGATGTTCGCCAGTTAAAGTGGAACAATGAGCAAAAATGAGCGTTTGGTGACCCAAGTAGAAATGATTCAGTATTCCAAAGCTTTGAGCAAGACTGTGAGTGAATACAACACTATGGTGGATTAATGTTCTAATGGACTTCTGAAAAGTAAACAGACTTTAACTGTGATTATTTATTCAATAGTTAAACCGTTTTAAAAATAAAAACACTTAAAGTTACCTTGTTTATTGATGATAGGATCGCTGTTTCTAGGTTGTTGTCTGACACAAGTCTTTTTCTCTCGAGTTAGTGATGAGCACAGAATCTTCTCACTGACATCTCCGAGCATTTCTGAACGCTTCATTGCTACAGCGCTATGGAAGTGAATCGCTACCATATTTCAAATGAAAAAAGCATTTCCAGAAATGCTTGTTTGACTCATAAATGAAATTAGTAATCACTCACTCTTTGTGTATTTTCATTGTCTTCTTCAAGACTGCTCATCCTTTTACTTAATTAAAATGAAAAAGAAAAAGACATTTGAGATCTACTTTTTAAAATGTACCCCAGAAAATACATACCAAAATTCAATTTGAAATGTAAAATTTGAAAATGAAAAAGCAATTCCAGCAATGCTTTTTCATTTTAAAAATGTGACTGCATTACTAGACTCATAAATTAAATTAGTAATCAATCATCCTATTTGCATTTTCTTCTTCAAGACTGCTCATTCTTTTACTTAATTAAAATGAAAAAGAAAAAGACATTTGAGGTTTATTTTTCAAAATGTACCCCAACAAATACATACCAAAATTCAATTTGAAATGTAAAATTTGGAAATCAAAAATAATTTTCATAAAAGCTTTTTCATTTTAAGAATGTGGCTGCATTACTTGACTCATAAATAAAGTTAGTAATCAATCATCCTATTTGGATTTTAATTTTCTTCTTCAAGACTCCTCATCCTTTTACTTAATTAAAGTGAAAAAGCATTTCCATAAATGCTTTTTCATTTTAAGAATGTGGCTGCATTGCTTGACTCATAAATGTAATTAGTAATCAATAATTCTGTTTGCATTTTCATTTTCTTTTTTAACTCCGCTCATCCTTTTACTTAATTAAAATGAAAAAGATATTTGAGATTTAATTTTCCAAACGTATCCCCAGCAAATGCAAATACATACCAAAATTCAATTTGAAATGTAACATTTGAAAATGAAAAAGCATTTCCAGAAATCCTTTTTCATATTAAGAATGTGGCTGCATTGCTTGACTCATAAATGAAATTAGTAATCAATAATCCTGTTTGCATTTTCATTTTCTTTTTTAACACCGCTCATCCTTTTACTTAATTAAAATGAAAAAGATATTTGAGATTTAATTTTCCAAATGTACCCCCAGCAAATGCAAATACATAGCAAAATTTAATTTGAAATATATCATTTGAAAATGAAAAAGCATTTCCAGAAATCCTTTTTCATTTTGAGAATGTGGCTGCATTGCTTGACTCATAAATGAAATTAGTAATCAATAATTCTGTTTGCATTTTCTTTTTTAACATCGCTCATCCTTTTACTTAATTAAAATGAAAAAGATATTTGAGATTTAATTTTCCAAATGTACCCCCAGCAAATGCAAATACATAGCAAAATTTAATTTGAAATATATCATTTGAAAATGAAAAAGCATTTCCAGAAATCCTTTTTCATTTTGAGAATGTGGCTGCATTGCTTGACTCATAAATGAAATTAGTAATCAATAATTCTGTTTGCATTTTCTTTTTTAACATCGCTCATCCTTTTACTTAATTAAAATGAAAAAGATATTTGAGATTTAATTTTCCAAATGTACCCCCAGCAAATGCAAGTACATAGCAAAAAATAAATTTGAAATGTAAATTTGAAAATGAAAAAGCATTTCCAACGCTGCTTTTTCATTTTAAGAATGTGGCTGCCTTGCTTGGCTCATAAATGAAATTAATAATCAATCATCCTATTTGCATTTGCATTTTCCTCTTTAAGACTGCAGATTTTATGCCATAATCAAGGAGAAAACGCAGCCGACATTGCTTTTTCGTTTTCATGGTCCGCCAGCAAATTCAAAAACTAAAAAGCATTCTGAGTGGTTTAAGTACTAAATTTCACACAGGAAAAAGTAATTTTCCTTCTGGATTTAGTCTTTAATCATTACGCATACACTCCATTTTCTAATTCATTTTTATTACAAGTATATGGTTTACAACAGTTTTCAATGTGGTGAGAACATTTGGACACTGTGAAACCACGAGAGATTTTTTTAAGGAACGTGTGGAAAAGATCAAGGAACTGTTTGCTTTCAGAGGAAGGAGTACATTTTGAAAAATAAAACTCAAATTTATTTTTCACTTTAATTAAGTAAAAGGATGAGCGGTACTAAAGAAGAAAATGAAAATGCAACCAGGATCATTGATGACTAATTTCAGTTATGAGTCAAATAATGCAGCCACATTCTTAATATGAAAGCATTTCTTAAAATGCCTTTTCATATTAAAAATGGTAACGATTTGCTTCCATAGGGAAAGGTACTGTTCATAACTCGTAAACAAAAAAGCATTCTGAGCGGCGGGCGAAGCAGAGTGACGTCACCAGCCGCTCTTCCTCAGGTCCTTGCTTACCGGGCTATACATTTTGTTCGGTAGGGGGCACTGTGCACGTCTGCATTGCGATTCATTGTAAGCGTGCCGGCGGGAAACTCAGGAGCAGTCGAGGTTACCACAGGTCCATTAGAAGCAGGCACTTGCTCTTAAGCAGCAACGGCCTCCCTCAGTAGCTCTGCTACTGTTTTGATCATTGTGGTCGTTCAGTATGTCCCGATAGTCAAAACTGGCAATTCAACCAGTTTCCCGCCGGCAGGCTTAAAATGTATTGCAATGCAGACGTGCACAGTGCCCCCTACCGGACAAGATGGGTAGCCTGAAAATGCTTTTTCATTTAAAATATGGTAACGATTTGCTTCCATATTTAACTACTGATGGATATACAGGAATTCAGTCATATACAGTGGGGCAAAAAAGTATTTAGTCAGCCACCAATAGTGCAAGTTCTCCCACTTAAAAAGATGAGAGAGGCCGGTAATTTTCATCATAGATATACCTCAATTATGAGAGACAAAATGAGGAAAAAAAATCCAGAAAATCACATTGTCTGATTTTTAAAGAATTTATTTGCAAAAAATGGTGGAAAATAAGTATTTGGTCAATAACAAAAGTTCATCTCAATACTTTGTTATATACCCTTTGTTGGCAATGACAGAGATCAAACGTTTTCTGTAAGTCTTCACAAGGTTTTCACACACTGTTGCTGGTATTTTGGCCCATTCCTCCATGCAGATCTCCTCTAGAGCAGTGATGTTCTGGGGCTGTTGCTGGGCAACACAGACTTTCAACTCCCTCCAAAGATTTTCTACGGGGTTGAGATCTGGAGACTGGCTAGGCCACTCCAGGACCTTGAAATGCTTCTTACGAAGCCACTCCTTCGTTACCCGGGCGGTGTGTTTGGGATCATTGTCATGCTGAAAGACCCAGCCACGTTTCATCTTCAATGCCCTTGCTGATGGAAGGAGGTTTTCACTCAAAATTTGACGATACATGGCCCCATTAATTCTTTCCTTCACACGGATCAGTCGTCCTGGTCCCTTAGCAGAAAGACAGCCCCAAAGCATGATGTTTCCACCCCCATGCTTCACTGTAGGTATGGTGTTCTTTGGATGCAACTCAGCATTCTCTCTCCTCCAAACACGACGAGTAGAGTTTTTACCAAAAAGTTCTATTTTGGTTTCATCTGACCATATGATATTCTTCCAGTCATCGTCTGGATCATCCAAATGCTCTCTAGCAAACTTGAGACGGGCCTTGACATGTACTGGCTTAAGCAGGGGGACACGTCTGGCTCTGCAGGATTTGAGTCCCTGGCGGCGTAGTGTGTTACTGATGGCAGCCTTTGTTACTCTGGTCCCAGCTCTCTGCAGGTCATTCACTAGGTCCCCCTGTGTGGTTCTGGGATTTTTACTCACCATTCTTGTGATCATTTTGACCCCACGGGGTGAGATCTTGCGTGGAGCCCCAGATCGAGGAAGATTATCAGTGGTCTTGTATGTTTTCCATTTTCTAATAATTGATCCCACAGTTGATTTCTTCACACTAAGCTGTTTACCTATTGCAGATTCAGACTTCCCAGCCTGGTGCAGGTCTATAATTTTGTTTCGGGTGTCCTTTGACAGCTCTCTAGTTTTGGCCATGGTGGAGTTTAGAGTGTGAGTGTTTGAGGTTGTGGACAGGTGTCTTTTATACTGATAACGGGTTCAAACACGTGCCATTAATGAAGGTAACGAGTGGAGGACAGAGGAGCCTCTTACAGAAGAAGTTACAGGTCTGTGAGAGCCAGAAATCTTGCTTGTTTGTAACTGACCAAATACTTATTTTCCACCATATTTTGCAAATAAATTCTTTAAAAATCAGACAATGTGATTTTCTGGATTTTTTTTTCTCATTTTGTCTTTCATAGTTGAGGTATATCTATGATGAAAATAACCGGCCTCTCTCATCTTTTTAAGTGGGAGAACTTGCACTATTGGTGGCTGACTAAATACTTTTTTGCCCCACTGTAAGTGTCAACTCCTCTGAGATAGCACGGCATGGCAATTTCTGCTGATTTTTAATTGGTTAGCCCTGGTGTAATGTTTATAAATATTTATTTTATTTCATGTGCACCATCCAATGCAGATCATTGGTGCCATCTACATCTAGTGAAAACTAGTTTAATTGGATTAGTCATATAACGCAAAGACTCATTGGTCAGCTAAAGGAAATCATCAGAAGCAAGCAGGTGTTCTTCAAACTGCGAACTTGAATTGTTTATGCCATGCTACAATGTCGGATTCAGAAAAAGATTTCTAAATGTCTGAAAGGTCGGACACAGGCGAGGGCGTATCGGGAGTTGGAGACAGAGATCAACAAGATCTCCCTCATCCTTGTCCCTATCTCACAGGATTTTTAGAAATACCGAAGTCGAAAAATCAAGCTTTCAATTAATATAGTAGCATCTGGCTGTTTTTTTTTTTGTTTTTTTTGGATTACTTTATACTTTTATAATTTAAGTAGTTTTGGGAGCACATACTTTTTCACTTTTACTTGAGTAAAGAGGTTAAGTTGATACTTCAACACCAGAGTGTTTTTAAACTGCAGTATCTATACTTCTACTTAAGAAACAAATGTGTGTACCTTTGACACCACTGGATATTGGTAACAAACCTATAGTAAACGGAGTGTCTTTGTTTAGTGCGTGTACAGTGCTAACAGGGTTAGCGATTTGTAGCCAGTGTGCTACGTTTCCTGCTTCGTTCACCACTAATAAATAGAATGGATAGGGATCAGGATCAGATAGCAGTGGGAGCTTCTGCGGCCTGCATCGAAAAGGAAGCCCAGAACCTAATAAGCTCAGTGATTTTGTTTTCAGAAGATGAACACAGAGCCCTTAATAGTCTCGATTTAGAGGCTTTTGAAAGAGAGATTCAGAAACTTAAGGAGTCAACTAGGAAGCCGGGAAAAGAAATGCTGATCGCAATTGTGTTTGGCCAACTGCCGTTGCTGTACCAGAGAAAGTCACAATAAGAAACAGAACTGCGTCTGAAGGCTGAAGAACTGTGTTTAGAAGCTGAAGAAAGGGCAAGGAAGGCAGAAGACAATAAGATGACTACCTCCAACGTCCTGAACAAACGGCAAAGGGGGTAGCTCCCTGCTTGCAGGACGAAAGGTCAGATGAAGGGTCATGCAAAGGATCAGACGAAGGGCCAGAAGAGGGACCAGAAGGAGCAGAAGAGACCGCAAAGGACGCCGGACCTGAGCAGCATACCAGGTCCTAGTTATAGTGCAACAAGCAGGTCAGACCAAATACGAAGAACCATGTGCTATGACACACCCTAGCCACAAAGGCAGCTGTACAGCCAACCATGGGACACTGATGAGCGTTACCGCCCTGAGCCATGGCCATGGCCTAGTGGCTACGGAAAAAAAGGCACACTAGTGTACCATGAGCGGCCTCACATGCCTTCAAAGAGGTCAGAGCAGAGTTTTACACACGACTGCAACAGTAGCTGGCTAGTGCTCTTAGATGAGGATTCAGACAGCCCAGCTCCAATCCCAGAATGGGAATTACGAATGCGGCAACTTAATCCCTCGCCCACAACATGGAGCGTTTTGACCCAACACTGAATCCACTATTGAAGGCTACCTTATAGAGGTAGAACGCTGTCTTACCCAATCCCAGTTAAAGTTAATCTGGAAAACTGCTTGAAGAAGCGTGCATGTGTTCATAGGGAGCCACCAGCCCTCTGTTCGAGACCACTATTCCTCTCTTTGTCAAGCACTGAGAGAGGAATATTCAGTGCGCACTGATCGGGCTCCGTGATGTTCAAAGCCCATTATAAACCAGAGCTCGTTATAAACCAGAGCTCTTTATAAACCAGTTATAAATAATAAACCAGAGCCCTTTATAAACCTGAGCCTGTTATAAACCAGAGCCCTTTATAAATCAGAGCCATTTATAAACCAGAGCCTTAATAAACCAGAGCCCTTTATAAACCAGAGCTCTTTATAAACCAAAGCCGGTTATAAACCAGGGCCTGTTATAAACCAAAGCCAGTTTTAACCCAAAGCCTGTTATGAACCAGAGTTCGTTATAAACCAGAGCCCTTTATAAACCAAAGCTATTTATCAACCAGAGCCCTTTAGAAAACAAAGCCCTTTTTAAACCAAAGCCCATTATAAACTAGATTCCTTTAATAACCACAGCTCTTTATACACTAAAGCCTTTTATAAACCAGACCATGTTATAAACCAGAGCTCTTTATAAACCAAAGCCCTTTATAAACCACAGCCCTTATAAACCAAAGCCATTTATAAAAGCAAGCACTTTATCAATAATAAACCAGATCCCTCTATTAACCAGAGCCCATTATAAACCAGAGCTGGTTATAAACCAGAGCCCTTTATAAAAGTAATTACTTTATCAAGCAGAGCTCATTATGAACCAGAGCCCTCTATTAACCAGAGCCTGTTATATACCAGAGCCATTTATAAACCAGAGCCCTTTTTAAACCAGAGACCTTTATTAATCAGAGTCCTTTACAAAACAGTTCACGTTATAAACCAGAGCCATATATTAACCAGAGCTCTTCATAAACCAGAGCCATTTATAAACCAAAGCCTTTTATAATCCAGAGCCTGTTATAACCCAAAGCCTGTTACAAACCAAAACCCTTTATACACCAGAGCCAAATATAAACCAGAGCTCTTTATAAACCAAAGCACTTTATAAACCAGAGCCCGTTATAAACCAGAGCTCTTTATGAACTATAGCCCTTTATAAACCAGAGCCTGTTATAAACCAGAGCCGTTTATAAACTAAAGCCCTTTAGAAACTAGAGCCCTTTATAAACCATAGCTCTTTATAAACCAGGGCACTTTATAAAACAAAGCCGGTTACAAACCAGAGCCTGTTATAAACCAGAGCCCGTCATAAACCAGAGCTCTTTATAAACCATAGCTCTTTATAAACCAGAGCTTGTTATAAACCAGATCCCTTTAAAAACCAGAGCCCTTTATAAACCAATGCCTGTTATAAACCAGAGCACATTATAAACAAGAGCCTTTTATAAACCAAAGCCCTTAAAAAAACAGAGCCCGTTATAAATCAGAGCCCTTTACAAACCAGAGCTCTTAATAAAGCAGAGCCCTTTATAAACCTGAGACCTTTATAAACCAAAGCCTTTTATGAACCAGAGGCCTTTATAAACCAGAGCCCTTTATAGACCAAAGCCTTTTATAAACCAGAGCCCTTTACAAAGCAAAGCCCTTTAGAAACCAAAGCCGTTTTTAAACCAGAGCCGGTTATAAACCAGAGCCCGTTATAAACCAGAGCCCTTTATAAACCAGAACCTGTTATAAACCAGAGCCCTTTATAAACCAGAGCTCTTTATACACCAAAGCCCTTTATAAACCCGAGCCCATTATAAACCAGAGCCCTTTATAAACCAGATCCCGTTATACACTAGAGCCCTTTATAAATCAGAGCTCTTTATAAACCAAAGCTGGTTATAAACCAGAGCCTGTTATAAACCAGAGCCCTTTATAAACCAAAGCCTGTTATAAACCAGAGCCCATTATAAACAAGAAACCGTTATAACCCAAAGCCTGTTATGAACCAGTTCGCTTTATAAACCAAAGTCCGTTATAAACCAGAGCCCGTTATAAACCCGAGCCCTTTATAAGCCTGGGCTGTTTATAAACCAGAGCCCTTTATAAACCAGAGCTCTTTATAAACCAGAGCCCTTTATTAACCAGAGCCCTTTATAAACTAGAGCCCTTTTTTAACCAAAGCCCATCATAAACCAAAGCCCTTTATAAACCAGAGCCCATAATAATCCAAAGCCTGTTATAAACCTGAATCCTTTATAAACCAGAGCCCGTAATTTCCCAAAGCCCGTTATGAACCAGAGCCCATTATAAAGCAAAGGCCTTTATGAACCAAAGCCCGTTATATAACCAGAGCCGGTTATAAGCCAGGGCAGTTTATAAACCAGAGCCCGTTATAAACCAGAGCCCTTTATACACCAGAGACCTTTACAAACCAGAGCCGTTTTTAAAACAAATCTTTTATAAACCAGAGCTCGTTATAACCCAAAGCCCTTTATAAACCAGAGCCCGTTATTAACCAGAGGCCTTTAAAAACCAAAGCCCATTATAAACCAGAGCCCGTTATAAACAAGAGCCCTTTATAAACCAGAGACCTTTACAAACCAGAGCCCGTTATAAACCAGAGCCATTTTTAAAGCAGAGCTATTTATAATCCAGAGCCCTTTATAAACCAAAGCCCTTTATAAACCAGATTCCTTTATAAACCAGAGCTCTTTGTAAACCAGAGCCCTTTATAACCCAAAGCCCGTTATAAACCAAAACCCTTTATACACCAGAGCCCAATATAAACCAGAGCTCTTTATAAACTAGTGTCCTTTACAAACCAGAGTCTGTTATATACCAGAGCCATTTTTATAGAAGAGCCATTTTTAAACCAGAGCCCTTTAAAAACCAAAGCTCTTTATAAACCAAAGCCCTTTAAAAACCAGATTACTTTATAAACTGGAGCTCTTTATACACCAATGCCCTTTATAAACCAGAGCCCGTTATAAACCACAGCTCGTTTTAAACCAGAGCCCTTTATAAACCTGAGCCCTTTATACACCAGAGCCCTTTATAAACCAGAGCTCTTTATAAACCAGAGCAATTTATAAACCAGAGCCCTTTACCAGCCAAAGCCTTTTATAAACCAGAGCCTTTTATAAACCTGAGCCCGTTACAATACAAGGCCCGTTATTAAACAGAGCCCGTTATAAACCAGAGCCCTTTATAAACCAGATACCGTTATAAACCAGAGCCCTTTATAAACCAGAGCCCGTTATACACTAGAGCCCTTTATAAAACCAGAGCTCTTTATAAACCAAAGCCTGTTATAAACCAGAGCCCATTATATACAAGAGCCCGTTATAACCCAAAGCCTGTTATGAACCAGATTGCTTTATAAACCAGAGCCCTTAATAAAACAAAGCTGGTTATAAACCAGAGCCTGTTATAAACTAGAGCCCTTTATAAACCAAAGACAGTTATAAACCAGAGCCCGTTATAAACCAGAGCTCTTTATAAACCAGAGCAATTTATAAACCAGAGCCCTTTACTAGCCAAAGCCTTTTATAAACCAGAGCCTTTTATAAACCTGAGCCCGTTACAAAACAATGCCCATTATTAAACAGAGCCCGTTATAAACCAGAGCCCTTTATAAACCAGATCCCGTTATAAACCAGAGCCCTTTATAGACCAGAGCCCGTTATACACTAGAGCCCTTTTTAAAACCAGAGCTCTTTATAAACCAAAGCCTGTTATAAACCAGAGCCCATTATATACAAGAGCCTGTTATAACCCAAAGCTTGTTATGAACCAGATCGCTTTATAAACCAGAGCCCTTAATAAAACAAAGCCGGTTATAAACCAAAGCCTGTTATAAACTAGAGCCCTTTATAAACCTAAGACCGTTATAAACCAGAGCCCATTATAAACCAGAGCCCTTTATAAACCAGAGCAGTTTATACACCAGAGCCAGTTATAAACCAGAGCCCTTTATAAACCAGAGCTCTTTATAAACCAGAGCCCTTTATTAACCAGAGCCCTTTATAAACTAGAGCCCTTTTTTAACCAAAGCCCTATATAAACCAAACCCTTTTATAAAACAGAGCCCATAATAACCCAAAGCCCATTGTCAACCTGAATCCTTTATAAACCAAAGCCCTTAATATCCCAAAGCCTGTTATGAACCAGAGCCCATTATAAAGCAAATGACTTTATGAACCAAAGCCCGTTATATAACCAGACCGCGATATAAACAAGAGCCCTTTATAAACCACAGCCGCTTACAAACCAGAGCACGTTATAAACCAGAGCCATTTATAATCCAGAGCCCTTTATAAACCAGAGCTCTTTATACACCACCTTTATACCTTTATACCTCACCCAGAGCTTCAGGCTTGAGACAGGTTTCCAAACTAAGGTCAACACTGCGGCGTCGAAGGAAGGTCTGGCAGCTGCTTATGAAGGGCAGGTCTCCTGATGAGAAGATGCGTCTCAGGTGTGCTGGAGGGCTCCAGCCCAGGAGACCCACAGCGCACTCTGCTGGTGGAAGGTGGTACATCTCCAGATCCCAACAGTACCCCCCTCTCAACGACCGCCTCTTGGCGGTCCCGAGGAAGTGGACGGGAGGGAACTCTCATACTCCTCGATCCGGGACGGATCGAAGATGTATGAGCCAGGAACCCAGGTGCGGTCCTCCGGACCGTAGCCCTCCCAGTCGACGAGGTACTGCCATCCGCGACCTCGCCGACGGGAGTCCACGATCCGGCGAACTGTGCAGGCCGGATGGCCGTCGATGTCCAGGGCGGGTGGAGGGGAGTCGGATGGTGGGCACAGGGGGCTAGTAACGACAGGTTTGACTTGGGAGACATGGAACGTAGGATGGATGTGGAGATTCGGTGGCAGGTGCAGGCGGACAGCAGAGGGATTGACTATTTGGGCAATCTTATATTGGCCGATGAACCGGGGTGACAGCTTTTTAGACATGGCTTTGAGGGGAATGTCTCGTGTTGACAACCAAACCTCTTGGCCTATGGTGTAATCAGGGGCAGGACGTCTCCTAGAATCTGCGAAGCGTTTTGAAGAAGCAGATGAGCGGTTGAGGGTGGTGATGGTGTCCTTCCAGATGCGCTGACAACGGCGGATGTGGTGATGGACTGATCTGACCGTTATCTCTCTCTCGTCTGCAGGGAAAAGTGGAGGCTGATAACCAATGGAAACTTGGAACGGGGATAAATCAGTAGAAGCGGATTTTAATGAGTTATGGGCGTACTCGATCCAGATCAGAAACTGACTTCAGTCAGTAGGGTTATTGGATGTTAGGCAGCGGAGAGTGGATTCTAGTTGTTGATTCATCCTCTCCGTCTGCCCGTTAGACTGTGGGTGATAACCAGAGGTGAGGGAGGACTTACAGTTTAACGCAGAACAGAAAGCTTTCCAGACCTGTGAGATGAACTGAGGACCGCGGTCAGAGAGGATTTCTTGTGGAATACCATGGAGTCGGAAAACATGCTTCACGAGAAGCTGGGCCGTCTGGAAAGCCGTGGGAAGTTTCCTGAGGGGAATTAAGTGACAGGCCTTGGAAAAACGGTCGACGATGGTTAAAATGGTGGACATACCTCTGGAAAACGGGAGACCTGTGACAAAATCAACGGCGATATGTGACCAAGGACGGGTTGGAATGTCGGTGGAAATCTCCTCAGCGACTTAAAATTGAAGCTAAGTTTTGTAAAAGTTCAAAGTCCTCAAAAGGCAGAAAAATTTGCAAACAATGATCCAAAAATCAGGCAGAAGCAGCTGAAGTCCAGGTCCAATGCAATTTATTGCAACATACAAAGACTCACACACGAGTTGACCGCCGGCGTGCAACTGAACAAATAATGAAAATGGCCCTCTTTTATACACTTCATGGGGCCTGTTAGCTCCTCCTACAGGCCCCCACCTTTTTTCATTATTCTAGGTACTTTTTCTTCGGGTAAAACCAATTATTTTTATCTTACCGGTGGTAAATCCCTTTGACAGCATATTTTTTATATATTTATTCAACAGTCTTTGTTACAGGTTATAATGACATTTCTTTGCAAATCATGATGACATATATTGTCATTAAATCAAAAACACATTAGTTCTTTAACTGTTAATCTTTCAAACTATGCTTTTTCCAAAGTAACTTATGAGCATAATAATTCTTTGAGAACAGCCTTACAGGTCATGATGACATTTGGTGCACTTAAATCAGAAACATATAACAATTTCAATTAATAATATGTCAAAACGTATGTCACAACCAAGCCCTCCTTCTAATGTGATCTATGATTTTAATATTACTTCAAACCAGGCCATCATAACCCTAGTGTTCCAAGTCCTAGTAAAACATCACTTCTTCTGTGACTATTACTGTACAGTGTGTTTAGAGGATGACAACACAATTCATCACAGTTGGTTTAGCTGAGTTCAGCTGAGCTGTGCAACCTTGACCTGTCAAATAACTCATTTTTATGAGTGTGCCTGTTTCACTACAGCAGCTTGGATCCAAACTTCAATAGGCCAGGTGCAGACTCATACACACACTGCTTCTCTATTTCTCCCTTTGGCCTACATAAATGTATTCATAAACACAACTCTTTTTAATCATTTAAAACTTTTAATTCTTGTTTTATTCTAATCATTAATGACAAATAATACACTACATTTCCCCCCTTTGATCCTAAAAAGGATCAACACAAAGTTACGATGCAGGTGATGATCCATAAAACACCATTATAGTGAAGTCTTAAAAAGTAACTGATGGTTATATATATATTGTGCACCCCAAACCAAAAGTGAGACTAAACACATACCCTATAGTGCTAGTGACTGTTATATAAAAAATTGTAAGTGTGAGTACCTGGTAAAATGACAAAATGCAAAAAGTAGAATGTAAAAATCAAGAACATCTCAAACTAAGAGGGATCCCCCTCTTGGCTCACTTGTGAGGATCAGCTCCTCGTTGCTTACTTTTTTTATAGAATGAGTTTTCTAATTCTGTTTTTTCAGCAGAGGAAAATTCCAATGCCCAAGCAGCATCTTGTGTCGCGAAGTCATCGCATCCCCCTCTGCATAGGTGTCAAGACACACATATGTCAAAACACCCATAAATAACCAAGAAAAGCCACATCATGCCTGGACTAAGGCAGGCGCGCACGTCCTCTAATGGTCAATGACCGTCATTACAACCAACATAGGAGTAACCAAGTGGCACTCTCCTGCACAGTACGTGTACTGTCACATGTATTATACACAATTATTTTGTCAATTATTTTTAACATAGGTATTGATAATCAGCAATTAGCATTGTCCTTTATATGCAGTGTGGTGTTGTAGTTGAGATTAATAATAGTGCGGACCCTCGTTCGGGCCCCCATGGGGATAGGGAGCCATACGTCGTTGATCAGCGGTCAGTTGCAACAGCTGCCCTTGCAGGTTGATAATGGTCTGCCGTGCCTCTTGAAGTTGTTGTCTTAGCTCCACATTTTCTCGGGTCAAACGCTGATTCCCAGCCTTTGCTTTGCGTTTGTACATGGTGCGGCGCAACAGTTCAAAGGGTCGACGTGAGTAGGCATGCACCAGACCCTTCATGAACTTGGAATAAACATCCGTGGGCATAGAAGTGATTTCAGGCTTAAGATCCTCGTCAGTTTTGTATAATTCCAAGGGATGAGCCAAGAACTTTGCAACATGGCTAGCTTCTGCAGGGGTAAGCACTATATCATCGGCCATGACAACAGGAGGTGGAGTGATAGGCCGCATGTCGTGCATGCCTGAAGTGGATGGCAGCTCCCGAAGCAAACTGATGGGCGGTAGTGGTAGTAGATCCCCCGATTTGGCTGGGATGGTGCTTGGTTCGGTCTCGATGTCGATCTGTAGCTCCTCAGGCGATTCTGGATTGGACATTGGCCTCCCCGTAGGTGATGGTGGTCGCCAACCCGAAGGTGCAGTGCCTGGCCCCCCTGCCGGATCTTCTGGCTGCCTAGGGGGAACATAGGAGCCTGCGGCTATTTCTACGTGTGTGCCTACTGACGCCTGTGTAAAATATCTCTCTTTATTCTTTTCTTGCCATTCCTCGGGGTAATAGCTTTCCTCATAAGATTTTTCCTCATGAGTTCTCTCCATTGTCAGTTAATCTGCATTCAGAGACATAATGGGGCATTTTTTAGGTATCATCTTGAGGCATATTATCTTCTAAATGAATCTGCATGCAAAGTACTATATCTACGTAAATAAGTATGTGAGTCATTGTTGTGCAATTTAGTATACATTTTGATTAGTAAAGAAAGGCATGTACCTGGTGGGGGTGGGAGGAGATCATGGCTATGTTCTACATTACTTGGTCCAATTGTATCTCTACGACTGAGAACTGTCCAGTTATGCTTACAACAAGTCTTGAGACCAATCCCCGAACAAGGGGTATGATGCAACAAATAACTACTAATATGATCAATATCACTGCTCCTAGAATCATCCCTGCTGCTTTAAGATATTTTCCCCATCCAAGCTTATTAAACCAGTCCCAGAATCCCTTCAATTGAGTGTTCCAATTAGACTGCAGTACATGTTCTTCCCTCATTCGTTTCATTTCCTGTAGGACTCCTGTGAGGCTACCGTTAACATCTGTGTGCATGGGAATTAAAGTACAACAATCTTCTCCTATATAATCACATATCCCTTGGTCCCCAGCCATGCGGGACTCTAACACGGACCTATGTTGTAGAACCATTAGTGACGTTGCATGCAATTGATCCTTTACCAGATCCATACCTTTTATTGTAAAATTTATAAATCTTTGTTGATTATACCATAAGAGATTTACCCATCTACTATTGCGAGCTATATACTGCGCATTAACAATGGTTCCATAGATTGGTACTGAACCAGCCCCTCTCCCGCTTTTTATCCAATCACTCCCTATAGCAGCCTGTTCTTCAGGTACCCCATATGGGACCTGATCCCAAGAGATATATACTTCATCTGAAGTCTTCCACTCATGTTTAACGGGAGCACTTCTCTTAATGCGGTTGGTTATTTTGTTAGATGTTACATTACTGTCTATTGGGTTATTTACTATTAACTTTAGTTGTCCTGTCAGCATTACTGGTGCACAGATACCTTCCCACTGAGGGGGCAATGTGGTCAACATCTGTGTCTCATTGTGACACATCCAAAAAATGTCACCTAAAGGGACGGATCCCTTTGCCAGGCTCAGTATTCGGTATTGAGATACACTTGAAGGTTGGAACTCATAAATAACATGTCCCCCATCTGGTATTACCTGTTCACAGCGTATGGTAGCATTGGGGCTTGTTTTACAAAACTTAATGTGGTAGGTGAGGTTCCCATCTGCTGTTGGTGGGTACCATGTTCTATTACTACATGTCACCAATCCATCCGTTGTCCACATTTGTCTAGAGGTTCTATTGGTCACCTCTTCTAATTCTTTCCCTCGGGCTATACAAAATGGAAAAATCAGTTCAGCTGGTTTTCGTACTACGGGTGGAAGGGAGAAAGTGCTCATCACATCATTGATTGAGGAGTTCAGTGCTCTGGGGCATATTGTGTGGTCTTCTGACAAGGATGAAAGATCTCCGGCCATGTGCATGGCACAGAGAGCAAAGCACTCCGTTATGTCTGGACAGTCACCTATTTTACTTCCTGGAATAATCTGAGGGGCTGGTAATTTTTTAACATTATAACAGGCTATACAATCATCTTTCGGGCGCTTTTTGGCTTTGAACATTGTCTGGACAGAGTACTGAATCCATTGTTGGAACATGTTGGTTTCCCAGTGTGCAGTTTTTAATTTGTCTAGATCTCTTTTCTGTCTTCTGTTTATCAGCTGCACCACTTTATGTGCTCTTTTTACTGTCATTACTTGTCCTGTTAGTGTGTTTTGGCATATGTTTGTCTTGCATCCTACCTCAATGATCACCATCCCATCCCCACGGCAGTCCACGCTTCGTGGAATTCCAAGCCAATGTTTCCCCATTGACTTCCCTAAAATTTCTTCAGACATTACATAATCATATCCTTTGATTTGCACATGCATTAGTGATAAATCTTTTCCATCATTATTACTGATTACCCCTTGGTTAGTAGCTAGTGTTACCATTGCTAGTGCACATGTTTGTGTGTGACGCATTAAGTGTGTGTGTGCAGTGTTAGTAGTAACCTTAATCAGATCCCCCCTTGTTAACCCACAAAGGGTTAACATTACAAGAAGATTAGTCAGAGTCGGGAGAAGGCGCATCCGAGAGATGCCCAGACGGCGATGGGGTGGGCGGGACCGAGTCGATCGACGGCCCACTCGTCGTGGAGGAGGAAGGGGAAAGGGAGGGGAAGAAAGGGGATGGTACAGGTGAGGGATGTGAAGGGGACAGGACGCCACCAGCATCTGGTGGGTCAGAAGAAAGAAGTTGGTCCAGTGCCTGAACGAAGGATGGATCTGGGTCAGAACCAGAAGAAGTCTCAGTGGCAACAGGATCATCATCATTGCCACCAGAATCAGAAGGCGGATGGGAAGCATAAGAATGAACACTGTTATCCTCAGAGTCCCCTGGCATTGGTGATTGGCGGGCTGCCAAACGTGCCGAGCGTCTTTGGACGCCGGACGTGGAGGGGAGTGGGTGCGCATCAGTTCCTGACACCGGTGCAACATCTAAAGTCTGTGAGCTAGTGGAGGGGTGCTGCGGAGGGAGACTTTTTGCTGCCCTGTCAGCATGCGCAGAGCCCGTCGGTCCTGGAGCTAGGCCAGGTGGGTCTGGAGGCCGATGCCTGGTGCAGTGGTTTTTATGAAACCAGAAGGGCTTACCTTCAACTTTCAGGGCAGTGGGAGTGGTAAGTACAACTTTAAAAGGGCCTTCCCTAAGAGGCTCGTTCCACTGACGTCTAAAGACGCGTATGAACACACTGTCACCAACTTGAACGTCCCTGACGTCCACTGGAATGTGTGTCTCGTCTCGGCTGTGAGCTGCTTTCACCTGTTGAAATATAAGCCTGTGAATGCGTGTTAAGGACCTGAGATAGTCCCCCATTTCACGTTCAAGCTGTGCCAAGGAGACCTCCTGCAGCAGGGGTCCACGAACCTGTGGGAGAGGCATTGGTCGACCTGTAAGCATTTCATGGGGGGTGAGATGGGTTATTCGGTTAGTTTGAGAACGCATTGCCATCAATGCAACAGGCAAGGCATCCACCCAAGTCAAACGGTTGTTGCTGTCAGCTATTATCTTAGCTATCTTTGATTTCAGCACTCCGTTAGCTCGTTCCACGGATCCCTGTGACTGGGGATGATACACACAACCAAACTTTTGTGTTATGCACAACAGTTTAAACATTTGCTGGATCACCTGTGAAACAAAATGAGGTCCATTATCAGATGATATTGTATCAGGCATGCCAAATCTGGGAAAAACTTCTTTACACAAAAATCTTGCTGCTGCTCTGTGGTCATTCTTGACAGTGGGGCATGCCTCCACCCATCTGCTAAACCTACAGACAACCACCAACATATATCTCTTTCCCTGAACCCGGGTTATCATGTCAACGTAATCCATCATCAGATGGCGGAACGGACCGTCTGGCATGGGAATATGTGCTAAGGGCTGTGTGAACATCTTACGCACATTATATTTAGGACAATGCGGACATAAGGCCAGTTCTCTGTCTACCATTGGTGTCATATAAGGTGACCACCAGACTGCCTGTAACTTTTGAACAACTTGGGCTCGTGAACAATGATCAGGGCCATGCATTATTTTAATCGCCGTTGGTAATAAGGACAAAGGTAATACAAAATGTCCCCGAGAACTACGCCACAACCCAGCGTGAGGGTGTGTTAACCGAGCCGCCCCCCTTTGCACCCACAGACGTTTTTTCGCTTCAGATACGTTGTTTTGAGCTTCTATTAATGAGGCTAGATTAGTAATGGGTTCACACTCAGTTACATGAATCATTGGTCCCTGCACTGCTGATCCTGTGGCTTCTTTAGCTGCCTCATCTGCTAAGTTATTTCCTATGGCTATAGGTGTTTTTGCTGTTTGGTGGGCTGCACATTTTACAATAGCCAACGCAGATGGAAGTTGCATAGCTTTTATTAATTCTACAACAGCTTGCCCATGTGTTACTGGGGTGCCATCTGTTCTAACAAACCCTCGTTGTTTCCAGATGCTAGCATTTATATGACATACCCCATAGCCATATGCACTGTCAGTATAGATTGTCACTCTTTTACCAGTAGCCAATTTACATGCTGCTGTTAATGCTTTTATCTCCGCCAATTGGGCAGAGCAAGGTTGATCTAGGCTCATTGATTGTACTTTGGTAAAGGTCCCATCAGGGTTAAGTTGGACTATTCCATATCCCGCTCTATTACCTGTCTCACCTCTGACACATGATCCGTCTACGAACAGTGTCAAATCAGATGGGATTGGATGATTGTATAAGTCCTCTCTTACCTTCATGAAGGTGTCCGTCTCCTGGAGACAATCATGGGGCTCACCTTCTGTGGGCAATACCATTCTTGTGGCTGGATTAATGGTAGTACAGCGTTGTATTGTTAAATCAGGTCCTGAAAGCAGAACTTCATAACCTGTTCGACGAGCTTGAGTTATCACAAAGCGTGGACTGGTGAGCAGTGCATGTAATTGATGTGATGTGTACAAAATGATAGGGTGGCCCATAGTAATAACTGAGGCCTTTTTGTATGCGAAGGCTGCTGCTGCCAAGCCCTGGTAGCAGGGAGGCAGACCCTCTTCGACACCATCTAATTTTGTGCTGTAATAAGAAATTGGCTGTTTACCTGTTGGGGTGTCTTGCATCAATACTGCACATGCATACCCTTGTCGCTCAGCCACATATAGATGGAATGGTTTGCCATAATGTGGATTGGCCAGAGCAGGAGCAGTTTGGAGATCCTGTTTCAGCAGCTGGAACGCACCCTCTGCCTCATCTGTCCATTGCAATTGAGCCGACTGGTGTCCTTGACCTGCGGCTTTAATCAGTGCTCTCAGTGGAGCCGTTTTGATGGCATAATCACACACCCACGGTCTGCTGTAACCTGCCATGCCAAGGAAAGACAACATGTGACCAACAGTCCGAGGTTTGGGCATTTGAGTTATGGCTTCCAGTTGGGACGGTGCAATACACCTCTTGTCCCCACTGAGTTGCCTGCCGAGATACTCCACTGTTTGCTGGCAGAATTGCAATTTTTGTTTACTTACTTTATGTCCTCCTTCTGCCAAAGCAGTCAACACTGTAATGGAGTCTCTTTCACACTGCTCTTTGGAAGCAGAACAAATCAAAATGTCATCAACATACATCAACATTGTAGATGGTATGTCAAGGTGATTTAAGTCATTTGCCAGTACTCGATTGAAAATTGATGGTGAGTGTACAAAACCCTGTGGTAATCGTGAATAAGTATATTGTTGGCCTTTATAGGTGAATGCAAACAAATACTGAGAATCTAGATGGACCGGTACACTGAAAAATGCTGAGCACAGATCTATCACAGTAAACCATTTGGTACCTGGGGGTATATTACTCAGTAATGTGTGCGGGTCTGGTACCACTGGTATCTCTTCTGCTACAATAGCATTAATTAATCTTAGATCATGGACTAGTCTATAGTCATTACTGTTGGGTTTTCTGATGGGAAAAATTGGTGTGTTAAAGGGACTTGCTGTTGGTTTAAGAACTCCTGCTGTTTCTAATCCTGTAATAATAGGCTGTATTCCTTCTACTGCTTCTCTTTTAAGTGGGTATTGTCTTTGGAAGGGCAATTTAGCATTTGGTTTGATGGTGAATTTGATGGGGTCTGCTGATTTCACTAATCCTACATCTGTTTTACTTTTAGACCATACTTGCTCTGGGACCTGTTCTAATAGGGATTCATGTTCTGCTGCCACTGCCATTTGTTTTTTCCCAGGAACTTTAATGTGTTCTGCTATGACTTCATCAGCTTGTGAGAATGAGATCTTAAAGAACAGTCCATCTTTGGATAACTTAATGCAGTCCCATGCTGTGTTGACCCATTCAGTGACTTGCTTGGCTTCTTGAACCATGGGTCCTAGATCATGTGACTCATACTCGTCTGCAATCAGTAACGTGACATGTGGGGCTGAGTTGGTAACTTGGAACCATTCTGCTACATCTTTATCAGGAAATGTGACAACAGCTGCAGCTCCTTGTGGTCCAACCACTATGTCAGCATATTGGATGACAGTTGTTTTGTTGTTAATTTCTTCATCCCAGCTTTTCTCGTAGTCTTCATGTGTTTTGCCTTTGTCATAAAACATGGTACAATGGAGAGGGAGAAAGGGTTCTTTGGAGTTCTCGTAGTGATTCATTATCAGGGGTCTCCATGTTTCACACTCTAGTTGGAGGAAGTAAGTTGGTGATGTGAGTTTCAGCCAAAATACTTGGTCTTCTGGTTCATGACTTGTTGTCTGTGGGGTCTTTTGTAGACCCAGTGGCATCATGTAGGCTTCATTGTCGCCTATTGCTTCAAAAGAAATTCCATTTGGGGTACATTTGATTTTAGCATTGAGCTGGCACAGCACATCTCTACCCAGCAGATTTATGGGCGTATCTTCTGAGTAAAGCAGTGGTGCACACACAGTCTTTTCACCTATGATCATGGGAACTGGCTCAGTCATGGGTATTATTTGGGTTTTCCCAGAGAAACCTACTGTACGAATCTTTGATGCTGAGAGAGGCAGGCCAATTCCACTTTTCCCTATACAGGAGTAGGCCGCTCCTGTATCAATCATGAAGCGATGATGGCTGTCATATATAGTGACATCAATGGTGGGTTCTGTTTGTGGTCGTTGGGTTAATACAGGTAGAATGGCCTCTCCATCAGGTTTCTCTGGGCACCCCTATAGCCAGTATATGTCTTGTCCCGTTCCATAGGTGGCTGGTCCAGCAGTAGGGGGCTGAGGTCCCATCCATGGGTTAGTGGGGCAATCTCTTTGCATGTGTCCAACTTGTCCACATCCCCAGCATTGCAGTCTCCCACGCTGTTGTCCCATGTCTGGACCTGCTTGAGGCATCTGCTGGTATTGGCCTTGAGGGGGCCTTCTTGGGGCTCCTTGTGGTCCCCTCCATCTTCCCCTCATGGGTGGCCCCCATCGTCCCCTTCCAAACGTTGCTTGTTGGGGACCTCCTCCTTGGTTTAGATGCACATGAATAGGAGGAACTGGTTGAGGTTGGGTCTGCTGTGGCTGGGCTCCTCCCACAGGTGGTGCTGCTGAATATTGCATTTGCTGTGTGGGCGGAGGGATGACAGGAGACACTACTGGTGCTTGTACCACTGCCTCCCCTGTTGGTGTACTCTCAGTTGAGGGTGTGGCTGCCACAGTCAGTGCTGCTTGGTGTTTGGGTTTCTCTTTTTCCTTCTTAGCCTTGGACAATTCTCCGATCTGCAGCTGGGTTAACTTGGTGGCCAGCATCTTGCTCTGGTCCTCAAAGGCCCGTTTTTCGGCCCGATGCATGTTTACATAGTGGATAACATGCTCAGAGAACAGAGGCCACTCCATCTTCATGAGTCCCACAACTCCATCCAGTTTGGCTTGTACTTCTTTGGGCATGGCCTCTCTGATGTAGGTTCTGAACAAGGGGCCAGATGTTTTCAGTTCACTCCCATCACTTCCAGTCTCTGTTTTCCATTTCTGTTGGAACCTGTGCAGAAACTGGGCGGGGCTTTCATCATCCCTTAGGCATTCTTGTCTCAGCTTAGTTGGGTCACTGCAGGTGGGGAATTTATTCCTCAAGGCTGCCCACACTTCAGGTCTTATTTTGTTGAATGGTATCTTGTCATACTGGTGTGAGGTCATGACCCTTGGAAGCTTGGCTTCGTCAAACACCTCTCTGGCTGCTGAGTGTCCTGCTGTCTTAATCAGCAGTGCCTTGATGTCTCCAGCTGCCAGATTGATGCCTCCAGTGATTTCTTCCAGCTTTTCTATCCATCTGTCAGCACCATCTGCCAACGGGGTCAGCCTTCCAGCAAGTGTGATCATGTCCATAAATGACCATGGCACATATCTGTCTTCTTGAGGTCCTTTAGACAGCAGGGGAGCCATATAGGCCTCTTTTTGGTCTGACTCTGTCTTCTGCTGTCGTGCTTGGTACCTGGTCATCATTGAGTGAGGGCCGCTTTTTTCTATTTGCAGGTCCACTTCACATTCAGCTGTGAGTGGCTCCCGTCCTTTGGTCGCTGGTCTGTCTTTCTTTTTTAACCCCTTATGGCATGGGTCTGTTGACAGCAGCATGTCTGAGCCTTCATCTTCCATTTCATCATGCGACCAGTCGGTCTCCTCACTCTCTATTAGGACTTCCTCCTCGCTTCTCCTCTCCTCTCCCTCTTTTTTTTTGGCTTCTTCAATCAAGGCCTTAGTCCATGGACTTGCCTGATCTGGGGCGTCATTTCGGGCCTGTAGTATAAGCTGCTCAGTTTCCATTCTTTTCTGTTTTTCTAATACTTCGTCCCATTTCTTCAATTTCTCTTTTAAATGCTTTAGTCGTTTTATTTGTACTTCTTTTTCCAATTTTTCCTCCTTCGCTATGAGTTTTACATATTCTTTCGTCAGCTCCACCACCTCCTGGTTTATTTGTTCCATTAGTTCTGGCGATTTGTCCAAGACTAGCTTGGTCACGGGCTCTGAGTGTTTTGCTGATTTTTTCAACGATGACTTGGTCCTGGGTTCTGAGTGGCTTATGGGGCCTCTTTGATATGGTGAATGCCTGCGACGTACTGGGGGTAGGGAACGACTATGGGGAGCTTTTCTCCTTACTTCTGGGGTTCTCTCCCAATCGTCTTCTCCATTACTGTATTTACACTCTGTCTGTGGGGTGTTGCTTATTTCTTCTTCTGTTATTTCTATTTCTTCCTCTTCTTCTTCTAATACTAATTTAAGTTGTCCAGTGATCTTTCCCTTGCTCCCTGATTCTACTACTACTGGGTACTGGCCTGCTATGCTAGGGCGATAGGGTGGTGGCTTATGATCAGTGTAGTCAGGGGCTGTTGGGCTCTTTTGATGTTCAACTTTAAAATATCTCAGGATATCTCTCTGTTCAGCATGTTTCTGTTTTTTATGCAAGTGCACCCGGTCACGCCTTTTTTCTTTATTTCTTAATCGTTCTTCAACCTCGTCACAGCATGAAGGATCAAAGCTGCCCTCTTTAGGCCAACGATTTTTTCCAGATGTCATCTTATGCCATTCTGTCATGCAGTTTTGAATTTTGCGCTTATTGGAGGGGTGTGTCATTATTACCAGTTTGGCAGGCGTCAATCCCTCAGTCTGTTTGCTCACATTAGCTCCCATGGCAATCAGCAATCTCTTAACCTTTAGGGTCTGTGCTTATTTACTATCCTTTATAGTCTTTGATTAATTTTTATGTAACTGGTTCTGCTCTTTCCAATACAGATCGCGTTTTCTTAATTTTTAGATTCCCACAATTTGAATTAGGATCTTCAAAAGAACAGATTTAACAATATTATTTTGCACTTTCACTAATTGTTAATACCTTATAATTTATTTTATATAAATACAATAACTTATAATGATATATGTTTATAATATTTTTATCTTATAATGCTTGCAACCTTTGTCAATCTTATTTTGGGACTTTGTTATTTTATTTTATTCTCTTGATTCTGTGTTTTCCAATTACCAATTCTGTTTTCCAATCCTCATTTAATTTTTCAGGTTATTCTTTTTCAATTATACTTAGTAATTAATTATTTTCTATCAATTTATTATTATACTTTAAGTTTTATCAATATTATAACCTTTACTATTATTATCTTTGTTTACCCCTTATTCCCCCTTAGTTACTTAACTCTTTCACTCTCCACATTAACTAAGACACACAAAACACATTAACCAAGACACACAAAGCAAATGATTATATATATATATATATATCTACAGTGCACTTTTACTCTTCCTCACTGTCCCCTACAGTGGCATACGCGTTTCCCAGCTTTTCCGGACCCACTCAGATAACTGAAAATAGGTAACGTTCCCGGTAGAGCGGTACTATTTCTCCGATTATCGCCTAATCGGTGATACTCTGGCTATCCCTTAGCCTGGCTATCACTTAGCCTCTTAATATCTTAACACAATACTTAATACAACACAAATTCTGGCTATCGCTTAGCCTTTCAATACCCAATTCAATACAAGCTGGTTCATGGAGCACGCTGACTATCTTAGTCAACAATACCCTCACGTAACACGCGTACTTTTATGTCCCGGATGTATGGCTCCCACAAGCTACGTCAAACGCTTTGACCACTCTGTCCCTTTACCAATCATCCGTTCAGAACATCACGTGTTAAGCTTAACTTATTCACAAAATAATTCAAACACAAAACAGTTCAGATGCAGAATAATACAAACATTAATAACACTTAAACCATTAATAACACTTAAGCCATGCATTCACATATACTCATACATACCTGGACCCTTCCTCAGCTTAATCTGCCTTTATATTTTCTTATATAAATTCTTATCAATTTTCTTTAATTTTTCAAAAGCGTTTTGGGCTTCAGGTGTCCATTGAAAGGTCTTCTTCACAGAAGTCAGAGTTGTGAGAGGTAGAGCTGTTTGACTATAGTTCCTTATGAAGCGTCTGTAAAAGTTTGCAAACCCAAGAAATCTCTGAAGCTGTTTGCGGTTTCCAGGAATCGGCCAGTCCAGAACTGCCTTTATCTTGTCTTCAGATGGCTTCACCTGCCCGCCCTCGAGCACAAACCCTAAAAAAGTGACAGATGGTTGGTGAAATTCACATTTTTCTGCTTTCACAAAAAGTTTGTTTTCCAAAAGTCTCTGAAGAACTAGACGAACATGTTTCTTGTGGTCAGAGAGATTCTTGGAGTAGATCAAAATATCATCGATGTATACAAAAACGAATACGTTCAAAAAATCTCTGAGAACGTTGTTGACAAGAGCTTGGAAGAAAGCTAGAGACTCATTGATATATTTTTCCATGGTCTCGCGTTCACGTTTGGAGATGTTGTATGTTTTGTCTACTGCTGGGAAGGGGGGCTCCTGGTAGTAAATTTATGGTGGAGTCATATGGTCTGTGAGGTGGTTTATAAACCAGAACCATTTATAAACCAGGGCCCTTTTTAAACAAAATCCCCTAATAAACCATAGACTGTTAGAAACCAGAGGCCTTTATAAACCAGAGCACTTTATAGACCAAAGCCCTTTGTAAACCAGAGCCCTGTACACACCAAAGCCCTTTAGAAACCAAAGCCATTTTCAAACCAGAGCCGGTTATAAACCAGAGCCCGTTATAAATAGAGCCCTTTATAAAACAGAGCCCGTTATAAACCAGAGCCCTTTATGAACCAGTGCCCTATATAAACCATAGCTCTTTATAAACCAAAGCCTGTTATAAACCAGAGATCGTAATAAACCAGAGCCCTTTATAACCCAAAGGCCGTTATAAACCAAAGCCCTTTATAAACCAGAGCCCTATATAAAACGGAGCTCTTTATAAACCAAAGCCTTTTAAAAACCAGAGCCCGTTATAAACCAGAGCTTGTTATCAACCAGAGCTCTTTATAAACCAGAGCTCTTTATAAACCTGAGCCCTTTATAAACCAGAGCCCTTTATTAACCAGAGCCCGTTATAAAGCAGAGCTCGTAATAAACCAGAGCCCTTCATAACCCAAAGCATGTTATAAACCAAAACCCTTTATACACCAGAACCCAATATAAACCCCTGCTCTTTATAAACCAGAGCCCATTATAAACTAGAGCTCATTATAAACAAGAGATCGTTATAAACCAGAGCTCTTTATAAACCTGAGCCGTTTATAAACCAGAGCCCTTTATTAACCAAAGACCTTTATAAACCAGAGCCTTTTATAAACCAGAGCGCTTTACAAAACAATGCCCGTTATACGACAGAGCCCTTTACAAAACAGTACCCGTTATAAACCAGAGCTCTCTATAAACCAGAGCCCTTTATAAACCAAAATCTTTTTTAAACCAGAGCCTGTTATAACCTAAAGCCCGTTATAAACCAGAACCCTTTATAAACCAGAGCCCGTTATAACCCAAAGCCCTTTATAAACCAGAGTGATGGGATCTGGAGATCTGCCACCTGTCTCCAGCAGAGAGCGCTGTGGGTCTCCTGGGCTGGAGCCTCCAGCACACCTGAGGATCATCAGCCCATCAGGAGACCTCCTACATAAGCAGCAGCCAGACCTGTCTTTGGCGCCGGAGTGTTGACCAGTTTTGGTTAGCGGAACCTGAGCCTCTGTTACTTTGAGAATCTCTGCCTGCTCTAGAGAGTAACTAGATTCTAACCAGCCTCTGTCATCTCTGCTCACAGGAAAGCCCGACTGAAATCTGTAGCTCTGGAAGAGCTTTGCTTGGAAACCTGCCTGCCTGCCCTAGAAGCCAAACCTGAAGGTAATCAGTCAGATTTCTCCAGCTAGTTCTCTAGGGAGAACTAGGACTTCGACTCAAGGTCTGAACCTCACTACCCTGAAGCTAGACGCTGCTGCTGCTAAGCTCTCTGCTGAACCCACTGTCTCTGGACCCAATTGGTTCCCCCTCTCTAGCGATCTGTCTGAACCTCATCAAGGTACAAACCAGAATCAAACACCTAACAAATCATCACCGCTGCCTGGCTAACCAAACTATACATCTCTGCAGATTCTCAGTGATTCCAGTACCGAACCTGCTCATTATTATTCTGTGTGCTTCTCATTCAATAAACTGTTAAACTTTTACCCCATTTCCTGTGGTGTTCTGCATGTGGGTTTAAACACTAGAGACCCATCATGACAGAACACTCCGGCCAACAAAAAAACCCAGCAGATCACCTCCGGAGGATGATTGAGGAGCAAGGAGTGTTTTTACAAGATCATTTCTCTACCCTCCGTGAGTTTAAAATACGCTTGGGTCAACAGTGTGTTTTGTTACAAGAGTTAGCCAGTCAATTCAGCAATGCTAACTCCGGAGCGGAGCCAGCCCAACTTCCTGTTTCAGAGCCACTTCCACCTCAAAGGTCAGAACCTGTCACGTCACTTCCGGAATTCTGTCCGTGTCTCCCTGAAATATTTTCAGGTACTCAAAACAAATGTAAGGGATTTTTGTTCCAGTGTCGTTTGATTTTTGAACACTCTCCTGTCAGTTTTTCTAAAGATAAGAAGAAAATTGCCTTCATTCTCTCTCAACTCACTTTTCGAGCTCTAGAATGGGGGAGGCAAGGTTTTCTTCTGAATCCAGTTTTTCATGTACCTTTTCTGAATTTTTAAGTGAGTTTTCTCAGGTTTTCAACCAAGATTCTGACAAAACTATTGACTCCCGAGCCTTGCTCAGTTTAAAGCAGGGAAATCAGATGGTGGTGGAGTTCTCCATTGTCTTCCGGGTTAAAGCCGCAGCCTCAGGCTGGAATGAGTGTGAACTTAAAAGTGCCTATTTTAAGGCTTTAAATGAAAACATCAAAGATGAACTCGCCACAATTGACGAACCAGCTAGTTTGGAAGATCTATTCAGATTAACCATCCGGTTGGATAACAGACTCCGAACTAGAAATAATTCTTGGCAATTTTTCTGTTGCTGCTCCTGCATCTAACAACACTTCTGTTTTCTGGATCCCCAGAGCCCAGTACCAGGCCGAGGATTAAGAGTCAATCGTCTCCAGCTCCTGTTCGTGCCAATCACTTTGTCTCCTCGTCCACAGAAGGAGCGGAGATCGAACCCATGCAGATTGGGCATACAAGGCTTTCACATGAAGAAAGACAACGAAGATTCAAGGGGAATCTGTGTCTGTACTGTGGTGAGCCTGGCCACTTTATTGCTACATGCCCGGCTAAATCAAAAGCCGGGGTCCGTCAGAGGATGTGAGGAGGCTGACGGACCATCTAAGATCTGAGAAATCTCCTCACTTACTGTTACCTGCAACCTTATTTGCTTCTGATCAGACTCTCACTTTGTGAGCCTTCATAGACTCAGGTTTTGAGAGAAACCTCACTGCTTCTAGTCTGGTTCAGCAGCTGAGGATTGAGACTATTCCTTTGAAAAAACCTCTCAGAGTTTCAGCTATCGATGGGAAGAAGCTGCATCAAGTCACTCATCAGACACGACCATTAGAGCTTCTTATCTCTGGAAACCATCGTGAGACCCTAATATTTTTTGTTTTTCCTTCAGCATGTTCTCCCCTGGTGCTAGGATTCGAGTGGTTGGAACGTCACAACCCCCATATCAACTGGGCTGAACGCCACATTGAGTCTTGGTCCACTTCCTGTCACGTCTCATGTCTACGTTCTGCGGCTCCTGCTATTCAGTCCCCTAGAGGTAGGGTGGAGATGGACTCTCCTGACCTTTCTTCTTTTCCTTCCGAGTATCATGATTTGGCACCAGTCTTCAGTAAGGTCAGTGCGACGTCTCTTCCACCTCATAGACCATATGACTGCGCCATTGATCTATTACCAGGAGCTCCCCTCCCCAGTAGTAGATTATTCAATATCTCTAAACCTGAGCGTGAAACCATGGAAAAGTACATCAATAAGTCACTTGCTGCTGGTATTATTCGACCATCTTCATCCCCTCTCGGTGCTCGTTTCTTTTTTGTGGGAAAAAAGGACGGTTCCCTCCGACCCTGTATTGAGTACAGAGGATTGAATCAAATAACCGTCAAAAATAAGTATCCCCTACCACTACTAGCATCAGCTTTTGAACCTGTCCAAGGAGCGACAGTGTTCACCAAACTCGACTTAAGAAACGCATATCATCTCCTTAGAATAAGGGAAGGAGATGCTAGAAAACAAACTCTTCATAAAGGCTGAAAAATGTGAATTTCACCAACCTTCTGTTACGTTTCTAGGGTTTGTGCTCGAGGGCGGGCAGGTGAAGCCATCTGAAGACAAAATAAAAGCAGTTCTGGACTGGCCGACTCCCGAAAACCGTAAGCAACTTCAAAGATTCCTGGGGTTCGCAAATTTCTACAGACGAAACTATAGTCAAACAGCTCTACCCCTCACGGCTCTGACTTCTGTGAAGAAGACCTTTCAGTGGACACCAGAAGCTGAAGCAGCGTTTAAGAAACTTAAGACTCTTTTTTGCAGCGCACCCATCCTGATCCAGCCTGACCCCTCTAAGCAATTCATCTTAGAGGTGGATGCATCTGACTCCGGTGTAGGAGCTGTTTTATCTCAACAATCAGATTCAGACCAGAAAACTCACCCTTGTGCTTTTTTTTCACACAGACTCTCACCTGCTAAACAAAATTATGATGTTGGGGACAGAGAACTACTTGCCATTAAGCTAGCCATGGAAGAGTGGAGACATTGGCTCGAGGGCGCCGAACATCCTGTTTTGGTTTGGACAGACAACAGAAACCTGGCTTATTTACAATCGGCAAAAAGATCCAACCCACGTCATTCTCGATGGTCTCTGTTCTTTTCCAGGTTCAACCTAATCATCTCTTACAGACCCGGTTCCAAAAACGTCAATGCTGATTCTCTCTCTCGTCTCTACTCCTCTGATCAACCAGAGCCCTTTTTAAACCAAAGCCCTTTATAAACCAGAGCCCGTTATAAACCAGAGTCATTTTTAACGCTGAGCTCTTTATACACCCAAGTCCTCTATATACCAGAGCCAGTTATAACCAAAAGCCATTTATAAACCAGAGCCCTTTACAAACCAGAGCCCGTTATAAACCAGAGTCATTTTTAACACTGAGCTATTTATAAACCTTAGCCCTTTACAAAACAATGCCCGTTATAAAACAGAGCCATATATAAACCAGAATTATTTATAAACCAGAGCCCTTTTTAAACCAGAGCCCTTTTTAAACCAAAGCCCTTTATAAACCAGATTCCTTTATTAACCAGAGCTCTTTATACACCCAAGTCCTCTATATACCAGAGCCATTTATAAACCAGAGCCCTTTATAAACCAGAGGCCTTTATAAACCAAAGCCCTTTATAAACCAGAGCCAGTTATAACCAAAAGCCATTTATAAACCAGAGCCCATTATAAACCGGAGGCCTTCATAAAACAAAGCCCGTTATAAACAAGAGCCCTTTATAAACCAGAGCCCTTTACAAATCAGAGCCCGTTATAAACCAGAGTCATTTTCAAGGCTGAGCTATTTATAATGCAGAGCCCTTTATAAACCAAAGCCCTTTATGAACCAAATTCCTTTATAAAGCAAAGCTCTTTATACACGAAATCCCTTTATAAACCAGAGCCCATTATAAACAAGAGCTCATTATAAACCAGAGCCCTTTATAAAACAAGGCCCTTAACAACCAGAGCCCTTTATAAAACAAAGCCTTTTTAAACCAAAGCCCTTAATAAACTAAATTCCTTTAATAACCAGAGCTCTTTATACACCAAAGCCCTTTATAAACCAGAGCCTGTTATGAACCAGAGCTCTTTATAAACCAGAAGCCTTTATAAAAGCAAGCACTTTATCAACCATAGCTTATTATAAACCAGAGCCCTCTATTAACCAGAGCCCGTTTTAAACCAGAGCTTGTTATAAACCAGAGATCTTTATAAACCAGAACCCTTTATAAAACAGAGCGCTTTATTAATCAGAGCCATTTATAAATCAGATTCCTTTATAAACCAGAGCCCTTTATAAAACAGAGCCCGTTATAAACCAGAGCCCTTTTTAAAACAGAGCCCGTTTTAAAACAGAGCCCTTTATGAACCAGTGCCCTATATAAACCATAGCTCTTTATAAACCAAAGCCTGTTATAAACCAGAGATCGTAATAAACCAGAGCCTCTTATAAGCCAAAGGCCGTTATAAACCAAAGCCCTTTATAAACCAGAGCCCGTTATAAACCAGAGCTTGTTATCAACCAGAGCTCTTTATAAACCAGAGTTCGTTATAAACCAGAGCTCTTTATAAACCTGAGCCCTTTATAAACCAGAGCCCTTTATTAACCAGAGCCTGTTATAAAGCAGAGCTCGTAATAAACCAGAGCCCTTCATAACCCAAAGCACGTTATAAACCAAAACCCTCTATACACCAGAACCCAATATAAACCCCCGCTCTTTATAAACCAGAGCCCATTATAAACTACAGCTCATTATAAACAAGAGATCGTTATAAACCAGAGCTCTTTATAAACCTGAGCCGTTTATAAACCAGAGCCCTTTATAAACCTGAGACCTTCATAAACCAGAGCCCTTTATAAACCAGAGCCCGTTATTAACGAAAGGCCTTTAAAAACCAAAGCCCGTTATAAACAAGAGCCCTTTATAAACCAGAGACCTTTACAAACCATAGCCCGTCATAATCCAGAGCCTATTATAAACCAAAGCCCTTTATAAACCAGATTCCTTTATAAACCAGAGCTCTTTGTAAATCAGAGCCCTTTATAACCCAAAGCCTGTTATAAACCAAAACCCTTTATACACCAGAGCCCAATATAAACCAGAGCTCTTTATAAACTAGTGTCCTTTACAAACCAGAGTCTGTTATAAACCAGAGCCATTTTTATAGCAGAGCCATTTTTAAACCAGAGCCCTTTAAAAACCAAAGCCCTTAATAAACCAGAGCCCTTTATAAAACAAGGCCTTTTGAAACCAAAGCCCTTAATAAACTAAATTCCTTTAATATCCAGAGCTGTTTATACACCAAAGCCCTTTATAAACCAGAGCCTGTTATGAACCAGAGCTCTTTATAAACCAGAGCCCTTTATAAACCAGAGCCCTTATAAACCAGAACCCTTCATAAAAGCAAGCACTTTATCAACCATAGCTCATTATAAACCAGAGATCTTTATAAACATCAGCCCTTTATAAAACAGAGCGCTTTATAAACCAGAGCCATTTATAAATCAGATTCCTTTATAAACCAGAGCCATTTATAAACCAGAGCCCTCTTTAAACCAGATTCCTTTATAAAACATAGCCATTTATGAACCAGAGCCCTTTTTAAACCAGATTCCTTTATAAAGCAGAGCCATTTATAAAACAGAGCCCTTTTTAAACCAGATTCCTTTATAAACCAGAGCCATTTATAAACCAGAGCCCATTTTAAACCAGATTCCTTTATAAACCAGAGCCATTTATGAACCAGACCAATTTTAAACCAGATTTATTCATAAACCAGATTTCTTTACAAACCAGAGCCATTTATAAACCAGAGCCATTTAAAAACCAGAGCACATTTTAAACCAGAATCCTTTATAAACCAGAGCCATTTATAAACCAGACCCCTTTTAAACCAAATTCCTTTATAAACCAGAACCATTTATAAACCAGGGCCCTTTTTAAACAAAATCCCCTAATAAACCATAGACTGTTAGAAACCAGGGGCCTTTATAAACCAGAGCACTTTATAGACCAAAGCCATTTGTAAACCAGAGCCCTGTACACACCAAAGCCCTTTAGAAACCAAAGCCATTTTCAAACCAGAGCCGGTTATAAACCAGAGCCCGTTATAAATAGAGCGCTTTATAAAACAGAGCCCGTTATAAACCAGAGCCCTTTATGAACCAGTGCCCTATATAAACCATAGCTCTTTATAAACCAAAGCCTGTTATAAACCAGAGATCGTAATAAACCAGAGCCCTTTATAACCCAAAGGCCGTTATAAACCAAAGCCCTTTATAAACCAGAGCCCTATATAAAACGGAGCTCTTTATAAACCAAAGCCTTTTATAAACCAGAGCCCGTTATAAACCAGAGCTTGTTATCAACCAGAGCTCTTTATAAACCTGAGCCCTTTATAAACCAGAGCCCTTTATAAACCAGAGCCCTTTATTAACCAGAGCCCGTTATAAAGCAGAGCCCGTTATAAACCAGAGCCCTTTTTAAAACAGAGCCCGTTTTAAAACAGAGCCCTTTATGAACCAGTGCCCTATATAAACCATAGCTCTTTATAAACCAAAGCCTGTTATAAACCAGAGATCGTATTAAACCAGAGCCTCTTATAACCCAAAGGCCGTTATAAACCAAAGCCCTTTATAAACCAGAGCCCGTTATAAACCAGAGCTTGTTATCAACCAGAGCTCTTTATAAACCAGAGTTCGTTATAAACCAGAGCTCTTTATAAACCTGAGCCCTTTATAAACCAGAGCCCTTTATTAACCAGAGCCTGTTATAAAGCAGAGCTCGTAATAAACCAGAGCCCTTCATAACCCAAAGCACGTTATAAACCAAAACCCTCTATACACCAGAACCCAATATAAACCCCCGCTCTTTATAAACCAGAGCCCATTATAAACTACAGCTCATTATAAACAAGAGATCGTTATAAACCAGAGCTCTTTATAAACCTGAGCCGTTTATAAACCACAGCCCTTTATTAACCAAAGACCTTTATAAACCAGAGCCTGTTATAAACCAGAGCCTTTTATAAACCAAAGCCCTTTACAAAACAATGCCCATTATACGACAGAGCCATATATAAACCAGAACTATTTATAAACCAGAGCCATTTATAAACCAGAGCCCTTTATAAACCTGAGACCTTCATAAACCAGAGCCCTTTATAAACCAGAGCCCGTTATTAACGAAAGGCCTTTAAAAACCAAAGCCCGTTATAAACAAGAGCCCTTTATAAACCAGAGACCTTTACAAACCATAGCCCGTCATAATCCAGAGCCCATTATAAACCAAAGCCCTTTATAAACCAGATTCCTTTATAAACCAGAGCTCTTTGTAAATCAGAGCCCTTTATAACCCAAAGCCTGTTATAAACCAAAACCCTTTATACACCAGAGCCCAATATAAACCAGAGCTCTTTATAAACTAGTGTCCTTTACAAACCAGAGTCTGTTATAAACCAGAGCCATTTTTATAGCAGAGCCATTTTTAAACCAGAGCCCTTTAAAAACCAAAGCCCTTAATAAACCAGAGCCCTTTATAAAACAAGGCCTTTTGAAACCAAAGCCCTTAATAAACTAAATTCCTTTAATATCCAGAGCTCTTTATACACCAAAGCCCTTTATAAACCAGAGCCTGTTATGAACCAGAGCTCTTTATAAACCAGAGCCCTTTATAAACCAGAGCCCTTATACACCAGAACCCTTCATAAAAGCAAGCACTTTATCAACCATAGCTCATTATAAACCAGAGCCCTCTATTAACCAGAGCTCGTTATAAACCAGAGCCTGCTATAAACCAGAAATCGTAATAAACCAGAGCCCTTTATAACCCAAAGACCGTTATAAACCAAAGCCCTTTATAAACCAGAGCCCTATATAAACCGGAGCTCTTTATAAACCAAAGCCTTTTATAAACCAGAGCCCGTTATAAACCTGATCCCTTTATAAACCACAGCTCTTTATAAACCAGAACCCTTTATAAACCAGTGCCCATTATAAACCAGAGCTCGTAATAAACCAGAGGTCGTTATAAACCAGAGCTCTTTATAAACCTGAGCCCTTTATAAACCAGAGCCCTTTATTAACCAGAGCCCGTTATAAATCAGACCTCGTAATAAACCAGAGCCCTTCATAACCCAAATCACGTTATAAACCAAAACCCTTTATACACCAGAACCCAATATAAACAAGAGCTCTTTATAAACCAGAGCCCATTATAAACTAGAGCTCATTATAAACAAGAGATCGTCATAAACCAGAGCTGTTTATAAACCTGAGCCATTTATAAACCAGAGCCCTTTATTAACCAAAGACCTTTATAAACCAGAGCCTTTTATAAACCATATTATTTTATTAACAAGACCTCTTTATACACCAAAGTCCTTCATAAACCAGAGCGATTTATAAACCAGAGCCCTTTATAAACCAGAGACCTTCATAAACCAGAGCCCTTTACAAAACAGTGCCCGTTATAAACCAGAGCCATATATAAACCAGAGCCCTTTATAAACCAAAATCTTTTTTAAACCAGAGCCTGATATATCCCAAAGCCCGTTATAAACCAGAACCCTTTATAAACCATAGCCCGTTATAACCCAAAGCGCGTTATAAACCAGAGCTCGAAATAAAACAACAGCCCTTTATAACCCAAAGGCCGTTATAAACCTAAGCCCTTTATAAACCAGAGCATGTTACAAACCAGAGCCCTTTATAAACCAAAGCCCTTCATAAATCAGAGCATGTTATAAACCAGAGCCCTTTATACACCAACGCCATTTAGAAACAAGAGCCCTTTAGAAACAAGAGCCTTTTCTAAACCAGAGCCCGTTATAAACCAGATCCCTTTAAAAACCAGAGCCCTTTATAAACCAGAGCCTGTAATAAACCAGAGCCATTTTAAAGCAGAGCTATTTATAAACCTGAGCCCTTTATAAACCAGAGCCCTTTATTAACCAGAGCCCGTTATAAATCAGACCTCGTAATAAACCAGAGCCCTTCATAACCCAAATCACGTTATAAACCAAAACCCTTTATACACCAGAACCCAATATAAACAAGAGCTCTTTATAAACCAGAGCCCATTATAAACTAGAGCTCATTATAAACAAGAGATCGTCATAAACCAGAGCTGTTTATAAACCTGAGCCATTTATAAACCAGAGCCCTTTATTAACCAAAGACCTTTATAAACCAGAGCCTTTTATAAACCATATTATTTTATTAACAAGACCTCTTTATACACCAAAGTCCTTCATAAACCAGAGCGATTTATAAACCAGAGCCCTTTATAAACCAGAGACCTTCATAAACCAGAGCCCTTTACAAAACAGTGCCCGTTATAAACCAGAGCCATATATAAACCAGAGCCCTTTATAAACCAAAATCTTTTTTAAACCAGAGCCTGATATATCCCAAAGCCCGTTATAAACCAGAACCCTTTATAAACCATAGCCCGTTATAACCCAAAGCGCGTTATAAACCAGAGCTCGAAATAAAACAACAGCCCTTTATAACCCAAAGGCCGTTATAAACCTAAGCCCTTTATAAACCAGAGCATGTTACAAACCAGAGCCCTTTATAAACCAAAGCCCTTCATAAATCAGAGCATGTTATAAACCAGAGCCCTTTATACACCAACGCCATTTAGAAACAAGAGCCCTTTAGAAACAAGAGCCTTTTCTAAACCAGAGCCCGTTATAAACCAGATCCCTTTAAAAACCAGAGCCCTTTATAAACCAGAGCCTGTAATAAACCAGAGCCATTTTAAAGCAGAGCTATTTATAATACAGAGCCCTTTATAAACCAAAGCCCTTTATAAACCAGATTCCGTTATAAATCAGACCTCGTAATAAACCAGAGTCCTTTATAACCCAAAGCCCATTATAAACCAAAACCCTTTATACACCAGAGCCCAATATAAACCAGAGCTTTTTATATACCATAGCCTTTTATAAACCAGAGCCCTTTACAAAACAAGGCCCGTTATACGACAGAGCCATATAAACCAGAACTATTAATTAACCAGAGCCCTTTATAACCCAAAGGCCGTTATAAACCAGAGCATGTTACAAACCATAGCCCTTTATAAACCAAAGCCCTTTATAAACCAGAGCATGTTACAAACCATAGCCTTTTATAAACCAGAGCCCTTTACAAAACAATGCCCGTTATACGACAGAGCCATATAAACCAGAACTATTAATAAACCAGGGCCCTTTATAAGCCAGAGCCCTTTATAAACCAAAGCCCTTTATATACCAGATTCCTTTACAAACCAGAGCTTTTTATATACCACAGACATTTATAAACCAGAGCCCTTTATAAACCAGAGACCTTCATAAACCAGAGCCCTTTACAAAACAATGCCCGTTATAAACCAGAGCCATATATAAACCAGAGCTCTTTATAAACCAGAGCCCTTTATAAACCAAAATCTTTTTATAAACCAGAGCCTGTTATAACCCGAAGCCCATTATAAACCAGAACCCTTTATAGAACAGAGCCCGTGATAACCCAAAGCCCTTTATAAACCAGAGCCTGATATAAACCAGAGCCCTTTATAAACCAAAGCCATTTAGAAACAAGAGCCCTTTAGAAATCAGAGTCCTTTAAAAACCAGAGCCCTTTATAAACCAAAGCCAGTTATAAACCAGATCCTGTTATAAACCAGAGCCCTTTATTAACCAGAGCCCGTTATAAATCAGACCTCGCCATAAACCAAAGCCCTTCATAACACAAAGCACGTTATAAACCAAAACCCTTTATACACCAGAACCCAATATAAACAAGAGCTCTTTATAAACCAGAGCCCATTATAAACTAGAGCTCATTATAAACAAGAGATCGTTATAAACCAGTGCCCTTTATAAACCAAAGCCCTTCATAAACCAGAGCCCTTTATAAACCAGAACGCTTTATAAACCAGTGCCCATTATAAACCAGAGCTCGTAATAAACCAGAGGTCATTATAAACCAGAGCTCTTTATAAACCTGAGCCCTTTATAAACCAGAGCCCTTTATAAAGCAGAGCCCTTTATTAACCAGAGCCCGTTATAAATCAGACCTCGCCATAAACCAAAGCCCTTCATAACACAAAGCACGTTATAAACCAAAACCCTTTATACACCAGAACCCAATATAAACAAGAGCTCTTTATAAACCAGAGCCCATTATAAACTAGAGCTCATTATAAACAAGAGATCGTTATAAACCAGAGCTCTTTATAAACCAGAGCCCGTGATAACCCAAAGCCCTTTATAAACCAGAGCCTGATATAAACCAGAGCCCTTTATAAACCAAAGCCATTTAGAAACAAGAGCCCTTTAGAAACCAGAGTCCTTTAAAAACCAGAGCCCTTTATAAACCAAAGCCGGTTATAAACCAGATCCTGTTATAAACCAGAGCCCTTTATAAACCAAAGTCCATTATAAATCAGAGACCGTTATAAACCAGAGATCTTTATAAACCAGAGCCCTTTATACACCAGAGCCCTTTTTAAACCAATGCACTTTATAAACCAAAGCCCTTCATAAACCAGAGCCCTTTATAAACCAGAGCCCTTTATAGACCAAAGCTCTTTGTAAACCAGAGCCCTGTAAGAAACCAAAGCCCTTTAGAAACCAAAGTCGTTTTCAAACCAGAGTCGGTTATAAACCAGAGCCCGTTATAAAATAGAGCCCTTTATAAAACAGAGCCCGTTTTAAACCAGAGCCCTTTATGAACCAGTGCCCTATATAAACCAGAGCTCTTTATAAACCAAAGCCTGTTATAAACCAGAGATTGTAATAAACCAGAGCCCTTTATAACCCAAAGACCGTTATAAACCAAAGCCCTTTATAAACCAGAGCCCTATATAAACCGGAGCTCTTTATAAACCAGAGCCTTTTATAAACCAGAGCCCATTATAAACCTGAGCCCTTTATAAACAACAGCTCTTTATAAAGCAGAACGCTTTATAAACCAGTGCCCATTATAAACCAGAGCTCGTAATAAACCAGAGGTCATTATAAACCAGAGCTCTTTATAAACCTGAGCCCTTTATAAACCAGAGCCCTTTATAAAGCAGAGCCCTTTATAAACCAAAGTCCATTATAAATCAGAGACCGTTATAAACCAGAGATCTTTATAAACCAGAGCCCTTTATACACCAGAGCCCTTTTTAAACCAGTGCCCTTTATAAACCAAAGCCCTTCATAAACCAGAGCCCTTTATAAACCAGAGCCCTTTATAGACCAAAGCTCTTTGTAAACCAGAGCCCTGTACAAACCAAAGCCCTTTAGAAACCAAAGTCGTTTTCAAACCAGAGTCGGTTATAAACCAGAGCCCGTTATAAAATAGAGCCCTTTATAAAACAGAGTCCGTTTTAAACCAGAGCCCTTTATGAACCAGTGCCCTATATAAACCAGAGCTCTTTATAAACCAAAGCCTGTTATAAACCAGAGATTGTAATAAACCAAAGCCCTTTATAAACCAGAGCCCTATATAAACCGGAGCTCTTTATAAACCAAAGCCTTTTATAAACCAGAGCCCATTTTAAACCTGAGCCCTTTATAAACAACAGCTCTTTATAAACCAGAACGCTTTATAAACCAGTGCCCATTATAAACCAGAGCTCGTAATAAACCAGAGGTCATTTTAAACCAGAGCTCTTTATAAACCTGAGCCCTTTATAAACCAGAGCCCTTTATAAAGCAGAGCCCTTTATTAACCAGAGCCCGTTATAAATCAGACCTCGCCATAAACCAAAGCCCTTCATAACACAAAGCACGTTATAAACCAAAACCCTTTATACACCAGAACCCAATATAAACAAGAGCTCTTTATAAACCAGAGCCCATTATAAACTAGAGCTCATTATAAACAAGAGATCGTTATAAACCAGAGCTCTTTATAAACCTGAGCCGTTTATAAACCACAGCCCTTTACAAAACAATGCCCGTTATACGACAGAGCCATATATAAACCAGAACTATTAATAAACCAGAGCCCTTTATAAACCAAAGCCCTTTTTAAACCAAAGTTCTTTATAAACCAGATTATTTTTTTAACCAGACCTCTTTATACACCAAAGTCCTTTATAAACCAGAGCCATTTGAATTTGAAGGAAGGTCTGGCAGCTGCTTATGCAGGGAAGGTCTCCGAGGCGAAGCTGACGCTCTGGAGGTCGACCGCGGGGTCGGAAGCGAAGCTGATGCTCTGGAGGTCGACCGCGGGCCGGAGAAGAAGCTGACGCTCTGGAGGTTGACCGCGGGGCCGGAGGCGAAGCTGACGCTCTGGAGGTCGACCGCGGGGCCGGAGGCGAAGCAGCTTCTTAGGAGGATGATGCCACTCTTTCAGTAGGTAGGCCCATGGGATACCCTGTCCTCTCTTCAGCGGCTCTGGAACAGGCTCTGAGGAGCCCGCCAATTGCGGCTCCGGGTCAGGAACAGAGGAGCCCGCCGATTGCGGCTCCGGGTCAGGAACAGGGGAGCCCGCCGATTGCGGCTCCACCTCAGGTACAGGGGAGCCCGCCGATTGCGGCTCCACCTTAGGAACAGGGGAGCCCGCTGATTGCGGCTCCCAATCAGGAACAGGGGAGACCACCGACTGTGGCTCCCAATCAGGAACAGGAGAGACCACCGACTGTGGCTCCTAATTAGGAAAAGGGGAGACCACCGACTGTGGCTGTCATTTAGGAACAGGGGAGAACACCGACTATGGCTCCCAATCAGGAACTGAGGAGACCACCGACTGTGGCTCCACATCAGGAACTGAGGAGACCACTGACTGTGGCTCCACAACAGGAACTGAGGAGACCACCGACCGTGGCTCCACATCAGAATTAGAGGAGACCACCGACTTTGGCTCCACATCAGGAACGGAGGAGACCACCGACTGTGTCTCCACATCAGAAACAGAGGGGACCACCGACTGTGGCTCCCAATCCAGCATGGGGGAAACCGCCCATGGCAGCAAAGGTTCAGTCTCTGAAGAGGCTGGTGATGCTCGCAGAGGGCTTCTTGCGGTCAGTGGCGCCTGTAGAGAGGTCCTAGGAGGGGTAAAACCACATCCTTCGAATTCTGACATCTCTTTAAAGTTCTGCTCAGGGGTCTCTGGACGGCACAGAGCTAACTCAGGGGTCTCTAGATGGCACAGAGCTCACTCAGGGGTCTCTAGATGGCACAGAGCTAATTCAGGGGTCTTTTGACGGCTAAGAATCGGCTCAGGGGTCTCTAGATGGCTCAGAGCTGGTTCAGGGGTCTCTAGACGGCTCAGAGCGGGGTTACGGCGGCGCCGTCTCTTACGTCGGGGTTCATTAGAAGCTGGGCTAACGGGTTCACAGGCTGACTGTGGCAAAAGGCTAACTGGTGTGTAAGTGGGTTCAGGTGCAGGTTTAGCTGAATTGCTAACGGGCTTAGGAGTAGGGCTAATTGATTCATGATAAGGTGACAAGAAGGGGAACAGATCATCTCTATCCCCGTAATAGAAGTTCCAGAGATCTGACTCCTGGATTACGGGGGCTCTGACTGCTGGGTTGTGAGTTGTGGTTTGATTTTTATCTTTTTAACGGATGGTGCTAACTGGCGGTCATGTAGATGATGGCTGAACTGGACTAAACTGTGCGGAAGTGGACTGAACAGGGCTGTACAGAGTTGTACTGGGCTGGACTGAGCTGGACTGGGCTGGACTGAGCTGGACTGGACAGGACTGGACTGGACTGGACAGATCTGAACTGGACCGGGATGAGCTGGTTTTCTGGACCTGGGTTTGACTCTTGCTTGTAGTCTGTAATCCAAATAGGTTGCAATGCAAATAAGCTCTTCCAGGGTTGCAGGTTCATCTATAGTTGCTAGTTGTTAATTTTTGTAGATGTTCTTTAGCATGGCATCACTCCAGCCAGAAGCTGCGGCTCTGACCTGGAAGTCTATCGAAAATTCCTCTACGGTTCTATTTCCTTGTGTGAAATTGGACAGACCATGAGACTCAGCTGATTTAACGGAGAATTTTAAAGTGAATTCATTTAGAAATTGATTTAAGGTGCAGGTTATACAAGATTCAAGAGAAAAATGAGTCTCTTTCCACTCGCGGGCTTTACCGGATAACTGTGAGAGGATAAACACAATCTTACTCTCGTCGTCAGGCAAACAGGACAGATTGAGTTCAAAGAACAATTTACATTGCCACAGAAAACTTTTACATTCACTAGATTCACCAGAAAATAGTGAGGGACGGAAAACAGGAAATGACGGTACTGGTTCTGACCTTGGAGGCGGGTTTGGCTCCAGAACCGGAAGTTTAGCTGGCGCCATCTTGTGATTCCCACGAAGCCTTTGGGATCTTGAAACGTGTGTTTTCTTTAATACAAAACTGGGATTTAACTCACGGAAGGTTGAGTCGTGTTTATGGATCTGAGTAGCTTGTTCCTCAAGCCTCCTCCGGAGGGTGTCTGCTGGGTTTTGTTTGTGGCCGCAGTGTTCTGTCATGATTGGTTTAAAGTTAAACCCATATGCAGAACACAACGGAGGCTGAGTAAAAGTTTAACAGAGTTTAATGAAGTTAGTTTTCACACAAGAACATGAACTGGATCAGGTACTGGTCCGGGTTGGGTTCACTGATGTCTGCAGAGATGGACAGTTTGATTAGCCAGGCAGTCAGATGATATATTGAGTCTTAAGATAATTCAGAGTCTACCTTGAGGGAGTCCAGGCTTTACTTGTGAGAGAGGGAACCGTTGGGTCCAGAGACTGTTGGTTCAGCAGAGTGCACAAGCAGCAGCAGAGTCTAGCTTCTGACTTTGAATGGCAGACCTTGATCAGAGTTTCCAGCTCTTCTCTGAGAGCAGCAGGAGAAAATCCAGACTGGAATCTTCAGGTTTTGCTCACCAGGGCTGGTAGGCAGGTTAAGCTCACCCAGAGCTTCAGACTTGAGACAGGTTTCCTGTGAGCAAAGACAGAGGGAGATTAGAATCAGGTTTCTCACTTGAGATGACTTAGATTCTTTCTGGTAACAGAGGCTCAGGTTTGCTAACCAAACTAAGGTCAACACTGCGGTGTTGAAGGAAGGTCTGGCAGCTGCTTATGTAGGGAAGGTCTCCTGATGAGTAGATGAGCTTCAGGTGTGCTGGAGGGCTCTAGCCCAGGAGACCCACGGCGCACTCTGCTGGTGGAAGGTGGTACATCCCCAGATGTAACCCAGTCCCTAAAAGAAAACAAAATGCAGAAGAGGATCCTCGGCGCCCTCTAGTGGGCAATCCTCAGGATCCCAACAATAAACCAGAGCTCTTTATAAACCAAGGCCATTTAGAAACAAGAGCCCTTTACAAACCAGAGCCCTTTCTAAACCAGAGCCCGTTATTAACCAGATCCCTTTAAAAACCAGAGCCCTTTATAAACCAGAGCCATTTTTAAAGCAGAGATCTTTATAAACCAGAGCCCTGAATAACCCCAAGCCCATTATAAACCAAAACCCTTTATATACCAGAGCCAATCATAAACCAGAGCCGTTTATAAACCAGAGACCTTCATAAACCAGAGCCCTTTATAAACCAGAGCCTGTTATAAACCAGAACCCTTTATAAACCAAAGTCAAATATTAATCAGAGACCGTTATAAACAGGAGATGTTTATAAACCAGAGCTCTTTATAAACCAGAGCCCTTTATACACCAGAGCCCTTTTTAAACCAGAGCCCTTTATAAACCACAGGCCTTTATAAACCAGAACCTTTATAAACCAGAGCCCCTTATAACCCACAGCCCTTTATAAACCAGAGCCCATTATAAACAGGGGCCTTTAAAAACCAAAGCCCGTTATAAACTGGGGCCCGTTATAAACAAGAGCCCTTTATAAACCTAAGCTCTTTATAAACCAGAGACCTTTATAAACCAGAGCTCTTTATAAACCAGAGCCCTTTATAGACCAGAGCCATTTTTAAAGCAGAGCCATTTATAAACCATAGCCTGTTATAAACCAGAGCTCGTTATAAATCTGAGCCCTTTATTAACCAGATCCCTTTATAAACCAGAGCCCTTTATAAACCAAAGCTGGTTATAAACCAGAGCCCTTTATAAACCAAAGCTGGTTATAAACCAGAGCCTGTTATAAACCAGAGCCCTTTATAAACCAAAGCCCGTTATAAACCAGAGCCCTTTATAAACCATAGCTCATTATAAACCAGATCCCTCTATTAACCAGAGCCCGTTATAAACCAGAGCTTGTTATAAACCAGAGATCTTTATAAACCACAGCTCTTTAAAAAACAGAGCGCTTTATAAACCAGAGCCATTTATAAATCAGATTCCTTTATAAACCAGAGCCTTTTTTAAACCAGATTACTTTATAAACCAGATCCATTTATGAACCAGAGCCCATTTTAAACCAGATTCCTTTATAAACCAGAGCCATTTATGAACCAAACCCCTTTTAAACCAGATTCCTTTATAAACCAGAGCCATTTATAAACCAGAGCCCATTTTTGTCATGATAGGTTATGGGGGAAAGCCCAAGATGCAAAACACACACATAGGAGGCAGGGAAAAAGTTCAAATGTTTATTAAAAGTTCTGAAACACAAGGTTAATGCACTGGGACTGGAATTGGTCAGGGGCTGGTTCACTGGAGTCTTGACTGGGACTGGAGACTGTTGGTTAGCAGAGTTCATGAGAGGCTAAGCATCTAGCTTCAGGCTTAGCATGGCAGTCCTAGATTTGAGCTTCCAGCTCACTGCAGAGAACAACAGGGGATAACCACATAGGATTCTTCAGGCTGAGCTTCCAGCTCATTGCAGAGAACAACAGGGGAATGTGGTAAAGCTCCAGATCCCAACAGTAACTCCAGTCTAAGAGAAAGTAACAAAGAGCAGAAGAGGATCCTCGGCGCCCTCTGGAGGGCAAGCCTGAGGATCCCAACAATTTTAAACCAGAATCCTTTATATACCAGAGCCATTAATAAAGCAAACCCCTTTTAAACCAGATTCCTTTATAAACCAGAACCATTTATAAACCAGGGCCCTTTTTAAATCAGATTTCATTATAAACCAAAGCCATTTATAAACCAGAGCCCTTTATAAACAAAATCCCCTAATAAACCATAGCCTGTTAGAAACCAGAGCCCTTTTTAAACCAGTGCCCTTCATAAACTAAAGTCTAGGGTTGTCACGATACTAAACTTTTCAACTCGATACCGATACTAAGGAAAATATTCGATACTCGATACCATTTTCGATACCACAAGGATAAAAACAAAGACACCAAAATTCTACAGAAATATTTTCATTAATAAATAAAATACAATAAATAAATACAATAAAGGTTGTATGCTGTGCACAATATTAAGCAAGCTTGATAAAAAACGTATACAATTAAGTGTTCCTTCCTTGGCTATGCTTTGCACACATAACAATGACACTAGTCAAACCAGTTAAGAAACAAAAATAATTCTCAGCAGCTGCACCTGTTACAAAAAAAGGTCTGAAACTGAAAAGTGCACAGAATTATTCAATCACACAGTGTTCTGAAAGTGCATTGTCCTCTATTCTGCACTTTAGATAAATGACTGCTTAGGTGCCACTGGTGGTGGCACTGTATCGATACTTTTAAAAACGAGTATTGTATCCGGATACAACATTTCAATATCGATACTTTTTTGAGTTTCGATACTTTTGACAACCCTACTAAAGTCCTTTAAAAAAGTTTCCTTTATAAACCAGAGCTCTTAATAAACCAGAGCCCTCTATAAACCAGAGCCCTTTATAAACCAAAGCCCTTCATAAACCAGAGCCCTTTATAAACCAGAGAAATTTATAGACCAAAGCCCTTTGTAAACCAAAGCCGTTTTTAAACCAGAGCCGGTTATAAACCAGAGCCCGTTATAAATAGAGCCCTTTATAAAACAGAGCCCGTTTTAAACCAGAGCCCGTTTTAAACCAGAGCCAGTTTTAAACCAGAACCCTTTATGAACCAGTGCCCTACATAAACCAGAGCTCTTTATAAACCAAAACCTGTTATAAACCAGAACTCGTAATAAACCAGAGCCCTTTAAAACCCAAAGACCGTTATAAATCAAAGCCCTTTATAAACCAGAGCCCTATATAAACCGGAGCTCTTTATAAACCAAAGCCTTTTATAAACCAGAACCCTTTATAAACCAGTGCCCATTATAAACCAGAGCTCGTAATAAACCAGAGGTCATTATAAACCACAGGTCTTTATAAACCTGAGCCCTTTATAAACCAGAGCCCTTTATAAACCAGAGCCCTTTATTAACCAGAGCCCGTTATAGATCAGACCTTGTAATAAACCAGAGCCTTTCATAACCCAAAGCATGTTCTAAACCAAAACCCTTTATACACCAGAACCCAATATAAACCAGAGCTCTTTATAAACCAGAGCCCATTATAAACTAGAGCTCATTATAAACAAGAGATCGTTATAAACCAGAGCTCTTTATAAACCTGAGCCGTTTATTAACCAGAGCCCTTTATTAATCAAAGACCTTTATAAACCAGGGCCTTTTATAAACCAGAGCCCTTTACAAAACAATGCCCGTTATACGACAGAGCCATATATAAACCAGAACTATTAATAAACCAGAGCCCTTTATAAACCAAAGCCCTTTATCAACCAGATTATTTTATTAACCAGACCTCTTTATACACCAAAGTCCTTTATAAACCAGAGCCATTTATAAACCAGAGCCCTTTATAAACCAGAGACCTTCATAAACCAGAGCCCTTTACAAAACAGTGCCCGTTATAAACCAGACCTCTTTATAAACCAGAGCCCTTTATAAACCAAAATCTTTTTTAAACCAGAGCCTGTTATCACCCAAAGCCCTTTATAAACCAGAGCCCGTTATAAACCAAAGCCCGTTATAAACCAGTGCCCATTATAAACCAGAGCTCGTAATAAACCAGAGCCTGTTATAAACCACAGCCCTTTATAACCCAAAGGCCGTTATAAACCAAAGCCCTTTATAAACCAGAGCCCAATATAAAGCAGAGCTTTTTATATACCAGAGCCATTTATATACCAGAGCCCTTTATAAACCAGAGCATGTTACAAACCAGAGCCCTTTATAAACCAGAGCCCTTTATAAACCAGAGCCCTTTATAGATCAGAGCCCTTTATAAACCAGAGCCCTTTATAAACCAAAGACCTTTATAAACCAATGCCGGTTATAAACCAGAGCCTTTTATAAACCAGAGCCCTTTATAAACCAGAGCCCGTTAGAAAAAAGAAGCCCTTTATAAACCAAATCTCTTAATAAACCAGAGCCCTTAATAAACCAGAGCCCTTTATAAACCAAAGCCCGTTATGAACTAGAGCCCGTTATAAACCAGAGCCATTTATAAACCAAAGCCCTTTATAAACCAAAGCCGTTTTTAAACCAGAGCCGGTTATAAACCAGAGCCTGTTATAAACCAGAGCCCTTTATAAACCAAAGCCCGTTATAAACCAGAGCCCGTTATAAACCACAGCCCTTATAACCCAGAACCCTTTATAAAACCAAGCACTTTATCAACCATAGCTCATTATAAACCAGATCCCTCTATTAACCAGAGCCCGTTATAAACCAGAGCTTGTTATAAACCAGAGATCTTTATAAACCACAGCCCTTTAAAAAACAGAGCGCTTTGCAAACCAGAGCCATTTATAAATCAGATTCCTTTATAAACCAGAGCCATTTATAAACCAGAGCCCTTTTTAAACCAGATAACTTTATAAAGCAGAGCCATTTATAAACCAGAGCCCATTTTAAACCAGATTCCTTTATAAACCAGAGCCATTTATGAACCAGACCCCTTTTAAACCAGATTCCTTTATAGACCAGAGCCATTTATAAACCAGAGCCCATTTTAAAACAGGGCTCTTTATAAACCAAAGCCTTTTATAAACCAGAGCCCATTATAAACCTGAGCCCTTTATAAACCATAGCTCTTTATAAACCAGAACCCTTTATAAACCAGTGCCCATTATAAACCAGAGCTCGTAATAAACCAGAGATCGCAATAAACCAGAGCCCTTTATAACCCAAAGACCGTTATAAACCAAAGCCCTTTATAAACCAGAGCCCTATATAAACCAGGGCTCTTTATAAACTTAAGACTTTTATAAACCACAGCCCATTATAAACCTGAGCCCTTTATATACCAGAGCTCTTTATAAACCAGAACCCTTTATAAACCAGTGCCCATTATAAACCAGAGCTCGTAATAAACCAGAGGTTGTTATAAACCAGAGCTCTTCATAAACCAGAGCCCTTTATTAACCAGAGCCCGTTATAAATCAGACCTCGTAATAAACCAGAGCCCTTCATAACCCAAAGCACGTTATAAACCAAAACCATTTATACACCAGAACCCAATATAAACCAGAGCTCTTTATAAACCAGAGCCCATTATAAACTAGAGCTCATTATAAACAACAGATCGTCATAAACCAGAGCTCTTTATAAACCTGAGCCGTTTATAAACCAGAACCCTTTATTAACCAAAGACCTTTATAAACCATAGCCTTTTATAAACCAGAGCCCTTTACAAAACAATGCCCGTTATACGACAGAGCCATATAAACCAGAACTATTAATAAACCAGGGCCCTTTATAAGCCAGAGCCATTTATAAACCAGAGCCCTTTATAAACCAGAGACCTTCATAAACCAGAGCCCTTTACAAAACAGTGCCCGTTACAAACCAGAGCCATATATAAACCAGAGCCCTTTATCAACCAAAATCTTTTTTAAACCAGAGCCTGTTATAACCCAAACCCCGTTATAAACCAGAGCCATTTATAAACCAGAGCCTGTTATAACCCAAAGCGCGTTATAAACCAGAGCTCGAAATAAACCACAGTCCTTTATAACCCAAAGGCCATTATAAACCAAAGCCCTTTATAAACAAGAGCCCAATATAAACCAGAGTTCTTTATAAACCTAAGCCCTTTATGAACCAGAGCATGTTACAAACCAGAGCCCTTTATAAACCAAAGCCCTTTATAAATCAGAGTATGTCATAAACCAGAGCCCTTTATAAACCAACGCCATTTGGAAACAAGAGCCCTTTAGAAAACAGAGCCCTTTCTAAACCAATTTTCAATTCAATTCAGTTTATTTATATAGCGCCAAATTCACAACACATGTCATCTCAAGGCACTTTACAGTTGTACCAGATCATACAGTCAAATTGATACAAAGTTTTATATCTAAGTAAAACCAGTTGATTGCATCGACTCATTGACTCAAATACAATCCCTCACACTAAGCATGCTTGTAGCGACAGTGGAGAGGAAAAACTCCCCTTTAACAAGAAGAAACCTCCAGCAGAACCAGGCTCAGTGTGAGCGGCCATCTGCCGAGGCCGACTGGGGTTCAAGGAGACGGAAGCAGAGACACAAAAAGCAGCTGTAAAAGGCGGCCCCGTCCAGGAAACACACAGCCAGGCAGACGAGCTCCGAGCCAGCTCCCATGCCAGAGGACGAAGAGAGCACATCCACCCAGTCACAGGACCACACTGGAAAACAAGCCGATCTCCAACATCTATAAACAAGGGTGTTGATGGAAGCAGCACAGCTGATGTTTCTTTCCAGGATGACGTCACAGCCAAACAGGAACAGACGAGGCAAAGCTACTCTGAGGAAAAGCAGATAGAGCAGAACGTTAGAGATTGAACTAACAGATTCTGCAGAATAGGAGAACAGAGAGAGAATGAAGCAGAATGATGAAATGGGGGTCCCCATGTCCTCCAGCAGTCCAAGCCCATAGCAGCAGAACTATAGAGATAGCTCAGGATAACCTGAGCCACTCTAACTAGAAGATTTATTAAAAAGGAAAGTTTTAAGCCTAGCCTTAAAAGTAGACAGGGTGTCTGCCTCACGGACTAAAATTGGTAGTTGGTTCCACAGGAGAGGAGCCTGATAACTAAAAGATCTGCCTCCCATTCTACTTTTAGAAATTCTAGGAACCACTAGTAAACCTGCAGATTGAGAGCGAAGTGCTCTGTTAGGAACATAAGGAACAATCAGATTTCTGATATAAGATGGAGCTTGGCCATTTAAGGCTTTATATGTGAGAAGGAGGATTTTAAATTCAATTCTTGATTTAACAGGAAGCCAATGAAGAGAAGCCAGGATAGGAGAGATGTGATCTCTCCCCTTAATTTTCATCAGAACTCTGGCTGCAGCATTTTGGATCAGCTGAAGGCTTTTAACTACTGTTTGCGGACTTCCTGATAGTAAATAATTACAATAGTCCAGCCTTGAAGTAACAAATGCATGGACTAGTTTCTCAGCATCACCCCTGGACAGGAGATTTCTAATTTTTGCAATGTTCCTCAGATGAAAGAAGGAAATTCTAGAAACCTCTTTGATATGGGATTTAAATGACAGATATATAAAGATATATATAGAGATATAAACCAGAGCCCGTTATTAACCAGATCCCTTTAAAAACCAGAGCCCGTAATAAACCAGAGCCATTTTTAAAGCAGAGCTATTTATAATCCAGAGCCCTTTATAAACCAAAGCCCTTTATATACCAGATTCCTTTACAAACCAGAGCTTTTTATATACCACAGACATTTATAAACCAGAGCCCTTTATAAACCAGAGACCTTCATAAACCAGAGCCATTTACAAAACAACAGTGATGGGACTAACGGCGTTGAAAGTAACGGCGTTACTAACGCTGTTACCTTCTTTTAGTAACGAGTAATCTAACTAATTACTTTGACTGTAGCCATAACGCAGTTACCATTGCAGACACCCCGTTACTGCGCGTTACTCAGGTCGCACAACCTTTTTTCATGATAGGACTCGTGCGCAGCTGCGTTAAGCTGACACCCCACCCACGTCAAAAAACTCTGCAAATAGATTGAATGGTTAGTGCAACGTTAGTGCAGATTTGTGCAGAAAAAAAATATTGTTTGTGCTACTTTTGTTTAAGAGATATTAAAGATGATTTTTAGGTCATCCAGAGGTGCGCGCCTTGTCATGAGAGAGGGGAGGATGGCTGATGTATAGAGAGATTCCGTCTGTCAGTTGGGTAGGTGGGTGTTTCTGCTGGCGGGTGTTAACGTACAGCACACACAGAGAGATGGAGAGTTAGGATGACTCCAGCAGCAAAACAGCGTTTTCCTGATGGAAATACAGGTGTTACGTCGAGCTGCGTTTCCCCATCAGATACGGTTTCATCTGCATCTCCGCACAGCGCAGGCGGCAAGAGTCACCGCGCAAGCGACAGGAAACGCGCATGCTCGCTAAAGGCGCGCACCAGTCGCCCAGTGCTCGCGCCACAGGAGAACTATGGAGAGCGTGAACGATCAAATGAAAGGGAGAAATCTGGATGGATGGATGGATGGAAGGATGGATACTCTGCCTTCTCAACCTACTGTATTTTTATTTTAAACATTATTTGATGGCCTTTGTGGCAGGGATGGAGATCCATATTTTATGTCACACACAGAGTATAGATCTAGATAGATAGATGGATAGATAGATGTTGCAGTATCTATAACAACCCAAACACACAGGATTTCAGAATTAGACATGCCCAGTTATTAATTTCACCAGATCTGAATGCCCTGTTAAAAAACTTCACATGGCGTTCCCCCCTGATGTCATTTACGTTGAGTTGCAATAAATGCAAAACTCTCTGCAGGTTCTTGTCTTTGTCGTCCGCTCTATTCAGCTGGCTTTGGAAACACACGGTGAGAAGGTGGGGGCTGGGTGGTGAGGGGTACGGGGGCGAGAAACGCAAAAGTAACGCAATAGTTACTTTTACTAGTAACTAGTTACTTTTATTGTGGAGTAACTCAGTTAGTAACTCAGTTACTTTTTGGGAGAAGTAACTAGTAACTATAACTAATTACTTTTTCAAAGTAACGTGCCCAACACTGCAAAACAATTCCCGTTATAAACCAGAGCCATATATAAACCAGAGCTCTTTATAAACCAGAGCACTTTATAAACCAAAATCTTTTATAAACCAGAGCCTGTTATAACCCAAAGCCCATTATAAACCAGAACCCTTTATAGAACAGAGCCTGTGATAACCCAAAGCCCTTTATAAACCAGAGCCTGTTATAAACCAGAGCCCTTTATAAACCAAAGCCCTTTAGAAACAAGAGCCCTTTAGAAACCAGAGTCCTTTAAAAACTAGAGGCCTTTATAATCCAAAGCCGGTTATAAACCAGATCCTGTTATAAACCAGAGCCCTTTATAAACCAAAGTCCATTATAAATCAGAGACCGTTATAAACCAGAGATCTTTATAAACGAGAGCTCTTTATAAACCAGAGCCCTTTATACACCAGAGCCCTTTTTAAACCAGAGCCCTTTATAAACCAAAGCCCTTCATAAACCAGAGCCCTTTATAAACCAGAGCCCTGTACAAACCAAAGCCCTTTAGAAACCAAAGCCGTTTTCAAACCAGAGCCAGTTATAAACCAGAGACCATTATAAATAGAGCCCTTTATAAAACAGAGCCCGTTATAAACCAGAGCCCTTTTTAAACCAGAGCCCATTATAATTAGAGCCCTTTATAAAACAGAGCCTGTTATAAACCAGAGCCCTTTATTAACCAGAGCCCGTTATAAATCAGACCTCGTAATAAACCAGAGCCCTTCATAACCCAAAGCACGTTATAAACCAAAACCCTTTATACACCAGAACCCAATATAAACCCTTATACACCAGAACCCTTTATAAAAGCAAGCACTTTATCAACCATAGCTCATAATAAACCAGAGCCCTCTATTAACCAGAGCCCGTTATAAACCAGAGCCTGTTATAAACCAGAGATCGTAATAAACCAGAGCACTTTATAACCCAAAGAGCCCTATATAAACCGGAGCTCTTTATAAACCAAAGCCTTTTATAAACCAGAGCCCGTTATAAACCTGATCCCTTTATAAACCACAGCTCTTTATAAACCAGAACCCTTTATAAACCAGTGCCCATTATAAACCAGAGCTCGTAATAAACCAGAGGTCGTTATAAACCAGAGCTCTTTATAAACCTGAGCCCTTTATAAACCAGAACCCTTTATTAACAAGAGCCCGTTATAAATCAGACCTCGTAATAAACCAGAGCCCTTCATAACCCAAAGCACGTTATAAACCAAAAGCTTTTATACACCAGAATCCAATATAAACCAGAGATCTTTATAAACCAGAGCTCATTATAAACAAGAGGTCATCATAAACCAGAGCTTTTTATAAAACTGAGCCATTTATAAACCAGAGCCTTTTGTAAACCATATTATTTTATTTTCAAGACCTCTTTATACACCAAAGTCCTTCATAAACCAGAGCGATTTATAAACCAGAGCCCTTTATGAACCAGAGACCTTCATAAACCAGAGCCCTTTACAAAACAGTGCCCGTTATAAACCAGAGCCATATATAAACCAGAGCCCTTTATAAACCAAAATGTTTTTTAAACCAGAGCCTGTTATAACCCAAAGCCCGTTATAAACCAGAACCCTTTATAAACCAGAGCCCGTTATAACCCAAAGCGCGTTATAAACCAGAGCTCGAAATAAACCACAGCCCTTCATAACCCAAAGGCCGTTATAAACCTAAGCCCTTTATAAACCAGAGCATGTTACAAACCAGAGCCCTTTATAAACCAAAGCCCTTCATAAATCAGAGCATGTTATAAACCAGAGCCCTTTATAAACCAACGCCATTTAGAAACAAGAGCCCTTTAGAAACCAGAGCCTTTTCTAAACCAGAGCCCGTTATTAACCAGATCCCTTTAAAAACCAGAGCCCTTTATAAACCAGAGCCTTTAATAAACCAGAGCCATTTTAAAGCAGAGCTATTTATAATCCAGAGCCCTTTATAAACCAAAGCCCTTTATAAACCAGATTCCTTTATAAACCAGAGCTCTTTATAAACCAGAGTCCTTTATAACCCAAAGCCCATAATAAACCAAAACCCTTTATACACCAGAGCCCAATATAAACCAGAGCTTTTTATAAACCATTATACAACACTTGAATAGAGAAAGCTTCCTGGAGAGGTGGCAAATCGTCTTCAAATCTTGAAAGCCGAGTCAAGTGGATATTTTTTGAAATTTTACGGAATTATATACCAGAGCCATTTATAAACCAGACCCTGTATAAACCAGAGACCTTCATAAACTGTCATGTTGGGTTTCAGAAGCTAAACCCAAACGCAGAACACCACAGAAACAGAATGAAAAGTTCAACAGTTTATTAAAATAAACACAATCCAGGTTATTGTATGATACTGAATGAGTCCAGGCTAGTCACACAGAATACTCTGATGTGTGATTCAGAGGCAGGGGGATTAACAGAGGGCTAGGCAGCAGCAAGGCTAGGCTTCTGACTAGCTGGAATTCAGTCCTTAAATTGCTCATAGTTCTCTCCCAGAGAACAGGCGGGCAGATCCAGACTGCAGATCTCCTGGTTGACTACCAAGAGCAGGAAGATAGGTCTCCGATGATGAGCTCCTCCTGAGCTCCTGAGATACGGTTGGCAGATTTCAGCAAGGAACCCTCTTCAAGAGTTTCCAGGGTGCAGTTAAGAGCAGGTTAGCAGGTTTCAGAAGATGAGCTCCTCCAGAGCTCCTGAGATGCGGCAGGCAGATTTCAGCAAGGGAGACTCCTCCAGAGTCCCAGGGTTCAATCAGGTTTCTTCCTAGAAGCAGAGAAGACAACTGATTAGGTGCTGGTTCTGGTTACTGTGGAGTCAGAAGATCAGACAGGCTGGTTGGCTCAGGGTTGCTGTACCGTGATTAACAAAAACACTCTGGCGTCGGGGTGTTGTCCACAGCCCACTTAAGTACTGGTCCCCTGATGAGCAGATGAGAATCAGCTGGTGAGGACAGCTCCAGGTTCCGGAGATCCAGTACGCCCTCTGGTGGAGGAAAGTAGACAGCACCCCAGATCCCAAGAGAAAAACAAATAAACAGGAAGGGATCCTCGGCGCCCTCTGGAGGGCAAGCCTCTGGATCCCAACATAAACCAGAGCCCTTTACAAAACAGTGCCCGTTATAAACCAGAGCCATATATAAACCAGAGCTCTTTATAAACCAGAGCTCTTTATAAACCAAAATCTTTTATAAACCAGAGCCTGTTATAACCTAAAGCCCGTTATAAACCAGAACCCTTTATAAACCAGAGCCCGTGATACACCAAAGCCCTTTATAAACCAGAGCCTGTTATAAACCAGAGCCCTTTATAAACCAAAGCCATTTAGAAACAAGAGCCCTTTAGAAACCAGAGTCCTTTAAAAACCAAAGCCCTTTTTAAACCAAAGCCGGTTATAAACCAGATCCTGTTATAAACCAGAGCCCTTTATAAACCAAAGTCCATTATAAATCAGAGACCGTTATAAACCAGAGATCTTTATAAACCAGAGCTCTTTATAAACCAGAGCCCTTTATACACCAGAGCCCTTTTTAAACCAGTGCCCTTTATAAACCAAAGCCCTTCATAAACCAGAGCCCTTTATAAACCAGAGTCCTTTATAGACCAAAACTCTTTGTAAACCAGAGCCCTGTACAAACCAAAGCCCTTTAGAAACCAACGCCGTTTTCAAACCAGAGTCGGTTATAAACCAGAGCCCATTATAAATAGAGCCCTTTATAAAACAGAGCCCGTTTTAAACCAGAGCCCTTTATGAACCAGTGCCCTCTATAAACCAGAGCTCTTTATAAACCAAAGCCTGTCATAAACCAGAGATTTTAATAAACCACAGCCCTTTATAACCCAAAGACCGTTATAAACCAAAGCCCTTTATAAACCAGAGCCCTATATAAACCGGAGCTCTTTATAAACCAAAGCCTTTTATAAACCAGAGCCCGTTATAAACCTGAGCCCTTTATAAACAACAGCTCTTTATAAACCAGAACGTTTTATAAACCAGTGCCCATTATAAACCAGAGCTCGTAATAAACCAGAGGTCATTATAAACCAGAGCTCTTTATAAACCTGAGCCCTTTATAAACCAGAGCCCTTTATAAACCAGAGCCCTTCATAACACAAACCACGTTATAAACCAAAACCCTTTATACACCAGAACCCAATATAATCCAGAGCTCTTTATAAACCAGAGCCCATTATAAACTAGAGCTCATTATAAACAAGAGATCGTTATAAACCAGAGCTCTTTATAAACCTGAGCCATTTATCAACCACAGCCCTTTATTAACCAAAGACCTTTATAAACCAGAGCCTTTTATAAACCAGAGCCGTTTACAAAACAATGCCCGTTATACGACAGAGCCATATATAAACCAGAACTATTAATAAACCAGAGCCCTTTATAAACCAAAGCCCGTAATAAACCAGAGCCCGTAATAAACCAGAGCCATTTTTAAAGCAGAGCTATTTATAACCCAAAGCCCTTTATAAACGAAAGACCTTTATAAACCAGATTCCTTTATAAACCAGAGCTCTTTATAAAACAGAGCCCTTTATAACTCAAAGCCTGTTATAAACCACAACCCTTTATGCACCAGAGCCCAATATAAACCAGAGCTTTTTATATTTTAGAGGCATTTATAAACCAGAGCCCTTTATAAACCAGAGCCCTTTATTAACCAAATCTTTTATAAACCAGAGCCTGTTATAACCCAAAGCCCGTTATAAACCAGAACCCTTTATAAACCAGAGCCCGTGATTACCCAAAGCCCTTTATAAACCAGAGCCTGTTATAAACCAGAGCCCTTTATAAACCAAAGCCCTTTAGAAACCAGAACCCTTTATAAACCAGAGCCCGTTATAACCCAAAGCCCTTTATAAACCTTAGCCCATTATAAACAGGGGCCTTTAAAAACCAAAGCCCGTTATTCACCAGGGCCCGTATAAACAAGAGCCCTTTATAAACCAGAGACCTTTACAAACCAGAGCCCATTATAAACCAGAGCCATTTTTACACCAGAGCCATTTTTAAAGCTGAGCCCTTTATAAACCCTAGCCTGTTATAAACCAGAGCTCGTTATAAACCTGAGCCCTTTATTAACCAGATTCCTTTATAAACCAGAACCCTTTATAAACCAGAGACCTTTATAAACCAGAGTTCTTTATAAACCAGAGCCCTTTATACACCAGAGCCATTTTTAAAGTGGAGCCCTTTAAAAACCATAGCCTGTTATAAACTAGAGCCTGTTTTAAACCAGAGATCGTAATAAACCAGAGCCCTTTATAACCCAAAGGCCGTTATAAACCAGACTGGGTAACAAACCCTAGCCCTTTATAATCCAAAGCCCTTTATAAATCAGAGCATGTTACAAACCATAGCCTTTTATAAACCAGAGCCCTTTACAAAACAATGCCCGTTATACGACAGAGCCATATAAACCAGAACTATTAATAAACCAGAGCCCTTTATAACCCAAAGGCTGTTATAAACCAGAGCATGTTACAAACCATAGCCCTTTATAAACCAAAGCCCTTTATAAACCAGAGCATGTTACAAACCATAGCCTTTTATAAACCAGAGCCCTTTACAAAACAATGCCCGTTATACGACAGAGCCATATAAACCAGAACTATTAATAAACCAGGGCCCTTTATAAGCCAGAGCCATTTAAAAACCAGAGCCCTTTATAAACCAGAGACCTTCATAAACCAGAGCCCTTTACAAAACAGTGCCTGTTATAAACCAGAGCCATGTATAAACCAGAGCCCTTTATCAACCAAAATCTTTTTTAAACCAGAGCCTGTTATAACCCAAACCCAGTTATAAACCAGAGCCATTTATAAACCAGAGCGCGTTATAACCCAAAGCGCGTTATAAACCAGAGCTCGAAATAAACCACAGTCCTTTATAACCCAAAGGCCGTTATAAACCAAAGCCCTTTATAAACCAGAGCCCAATATAAACCAGAGTTATTTATAAACCTAAGCCCTTTATGAACCAGATCATGTTACAAACCAGAGCCCTTTATAAACCAAAGCCCTTTATAAATCAGAGTATGTTATAAACCAGAGCCCTTTATAAACCAACGCCATTTGGAAACAAGAGCCCTTTAGAAAACAGAGCCCTTTCTAAACCAGAGCCCGTTATTAACCAGATCCCTTTAAAAACCAGAGCCCGTAATAAACCAGAGCCATTTTTAAAGCAGAGCTATTTATAATCCAGAGCCCTTTATAAACCAAAGCCCTTTATAAAGTATACCAGATTCCTTTACAAACCAGAGCTTTTTATATACCACAGACATTTATAAACCATAGCCCTTTATAAACCAGAGACCTTCATAAACCAGAGCCCTTTATAAACCAAAATCTTTTATAAACCAGAGCCTGTTATAACCCGAAGCCCATTATAAACCAGAACCCTTTATAGAACAGAGCCCGTGATAACCCAAAGCCCTTTATAAACCAGAGCCTGTTATAAACCAGAGCCCTTTATAAACCAAAGCCCTTTAGAAACAAGAGCCCTTTAGAAACCAGAGTCCTTTAAAAACTAGAGCTCTTTATAAACCAGAGCCCTTTATACACCAGAGCCCTTTTTAAACCAGAGCCCTTTATAAACCAAAGCCCTTCATAAACCAGAGCCCTTTATAAACCAGAGCCCTTTATAGACCAAAGCCCTTTGTAAAACAGAGCCCTGTACAAACAAAAGCCCTTTAGAAACCAAAGCCGTTTTCAAACCAGAGCCAGTTATAAACCAGAGCCCGTTATAAATAGAACCCTTTATAAAACAGAGCCCGTTATAAACCAGAGCCCTTTTTAAACCAGAGCCCATTATAATTAGAGCCCTTTATAAAACAGAGCCCGTTATAAACCAGAGCCCTTTATTAACCAGAGCCCGTTATAAATCAGACCTCGTAATAAACCAGAGCCCTTCATAACCCAAAGCATGTTATAAACCAAAACCCTTTATACACCAGAACCCAATATAAACCCTTATACACCAGAACCCTTTATAAAAGTAAGCACTTTATCAACCATAGCTCATTATAAACCAGAGCCCTCTATTAACCAGAGCCCGTTATAAACCAGAGCCTGTTTTAAACCAGAGATCGTAATAAACCAGAGCCCTTTATAACCCAAAGGCCGTTATAAACCAGAGCATGTTACAAACCATAGCCCTTTATAAATCAAAGCCCTTTATAAATCAGAGCATGTTACAAACCATAGCCTTTTATAAACCAGAGCCCTTTACAAAACAATGCCCGTTATACGACAGAGCCATATAAACCAGAACTATTAATTAACCAGAGCCATTTATAACCCAAAGGCCGTTATAAACCAGAGCATGTTACAAACCATAGCCCTTTATAAACCAAAGCCCTTTATAAACCAGAGCATGTTACAAACCATAGCCTTTTATAAACCAGAGCCCTTTACAAAACAATGCCCGTTATACGACAGAGCCATATAAACCAGAACTATTAATAAACCAGGGCCCTTTATAAGCCAGAGCCATTTATAAACAAGAGCCCTTTATAAACCAGAGACCTTCATAAACCAGAGCCCTTTACAAAACAGTGCCCGTTATAAACCAGAGCCATATATAAACCAGAGCCCTTTATCAACCAAAATCTTTTTTAAACCAGAGCCTGTTATAACCCAAACCCCGTTATAAACCAGAGCAATTTATAAACCAGAGCCCGTTATAACCCAAAGCGCGTTATAAACCAGAGCTCGAAATAAACCACAGTCCTTTATAACCCAAAGGCCGTTATAAACCAAAGCCCTTTATAAACCAGAGCCCAATATAAACCAGAGTTCTTTATAAACCTAAGCCCTTTTTGAACCAGAGCATGTTACAAACCAGAGCCCTTTATAAACCAAAGCCCTTTATAAATCAGAGTATGTTATAAACCAGAGCCCTTTATAAACGAACGCCATTTGGAAACAAGAGCCCTTTAGAAAACAGAGCCCTTTCTAAACCAGAGCCCGTTCTTAACCAGATCCCTTTAAAAACCAGAGCCCGTAATAAACCAGAGCCATTTTTAAAGCAGAGCTATTTATAATCCAGAGCCCTTTATAAACCAAAGCCCTTTATATACCAGATTCCTTTACAAACCAGAGCTTTTTATATACCACAGACATTTATAAACCAGAGCCCTTTATAAACCAGAGACCTTCATAAACCAGAGCCCTTTACAAAACAATGCCCGTTATAAACCAGAGCCATATATAAACCAGAGCTCTTTATAAACCAGAGCCCTTTATAAACCAAAATCTTTTATAAACCAGAGCCTGTTATAACCGAAGCCCATTATAAACCAGAACCCTTTATAGAACAGAGCCTGTGATAACCCAAAGCCCTTTATAAACCAGAGCCTGTTATAAACCAGAGCCCTTTATAAACCAGAGCCCTTTATAGACCAAAGCCCTTTGTAAACCAGAGCCCTGTACAAACCAAAGCCCTTTAGTAACCAAAGCCGTTTTCAAACCAGAGCCAGTTATAAACCAGAGCCCGTTATAAATAGAGCCCTTTATAAAACAGAGCCCGTTATAAACCAGAGCCCATTATAATTAGAGCCCTTTATAAAACAGAGCCCGTTATAAACCAGAGCCCTTTATTAACCAGAGCCCGTTATAAATCAGACCTTGTAATAAACCAGAGCCCTTCATAACCCAAAGCACGTTATAAACCAAAACCCTTTATACACCAGAACCCAATATAAACCCTTATACACCAGAGACCTTTATAAAAGCAAGAAATTTATCAACCATAGCTCATTATAAACCAGAGCCCTCTATTAACCAGAGCCCGTTATAAACCAGAGCCTGTTTTAAACCAGAGATCGTAATAAACCAGAGCCCTTTATAACCCAAAGGCCGTTATAAACCAGACCATGTAACAAACCCTAGCCCTTTATAATCCAAAGCCCTTTATAAATCAGAGCATGTTACAAACCATAGCCTTTTATAAACCAGAGCCCTTTACAAAACAATGCCCGTTATACGACAGAGCCATATAAACCAGAACTATTAATAAACCAGAGCCCTTTATAACCCAAAGGCTGTTATAAACCAGAGCATGTTACAAACCATAGCCCTTTATAAACCAAAGCCCTTTATAAACCAGAGCATGTTACAAACCATAGCCTTTTATAAACCAGAGCCCTTTACAAAACAATGCCCGTTATACGACAGAGCCATATAAACCAGAACTATTAATAAACCAGGGCCCTTTATAAGCCAGAGCCATTTAAAAACCAGAGCCCTTTATAAACCAGAGACCTTCATAAACCAGAGCCCTTTACAAAACAGTGCCTGTTATAAACCAGAGCCATGTATAAACCAGAGCCCTTTATCAACCAAAATCTTTTTTAAACCAGAGCCTGTTATAACCCAAACCCAGTTATAAACCAGAGCCATTTATAAACCAGAGCGCGTTATAACCCAAAGCGCGTTATAAACCAGAGCTCGAAATAAACCACAGTCCTTTATAACCCAAAGGCCGTTATAAACCAAAGCCCTTTATAAACCAGAGCCCAATATAAACCAGAGTTATTTATAAACCTAAGCCCTTTATGAACCAGATCATGTTACAAACCAGAGCCCTTTATAAACCAAAGCCCTTTATAAATCAGAGTATGTTATAAACCAGAGCCCTTTATAAACCAACGCCATTTGGAAACAAGAGCCCTTTAGAAAACAGAGCCCTTTCTAAACCAGAGCCCGTTATTAACCAGATCCCTTTAAAAACCAGAGCCCGTAATAAACCAGAGCCATTTTTAAAGCAGAGCTATTTATAATCCAGAGCCCTTTATAAACCAAAGCCCTTTATAAAGTATACCAGATTCCTTTACAAACCAGAGCTTTTTATATACCACAGACATTTATAAACCATAGCCCTTTATAAACCAGAGACCTTCATAAACCAGAGCCCTTTATAAACCAAAATCTTTTATAAACCAGAGCCTGTTGTAACCCGAAGCCCATTATAAACCAGAACCCTTTATAGAACAGAGCCCGTGATAACCCAAAGCCCTTTATAAACCAGAGCCTGTTATAAACCAGAGCCCTTTATAAACCAAAGCCCTTTAGAAACAAGAGCCCTTTAGAAACCAAAGTCCTTTAAAAACTAGAGCTCTTTATAAACCAGAGCCCTTTATACACCAGAGCCCTTTTTAAACCAGAGCCCTTTATTAACCAGAGCCCGTTATAAATCAGACCTCGTAATAAACCAGAGCCCTTCATAACCCAAAGCATGTTATAAACCAAAACCCTTTATACACCAGAACCCAATATAAACCCTTATACACCAGAACCCTTTATAAAAGCAAGCACTTTATCAACCATAGCTCATTATAAACCAGAGCCCTCTATTAACCAGAGCCCGTTATAAACCAGAGCCTGTTTTAAACCAGAGATCGTAATAAACCAGAGCCCTTTATAACCCAAAGGCCGTTATAAACCAGAGCATGTTACAAACCATAGCCCTTTATAAACCAAAGCCCTTTATAAATCAGAGCATGTTACAAACCATAGCCTTTTATAAACCAGAGCCCTTTACAAAACAATGCCCGTTATACGACAGAGCCATATAAACCAGAACTATTAATTAACCAGAGCCCTTTATAACCCAAAGGCCGTTATAAACCAGAGCATGTTACAAACCATAGCCCTTTATAAACCAAAGCCCTTTATAAACCAGAGCATGTTACAAACCATAGCCTTTTATAAACCAGAGCCCTTTACAAAACAATGCCCGTTATATGACAGAGCCATATAAACCAGAACTATTAATAAACCAGGGCCCTTTATAAGCCAGAGCCATTTATAAACAAGAGCCCATTATAAACCAGAGACCTTCATAAACCAGAGCCCTTTACAAAACAGTGCCCGTTATAAACCAGAGCCATATATAAACCAGAGCCCTTTATCAACCAAAATCTTTTTTAAACCAGAGCCTGTTATAACCCAAACCCCGTTATAAACCAGAGCAATTTATAAACCAGAGCCCGTTATAACCCAAAGCGCGTTATAAACCAGAGCTCGAAATAAACCACAGTCCTTTATAACCCAAAGGCCGTTATAAACCAAAGCCCTTTATAAACCAGAGCCCAATATAAACCAGAGTTCTTTATAAACCTAAGCCCTTTTTGAACCAGAGCATGTTACAAACCAGAGCCCTTTATAAACCAAAACCCTTTATAAATCAGAGTATGTTATAAACCAGAGCCCTTTATAAACCAACGCCATTTGGAAACAAGAGCCCTTTAGAAAACAGAGCCCTTTCTAAACCAGAGCCCGTTCTTAACCAGATCCCTTTAAAAACCAGAGCCCATAATAAACCAGAGCCATTTTTAAAGCAGAGCTATTTATAATCCAGAGCCCTTTATAAACCAAAGCCCTTTATACAGTATACCAGATTCCTTTACAAACCAGAGCTTTTTATATACCACAGACATTTATAAACCAGAGCCCTTTATAAACCAGAGACCTTCATAAACCAGAGCCCTTTACAAAACAATGCCCGTTATAAACCAGAGCCATATATAAACCAGAGCTCTTTATAAACCAGAGCCCTTTATAAACCAAAATCTTTTATAAACCAGAGCCTGTTATAACCCGAAGCCCATTATAAACCAGAACCCTTTATAGAACAGAGCCCGTGATAACCCAAAGCCCTTTATAAACCAGAGCCTGTTATAAACCAGAGCCCTTTATAAACCAAAGCCCTTTAGAAACAAGAGCCCTTTAGAAACCAGAGTCCTTTAAAAACTAGAGCTCTTTATAAACCAGAGCCCTTTATACACCAGAGCCCTTTTTAAACCAGAGCCCTTTATAAACCAAAGCCCTTCATAAACCAGAGCCCTTTATAAACCAGAGCCCTTTATAGACCAAAGCCCTTTGTAAAACAGAGCCCTGTACAAACAAAAGCCCTTTAGAAACCAAAGCCGTTTTCAAACCAGAGCCAGTTATAAACCAGAGCCCGTTATAAATAGAACCCTTTATAAAACAGAGCCCGTTATAAACCAGAGCCCTTTTTAAACCAGAGCCCATTATAATTAGAGCCCTTTATAAAACAGAGCCCGTTATAAACCAGAGCCCTTTATTAACCAGAGCCCGTTATAAATCAGACCTCGTAATAAACCAGAGCCCTTCATAACCCAAAGCATGTTATAAACCAAAACCCTTTATACACCAGAACCCAATATAAACCCTTATACACCAGAACCCTTTATAAAAGTAAGCACTTTATCAACCATAGCTCATTATAAACCAGAGCCCTCTATTAACCAGAGCCCGTTATAAACCAGAGCCTGTTTTAAACCAGAGATCGTAATAAACCAGAGCCCTTTATAACCCAAAGGCCGTTATAAACCAGAGCATGTTACAAACCATAGCCCTTTATAAATCAAAGCCCTTTATAAATCAGAGCATGTTACAAACCATAGCCTTTTATAAACCAGAGCCCTTTACAAAACAATGCCCGTTATACGACAGAGCCATATAAACCAGAACTATTAATTAACCAGAGCCATTTATAACCCAAAGGCCGTTATAAACCAGAGCATGTTACAAACCATAGCCCTTTATAAACCAAAGCCCTTTATAAACCAGAGCATGTTACAAACCATAGCCTTTTATAAACCAGAGCCCTTTACAAAACAATGCCCGTTATACGACAGAGCCATATAAACCAGAACTATTAATAAACCAGGGCCCTTTATAAGCCAGAGCCATTTATAAACAAGAGCCCTTTATAAACCAGAGACCTTCATAAACCAGAGCCCTTTACAAAACAGTGCCCGTTATAAACCAGAGCCATATATAAACCAGAGCCCTTTATCAACCAAAATCTTTTTTAAACCAGAGCCTGTTATAACCCAAACCCCGTTATAAACCAGAGCAATTTATAAACCAGAGCCCGTTATAACCCAAAGCGCGTTATAAACCAGAGCTCGAAATAAACCACAGTCCTTTATAACCCAAAGGCCGTTATAAACCAAAGCCCTTTATAAACCAGAGCCCAATATAAACCAGAGTTCTTTATAAACCTAAGCCCTTTATGAACCAGATCATGTTACAAACCAGAGCCCTTTATAAACCAAAGCCCTTTATAAATCAGAGTATGTTATAAACCAGAGCCCTTTATAAACGAACGCCATTTGGAAACAAGAGCCCTTTAGAAAACAGAGCCCTTTCTAAACCAGAGCCCGTTCTTAACCAGATCCCTTTAAAAACCAGAGCCCGTAATAAACCAGAGCCATTTTTAAAGCAGAGCTATTTATAATCCAGAGCCCTTTATAAACCAAAGCCCTTTATAAAGTATACCAGATTCCTTTACAAACCAGAGCTTTTTATATACCACAGACATTTATAAACCATAGCCCTTTATAAACCAGAGACCTTCATAAACCAGAGCCCTTTATAAACCAAAATCTTTTATAAACCAGAGCCTGTTGTAACCCGAAGCCCATTATAAACCAGAACCCTTTATAGAACAGAGCCCGTGATAACCCAAAGCCCTTTATAAACCAGAGCCTGTTATAAACCAGAGCCCTTTATAAACCAAAGCCCTTTAGAAACAAGAGCCCTTTAGAAACCAAAGTCCTTTAAAAACTAGAGCTCTTTATAAACCAGAGCCCTTTATACACCAGAGCCCTTTTTAAACCAGAGCCCTTTATTAACCAGAGCCCGTTATAAATCAGACCTCGTAATAAACCAGAGCCCTTCATAACCCAAAGCATGTTATAAACCAAAACCCTTTATACACCAGAACCCAATATAAACCCTTATACACCAGAACCCTTTATAAAAGCAAGCACTTTATCAACCATAGCTCATTATAAACCAGAGCCCTCTATTAACCAGAGCCCGTTATAAACCAGAGCCTGTTTTAAACCAGAGATCGTAATAAACCAGAGCCCTTTATAACCCAAAGGCCGTTATAAACCAGAGCATGTTACAAACCATAGCCCTTTATAAACCAAAGCCCTTTATAAATCAGAGCATGTTACAAACCATAGCCTTTTATAAACCAGAGCCCTTTACAAAACAATGCCCGTTATACGACAGAGCCATATAAACCAGAACTATTAATTAACCAGAGCCCTTTATAACCCAAAGGCCGTTATAAACCAGAGCATGTTACAAACCATAGCCCTTTATAAACCAAAGCCCTTTATAAACCAGAGCATGTTACAAACCATAGCCTTTTATAAACCAGAGCCCTTTACAAAACAATGCCCGTTATATGACAGAGCCATATAAACCAGAACTATTAATAAACCAGGGCCCTTTATAAGCCAGAGCCATTTATAAACAAGAGCCCATTATAAACCAGAGACCTTCATAAACCAGAGCCCTTTACAAAACAGTGCCCGTTATAAACCAGAGCCATATATAAACCAGAGCCCTTTATCAACCAAAATCTTTTTTAAACCAGAGCCTGTTATAACCCAAACCCCGTTATAAACCAGAGCAATTTATAAACCAGAGCCCGTTATAACCCAAAGCGCGTTATAAACCAGAGCTCGAAATAAACCACAGTCCTTTATAACCCAAAGGCCGTTATAAACCAAAGCCCTTTATAAACCAGAGCCCAATATAAACCAGAGTTCTTTATAAACCTAAGCCCTTTTTGAACCAGAGCATGTTACAAACCAGAGCCCTTTATAAACCAAAGCCCTTTATAAATCAGAGTATGTTATAAACCAGAGCCCTTTATAAACCAACGCCATTTGGAAACAAGAGCCCTTTAGAAAACAGAGCCCTTTCTAAACCAGAGCCCGTTCTTAACCAGATCCCTTTAAAAACCAGAGCCCATAATAAACCAGTGCCATTTTTAAAGCAGAGCTATTTATAATCCAGAGCCCTTTATAAACCAAAGCCCTTTATACAGTATACCAGATTCCTTTACAAACCAGAGCTTTTTATATACCACAGACATTTATAAACCAGAGCCCTTTATAAACCAGAGACCTTCATAAACCAGAGCCCTTTACAAAACAATGCCCGTTATAAACCAGAGCCATATATAAACCAGAGCTCTTTATAAACCAGAGCCCTTTATAAACCAAAATCTTTTATAAACCAGAGCCTGTTATAACCCGAAGCCCATTATAAACCAGAACCCTTTATAGAACAGAGCCCGTGATAACCCAAAGCCCTTTATAAACCAGAGCCTGTTATAAACCAGAGCCCTTTATAAACCAAAGCCCTTTAGAAACAAGAGCCCTTTAGAAACCAGAGTCCTTTAAAAACTAGAGCTCTTTATAAACCAGAGCCCTTTATACACCAGAGCCCTTTTTAAACCAGAGCCCTTTATAAACCAAAGCCCTTCATAAACCAGAGCCCTTTATAAACCAGAGCCCTTTATAGACCAAAGCCCTTTGTAAAACAGAGCCCTGTACAAACAAAAGCCCTTTAGAAACCAAAGCCGTTTTCAAACCAGAGCCAGTTATAAACCAGAGCCCGTTATAAATAGAACCCTTTATAAAACAGAGCCCGTTATAAACCAGAGCCCTTTTTAAACCAGAGCCCATTATAATTAGAGCCCTTTATAAAACAGAGCCCGTTATAAACCAGAGCCCTTTATTAACCAGAGCCCGTTATAAATCAGACCTCGTAATAAACCAGAGCCCTTCATAACCCAAAGCATGTTATAAACCAAAACCCTTTATACACCAGAACCCAATATAAACCCTTATACACCAGAACCCTTTATAAAAGTAAGCACTTTATCAACCATAGCTCATTATAAACCAGAGCCCTCTATTAACCAGAGCCCGTTATAAACCAGAGCCTGTTTTAAACCAGAGATCGTAATAAACCAGAGCCCTTTATAACCCAAAGGCCGTTATAAACCAGAGCATGTTACAAACCATAGCCCTTTATAAATCAAAGCCCTTTATAAATCAGAGCATGTTACAAACCATAGCCTTTTATAAACCAGAGCCCTTTACAAAACAATGCCCGTTATACGACAGAGCCATATAAACCAGAACTATTAATTAACCAGAGCCATTTATAACCCAAAGGCCGTTATAAACCAGAGCATGTTACAAACCATAGCCCTTTATAAACCAAAGCCCTTTATAAACCAGAGCATGTTACAAACCATAGCCTTTTATAAACCAGAGCCCTTTACAAAACAATGCCCGTTATACGACAGAGCCATATAAACCAGAACTATTAATAAACCAGGGCCCTTTATAAGCCAGAGCCATTTATAAACAAGAGCCCTTTATAAACCAGAGACCTTCATAAACCAGAGCCCTTTACAAAACAGTGCCCGTTATAAACCAGAGCCATATATAAACCAGAGCCCTTTATCAACCAAAATCTTTTTTAAACCAGAGCCTGTTATAACCCAAACCCCGTTATAAACCAGAGCAATTTATAAACCAGAGCCCGTTATAACCCAAAGCGCGTTATAAACCAGAGCTCGAAATAAACCACAGTCCTTTATAACCCAAAGGCCGTTATAAACCAAAGCCCTTTATAAACCAGAGCCCAATATAAACCAGAGTTCTTTATAAACCTAAGCCCTTTTTGAACCAGAGCATGTTACAAACCAGAGCCCTTTATAAACCAAAGCCCTTTATAAATCAGAGTATGTTATAAACCAGAGCCCTTTATAAACGAACGCCATTTGGAAACAAGAGCCCTTTAGAAAACAGAGCCCTTTCTAAACCAGAGCCCGTTCTTAACCAGATCCCTTTAAAAACCAGAGCCCGTAATAAACCAGAGCCATTTTTAAAGCAGAGCTATTTATAATCCAGAGCCCTTTATAAACCAAAGCCCTTTATATACCAGATTCCTTTACAAACCAGAGCTTTTTATATACCACAGACATTTATAAACCAGAGCCCTTTATAAACCAGAGACCTTCATAAACCAGAGCCCTTTACAAAACAATGCCCGTTATAAACCAGAGCCATATATAAACCAGAGCTCTTTATAAACCAGAGCCCTTTATAAACCAAAATCTTTTATAAACCAGAGCCTGTTATAACCGAAGCCCATTATAAACCAGAACCCTTTATAGAACAGAGCCTGTGATAACCCAAAGCCCTTTATAAACCAGAGCCTGTTATAAACCAGAGCCCTTTATAAACCAGAGCCCTTTATAGACCAAAGCCCTTTGTAAACCAGAGCCCTGTACAAACCAAAGCCCTTTAGTAACCAAAGCCGTTTTCAAACCAGAGCCAGTTATAAACCAGAGCCCGTTATAAATAGAGCCCTTTATAAAACAGAGCCCGTTATAAACCAGAGCCCATTATAATTAGAGCCCTTTATAAAACAGAGCCCGTTATAAACCAGAGCCCTTTATTAACCAGAGCCCGTTATAAATCAGACCTTGTAATAAACCAGAGCCCTTCATAACCCAAAGCACGTTATAAACCAAAACCCTTTATACACCAGAACCCAATATAAACCCTTATACACCAGAGACCTTTATAAAAGCAAGAAATTTATCAACCATAGCTCATTATAAACCAGAGCCCTCTATTAACCAGAGCCCGTTATAAACCAGAGCCTGTTTTAAACCAGAGATCGTAATAAACCAGAGCCCTTTATAACCCAAAGGCCGTTATAAACCAGAGCATGTTACAAACCATAGCCCTTTATAAACCAAAGCCCTTTATAAATCAGAGCATGTTACAAACCGTAGCCTTTTATAAACCAGAGCCCTTTACAAAACAATGCCCGTTATACGACAGAGCCATATAAACCAGAACTATTAATTAACCAGAGCCCTTTATAACCCAAAGGCCGTTATAAACCAGAGCATGTTACAAACCATAGCCCTTTATAAACCAAAGCCCTTTATAAACCAGAGCATGTTACAAACCATAGCCTTTTATAAACCAGAGCCCTTTACAAAACAATGCCCGTTATACGACAGAGCCATATAAACCAGAACTATTAATAAACCAGGGCCCTTTATAAGCCAGAGCCCTTTATAAACCAAAGCCCTTTATATACCAGATTCCTTTACAAACCAGAGCTTTTTATATACCACAGACATTTATAAACCAGAGCCCTTTATAAACCAGAGACCTTCATAAACCAGAGCCCTTTACAAAACAATGCCCGTTATAAACCAGAGCCATATATAAACCAGAGCTCTTTATAAACCAGAGCCCTTTATAAACCAAAATCTTTTATAAACCAGAGCCTGTTATAACCGAAGCCCATTATAAACCAGAACCCTTTATAGAACAGAGCCTGTGATAACCCAAAGCCCTTTATAAACCAGAGCATGTTATAAACCAGAGCCCTTTATAAACCAGAGCCCTTTATAGACCAAAGCCCTTTGTAAACCAGAGCCCTGTACAAACCAAAGCCCTTTAGTAACCAAAGCCGTTTTCAAACCAGAGCCAGTTATAAACCAGAGCCCGTTATAAATAGAGCCCTTTATAAAACAGAGCCCGTTATAAACCAGAGCCCTTTTTAAACCAGAGCCCATTATAATTAGAGCCCTTTATAAAACAGAGCCCGTTATAAACCAGAGCCCTTTATTAACCAGAGCCCGTTATAAATCAGACCTCGTAATAAACCAGAGCCCTTCATAACCCAAAGCACGTTATAAACCAAAACCCTTTATACACCAGAACCCAATATAAACCCTTATATACCAGAACCCTTTATAAAAGCAAGCCCTTTATCAACCATAGCTCATTATAAACCAGAGCCCTCTATTAACCAGAGCCCGTTATAAACCAGAGCCTGTTTTAAACCAGAGATCGTAATAAACCAGAGCCCTTTATAACCCAAAGGCCGTTATAAACCAGAGCATGTTACAAACCATAGCCCTTTATAAACCAAAGCCCTTTATAAATCAGAGCATGTTACAAACCATAGCCTTTTATAAACCAGAGCCCTTTACAAAACAATGCCCATTATACGACAGAGCCATATAAACCAGAACTATTAATTAACCAGAGCCCTTTATAAGCCAAAGGCCGTTATAAACCAGAGCATGTTACAAACCATAGCCCTTTATAAACCAAAGCCCTTTATAAACCAGAGCATGTTACAAACCATAGCCTTTTATAAACCAGAGCCCTTTACAAAACAATGCCCATTATACGACAGAGCCATATAAACCAGAACTATTAATAAACCAGGGCCCTTTATAAGCCAGAGCCATTTATAAACCAGAGCCCTTTATAAACCAGAGACCTTCATAAACCAGAGCCCTTTACAAAACAGTGCCCGTTATAAACCAGAGCCATATATAAACCAGAGCCCTTTATCAACCAAAATCTTTTTTAAACCAGAGCCTGTTATAACCCAAACCCCGTTATAAACCAGAGCCATTTATAAACCAGAGCCCGTTATAACCCAAAGCGCGTTATAAACCAGAGCTCGAAATAAACCACAGTCCTTTATAACCCAAAGGCCGTTATAAACCAAAGCCCTTTATAAACCAGAGCCCAATATAAACCAGAGTTCTTTATAAACCTAAGCCCTTTTTGAACCAGAGCATGTTACAAACCAGAGCCCTTTATAAACCAAAGCCCTTTATAAATCAGAGTATGTTATAAACCAGAGCCCTTTATAAACCAACGCCATTTGGAAACAAGAGCCCTTTAGAAAACAGAGCCCTTTCTAAACCAGAGCCCGTTCTTAACCAGATCCCTTTAAAAACCAGAGCCCGTAATAAACCAGAGCCATTTTTAAAGCAGAGCTATTTATAATCCAGAGCCCTTTATAAACCAAAGCCCTTTATATACCAGATTCCTTTACAAACCAGAGCTTTTTATATACCACAGACATTTATAAACCAGAGCCCTTTATAAACCAGAGACCTTCATAAACCAGAGCCCTTTACAAAACAATGCCCGTTATAAACCAGAGCCTGTTATAAACCAGAGCAATTTATAAACCAGAGCCCGTTATAACCCAAAGCGCGTTATAAACCAGAGCTCGAAATAAACCACAGTCCTTTATAACCCAAAGGCCGTTATAAACCAAAGCCCTTTATAAACCAGAGCCCAATATAAACCAGAGTTCTTTATAAACCTAAGCCCTTTTTGAACCAGAGCATGTTACAAACCAGAGCCCTTTATAAACCAAAGCCCTTTATAAATCAGAGTATGTTATAAACCAGAGCCCTTTATAAACCAACGCCATTTGGAAACAAGAGCCCTTTAGAAAACAGAGCCCTTTCTAAACCAGAGCCCGTTCTTAACCAGATCCCTTTAAAAACCAGAGCCCGTAATAAACCAGAGCCATTTTTAAAGCAGAGCTATTTATAATCCAGAGCCCTTTATAAACCAAAGCCCTTTATATACCAGATTCCTTTACAAACCAGAGCTTTTTATATACCACAGACATTTATAAACCAGAGCCCTTTATAAACCAGAGACCTTCATAAACCAGAGCCCTTTACAAAACAATGCCCGTTATAAACCAGAGCCATATATAAACCAGAGCTCTTTATAAACCAGAGCCCTTTATAAACCAAAATCTTTTATAAACCAGAGCCTGTTATAACCGAAGCCCATTATAAACCAGAACCCTTTATAAACCAGAGCCTGTTATAAACCAGAGCCCTTTATAAACCAGAGCCCTTTATAGACCAAAGCCCTTTGTAAACCAGAGCCCTGTACAAACCAAAGCCCTTTAGTAACCAAAGCCGTTTTCAAACCAGAGCCAGTTATAAACCAGAGCCCGTTATAAATAGAGCCCTTTATAAAACAGAGCCCGTTATAAACCAGAGCCCATTATAATTAGAGCCCTTTATAAAACAGAGCCCGTTATAAACCAGAGCCCTTTATTAACCAGAGCCCGTTATAAATCAGACCTTGTAATAAACCAGAGCCCTTCATAACCCAAAGCACGTTATAAACCAAAACCCTTTATACACCAGAACCCAATATAAACCCTTATACACCAGAGACCTTTATAAAAGCAAGAAATTTATCAACCATAGCTCATTATAAACCAGAGCCCTCTATTAACCAGAGCCCGTTATAAACCAGAGCCTGTTTTAAACCAGAGATCGTAATAAACCAGAGCCCTTTATAACCCAAAGGCCGTTATAAACCAGAGCATGTTACAAACCATAGCCCTTTATAAACCAAAGCCCTTTATAAATCAGAGCATGTTACAAACCGTAGCCTTTTATAAACCAGAGCCCTTTACAAAACAATGCCCGTTATACGACAGAGCCATATAAACCAGAACTATTAATTAACCAGAGCCCTTTATAACCCAAAGGCCGTTATAAACCAGAGCATGTTACAAACCATAGCCCTTTATAAACCAAAGCCCTTTATAAACCAGAGCATGTTACAAACCATAGCCTTTTATAAACCAGAGCCCTTTACAAAACAATGCCCGTTATACGACAGAGCCATATAAACCAGAACTATTAATAAACCAGGGCCCTTTATAAGCCAGAGCCCTTTATAAACCAAAGCCCTTTATATACCAGATTCCTTCACAAACCAGAGCTTTTTATATACCACAGACATTTATAAACCAGAGCCCTTTATAAACCAGAGACCTTCATAAACCAGAGCCCTTTACAAAACAATGCCCGTTATAAACCAGAGCCATATATAAACCAGAGCTCTTTATAAACCAGAGCCCTTTATAAACCAAAATCTTTTATAAACCAGAGCCTGTTATAACCGAAGCCCATTATAAACCAGAACCCTTTATAGAACAGAGCCTGTGATAACCCAAAGCCCTTTATAAACCAGAGCATGTTATAAACCAGAGCCCTTTATAAACCAGAGCCCTTTATAGACCAAAGCCCTTTGTAAACCAGAGCCCTGTACAAACCAAAGCCCTTTAGTAACCAAAGCCGTTTTCAAACCAGAGCCAGTTATAAACCAGAGCCCGTTATAAATAGAGCCCTTTATAAAACAGAGCCCGTTATAAACCAGAGCCCTTTTTAAACCAGAGCCCATTATAATTAGAGCCCTTTATAAAACAGAGCCCGTTATAAACCAGAGCCTGTTTTAAACCAGAGATCGTAATAAACCAGAGCCCTTTATAACCCAAAGGCCGTTATAAACCAGAGCATGTTACAAACCATAGCCCTTTATAAACCAAAGCCCTTTATAAATCAGAGCATGTTACAAACCATAGCCTTTTATAAACCAGAGCCCTTTACAAAACAATGCCCATTATACGACAGAGCCATATAAACCAGAACTATTAATTAACCAGAGCCCTTTATAAGCCAAAGGCCGTTATAAACCAGAGCATGTTACAAACCATAGCCCTTTATAAACCAAAGCCCTTTATAAACCAGAGCATGTTACAAACCATAGCCTTTTATAAACCAGAGCCCTTTACAAAACAATGCCCATTATACGACAGAGCCATATAAACCAGAACTATTAATAAACCAGGGCCCTTTATAAGCCAGAGCCATTTATAAACCAGAGCCCTTTATAAACCAGAGACCTTCATAAACCAGAGCCCTTTACAAAACAGTGCCCGTTATAAACCAGAGCCATATATAAACCAGAGCCCTTTATCAACCAAAATCTTTTTTAAACCAGAGCCTGTTATAACCCAAACCCCGTTATAAACCAGAGCCATTTATAAACCAGAGCCCGTTATAACCCAAAGCGCGTTATAAACCAGAGCTCGAAATAAACCACAGTCCTTTATAACCCAAAGGCCGTTATAAACCAAAGCCCTTTATAAACCAGAGCCCAATATAAACCAGAGTTCTTTATAAACCTAAGCCCTTTTTGAACCAGAGCATGTTACAAACCAGAGCCCTTTATAAACCAAAGCCCTTTATAAATCAGAGTATGTTATAAACCAGAGCCCTTTATAAACCAACAACATTTGGAAACAAGAGCCCTTTAGAAAACAGAGCCCTTTCTAAACCAGAGCCCGTTCTTAACCAGATCCCTTTAAAAACCAGAGCCCGTAATAAACCAGAGCCATTTTTAAAGCAGAGCTATTTATAATCCAGAGCCCTTTATAAACCAAAGCCCTTTATATACCAGATTCCTTTACAAACCAGAGCTTTTTATATACCACAGACATTTATAAACCAGAGCCCTTTATAAACCAGAGACCTTCATAAACCAGAGCCCTTTACAAAACAATGGCCGTTATAAACCAGAGCCATATATAAACCAGAGCTCTTTATAAACCAGAGCCCTTTATAAACCAAAATCTTTTATAAACCAGAGCCTGTTATAACCGAAGCCCATTATAAACCAGAACCCTTTATAGAACAGAGCCTGTGATAACCCAAAGCCCTTTATAAACCAGAGCCTGTTATAAACCAGAGCCCTTTATAAACCAGAGCCCTTTATAGACCAAAGCCCTTTGTAAACCAGAGCCCTGTACAAACCAAAGCCCTTTAGTAACCAAAGCCGTTTTCAAACCAGAGCCAGTTATAAACCAGAGCCCGTTATAAATAGAGCCCTTTATAAAACAGAGCCCGTTATAAACCAGAGCCCTTTATTAACCAGAGCCCGTTATAAATCAGACCTTGTAATAAACCAGAGCCCTTCATAACCCAAAGCACGTTATAAACCAAAACCCTTTATACACCAGAACCCAATATAAACCCTTATACACCAGAGACCTTTATAAAAGCAAGAAATTTATCAACCATAGCTCATTATAAACCAGAGCCCTCTATTAACCAGAGCCCGTTATAAACCAGAGCCTGTTTTAAACCAGACATCGTAATAAACCAGAGCCCTTTATAACCCAAAGGCCGTTATAGACCAGAGCATGTTACAAACCATAGCCCTTTATAAACCAAAGCCCTTTATAAATCAGAGCATGTTACAAACCATAGCCTTTTATAAACCAGAGCCCTTTACAAAACAATGCCCGTTATACGACAGAGCCATATAAACCAGAACTATTAATTAACCAGAGCCCTTTATAACCCAAAGGCCGTTATAAACCAGAGCATGTTACGAACCATAGCCCTTTATAAACCAAAGCCCTTTATAAACCAGAGCATGTTACAAACCATAGCCTTTTATAAACCAGAGCCCTTTACAAAACATTGCCCGTTATACGACAGAGCCATATAAACCAGAACTATTAATAAACCAGGGCCCTTTATAAGCCAGAGCCCTTTATAAACCAAAGCCCTTTATATACCAGATTCCTTTACAAACCAGAGCTTTTTATATACCACAGACATTTATAAACCAGAGCCCTTTATAAACCAGAGACCTTCATAAACCAGAGCCCTTTACAAAACAATGCCCGTTATAAACCAGAGCCATATATAAACCAGAGCTCTTTATAAACCAGAGCCCTTTATAAACCAAAATCTTTTATAAACCAGAGCCTGTTATAACCGAAGCCCATTATAAACCAGAACCCTTTATAGAACAGAGCCTGTGATAACCCAAAGCCCTTTATAAACCAGAGCATGTTATAAACCAGAGCCCTTTATAAACCAGAGCCCTTTATAGACCAAAGCCCTTTGTAAACCAGAGCCCTGTACAAACCAAAGCCCTTTAGTAACCAAAGCCGTTTTCAAACCAGAGCCAGTTATAAACCAGAGCCCGTTATAAATAGAGCCCTTTATAAAACAGAGCCCGTTATAAACCAGAGCCCATTATAATTAGAGCCCTTTATAAAACAGAGCCCGTTATAAACCAGAGCCCTTTATTAACCAGAGCCCGTTATAAATCAGACCTTGTAATAAACCAGAGCCCTTCATAACCCAAAGCACGTTATAAACCAAAACCCTTTATACACCAGAACCCAATATAAACCCTTATACACCAGAGACCTTTATAAAAGCAAGAAATTTATCAACCATAGCTCATTATAAACCAGAGCCCTCTATTAACCAGAGCCCGTTATAAACCAGAGCCTGTTTGAAACCAGAGATCGTAATAAACCAGAGCCCTTTATAACCCAAAGGCCGTTATAAACCAGAGCATGTTACAAACCATAGCCCTTTATAAACCAAAGCCCTTTATAAATCAGAGCATGTTACAAACCATAGCCTTTTATAAACCAGAGCCCTTTACAAAACAATGCCCGTTATACGACAGAGCCATATAAACCAGAACTATTAATTAACCAGAGCCCTTTATAACCCAAAGGCCGTTATAAACCAGAGCATGTTACAAACCATAGCCCTTTATAAACCAAAGCCCTTTATAAACCAGAGCATGTTACAAACCATAGCCTTTTATAAACCAGAGCCCTTTACAAAACAATGCCCGTTATACGACAGAGCCATATAAACCAGAACTATTAATAAACCAGGGCCCTTTATAAGTCAGAGCCCTTTATAAACCAAAGCCCTTTATATACCAGATTCCTTTACAAACCAGAGCTTTTTATATACCACAGACATTTATAAACCAGAGCCCTTTATAAACCAGAGACCTTCATAAACCAGAGCCCTTTACAAAACAATGCCCGTTATAAACCAGAGCCATATATAAACCAGAGCTCTTTATAAACCAGAGCCCTTTATAAACCAAAATCTTTTATAAACCAGAGCCTGTTATAACCGAAGCCCATTATAAACCAGAACCCTTTATAGAACAGAGCCTGTGATAACCCAAAGCCCTTTATAAACCAGAGCATGTTATAAACCAGAGCCCTTTATAAACCAGAGCCCTTTATAGACCAAAGCCCTTTGTAAACCAGAGCCCTGTACAAACCAAAGCCCTTTAGTAACCAAAGCCGTTTTCAAACCAGAGCCAGTTATAAACCAGAGCCCGTTATAAATAGAGCCCTTTATAAAACAGAGCCCGTTATAAACCAGAGCCCCTTTTTAAACCAGAGCTCATTATAATTAGAGCCCTTTATAAAACAGAGCCCGTTATAAACCAGAGCCCTTTATTAACCAGAGCCCGTTATAAATCAGACCTCGTAATAAACCAGAGCCCTTCATAACCCAAAGCACGTTATAAACCAAAACCCTTTATACACCAGAACCCAATATAAACCCTTATATACCAGAACCCTTTATAAAAGCAAGCCCTTTATCAACCATAGCTCATTATAAACCAGAGCCCTCTATTAACCAGAGCCCGTTATAAACCAGAGCCTGTTTTAAACCAGATATCGTAATAAACCAGAGCCCTTTATTACCCAAAGGCCGTTATAAACCAGAGCATGTTACAAACCATAGCCCTTTATAAACCAAAGCCCTTTATAAATCAGAGCATGTTACAAACCATAGCCTTTTATAAACCAGAGCCCTTTACAAAACAATGCCCATTATACGACAGAGCCATATAAACCAGAACTATTAATTAAACAGAGCCCTTTATAAGCCAAAGGCCGTTATAAACCAGAGCATGTTACAAACCATAGCCCTTTATAAACCAAAGCCCTTTATAAACCAGAGCATGTTACAAACCATAGCCTTTTATAAACCAGAGCCCTTTACAAAACAATGCCCGTTATACGACAGAGCCATATAAACCAGAACTATTAATAAACCAGGGCCCTTTATAAGCCAGAGCCATTTATAAACCAGAGCCCTTTATAAACCAGAGACCTTCATAAACCAGAGCCCTTTACAAAACAGTGCCCGTTATAAACCAGAGCCATATATAAACCAGAGCCCTTTATCAACCAAAATCTTTTTTAAACCAGAGCCTGTTATAACCCAAACCCCGTTATAAACCAGAGCCATTTATAAACCAGAGCCCGTTATAACCCAAAGCGCGTTATAAACCAGAGCTCGAAATAAACCACAGTCCTTTATAACCCAAAGGCCGTTATAAACCAAAGCCCTTTATAAACCAGAGCCCAATATAAACCAGAGTTCTTTATAAACCTAAGCCCTTTTTGAACCAGAGCATGTTACAAACCAGAGCCCTTTATAAACCAAAGCCCTTTATAAATCAGAGTATGTTATAAACCAGAGCCCTTTATAAACCAACGCCATTTGGAAACAAGAGCCCTTTAGAAAACAGAGCCCTTTCTAAACCAGAGCCCGTTCTTAACCAGATCCCTTTAAAAACCAGAGCCCGTAATAAACCAGAGCCATTTTTAAAGCAGAGCTATTTATAATCCAGAGCCCTTTATAAACCAAAGCCCTTTATATACCAGATTCCTTTACAAACCAGAGTTTTTTATATACCACAGACATTTATAAACCAGAGCCCTTTATAAACCAGAGACCTTCATAAACCAGAGCCCTTTACAAAACAATGCCCGTTATAAACCAGAGCCATATATAAACCAGAGCTCTTTATAAACCAGAGCCCTTTATAAACCAAAATCTTTTATAAACCAGAGCCTGTTATAACCGAAGCCCATTATAAACCAGAACCCTTTATAGAACAGAGCCTGTGATAACCCAAAGCCCTTTATAAACCAGAGCCTGTTATAAACCAGAGCCCTTTATAAACCAAAGCCCTTTAGAAACAAGAGCCCTTTAGAAACCAGAGTCCTTTAAAAACTAGAGGCCTTTATAAACCAAAGCCGGTTATAAACCAGATCCTGTTATAAACCAGAGCCCTTTATAAACCAAAGTCCATTATAAATCAGAGACCGTTATAAACCAGAGATCTTTATAAATCAGAGCTCTTTATAAACCAGAGCCCTTTATACACCAGAGCCCTTTTTAAACCAGAACACTTTATAAACCAAAGCCCTTCATAAACCAGAGCCCTTTATAAACCAGAGCCCTTTATAAACCAGAGCCCTTTATAGACCAAAGCCCTTTGTAAACCAGAGCCCTGTACAAACCAAAGCCCTTTAGAAACCAAAGCCGTTTTCAAACCAGAGCCAGTTATAAACCAGAGCCCGTTATAAATAGAGCCCTTTATAAAACAGAGCCCGTTATAAAACAGAGCCCTTTTTAAACCAGAGCCCATTATAATTAGAGCCCTTTATAAAACAGAGCCTGTTATAAACCAGAGCCCTTTATTAACCAGAGCCCGTTATAAATCAGACCTCGTAATAAACCAGAGCCCTTCATAACCCAAAGAATGTTATAAACCAAAACCCTTTATACACCAGAACCCAATATAAACCCTTATACACCAGAGCCCTTTATAAAAGCAAGCACTTTATCAACCATAGCTCATTATAAACCAGAGCCCTCTATTAACCAGAGCCCGTTATAAACCAGAGCCTGTTTTAAACCAGAGATCGTAATAAACCAGAGCCCTTTATAACCCAAAGGCCGTTATAAACCAGAGCATGTTACAAACCATAGCCCTTTATAAACCAAAGCCCTTTATAAATCAGAGCATGTTACAAACCGTAGCCTTTTATAAACCAGAGCCCTTTACAAAACAATGCCCGTTATACGACAGAGCCATATAAACCAGAACTATTAATTAACCAGAGCCCTTTATAACCCAAAGGCCGTTATAAACCAGAGCATGTTACAAACCATAGCCCTTTATAAACCAAAGCCCTTTATAAACCAGAGCATGTTACAAACCATAGCCTTTTATAAACCAGAGCCCTTTACAAAACAATGCCCGTTATATGACAGAGCCATATAAACCAGAACTATTAATAAACCAGGGCCCTTTATAAGCCAGAGCCATTTATAAACAAGAGCCCTTTATAAACCAGAGACCTTCATAAACCAGAGCCCTTTACAAAACAGTGCCCGTTATAAACCAGAGCCATATATAAACCAGAGCCCTTTATCAACCAAAATCTTTTTTAAACCAGAGCCTGTTATAACCCAAACCCCGTTATAAACCAGAGCAATTTATAAACCAGAGCCCGTTATAACGCAAAGCGCGTTATAAACCAGAGCTCGAAATAAACCACAGTCCTTTATAACCCAAAGGCCGTTATAAACCAAAGCCCTTTATAAACCAGAGCCCAATATAAACCAGAGTTCTTTATAAACCTAAGCCCTTTTTGAACCTGAGCATGTTACAAACCAGAGCCCTTTATAAACCAAAGCCCTTTATAAATCAGAGTATGTTATAAACCAGAGCCCTTTATAAACCAACGCCATTTGGAAACAAGAGCCCTTTAGAAAACAGAGCCCTTTCTAAACCAGAGCCCGTTCTTAACCAGATCCCTTTAAAAACCAGAGCCCATAATAAACCAGAGCCATTTTTAAAGCAGAGCTATTTATAATCCAGAGCCCTTTATAAACCAAAGCCCTTTATACAGTATACCAGATTCCTTTACAAACCAGAGCTTTTTATATACCACAGACATTTATAAACCAGAGCCCTTTATAAACCAGAGACCTTCATAAACCAGAGCCCTTTACAAAACAATGCCCGTTATAAACCAGAGCCATATATAAACCAGAGCTCTTTATAAACCAGAGCCCTTTATAAACCAAAATCTTTTATAAACCAGAGCCTGTTATAACCCGAAGCCCATTATAAAGCAGAACCCTTTATAGAACAGAGCCCGTGATAACCCAAAGCCCTTTATAAACCAGAGCCTGTTATAAACCAGAGCCCTTTATAAACCAAAGCCCTTTAGAAACAAGAGCCCTTTAGAAACCAGAGTCCTTTAAAAACTAGAGCTCTTTATAAACCAGAGCCCTTTATACACCAGAGCCCTTTTTAAACCAGAGCCCTTTATAAACCAAAGCCCTTCATAAACCAGAGCCCTTTATAGACCAAAGCCCTTTGTAAAACAGAGCCCTGTACAAACAAAAGCCCTTTAGAAACCAAAGCCGTTTTCAAACCAGAGCCAGTTATAAACCAGAGCCCGTTATAAATAGAGCCCTTTATAAAACAGAGCCCGTTATAAACCAGAGCCCTTTTTAAACCAGAGCCCATTATAATTAGAGCCCTTTATAAAACAGAGCCCGTTATAAACCAGAGCCCTTTATTAACCAGAGCCCGTTATAAATCAGACCTCGTAATAAACCAGAGCCCTTCATAACCCAAAGCATGTTATAAACCAAAACCCTTTATACACCAGAACCCAATATAAACCCTTATACACCAGAACCCTTTATAAAAGCAAGCACTTTATCAACCATAGCTCATTATAAACCAGAGCCCTCTATTAACCAGAGCCCGTTATAAACCAGAGCCTGTTTTAAACCAGAGATCGTAATAAACCAGAGCCCTTTATAACCCAAAGGCCGTTATAAACCAGAGCATGTTACAAACCATAGCCCTTTATAAATCAAAGCCCTTTATAAATCAGAGCATGTTACAAACCATAGCCTTTTATAAACCAGAGCCCTTTACAAAACAATGCCCGTTATACGACAGAGCCATATAAACCAGAACTATTAATTAACCAGAGCCATTTATAACCCAAAGGCCGTTATAAACCAGAGCATGTTACAAACCATAGCCCTTTATAAACCAAAGCCCTTTATAAACCAGAGCATGTTACAAACCATAGCCTTTTATAAACCAGAGCCCTTTACAAAACAATGCCCGTTATACGACAGAGACATATAAACCAGAACTATTAATAAACCAGGGCCCTTTATAAGCCAGAGCCATTTATAAACAAGAGCCCTTTATAAACCAGAGACCTTCATAAACCAGAGCCCATTACAAAACAGTGCCCGTTATAAACCAGAGCCATATATAAACCAGAGCCCTTTATCAACCAAAATCTTTTTTAAACCAGAGCCTGTTATAACCCAAACCCCGTTATAAACCAGAGCAATTTATAAACCAGAGCCCGTTATAACCCAAAGCGCGTTATAAACCAGAGCTCGAAATAAACCACAGTCCTTTATAACCCAAAGGCCGTTATAAACCAAAGCCCTTTATAAACCAGAGCCCAATATAAACCAGAGTTCTTTATAAACCTAAGCCCTTTTTGAACCAGAGCATGTTACAAACCAGAGCCCTTTATAAACCAAAGCCCTTTATAAATCAGAGTATGTTATAAACCAGAGCCCTTTATAAACCAACGCCATTTGGAAACAAGAGCCCTTTAGAAAACAGAGCCCTTTCTAAACCAGAGCCCGTTCTTAACCAGATCCCTTTAAAAACCAGAGCCCGTAATAAACCAGAGCCATTTTTAAAGCAGAGCTATTTATAATCCAGAGCCCTTTATAAACCAAAGCCCTTTATATACCAGATTCCTTTACAAACCAGAGCTTTTTATATACCACAAACATTTATAAACCAGAGCCCTTTATAAACCAGAGACCTTCATAAACCAGAGCCCTTTACAAAACAATGCCCGTTATAAACCAGAGCCATATATAAACCAGAGCTCTTTATAAACCAGAGCCCTTTATAAACCAAAATCTTTTATAAACCAGAGCCTGTTATAACCGAAGCCCATTATAAACCAGAACCCTTTATAGAACAGAGCCTGTGATAACCCAAAGCCCTTTATAAACCAGAGCCTGTTATAAACCAGAGCCCTTTATAAACCAGAGCCCTTTATAGACCAAAGCCCTTTGTAAACCAGAGCCCTGTACAAACCAAAGCCCTTTAGTAACCAAAGCCGTTTTCAAACCAGAGACAGTTATAAACCAGAGCCCGTTATAAATAGAGCCCTTTATAAAACAGAGCCCGTTATAAACCAGAGCCCATTATAATTAGAGCCCTTTATAAAACAGAGCCCGTTATAAACCAGAGCCCTTTATTAACCAGAGCCCGTTATAAATCAGACCTTGTAATAAACCAGAGCCCTTCATAACCCAAAGCACGTTATAAACCAAAACCCTTTATACACCAGAACCCAATATAAACCCTTATACACCAGAGACCTTTATAAAAGCAAGAAATTTATCAACCATAGCTCATTATAAACCAGAGCCCTCTATTAACCAGAGCCCGTTATAAACCAGAGCCTGTTTTAAACCAGAGATCGTAATAAACCAGAGCCCTTTATAACCCAAAGGCCGTTATAAACCAGAGCATGTTACAAACCATAGCCCTTTATAAACCAAAGCCCTTTATAAATCAGAGCATGTTACAAACCGTAGCCTTTTATAAACCAGAGCCCTTAACAAAACAATGCCCGTTATACGACAGAGCCATATAAACCAGAACTATTAATTAACCAGAGCCCTTTATAACCCAAAGGCCGTTATAAACCAGAGCATGTTACAAACCATAGCCCTTTATAAACCAAAGCCCTTTATAAACCAGAGCATGTTACAAACCATAGCCTTTTATAAACCAGAGCCCTTTACAAAACAATGCCCGTTATACGACAGAGCCATATAAACCAGAACTATTAATAAACCAGGGCCCTTTATAAGCCAGAGCCCTTTATAAACCAAAGCCCTTTATATACCAGATTCCTTTACAAACCAGAGCTTTTTATATACCACAGACATTTATAAACCAGAGCCCTTTATAAACCAGAGACCTTCATAAACCAGAGCCCTTTACAAAACAATGCCCGTTATAAACCAGAGCCATATATAAACCAGAGCTCTTTATAAACCAGAGCCCTTTATAAACCAAAATCTTTTATAAACCAGAGCCTGTTATAACCGAAGCCCATTATAAACCAGAACCCTTTATAGAACAGAGCCTGTGATAACCCAAAGCCCTTTATAAACCAGAGCATGTTATAAACCAGAGCCCTTTATAAACCAGAGCCCTTTATAAACCAAAGCCCTTTAGAAACAAGAGCCCTTTAGAAACCAGAGTCCTTTAAAAACTAGAGCTCTTTATAAACCAGAGCCCTTTATACACCAGAGCCCTTTTTAAACCAGAGCCCTTTATAAACCAAAGCCCTTCATAAACCAGAGCCCTTTATAAACCAGAGCCCTTTATAGACCAAAGCCCTTTGTAAAACAGAGCCCTGTACAAACAAAAGCCCTTTAGAAACCAAAGCCGTTTTCAAACCAGAGCCAGTTATAAACCAGAGCCCGTTATAAATAGAGCCCTTTATAAAACAGAGCCCGTTATAAACCAGAGCCCTTTTTAAACCAGAGCCCATTATAATTAGAGCCCTTTATAAAACAGAGCCCGTTATAAACCAGAGCCCTTTATTAACCAGAGCCCGTTATAAATCAGACCTCGTAATAAACCAGAGCCCTTCATAACCCAAAGCATGTTATAAACCAAAACCCTTTATACACCAGAACCCAATATAAACCCTTATACACCAGAACCCTTTATAAAAGCAAGCACTTTATCAACCATAGCTCATTATAAACCAGAGCCCTCTATTAACCAGAGCCCGTTATAAACCAGAGCCTGTTTTAAACCAGAGATCGTAATAAACCAGAGCCCTTTATAACCCAAAGGCCGTTATAAACCAGAGCATGTTACAAACCATAGCCCTTTATAAATCAAAGCCCTTTATAAATCAGAGCATGTTACAAACCATAGCCTTTTATAAACCAGAGCCCTTTACAAAACAATGCCCGTTATACGACAGAGCCATATAAACCAGAACTATTAATTAACCAGAGCCATTTATAACCCAAAGGCCGTTATAAACCAGAGCATGTTACAAACCATAGCCCTTTATAAACCAAAGCCCTTTATAAACCAGAGCATGTTACAAACCATAGCCTTTTATAAACCAGAGCCCTTTACAAAACAATGCCCGTTATACGACAGAGCCATATAAACCAGAACTATTAATAAACCAGGGCCCTTTATAAGCCAGAGCCATTTATAAACAAGAGCCCTTTATAAACCAGAGACCTTCATAAACCAGAGCCCTTTACAAAACAGTGCCCGTTATAAACCAGAGCCATATATAAACCAGAGCCCTTTATCAACCAAAATCTTTTTTAAACCAGAGCCTGTTATAACCCAAACCCCGTTATAAACCAGAGCAATTTATAAACCAGAGCCCGTTATAACCCAAAGCGCGTTATAAACCAGAGCTCGAAATAAACCACAGTCCTTTATAACCCAAAGGCCGTTATAAACCAAAGCCCTTTATAAACCAGAGCCCAATATAAACCAGAGTTCTTTATAAACCTAAGCCCTTTTTGAACCAGAGCATGTTACAAACCAGAGCCCTTTATAAACCAAAGCCCTTTATAAATCAGAGTATGTTATAAACCAGAGCCCTTTATAAACCAACGCCATTTGGAAACAAGAGCCCTTTAGAAAACAGAGCCCTTTCTAAACCAGAGCCCGTTCTTAACCAGATCCCTTTAAAAACCAGAGCCCGTATTAAACCAGAGCCATTTTTAAAGCAGAGCTATTTATAATCCAGAGCCCTTTATAAACCAAAGCCCTTTATATACCAGATTCCTTTACAAACCAGAGCTTTTTATATACCACAGACATTTATAAACCAGAGCCCTTTATAAACCAAAGACCTTCATAAACCAGAGCCCTTTACAAAACAATGCCCGTTATAAACCAGAGCCATATATAAACCAGAGCTCTTTATAAACCAGAGCCCTTTATAAACCAAAATCTTTTATAAACCAGAGCCTGTTATAACCGAAGCCCATTATAAACCAGAACCCTTTATAGAACAGAGCCTGTGATAACCCAAAGCCCTTTATAAACCAGAGCCTGTTATAAACCAGAGCCCTTTATAAACCAGAGCCCTTTATAGACCAAAGCCCTTTGTAAACCAGAGCCCTGTACAAACCAAAGCCCTTTAGTAACCAAAGCCGTTTTCAAACCAGAGACAGTTATAAACCAGAGCCCGTTATAAATAGAGCCCTTTATAAAACAGAGCCTGTTATAAACCAGAGCCCATTATAATTAGAGCCCTTTATAAAACAGAGCCCGTTATAAACCAGAGCCCTTTATTAACCAGAGCCCGTTATAAATCAGACCTTGTAATAAACCAGAGCCCTTCATAACCCAAAGCACGTTATAAACCAAAACCCTTTTATACACCAGAACCCAATATAAACCCTTATACACCAGAGACCTTTATAAAAGCAAGAAATTTATCAACCATAGCTCATTATAAACCAGAGCCCTCTATTAACCAGAGCCCGTTATAAACCAGAGCCTGTTTTAAACCAGAGATCGTAATAAACCAGAGCCCTTTATAACCCAAAGGCCGTTATAAACCAGAGCATGTTACAAACCATAGCCCTTTATAAACCAAAGCCCTTTATAAATCAGAGCATGTTACAAACCGTAGCCTTTTATAAACCAGAGCCCTTTACAAAACAATGCCCGTTATACGACAGAGCCATATAAACCAGAACTATTAATTAACCAGAGCCCTTTATAACCCAAAGGCCGTTATAAACCAGAGCATGTTACAAACCATAGCCCTTTATAAACCAAAGCCCTTTATAAACCAGAGCATGTTACAAACCATAGCCTTTTATAAACCAGAGCCCTTTACAAAACAATGCCCGTTATACGACAGAGCCATATAAACCAGAACTATTAATAAACCAGGGCCCTTTATAAGCCAGAGCCCTTTATAAACCAAAGCCCTTTATATACCAGATTCCTTTACAAACCAGAGCTTTTTATATACCACAGACATTTATAAACCAGAGCCCTTTATAAACCAGAGACCTTCATAAACCAGAGCCCTTTACAAAACAATGCCCGTTATAAACCAGAGCCATATATAAACCAGAGCTCTTTATAAACCAGAGCCCTTTATAAACCAAAATCTTTTATAAAACAGAGCCTGTTATAACCGAAGCCCATTATAAACCAGAACCCTTTATAGAACAGAGCCTGTGATAACCCAAAGCCCTTTATAAACCAGAGCATGTTATAAACCAGAGCCCTTTGTAAACCAGAGCCCTGTACAAACCAAAGCCCTTTAGTAACCAAAGCCATTTTCAAACCAGAGCCAGTTATAAACCAGAGCCCGTTATAAATAGAGCCCTTTATAAAACAGAGCCTGTTATAAACCAGAGCCCTTTTTAAACCAGAGCCCATTATAATTAGAGCCCTTTATAAAACAGAGCCCGTTATAAACCAGAGCCCTTTATTAACCAGAGCCCGTTATAAATCAGACCTCGTAATAAACCAGAGCCCTTTATAGACCAAAGCCCTTTGTAAAACAGAGCCCTGTACAAACAAAAGCCCTTTAGAAACCAAAGCCGTTTTCAAACCAGAGCCAGTTATAAACCAGAGCCCGTTATAAATAGAGCCCTTTATAAAACAGAGCCCGTTATAAACCAGAGCCCTTTTTAAACCAGAGCCCATTATAATTAGAGCCCTTTATAAAACAGAGCCCGTTATAAACCAGAGCCCTTTATTAACCAGAGCCCGTTATAAATCAGACCTCGTAATAAACCAGAGCCCTTCATAACCCAAAGCATGTTATAAACCAAAACCCTTTATACACCAGAACCCAATATAAACCCTTATACACCAGAACCCTTTATAAAAGCAAGCACTTTATCAACCATAGCTCATTATAAACCAGAGCCCTCTATTAACCAGAGCCCGTTATAAACCAGAGCCTGTTTTAAACCAGAGATCGTAATAAACCAGAGCCCTTTATAACCCAAAGGCCGTTATAAACCAGAGCATGTTACAAACCATAGCCCTTTATAAATCAAAGCCCTTTATAAATCAGAGCATGTTACAAACCATAGCCTTTTATAAACCAGAGCCCTTTACAAAACAATGCCCGTTATACGACAGAGCCATATAAACCAGAACTATTAATTAACCAGAGCCATTTATAACCCAAAGGCCGTTATAAACCAGAGCATGTTACAAACCATAGCCCTTTATAAACCAAAGCCCTTTATAAACCAGAGCATGTTACAAACCATAGCCTTTTATAAACCAGAGCCCTTTACAAAACAATGCCCGTTATACGACAGAGCCATATAAACCAGAACTATTAATAAACCAGGGCCCTTTATAAGCCAGAGCCATTTATAAACAAGAGCCCTTTATAAACCAGAGACCTTCATAAACCAGAGCCCTTTACAAAACAGTGCCCGTTATAAACCAGAGCCATATATAAACCAGAGCCCTTTATCAACCAAAATCTTTTTTAAACCAGAGCCTGTTATAACCCAAACCCCGTTATAAACCAGAGCAATTTATAAACCAGAGCCCGTTATAACCCAAAGCGCGTTATAAACCAGAGCTCGAAATAAACCACAGTCCTTTATAACCCAAAGGCCGTTATAAACCAAAGCCCTTTATAAACCAGAGCCCAATATAAACCAGAGTTCTTTATAAACCTAAGCCCTTTTTGAACCAGAGCATGTTACAAACCAGAGCCCTTTATAAACCAAAGCCCTTTATAAATCAGAGTATGTTATAAACCAGAGCCCTTTATAAACCAACGCCATTTGGAAACAAGAGCCCTTTAGAAAACAGAGCCCTTTCTAAACCAGAGCCCGTTCTTAACCAGATCCCTTTAAAAACCAGAGCCCGTATTAAACCAGAGCCATTTTTAAAGCAGAGCTATTTATAATCCAGAGCCCTTTATAAACCAAAGCACTTTATATACCAGATTCCTTTACAAACCAGAGCTTTTTATATACCACAGACATTTATAAACCAGAGCCCTTTATAAACCAAAGACCTTAATAAACCAGAGCCCTTTACAAAACAATGCCCGTTATAAACCAGAGCCATATATAAACCAGAGCTCTTTATAAACCAGAGCCCTTTATAAACCAAAATCTTTTATAAACCAGAGCCTGTTATAACCGAAGCCCATTATAAACCAGAACCCTTTATAGAACAGAGCCTGTGATAACCCAAAGCCCTTTATAAACCAGAGCCTGTTATAAACCAGAGCCCTTTATAAACCAGAGCCCTTTATAGACCAAAGCCCTTTGTAAACCAGAGCCCTGTACAAACCAAAGCCCTTTAGTAACCAAAGCCGTTTTCAAACCAGAGACAGTTATAAACCAGAGCCCGTTATAAATAGAGCCCTTTATAAAACAGAGCCTGTTATAAACCAGAGCCCATTATAATTAGAGCCCTTTATAAAACAGAGCCCGTTATAAACCAGAGCCCTTTATTAACCAGAGCCCGTTATAAATCAGACCTTGTAATAAACCAGAGCCCTTCATAACCCAAAGCACGTTATAAACCAAAACCCTTTTATACACCAGAACCCAATATAAACCCTTATACACCAGAGACCTTTATAAAAGCAAGAAATTTATCAACCATAGCTCATTATAAACCAGAGCCCTCTATTAACCAGAGCCCGTTATAAACCAGAGCCTGTTTTAAACCAGAGATCGTAATAAACCAGAGCCCTTTATAACCCAAAGGCCGTTATAAACCAGAGCATGTTACAAACCATAGCCCTTTATAAACCAAAGCCCTTTATAAATCAGAGCATGTTACAAACCGTAGCCTTTTATAAACCAGAGCCCTTTACAAAACAATGCCCGTTATACGACAGAGCCATATAAACCAGAACTATTAATTAACCAGAGCCCTTTATAACCCAAAGGCCGTTATAAACCAGAGCATGTTACAAACCATAGCCCTTTATAAACCAAAGCCCTTTATAAACCAGAGCATGTTACAAACCATAGCCTTTTATAAACCAGAGCCCTTTACAAAACAATGCCCGTTATACGACAGAGCCATATAAACCAGAACTATTAATAAACCAGGGCCCTTTATAAGCCAGAGCCCTTTATAAACCAAAGCCATTTATATACCAGATTCCTTTACAAACCAGAGCTTTTTATATACCACAGACATTTATAAACCAGAGCCCTTTATAAACCAGAGACCTTCATAAACCAGAGCCCTTTACAAAACAATGCCCGTTATAAACCAGAGCCATATATAAACCAGAGCTCTTTATAAACCAGAGCCCTTTATAAACCAAAATCTTTTATAAAACAGAGCCTGTTATAACCGAAGCCCATTATAAACCAGAACCCTTTATAGAACAGAGCCTGTGATAACCCAAAGCCCTTTATAAACCAGAGCATGTTATAAACCAGAGCCCTTTGTAAACCAGAGCCCTGTACAAACCAAAGCCCTTTAGTAACCAAAGCCATTTTCAAACCAGAGCCAGTTATAAACCAGAGCCCGTTATAAATAGAGCCCTTTATAAAACAGAGCCTGTTATAAACCAGAGCCCTTTTTAAACCAGAGCCCATTATAATTAGAGCCCTTTATAAAACAGAGCCCGTTATAAACCAGAGCCCTTTATTAACCAGAGCCCGTTATAAATCAGACCTCGTAATAAACCAGAGCCCTTCATAACCCAAAGCACGTTATAAACCAAAACCCTTTATACACCAGAACCCAATATAAACCCTTATATACCAGAACCCTTTATAAAAGCAAGCCCTTTATCAACCATAGCTCATTATAAACCAGAGCCCTCTATTAACCAGAGCCCGTTATAAACCAGAGCCTGTTTTAAACCAGAGATCGTAATAAACCAGAGCCCTTTATAACCCAAAGGCCGTTATAAACCAGAGCATGTTACAAACCATAGCCCTTTATAAACCAAAGCCCTTTATAAATCAGAGCATGTTACAAACCATAGCCTTTTATAAACCAGAGCCCTTTACAAAACAATGCCCATTATACGACAGAGCCATATAAACCAGAACTATTAATTAACCAGAGCCCTTTATAAGCCAAAGGCCGTTATAAACCAGAGCATGTTACAAACCATAGCCCTTTATAAACCAAAGCCCTTTATAAACCAGAGCATGTTACAAACCATAGCCTTTTATAAACCAGAGCCCTTTACAAAACAATGCCCGTTATACGAATGAGCCATATAAACCAGAACTATTAATAAACCAGGGCCCTTTATAAGCCAGAGCCATTTATAAACCAGAGCCCTTTATAAACCAGAGACCTTCATAAACCAGAGCCCTTTACAAAACAGTGCCCGTTATAAACCAGAGCCATATATAAACCAGAGCCCTTTATCAACCAAAATCTTTTTTAAACCAGAGCCTGTTATAACCCAAACCCCGTTATAAACCAGAGCCATTTATAAACCAGAGCCCGTTATAACCCAAAGCGCGTTATAAACCAGAGCTCGAAATAAACCACAGTCCTTTATAACCCAAAGGCCGTTATAAACCAAAGCCCTTTATAAACCAGAGCCCAATATAAACCAGAGTTCTTTATAAACCTAAGCCCTTTTTGAACCAGAGCATGTTACAAACCAGAGCCCTTTATAAACCAAAGCCCTTTATAAATCAGAGTAGGTTATAAACCAGAGCCCTTTATAAACCAACGCCATTTGGAAACAAGAGCCCTTTAGAAAACAGAGCCCTTTCTAAACCAGAGCCCGTTCTTAACCAGATCCCTTTAAAAACCAGAGCCCATAATAAACCAGAGCCATTTTTAAAGCAGAGCTATTTATAATCCAGAGCCCTTTATAAACCAAAGCCCTTTATATACCAGATTCCTTTACAAACCAGAGCTTTTTATATACCACAGACATTTATAAACCAGAGCCCTTTATAAACCAGAGACCTTCATAAACCAGAGCCCTTTACAAAACAATGGCCGTTATAAACCAGAGCCATATATAAACCAGAGCTCTTTATAAACCAGAGCCCTTTATAAACCAAAATCTTTTATAAACCAGAGCCTGTTATAACCGAAGCCCATTATAAACCAGAACCCTTTATAGAACAGAGCCTGTGATAACCCAAAGCCCTTTATAAACCAGAGCCTGTTATAAACCAGAGCCCTTTATAAACCAGAGCCCTTTATAGACCAAAGCCCTTTGTAAACCAGAGCCCTGTACAAACCAAAGCCCTTTAGTAACCAAAGCCGTTTTCAAACCAGAGCCAGTTATAAACCAGAGCCCGTTATAAATAGAGCCCTTTATAAAACAGAGCCCGTTATAAACCAGAGCCCATTATAATTAGAGCCCTTTATAAAACAGAGCCCGTTATAAACCAGAGCCCTTTATTAACCAGAGCCCGTTATAAATCAGACCTTGTAATAAACCAGAGCCCTTCATAACCCAAAGCACGTTATAAACCAAAACCCTTTATACACCAGAACCCAATATAAACCCTTATACACCAGAGACCTTTATAAAAGCAAGAAATTTATCAACCATAGCTCATTATAAACCAGAGCCCTCTATTAACCAGAGCCCGTTATAAACCAGAGCCTGTTTTAAACCAGAGATCGTAATAAACCAGAGCCCTTTATAACCCAAAGGCCGTTATAAACCAGAGCATGTTACAAACCATAGCCCTTTATAAACCAAAGCCCTTTATAAATCAGAGCATGTTACAAACCATAGCCTTTTATAAACCAGAGCCCTTTACAAAACAATGCCCGTTATACGACAGAGCCATATAAACCAGAACTATTAATTAACCAGAGCCCTTTATAACCCAAAGGCCGTTATAAACCAGAGCATGTTACAAACCATAGCCCTTTATAAACCAAAGCCCTTTATAAACCAGAGCATGTTACAAACCATAGCCTTTTATAAACCAGAGCCCTTTACAAAACAATGCCCGTTATACGACAGAGCCATATAAACCAGAACTATTAATAAACCAGGGCCCTTTATAAGCCAGAGCCCTTTATAAACCAAAGCCCTTTATATACCAGATTCCTTTACAAACCAGAGCTTTTTATATACCACAGACATTTATAAACCAGAGCCCTTTATAAACCAGAGACCTTCATAAACCAGAGCCCTTTACAAAACAATGCCTGTTATAAACCAGAGCCATATATAAACCAGAGCTCTTTATAAACCAGAGCCCTTTATAAACCAAAATCTTTTATAAACCAGAGCCTGTTATAACCGAAGCCCATTATAAACCAGAACCCTTTATAGAACAGAGCCTGTGATAACCCAAAGCCCTTTATAAACCAGAGCATGTTATAAACCAGAGCCCTTTATAAACCAGAGCCCTTTATATACCAAAGCCCATTGTAAACCAGAGCCCTGTACAAACCAAAGCCCTTTAGTAACCAAAGCCGTTTTCAAACCAGAGCCAGTTATAAACCAGAGCCCGTTATAAATAGAGCCCTTTATAAAACAGAGCCCGTTATAAACCAGAGCCCATTATAATTAGAGCCCTTTATAAAACAGAGCCCGTTATAAACCAGAGCCCTTTATTAACCAGAGCCCGTTATAAATCAGACCTTGTAATAAACCAGAGCCCTTCATAACCCAAAGCACGTTATAAACCAAAACCCTTTATACACCAGAACCCAATATAAACCCTTATACACCAGAGACCTTTATAAAAGCAAGAAATTTATCAACCATAGCTCATTATAAACCAGAGCCCTCTATTAACCAGAGCCCGTTATAAACCAGAGCCTGTTTTAAACCAGAGATCGTAATAAACCAGAGCCCTTTATAACCCAAAGGCCGTTATAAACCAGAGCATGTTACAAACCATAGCCCTTTATAAACCAAAGCCCTTTATAAATCAGAGCATGTTACAAACCATAGCCTTTTATAAACCAGAGCCCTTTACAAAACAATGCCCGTTATACGACAGAGCCATATAAACCAGAACTATTAATTAACCAGAGCCCTTTATAACCCAAAGGCCGTTATAAACCAGAGCATGTTACAAACCATAGCCCTTTATAAACCAAAGCCCTTTATAAACCAGAGCATGTTACAAACCATAGCCTTTTATAAACCAGAGCCCTTTACAAAACAATGCCCGTTATACGACAGAGCCATATAAACCAGAACTATTAATAAACCAGGGCCCTTTATAAGCCAGAGCCCTTTATAAACCAAAGCCCTTTATATACCAGATTCCTTTACAAACCAGAGCTTTTTATATACCACAGACATTTATAAACCAGAGCCCTTTATAAACCAGAGACCTTCATAAACCAGAGCCCTTTACAAAACAATGCCCGTTATAAACCAGAGCCATATATAAACCAGAGCTCTTTATAAACCAGAGCCCTTTATAAACCAAAATCTTTTATAAACCAGAGCCTGTTATAACCGAAGCCCATTATAAACCAGAACCCTTTATAGAACAGAGCCTGTGATAACCCAAAGCCCTTTATAAACCAGAGCATGTTATAAACCAGAGCCCTTTATAAACCAGAGCCCTTTATAGACCAAAGCCCTTTGTAAACCAGAGCCCTGTACAAACCAAAGCCCTTTAGTAACCAAAGCCGTTTTCAAACCAGAGCCAGTTATAAACCAGAGCCCGTTATAAATAGAGCCCTTTATAAAACAGAGCCCGTTATAAACCAGAGCCCTTTTTAAACCAGAGCCCATTATAATTAGAGCCCTTTATAAAACAGAGCCCGTTATAAACCAGAGCCCTTTATTAACCAGAGCCCGTTATAAATCAGACCTCGTAATAAACCAGAGCCCTTCATAACCCAAAGCACGTTATAAACCAAAACCCTTTATACACCAGAACCCAATATAAACCCTTATATACCAGAACCCTTTATAAAAGCAAGCCCTTTATCAACCATAGCTCATTATAAACCAGAGCCCTCTATTAACCAGAGCCCGTTATAAACCAGAGCCTGTTTTAAACCAGAGATCGTAATAAACCAGAGCCCTTTATAACCCAAAGGCCGTTATAAACCAGAACATGTTACAAACCATAGCCCTTTATAAACCAAAGCCCTTTATAAATCAGAGCATGTTACAAACCATAGCCTTTTATAAACCAGAGCCCTTTACAAAACAATGCCCATTATACGACAGAGCCATATAAACCAGAACTATTAATTAACCAGAGCCCTTTATAAGCCAAAGGCCGTTATAAACCAGAGCATGTTACAAACCATAGCCCTTTATAAACCAAAGCCCTTTATAAACCAGAGCATGTTACAAACCATAGCCTTTTATAAACCAGAGCCCTTTACAAAACAATGCCCGTTATACGACAGAGCCATATAAACCAGAACTATTAATAAACCAGGGCCCTTTATAAGCCAGAGCCATTTATAAACCAGAGCCCTTTATAAACCAGAGACCTTCATAAACCAGAGCCCTTTACAAAACAGTGCCCGTTATAAACCAGAGCCATATATAAACCAGAGCCCTTTATCAACCAAAATCTTTTTTAAACCAGAGCCTGTTATAACCCAAACCCCGTTATAAACCAGAGCCATTTATAAACCAGAGCCCGTTATAACCCAAAGCGCGTTATAAACCAGAGCTCGAAATAAACCACAGTCCTTTATAACCCAAAGGCCGTTATAAACCAAAGCCCTTTATAAACCAGAGCCCAATATAAACCAGAGTTCTTTATAAACCTAAGCCCTTTTTGAACCAGAGCATGTTACAAACCAGAGCCCTTTATAAACCAAAGCCCTTTATAAATCAGAGTATGTTATAAACCAGAGCCCTTTATAAACCAACGCCATTTGGAAACAAGAGCCCTTTAGAAAACAGAGCCCTTTCTAAACCAGAGCCCGTTCTTAACCAGATCCCTTTAAAAACCAGAGCCCGTAATAAACCAGAGCCATTTTTAAAGCAGAGCTATTTATAATCCAGAGCCCTTTATAAACCAAAGCCCTTTATATACCAGATTCCTTTACAAACCAGAGCTTTTTATATACCACAGACATTTATAAACCAGAGCCCTTTATAAACCAGAGACCTTCATAAACCAGAGCCCTTTACAAAACAATGCCCGTTATAAACCAGAGCCATATATAAACCAGAGCTCTTTATAAACCAGAGCCCTTTATAAACCAAAATCTTTTATAAACCAGAGCCTGTTATAACCCGAAGCCCATTATAAACCAGAACCCTTTATAGAACAGAGCCTGTGATAACCCAAAGCCCTTTATAAACCAGAGCCTGTTATAAACCAGAGCCCTTTATAAACCAAAGCCCTTTAGAAACAAGAGCCCTTTAGAAACCAGAGTCCTTTAAAAACTAGAGGCCTTTATAAACCAAAGCCGGTTATAAACCAGATCCTGTTATAAACCAGAGCCCTTTATAAACCAAAGTCCATTATAAATCAGAGACCGTTATAAACCAGAGATCTTTATAAACCAGAGCTCTTTATAAACCAGAGCCCTTTATACACCAGAGCCCTTTTTAAACCAGAACACTTTATAAACCAAAGCCCTTCATAAACCAGAGCCCTTTATAAACCAGAGCCCTTTATAAACCAGAGCCCTTTATAGACCAAAGCCCTTTGTAAACCAGAGCCCTGTACAAACCAAAGCCCTTTAGAAACTAAAGCCGTTTTCAAACCAGAGCCAGTTATAAACCAGAGCCCGTTATAAATAGAGCCCTTTTTAAACCAGAGCCCATTATAATTAGAGCCCTTTATAAAACAGAGCCCGTTATAAACCAGAGCCCTTTATTAACCAGAGCCCGTTATAAATCAGACCTCGTAATAAACTAGAGCCCTTCATAACCCAAAGCACGTTGTAAACCAAAACCCTTTATACACCAGAACCCAATATAAACCCTTATACACCAGAACCCTTTATAAAAGCAAGCACTTTATCAACCATAGCTCATTATAAACCAGAGCCCTCTATTAACCAGAGCCCGTTATAAACCAGAGCCTGTTATAAACCAGAGATCGTAATAAACCAGAGCACTTTATAACCCAAAGACAGTTATAAACCAAAGCCCTTTATAAACCAGAGCCCTATATAAACCGGAGCTCTTTTATAAACCAAAGCCTTTTATAAACCAGAGCCCGTTATAAACCTGATCCCTTTATAAACCACAGCTCTTTATAAACCAGAACCCTTTATAAACCAGTGCCCATTATAAACCAGAGCTCGTAATAAACCAGAGGTCGTTATAAACCAGAGCTCTTTATAAACCTGAGCCCTTTATAAACCAGAGCCCTTTATTAACAAGAGCCCGTTATAAATCAGACCTCGTAATAAACCAGAGCCCTTCATAACCCAAAGCACGTTATAAACCAAAACCTTTTATACACCAGAATCCAATATAAACCAGAGATCTTTATAAACCAGAGCTCATTATAAACAAGAGATCATCATAAACCAGAGCTTTTTATAAACCTGAGCACTTTATAAACCAGAGCCCTTTATTAACCAAAGACCTTTATAAACCAGAGCCTTTTATAAACCATATTATTTTATTAACAAGACCTCTTTATACACCAAAGTCCTTCATAAACCAGAGTGATTTATAAACCAGAGCACTTTATAAACCAGAGACCTTCATAAACCAGAGCCCTTTACAAAACAGTGCCCGTTATAAACCAGAGCCATATATAAACCAGAGCCATTTATAAACCAAAATCTTTTTTAAACCAGAGCCTGTTATAACCCAAAGCCCGTTATAAACCAGAACCCTTTATAATTTAGAGCCCGTTATAACCCAAAGCGCATTATAAACCAGAGCTCGAAATAAACCACAGCCCTTTATAACCCAAAGGCCGTTATAAACCTAAGCCCTTTATAAACCAGAGGATGTTACAAACCAGAGCCCTTTATAAACCAAAGCCCTTCATAAATCAGAGCATGTTATAAACCAGAGCCCTTTATAAACCAACGCTATTTAGAAACAAGAGCCCTTTAGAAACCAGAGCCTTTTCTAAACCAGAGCCCGTTATTAACCAGATCCCTTTAAAAACCAGAGCCCTTTATAAACCAGAGCCTTTAATAAACCAGAGCCATTTTAAAGCAGAGCTATTTATAATCCAGAGCCCTTAATAAACCAAAGCCCTTTATAAACCAGATTCCTTTATAAACCAGAGCTCTTTATAAACCAGAGTCCTTTATAACCCAAAGCACATTATAAACCAAAACCATTTATACACCAGAGCCCAATATAAACCAGAGCTTTTTATAAACCATTATAAAACACTTGAATTGAGAAAGCTTCCTGGAGAGGTGGCGAAACGTCTTCAAATCTTGAAAACCAAGTCCAGTTGATATTTTTTGAATTTTTACGGAATTATATACCAGAGCCATTTATAAACCAGAGCCCTGTATAATCCAGAGACCTTCATAAACTGTCATGTTGGGTTTCAGAAGCTAAACCCAAACGCAGAACACCACAGAAACAGAATGAAAAGTTCAACAGTTTATTAAAATAAACACAATCCAGGTTATTGTATGATGCTGAATGAGTCCAGGCTAGTCACACATAATACTCTGATGTGTGGTTCAGAGGCAGGGGGATTAACAGAGGGCTAGGCAGCAGCAGGGCTAGGCTTATGACTAGCTGGAATTCAGTCCTTGAATTGCTCAAAGTTCTCGCCCAGAGAACAGGCGGGCAGATCCAGACTGCAGATCTCCTGGTTGACTACCAAGAGCAGGAAGATAGGTCTCCGATGATGAGCTCCTCCTGAGCTCCTGAGATAAGGTTGGCAGATTTCAGCAAGGAACCCTCTTCCAGAGTTTCCAGGGTGCAGTTAAGAGCAGGTTAGCAGGTTTCAGAAGATGAGCTCCTCCAGAGCTCCTGAGATGCAGCAGGCAGATTTCAGCAAGGGAGACTCCTCCAGAGTCCCAGGGTTCAATCAGGTTTCTTCCTAGAAGCAGAGAAGACAACTGATTAGGTGCTGGTTCTGGTTACTGTGGAGTCAGAAGATCAGACAGGCTGGTTGGCTCAGGGTTGCTGTACCGTGATTAACAAAAACACTCTGGCGTCGGGGTGTTGTCCACAGCCCACTTAAGTACTGGTCCCCTGATGAGCAGATGAGAATCAGCTGGTGAGGACAGCTCCAGGTTCAGGAGATCCAGTCTGCCTCTGGTGGAGGAAAGTAGACAGCACCCCAGATCCCAAGAGAAAAACAAATAAACAGGAAGGGATCCTCGGCGCCCTCTGGAGGGCAAGCCTCTGGATCCCAACATAAACCAGAGCCCATTACAAAACAGTGCCCGTTATAAACCAGAGCCATATATAAACCAGAGCTCTTTATAAACCAGAGCCCTTTATAAACCAAAATCTTTTATAAACCAGAGCCTGTTATAACCCAAAGCCCGTTATAAACCAGAACCCTTTATAAACCAGAGCCCTTTATAAACCAAAGTCCATTATAAATCAGAGACCGTTATAAACCAGAGATCTTTATAAACCAGAGCTCTTTATAAACCAGAGCCCTTTATACACCAGAGCCCTTTTTAAACCAGTGCCCTTTATAAACCAAAGCCCTTCATAAACCAGAGCCCTTTATAAACCAGAGCCCTTTATAGACCACAGCTCTTTGTAAACCAGAGCCCTGTACAAACCAAAGCCCTTTTGAAACCAAAGCCGTTTTCAAACCAGAGTCGGTTATAAACCAGAGCCCGTTATGAACCAGTGCCCTCTATAAACCAGAGCTCTTTATAAACCAAAGCCTGTCATAAACCAGAGATTTTAATAAACCACAGCGCTTTATGACCGAAAGACCATTATAAACCCAAGCCCTTTATAAACCAGAGCCCTATATAAACCGGAGCTCTTTATAAACCAAAGCCTTTTATAAACCAGAGCCCGTTATAAACCTGAGCCCTTTATAAACAACAGCTCTTTATAAACCAGAACGCTTTATAAACCAGTGCCCATTATAAACCAGAGCTCGTAATAAACCAGAGGTCATTATAAACCAGAGCTCTTTATAAACCTGAGCCCTTTATAAACCAGAGCCCTTTATAAACCAGAGCCCTTTATTAACCAGAGCCCGTTATAAATCAGACCTCGTCATAAACCAAAGCCCTTCATAACACAAAGCACGTTATAAACCAAAACCCTTTACACACCAGAACCCAATATAAACCAGAGCTCTTTATAAACCAGAGCCCATTATAAACTAGAGCTCATTATAAACAAGAGATCGTTATAAACCAGAGCTCTTTATAAACCTGACCCGTTTATAAACCACAGCCCTTTATTAACCAAAGACCTTTATAACCAGAGCCTTTTATAAACCAGAGCCGTTTACAAAACAATGCCCGTTATACGACAGAGCCATATATAAACCAGAACTATTAATAAACCAGAGCCCTTTATAAACCAAAGCCCTTTTTAAACCAGAGCCCGTAATAAACCAGAGCCCATAATAAACCAGAGCCATTTTTAAAGCAGAGCTATTTATAACCCAGAGCCCTTTATAAACGAAAGACCTTTATAAACCAGATTCCTTTATAAACCAGAGCTCTTTATAAAACAGAGCCCTTTATAACCCAAAGCCTTTTATAAACCACAACCCTTTATGCACCAGAGCCCAATATATACCAGAGCTTTTTATATTTTAGAGGCATTTATAAACCAGAGCCCTTTATAAACCAGAGACCTTCATAAACCAGAGCCCTTTACAAAACAGTGCCCATTACAAACCAGAGCCATATATAAACCCGAGCTCTTCATAAACCAGAGCCCTTTATTAACCAAATCTTTTATAAACCAGAGCATGTTATAACCCAAAGCCCGTTATAAACCAGAACCCTTTATAAACCAGAGCCCGTGATTACCCAAAGCCCTTTATAAACCAGAGCCTGTTATAAACCAGAGCCCTTTATAAACCAAAGCCCTTTAGAAACCAGAACCCTTTATAAACCAGAGCCCGTTATAACCCATAGCCCTTTATAAACCTTAGCCCATTATAAACAGGGGCCTTTAAAAACCAAAGCCCGTTATACACCAGGGCCCGTATAAACAAGAGCCCTTTATAAACCAGAGAACTTTACAAACCAGAGTCCGTTATAAACCAGAGCCATTTTTACACCAGAGCCATTTTTAAAGCTGAGCCCTTTATAAACCCTAGCCTGTTATAAACCAGAGCTCGTTATAAACCTGAGCCCTTTATTAACCAGATTCCTTTATAAACCAGAGCCCTTTATAAACCAGAGACCTTTATAAACCAGAGTTCTTTATAGACCAGAGCCCTTTATACACCAGAGCCATTTTTAAAGTGGAGCCCTTTAAAAACCATAGCCTGTTATAAACCAGAGCTCGTTATAAACCTGAGCCCTTTATTAACCAGATCCCTTTATAAACCAGAGCCCTTTATAAACCAAAGCCAGTTATAAACCAGAGCCTGTTATGAACCAGAGCCCGTTATAAACCAAAGCCCTTATAAACCAGAACTCTTTATAAAAGCAAGCACTTTATCTACCATAGCTCATTATAAACCAGAGCCCTCTATTAACCAGAGCCCGTTATAAACCAGAGCCTGTTTTAAACCAGAGATCGTAATAAACCAGAGCCCTTTATAACCCAAAGGCCGTTATAAACCAGAGCATGTTACAAACCATAGCCCTTTATAAACCAAAGCTCTTTATAAATCAGAGCATGTTACAAACCATAGCCTTTTATAAACCAGAGCCCTTTACAAAACAATGCCCGTTATACGACAGAGCCATATAAACCAGAACTATTAATAAACCAGAGCCCCTTATAACCCAAAGGCCATTATAAACCAGAGCATGTTACAAACCATAGCCCTTTATAAACCAAAGCCCTTTATAAACCAGATCATGTTACAAACCATAGCCTTTTATAAACCAGAGCCCTTTACAAAACAATGCCCGTTATACGACAGAGCCATATAAACCAGAACTATTAATAAACCAGGGCCCTTTATAAGCCAGAGCCATTTAAAAACCAGAGCCCTTTATAAACCAGAGACCTTCATAAACCAGAGCCCTTTACAAAACAGTGCCCATTACAAACCAGAGCCATATATAAACCCGAGCTCTTTATAAACCAGAGCCCTTTATTAACCAAATCTTTTATAAACCAGAGCCTGTTATAACCCAAAGCCCGTTATAAACCAGAACCCTTTATAAACCAGAGCCCGTGATTACCCAAAGCCCTTTATAAACCAGAGCCTGTTATAAACCAGAGCCCTTTATAAACCAAAGCCCTTTAGAAACCAGAACCCTTTATAAACCAGAGCCCGTTATAACCCATAGCCCTTTATAAACCTTAGCCCATTATAAACAGGGGCCTTTAAAAACCAAAGCCCGTTATACACCAGGGCCCGTATAAACAAGAGCCCTTTCTAAACCAGAGACCTTTACAAACCAGAGCTCGTTATAAACCAGAGCCATTTTTACACCAGAGCCAGTTTTAAAGCTGAGCCCTTTATAAACCCTAGCCTGTTATAAACCAGAGCTCGTTATAAACCTGAGCCCTTTATTAACCAGATTCCTTTATAAACCAGAGCCCTTTATAAACCAGAGACCTTTATAAACCACAGTTCTTTATAAACCAGAGCCCTTTATACACAAGAGCCATTTTTAAAGTGGAGCCCTTTAAAAACGATAGCCTGTTATAAACCAGAGCTCGTTATAAACCTGAGCCCTTTATTAACCAGATCCCTTTATAAACCAGAGCCCTTTATAAACCAAAGCCAGTTATAAACCCGAGTCTGTTATGAACCAGAGCCCGTTATAAACCACAGCCCTTATAAACCAGAACTCTTTATAAAAGCAAGCACTTTATCAACCATAGCTCATTATAAACCAGAGCCCTCTATTAACCAGAGCCCGTTATAAACCAGAGCCTGTTTTAAACCAGAGATCGTAATAAACCAGAGCCCTTTATAACCCAAAGGCCGTTATAAGCCAGAGCATGTTACAAACCATAGCCCTTTATAAACCAAAGCCCTTTATAAATCAGAGTATGTTAACAAACCATAGCCTTTTATAAACCAGAGCCCTTTACAAAACAATGCCCGTTATACGACAGAGCCATATAAACCAGAACTATTAATAAACCAGAGCCCTTTATAACCAAAAGGCCGTTATAAACCAGAGCATGTTACAAACCATAGCCCTTTATAAACCAAAGCCCTTTATAAACCACAGCATGTTACAAACCATAGCCTTTTATAAACCAGAGCCCTTTACAAAACAATGCCCGTTATACGACAGAGCCATATAAACCAGAACTATTAATAAACCAGGGCCCTTTATAAGCCAGAGCCATTTAAAAACCAGAGCCCTTTATAAACCAGAGACCTTCATAAACCAGAGCCCTTTACAAAACAGTGCCCGTTATAAACCAGAGCCATATATAAACCAGAGCCCTTTATCAACCAAAATCCTTTTTAAACCAGAGCCTGTTATAACCCAAACCCCGTTATAAACCAGAGCCATTTATAAACCAGAGCCCGTTATAACCCAAAGCGCGTTATAAACCAGAGCTCGAAATAAACCACAGTCCTTTATAACCCAAAGGCCGTTATAAACCAAAGCCCTTTATAAACCAGAGCCCAATATAAACCAGAGTTCTTTATAAACCTAAGCCCTTTATGAACCAGAGCATGTTACAAACCAGAGCCCTTTATAAACCAAAGCCCTTTATAAATCAGAGTATGTTATAAACCAGAGCCCTTTATAAACCAACGCCATTTGGAAACAAGAGCCCTTTAGAAAACAGAGCCCTTTCTAAACCAGAGCCCGTTATTAACCAGATCCCTTTAAAAACCAGAGCCCGTAATAAACCAGAGCCATTTTTAAAGCAAAGCTATTTATAATCCAGAGCCCTTTATAAACCAAAGCCCTTTATATACCAGATTCCTTTACAAACCAGAGCTTTTTATATACCACAGACATTTATAAACCAGAGCCCTTTATAAACCAGAGACCTTCATAAACCAGAGCCCTTTACAAAACAATGCCCGTTATAAACCAGAGCCATATATAAACCAGAGCTCTTTATAAACCAGAGCCCTTTATAAACCAAAATCTTTTATAAACCAGAGCCTGTTATAACCCGAAGCCCATTATAAACCAGAACCCTTTATAGAACAGAGCCCGTGATAACCCAAAGCCCTTTATAAACCAGAGTCCTTTAAAAACTAGAGGCCTTTATAAACCAAAGCCGGTTATAAACCAGATCATGTTATAAACCAGAGACCTTTATAAACCAAGTCCATTATAAGTCAGAGACCGTTATATACCAGAGATCTTTATAAACCAGAGCTCTTTATAAACCAGAGCCCTTTATACACCAGAACCCTTTTTAAACCAGAGCCCTCTATAAACCACAGCCCTTCATAAACCAGAGCCCTTTATAAACCAGAGCCCTTTATAGACCAAAGCCCTTTGTAAACCAGAGCCCTGTACAAACCAAAGCCCTTTAGAAACCAAAGCCATTTTCAAACCAGAGCCAGTTATAAACCAGATCCCGTTATAATTAGAGCCCTTTATAAAACAGAGCCCGTTAAAAACCAGAGCCCTTTATTAACCAGAGCCCGTTATAAATCAGACCTCGTAATAAACCAGAGCCCTTCATAACCCAAAGCACGTTATAAACCAACACCCTTTATACACCAGAACCCAATATAAACCCTTAAACACCAGAACCCTTTATAAAAGCAAGCACTTTATCAACCATAGCTCATTATAAACCAGAGCCCTCTATTAACAATAGCCCGTTATAAACCAGAGCCTGTTATAAACCAGAGATCTTAATAAACCACAGCCCTTTATAACCCAAAGGCCTTTATAAACCTAAGCCCTTTATAAACCAGAGCATGTTACAAACCAGAGCCCTTTATAAACCAAAGCCCTTCATAAATCAGATCCTATTATAAACCAGAGCCCTTTATAAACAAAAGTCCATTATAAATCAGAGACCGTTATAAACCAGAGATCGTTATACACCAGAGCCCTTTTTAAACCAGTGCCCTTTATAAACCAAAGCCCTTCATAAACCAGAGCCCTTTATACACCAGAGCCCTTTTTAAACCAGTGCCCTTTATAAACCAAAGCCCTTCATAAACCAGAGCCCTTTATAAACCAGAGCCCTTTATAGACCAAAGCTCGTTGTAAACCAGAGCCCTGTACAAACCAAAGCCCTTTAGAAACCAAAGTCGTTTTCAAACCAGAGTCGGTTATAAACCAGAGCCCGTTATAAAATAGAGCCCTTTATAAAACAGAGCCCGTTTTAAACCAGACCCATTTATGAACCAGTGCCCTATATAAACCAGAGCTCTTTATAAACCAAAGCCTGTTATAAACCAGAGATTGTAATAAACCAGAGCCCTTTATAACCCAAAGACCGTTATAAACCAAAGCCCTTTATAAACCAGAGCCCTATATAAACCGGAGCTTTTTATAAACCAAAGCCTTTTATAAACCAGAGCAAATTATAAACCTTAGCCCTTTATAAACAACAGCTCTTTATAAACCAGAACGCTTTATAAACCAGTTCCCATTATAAACCAGAGCTCGTAATAAACCAGAGGTCATTATAAACCAGAGCTCTTTATAAACCTGAGCCCTTTATAAACCAGAGCCCTTTATAAAGCAGAGCCCTTTATTAACCAGAGCCCGTTATAAATCAGACCTCGCCATAAACCAAAGCCCTTCATAACACAAAGCACGTTATAAAACAAAACCCTTTATACACCAGAACCCAATATAAACCAGAGCTCTTTATAAACCAGAGCCCATTATAAACTATATCTCATTATAAACCAGAGCCCGTTATAAACCAGATCCCTTTTTAAACCAGAGCCCATTATAATTAGAGTCCTTTATAAAACAGAGCCCGTTATAAACCAGAGCCCTTTATTAACCAGAGCCCGTTATAAATCAGACCTCGTAATAAACCAGAGCCCTTCATAACCCAAAGCACGTTACAAACCAAAACCCTTTATACACCAGAACCCAATATAAACCCTTATACACCAGAACCCTTTATAAAAGCAAGCACTTTATCAACCATAGCTCATTATAAACCAGAGCCCTCTATTAACCAGAGCCCGTTATAAACCAGAGCCTGTTATAAACCAGAGATCGTAATAAACCAGAGCACTTTATAACCCAAAGACCGTTATAAACCAAAGCCCTTTATAAACCAGAGCCCTATATAAACCGGAGCTCTTTATAAACCAAAGGCTTTTATAAACCAGAGCCCGTTATAAACCTGATCCCTTTATAAACCACAGCACTTTATAAACCAGAACCCTTTATAAACCAGTGCCCATTATAAACCGGAGCTCGTAATAAACCAGAGGTCGTTATAAACCAGAGCTCTTTATAAACCTGAGCCCTTTATAAACCAGAGCCCTTTATTAACAAGAGCCCGTTATAAATCAGACCTCGTAATAAACCAGAGCCCTTCATAACCCAAAGCACGTTATAAACCAAAACCTTTTATACACCAGAATCCAAAAAAACCCAGAGATCTTTATAAACCAGAGCTCATTATAAACAAGAGATCATCATAAACCAGAGCCCTTTATTAACCAAAGACCTTTATAAACCAGAGCCTTTTATAAACAATATTATTTTATTAACAAGACCTCTTTATACACCAAAGTCCTTCATAAACCAGAGCGATTTATAAACCAGAGCCCTTCATAAACCAGAGCCCTTTACAAAACAGTGCCCGTTATAAACCAGAGCCATATATAAACCAGAGCCCTTTATAAACCAAAATGTTTTTTAAACCAGAGCCTGTTATAATTAGAGCCCTTTATAAAACAGAGCCTGTTATAAACCAGAGCCCTTTATTAACCAGAGCCCGTTAAAAATCAGACCTCGTAATAAACCAGAGCCCTTCATAACCCAAAGCACGTTACAAACCAAAACCCTTTATACACCAGAACCCAATATAAACCCTTATACACCAGAACCCTTTATAAAAGCAAGCACTTTATCAACCATAGCTCATTATAAACCAGAGCCCTCTATTAACCAGAGCCCGTTATAAACCAGAGCCTGTTTTAAACCAGAGATTCTAATAAACCAGAGCCCTTTATAACCCAAAGGCCGTTATAAACCAGAGCATGTTACAAACCATAGCCCTTTATAAACCAAAGCCCTTTATAAATCAGAGCATGTTACAAACCTTAGCCTTTTATAAACCAGAGCCCTTTACAAAACAGTGCCCGTTATAAACCAGAGCCATATATAAACCAGAGCCCTTTATCAACCAAAATCTTTTTTAAACCAGAGCCTGTTATAACCCAAACCCTGTTATAAACCAGAGCCATTTATAAACCAGAGCCCGTTATAACCCAAAGCGCGTTATAAACCAGAGCTCGAAATAAACCACAGTCCTTTATAACCCAAAGGCTGTTATAAACCAAAGCCCTTTATAAACCAGAGCCCAATATAAACCAGAGTTCTTTATAAACCTAAGCCCTTTATGAACCAGAGCATGTTACAAACCAGAGCCCTTTATAAACCAAAGCCCTTTATAAATCAGAGTATGTTATAAACCAGAGCCCTTTATAAACCAACGCCATTTGGAAACAAGAGCCCTTTAGAAAACAGAGCCCTTTCTAAACCAGATCCCGTTATTAACCAGATCCCTTTAAAAACCAGAGCCCGTAATAAACAGAGCCATTTTTAAAGCAGAGCTATTTATAATCCAGAGCCCTTTATAAACCAAAGCCCTTTATATACCAGATTCCTTTACAATCCAGAGCTTTTTATATACCAGACATTTATAAACCAGAGCCCTTTATAAACCAGAGACCTTCATAAACCAGAGCCCTTTACAAAACAATGCCCGTTATAAACCAGAGCCATATATAAACCAGAGCTCTTTATAAACCAGAGCCCTTTATAAACCAAAATCTTTTATAAACCAGAGCCTGTTATAACCCGAAGCCCATTATAAACCAGAACCCTTTATAGAACAGAGCCTGTGATAACCCAAAGCCCTTTATAAACCAGAGCCTGTTATAAACCAGAGCCCTTTATAAACCAAAGCCCTTTAGAAACAAGAGCCCTTTAGAAACCAGAGTCCTTTAAAACTAGAGGCCTTTATAAACCAAAGCCGGTTATAACTCAGATCCTGTTATAAACCAGAGACCTTTATAAACCAAAGTCCATTATGAATCAGAGACCGTTATAAACCAGAGATCTTTATAAACCACAGCCCTTCATAAACCAGAGCACTTTATTAACCAGAGCCCGTTATAAATCAGACCTCGCCATAAACCAAAGCCCTTCATAACACAAAGCACGTTATAAACCAAAACCCTTTATACACCAGAACCCAATATAAACCAGAGCTCTTTATATCCTGAGATACGGTTGGCAGATTTCAGCAAGGAACCCTCTTCCAGAGTTTCCAGGGTGCAGTTAAGAGCAGGTTAGCAGGTTTCAGAAGATGAGCTCCTCCAGAGCTCCTGAGATGCGGCAGGCAGATTTCAGCAAGGGAGACTCCTCCAGAGTCCCAGGGTTCAATCAGGTTTCTTCCTAGAAGCAGAGAAGACAACTGATTAGGTGCTGGTTCTGGTTACTTTGGAGTCAGAAGATCAGACAGGCTGGTTGGCTCAGGGTTGCTGTACCGTGATTAACAAAAACACTCTGGCGTCGGGGTGTTGTCCACAGCCCACTTAAGTACTGGTCCCCTGATGAGCAGATGAGAATCAGCTGGTGAGGACAGCTCCAGGTTCAGGAGATCCAGTACGCCCTCTGGTGGAGGAAAGTAGACAGCACCCCAGATCCCAAGAGAAAAACAAATAAACAGGAAGGGATCCTCGATGCCCTCTGGAGGGCAAGCCTCTGGATCCCAACATAAACCAGAGCCCTTTACAAAACAGTGCCCGTTATAAACCAGAGCCATATATAAACCAGAGCTCTTTATAAACCAGAGCCCTTTATAAACCAAAATCTTTTATAAACCAGAGCCTGTTATAACCCAAAGCCCGTTATAAACCAGAACCCTTTATAAACCAGAGCCCGTGATAACACAAAGCCCTTTATAAACCAGAGCCTGATATAAACCAGAGCCCTTTATAAACCAAAGCCATTTAGAAACAAGAGCCCTTTAGAAACCAGAGTCCTTTAAAAACCAGAGCCCTTTATAAACCAAAGCCGGTTATAAACCAGATCCTGTTATAAACCAGAGCCCTTTATAAACAAAAGTCCATTATAAATCAGAGACCGTTATAAACCAGAGATCTTTATAAACCAGAGCCCTTTATACACCAGAGCCCTTTTTAAACCAGTGCCCTTTATAAACCAAAGCCCTTCATAAACCAGAGCCCTTTATAAACCAGAGCCCTTTATAGACCAAAGCTCTTTGTAATCCAGAGCCCTGTACAAACCAAAGCCCTTTAGAAACCAAAGTCGTTTTCAAACCAGAGTCGGTTATAAACCAGAGCCCGTTATAAAATAGAGCCCTTTATAAAACAGAGCCCGTTTTAAACCAGAGCCCTTTATGAACCAGTGCCCTATATAAACCAGAGCTCTTTATAAACCAAAGCCTGTTATAAACCAGAGACTGTAATAAACCAGAGCCCTTTATAACCCAAAGACCGTTATAAACCAAAGCCCTTTATAAACCAGAGCCCTATATAAACCGGAGCTCTTTATAAACCAAAGCCTTTTATAAACCAGAGCCCATTATAAACCTGAGCCCTTTATAAACAACTGCTCTTTATAAACCAGAACACTTTATAAACCAGTGCCCATTATAAACCAGAGCTCATAATAAACCAGAGGTCATTATAAACCAGAGCTCTTTATAAACCTGAGCCCTTTATAAACCAGAGCCCTTTATAAAGCAGAGCCCTTTATTAACCAGAGCCCGTTATAAATCAGACCTCGCCATAAACCAAAGCCCTTCATAACACAAAGCACGATAAACCAAAACCGTTTATACACCAGAGCCCGTTATAAACCAGAGATCTTTATAAACCAGAGCTCTTTATAAACCAGAGCCCTTTATACACCAGAGCCCTTTTTAAACCAGAGCCCTATATAAACCACAGCCCTTCATAAACCAGAGCACTTTATAAACCAGAGCCCTTTATAAACCAGAGCCCTTTATATACCAAAGCCCTTTGTAAACCAGAGCCCTGTACAAACCAAAGCCCTTTAGAAACCAAAGCCGTTTTCAAACCAGAGCCAGTTATAAACCAGAGCCCGTTATAAATAGAGCCCTTTATAAAACAGAGCCCGTTATAAACCAGAGCCCTTTTTAAACCAGAGCCCATTATAATTAGAGCCCTTTATAAAACAGAGCCCGTTATAAACCATAGCCCTTTATTAACCAGAGCCCGTTATAAATCAGACCTCGTAATAAACCAGAGCCCTTCATAAACCAAAGCACGTTATAAACCAAAACCCTTTATACACCAGAACCCAATATAAACCCTTATACACCAGAACCCTTTATAAAAGCAATCACTTTATCAACCATAGCTCATTATAAACCAGTCCTCTATTAACCAGAGCCCGTTATAAACCAGAGCCTGTTATAAACCAGAGATCGTAATAAACCAGAGCACTTTATAACCCAAAGACCGTTATAAACCAAAGCCCTTTATAAACCAGTGCCCTATATAAACCGGAGCTCTTTATAAACCAAAGCCTTTTATAAACCAGAGCCCGTTATAAACCTGATCCCTTTATAAACCACAGCTCTTTATAAACCAGAACCCTTTATAAACCAGTGCCCATTATAAACCAGAGCTCGTAATAAACCAGAGGTCGTTATAAACCAGAGCTCTTTATAAACCTAAGCCCTTTATAAACCAGAGCCCTTTATTAACAAGAGCCCATTATAAATCAGACCTCGTAATAAACCAGTCCTTCATAACCCAAAGCACGTTATAAACCAAAACCTTTTATACACCAGAATCCAATATAAACCAGAGCTCATTATAAACAAGATATCATCATAAACCAGAGCTTTTTATAAACCTGAGCCATTTATAAACCAGAGCCCTTTATTAACCAAAGACCTTTATAAACCAGAGCCTTTTATAAACCATATTATTTTATTAACAAGACCTCTTTATACACCAAAGTCCTTCATAAACCAGAGCGATTTATAAACCAGAGCCCTTTATAAACCAGAGACCTTCACAAACCAGAGCCCTTTACAAAACAGTGCCCGTTATAAACCATAGCCATATATAAACCAGAGCCATTTATAAACCAAAATATTTTTTAAACAAGAGCCTGTTATAACCCAAAGCCCGTTATAAACCAGAACCCTTTATAAACCAGAGCCCGTTATAACCCAAAGCGCGTTATAAACCAGAGCTCGAAATAAACCACAGCCCTTTATAACCCAAAGGCCGTTATAAACCTAAGCCCTTTATAAACCAGAGCATGTTACAAACCAGAGCCCTTTATAAACCAAAGCCCTTCATAAATCAGAGCATGTTATAAACCAGAGCCCTTTATAAACCAACGCCATTTAGAAACAAGAGCCCTTTAGAAACCAGAGCCTTTTCTAAACCAGAGCCCGTTATTAACCAGATCCCTTTAAAAACCAGAGCCCTTTATAAACCAGAGCCTTTAATAAACCAGAGCCATTTTAAAGCAGAGCTATTTATAATCCAGAGCCCTTTATAAACCAAAGCCCTTTATAAACCAGATTCCTTTATAAACCAGAGCTCTTTATAAACCAGAGTCCTTTATAACCCAAAGCCCATTATAAACCAAAACCCTTTATACACCAGAGCCCAATATAAACCAGAGCTTTTTATAAACCATTATATAACACTTGAATTGAGAAAGCTTCCTGGAGAGGTGGCGAAACGTCTTCAAATCTTGAAAACCAAGTCCAGTGGATATTTTTTGAATTTTTACGGAATTATATACCAGAACCATTTATAAACCAGAGCCCTGTATAAACCAGAGACCTTCATAAACTGTCATGTTGGGTTTCAGAAGCTAAACCCAAACGCAGAACACCACAGAAACAGAGTGAAAAGTTCAACAGTTTATTAAAATAAACACAATCCAGGTTATTGTATGATGCTGAATGAGTCCAGGCTAGTCACACAGAATACTCTGATGTGTGGTTCAGAGGCAGGGGGATTAACAGAGGGCTAGGCAGCAGCAGGGCTAGGCTTCTGACTAGCTGGAATACAGTCCTTAAATTGCTCATAGTTCTCTCCCAGAGAACAGGCGGGCAGATCCAGACTGCAGATCTCCTGGTTGACTACCAAGAGCAGGAAGATAGGTCTCCGATGATGAGCTCCTCCTGAGCTCCTGAGATACGGTTGGCAGATTTCAGCAAGGAACCCTGTTCCAGAGTTTCCAGGGTGCAGTTAAGAGCAGGTTAGCAGGTTTCAGAAGATGAGCTCCTCCAGAGCTCCTGAGATGCGGCAGGCAGATTTCAGCAAGGGAGACTCCTCCAGAGTCCCAGGGTTCAATCAGGTTTCTTCCTAGAAGCAGAGAAGACAACTGATTAGGTGCTGGTTCTGGTTACTGTGGAGTCAGAAGATCAGACAGGCTGGTTGGCTCAGGGTTGCTGTACCGTGATTAACAAAAACACTCTGGCGTCGGGGTGTTGTCCACAGCCCACTTAAGTACTGGTCCCCTGATGAGCAGATGAGAATCAGCTGGTGAGGACAGCTCCAGGTTAAGGAGATCCAGTACGCCCTCTGGTGGAGGAAAGTAGACAGTACCCCAGATCCCAACAGAAAAACAAATAAACCGGAAGGGATCCTCGGCGCCCTCTGGAGGGCAAGCCTCTGGATCCCAACATAAACCAGAGCCCTTTACAAAACAGTGCCCGTTATAAACCAGAGCCATATATAAACCAGAGCTCTGTATAAACCAGAGCCCTTTATAAACCAAAATCTTTTATAAACCAGAGCCTGTTATAACCCAAAGCCCGTTATAAACCAGAACCCTTTATAAACCAGAGCCCGTGATACACCAAAGCCCTTTATAAACCAGAGCCTGTTATAAACCAGAGCCCTTTATAAACCAAAGCCCTTTATAAATCAGAGCATGTTTTAAACTGGAGCTCTTTATTAACCAACGCCATTAAGACACAAGAGCCCATTACAAGCTAGAGCTCTTTCTAAACCAGAGCCCGTTATTAATCAAAGCCCTTTATAAACCAGAGCCCTATATAAACCACAGCTATTTATAAACCAGAATCCTTGATAAAACAGAGCCCGTTATAACCCAAAGCCTGTTATAAACCAGAGCTCGAAATAAACCACAGCCCTTTATAACCCAAAGGCCGTTATAAACCAAAGCCCTTTATAAACCAGAGCCCAATATCAACCAGAGTTCTTTATAAACCAAAGCCCTTTATAAACCAGAGCATGTTACAAACCAGAGCCCTTTATAAACCAAAGCCCTTTATACATCAGAGCATGTTATAAATGTCATGATTGGTTTAAAGTTAAACCCATATGCAGAACACAACGGAGGCTGAGTAAAAGTTTAACAGAGTTTAATGGAGTTAGTTTTCACACAAGAACATGAACTGGATCAGGTACTGGTCCGGGTTGGGTTCACTGATGTCTGCAGAGATGGACAGTTTGATTAGCCAGGCAGTCAGATGATATATTGAGTCTAATTCAGAGTCTACCTTGAGGGAGTCCAGGCTTTACTTGTGAGAGAGGGAACCGTTGGGTCCAGAGACTTTTGGTTCAGCAGAGTGCACAAGCAGCAGCAGCGTCTAGCTTCTGACTTTGAATGGCAGACCTTGATCAGAGTTTCCAGCTCTTCTCTGAGAGCAGCAGGAGAAAATCCAGACTGGAATCTTCAGGTTTTACTCATCAGGGCTGGTAGGCAGGTTAAGCTCACCCAGAGCTTCAGACTTGAGACAGGTTTCCTGTGAGCAAAGACATAGGCAGATTAGAATCAGGTTTCTCACTTGAGATGACTTAGATTCTTTCTGGTAACAGAGGCTCAGGTTTGCTAACCAAACTAAGGTCAACACTGCGGTGTTGAAGGAAGGTCTGGCAGCTGCTTATGTAGAGAAGGTCTCCTGATGAGTAGATGAGCTTCAGGTGTGCTGGAGGGCTCCAGCCCAGAAGACCCACGGCGCACTCTGCTGATGGAAGGTGGTACATCCCCAGATCCCAACAGTAACCCAGTCCCTAAACGAAAACAAAATGCAGAAGAGGATCCTCGGCGCCCTCTAGTGGGCAATACTCAGGATCCCAACAATAAACCAGAGCTCTTTATAAACCAACGCCATTTAGAAACCAGAGCGCTTTATAAACCACAGCCCGTAATAAACCAGAGCCATTTTTAAAGCTGAGATCTTTATAAACCAGAGCCCTGAATAACCCCAAGCCCGTTATGAACCAAAACCCTTTATACACCAGAGCCCAATATAAACCAGAGCTTTTTATATACCAGAGCCATTTATAAACCAGAGCCCTTTATAAACCAGAGACCTTCATAAACCAGAGCCTTTATAAACCAGAGCCCCTTATAACCCAAAGCCCTTTATAAACCCAACAGTAACTCAGTCCCTAAACGAAAACAAAAAGCAGAAGAGGATCCTCGGCGCCCTCTAGTGGGCAATCCTCAGGATCCCAACAATAAACCAGAGACCTTTATAAACCAAAGTCAAATATAAATCAGAGACCGTTATAAACCAGAGTTGTTTATAAACCAGAGCTCTTTATAAACCAGAGCACTTTATACACCAGAGCCCTTTTTAAACCCGAGCCCTTTATAAACCACAGCCCTTTATAAACCAGAACCTTTATAAACCAGAGCCCCTTATAACCCAAAGCCCTTTATAAACCAGAGCCCATTATAAACAGGGGCCTTTAAAAACCAAAGCCCGTTATAAACTGGGGCTCGTTATAAACAAGAGCCCTTTATAAACCAGAGACCTTTACAAACCAGAGCCCGTTATAAACCAGAGCTATTTTTAAAGCAGAGCTATTTATAATCCAGAGCGCTTTATAAACCTAAGCTCTTTATAAAACAAAGACCTTTATAAACTAGAGCTCTTTATAAACCAGAGCCCTTTATACACCTGAGCCATTTTTAAAGCAGAGCCCTTTATAAACCATAGCCTGTTATAAACCAGAGCTCGTTATAAATCTGAGCCCTTTATTAACCAGATCCCTTTATAAACCAGAGCCCTTTATAAACCAAAGCCGGTTATAAACCAGAGCCCTTTATAAACCAAAGCCGGTTATAAACCAGAGCCTGTTATAAACCAGAGCCCTTTATAAACCAAAGCCCGTTATAAACCAGAGCCCGTTATAAACCACATCCCTTATAACCCAGAACCCTTTATAAAAGCAAGCACTTTATCAACCATAGCTCATTATAAACCAGATCCCTCTATTAACCAGAGCCCGTTATAAACCAGAGCCTGTTATAAACCAGAGATCTTTATAAACCACAGCCCTTTAAAAAACAGAGCGCTTTATAAACCAGAGCCATTTATAAATCAGATTCCTTTATAAACCAGAGCCATTTATAAATCAGAGCCCTTTTTAAACCAGATTACTTTATAAACCAGATCCATTTATGAACCAGAGCCCTTTTTAACCCAGATTCCTTTATAAAGCAGAGCCATTTATAAACCAGAGCCCATTTTAAACCAGATTCCTATATACACCAGAGCCATTTATGAACCAGACCCCTTTTAAACCAGATTCCTTTATAAACCAGAGCCATTTATAAACCAGAGCTCATTTTAAACCAGAATCCTTTATAAACCAGAGCCATTAATAAAGCAGACCCCTTTTAAACAAGATTCCTTTATAAACCAGAACCATTTATAAACCAGGGCCCTTTTTAAACCAGATTTCATTATAAACCAGAGCCCTTTATAGATCAGAGCCTTTTATAAACCAGAGCCCTTTATAAACCAAAGACCTTTATAAACCAATGCCGGTTATAAACCAGAGCCTTTTATAAACCAGATCTCTTACTAAACCAGAGCCCTTTATAAACCAGAGCCCTTTATAAACCAAAGCCCGTTATGAACTAGTGTCATGATTGGTTCAGGAAGACCCAATATGCAGAACACCACGGAGACGGAAACTGGAGTAAAAGTTTAACAATGTTTATTGAACAATGGTACAATGAAAGAGTCAGGAACTGGTTCACTTCTGGGAATCTGGTTCACAGACAACTGGAAGGGAGACAGTTCAGTTAGCCACATAGCTGGTGAATGTGGAAATGTTATCTTCAGAGATCTACCTTGAAGAATCCGGGTTTGGCTTTGAGAGAGGCACTGTTGGTACCAGAGACTGTTTGATTCAGCAGAGTTCAGTTTCAGCTTCAGCGTCTTGCATCTAACGATAGGACAGACCTTGGTTTTCCAGCTCTTAGTCCAGAGCAGCATGGGAAATCCAGAGAAGGTTCTTCAGGTTTGGCTCTGAGGGCAGGCTCGACAGGTTAAGCTCATCCAGAGCTTACAGGACAAAAACAGGTTTCCTGTAGGCAGAGACAAAGGTAATTAGTTACCAGCTAGGAGACTAGAGGCAACAAAGATTTCACAGAGGAAGTGAGGCTCAGGTGCTAACCAAACACTGCGGCGTTGATGCGAGGTCTGAGGGCTGCTTATATGGTGGAGGATCCTCCTGATGATGAGATGGGTTTCAGGTGTGTCGAAGGCTAAGCTCAGGAGGATCCACAGCGAACTCTGCTGGAGACAGGTGGTACAGCTCCAGATCCAAACAACTAGAGCCCGTTATAAACCAGAGCCATTTATAAACCAAAGCCCTTTATAAACCAAATCCGTTTTTAAACCAGAGCCGGTTATAAACCAGAGCCTGTTATAAACCAGAGCCCTTTATAAACCAAAGACCGTTATAAACCAGAGCCCGTTATAAACCACAGCCCTTATAACCCAGAACCCTTTATAAAAGCTAGCACTTTATCAACCATAGCTCATTATAAACCAGATCCCTCTATTAACCAGAGCCCGTTATAAACCAGAGCTTGTTATAAACCAGAGATCTTTATAAACCACAGCACTTTAAAAAACAGAGCGCTTTATAAACCAGAGCCATTTATAAACAAGATTCCTTTATAAACCAGAGCCATTTATAAACCAGAGCCCTTTTTAAACCAGATTACTTTATAAACCAGATCCATTTATGAACCAGAGTCCTTTTTAAACCAGATTCCTCTATAAAGCAGAGCCATTTATAAACCAGAGCCCATTTTAAACCAGATTCCTTCATAAACCAGAGCCATTTATGAACCAGACCCCTTTTATACCAGATTCCTTTATAAACCAGAGCCATTTATAAACCAGAGCCCATTTTAAACCAGATTCCTTTATAAACCAGAACCATTTATAAACCAGGGCCCTTTTTAAACCAGATTTCATTATAAACCAAAGCCATTTATAAACCAGAGCCCTTTATAAACAAAATCCCCTAATAAACCATAGCCTGTTATAAACCAGAGCCCTTTATAAACCAAAGCCCGTTATAAACCAGAGCCCGTTATAAACCACAGCCCTTATAACCCAGAACCCTTTGTAAAAGCAAGCACTTTATCAACCATAGCTCATTATAAACCAGATCCCTCTATTAACCAGAGCCCGTTATAAACCAGAGCTTGTTATAAACCAGAGATCTTTATAAACCACAGCCCTTTAAAAAACAGAGCGCTTTATAAACCAGAGCCATTTATAAACAAGATTCCTTTATAAACCAGAGCCATTTATAAACCAGAGCCCTTTTTAAACCAGATTACTTTATAAACCAGATCCATTTATGAACCAGAGTCCTTTTTAAACCAGATTCCTCTATAAAGCAGAGCCATTTATAAACCAGAGCCCATTTTAAACCAGATTCCTTTATAAACCAGAGCCATTTATGAACCAGACCCATTTTATACCAGATTCCTTTATAAACCAGAGCCATTTATAAACCAGAGCCCATTTTAAACCAGAATCCTTTATAAACCAGAGCCATTGATAAAGCAGACCCCTTTTAAACCAGATTCCTTTATAAACCAGAACCATTTATAAACCAGGGCCCTTTTTAAACCAGATTTCATTATAAACCAAAGCCATTTATAAACCAGAGCCCTTTATAAACAAAATCCCCTAATAAACCATAGCCTGTTAGAAATCAGAGCCCTTTATAAACCAGTGCCCTTCATAAACTAAAGTCCTTTAAAAAAGTTTCCTTTATATTCCAGAGCTCTTAATAAACCAGAGCCCTTTATAAACCAAAGCCCTTCATAAACCAGAGCCCTTTATAAACCAGAGACCTTTATAGACCAAAGCCCTTTGTAAACCAAAGCCGTTTTTAAACCAGAGCCGGTTATAAACCAGAGCCTGTTATAAATAGAGCCCTTTATAAAACAGAGCCCGTTTTAAACCAGAGCCCTTTTTAAACCAGAGCCAGTTTTAAACCAGAGCCCTTTATGAACCAGTGCCCTATATAAACCAGAGCTCTTTATAAACCAAAACCTGTTATAAACCAAAGATCGTAATAAACCAGAGCCCTTTAAAACCCAAAGACCAAAGCCCTTTATAAACCAGAGCCCTATATAAACCGGAACTCTTTATAAACCAAAACCTTTTTTAAACCAGAGCCCTTTATAAACCAGAGCCCTTTATTAACCAGAGCCCGTTATAGATCAGACCTCGTAATAAACATGAGCCTTTCATAACCCAAAGCACGTTATAAACCAAAACCCTTTATACACCAGAACCCAATATAAACCAGAGCTCTTTATAAACCAGAGCCCATTATAAACTAGAGCTCATTATAAACAAGAGATCGTTATAAACCAGAGCTCTTTATAAACCTGAGCCGTTTATTAACCAGAGCCCTTTATTAACCAAAGACCTTTATAAACCAGGGCCTTTTATAAACCAGAGCCCTTTACAAAACAATGCCCGTTATACGACAGAGCCATATATAAACCAGAACTATTAATAAACCAGAGCCCTTTATAAACCAAAGCCCTTTATCAATCAGATTATTTTATTAACCAGACCTCTTTATACACCAAAATCCTTTATAAACCAGAGCCATTTATAAACCAGAGCCCTTTATAAACCAGACCTCTTTATAAACCAGAGCCCTTTATAAAACAAAATCTTTTTTAAACCAGAGCCTGTTATAACCCAAAGCCCGTTATAAACCAGATCTCTTAAGAAACCAGAGCCCTTTATAAACCAGAGCCCGGTATAAACCAGAGCCCATTATAAACAAAGCCCTTTATCAACCAGATTATTTTATTAACCAGACGTCTTTATACACCAAAGTCCTTTATAAACCAGAGCCCTTTATAAACTAGAGACCTTCATAAACCAGAGCCCTTTACAAAACAGTGCCCATTATAAACCAGACCTCTTTATAAACCAGAGCCCTTTATAAACCAAAACCTTTTTTAAACCAGAGCCCGTTATAAACCAAAGCCCGTTATAAACCAGAGCTCGAAATAAACCACAGCCCTTTATAACCCAAAGGCCGTTATAAACCAAAGCCCTTTATAAACCAGAGCCCAATATAAAGCAGAGCTTTTTATATACCAGAGCCATTTATAAACCAGAGCCCTTTATAAACCAGAGCATGGTACAAACCAGAGCCCTTTATAAACCAGAGCCCTTTATAGATCAGATCCCGTCATAAACCAGAGCCCTTTATAAACCAAAGACATTTATAAACCAATGCCGGTTATAAACCAAAGCCTTTTATAAACCAGAGCCCTTTATAAACCAGAGCCCGTTATAAAACAGAGCCCTTTATAAACCAGATCTCTTAATAAACCAGAGCCCTTTATAAACCAGAGCCCTTTATAAACCAAAGCCCGTTATGAACTAGAGCCCGTTATAAACCAGAGCCATTTATAAACCAAAGCCCTTTATAAACCAAAGCCGTTTTTAAACCAGAGCCATTTATAAACCAGAGCCAGTTATAAACCAGATCCTTTTATAAACCAGAGCCCTTTATAAACCAGAGCCCGGTATAAACCAGAGCCCGTTATAAACCAAAGCCCTTTATAAACCAGAGCCCGTTATAAACCAGAGCTCTTTATAATCAATAGCCCTTTAAAAACCAGAGCCTGTTATAAACCAGTTCCCTTTATAAACCACAGCCCTTTATAAACCAGATCTCTTAATAAACCAGAGCCTGCTATAAACCAGAGCGCTTTATAAAACAGAGCCCTAGATAAATAAGGGCTCTTTATTAACCAAAGCCCGGTATAAACCATAGCCCGTTATAAACCAAAGCTCTGTATAATCCATAGCCCTTTATAAACCAGAGCCTGTTATAAACCAGTTCCCTTTATAAACCACAGCCCTTTATAAAGCAGATCTCTTAATAAACCAGAGCCTGTTATAAACCAGAGCGCTTTATAAAACAGAGCCCTAGATAAATTAGGGCTCTTTATTAACCAAAGCCCGTTATAAACCAGAGCTAGTAATAAGCAGAGCCCTTTATAACCCAAAGCCCGCCATAAACCAAAGCCCTTTATAAACCAGAGCCCTATATAAATTGGAGCTCTCTATAAACCAAAGCCCTTTATAAACCAGAGCCCTCTATAAACCCAAGACCTTTATAAACCAATGCCGGTTATAAAACAAAGCCTTTTATAAACCAGAGCCCTTTATAAACCAGAGCCCTTCATAAACCAGAGCCCGTTATAAAACAGAGCCCTTTATAAACCAGATCTCTTAATAAACCAGAGCCCTTTATAAACCAGAGCCCTTTATAAACCAAAGCCCGTTATGAACTAGAGCCCGTTATAAAACAGAGCCATTTATAAACCAAAGCCCTTTATAAACCGAAGCCGTTTTTAAACCAGAGCCTGTTATAAACCAGAGCCCGTTATAAGTAGAGCCCTTTATAAAACAAAGCCCGTTATAAACCAGAACCCTTTTCAAACCAGAGCCCATTTTAAACCAGAGCCCTTTATGGACCAGTGCACTATATAAACCAGATCTCTTAATAAACCAGAGCCCTTTATAAACCAGAGCCCTTTATAAACCAAAGCCCATTATGGACCAGTGCCCTATATAAACCAGAGCTCTTTATAAACCAAAGCCTGTTATAAACCAGAGATCGTAATGAACCAGAGCCCTTTATAACCCAATGACCGTTATAAAACAAAGCCCTTTAAAAACCAGAGCCCTATATAAACCGGAGCTCTTTATAAACCAGAGCCCATTATAAACTAGGGCTCATTATAAACAAGTGATCGTTATAAACCAGAGCTCTTTATAAACCTGAGCTGTTTATAAACCAGAGCCCTTTATTAATGAGATTATTTTATTAACCAGACCTCTTTATACACCAAAGTCCTTTATAAACCAGAGCCATTTATATACCAGAGCCCTTTATAAACCAGAGACCTTCATAAACCAGAGCCCTTTACAAAACAGTGCCCGTTATAAACCAGACCTCTTTAAAAACCAGAGCCCTTTATAAAGCAAAATCTTTTTAAATCCAGAGCCTGTTATAACCCAAAGCCCGTTATAAACGAGAACCCTTTTTAAACCAGAGCCCGTTATAACCCAAAGCCCGTTATAAACCAGGACTCGCAATAAACCACAGCCCTTTATAACCCAAAGGACGTTATAAACCAAAGCCCTTTATAAACCAGAGCGCAATATAAAGCAGAGCTTTTTATTTACCAGAGCCCTTTATAAACCAAAGCTCTTTATAAATCAGATGTTATAAACCAGAGCCCTTTATAAACCAAAGACCTTTATAAACCAATGCCGGTTATAAACCAGAGCCTTTTATAAACCAGAGCCCTTTATAGATCAGAGTCCTTTATGAACCAGATCCCTTTATAAACCAAAGACCTTTATAAACCAATGCCGGTTATAAACCAGAGCCTTTTATAAACCAGAGCCCTTTATAAACCAGAGCCCGTTATAAAACAGAGCCCTTTATAAACCAGATCTCTTAATAAACCAGAGCCCTTTATAAACCAGAGACCTTTATAAACCAAAGCCCGTTATGAACTAGAGCCCGTTATAAACCAGAGCCATTTAAAAACCAAAGCCCCTTATAAACCAAAGCCGTTTTTAAACCAGAGCCGGTTAATAACCAGAGCCCGTTATAAATAGAGCCCTTTATAAAACAGAGCCTGTTATAAACCAGAGCCCTTTTTAAACCAGAGCCCATTTTAAACCAGAGCCCTTTATGAACCAGTGCCCTATATAAACCAGAGCCCTTTATAAACCAAAGCCTGTTATAAACCAGAGATCATAATGAACCAGAGCCCTTTATAACCCAATGACCGTTATAAACCAAAGCCCTTTAAAAACCAGAGCCCTATATAAACAGGAGCTCTTTATAAACCAAAGCCTTTTATAAACCAGAACCCTTTATAGACCAGAGCCCTTTATTAACCAGAGCCCATTATAAATCAGACCTCGTAATAAACCAGAGCCCTTCATAACCCAAAGCATGTTATAAACCAAAACACTTTATACAACAGAACCCAATATAAACCAGAGCTCTTTATAAACCAGAGCCCATTATAAACTAGAGCTCATTATAAACAAGGGATCGTTATAAACCAGAGCTCTTTATAAACCTGAGCTGTTTATAAACTGGAGCCCTTTATTAACCAAAGACCTTTATAAACCAAAGCCCTTTTTAAACCAAAGCACTTTATAAACCAGATTATTTTATTAACCAGACCTTTTTATACACTAAAGTCCTTTATAAACCAGAGCCTGTTATAACCTAAAGCCCATTATAAACGAAAACCTTTTATAAACAAGAGCCAGTTATAACCCAAAGGCCGTTATAAACCAAAGCCCTTTATAAACCAGAGCCCAATATAAAGCAGAGCTTTTTATATACCAGAGCCATTTATAAACCAGAGCCCTTTATAAAACAGAGCATGTTACAAAGCAGAGCCCTTTATAAACCAAAGCTCTTTATAATTCAGAGGATGTTATAAACCAGAGCCCTTCATAAACCAAAGACCTTTACAAACCAATGCCGGTTATAAACCAGAGCCTTTTATAAACCAGAGCCCTTTATAAACCAGAGCCCTTTATAGATTGGAGCCCTTTATAAACCAGAGCCCTTTATAAACCAAAGACCTTTATAAACCAATGCCGGTTATAAACCAGAGCCTTTTATAAACCAGAGCCCGTTATAAAACAGAGCCCTTTATAAACCAGATCTCTTAATAAACCAGAGCCCTTTATAAACCAGAGCCCTTTATAAACCAAAGCCCGTTATGAACTAGAGCCCGTTATAAACCAGGGCCATTTATAAACCAAAGTACTTTATAAACCAAAGCCGTTTTTAAACCAGAGCCGGTTATAAACCAGAGCCCGTTATAAATAGAGCCCTTTATAAACCAGAGCCCGTTTAAAACCAGAGCCCTTTATGAACCAGAGCCCATTATAAATCAGACCTCGTAATAAACCAGAGCCCTTCATAACCCAAAGCACGTTATAAACCAAAACACTTTATACATTAGAACCCAATATAAACCAGAGCTCTTTATAAACCTGAGCTGTTTATAAACCGGAGCCCTTTATTAACCAAAGACCTTTATAAACCAAAGCCCTTTTTAAACCAAAGCCCTTTATAAACCAGATTATTTTATTAACCAGACCTCTTTATACACCAAAGTCCTTTATAAACCAGAGCCATTTATAAACCAGAGCCCTTTACAAAACAGTGCCTGTTATAAACCAGACCTCTTTATAAACCAGAGCCCTTTATAAAGCAAAATCTTTTTAACACCAGAGCCTGTTATAACCCAAAGCCCATTATAAACGAGAACCCTTTATAAACAAGAGCCCGTTATAACCCAAAGCACGTTATAAACCAGAGGTCGAAATAAACCACAGCCCTTTATAACCCAAAGGCCGTTATAAACCAGAGCCCTTTATAAACCAAAGCTCTTTATAAATCAGAGGATGTTATAAACCAGAGCCCTTCATAAACCAAAGACCTTAATAAACCAAAGCCCTTTATAAAGCAGAGCCGTTTATAAACCAGAGCCTGTTATAAATCAAAGCTCTTTATAAATCAGAGGATGTTATAAACCATAGCCCTTCATACCCAAAGACCTTTATAAACCAATGCCGGTTATAAACCAGAGCCTTTTATAAACCAGAGCCCTTTATAAACCAGAGCCCTTTATAGATCAGAGCTCTTTATAAACAAGAGCCCTTTATAAACCAAAGACCTTTATAAACCAATGCCGGTTATAAACCAGAGCCTTTTATAAACCAGAGCCCTTTATAAACCAGAGCCCGTTATAAAACAGTGCCCGTTATAAACCAGACCTCTTTAAAAACCAGAGCCCTTTATAAAGCAAAATCTTTTTAAATCCAGAGCCTGTTATAACCCAAAGCCCGTTATAAACGAGAACCCTTTTTAAACCAGAGCCCGTTATAACCCAAAGCCCGTTATAAACCAGGACTCGCAATAAACCACAGCCCTTTATAACCCAAAGGACGTTATAAACCAAAGCCCTTTATAAACCAGAGCGCAATATAAAGCAGAGCTTTTTATTTACCAGAGCCCTTTATAAAGCAAAGCTCTTTATAAATCAGAGGATGTTATAAACCAGAGCCCTTTATAAACCAAAGACCTTTATAAACCAATGCCGGTTATAAACCAGAGCCTTTTATAAACCAGAGCCCTTTATAGATCAGAGTCCTTTATAAACCAGATCCCTTTATAAACCAAAGACCTTTATAAACCAGATCTCTTAATAAACCAGAGCCTGTTATAAACCAGAGCGCTTTATAAAACAGAGCCCTAGATAAATTAGGGCTCTTTATTAACCAAAGCCCGGTATAAACCATAGCCCGTTATAAACCAAAGCTCTTTATAATCCATAGCCCTTTATAAACCAGAGCCTGTTATAAACCAGTTCCCTTTATAAACCACAGCCCTTTATAAAGCAGATCTCTTAATAAACCAGAGCCTGTTATAAACCAGAGCGCTTTATAAAACAGAGCCCTAGATAAATTAGGGCTCTTTATTAACCAAAGCCCGTTATAAACCAGAGCTAGTAATAAGCAGAGCCCTTTATAACCCAAAGCCCTCCATAAACCAAAGCCCTTTATAAACCAGAGCCCTATATAAATTGGAGCTCTCTATAAACCAAAGCCCTTTATAAACCAGAGCCCGTTATAAACTGACGCTCTTTATAAACCAGAGCCATTTATAAACCAGAGCCCTTTATAAACCAGAGACCATCATAAACCAGAGCCCTTTACAAAACAGTGCCCGTTATAAACCAGATCTCTTTATAAACCAGAGCCCTTTATAAACATAAATCTTTTTTAAACCAGAGCCTGTTATAACCCAAAGCCCGTTATAAACCAGAACCCTTTATAAACCAGAGCCCGTTATAAACCAATGCCCGTTATACTCCAGAGCTCAAAATAAACCACAGCCCTTTATAACCCAAAGGCCGTTATAAACCAAGCCATTTATAAACCAGAGCCCAATATAAAGCAGAGCTTTTTATATACCAGAGCCATTTATAAACCAGAGCCCTTTATAAACCAGAGCATGTTACAAACCAGAGCCCTTTATAAACCAGAGCCCTTTATAGATCAGAGCCCTTTATAAACCAGAGCCCTCTATAAACCCAAGACCTTTATAAACCAATGCCGGTTATAAAACAAAGCCTTTTATAAACCAGAGCCCTTTATAAACCAGAGTCCTTCATAAACCAGAGCCCGTTATAAAACAGAGCCCTTTATAAACCAGATCACTTAATAAACCAGAGCCCTTTATAAACCAGAGCCCTTTATAAACCAAAGCCCGTTATGAACTAGAGCCCGTTATAAACCAGAGCCATTTATAAACCAAAGCCCTTTATAAACCAAAGCCGTTTTTAAACCAGAGCCTGTTATAAACCAGAGCCCGTTATAAGTAGAGCCCTTTATAAAACAAAGCCCGTTATAAACCAGAACCCTTTATAAACCAAAGCCCATTATGGACCAGTGCCCTATATAAACCAGAGGTCTTTATAAACCAAAGCCTGTTATAAACCAGAGATCGTAATGAACCAGAGCCCTTTATAACCCAATGACCGTTATAAAACAAAGCCCTTTAAAAACCAGAGCCCTATATAAACCGGAGCTCTTTATAAACCAGAGCCCATTATAAACTAGGGCTCATTATAAACAAGTGATCGTTATAAACCAGAGCTCTTTATAAACCTGAGCTGTTTATAAACCAGAGCCCTTTATTAATGAGATTATTTTATTAACCAGACCTCTTTATACACCAAAGTCCTTTATAAACCAGAGCCATTTATATACCAGAGCCCTTTATAAACCAGAGACCTTCATAAACCAGAGCCCTTTACAAAACAGTGCCCGTTATAAACCAGACCTCTTTAAAAACCAGAGCCCTTTATAAAGCAAAATCTTTTTAAATCCAGAGCCTGTTATAACCCAAAGCCCGTTATAAACGAGAACCCTTTTTAAACCAGAGCCCGTTATAACCCAAAGCCCGTTATAAACCAGGACTCGCAATAAACCACAGCCCTTTATAACCCAAAGGACGTTATAAACCAAAGCCCTTTATAAACCAGAGCGCAATATAAAGCAGAGCTTTTTATTTACCAGAGCCCTTTATAAACCAAAGCTCTTTATAAATCAGATGTTATAAACCAGAGCCCTTTATAAACCAAAGACCTTTATAAACCAATGGCGGTTATAAACCAGAGCCTTTTATAAACCAGAGCCCTTTATAGATCAGAGTCCTTTATGAACCAGATCCCTTTATAAACAAAAGACCTTTATAAACCAATGCCGGTTATAAACCAGAGCCTTTTATAAACCAGAGCCCTTTATAAACCAGAGCCCGTTATAAAACAGAGCCCTTTATAAACCAGATCTCTTAATAAACCAGAGCCCTTTATAAACCAGAGACCTTTATAAACCAAAGCCCGTTATGAACTAGAGCCCGTTATAAACCCGAGCCATTTAAAAACCAAAGCCCCTTATAAACCAAAGCCGTTTTTAAACCAGAGCCGGTTAATAACCAGAGCCCGTTATAAATAGAGCCCTTTATAAAACAGAGGCTGTTATAAACCAGAGCCCTTTTTAAACCAGAGCCCATTTTAAACCAGAGCCCTTTATGAACCAGTGCCCTATATAAACCAGAGCCCTTTATAAACCAAAGCCTGTTATAAACCAGAGATCATAATGAACCAGAGCCCTTTATAACCCAATGACCGTTATAAACCAAAGCCCTTTAAAAACCAGAGCCCTATATAAACAGGAGCTCTTTATAAACCAAAGCCTTTTATAAACCAGAACCCTTTATAGACCAGAGCCCTTTATTAACCAGAGCCCATAATAAATCAGACCTCGTAATAAACCAGAGCCCTTCATAACCCAAAGCATGTTATAAACCAAAACAATTTATACAACAGAACCCAATATAAACCAGAGCTCTTTATAAACCAGAGCCCATTATAAACTAGAGCTCATTATAAACAAGGGATCGTTATAAACCAGAGCTCTTTATAAACCTGAGCTGTTTATAAACCGGAGCCCTTTATTAACCAAAGACCTTTATAAACCAAAGCCCTTTTTAAACCAAAGCACTTTATAAACCAGATTATTTTATTAACCAGACCTTTTTATACACTAAAGTCCTTTATAAACCAGAGCCTGTTATAACCTAAAGCCCATTATAAACGAAAACCTTTTATAAACAAGAGCCAGTTATAACCCAAAGGCCGTTATAAACCAAAGCCCTTTATAAACCAGAGCCCAATATAAAGCAGAGCTTTTTATATACCAGAGCCATTTATAAACCAGAGCCCTTTATAAACCAGAGCATGTTACAAAGCAGAGCCCTTTATAAACCAAAGCTCTTTATAATTCAGAGGATGTTATAAACCAGAGCCCTTCATAAACCAAAGACCTTTACAAACCAATGCTGGTTATAAACCAGAGCCTTTTATAAACCAGAGCCCTTTATAAACCAGAGCCCTTTATAGATTGGAGCCCTTTATAAACCAGAGCCCTTTATAAACCAAAGACCTTTATAAACCAATGCCGGTTATAAACCAGAGCCTTTTATAAACCAGAGCCCGTTATAAAACAGAGCCCTTTATAAACCAGATCTCTTAATAAACCAGAGCCCTTTATAAACCAGAGCCCTTTATAAACCAAAGCCCGTTATGAACTAGAGCCCGTTATAAACCAGGGCCATTTATAAACCAAAGTACTTTATAAACCAAAGCCGTTTTTAAACCAGAGCCGGTTATAAACCAGAGCCCGTTATAAATAGAGCCCTTTATAAACCAGAGCCCGTTTAAAACCAGAGCCCTTTATGAACCAGTGCCCTATATAAACCAGAGCCCTTTATTAACCAGAGCCCATTATAAATCAGACCTCGTAATAAACCAGAGCCCTTCATAACCCAAAGCACGTTATAAACCAAAACACTTTATACATTAGAACCCAATATAAACCAGAGCTCTTTATAAATCGGAGCCCATTATAAACTAGAGCTCATTATAAACAAGGGATCGTTATAAACCAGAGCTCTTTATAAACCTGAGCTGTTTATAAACCGGAGCCCTTTATTAACCAAAGACCTTTATAAACCAAAGCCCTTTTTAAACCAAAGTCCTTTATAAACCAGAGCAATTTATAAACCAGAGCCCTTTACAAAACAGTGCCTGTTATAAACCAGACCTCTTTATAAACCAGAGCCCTTTATAAAGCAAAATCTTTTTAACACCAGAGCCTGTTATAACCCAAAGCCCATTATAAACGAGAACCCTTTATAAACAAGAGCCCGTTATAACCCAAAGCACGTTATAAACCAGAGCTCGAAATAAACCACAGCCCTTTATAACCCAAAGGCCGTTATAAACCAGAGCCCTTTATAAACCAAAGCTCTTTATAAATCAGAGGATGTTATAAACCAGAGCCCTTCATAAACCAAAGACCTTAATAAACCAAAGCCCTTTATAAAGCAGAGCCGTTTATAAACCAGAGCCCGTTATAAATCAAAGCTCTTTATAAATCAGAGGATGTTATAAACCATAGCCCTTCATAAACTAAAGACCTTTATAAACCAATGCCGGTTATAAACCAGAGCCTTTTATAAACCAGAGCCCTTTATAAACCAGAGCCCTTTATAGATCAGAGCTCTTTATAAACAAGAGCCCTTTATAAACCAAAGACCTTTATAAACCAATGCCGGTTATAAACCAGAGCCTTTTATAAACCAGAGCCCTTTATAAACCAGAGCCCGTTATAAAACAGAGCCCTTTATAAATCAGATCTCTTAATAAACCAGAGCCCTTTATAAACCAGAGCCATTTATAAACCAAAGCCCGTTATGAACTAGAGCCCGTTATAAACCAGAGCCATTTATAAACCAAAGCCCTTTATAAACCAAAGCCGTTTTTAAACCAGAGCCGGTTATAAACCAGAGCCGGTTATAAATAGAGCCTTTTATAAAACAAAGCCCGTTATAAACCAGAACCCTTTATAGACCACAGCCCGTTTTAAACCAGAGCCCTTTATGAACCAGTGCCCTATATAAACCAGAGCTCTTTATAAACCAAAGCCTGTTATAAACCAGAGATCGTAATAAACCAGAGCCCTTCATAACCCACAGAACATTATAAACCAAAACACTTTAAACAAGAGAACACAATATAAACCAGAGCTCTTTATAAACCAGAGCCCATCATAAACTAGAGCTCATTATAAACAAGGGATCGTTATAAACCAGAGCTCTTCATAAACCTGAGCTGTTTATAAACCAGAGCCCTTTATTAACCAAAGACCTTTATAAACCAAAGCCCTTTTTAAACCAAAGCCCTTTATAAACCAGATTATTTTATTAACCAGACCTCTTTATACACCAAAGTCCTTTATAAATCAGAGCCATTAATAAACCAGAGCCCTTTATAAACCAGAGACCTTAATAACCAGAGCCCTTTACAAAACAGTGCCCGTTATAAACCAGACCTCTTTATAAACCAGAGCCCTTTATTAAGCAAATTATTTTTAACACCAGAGCCTGTTATAACCCAAAGCCCATTATAAACGAGAACCCTTTATGAACCAGAGCCCATTATAACCCAAAGCCCGTTATAAACCAGAGCTAGAAATAAACCACAGCCCTTTATAACCCGAAGGCCGTTATAAACCAAAGCCCTTTAAAAACCAGAGCCCAATATAAAGCAGAGCTTTTTATATACCAGAGCCATTTATAAACCAGAGCCCTTTATAAACCAGTGCATGTTACAAACCAGAGCCCTTTATAAACCAAAGCTCTTTATAAATCAGAGGATGTTATAAACCAGAGCCCTTTATAAACCAGAGCCCTTTATAGATCAGAGCCCTTTATAAACCAGAGCCCTTTATAAACCAGAGCCCTTTAGAAACCAGAGCCCGTTATAAAACAGAGCCCTTTATAAACCAGATCTCTTAATAAGCCAGAGCCCTTTATAAACCAGAGCCCTTTATAAACCAGAGCCCTTTATAAACCAGAGCCCATTATAAATAGAGGCCTTTATAAAACAGAGCCTGTGATAAACCAGAGCCCTTTTTAAACCAGAGCCCATTTTAAACCAGAGCCCTTTATGAACCAGTGCCCTATATAAACCAGAGCTCTTTATAAACCAAAGCCTGTTATAAACCAGAGATCGTAATGAACCAGAGCCCTTTATAACCCAATGACCGTTATAAACCAAAGCCTTTTAAAAACCAGAGCCCTATATTAACCGGAGCTCTTTATAAACCAGAACCCTTTATAAACCAGTGCCCATTATAAACCAGAGCTCGTAATAAACCAGAGGTCGTTATAAACCAGAGCTCTTTATAAACCTGAGCCCTTTATAAACCAGAGCCTTTTATAAACCTGAGCCCTTTATTAACCAGAGCACATTATAAATCAGACCTCGTAATAAACCAGAGCCCTTCATAACCCAAAGCACATTGTAAACCAAAACACTATATACAACAGAACCCAATATGAACCAGAGCTCTTTATAAACCAGAGCCCATTATAAACTAGAGCTCATTATAAACAAGGGATCATTATAAACCAGAGCTCTTTATAAACCTGAGCTGTTTATAAACCGGAGCCCTTTATTAACCAAAGACCTTTATAAACCAAAGCCCTTTTTAAACCAAAGCCCCTTATAAACCAGATTATTTTATTAACCAGATTTGTTTATACACCAAAGTTCTTTATAAATCAGAGCCATTTATAAACCAGAGCCCTTTATAAACCAGAGACCTTCATAAACCAGAGCCCTTTACAAAACACTGCCCGTTATAAACCAGAGCTCTTTATAAACCAAAGCCTGTTATAAACCAGAGATCGTAATGAACCAGAGCCCTTTATAACCCAATGACCGATATAAAACAAAGCCCTTTAAAAACCAGAGCCCTATATAAACAGGAGCTCTTTATAAACCAAAGCCTTTTATAAACCAGAACCCTTTATAAACCAGTGCCCATTATAAACCAGAGCTCGTAATAAACCAGAGGTCGTTATAAACCAGAGCTCTTTCTAAACCAGAGCCCTTTATTAACCAGAGCCCGTTATAAATCAGACCTCGTAATAAACCAGAGCCCTTCATAACCCAAAGCACGTTATAAACCAAAACACTTTATACAACAGAACCCAATATAAGCCAGAGCTCTTTATAAACCAGATCCCTTTATAAACCAAAGCCCTTTATAAACCAGAGCCTTTATAATCCAAAGCTGGTTATAAACCAAGGCCCTTTATAAACCTGAGCCCGTTAGAAACTAGAGCCCTTTATAAACCAAAGCCGTTTTTAAACCAGAGCCAGTTATAAACCAGAGCCCGTTATAAACCAGAGCCTTTTATAAACCAGAGCCCTTTATAAATCAGATACCGTTATAAACCAGAGCCCATTATAAACCAGATCCTTTTATAAACCAAAGCCGTTTTTAAACCAGAGCCGGTTATAAACCAGAGCCCGTTATAAACCAGATCCTTTTATAAACCAGAGCCCTTTATAAACCAGAGCCCTGTATAAACCAGAGCCCGTTATAAACCAAAGCCCTTTATAAACCAGAGCCTTTTATAAACCAAAGCCCGTTATGAACCAGAGCCTGTTATAAACCAGAGCAATTTACAAACCAAAGCCCTTTATAAACCAGAGCCCTTTAGAAACCAGAGCCCTTTATAAACCAAAGCCCGGTATAAACCAGAGCCCGTTGTAAACCAAAGCTCTTTATAAACCAGAGCCCGTTATAAACCCGAGCCCGTTATAAACCAGATCCTTTTATAAACCAGAGCCCTTTATAAACCAGAGCCCGGTATAAACCAGAGCCCGTTATAAACCAGAGCCCGTTATAAAACAGAGCCCGTTATAAAACAGAGCCCCTTATAAACCAGATCCCTTTATAAACCAAAGCCCGGTATAAACCAGAGCCCTTTATAATCCAAAGCTCTTTATAAACCAGAGCCTGTTATAAATCAGAGCTCTTTATAAACCATATACCTTTATAAACCAGAGCCTGTTATAAAACAGATCCCTTTATAAACCAGAGCCTATTATAAACCAGAGCCTTTATGAACCAGATCTCTTAATAAACCATGGCCCTTTATAAACCAGAGCCCTTTATTAACCAAAGTCCTTTATAAACCAGAGCCCTTTATAAACCAGAGCCATTTATAAAACAATGCCAGTTATAAACCAGAGCCTTTTATAAACCAGAGCCCTTTATAAATCAGATCCCGCTATAAACCAGAGCCTTTATGAACCAGATCTCTTAATAAACCAGGGCCCTTTATAAACCAGAGCCGGTTATAAACCAGAGCCCATTATAAACCAGATCCTTTTATAAACCAGAGCCCTTTATAAACCAGAACCCGGTATAAACCAGAGCCCGTTATAAACCAAAGCTCTTTATAAACCAGAGCCGGTTATAAACCAGAGCTCTTCATAATCCATAGCCCTTTGTAAACCAGAGCCTGTTATAAACCAGAGCCCTTTAGAAACTAGAGCCCTTTATAAACCAAAGCCGTTTTTAAACCAGAGCCAGTTATACACCAGAGCCCGTTATAAACCAGATCCTTTTATAAACCAGAGCCCTTTATAAACCAGAGCCCTGTATAAACCAAAGCCCGTTATGAACCAGAGCCCTTTATAAACCAGAGCCTTTTATAAACCAAAGCCCGTTATGAACCAGAGCCCGTTGTGAACCAAAGCTCTTTATAAACCAGAGCCCGTTATAAACCAAAGCCCTGTATAAACCAGAGCCCGTTGTGAACCAAAGCTCTTTATAAACCAGAGCCCGTTATAAACCAGAGCTCTTTATAATCCATAGCCCTTTGTAAACCAGAGCCTGTTATAAACCAGAGCCCTTTAGAAACTAGAGCCCTTTATAAACCAAAGCCGTTTTTAAACCAGAGCCGGTTATAAACCAGAGCCCGTTATAAACCAGATCCTTTTATAAACCAGAGCCCTTTATAAACCAGAGCCCGGTATAAACCAGAGCCCGTTATAAACCAAAGCCCTTTATAAACCAGAGCCTGTTATAAACCAGAGCTCTTTATAATCCATAGCCCTTTATAAACCAGAGCCTGTTATAAACCAGTTCCCTTTATAAACCACAGCCCTTTATAAACCAGATCTCTTAATAAACCAGAGCCTGTTATAAAGCAGAGCGCTTTATAAAACAGAGCCCTAGATAAATTAGGGCTCTTTATAAACCAGAGCCTTTTATAAACCAGAGCCCTTTATAAGTCAGATCCCATTATAAACCACAGCCTTTATGAACCAGATCTCTTAATAAACCAGGGCCCTTTATAAACCAGAGCCGGTTATAAACCAGAGCCCATTATAAACCAGATCCTTTTATAAACCAGAGCCATTTATAAACCAGAGCCCGGTATAAACCAGAGCCCGTAATAAACCAAAGCTCTATATAAACCAGAGCCCGTTAAAAACCAGAGCTCTTTATAATCCATAGCCCTTTGTAAACCAGAGCCTGTTATAAACCAGAGCCCTTTAGAAACTAGAGCCCTTTATAAACCAAAGCCGTTTTTAAACCAGAGCCCTTTATAAACCAATGCCAGTTATAAACCAGAGCCTTTTATAAACCAGAGCCCTTTATAAATCAGATCCTGTTATAAACCAGAGCCTTTATGAACCAGATCTCTTAATAAACCAGGGCCCTTTATAAACCAGAGCCGGTTATAAACCAGAGCCCATTATAAACCAGATCCTTTTATAAACCAGAGCCATTTATAAACCAGAGCCCGGTAGAAACCAGAGCCCATAATAAACCAAAGCTCTTTATAAACCAGAGCCCGTTATAAACCAGAGCTCTTTATAATCCATAGCCCTTTGTAAACCAGAGCCTGTTATATACCAGAGCCCTTTAGAAACTAGAGCCCTTTATAAACCAAAGCCGTTTTTAAACCAGAGCCGGTTATAAACCAGAGACGGTTATAAACCAGATCCTTTTATAAACCAGAGCCCTTTATAAACCAGAGCCCGGTATAAACCAGAGCCCTTAATAAACCAAAGCCCGTTATGAACCAGAGCCCGTTATAAACCAGAGCCATTTATAAACCAAAGCCCTTTATAAACCAGAGCCCTTTAGAAACTAGAGCCCTTTATAAACCAAAGCCCGATATAAACCAGAGCCCGTTATAAACCAAAGCCCTTTATAAGCCAGATCTCTTAATAAGCCAGAGCCTGTTATAAACCACAGCCCTTTATAAAACAGAGCCCTAGATAAATTAGGGCTCTTTATAAACCAAAGCCTGTTATAAACCAGAGCTCATAATAAAGCAGAGCCCTTTACAACCCAAAACCCGCTATAAACCAGAGCCCTTTATAAACCAGAGCCCTTTATAAACCAGAGCCCATCATAAAACAGAGCCCTTTATAAACCAGATCTCTTAATAAACCAGAGCACTTTATAAACCAGAGCCTTTTATAAACCAAAGCCCGTTATGAACCAGAGCCCGTTATAAACCAGAGCAATTTATAAACCAGAGCCCTTTATAAACCAAAGCCAGGTATAAACCAGAGCCCGTTATAAACCAAAGCCCTTTATAAACCAGAGCCCAAAATAAAGCAGAGCCCTTTATAAACCAAAGCCCTTAATAAACCAGAGCCTGTTATAAACCAGAGCTCTTTATATACCAGAGCCATTTACAAACCAAAGCCCTTTATAAACCAGAGCCCTTTAGAAACTAGAGCCCTTTATAAACCAAAGCCGTTTTTAAACCAGAGCCGGTTATAAACCAGAGCCCGTTATAAACCAGATCCTTTTATAAACCAGAGCCCGGTATAAACCAGAGCCCGTGATAAACCAAAGCCCTTTATAAACCAGAGCCCTTTATAAACCAAAGCCGGTTATAAACCAGAGCCTGTTATAAACCAGAGCCCATTATAAACAAAACCCCCTTATAGATCAGAGCCCTTTATAAACCAAAGCCCGGTATAAACCAGAGCCCTTTATAATCCAAAGCTCTTTATAAACCAGAGCCTGTTATAAATCAGAGCTCTTTATAAACCATATACCTTTATAAACCAGAGCCTGTTATAAACCAGATCCCTTTATAAACCAGAGCCTATTATAAACCAGAGCCTTTATGAACCAGATCTCTTAATAAACCAGGGCCCTTTATAAACCAGGGCCCTTTATAAACCAGAGCCTTTTATAAACCAAAGCCCTTTATAAACCAATGCCAGTTATAAACCAGAGCCTTTTATAAACCAGAGCCCTTTATAAATCAGATCCCGTTATAAACCAGAGCCTTTATGAACCAGATCTCTTAATAAACCAGGGCCCTTTATAAACCAGAGCCGGTTATAAACCAGAGCCCATTATAAACCAGATCCTTTTATAAACCAGAGCCATTTATAAACCAGAGCCCGTTATAAACCAAAGCTCTTTATAAACCAGAGCCCCTTATAAACCATAGCCCTTTATAAACCAAAGCCCTTTATAAACCAATGCCAGTTATAAACCAGAGCCTTTTATAAACCAGAGCCCTTTATAAATCAGATCCCGTTATAAACCAGAGCCTTTATGAACCAGATCTCTTAATAAACCAGGGCCCTTTATAAACCAGAGCCGGTTATAAACCAGAGCCCATTACAAACCAGATCCTTTTATAAAACAGAGCCATTTATAAACCAGAGCCCGGTATAAACCAGAGCCCGTTATAAACCAAAGCCTGTTATAAACCAGAGCTCTTTATAAACCAGAGCCATTTACATACCAAAGCCCTTTATAAACCAGAGCCCGTTATAAACCAGATCCTTTTATAAACCAGAGCCCTTTATAAACCAGAGCCCTTTAGAAACCAGAGCCCTTTATAAACCAAAGCCCGGTATAAACCTGAGAACGTTATAAACCAAAGCCCTTTATAAACCAGAGCCCAATATAAAGCAGAGCTCTTTATAAACCAAAGCCCTTAATAAACCAGAGCCTGTTATAAACCAGAGCTCTTTATAAACCAGAGCCATTTACAAACCAAAGCCCTTTATAAACCAGAGCCCTTTAGAAATTAGAGCCCTTTATAAACCAAAGCCGTTTTTAAACCAGAGCCGGTTATAAACCAGAGCCCGTTATAAACCAGATCCTTTTATAAACAAGAGCCCATTATAAACCACAGCCCGTTATAAACCAAATCCCTTTATAAACCAGAGCCTTTATAATCCAAAGCTGGTTATAAACCAAGGCCCTTTATAAACCTGAGCCCGTTAGAAACTAGAGCCCTTTATAAACCAAAGCCGTTTTTAAACCAGAGCCAGTTATAAACCAGAGCCCGTTATGAACCAGAGCCCGTTATAAACCAGAGCAATTTACAAACCAAAGCCCTTTATAAACCAGAGCCTTTATAATCCAAAGCTGGTTATAAATCAAGGCCCTTTATAAACCTGAGCCCGTTAGAAACTAGAGCCCTTTATAAACCAAAGCCGTTTTTAAACCAGAGCCAGTTTTAAACCAGAGCCCGTTATGAACCAGAGCCCGTTATAAACCAGAGCAATTTACAAACCAAAGCCCTTTATAAACCAGAGCCCTTTAGAAACCAGAGCCCTTTATAAACCAAAGCCCGTTATAAACCAGAGCCTGTTGTAAACCAAAGCTCTTTATAAACCAGAGCCCGTTATAAACCAGAGCTCTTTATAATCCATAGCCCTTTGTAAACCAGAGCCTGTTATAAACCAGAGCCCTTTAGAAACTAGAGCCCTTTATAAACCAAAGCCGTTTTTAAACCAGAGCCGGTTATAAACCAGAGCCCGTTATAAACCAGATCCTTTTATAAACCAGAGCCCTTTATAAACCAGAGCCCGGTATAAACCAGAGCCCGTTATAAACCAAAGCCTGTTATAAACCAGAGCTCTTTATAAACCAGAGCCATTTACATACCAAAGACCTTTATAAACCAGAGCCCTTTAGAAACTAGAGCCCTTTATAAACCAAAGCCGTTTTTAAACCAGAGCCAGTTATAAACCAGAGCCCGTTATAAACCAGATCCTTTTATAAACCAGAGCCCTTTATAAACCAGAGCCCTTTAGAAACCAGAGCCCTTTATAAACCAAAGCCCGGTATAAACCAGAGCCCGTTATAAACCAAAGCCCTTTATAAACCAGAGCCCAATATAAAGCAGAGCTCTTTATAAACCAGAGCCATTTACAAACCAAAGCCCTTTATAAACCAGAGCCCTTTAGAAACTAGAGCCCTTTATAAACCAAAGCCGTTTTTAAACATGAGCCGGTTATAAACCAGAGCCCGTTATAAACCAGATCCTTTTATAAACCAGAACCCTTTATAAACCAGAGCCCGGTATAAACCAGAGCCCATTATAAACCAAAGCCCTTTATAAACCAGAGCCTTTATAAACCAAAGCCGTTTATAAACCAGAGTCTGTTATAAACCAGAGCCCATTATAAACAAAAGCCTGTTATAAACCAGAGCCCGTTATAAAACAGAGCCCCTTATAAACCAGATCCCTTTATAAACCAAAGCCCTTTATAAACCAGAGCCTTTATAATCCAAAGCTGGTTATAAACCAAGGCCCTTTATAAACCTGAGCCCGTTAGAAACTAGAGCCCTTTATAAACCAAAGCCGTTTTTAAACCAGAGCCAGTTATAAACCAGAGCCCGTTATAAACCAGAGCCTTTTATAAACCAGAGCCCTTTATAAATCAGATACCGTTATAAACCAGAGCCCATTATAAACCAGATCCTTTTATAAACCAAAGCCGTTTTTAAACCAGAGCCGGTTATAAACCAGAGCCCGTTATAAACCAGATCCTTTTATAAACCAGAGCCCTTTATAAACCAGAGCCCTGTATAAACCAGAGCCCGTTATAAACCAAAGCCCTTTATAAACCAGAGCCTTTTATAAACCAAAGCCCGTTATGAACCAGAGCCTGTTATAAACCAGAGCAATTTACAAACCAAAGCCCTTTATAAACCAGAGCCCTTTAGAAACCAGAGCCCTTTATAAACCAAAGCCCGGTATAAACCAGAGCCCGTTGTAAACCAAAGCTCTTTATAAACCAGAGCCCGTTATAAACCCGAGCCCGTTATAAACCAGATCCTTTTATAAACCAGAGCCCTTTATAAACCAGAGCCCGGTATAAACCAGAGCCCGTTATAAACCAGAGCCCGTTATAAAACAGAGCCCGTTATAAAACAGAGCCCCTTATAAACCAGATCCCTTTATAAACCAAAGCCCGGTATAAACCAGAGCCCTTTATAATCCAAAGCTCTTTATAAACCAGAGCCTGTTATAAATCAGAGCTCTTTATAAACCATATACCTTTATAAACCAGAGCCTGTTATAAAACAGATCCCTTTATAAACCAGAGCCTATTATAAACCAGAGCCTTTATGAACCAGATCTCTTAATAAACCATGGCCCTTTATAAACCAGAGCCCTTTATTAACCAAAGTCCTTTATAAACCAGAGCCCTTTATAAACCAGAGCCATTTATAGATCAGAGCCCCTTATAAAACAGAGCCCTTTATAAACCAAAGCCCTTTATAAAACAATGCCAGTTATAAACCAGAGCCTTTTATAAACCAGAGCCCTTTATAAATCAGATCCCGCTATAAACCAGAGCCTTTATGAACCAGATCTCTTAATAAACCAGGGCCCTTTATAAACCAGAGCCGGTTATAAACCAGAGCCCATTATAAACCAGATCCTTTTATAAACCAGAGCCCTTTATAAACCAGAACCCGGTATAAACCAGAGCCCGTTATAAACCAAAGCTCTTTATAAACCAGAGCCGGTTATAAACCAGAGCTCTTCATAATCCATAGCCCTTTGTAAACCAGAGCCTGTTATAAACCAGAGCCCTTTAGAAACTAGAGCCCTTTATAAACCAAAGCCGTTTTTAAACCAGAGCCAGTTATACACCAGAGCCCGTTATAAACCAGATCCTTTTATAAACCAGAGCCCTTTATAAACCAGAGCCCTGTATAAACCAAAGCCCGTTATGAACCAGAGCCCTTTATAAACCAGAGCCTTTTATAAACCAAAGCCCGTTATGAACCAGAGCCCGTTATAAACCAGAGCAATTTATAAACCAAAGCCCTTTAGAAACCAGAGCCCTTTAGAAACCAGAGCCCTTTATAAACCAAAGCCCTGTATAAACCAGAGCCCGTTGTGAACCAAAGCTCTTTATAAACCAGAGCCCGTTATAAACCAGAGCTCTTTATAATCCATAGCCCTTTGTAAACCAGAGCCTGTTATAAACCAGAGCCCTTTAGAAACTAGAGCCCTTTATAAACCAAAGCCGTTTTTAAACCAGAGCCGGTTATAAACCAGAGCCCGTTATAAACCAGATCCTTTTATAAACCAGAGCCCTTTATAAACCAGAGCCCGGTATAAACCAGAGCCCGTTATAAACCAAAGCCCTTTATAAACCAGAGCCTGTTATAAACCAGAGCTCTTTATAATCCATAGCCCTTTATAAACCAGAGCCTGTTATAAACCAGTTCCCTTTATAAACCACAGCCCTTTATAAACCAGATCTCTTAATAAACCAGAGCCTGTTATAAAGCAGAGCGCTTTATAAAACAGAGCCCTAGATAAATTAGGGCTCTTTATAAACCAGAGCCTTTTATAAACCAGAGCCCTTTATAAATCAGATCCCATTATAAACCACAGCCTTTATGAACCAGATCTCTTAATAAACCAGGGCCCTTTATAAACCAGAGCCGGTTATAAACCAGAGCCCATTATAAACCAGATCCTTTTATAAACCAGAGCCATTTATAAACCAGAGCCCGGTATAAACCAGAGCCCGTAATAAACCAAAGCTCTATATAAACCAGAGCCCGTTAAAAACCAGAGCTCTTTATAATCCATAGCCCTTTGTAAACCAGAGCCTGTTATAAACCAGAGCCCTTTAGAAACTAGAGCCCTTTATAAACCAAAGCCGTTTTTAAACCAGAGCCCTTTATAAACCAATGCCAGTTATAAACCAGAGCCTTTTATAAACCAGAGCCCTTTATAAATCAGATCCTGTTATAAACCAGAGCCTTTATGAACCAGATCTCTTAATAAACCAGGGCCCTTTATAAACCAGAGCCGGTTATAAACCAGAGCCCATTATAAACCAGATCCTTTTATAAACCAGAGCCATTTATAAACCAGAGCCCGGTAGAAACCAGAGCCCATAATAAACCAAAGCTCTTTATAAACCAGAGCCCGTTATAAACCAGAGCTCTTTATAATCCATAGCCCTTTGTAAACCAGAGCCTGTTATATACCAGAGCCCTTTAGAAACTAGAGCCCTTTATAAACCAAAGCCGTTTTTAAACCAGAGCCGGTTATAAACCAGAGACGGTTATAAACCAGATCCTTTTATAAACCAGAGCCCTTTATAAACCAGAGCCCGGTATAAACCAGAGCCCTTAATAAACCAAAGCCCGTTATGAACCAGAGCCCGTTATAAACCAGAGCCATTTATAAACCAAAGCCCTTTATAAACCAGAGCCCTTTAGAAGCTAGAGCCCTTTATAAACCAAAGCCCGATATAAACCAGAGCCCGTTATAAACCAAAGCCCTTTATAAGCCAGATCTCTTAATAAGCCAGAGCCTGTTATAAACCACAGCCCTTTATAAAACAGAGCCCTAGATAAATTAGGGCTCTTTATAAACCAAAGCCTGTTATAAACCAGAGCTCATAATAAAGCAGAGCCCTTTACAACCCAAAACCCGCTATAAACCAGAGCCCTTTATAAACCAGAGCCCTTTATAAACCAGAGCCCATCATAAAACAGAGCCCTTTATAAACCAGATCTCTTAATAAACCAGAGCACTTTATAAACCAGAGCCTTTTATAAACCAAAGCCCGTTATGAACCAGAGCAATTTATAAACCAGAGCCCTTTATAAACCAAAGCCAGGTATAAACCAGAGCCCGTTATAAACCAAAGCCCTTTATAAACCAGAGCCCAAAATAAAGCAGAGCTCTTTATAAACCAAAGCCCTTAATAAACCAGAGCCTGTTATAAACCAGAGCTCTTTATATACCAGAGCCATTTACAAACCAAAGCCCTTTATAAACCAGAGCCCTTTAGAAACTAGAGCCCTTTATAAACCAAAGCCGTTTTTAAACCAGAGCCGGTTATAAACCAGAGCCCGTTATAAACCAGATCCTTTTATAAACCAGAGCCCTTTATAAACCAGAGCCCGGTATAAACCAGAGCCCGTGATAAACCAAAGCCCTTTATAAACCAGAGCCCTTTATAAACCAAAGCCGGTTATAAACCAGAGCCTGTTATAAACCAGAGCCCATTATAAACAAAACCCCCTTATAGATCAGAGCCCTTTATAAACCAAAGCCCGGTATAAACCAGAGCCCTTTATAATCCAAAGCTCTTTATAAACCAGAGCCTGTTATAAATCAGAGCTCTTTATAAACCATATACCTTTATAAACCAGAGCCTGTTATAAACCAGATCCCTTTATAAACCAGAGCCTATTATAAACCAGAGCCTTTATGAACCAGATCTCTTAATAAACCAGGGCCCTTTATAAACCAGGGCCCTTTATAAACCAGAGCCTTTTATAAACCAAAGCCCTTTAAAAACCAATGCCAGTTATAAACCAGAGCCTTTTATAAACCAGAGCCCTTTATAAATCAGATCCCGTTATAAACCAGAGCCTTTATGAACCAGATCTCTTAATAAACCAGGGCCCTTTATAAACCAGAGCCGGTTATAAACCAGAGCCCATTATAAACCAGATCCTTTTATAAACCAGAGCCATTTATAAACCAGAGCCCGTTATAAACCAAAGCTCTTTATAAACCAGAGCCCCTTATAAACCATAGCCCTTTATAAACCAAAGCCCTTTATAAACCAATGCCAGTTATAAACCAGAGCCTTTTATAAACCAGAGCCCTTTATAAATCAGATCCCGTTATAAACCAGAGCCTTTATGAACCAGATCTCTTAATAAACCAGGGCCCTTTATAAACCAGAGCCGGTTATAAACCAGAGCCCGTTATAAACCAAAGCTCTTTATAAACCAGAGCCTGTTATAAACCAGAGCTCTTTATAAACCAGAGCCATTTACAAACCAAAGCCCTTTATAAACCAGAGCCCTTTAGAAACTAGAGCCCTTTATAAACCAAAGCTGTTTTTAAACAGATCCTTTTATAAACCAGAGCCCTTTATAAACCAGAGCCCGGTATAAACCAGAGCCCGTTATAAACCAAAGCCCTTTATAAACCAGAGCCCTTTATAAACCAAAGCCTGTTATAAACCAGAGCCCATTATAAATCAGATCCCGTTATAAACCACAGCCTTTATGAACCAGATCTCTTAATAAACCAGGGCCCTTTATAAACCAGAGCCTTTTATAAACCAAAGTCCTTTATAAACCAGAGCCCTTTATAAACTAGATCCTTTTATAAACCAGAGCCCTTTATAAACCAGAGCCCGGTATAAACCAGAGCCCGTTATAAACCAGAGCCCGTTATAAAACAGAGCCCGTTATAAAACAGAGCCCCTTATAAACCAGATCCCTTTATAAACCAAAGCCCGGTATAAACCAGAGCCCTTTATAATCCAAAGCTCTTTATAAACCAGAGCCTGTTATAAATCAGAGCTCTTTATAAACTATATACCTTTATAAACCAGAGCCTGTTATAAAACAGATCCCTTTATAAACCAGAGCCTATTATAAACCAGAGCCTTTATGAACCAGATCTCTTAATAAACCATGGCCCTTTATAAACCAGAGCCCTTTATTAACCAAAGTCCTTTATAAACCAGAGCCCTTTATAAACCAGAGCCATTTATAGATCAGAGCCCCTTATAAAACAGAGCCCTTTATAAACCAAAGCCCTTTATAAAACAATGCCAGTTATAAACCAGAGCCTTTTATAAACCAGAGCCCTTTATAAATCAGATCCCGCTATAAACCAGAGCCTTTATGAACCAGATCTCTTAATAAACCAGGGCCCTTTATAAACCAGAGCCGGTTATAAACCAGAGCCCATTATAAACCAGATCCTTTTATAAACCAGAGCCCTTTATAAACCAGAACCCGGTATAAACCAGAGCCCGTTATAAACCAAAGCTCTTTATAAACCAGAGCCGGTTATAAACCAGAGCTCTTCATAATCCATAGCCCTTTGTAAACCAGAGCCTGTTATAAACCAGAGCCCTTTAGAAACTAGAGCCCTTTATAAACCAAAGCCGTTTTTAAACCAGAGCCAGTTATACACCAGAGCCCGTTATAAACCAGATCCTTTTATAAACCAGAGCCCTTTATAAACCAGAGCCCTGTATAAACCAAAGCCCGTTATGAACCAGAGCCCTTTATAAACCAGAGCCTTTTATAAACCAAAGCCCGTTATGAACCAGAGCCGGTTATAAACCAGAGCAATTTATAAACCAAAGCCCTTTATAAACCAGAGCCCTTTAGAAACCAGAGCCCTTTATAAACCAAAGCCCTGTATAAACCAGAGCCCGTTGTGAACCAAAGCTCTTTATAAACCAGAGCCCGTTATAAACCAGAGCTCTTTATAATCCATAGCCCTTTGTAAACCAGAGCCTGTTATAAACCAGAGCCCTTTAGAAACTAGAGCCCTTTATAAACCAAAGCCGTTTTTAAACCAGAGCCGGTTATAAACCAGAGCCCGTTATAAACCAGATCCTTTTATAAACCAGAGCCCTTTATAAACCAGAGCCCGGTATAAACCAGAGCCCGTTATAAACCAAAGCCCTTTATAAACCAGAGCCTGTTATAAACCAGAGCTCTTTATAATCCATAGCCCTTTATAAACCAGAGCCTGTTATAAACCAGTTCCCTTTATAAACCACAGCCCTTTATAAACCAGATCTCTTAATAAACCAGAGCCTGTTATAAAGCAGAGCGCTTTATAAAACAGAGCCCTAGATAAATTAGGGCTCTTTATAAACCAGAGCCTTTTATAAACCAGAGCCCTTTATAAATCAGATCCCATTATAAACCACAGCCTTTATGAACCAGATCTCTTAATAAACCAGGGCCCTTTATAAACCAGAGCCGGTTATAAACCAGAGCCCATTATAAACCAGATCCTTTTATAAACCAAGCCATTTATAAACCAGAGCCCGGTATAAACCAGAGCCCGTAATAAACCAAAGCTCTATATAAACCAGAGCCTGTTATAAACCAGAGCTCTTTATATACCAGAGCCATTTACAAACCAAAGCCCTTTATAAACCAGAGCCCTTTAGAAACTAGAGCCCTTTATAAACCAAAGCCGTTTTTAAACCAGAGCCGGTTATAAACCAGAGCCCGTTATAAACCAGATCCTTTTATAAACCAGAGCCCTTTATAAACCAGAGCCCGGTATAAACCAGAGCCCGTGATAAACCAAAGCCCTTTATAAACCAGAGCCCTTTATAAACCAAAGCCGGTTATAAACCAGAGCCTGTTATAAACCAGAGCCACTTATAAACAAAACCCCCTTATAGATCAGAGCCCTTTATAAACCAAAGCCCGGTATAAACCAGAGCCCTTTATAATCCAAAGCTCTTTATAAACCAGAGCCTGTTATAAATCAGAGCTCTTTATAAACCATATACCTTTATAAACCAGAGCCTGTTATAAACCAGATCCCTTTATAAACCAGAGCCTATTATAAACCAGAGCCTTTATGAACCAGATCTCTTAATAAACCAGGGCCCTTTATAAACCAGGGCCCTTTATAAACCAGAGCCTTTTATAAACCAAAGCCCTTTATAAACCAATGCCAGTTATAAACCAGAGCCTTTTATAAACCATAGCCCTTTATAAATCAGATCCCGTTATAAACCAGAGCCTTTATGAACCAGATCTCTTAATAAACCAGGGCCCTTTATAAACCAGAGCCGGTTATAAACCAGAGCCCATTATAAACCAGATCCTTTTATAAACCAGAGCCATTTATAAACCAGAGCCCGTTATAAACCAAAGCTCTTTATAAACCAGAGCCCCTTATAAACCATAGCCCTTTATAAACCAAAGCCCTTTATAAACTAATGCCAGTTATAAACCAGAGCCTTTTATAAACCAGAGCCCTTTATAAATCAGATCCCGTTATAAACCAGAGCCTTTATGAACCAGATCTCTTAATAAACCAGGGCCCTTTATAAACCAGAGCCGGTTATAAACCAGAGCCCATTACAAACCAGATCCTTTTATAAACCAGAGCCATTTATAAACCAGAGCCCGTTATAAACCAAAGCTCTTTATAAACCAGAGCCTGTTATAAACCAGAGCTCTTTATAAACCAGAGCCATTTACAAACCAAAGCCCTTTATAAACCAGAGCCCTTTAGAAACTAGAGCCCTTTATAAACCAAAGCTGTTTTTAAACAGATCCTTTTATAAACCAGAGCCCTTTATAAACCAGAGCCCGGTATAAACCAGAGCCCGTTATAAACCAAAGCCCTTTATAAACCAGAGCCCTTTATAAACCAAAGCCTGTTATAAACCAGAGCCCATTATAAATCAGATCCCGTTATAAACCACAGCCTTTATGAACCAGATCTCTTAATAAACCAGGGCCCTTTATAAACCAGAGCCTTTTATAAACCAAAGTCCTTTATAAACCAGAGCCCTTTATAAACCAGATCCTTTTATAAACCAGAGCCCTTTATAAACCAGAGCCCGGTATAAACCAGAGCCCGTTATAAACCAGAGCCCGTTATAAAACAGAGCCCGTTATAAAACAGAGCCCCTTATAAACCAGATCCCTTTATAAACCAAAGCCCGGTATAAACCAGAGCCCTTTATAATCCAAAGCTCTTTATAAACCAGAGCCTGTTATAAATCAGAGCTCTTTATAAACCATATACCTTTATAAACCAGAGCCTGTTATAAAACAGATCCCTTTATAAACCAGAGCCTATTATAAACCAGAGCCTTTATGAACCAGATCTCTTAATAAACCATGGCCCTTTATAAACCAGAGCCCTTTATTAACCAAAGTCCTTTATAAACCAGAGCCCTTTATAAACCAGAGCCATTTATAGATCAGAGCCCCTTATAAAACAGAGCCCTTTATAAACCAAAGCCCTTTATAAAACAATGCCAGTTATAAACCAGAGCCTTTTATAAACCAGAGCCCTTTATAAATCAGATCCCGCTATAAACCAGAGCCTTTATGAACCAGATCTCTTAATAAACCAGGGCCCTTTATAAACCAGAGCCGGTTATAAACCAGAGCCCATTATAAACCAGATCCTTTTATAAACCAGAGCCCTTTATAAACCAGAACCCGGTATAAACCAGAGCCCGTTATAAACCAAAGCTCTTTATAAACCAGAGCCGGTTATAAACCAGAGCTCTTCATAATCCATAGCCCTTTGTAAACCAGAGCCTGTTATAAACCAGAGCCCTTTAGAAACTAGAGCCCTTTATAAACCAGAGCCCTTTATAAACCAGAGCCCTGTATAAACCAAAGCCCGTTATGAACCAGAGCCCTTTATAAACCAGAGCCTTTTATAAACCAAAGCCCGTTATGAACCAGAGCCCGTTACAAACCAGAGCAATTTATAAACCAAAGCCCTTTATAAACCAGAGCCCTTTAGAAACCAGAGCCCTTTATAAACCAAAGCCCTGTATAAACCAGAGCCCGTTGTGAACCAAAGCTCTTTATAAACCAGAGCCCGTTATAAACCAGAGCTCTTTATAATCCATAGCCCTTTGTAAACCAGAGCCTGTTATAAACCAGAGCCCTTTAGAAACTAGAGCCCTTTATAAACCAAAGCCGTTTTTAAACCAGAGCCGGTTATAAACCAGAGCCCGTTATAAACCAGATCCTTTTATAAACCAGAGCCCTTTATAAACCAGAGCCCGGTATAAACCAGAGCCCGTTATAAACCAAAGCCCTTTATAAACCAGAGCCTGTTATAAACCAGAGCTCTTTATAATCCATAGCCCTTTATAAACCAGAGCCTGTTATAAACCAGTTCCCTTTATAAACCACAGCCCTTTATAAACCAGAGCCCTTTATAAACCAAAGCCGGTTATAAACCAGAGCCTGTTATAAACCAGAGCCCATTATAAACAAAACCCCCTTATAGATCAGAGCCCTTTATAAACCAAAGCCCGGTATAAACCAGAGCCCTTTATAATCCAAAGCTCTTTATAAACCAGAGCCTGTTATAAATCAGAGCTCTTTATAAACCATATACCTTTATAAACCAGAGCCTGTTATAAACCAGATCCCTTTATAAACCAGACCCTATTATAAACCAGAGCCTTTATGAACCAGATCTCTTAATAAACCAGGGCCCTTTATAAACCAGGGCCCTTTATAAACCAGAGCCTTTTATAAACCAAAGCCCTTTATAAACCAATGCCAGTTATAAACCAGAGCCTTTTATAAACCATAGCCCTTTATAAATCAGATCCCGTTATAAACCAGAGCCTTTATGAACCAGATCTCTTAATAAACCAGGGCCCTTTATAAACCAGAGCCGGTTATAAACCAGAGCCCATTATAAACCAGATCATTTTATAAACCAGAGCCATTTATAAACCAGAGCCCGTTATAAACCAAAGCTCTTTATAAACCAGAGCCCCTTATAAACCATAGCCCTTTATAAACCAAAGCCCTTTATAAACCAATGCCAGTTATAAACCAGAGCCTTTTATAAACCAGAGCCCTTTATAAATCAGATCCCGTTATAAACCAGAGCCTTTATGAACCAGATCTCTTAATAAACCAGGGCCCTTTATAAACCAGAGCCGGTTATAAACCAGAGCCCATTACAAACCAGATCCTTTTATAAACCAGAGCCATTTATAAACCAGAGCCCGTTATAAACCAAAGCTCTTTATAAACCAGAGCCTGTTATAAACCAGAGCTCTTTATAAACCAGAGCCATTTACAAACCAAAGCCCTTTATAAACCAGAGCCCTTTAGAAACTAGAGCCCTTTATAAACCAAAGCTGTTTTTAAACAGATCCTTTTATAAACCAGAGCCCTTTATAAACCAGAGCCCGGTATAAACCAGAGCCCGTTATAAACCAAAGCCCTTTATAAACCAGAGCCCTTTATAAACCAAAGCCTGTTATAAACCAGAGCCCATTATAAATCAGATCCCGTTATAAACCACAGCCTTTATGAACCAGATCTCTTAATAAACCAGGGCCCTTTATAAACCAGAGCCTTTTATAAACCAAAGTCCTTTATAAACCAGAGCCCTTTATAAACCAGATCCTTTTATAAACCAGAGCCCTTTATAAACCAGAGCCCGGTATAAACCAGAGCCCGTTATAAACCAAAGCCCGGTATAAACCAGAGCCCTTTATAATCCAAAGCTCTTTATAAACCAGAGCCTGTTATAAATCAGAGCTCTTTATAAACCATATACCTTTATAAACCAGAGCCTGTTATAAAACAGATCCCTTTATAAACCAGAGCCTATTATAAACCAGAGCCTTTATGAACCAGATCTCTTAATAAACCATGGCCCTTTATAAACCAGAGCCCTTTATTAACCAAAGTCCTTTATAAACCAGAGCCCTTTATAAACCAGAGCCATTTATAGATCAGAGCCCCTTATAAAACAGAGCCCTTTATAAACCAAAGCCCTTTATAAAACAATGCCAGTTATAAACCAGAGCCTTTTATAAACCAGAGCCCTTTATAAATCAGATCCCGCTATAAACCAGAGCCTTTATGAACCAGATCTCTTAATAAACCAGGGCCCTTTATAAACCAGAGCCGGTTATAAACCAGAGCCCATTATAAACCAGATCCTTTTATAAACCAGAGCCCTTTATAAACCAGAACCCGGTATAAACCAGAGCCCGTTATAAACCAAAGCTCTTTATAAACCAGAGCCGGTTATAAACCAGAGCTCTTCATAATCCATAGCCCTTTGTAAACCAGAGCCTGTTATAAACCAGAGCCCTTTAGAAACTAGAGCCCTTTATAAACCAAAGCCGTTTTTAAACCAGAGCCCGTTATGAACCAGAGCCCGTTACAAACCAGAGCAATTTATAAACCAAAGCCCTTTATAAACCAGAGCCCTTTAGAAACCAGAGCCCTTTATAAACCAAAGCCCTGTATAAACCAGAGCCCGTTGTGAACCAAAGCTCTTTATAAACCAGAGCCCGTTATAAACCAGAGCTCTTTATAATCCATAGCCCTTTGTAAACCAGAGCCTGTTATAAACCAGAGCCCTTTAGAAACTAGAGCCCTTTATAAACCAAAGCCGTTTTTAAACCAGAGCCGGTTATAAACCAGAACCCGTTATAAACCAGATCCTTTTATAAACCAGAGCCCTTTATAAACCAGAGCCCGGTATAAACCAGAGCCCGTTATAAACCAAAGCCCTTTATAAACCAGAGCCTGTTATAAACCAGAGCTCTTTATAATCCATAGCCCTTTATAAACCAGAGCCTGTTATAAACCAGTTCCCTTTATAAACCACAGCCCTTTATAAACCAGATCTCTTAATAAACCAGAGCCTGTTATAAAGCAGAGCGCTTTATAAAACAGAGCCCTAGATAAATTAGGGCTCTTTATAAACCAGAGCCTTTTATAAACCAGAGCCCTTTATAAATCAGATCCCATTATAAACCACAGCCTTTATGAACCAGATCTCTTAATAAACCAGGGCCCTTTATAAACCAGAGCCGGTTATAAACCAGAGCCCATTATAAACCAGATCCTTTTATAAACCAGAGCCATTTATAAACCAGAGCCCGGTATAAACCAGAACCCGTAATAAACCAAAGCTCTATATAAACCAGAGCCCGTTAAAAACCAGAGCTCTTTATAATCCATAGCCCTTTGTAAACCAGAGCCTGTTATAAACCAGAGCCCTTTAGAAACTAGAGCCCTTTATAAACCAAAGCCGTTTTTAAACCAGAGCCCTTTATAAACCAGAGCCCTTTATAGATCAGAGCCCCTTATAAACCAGAGCCCTTAATAAACCAAAGTCCTTTATAAACCAATGCCAGTTATAAACCAGAGCCTTTTATAAACCAGAGCCCTTTATAAATCAGATCCTGTTATAAACCAGAGCCTTTATGAACCAGATCTCTTAATAAACCAGGGCCCTTTATAAACCAGAGCCGGTTATAAACCAGAGCCCATTATAAACCAGATCCTTTTATAAACCAGAGCCATTTATAAACCAGAGCCCGGTAGAAACCAGAGCCCGTAATAAACCAAAGCTCTTTATAAACCAGAGCCCGTTATAAACCAGAGCTCTTTATAATCCATAGCCCTTTGTAAACCAGAGCCTGTTATATACCAGAGCCCTTTAGAAACTAGAGCCCTTTATAAACCAAAGCCGTTTTTAAACCAGAGCCGGTTATAAACCAGAGACGGTTATAAACCAGATCCTTTTATAAACCAGAGCCCTTTATAAACCAGAGCCCGGTATAAACCAGAGCCCTTAATAAACCAAAGCCCGTTATGAACCAGAGCCCGTTATAAACCAGAGCCATTTATAAACCAAAGCCCTTTATAAACCAGAGCCCTTTAGAAACTAGAGCCCTTTATAAACCAAAGCCCGATATAAACCAGAGCCCGTTATAAACCAAAGCCCTTTATAAGCCAGATCTCTTAATAAGCCAGAGCCTGTTATAAACCACAGCCCTTTATAAAACAGAGCCCTAGATAAATTAGGGCTCTTTATAAACCAAAGCCTGTTATAAACCAGAGCTCATAATAAAGCAGAGCCCTTTACAACCCAAAACCCGCTATAAACCAGAGCCCTTTATAAACCAGAGCCCTTTATAAACCAGAGCCCATCATAAAACAGAGCCCTTTATAAACCAGATCTCTTAATAAACCAGAGCACTTTATAAACCAGAGCCTTTTATAAACCAAAGCCCGTTATGAACCAGAGCCCGTTATAAACCAGAGCACTTTATAAACCAGAGCCTTTTATAAACCAAAGCCCGTTATTAACCAGAGCCCGTTATAAACCAGAGCAATTTATAAACCAGAGCCCTTTATAAACCAAAGCCAGGTATAAACCAGAGCCCGTTATAAACCAAAGCCCTTTATAAACCAGAGCCCAAAATAAAGCAGAGCTCTTTATAAACCAAAGCCCTTAATAAACCAGAGCCTGTTATAAACCAGAGCTCTTTATATACCAGAGCCATTTACAAACCAAAGCCCTTTATAAACCAGAGCCCTTTAGAAACTAGAGCCCTTTATAAACCAAAGCCGTTTTTAAACCAGAGCCGGTTATAAACCAGAGCCCGTTATAAACCAGATCCTTTTATAAACCAGAGCCCTTTATAAACCAGAGCCCGGTATAAACCAGAGCCCGTTATAAACCAAAGCCCTTTATAAACCAGAGCCCTTTATAAACCAAAGCCGGTTATAAACCAGAGCCTGTTATAAACCAGAGCCCATTATAAACAAAACCCCCTTATAGATCAGAGCCCTTTATAAACCAAAGCCCGGTATAAACCAGAGCCCTTTATAATCCAAAGCTCTTTATAAACCAGAGCCTGTTATAAATCAGAGCTCTTTATAAACCATATACCTTTATAAACCAGAGCCTGTTATAAACCAGATCCCTTTATAAACCAGAGCCTATTATAAACCAGAGCCTTTATGAACCAGATCTCTTAATAAACCAGGGCCCTTTATAAACCAGGGCCCTTTATAAACCAGAGCCTTTTATAAACCAAAGCCCTTTATAAACCAATGCCAGTTATAAACCAGAGCCTTTTATAAACCAGAGCCCTTTATAAATCAGATCCCGTTATACACCAGAGCCTTTATGAACCAGATCTCTTAATAAACCAGGGCCCTTTATAAACCAGAGCCGGTTATAAACCAGAGCCCATTATAAACCAGATCCTTTTATAAACCAGAGCCATTTATAAACCAGAGCCCGTTATAAACCAAAGCTCTTTATAAACCAGAGCCCCTTATAAACCATAGCCCTTTATAAACCAAAGCCCTTTATAAACCAATGCCAGTTATAAACCAGAGCCTTTTATAAACCAGAGCCCTTTATAAATCAGATCCCGTTATAAACCAGAGCCTTTATGAACCAGATCTCTTAATAAACCAGGGCCCTTTATAAACCAGAGCCCGTTATAAACCAAAGCTCTTTATAAACCAGAGCCTGTTATAAACCAGAGCTCTTTATAAACCAGAGCCATTTACAAACCAAAGCCCTTTATAAACCAGAGCCCTTTAGAAACTAGAGCCCTTTATAAACCAAAGCTGTTTTTAAACAGATCCTTTTATAAACCAGAGCCCTTTATAAACCAGAGCCCGGTATAAACCAGAGCCCGTTATAAACCAAAGCCCTTTATAAACCAGAGCCCTTTATAAACCAAAGCCTGTTATAAACCAGAGCCCATTATAAATCAGATCCCGTTATAAACCACAGCCTTTATGAACCAGATCTCTTAATAAACCAGGGCCCTTTATAAACCAGAGCCTTTTATAAACCAAAGTCCTTTATAAACCAGAGCCCTTTATAAACCAGAGCCCTTTATATATCAGAGCCCCTTATAAACCAGAGCCCTTTATAAACCAAAGCCCTTTATAAACCAATGCCAGTTATAAACCAGAGCCTTTTATAAACCAGAGCCCTTTATAAATCAGATCCCGTTATAAACCACAGCCTTTATGAACCAGATCTCTTAATAAACCAGGGCCCTTTATAAACCAGAGCCGGTTATAAACCAGAGCCGGTTATAAACCAGAGCCCGTTATAAACCAGATCCTTTTATAAACCAGAGCCATTTATAAACCAGAGCCCGGTATAAACCAGAGCCCATAATAAACCAAAGCTCTTTATAAACCAGAGCCCGTTATAAACCAGAGCTCTTTATAATCCATAGCCCTTTGTAAACCAGAGCCTGTTATAAACCAGAGCCCTTTAGAAACTAGAGCCCTTTATAAACCAAAGCCGTTTTTACACCAGAGCCGGTTATAAACCAGAGCCAGTTATAAACCACATCCTTTTATAAACCAGAGCCCTTTATAAACCAGAGCCCGGTATAATCCAGAGCCTTTTATATACCAGAGCCCGTTATGAACCAGAGCCCATTATAAACCAGAGCCATTTATAAACCAAAGCCCTTTATAAACCAGAGCCCTTTAGAAACTAGAGCCCTTTATAAACCAAAGCCGTTTTTACACCAGAGCCGGTTATAAACCAGAGCCAGTTATAAACCACATCCTTTTATAAACCAGAGCCCTTTATAAACCAGAGCCCGGTATAAACCAGAGCCCTTTATATACCAAAGCCCGTTATGAACCAGAGCCCGTTATAAACCAGAGCCATTTATAAACCAAAGCCCTTTATAAACCAGAGCCCTTTATAAACTAGAGCCCTTTATAAACCAAAGCCCGATATAAACCAGAGCCCGTTATAAACCAAAGCCCTTTATAAACCAGAGCCCAATATAAAGCAGAGCTCTTTATAATCCAAAGCCCTTTATAAATCAGAGCCCGTTATAAACCAGAGCTCTTTAAAATCCATAGCCCTTTATAAACCAGAGCCTGTTATAAACCAGTTCCCTTTATAAACCAGTACCCTTTATAAACCAATGCCGGTCATAAACCAAAGCACTTTATAAGCCAGATCTCTTAATAAACCAGAGCCTGTTATAAACCAGAGCCCTTTATAAAACAGAGCCCTAGATAAATTAGGGCTCTTTATAAACCAAAGCCTGTTATAAACCAGAGCTCATAATAAAGCAGAGCCCTTTATAAACCAGAGCCATCTATAAACCAGAGCCCTTTATAAACCAGAGCCCTTTATAAACCAGAGCCCGTTATAAAACAGAGCCCTTTATAAACCAGATCTCTTAATAAACCAGAGCCCTTTATAAACCAGAGCCTTTTATAAACCAAAGCCCGTTATGAACCAGAGCCCGTTATAAACCAGAGCAATTTATAAACCAAAGCCCTTTATAAACCAGAGCTCTTTAGAAACCAGAGCCCTTTATAAACCAAAGCCCGGTATAAACCAGAGCCCGTTATAAACCAAAGCCCTTTATAAACCAGAGCCCAATATAAAGCAGAGCTCTTTATAAACCAAAGCCCTTAATAAACCAGAACCTGTTATAAACCAGAGCTCTTTATATACCAGAGCCATTTACAAACCAAAGCCCTTTATAAACCATAGCCCTTTAGAAACTAGAGCCCTTTATAAACCAAAGCCCTGTATAAACCAGAGCCCGTTATAAACCAAAGCCCTTTATAAACCAGAGCCTTTTATAAACCAAAGCCCGTTATGAACCAGAGCCTGTTATAAACCAGAGCAATTTACAAACCAAAGCCCTTTATAAACCAGAGCCCTTAAGAAACCAGAGCCCTCTATAAACCAAAGCCCGGTATAAACCAGAGCCCGTTGTAAACCAAAGCTCTTTATAAACCAGAGCCCGTTATAAACCAGAGCCCTTTATAAACCAAAGCCGTTTTTAAACCAGAGCCGGTTATAAACCAGAGCCCGTTATAAACCAGATCCTTTTATAAACCAGAGCCCTTTATAAACCAGAGCCCGGTATAAACCAGAGCCCGTTATAAACCAAAGCCTGTTATAAACCAGAGCTTTTTATAAACCAGAGCCATTTCCATACCAAAGCCCTTTTAAACCAGAGCCCTTTAGAAACTAGAGCCCTTTATAAACCAAAGCCGTTTTTAAACTTGAGCCGGTTATAAACCAGAGCCCGTTATAAACCAGATCCTTTTATAAACCAGAGCCCTTTATAAACCAGAGCCCTTTAGAAACCAGAGTCCTTTATAAACCAAAGCCCGGTATAAACCAGAGCCCGTTATAAACCAAAGCCCTTTATAAACCAGAGCCCAATATAAAGCAGAGCTCTTTATAAACCAGAGCCCTTTAGAAACTAGAGCCCTTTATAAACCAAAACCCTTTATAAACCAGAGCCCGGTATAAACCAGATCCTTTTATAAACCAAAACCCTTTATAAACCAGAGCCCGGTATAAACCAGAGCCCGTTATAAACCAGAGCCCGTTATAAAACAGAGCCCATTATAAAACAGAGCCCCTTATAAACCAGATCCTTTTATAAACCAAAACCCTTTATAAACCAGAGCCCGGTATAAACCAGAGCCCGTTATAAACCAGAGCCCGTTATAAAACAGAGCCCATTATAAAACAGAGCCCCTTATAAACCAGATCCCTTTATAAACCAAAGCCCGGTATAAACCAGAGCCTTTTATAAACCAAAGCCCTTTATAAACCAATGCCAGTTATAAACCAGAGCCTTTTATAAACCATAGCCCTTTATAAATCAGATCCCGTTATAAACCAGAGCCTTTATGAACCAGATCTCTTAATAAACCAGGGCCCTTTATAAACCAGAGCCGGTTATAAACCAGAGCCCATTATAAACCAGATCATTTTATAAACCAGAGCCATTTATAAACCAGAGCCCGTTATAAACCAAAGCTCTTTATAAACCAGAGCCCCTTATAAACCATAGCCCTTTATAAACCAAAGCCCTTTATAAACCAATGCCAGTTATAAACCAGAGCCTTTTATAAACCAGAGCCCTTTATAAATCAGATCCCGTTATAAACCAGAGCCTTTATGAACCAGATCTCTTAATAAACCAGGGCCCTTTATAAACCAGAGCCGGTTATAAACCAGAGCCCATTACAAACCAGATCCTTTTATAAACCAGAGCCATTTATAAACCAGAGCCCGTTATAAACCAAAGCTCTTTATAAACCAGAGCCTGTTATAAACCAGAGCTCTTTATAAACCAGAGCCATTTACAAACCAAAGCCCTTTATAAACCAGAGCCCTTTAGAAACTAGAGCCCTTTATAAACCAAAGCTGTTTTTAAACAGATCCTTTTATAAACCAGAGCCCTTTATAAACCAGAGCCCGGTATAAACCAGAGCCCGTTATAAACCAAAGCCCTTTATAAACCAGAGCCCTTTATAAACCAAAGCCTGTTATAAACCAGAGCCCATTATAAATCAGATCCCGTTATAAACCACAGCCTTTATGAACCAGATCTCTTAATAAACCAGGGCCCTTTATAAACCAGAGCCTTTTATAAACCAAAGTCCTTTATAAACCAGAGCCCTTTATAAACCAGATCCTTTTATAAACCAGAGCCCTTTATAAACCAGAGCCCGGTATAAACCAGAGCCCGTTATAAACCAGAGCCCGTTATAAAACAGAGCCCGTTATAAAACAGAGCCCCTTATAAACCAGATCCCTTTATAAACCAAAGCCCGGTATAAACCAGAGCCCTTTATAATCCAAAGCTCTTTATAAACCAGAGCCTGTTATAAATCAGAGCTCTTTATAAACCATATACCTTTATAAACCAGAGCCTGTTATAAAACAGATCCCTTTATAAACCAGAGCCTATTATAAACCAGAGCCTTTATGAACCAGATCTCTTAATAAACCATGGCCCTTTATAAACCAGAGCCCTTTATTAACCAAAGTCCTTTATAAACCAGAGCCCTTTATAAACCAGAGCCATTTATAGATCAGAGCCCCTTATAAAACAGAGCCCTTTATAAACCAAAGCCCTTTATAAAACAATGCCAGTTATAAACCAGAGCCTTTTATAAACCAGAGCCCTTTATAAATCAGATCCCGCTATAAACCAGAGCCTTTATGAACCAGATCTCTTAATAAACCAGGGCCCTTTATAAACCAGAGCCGGTTATAAACCAGAGCCCATTATAAACCAGATCCTTTTATAAACCAGAGCCCTTTATAAACCAGAACCCAGTATAAACCAGAGCCCGTTATAAACCAAAGCTCTTTATAAACCAGAGCCGGTTATAAACCAGAGCTCTTCATAATCCATAGCCCTTTGTAAACCAGAGCCTGTTATAAACCAGAGCCCTTTAGAAACTAGAGCCCTTTATAAACCAAAGCCGTTTTTAAACCAGAGCCAGTTATACACCAGAGCCCGTTATAAACCAGATCCTTTTATAAACCAGAGCCCTTTATAAACCAGAGCCCTGTATAAACCAAAGCCCGTTATGAACCAGAGCCCTTTATAAACCAGAGCCTTTTATAAACCAAAGCCCGTTATGAACCAGAGCCCGTTACAAACCAGAGCAATTTATAAACCAAAGCCCTTTATAAACCAGAGCCCTTTAGAAACCAGAGCCCTTTATAAACCAAAGCCCTGTATAAACCAGAGCCCGTTGTGAACCAAAGCTCTTTATAAACCAGAGCCCGTTATAAACCAGAGCTCTTTATAATCCATAGCCCTTTGTAAACCAGAGCCTGTTATAAACCAGAGCCCTTTAGAAACTAGAGCCCTTTATAAACCAAAGCCGTTTTTAAACCAGAGCCGGTTATAAACCAGAGCCCGTTATAAACCAGATCCTTTTATAAACCAGAGCCCTTTATAAACCAGAGCCCGGTATAAACCAGAGCCCGTTATAAACCAAAGCCCTTTATAAACCAGAGCCTGTTATAAACCAGAGCTCTTTATAATCCATAGCCCTTTATAAACCAGAGCCTGTTATAAACCAGTTCCCTTTATAAACCACAGCCCTTTATAAACCAGATCTCTTAATAAACCAGAGCCTGTTATAAAGCAGAGCGCTTTATAAAACAGAGCCCTAGATAAATTAGGGCTCTTTATAAACCAGAGCCTTTTATAAACCAGAGCCCTTTATAAATCAGATCCCATTATAAACCACAGCCTTTATGAACCAGATCTGTTAATAAACCAGGGCCCTTTATAAACCAGAGCCGGTTATAATCCAGAGCCCATTATAAACCAGATCCTTTTATAAACCAGAGCCATTTATAAACCAGAGCCCGGTATAAACCAGAACCCGTAATAAACCAAAGCTCTATATAAACCAGAGCCCGTTAAAAACCAGAGCTCTTTATAATCCATAGCCCTTTGTAAACCAGAGATTGTTATAAACCAGAGCCCTTTAGAAACTAGAGCCCTTTATAAACCAAAGCCGTTTTTAAACCAGAGCCCTTTATAAACCAGAGCCCTTTATAGATCAGAGCCCCTTATAAACCAGAGCCCTTAATAAACCAAAGTCCTTTATAAACCAATGCCAGTTATAAACCAGAGCCTTTTATAAACCAGAGCCCTTTATAAATCAGATCCTGTTATAAACCAGAGCCTTTATGAACCAGATCTCTTAATAAACCAGGGCCCTTTATAAACCAGAGCCGGTTATAAACCAGAGCCCATTATAAACCAGATCCTTTTATAAACCAGAGCCATTTATAAACCAGAGCCCGGTAGAAACCAGAGCCCGTAATAAACCAAAGCTCTTTATAAACCAGAGCCCGTTATAAACCAGAGCTCTTTATAATCCATAGCCCTTTGTAAACCAGAGCCTGTTATATACCAGAGCCCTTTAGAAACTAGAGCCCTTTATAAACCAAAGCCGTTTTTAAACCAGAGCCGGTTATAAACCAGAGACGGTTATAAACCAGATCCTTTTATAAACCAGAGCCCTTTATAAACCAGAGCCCGGTATAAACCAGAGCCCTTAATAAACCAAAGCCCGTTATGAACCAGAGCCCGTTATAAACCAGAGCCATTTATAAACCAAAGCCCTTTATAAACCAGAGCCCTTTAGAAACTAGAGCCCTTTATAAACCAAAGCCCGATATAAACCAGAGCCCGTTATAAACCAAAGCCCTTTATAAGCCAGATCTCTTAATAAGCCAGAGCCTGTTATAAACCACAGCCCTTTATAAAACAGAGCCCTAGATAAATTAGGGCTCTTTATAAACCAAAGCCTGTTATAAACCAGAGCTCATAATAAAGCAGAGCCCTTTACAACCCAAAACCCGCTATAAACCAGAGCCCTTTATAAACCAGAGCCCTTTATAAACCAGAGCCCATCATAAAACAGAGCCCTTTATAAACCAGATCTCTTAATAAACCAGAGCACTTTATAAACCAGAGCCTTTTATAAACCAAAGCCCGTTATGAACCAGAGCCCGTTATAAACCAGAGCACTTTATAAACCAGAGCCTTTTATAAACCAAAGCCCGTTATGAACCAGAGCCCGTTATAAACCAGAGCAATTTATAAACCAGAGCCCTTTATAAACCAAAGCCAGGTATAAACCAGAGCCCGTTATAAACCAAAGCCCTTTATAAACCAGAGCCCAAAATAAAGCAGAGCTCTTTATAAACCAAAGCCCTTAATAAACCAGAGCCTGTTATAAACCAGAGCTCTTTATATACCAGAGCCATTTACAAACCAAAGCCCTTTATAAACCAGAGCCCTTTAGAAACTAGAGCCCTTTATAAACCAAAGCCGTTTTTAAACCAGAGCCGGTTATAAACCAGAGCCCGTTATAAACCAGATCCTTTTATAAACCAGAGCCCTTTATAAACCAGAGCCCGGTATAAACCAGAGCCCGTTATAAACCAAAGCCCTTTATAAACCAGAGCCCTTTATAAACCAAAGCCAGTTATAAACCAGAGCCTGTTATAAACCAGAGCCCATTATAAACAAAACCCCCTTATAGATCAGAGCCCTTTATAAACCAAAGCCCGGTATAAACCAGAGCCCTTTATAATCCAAAGCTCTTTATAAACCAGAGCCTGTTATAAATCAGAGCTCTTTATAAACCATATACCTTTATAAACCAGAGCCTGTTATAAACCAGATCCCTTTATAAACCAGAGCCTATTATAAACCAGAGCCTTTATGAACCAGATCTCTTAATAAACCAGGGCCCTTTATAAACCAGGGCCCTTTATAAACCAGAGCCTTTTATAAACCAAAGCCCTTTATAAACCAATGCCAGTTATAAACCAGAGCCTTTTATAAACCAGAGCCCTTTATAAATCAGATCCCGTTATACACCAGAGCCTTTATGAACCAGATCTCTTAATAAACCAGGGCCCTTTATAAACCAGAGCCGGTTATAAACCAGAGCCCATTATAAACCAGATCCTTTTATAAACCAGAGCCATTTATAAACCAGAGCCCGTTATAAACCAAAGCTCTTTATAAACCAGAGCCCCTTATAAACCATAGCCCTTTATAAACCAAAGCCCTTTATAAACCAATGCCAGTTATAAACCAGAGCCTTTTATAAACCAGAGCCCTTTATAAATCAGATCCCGTTATAAACCAGAGCCTTTATGAACCAGATCTCTTAATAAACCAGGGCCCTTTATAAACCAGAGCCCGTTATAAACCAAAGCTCTTTATAAACCAGAGCCTGTTATAAACCAGAGCTCTTTATAAACCAGAGCCATTTACAAACCAAAGCCCTTTATAAACCAGAGCCCTTTAGAAACTAGAGCCCTTTATAAACCAAAGCTGTTTTTAAACAGATCCTTTTATAAACCAGAGCCCTTTATAAACCAGAGCCCGGTATAAACCAGAGCCCGTTATAAACCAAAGCCCTTTATAAACCAGAGCCCTTTATAAACCAAAGCCTGTTATAAACCAGAGCCCATTATAAATCAGATCCCGTTATAAACCACAGCCTTTATGAACCAGATCTCTTAATAAACCAGGGCCCTTTATAAACCAGAGCCTTTTATAAACCAAAGTCCTTTATAAACCAGAGCCCTTTATAAACCAGAGCCCTTTATATATCAGAGCCCCTTATAAACCAGAGCCCTTTATAAACCAAAGCCCTTTATAAACCAATGCCAGTTATAAATCAGAGCCTTTTATAAACCAGAGCCCTTTATAAATCAGATCCCGTTATAAACCACAGCCTTTATGAACCAGATCTCTTAATAAACCAGGGCCCTTTATAAACCAGAGCCGGTTATAAACCAGAGCCGGTTATAAACCAGAGCCCGTTATAAACCAGATCCTTTTATAAACCAGAGCCATTTATAAACCAGAGCCCGGTATAAACCAGAGCCCATAATAAACCAAAGCTCTTTATAAACCAGAGCCCGTTATAAACCAGAGCTCTTTATAATCCATAGCCCTTTGTAAACCAGAGCCTGTTATAAACCAGAGCCCTTTAGAAACTAGAGCCCTTTATAAACCAAAGCCGTTTTTACACCAGAGCCGGTTATAAACCAGAGCCAGTTATAAACCACATCCTTTTATAAACCAGAGCCCTTTATAAACCAGAGCCCGGTATAATCCAGAGCCTTTTATATACCAGAGCCCGTTATGAACCAGAGCCCGTTATAAACCAGAGCCATTTATAAACCAAAGCCCTTTATAAACCAGAGCCCTTTAGAAACTAGAGCCCTTTATAAACCAAAGCCGTTTTTACACCAGAGCCGGTTATAAACCAGAGCCAGTTATAAACCACATCCTTTTATAAACCAGAGCCCTTTATAAACCAGAGCCCGGTATAAACCAGAGCCCTTTATATACCAAAGCCCGTTATGAACCAGAGCCCGTTATAAACCAGAGCCATTTATAAACCAAAGCCCTTTATAAACCAGAGCCCTTTAGAAACTAGAGCCCTTTATAAACCAAAGCCCGATATAAACCAGAGCCCGTTATAAACCAAAGCCCTTTATAAACCAGAGCCCAATATAAAGCAGAGCTCTTTATAATCCAAAGCCCTTTATAAATCAGAGCCCGTTATAAACCAGAGCTCTTTAAAATCCATAGCCCTTTATAAACCAGAGCCTGTTATAAACCAGTTCCCTTTATAAACCAGAGCCCTTTATAAACCAATGCCGGTCATAAACCAAAGCACTTTATAAGCCAGATCTCTTAATAAACCAGAGCCTGTTATAAACCAGAGCCCTTTATAAAACAGAGCCCTAGATAAATTAGGGCTCTTTATAAACCAAAGCCTGTTATAAACCAGAGCTCATAATAAAGCAGAGCCCTTTATAAACCAGAGCCATCTATAAACCAGAGCCCTTTATAAACCAGAGCCCTTTATAAACCAGAGCCCGTTATAAAACAGAGCCCTTTATAAACCAGATCTCTTAATAAACCAGAGCCCTTTATAAACCAGAGCCTTTTATAAACCAAAGCCCGTTATGAACCAGAGCCCGTTATAAACCAGAGCAATTTATAAACCAAAGCCCTTTATAAACCAGAGCTCTTTAGAAACCAGAGCCCTTTATAAACCAAAGCCCGGTATAAACCAGAGCCCGTTATAAACCAAAGCCCTTTATAAACCAGAGCCCAATATAAAGCAGAGATCTTTATAAACCAAAGCCCTTAATAAACCAGAACCTGTTATAAACCAGAGCTCTTTATATACCAAAGCCATTTACAAACCAAAGCCCTTTATAAACCATAGCCCTTTAGAAACTAGAGCCCTTTATAAACCAAAGCCCTGTATAAACCAGAGCCCGTTATAAACCAAAGCCCTTTATAAACCAGAGCCTTTTATAAACCAAAGCCCGTTATGAACCAGAGCCTGTTATAAACCAGAGCAATTTACAAACCAAAGCCCTTTATAAACCAGAGCCCTTTAGAAACCAGAGCCCTCTATAAACCAAAGCCCGGTATAAACCAGAGCCCGTTGTAAACCAAAGCTCTTTATAAACCAGAGCCCGTTATAAACCAGAGCCCTTTATAAACCAAAGCCGTTTTTAAACCAGAGCCGGTTATAAACCAGAGCCCGTTATAAACCAGATCCTTTTATAAACCAGAGCCCTTTATAAACCAGAGCCCGGTATAAACCAGAGCCCGTTATAAACCAAAGCCTGTTATAAACCAGAGCTCTTTATAAACCAGAGCCATTTACATACCAAAGCCCTTTTAAACCAGAGCCCTTTAGAAACTAGAGCCCTTTATAAACCAAAGCCGTTTTTAAACTTGAGCCGGTTATAAACCAGAGCCCGTTATAAACCAGATCCTTTTATAAACCAGAGCCCTTTATAAACCAGAGCCCTTTAGAAACCAGAGTCCTTTATAAACCAAAGCCCGGTATAAACCAGAGCCCGTTATAAACCAAAGCCCTTTATAAACCGGAGCCCAATATAAAGCAGAGCTTTTTATAAACCAGAGCCCTTTAGAAATTAGAGCCCTTTATAAACCAAAACCCTTTATAAACCAGAGCCCGGTATAAACCAGATCCTTTTATAAACCAAAACCCTTTATAAACCAGAGCCCGGTATAAACCAGAGCCCGTTATAAACCAGAGCCCGTTATAAAACAGAGCCCATTATAAAACAGAGCCCCTTATAAACCAGATCCTTTTATAAACCAAAACCCTTTATAAACCAGAGCCCGGTATAAACCAGAGCCCGTTATAAACCAGAGCCCGTTATAAAACAGAGCCCATTATAAAACAGAGCCCCTTATAAACCAGATCCCTTTATAAACCAAAGCCCGGTATAAACCAGAGCCCTTTATAATCCAAAGCTCTTTATAAACCAGAGCCTGTTATAAATCAGAGCTCTTTATAAACCATATACCTTTATAAACCAGAGCCTGTTATAAAACAGATCCCTTTATAAACCAGAGCCTATTATAAACCAGAGTCTTTATGAACCAGATCTCTTAATAAACCAGGGCCCTTTATAAACCAGAGCCCTTTATAAACCAAAGTCCTTTATAAACCAGAGCCCTTTATAAACCAGAGCCATTTATAGATCAGAGCCCCATATAAACCAGAGCCCTTTATAAACCAAAGCCCTTTATAAAACAATGCCAGTTATAAACCAGAGCCTTTTATAAACCAGAGCCCTTTATAAATCAGATCCCGCTATAAACCAGAGCCTTTATGAACCAGATCTCTTAATAAACCAGGGCCCTTTATAAACCAGAGCCAGTTATAAACCAGAGCCCATTATAAACCAGATCCTTTTATAAACCAGAGCCCTTTATAAACCAGAACCCAGTATAAACCAGAGCCCGTTATAAACCAAAGCTCTTTATAAACCAGAGCCGGTTTTTAAACCAGAGCTCTTCATAATCCATAGCCCTTTGTAAACCAGAGCCTGTTATAAACCAGAGCCCTTTAGAAACTAGAGCCCTTTATAAACCAAAGCCGTTTTTAAACCAGAGCCAGTTATACACCAGAGCCCGTTATAAACCAGATCCTTTTATAAACCAGAGCCCTTTATAAACCAGAGCCCTGTATAAACCAAAGCCCGTTATGAACCAGAGCCCTTTATAAACCAGAGCCTTTTATAAACCAAAGCCCGTTATGAACCAGAGCCCGTTATAAACCAGAGCAATTTATAAACCAAAGCCCTTTATAAACCAGAGCCCTTTAGAAACCAGAGCCCTTTATAAACCAAAGCCCTGTATAAACCAGAGCCCGTTGTGAACCAAAGCTCTTTATAAACCAGAGCCCGTTATAAACCAGAGCTCTTTATAATCCATAGCCCTTTGTAAACCAGAGCCTGTTATAAACCAGAGCCCTTTAGAAACTAGAGCCCTTTATAAACCAAAGCCGTTTTTAAACCAGAGCCGGTTATAAACCAGAGCCCGTTATAAACCAGATCCTTTTATAAACCAGAGCCCTTTATAAACCAGAGCCCGGTATAAACCAGAGCCCGTTATAAACCAAAGCCCTTTATAAACCAGAGCCTGTTATAAACCAGAGCTCTTTATAATCCATAGCCCGTTATAAACCAGAGCCTGTTATAAACCAGTTCCCTTTATAAACCACAGCCCTTTATAAACCAGATCTCTTAATAAACCAGAGCCTGTTATAAAGCAGAGCGCTTTATAAAACAGAGCCCTAGATAAATTAGGGCTCTTTATAAACCAGAGCCTTTTATAAACCAGAGCCCTTTATAAATCAGATCCCATTATAAACCACAGCCTTTATGAACCAGATCTCTTAATAAACCAGGGCCCTTTATAAACCAGAGCCGGTTATAAACCAGAGCCCATTATAAACCAGATCCTTTTATAAACCAGAGCCATTTATAAACCAGAGCCCGGTATAAACCAGAGCCCGTAATAAACCAAAGCTCTTTATAAACCAGAGCCCGTTAAAAACCAGAGCTCTTTATAATCCATAGCCCTTTGTAAACCAGAGCCTGTTATAAACCAGAGCCCTTTAGAAACTAGAGCCCTTTATAAACCAAAGCCGTTTTTAAACCAGAGCCCTTTATAAACCAGAGCCCTTTATAGATCAGAGCCCCTTATAAACCAGAGCCCTTTATAAACCAAAGTCCTTTATAAACCAATGCCAGTTATAAACCAGAGCCTTTTATAAACCAGAGCCCTTTATAAATCAGATCCTGTTATAAACCAGAGCCTTTATGAACCAGATCTCTTAATAAACCAGGGCCCTTTATAAACCAGAGCCGGTTATAAACCAGAGCCCATTATAAACCAGATCCTTTTATAAACCAGAGCCATTTATAAACCAGAGCCCGGTAGAAACCAGAGCCCGTAATAAACCAAAGCTCTTTATAAACCAGAGCCCGTTATAAACCAGAGCTCTTTATAATCCATAGCCCTTTGTAAACCAGAGCCTGTTATATACCAGAGCCCTTTAGAAACTAGAGCCCTTTATAAACCAAAGCCGTTTTTAAACCAGAGCCGGTTATAAACCAGAGACGGATATAAACCAGATCCTTTTATAAACCAGAGCCCTTTATAAACAAGAGCCCGGTATAAACCAGAGCCCTTAATAAACCAAAGCCCGTTATGAACCAGAGCCCGTTATAAACCAGAGCCATTTATAAACCAAAGCCCTTTATAAACCAGAGCCCTTTAGAAACTAGAGCCCTTTATAAACCAAAGCCGTTTTTACACCAGAGCCGGTTATAAACCAGAGCCAGTTATAAACCACATCCTTTTATAAACCAGAGCCCTTTATAAACCAGAGCCCTTTATATACCAAAGCCCCTTATGAACCAGAGCCCGTTATAAACCAGAGCCATTTATAAACCAAAGCCCTTTATAAACCAGAGCCCTTTAGAAACTAGAGCCCTTTATAAACCAAAGCCCGATATAAACCAGAGCCCGTTATAAACCAAAGCCCTTTATAAACCAGAGCCCAATATAAAGCAGAGCTCTTTATAATCCAAAGCCCTTTATAAATCAGAGCCCGTTATAAACCAGAGCTCTTTAAAATCCATAGCCCTTTATAAACCAGAGCCCTTTATAAACCAATGCCGGTCATAAACCAAAGCCCTTTATAAGCCAGATCTCTTAATAAACCAGAGCCTGTTATAAACCAGAGCCCTTTATAAAACAGAGCCCTAGATAAATTAGGGCTCTTTATAAACCAAAGCCTGTTATAAACCAGAGCTCATAATAAAGCAGAGCCCTTTATAACCCAAAGCCATCTGTTCCAGAGCCCTTTATAAACCAGAGCCCTTTATAAACCAAAGCCCGTTATGAACCAGAGCCCGTTATAAACCAGAGCAATTTATAAACCAAAGCCCTTTATAAACCAGAGCTCTTTAGAAACCAGAGCCCTTTATAAACCAAAGCCCGGTATAAACCAGAGCCCGTTATAAACCAGAGCAATTTATAAACCAAAGCCCTTTATAAACCAGAGCTCTTTAGAAACCAGAGCCCTTCATAAACCAAAGCCAGGTATAAACCAGAGCTCTTTAGAAACCAGAGCCCTTTATAAACCCAAGCCAGGTATAAACCAGAGCCCGTTATAAACCAAAGCCCTTTATAAACCAGAGCCCAATATAAAGCAGAGCTCTTTATAAACCAAAGCCCTTAATAAACCAGAGCCTGTTATAAACCAGAGCTCTTTATATACCAGAGCCATTTACAAACCAAAGCCATCTATAAACCAGAGCCCTTTATAAACCAGAGCCCTTTATAAACCAAAGCCCGTTATGAACCAGAGCCCGTTATAAACCAGAGCAATTTATAAACCAAAGCCCTTTATAAACCAAAGCTCTTTAGAAACCAGAGCCCTTTATAAACCAAATCCCGGTATAAACCAGAGCCCGTTATAAACCAGAGCAATTTATAAACCAAAGCCCTTTATAAACCAGAGCTCTTTAGAAACCAGAGCCCTTTATAAACCAAAGCCAGGTATAAACCAGAGCCCGTTATAAACCAAAGCCCTTTATAAACCAGAGCCCAATATAAAGCAGAGCTCTTTATAAACCAAAGCCCTTAATAAACCAGAGCCTGTTATAAGCCAGAGCTCTTTATATACCAGAGCCATTTACAAACCAAAGCCCTTTATAAACCAGAGCCCTTTAGAAACTAGAGCCCTTTATAAACCAAAGCCGTTTTTAAACCAGAGCCGGTTATAAACCAGAGCCCGTTATAAATCAGATCCTTTTATAAACCAGCGCCCTTTATAAACCAGAGCCCTTTATAAACCAGAGCCCGGTATAAACCAGAGCCCGTTATAAACCAAAGCCCTTTATAAACCAGAGCCCTTTATAAACCAAAGCCGGTTATAAACCAGAGCCTGTTATAAACCAGAGCCCATTATAAACAAAACCCCCTTATAAACCAGAGCACGTTATAAACCAGAGCCCAATATGAACCAGAGCTGTTTTTAAACCAAAGCTCTTTATAAACCAGAGCCTGCTATTAATCAGAGCTCTTTATAAACCATAGACCTTTATAAACCAGAGCCCGTTATAAAACATAGCCCTTTATAAACCAGATCCCTTTATAAACCAAAGCCCTTTATAAACCAGAGCCCTTTATAAACCTAAGCCCTTTATAGATCAGAGCCCTTTATAAACCAAAGCCCGGTATAAACCAGAGCCCTTTATAATCCAAAGCTCTTTATAAACCAGAGCCTGTTATAAATCAGAGCTCTTTATAAACCATATACCTTTATAAACCAGAGCCTGTTATAAACCAGATCCCTTTATAAACCAGGGCCCTTTATAAACCAGAGCCTTTTATAAACAAAAGTCCTTTATAAACCAGAGCCATTTATAAACCAGAGCCCGTTATAAACCAAAGCTCCTTATAAACCAGAGCCCCTTATAAACCAGAGCCCTTTATAAACCAAAGCCCGTTATAAACCAATGCCAGTTATAAACCAGAGCCTTTTATAAACCAGAGCCCTTTATAAATCAGATCCCGTTATAAACCAGAGCCTTTATGAACCAGATCTCTTAATAAACCAGGGCCCTTTATAAACTAGAGCCGGTTATAAACCAGAGCCCATTATAAACCAGATCCTTTTATAAACCAGAGCCATTTATAAACCAGAGCCCGTTATAAACCAAAGCTCTTTATAAACCAGAGCCTGTTATAAACCAGAGCTCTTTATAAACCAGAGCCATTTACAAACCAAAGCCCTTTATAAACCAGAGCCCTTTAGAAACTAGAGCCCTTTATAAACCAAAGCCGTTTTTTAAACAGATCCTTTTATAAACCAAAGCCCTTTATAAACCAGAGCCCTTTATAAACCAAAGCCTGTTATAAACCAGAGCCCATTATAAATTAGATCCCGTTATAAACCACAGCCTTTATGAACCAGATCTCTTAATAAACCAGGGCCCTTTATAAACCAGAGCCTTTTATAAACAAAAGTCCTTTATAAACCAGAGCCCTTTATAAACCAGAGCCCTTTATATATCAGAGCCCCTTATAAACCAGAGCCCTTTATAAACCAAAGCCCTTTATAAACCAATGCCAGTTATAAACCAGAGCCTTTTATAAACCAGAGCCCTTTATAAATCAGATCCCGTTATAAACCACAGCCTTTAATAACCAGATCTCTTAATAAACCAGGGCCCTTTATAAACCAGAGCCGGTTATAAACCAGAGCCCGTTATAAACCAGATCCTTTTAAAAACCAGAGCCATTTATAAACCAGAGCCCGGTATAAACCAGAGCCCGTAATAAACCAAAGCTCTTTATAAACCAGAGCCCGTTATAAACCAGAGCTCTTTATAATCCATAGCCCTTTGTAAACCAGAGCCTGTTATAAACCAGAGCCCTTTAGAAACTAGAGCCCTTTATAAACCAAAGCCGTTTTTACACCAGAGCCGGTTATAAACCAGAGCCAGTTATAAACCACATCCTTTTATAAACCAGAGCCCTTTATAAACCAGAGCCCTTTATATACCAAAGCCCGTTATGAACCAGAGCCCGTTATAAACCAGAGCCATTTATAAACCAAAGCCCTTTATAAACCAGAGCCCTTTAGAAACTAGAGCCCTTTATAAACCAAAGCCCGATATAAACCAGAGCCCGTTATAAACCAAAGCCCTTTATAAACCAGAGCCCAATATAAAGCAGAGCTCTTTATAATCCAAAGCCCTTTATAAATCAGAGCCCGTTATAAACCAGAGCTCTTTAAAATCCATAGCCCTTTATAAACCAGAGCCCTTTATAAACCAATGCCGGTCATAAACCACAGCCCTTTATAAGCCAGATCTCTTAATAAACCAGAGCCTGTTACAAACCAGAGCCCCTTATAAAACAGAGCCCTAGATAAATTAGGGCTCTTTATAAACCAAAGCCTGTTATAAACCAGAGCTCATAATAAAGCAGAGCCCTTTATAACCCAAAGCCATCTATTCCAGAGCCCTTTATAAACCAGAGCCCTTTATAAACCAAAGCCCGTTATGAACCAGAGCCCGTTATAAACCAGAGCAATTTATAAACCAAAGCCCTTTATAAACCAGAGCTCTTTAGAAACCAGAGCCCTTTATAAACCAAAGCCCGGTATAAACCAGAGCCCGTTATAAACCAGAGCAATTTATAAACCAAAGCCCTTTATAAACCAGAGCTCTTTAGAAACCAGAGCCCTTTATAAACCAAAGCCAGGTATAAACCAGAGCTCTTTAGAAACCAGAGCCCTTTATAAACCAAAGCCAGGTATAAACCAGAGCCCGTTATAAACCAAAGCCCTTTATAAACCAGAGCCCAATATAAAGCAGAGCTCTTTATAAACCAAAGCCCTTAATAAACCAGAGCCTGTTATAAACCAGAGCTCTTTATATACCAGAGCCATTTACAAACCAAAGCCCTTTATAAACCAGAGCCCTTTAGAAACTAGAGCCCTTCATAAACCAAAGCCATTTTTAAACCAGAGCCGGTTATAAACCAGAGCCCGTTATAAACCAGATCCTTTTATAAACCAGAGCCCTTTATAAACCAGAGCCCTTTATAAACCAGAGCCCGGTATAAACCAGAGCCCGTTATAAACCAAAGCCCTTCATAAACCAGAGCCCTTTATAAACCAAAGCCGGTTATAAGCCAGAGCCTGTTATAAACCAGAGCCCATTATAAACAAAACCCCCTTATAAACCAGAGCCCGTTAAAAACCAGAGCCCATTATGAAGCAGAGCTGTTTTTAAACCAAAGCTCTTTATAAACCAGAGCCTGCTATTAATCAGAGCTCTTTATAAACCATAGACCTTTATAAACCAGAGCCCGTTATAAAACATAGCCCTTTATAAACCAGATCCCTTTATAAACCAAAGCCCTTTATAAACCAGAGCCCTTTATGAACCTAAGCCCTTCATAGATCAGAGCCCTTTATAAACCAAAGCCCGGTATAAACCAGAGCCCTTTATAATCCAAAGCTCTTTATAAACCAGAGCCTGTTATAAATCAGAGCTCTTTATAAACCACATACCTTTATAAACCAGAGCCTGTTATAAACCAGATCCCTTTATAAACCAGAGCCTATTATAAACCAGAGCCTTTATGAACCAGATCTCTTAATAAACCAGGGCCCTTTATAAACCAGAGCCTTTTATAAACCAAAGTCCTTTATAAACCAGAGCCCTTTATAAACCAGAGCCCTTTATAGATCAGAGCCCCTTATAAACCAGAGCCCTTTATAAACCAAAGCCCTTTATAAACCAATGCCAGTTATAAACCAGAGCCTTTTATAAACCAGAGCCCTTTATAAATCAGATCCCGTTATAAACCAGAGCCTTTATGAACAAGATCTCTAAATAAACCAGGGCCCTTTATAAACCAGAGCCGGTTATAAACCAGAGCCCATTATAAACCAGATCCTTTTATAAACCAGAGCCATTTATAAACCAGAGCCCGTTATAAACCAAAGCTCTTTATAAACCAGAGCCCCTTATAAACCAGAGCCCTTTATAAACCAAAGCCCTTTATAAACCAATGGCAGTTATAAACCAGAGCCTTTTATAAACCAGAGCCCTTTATAAATCAGATCCCGTTATAAACCAGAGCCTTTATGAACCAGATCTCTTAATAAACCAGGGCCCTTGATAAACCAGAGCCGGTTATAAACCAGAGCCCATTATAAACCAGATCCTTTTATAAACCAGAGCCATTTATAAACCAGAGCCCGTTATAAATCAAAGCTCTTTATAAACCAGAGCCTGTTATAAACCAGAGCTCTTTATAAACCAGAGCCATTTACAAACCAAAGCCCTTTATAAACCAGAGCCCTTTAGAAACTAGAGCCCTTTATAAACCAAAGCCGTTTTTAAACAGATCCTTTTATAAACCAGAGCCCTTTATGAACCAGAGCCCGGTATAAACCAGAGCCCGTTATAAACCAAAGCCCTTTATAAACCAGAGCCCTTTATAAACCAGAGCCCTTTATATATCAGAGCCCCTTATAAACCAGAGCCCTTTATAAACCAAAGCCCTTTATAAACCAATGCCAGTTATAAACCAGAGCCTTTTATAAACCAGAGCCCTTTATAAATCAGATCCCGTTATAAACCACAGCCTTTATGAACCAGATCTCTTAATAAACCAGGGCCCTTAATAAACCACAGCCGGTTATAAACCAGAGCCCATTATAAACCAGATCCTTTTATAAACCAGAGCCCTTTATATACCAAAACCCGCTATGAACCAGAGCCCGTTATAAACCAGAGCCATTTATAAACCAGAGCCCGTTATAAACCAAAGCTCTTTATAAACCAGAGCCCCTTATAAACCAGAGCCCTTTATAAACCAAAGCCCTTTATAAACAAATGGCAGTTATAAACCAGAGCCTTTTATAAACCAGAGCCCTTTATAAATCAGATCCCGTTATAAACCAGAGCCTTTATGAACCAGATCTCTTAATAAACCAGGGCCCTTTATAAACCAGAGCCGGTTATAAACCAGAGCCCATTATAAACCAGATCCTTTTATAAACCAGAGCCATTTATAAATCAGAGCCCGTTAATCCAGGCTTCAGGCTGTTGAACATCCAGGAGTTAAAGTAGGCCCCCCACGTAGCTCTCCTCCAAAAGTGCCTGAGCAGCCAGGCGATTGGGTAACTGTACGCAGAAAGCGTAGTCATGGATCTCTGCCCACTGGTCACCACCAACCCGTTCACGTTTCTAACCGGTTTTCCCCACTCAGTGACACACCCACTGAGAAGCCCACTCTGGTGATTGGCAGCTCCATAGTCAGAAATGTGGCATTAGAGACACCAGGGACCATAGTCAAATGTTTGCCGGGGGCCAGAACGGGCGACATCAAATCCTACCTGAAACTACTGGCTAAGGATAAGGTTAAATACAGTAAGATTGTTATTCACGCTGGTGGTAATGACACCCGGTTACGCCGATCGGAGGTCACTAAAATTAGTGTTGCTTCGGTGTGTAAGTTTGCCAAAAAAATGTCGGACTCCGTAATTTTCTCTGGTCCCCTCCCTGATCTGACCAGTGATGACATGTTTAGCCGCATGTCGTCATTCAACCGCTGGTTGTCTAGGTGGTGTCCTGAAAACAACGTGGGCTACATTAATAATTGGCAATCCTTTTGGGGAAAGCCTGGTCTGATTCGGAGAGACGGCATCCATCCCACTTTGGATGGTGCAGCTCTTCTTTCTAGGAATCTGGCCACATTTATTAGTCCTCCAAAACCCTGACCACCCAGGGTGCAGACCAGGAAGCAGAGCTGTAGTTTAACACACATCTCTGCAGCTTCTCTACTGTTACCCACTCTTTACTCCATCCAGACAGTGTCTTGCCCACGACCAAAATCTAATAAATTAGCAAAGATTCCCAAAGAAGTAAATCATGATAATCTAATTAAAATCAAAATAACTCCAATTGGGGAAAAAGTTAAAACAATTAAATGCGGTCTGTTTAACATAAGATCGCTTTCCTCTAAAAGTCTGCTAGTTAATGACTTGATTTGTGATAATCACATTGACTTGTTTTGCCTTACAGAAACCTGGCTGCAGCAAGAGGATTATGTGAGCATAAACGAGGCAACTCCTTCAAGCTATTTAAATTTTCACATACCCAGAAGTTCTGGGCGAGGAGGAGGAGTAGCAACAATCTTCCAGTCTGACTTACTGATTACTCCCAAAACAGTTAATACCTACAACTCTTTTGAACATTTAACCCTTAATTTCCCTCATCCAAATTTCAAGGCAAGAAAACCTCTTCTTCTTGTAACTTTGTATCGTCCGCCAGGTCCTTACTCTGAATTTTTAGATCAGTTTTCAGAGTTCCTTTCTGATTTGGTATTAAATACTGACAGGGTCATCATAGTGGGAGATTTTAACATCCATGCTGACATTGAGGGCGATAGCTTAAGAGCGGCCTTTGATGCTATCTTAGACACTATTGGCTTTGTTCAAAATGTGAATAGTCCCACACATTCTCATCTTCATACTTTGGATCTTGTGCTGACATACGGCATAGAATGTGAAGAAATAACAGTATTTCCTCACAACCCTGTCCTCTCTGACCACTTTCTAATAACCTTCAGGATTACTTTAACAGAGTTCTCCTCCCCCAAAAGAAGGTTCAATTTTAGTAGATCTTTATCAGATAGTGCAGTTATAAATTTTAAAGAATCGGCTTCACTTTCTCTCTCCTCTGTGTCGCTAAACAGTGCTGCAGAGTGCAAAAGTATAGCTTATTCCCCTTCACAGGTTGATGATTTTGTTGATGGGGTTGCTAGTTCTCTGCGTACTGCCTTAGACAACGCAGCTCATTTGAAAATGAAAACCGTTAAAAATAGAAAGCTTGCTCCTTGGTTTAATGCAGAGCTGCGTACTTTGAAGCAAAATGCTAGGAAACTGGAGAGAAAATATCGCTCCACAGGCCTGCAGGAGTCCTTCCTAGTCTGGAAAAATGGTTTACTGCTGTATAAGAGGACCCTTTGTAAAGCAAGAGCAGCATACTTCTCCTCATTAATAGAGGAGAATAAGAATAATCCTAGATTTCTTTTTAATACAGTTGCCAAACTCACCCAGAGCCATAGCTCTGTTGAACCGTCCATTCCACCTGCTCTTAACAGCAATGATTTTATGGGATTCTTTATAAATAAGATTGATGTCATTAAAAATAAGATCATAAGCACTCCTCTATCCACGATTGTACCTGAGGTAGTCATGGAATCTGAACCGGGTTTAGACTGCTTTGATCCAGTTGAACTTTCTGAATTAGCAAAATTATTGTCTTCATCTAAGCCTTCAACTTGTATGTTAGATCCAGTTCCAACCAGGTTATTTAAGGAGGTATTCCCTTTGATCTCCTCCTCCATTTTAGATGTGATTAATCTATCTCTGTTACAGGGATATGTACCTAAAGCTTTTAAGGTTGCTGTAATTAAACCTCTGCTTAAGAAACCGTCTCTTGACCCAGATGACTTGGTTAATTATAGACCTATATCCAATCTTCCTTTCTTATCCAAAATTCTTGAGAAAGTAGTTGCCAAACAAGTTTGCGACCACTTACACCATAATGAACTTTTTGAAGAGTTTCAGTCTGGCTTTAGAGCTCATCATAGCACTGAAACAGCTCTGGTGAAAGTCACTAATGATATTCTCATGGCCTCAGATAATGGACTTGTATCTGTGCTCGTCCTGTTGGATCTTAGTGCTGCATTTGATACAATTGACCATAATATTCTTTTAGAAAGACTTGAATATTTTGTTGGAATTAAAGGAACAGCACTAGACTGGTTTAAATCTTATCTATCTGATCGAATTCAGTTTGTTTATGTTAAAGATAGATCTTTAACACACTCAAAGGTTACCTGTGGAGTACCACAGGGATCAGTGCTAGGACCAATTATCTTTACTTTATACATGCTCCCAATTGGTAGAGTTATTAGACAGCATGGGATTAATTTCCACTGTTATGCTGATGATACCCAGCTATATCTGTCTATAAATCCAGATGAAGCTAACCCATTACATAGATTACAAGCATGTCTTGAAGACATAAAAACCTGGATGACTCTTAACTTTCTGCTTCTGAATGCAGACAAAACAGAAGTTATAGTCTTTGGACCAGAGTCTCTGAAAAAGAAGCTGATTAGCCAGTCACTTCATTTGGATGGGATTAAACTGATTTCAGATAATAAAGTAAAAAATCTTGGTGTTGTTTTTGATCAGGACCTGTCATTTAAATCCCAGATCAAAGAGGTTTCTAGAATTTCCTTCTTTCATCTGAGGAACATTGCAAAAATTAGAAATCTCCTGTCCAGGGGTGATGCTGAGAAACTAGTCCATGCATTTGTTACTTCAAGGCTGGACTATTGTAATTCTTTACTATCAGGAAGTCCACAAACTCTAGTTAAAAGCCTTCAGCTGATCCAAAATGCTGCAGCCAGAGTTCTGATGAAAATTAAAAAGAGAGATCATATCTCTCCTATCCTGGCTTCTCTTCATTGGCTTCCTGTTAAATCCAGAATAGAATTTAAAATCCTCCTTCTCACATATAAAGCCTTAAATGGCCAAGCTCCATCTTATATCAGAGATCTGATTGTTCCTTATGTTCCTAACAGAGCACTTCGCTCTCAATCTGCAGGTTTACTAGTGGTTCCTAGAATTTCTAAAAGTAGAATGGGAGGCAGATCTTTTAGTTATCAGGCTCCTCTCCTGTGGAACCAACTACCAGTTTTAGTCCGTGAGGCAGACACTCTGTCTACTTTTAAGACTAGGCTTAAAACTTTCCTTTTTGATAAAGCTTATAGTTAGGGTGGCTCAGGTTATCCTGAGCTCTCTCTCTATAGTTATGCTGCTATAGGCTTAGACTTTTGGAGGACATAGGGACCCCCATTTCATCATTCTGCTTCATTCTCTCTCTGTTCTCCTATTCTGCAGAATCTGTTAGTTCAATCTCTAACCTTCTGCTCTCTCTGCTTTTCCTCAGAGTAGCTTTGCCTCGTCTGTTCCTGTTTGGCTGTGACGTCATCCAGGAAAGAAACATCAGCTGTGCTGCTTCCATCAACACCCTTGTTTGTAGATGTTGGAGATCGGCCTGTCTTCCAGTGTGGTCCTGTTTCTCTGGCCGTGGCTGGGTGGATGTGCTCTCTTCATCCTCTGGCATGGGAGCTGCCTTGGAGCTCGTCTGCCTGGCTGTGTGTTTCCTGGACGGGGCCGCCTTTTACAGCTGCTTTTTGTATCTCTGCTTCTTGTATCTCTGCTTCTGTCTCCTTGAACCCCAGTCGGCCTTGGCAGATGGCCGCTCACACTGAGCCTGGTTCTGCTGGAGGTTTCTTCCTGTTAAAAGGGAGTTTTTCCTCTCCACTGTCGCTACAAGCATGCTTAGTGTGAGGGATTGTATTTGAGTCAATGAGTCAATGCAATCAACTGGTTTTCCTTAGATAGAAAACTTTGTATCAATTTGACTGTATGATCTGGTTGAACTGTAAAGTGCCTTGAGATGACATGTGTTGTGAATTTGGCGCTATATAAATAAACTGAATTGAATTGAAATTATAAATCTAAGCTCTTTATAAACCAGAGCCTGTTACAAACCAGAGCTCTTTATAAACCAGAGCCATTTACAAACCAAAGCCCTTTATAAACCAGAGCCCTTTAGAAACTAGAGCCCTTTATAAACCAAAGCCGTTTTTAAACAGATCCTTTTATAAACCAGAGCCCTTTATGAACCAGAGCCCGGTATAAACCAGAGCCCGTTATAAACCAAAGCCCTTTATAAACCAGAGCCCTTTATAAACCAAAGCCTGTTATAAACCAGAGCCCATTATAAATCAGATTCCGTTATAAACCACAGCCTTTATGAACCAGATCTCTTAATAAACCAGGGCCCTTTATAAACCAGAGCCCTTTATAAACCAGAGCAATTTATATATCAGAGCCCCTTATAAACCAGAGCCCTTTATAAACCAAAGCCCTTTATAAACCAATGCCAGTTATAAACCAGAGCCTTTTATAAACCAGAGCCCTTTATAAATCAGATCCCGTTATAAACCACAGCCTTTATGAACCAGATCTCTTAATAAACCAGGGCCCTTAATAAACCACAGCCGGTTATAAACCAGAGCCCATTATAAACCAGATCCTTTTATAAACCAGAGCCCTTTATATACCAAAACCCGTTATGAACCAGAGCCCGTTATAAACCAGAGCCATTTATAAACCAAAGCCCTTTATAAACCAGAGCCCTTTAGAAACTAGAGCCCTTTATAAACCAAAGCCCAATATAAACCAGAGCCCGTTATAAACCAAAGCCCTTTATAAACCAGAGCCCAATATAAAGCAGAGCTCTTTATAATCCAAAGCCCTTTATAAACCAGAGTCCGTTCTAAACCAGAGCTCTGTAAAATCCATAGCCCTTTATAAACCAGAGCCTGTTATAAACCAGTTCCCTTTATAAACCAGAGCCCTTTATAAACCAATGCCGGTCATAAACCAAAGCCCTTTATAAGCCAGATCTCTTAATAAACCAGAGCCTGTTATAAACCAGAGCCCTTTATAAAACAGAGCCCTAGATAAATTAGGGCTCTTTATAAACCAAAGCCTGTTATAAACCAGAGCTCATAATAAAGCAGAGCCCTTTATAACCCAAAGCCAGCTATAAACCAGAGCCCTTTATAAACCAGAGCCCTTTATAAACCAGAGCCCGTTATAAAACAGAGCCCTTTATAAACCAGATCTCTTAATAAACCAGAGCCCTTTATAAACCAGAGCCTTTTATAAACCAAAGCCCGTTATGAACCAGAGCCTGTTATAAACCAGAGCAATTTATAAAGCAAAGCCCTTTATAAACCAGAGCTCTTTAGAAACAAGAGCCCTTTATAAACCAAAGCCCGGTATAAACCAGAGCCCGTTATAAACCAAAGCCCTTTATAAACCAGAGCCCAATATAAAGCAGAGCTCTTTATAAACCAAAGCCCTTAATAAACCAGAACCTGTTATAAACCAGAGCTCTTTATATACCAGAGCCATTTACAAACCAAAACCCTTTATAAACCAGAGCCCTTTAGAAACTAGAGCTGGTTATAAACCAGAGCCCGTTATAAACCAGAGCTCATAATAAAGCAGAGCCCTTTATAACCCAAAGCCCGCTATAAACCAAAGCCCTTTATAAACCAGAGCCCTTTATAAACCAGAGCCCCTTATAAAACAGAGCCCTTTATAAACCAGATCTCTTAAAAAGCCAGAGCCCTTTATAAACCAGAGCCTTTTATAAACCAAAGCCCGTTATGAACCAGAGCCCGTTATAAATCAGAGCCCTTTATAAACCAGAGCCCAATATAAAGCAGAGCTCTTTATAAACCAAAGCCCTTAATAAACCAGAGCCTGTTATAAACCAGAGCTCTTTATAAACCAGAGCCATTTACAAACCAAAGCCCTTTATAAACCAGAGCCCTTTAGAAACTAGAGCCCTTTAGAAACCAATGCCGGTTATAAACCAGAGCCTTTTATAAACCAAAGCCCTTTATAAATCAGAGCCCGTTATAAAACAGAGCCCTTTATAAACCAAAGCCCTTTATAAACCAGAGCCCAATATAAAGCAGAGCTCTTTATAATCCAAAGCCCTTTATAAACCAGAGCCCTGTATAAACCAGAGCCCTTTATAAACCAAAGCCCGTTATGAACCAGAGCCTGTTATAAACCAGAGCCATTTATAAACCAAAGCCCTTTATAAACCAGAGCCCTTTAGAAACTAGAGCCCTTTATAAACCAAAGCCCGATATAAACCAGAGCCCGTTATAAACCAAAGCCCTTTATAAACCAGAGCCCAATATAAAGCAGAGCTCTTTATAATCCAAAGCCCTTTATAAACCAGAGCCCGTTATAAACCAGAGCTCTTTAAAATCTATAGCCCTTTATAAACCAGAGCCTGTTATAAACCAGTTCCCTTTATAAACCAGAGCCCTTTATAAACCAATGCCGGTCATAAACCAAAGCCCTTTATAAGCCAGATCTCTTAATAAACCAGACCGTGTTATAAACCAGAGCCCTTTATAAAATAGAGCCCTAGATAAATTAGGGCTCTTTATAAACCAAAGCCTGTTATAAACCAGAGCTCATAATAAAGCAGAGCCCTTTATAACCCAAAGCCCGCTATAAACCAAAGCCCTTTATAAACCAGAGCCCTTTATAAACCAGAGCCCGTTATAAAACAGAGCCCGTTATAAACCAGAGCAATTTATAAACCAAAGCCCTTTATAAACCAGAGCCCAATATAAAGCAGAGCTCTTTATAAACCAAAGCCCTTAATAAACCAGAGCCTGTTATAAACCAGAGCTCTTTATATACCAGAGCCATTTACAAACCAAAGCCCTTTATAAACCAGAGCCCGTTATAAACCAGAGCTCTTTAAAATCTATAGCCCTTTATAAACCAGAGCCTGTTATAAACCAGTTCCCTTTATAAACCAGAGCCCTTTATAAACCAATGCCGGTCATAAACCAAAGCCCTTTATAAGCCAGATCTCTTAATAAACCAGACCCTGTTATAAACCAGAGCCCTTTATAAAATAGAGCCCTAGATAAATTAGGGCTCTTTATAAACCAAAGCCTGTTATAAACCAGAGCTCATAATAAAGCAGAGCCCTTTATAACCCAAAGCCCGCTATAAACCAAAGCCCTTTATAAACCAGAGCCCTTTATAAACCAGAGCCCGTTATAAAACAGAGCCCGTTATAAACCAGAGCAATTTATAAACCAAAGCCCTTTATAAACCAGAGCCCAATATAAAGCAGAGCTCTTTATAAACCAAAGCCCTTAATAAACCAGAGCCTGTTATAAACCAGAGCTCTTTATATACCAGAGCCATTTACAAACCAAAGCCCTTTATAAACCAGAGCCCTTTAGAAACTAGAGCCCTTTATAAACCAAAGCCGTTTTTAAACCAGAGCCGGTTATAAACCAGAGCCCGTTATAAACCAGAGCCCTTTATAAACCAGAGCCCTTTATAAACCAGAGCCCGTTATAAAACAGAGCCCTTTATAAACCAGATCTCTTAATAAACCAGAGCCCTTTATAAACCAGAGCCTTTTATAAACCAAAGCCCGTTATGAACCAGAGCCCGTTATAAACCAGAGCAATTTATAAAGCAAAGCCCTTTATAAACCAGAGCTCTTTAGAAACAAGAGCCCTTTATAAACCAAAGCCCGGTATAAACCAGAGCCCGTTATAAACCAAAGCCCTTTATAAACCAGAGCCCAATATAAAGCAGAGCTCTTTATAAACCAAAGCCCTTAATAAACCAGAACCTGTTATAAACCAGAGCTCTTTATATACCAGAGCCATTTACAAACCAAAACCCTTTATAAACCAGAGCCCTTTAGAAACTAGAGCTGGTTATAAACCAGAGCCCGTTATAAACCAGAGCTCATAATAAAGCAGAGCCCTTTATAACCCAAAGCCCGCTATAAACCAAAGCCCTTTATAAACCAGAGCCCTTTATAAACCAGAGCCCCTTATAAAACAGAGCCCTTTATAAACCAGATCTCTTAAAAAGCCAGAGCCCTTTATAAACCAGAGCCTTTTATAAACCAAAGCCCGTTATGAACCAGAGCCCGTTATAAATCAGAGCCCTTTATAAACCAGAGCCCAATATAAAGCAGAGCTCTTTATAAACCAAAGCCCTTAATAAACCAGAGCCTGTTATAAACCAGAGCTCTTTATAAACCAGAGCCATTTACAAACCAAAGCCCTTTATAAACCAGAGCCCTTTAGAAACTAGAGCCCTTAGGAAACCAATGCCGGTTATAAACCAGAGCCTTTTATAAACCAAAGCCCTTTATAAATCAGAGCCCGTTATAAAACAGAGCCCTTTATAAACCAAAGCCCTTTATAAACCAGAGCCCAATATAAAGCAGAGCTCTTTATAATCCAAAGCCCTTTATAAACCAGAGCCCTGTATAAACCAGAGCCCTTTATAAACCAAAGCCCGTTATGAACCAGAGCCTGTTATAAACCAGAGCCATTTATAAACCAAAGCCCTTTATAAACCAGAGCCCTTTAGAAACTAGAGCCCTTTATAAACCAAAGCCCGATATAAACCAGAGCCCGTTATAAACCAAAGCCCTTTATAAACCAGAGCCCAATATAAAGCAGAGCTCTTTATAATCCAAAGCCCTTTATAAACCAGAGCCCGTTATAAACCAGAGCTCTTTAAAATCTATAGCCCTTTATAAACCAGAGCCTGTTATAAACCAGTTCCCTTTATAAACCAGAGCCCTTTATAAACCAATGCCGGTCATAAACCAAAGCCCTTTATAAGCCAGATCTCTTAATAAACCAGACCCTGTTATAAACCAGAGCCCTTTATAAAATAGAGCCCTAGATAAATTAGGGCTCTTTATAAACCAAAGCCTGTTATAAACCAGAGCTCATAATAAAGCAGAGCCCTTTATAACCCAAAGCCCGCTATAAACCAAAGCCCTTTATAAACCAGAGCCCTTTATAAACCAGAGCCCGTTATAAAACAGAGCCCGTTATAAACCAGAGCAATTTATAAACCAAAGCCCTTTATAAACCAGAGCCCAATATAAAGCAGAGCTCTTTATAAACCAAAGCCCTTAATAAACCAGAGCCTGTTATAAACCAGAGCTCTTTATATACCAGAGCCATTTACAAACCAAAGCCCTTTATAAACCAGAGCCCTTTAGAAACTAGAGCCCTTTATAAACCAAAGCCGTTTTTAAACCAGAGCCGGTTATAAACCAGAGCCCGTTATAAACCAGATCCTTTTATAAACCAGAGCCCTTTATAAACCAGAGCCCGGTATAAACCAGAGCCCGTTATAAACCAGAGCCCATTATAAACAAAAGCCCGTTATAAACCAGAGCCCGTTATAAACCACAGCCCTTTATAAACCAGAGCCCAATATGAAGCAGAGCTGTTTTTAAACCAAAGCTCTTTATAAACCAGAGCCTGCTATTAATCAGAGCTCTTTATAAACCATAGACCTTTATAAACCAGAGCCTGTTATAAACCAGAGCCTTTATGAACCAGATCTCTTAATAAACCAGGGCCCTTTATAAACCAGAGCCTTTTATAAACCAAAGTCCTTTATAAACCAGAGCCTTTTATAAACCAAAGTCCTTTATAAACCAGAGCCCTTTATAAACCAGAGCCCTTTATAGATCAGAGCCCCTTATAAACCAGAGGCCTTTATAAACCAAAGCCCTTTATAAACCAATGCCAGTTATAAACCAGAGCCTTTTATAAACCAGAGCCCTTTATAAATCAGATCCTGTTATAAACCACAGCCTTTATGAACCAGATCTCTTAATAAACCAGAGCCCTTTATAAACCAGAGCCGGTTATAAACCAGAGCCCATTATAAACCAGATCCTTTTATAAACCAGAGCCATTTATAAACCAGAGCCCGGTATAAACCAGAGCCCGTAATAAACCAAAGCTCTTTATAAACCAGAGCCCGTTATAAACCAGAGCTCTTTATAATCCATAGCCCTTTGTAAACCAGAGCCTGTTATAAACCAGAGCCCTTTAGAAACTAGAGCCCTTTATAAACCAAAGCCGTTTTTAAACCAGAGCCCTTTGTAAACCAGAGCCCTTTATAGAACAGAGCCCCTTATAAACCAGAGCCCTTTATAAACCAAAGCCCTTTATAAGCCAATGCCAGTTATAAACCAGAGCCTTTTATAAACCAGAGCCCTTTATAAATCAGATCCTGTTATAAACCAGAGCCTTTATAAACCAGATCTCTTAATAAACCAGGGCCCTTTATAAACCAGAGCCGGTTATAAACCAGAGCCCACTATAAACCAGATCCTTTTATAAACCAGAGCCATTTATAAACCAGAGCCCGGTATAAACCAGAGCCCGTAATAAACCAAAGCTCTTTATAAACCAGAGCCCGTTATAAACCAGAGCTCTTTATAATCCATAGCCCTTTGTAAACCAGAGCCTGTTATAAACCAGAGCCCTTTAGAAACTAGAGCCCTTTATAAACCAAAGCCGTTTTTAAACCAGAGCCGGTTATAAACCAGAGACGGTTATAAACCAGATCCTTTTATAAACCAGAGCCCTTTATAAACCAGAGCCCGTTATAAACCAGAGCCATTTATAAACCAAAGCCCTTTATAAACCAGAGCCCTTTAGAAACTAGAGCCCTTTATAAACCAATGCCCGATATAAACCAGAGCCCGTTATAAACCAAAGCCCTTTATAAACCAGAGCCAAATATAAAGCAGAGCTCTTTATAATCCAAAGCCCTTTATAAACCAGAGCCCGTTATAAACCAGAGCTCTTTAAAATCCATAGCCCTTTATAAACCAATGCCGGTCATAAACAGAAGCCCTTTATAAGCCAGATCTCTTAATAAACCAGAGCCTGTTATAAACCACAGCCCTTTATAAAACAGAGCCCTAGATAAATTAGGGCTCTTTATAAACCAAAGCCTGTTATAAACCAGAGCTCATAATAAAGCAGAGCCCTTTACAACCCAAAGCCCGTTATAACCCAGATCCTTTTATAAACCAGAGCCCTTTATAAACCAAAGCCGTTTTTAAACCAGAGCCGGTTATAAACCAGAGCCCGTTATAAACCAAAGCCCTTTATAAACCAGAGCCCTTTATAAACCAGAGCCCTTTATAAACCAGAGCCTGTTATAAACCAGAGCCCATTATAAACAAAACCCCCTTATAAACCAGAGCCCGTTATAAACCAGAGCCCAATATGAAGCAGAGCTGTTTTTAAACCAAAGCTCTTTATAAACCAGAGCCTGCTATTAATCAGAGCTCTTTATAAACCATAGACCTTTATAAACCAGAGCCCATTATAAAACAGAGCCCTTTATAAACCAGATCCCTTTATAAACCAAAGCCCTTTATAAACCAGAGCCCTTTATAAACTAAAGCCCGGTATAAACCAGAGCCCTTTATAATCCAAAGCTCTTTGTAAACCAGAGCCTGTTATAAATCAGAGCTCTTTATAAACCATATACCTTTATAAACCAGAGCCTGTTATAAACCAGATCCCTTTATAAACGAAGGCCTATTATAAACCAGAGCCTTTATGAACCAGATCTCTTAATAAACCAGGGCCCTTTATAAACCAGAGCCTTTTATAAACCAAAGTCCTTTATAAACCAGATCCCTTTATAAACCAGAGCCCTTTATAGATCAGAGACCCTTATAAACCAGAGCCCTTTATAAACAAAAGCCCTTTATAAACCAATGCCAGTTATAAACCAGAGCCTTTTATAAACCAGGGCCCTTTATAAACCAGAGCCGGTTATAAACCAGAGCCCATTATAAACCAGATCCTTTTATAAACCAGAGCCATTTATAAACCAGAGCCCGGTATAAACCAGAGCCCGTAATAAACCAAAGCTCTTTATAAACCAGAGCCCGTTATAAACCAGGTCTCTTTATAATCCATAGCCCTTTGTAAACCAGAGCCTGTTATAAACCAGAGCCCTTTAGAAACTAGAGCCCTTTATAAACCTAAGCCGTTTTTAAACCAGAGCCGGTTATAAACCAGAGACGGTTATAAACCAGATCCTTTTATAAACCAGAGCCCTTTATAAACCAGAGCTCGTTATAAACCAGAGCCATTTATAAACCAAAGCCCTTTATAAACCAGAGCCCTTTAGAAACTAGAGCCCTTTATAAACCAAAGCCCGATATAAACCAGAGCCCGTTATAAACCAAAGCCCTTTATAAACCAGAGCCCAATATAAAGCAGAGCTCTTTATAATCCAAAGCCCTTTATAAACCAGAGCCCATTATAAACCAGAGCTCTTTAAAATCCATAGCCCTTTATAAGCCAGATCTCTTAATAAACCAGAGCCTGTTATAAACCACAGCCCTTTGTAAAACAGTGCCCTAGATAAATTAGGGCTCTTTATAAACCAGAGCCTGTTATAAACCAGAGCTCTTTATATACCAGAGCCATTTACAAACCAAAGCCCGTTATAAACCAGATCCTTTTATAAACCAGAGCCCTTTATAAACCAAAGCCGTTTTTAAATCAGAGCCGGTTATAAACCAGAGCCCGTTATAAACCAAAGCCCTTTATTAACCAGAGCCCTTTATAAACCAGAGCCCTTTATAAACCAGAGCCTGTTATAAACCAGAGCCCATTATAAACAAAACCCCCTTATAAACCAGAGCCCGTTATAAACCAGAGCCCAATATGAAGCAGAGCTGTTTTTAAACCAAAGCTCTTTATAAACCAGAGCCTGCTATTAATCAGAGCTCTTTATAAACCATAGACCTTTATAAACCAGAGCCCGTTATAAAACAGAGCCCTTTATAAACCAGATCCCTTTATAAACCAAAGCCCTTTATAAACCAGAGCCCTTTATAAACCTAAGCCCTTTATAGATCAGAGCCCTTTATAAACCAAAGCCCGGTATAAACCAGAGCCCTTTATAATCCAAAGCTCTTTGTAAACCAGAGCCTGTTATAAATCAGAGCTCTTTATAAACCATATACCTTTATAAACCAGAGCCTCTTATAAACCAGATCCCTTTATAAACCAGAGCCTATTATAAACCAGAGCCTTTATGAACCAGATCTCTTAATAAACCAGGGCCCTTTATAAACCAGAGCCTTTTATAAACCAAAGTCCTTTATAAACCAGAGCCCTTTATAAACCAGAGCCCTTTATAGATCAGAGCCCCTTATAAACCAGAGCCCTTTATAAACAAAAGCCCTTTATAAACCAATGCCAGTTATAAACCAGAGCCTTTTATAAACCAGAGCCCTTTATAAATCAGAGCCCTTTATAAATCAGATCCTGTTATAAACCAGAGCCTTTATAAACCAGATCTCTTAATAAACCAGGGCCCTTTATAAACCAGAGCCGGTTATAAACCAGAGCCCATTATAAACCAGATCCGTTTATAAACCAGAGCCATTTATAAACCAGAGCCCGGTATAAACCAGAGCCCGTAATAAACCAAAGCTCTTTATAAACCAGAGCCCGTTATAAACCAGAGCTCTTTATAATTCATAGCCCTTTGTAAACCAGAGCCTGTTATAAACCAGAGCCCTTTAGAAACTAGAGCCCTTTATAAACCAAAGCCGTTTTTAAACCAGAGCCGGTTATAAACCAGAGACAGTTATAAACCAGATCCTTTTATAAACCAGAGCCCTTTATAAACCAGAGCCCGTTATAAACCAGAGCCATTTATAAACCAAAGCCCTTTATAAACCAGAGCCCTTTAGAAACTAGAGCCCTTTATAAACCAAAGCCCGATATAAACCAGAGCCCGTTATAAACCAAAGCCCTTTATAAACCAGAGCCCAATATAAAGCAGAGCTCTTTATAATCCAAAGCCCTTTATAAACCAGAGCCCGTTATAAACCAGAGCTCTTTAAAATCCATAGCCCTTTATAAACCAATGCCGGTCATAAACCAAAGCCCTTTATAAGCCAGATCTCTTAATAAACCAGAGCCTGTTATAAACCACAGCCCTTTATAAAACAGAGCCCTAGATAAATTAGGGCTCTTTATAAACCAACGCCTGTTATAAACCAGAGCTCATAATAAAGCAGAGCCCTTTACAACCCAAAGCCCGCTATAAACCAGAGCCCTTTATAAACCAGAGCCCTTTATAAACCAGATCTCTTAATAAACCAGAGCCCTTTATAAACCAGAGCCTTTTATAAACCAAAGCCCGTTATGAACCAGAGCCCGTTATAAACCAGAGCAATTTATAAACCAAAGCCCTTTATAAACCAGAGCTCTTTAGAAACCAGAGCCCTTTATAAACCAAAGCCAGGTATAAACCAGAGCCCGTTATGAACCAAAGCCCTTTATAAACCAGAGCCTGTTATAAACCAGAGCTCTTTATATACCAGAGCCATTTACAAACCAAAGCCCGTTATAAACCAGATCCTTTTATAAACCAGAGCCCTTTATAAACCAAAGCCGTTTTTAAACCAGAGCCGGTTATAAACCAGAGCCCGTTATAAACCAAAGCCCTTTATAAACCAGAGCCCTTTATAAACCAGAGCCCTTTATAAACCAGAGCCTGTTATAAACCAGAGCCCATTATAAACAAAACCCCCTTATAAACCAGAGCCCGTTATAAACCAGAGCCCAATATGAAGCAGAGCTGTTTTTAAACCAAAGCTCTTTATAAACCAGAGCCTGCTATTAATCAGAGCTCTTTATAAACCATAGACCTTTATAAACCAGAGCCCGTTATAAACCAGATCCCTTTATAAACCAGAGCCTATTATAAACCAGAGCCTTTATGAACCAGATCTCTTAATAAACCAGGGCCCTTTATAAACCAGAGCCTTTTATAAACCAAAGTCCTTTATAAACCAGAGCCCTTTATAAACCAGAGCCCTTTATAGATCAGAGACCCTTATAAACCAGAGCCCTTTATAAACAAAAGCCCTTTATAAACCAATGCCAGTTATAAACCAGAGCCTTTTATAAACCAGAGCCCTTTATAAATCAGAGCCCTTTATAAATCAGATCCTGTTATAAACCAGAGCCTTTATAAACCAGATCTCTTAATAAACCAGGGCCCTTTATAAACCAGAGCCGGTTATAAACCAGAGCCCATTATAAACCAGATCCTTTTATAAACCAGAGCCATTTATAAACCAGAGCCCGGTATAAACCAGAGACCGTAATAAACCAAAGCTCTTTATAAACCAGAGCCCGTTATAAACCAGAGCTCTTTATAATCCATAGCCCTTTGTAAACCAGAGCCTGTTATAAACCAGAGCCCTTTAGAAACTAGAGCCCTTTATAAACCAAAGCCGTTTTTAAACCAGAGCCGGTTATAAACCAGAGACGGTTATAAACCAGATCCTTTTATAAACCAGAGCCCTTTATAAACCAGAGCTCGTTATAAACCAGAGCCATTTATAAACCAAAGCCCTTTATAAACCAGAGCCCTTTAGAAACTAGAGCCCTTTATAAACCAAAGCCCGATATAAACCAGAGCCCGTTATAAACCAAAGCCCTTTATAAACCAGAGCCCAATATAAAGCAGAGCTCTTTATAATCCAAAGCCCTTTATAAACCAGAGCTCTTTAAAATCCATAGCCCTTTATAAGCCAGATCTCTTAATAAACCAGAGCCTGTTATAAACCACAGCCCTTTATAAAACAGAGCCCTAGATAAATTAGGGCTCTTTATAAACCAGAGCCTGTTATAAACCAGAGCTCTTTATATACCAGAGCCATTTACAAACCAAAGCCCGTTATGAACCAGATCCTTTTATAAACCAAAGCCCTTTATAAACCAAAGCCGTTTTTAAACCAGAGCCGGTTATAAACCAGAGCCCGTTATAAACCAAAGCCCTTTATAAACCAGAGCCCTTTATAAACCAGAGCCCTTTATAAACCAGAGTCTGTTATAAACCAGAGCCCATTATAAACAAAACCCCCTTATAAACCAGAGCCCGTTATAAACCAGAGCCCAATATGAAGCAGAGCTGTTTTTAAACCAAAGCTCTTTATAAACCAGAGCCTGCTATTAATCAGAGCTCTTTATAAACCATAGACCTTTATAAACCAGAGCCCGTTATAAAACAGAGCCCTTTATAAACCAGATCCCTTTATAAACCAAAGCCCTTTATAAACCAGAGCCCTTTATAAACCTAAGCCTTTTATAGATCAGAGCCCTTTATAAACCAAAGCCCGGTATAAACCAGAGCCCTTTATAATCCAAAGCTCTTTGTAAACCAGAGCCTGTTATAAATCAGAGCTCTTTATAAACCATATACCTTTATAAACCAGAGCCTGTTATAAACCAGATCCCTTTATAAACCAGAGCCTATTATAAACCAGAGCCTTTATGAACCAGATCTCTTAATAAACCAGGGCCCTTTATAAACCAGAGCCTTTTATAAACCAAAGTCCTTTATAAACCAGAGCCCTTTATAAACCAGAGCCCTTTATAGATCAGAGCCCCTTATAAACCAGAGCCCTTTATAAACAAAAGCCCTTTATAAACCAATGCCAGTTATAAACCAGAGCCTTTTATAAACCAGAGCCCTTTATAAATCAGAGCCCTTTATAAATCAGATCCTGTTATAAACCAGAGCCTTTATAAACCAGATCTCTTAATAAACCAGGGCCCTTTATAAACCAGAGCCGGTTATAAACCAGAGCCCATTATAAACCAGATCCTTTTATAAACCAGAGCCATTTATAAACCAGAGCCTGGTATAAACCAGAGCCCGTAATAAACCAAAGCTCTTTATAAACCAGAGCCCGTTATAAACCACAGCTCTTTATAATCCATAGCCCTTTGTAAACCAGAGCCTGTTATAAACCAGAGCCCTTTCGAAACTAGAGCCCTTTATAAACCAAAGCCGTTTTTAAACCAGAGCCGGTTATAAACCAGAGACGGTTATAAACCAGATCCTTTTATAAACCAGAGCCCTTTATAAACCAGAGCCCGTTATAAACCAGAGCCATTTATAAACCAAAGCCCTTTATAAACCAGAGCCCTTTAGAAACTAGAGCCCTTTATAAACCAAAGCCCGATATAAACCAGAGCCCGTTATAAACCAAAGCCCTTTATAAACCAGAGCCCAATATAAAGCAGAGCTCTTTATAATCCAAAGCCCTTTATAAACCAGAGCCCGTTATAAACCAGAGCCCTTAAAATCCATAGCCCTTTATAAACCAATGCCGGTCATAAACCACAGCCCTTTATAAACCAGAGCCCAATATGAAGCAGAGCTGTTTTTAAACCAAAGCTCTTTATAAACCAGAGCCTGCTATTAATCAGAGCTCTTTATAAACCATAGACCTTTATAAACCAGAGCCTGTTATAAACCAGATCCCTTTATAAACCAGAGCCTATTATAAACCAGAGCCTTTATGAACCAGATCTCTTAATAAACCAGGGCCCTTTATAAACCAGAGCCTTTTATAAACCAAAGTCCTTTATAAACCAGAGCCTTTTATAAACCAAAGTCCTTTATAAACCAGAGCCCTTTATAAACTAGAGCCCTTTATAGATCAGAGCCCCTTATAAACCAGAGGCCTTTATAAACGAAAGCCCTTTATAAACCAATGCCAGTTATAAACCAGAGCCTTTTATAAACCAGAGCCCTTTATAAATCAGATCCTGTTATAAACCACAGCCTTTATGAACCAGATCTCTTAATAAACCAGAGCCCTTTATAAACCAGAGCCGGTTATAAACCAGAGCCCATTATAAACCAGATCCTTTTATAAACCAGAGCCATTTATAAACCAGAGCCCGGTATAAACCAGAGCCCGTAATAAACCAAAGCTCTTTATAAACCAGAGCCCGTTATAAACCAGAGCTCTTTATAATCCATAGCCCTTTGTAAACCAGAGCCTGTTATAAACCAGAGCCCTTTAGAAACTAGAGCCCTTTATAAACCAAAGCCGTTTTTAAACCAGAGCCCTTTATAAACCAGAGCCCTTTATAGAACAGAGCCCCTTATAAACCAGAGCCCTTTATAAACCAAAGCCCTTTATAAACCAATGCCAGTTATAAACCAGAGCCTTTTATAAACCAGAGCCCTTTATAAATCAGATCCTGTTATAAACCAGAGCCTTTATAAACCAGATCTCTTAATAAACCAGGGCCCTTTATAAACCAGAGCCGGTTATAAACCAGAGCCCACTATAAACCAGATCCTTTTATAAACCAGAGCCATTTATAAACCAGAGCCCGGTATAAACCAGAGCCCGTAATAAACCAAAGCTCTTTATAAACCAGAGCCCGTTATAAACCAGAGCTCTTTATAATCCATAGCCCTTTGTAAACCAGAGCCTGTTATAAACCAGAGCCCTTTAGAAACTAGAGCCCTTTATAAACCAAAGCCGTTTTTAAACCAGAGCCGGTTATAAACCAGAGACGGTTATAAACCAGATTCCTTTATAAACCAGAGCCCTTTATAAACCAGAGCCCGTTATAAACCAGAGCCATTTATAAACCAAAGCCCTTTATAAACCAGAGCCCTTTAGAAACTAGAGCCCTTTATAAACCAATGCCCGATATAAACCAGAGCCCGTTATAAACCAAAGCCCTTTATAAACCAGAGCCAAATATAAAGAAGAGCTCTTTATAATCCAAAGCCCTTTATAAACCAGAGCCCGTTATAAACCAGAGCTCTTTAAAATCCATAGCCCTTTATAAACCAATGCCGGTCATAAACAGAAGCCCTTTATAAGCCAGATCTCTTAATAAACCAGAGCCTGTTATAAACCACAGCCCTTTATAAAACAGAGCCCTAGATAAATTAGGGCTCTTTATAAACCAAAGCCTGTTATAAACCAGAGCTCATAATAAAGCAGAGCCCTTTACAACACAAAGCCCGCTATAAACCAGAGCCCTTTATAAACCAGAGCCCTTTATAAACCAGATCTCTTAATAAACCAGAGCCCTTTATAAACCAGAGCCTTTTATAAACCAAAGCCCGTTATGAACCAGAGCCCGTTATAAACCAGAGCAATTTATAAACCAAAGCCCTTTATAAACCAAAGCCAGGTATAAACCAGAGCCCGTTATAAACCAAAGCCCTTTATAAACCAGAGCCCAATATAAAGCAGAGCTCTTTATAAACCAAAGCCCTTAACAAACCAGAGCCTGTTATAAACCAGAGCTCTTTATATACCAGAGCCATTTACAAACCAAAGCCCGTTATAACCCAGATCCTTTTATAAACCAGAGCCCTTTATAAACCAAAGCCGTTTTTAAACCAGAGCCGGTTATAAACCAGAGCCCGTTATAAACCAAAGCCCTTTATAAACCAGAGCCCTTTATAAACCAGAGCCCTTTATAAACCAGAGCCTGTTATAAACCAGAGCCCATTATAAACAAAACCCCCTTATAAACAGAGCCCGTTATAAACCAGAGCCCAATATGAAGCAGAGCTGTTTTTAAACCAAAGCTCTTTATAAACCAGAGCCTGCTATTAATCAGAGCTCTTTATAAACCATAGACCTTTATAAACCAGATCACTTTATAAACCAAAGCCCTTTATAAACCAGAGCCCTTTATAAACCTAAGCCCTTTATAGATCAGAGCCCTTTATAAACCAAAGCCCGGTATAAACCAGAGCCCTTTATAATCCAAAGCTCTTTGTAAACCAGAGCCTGTTATAAATCAGAGCTCTTTATAAACCATATACCTTTATAAACCAGAGCCTGTTATAAACCAGATCCCTTTATAAACCAGAGCCTTTTATAAACCAAAGCCCTTTATAAACCAATGCCAGTTATAAACCAGAGCCCTTTATAAATCAGAGCCCTTTATAAATCAGATCCTGTTATAAACCAGAGCCTTTATAAACCAGATCTCTTAATAAACCAGGGCCCTTTATAAACCAGAGCCGGTTATAAACCAGAGCCCATTATAAACCAGATCCTTTTATAAACCAGAGCCATTTATAAACCAGAGCCTGGTATAAACCAGAGCCTGTAATAAACCAAAGCTCTTTATAAACCAGAGCCCGTTATAAACCAGAGCTCTTTATAATCCATAGCCCTTTGTAAACCAGAGCCTGTTATAAACCAGAGCCCTTTAGAAACTAGAGCCCTTTATAAACCAAAGCCGTTTTTAAACCAGAGCCGGTTATAAACCAGAGACGGTTATAAACCAGATCCTTTTATAAACCAGAGCCCTTTATAAACCAGAGCCCGTTATAAACCAGAGCCATTTATAAACCAAAGCCCTTTATAAACCAGAGCCCTTTAGAAACTAGAGCCCTTTATAAACCAAAGCCCGATATAAACCAGAGCCCGTTATAAACCAAAGCCCTTTATAAACCAGAGCCCAATATAAAGCAGAGCTCTTTATAATCCAAAGCCCTTTATAAACCAGAGCCCGTTATAAACCAGAGCTCTTTAAAATCCATAGCCCTTTATAAACCAATGCCGCTCATAAACCAAAGCCCTTTATAAGCCAGATCTCTTAATAAACCAGAGCCTGTTATAAACCACAGCCCTTTATAAAACAGAGCCCTAGATAAATTAGGGCTCTTTATAAACCAAAGCCTGTTATAAACCAGAGCTCATAATAAAGCAGAGCCCTTTACAACCCAAAGCCCGCTATAAACCAGAGCCCTTTATAAACCAGAGCCCTTTATAAACCAGATCTCTTAATAAACCAGAGCCCTTTATAAACCAGAGCCTTTTATAAACCAAAGCCCGTTATGAACCAGAGCCCGTTATAAACCAGAGCAATTTATAAACCAAAGCCCTTTATAAACCAGAGCTCTTTAGAAACCAGAGCCCTTTATAAACCAAAGCCAGGTATAAACCAGAGCCCGTTATAAACCAAAGCACTTTATAAACCAGAGCCCAATATAAAGCAGAGCTCTTTATAAACCAAAGCCCTTAATAAACCAGAGCCTGTTATAAACCAGAGCTCTTTATATACCAGAGCCATTTACAAACCAAAGCCCGTTATAAACCAGATCCTTTTATAAACCAGAGCCCTTTATAAACCAAAGCCGTTTTTAAACCAGAGCCGGTTATAAACCAGAGCCCGTTATAAACCAAAGCCCTTTATAAACCAGAGCCCTTTATAAACCAGAGCCTGTTATAAACCAGAGTCCATTATAAACAAAACCCCCTTATAAACCAGAGCCCGTTATAAACCAGAGCCCAATATGAAGCAGAGCTGTTTTTAAACCAAAGCTCTTTATAAACCAGAGCCTGCTATTAATCAGAGCTCTTTATAAACCATAGACCTTTATAAACCAGAGCCCGTTATAAAACAGAGCCCTTTATAAACCAGATCCCTTTATAAACCAAAGCCCTTTATAAACCAGAGCCCTTTATAAACCTAAGCCCTTTATAGATCAGAGCCCTTTATAAACCAAAGCCCGGTATAAACCAGAGCCCTTTATAATCCAAAGCTCTTTGTAAACCAGAGCCTGTTATAAATCAGAGCTCTTTATAAACCATATACCTTTATAAACCAGAGCCTGTTATAAACCAGATCCCTTTATAAACCAGAGCCTATTATAAACCAGAGCCTTTATGAACCAGATCTCTTAATAAACCAGGGCCCTTTATAAACCAGAGCCTTTTATAAACCAAAGTCCTTTATAAACCAGAGCCCTTTATAAACCAGAGCCCTTTATAGATCAGAGCCCCTTATAAACCAGAGCCCTTTATAAACAAAAGCCCTTTATAAACCAATGCCAGTTATAAACCAGAGCCCTTTATAAATCAGATCCCGTTATAAACCAGAGCCTTTATGAACCAGATCTCTTAATAAACCAGGGCCCTTTATAAACCAGAGCCGGTTATAAACCAGAGCCCATTATAAACCAGATCCTTTTATAAACCAGAGCCATTTATAAACCAGAGCCCGTTATAAACCAAAGCTCTTTATAAACCAGAGCCCCTTATAAACCAGAGCTCTTTATAATCCATAGCCCTTTGTAAACCAGAGCCTGTTATAAACCAGAGCCCTTTAGAAACTAGAGCCCTTTATAAACCAAAGCCGTTTTTAAACCAGAGCCGGTTATAAACCAGAGCCGGTTATAAACCAGATCCTTTTATAAAATAGAGCCCTTTATAAACCAGAGCCCGGTATAAACCAGAGCCCGTTATCAACCAAAGCCCTTTATAAACCAGAGCCTGTTATAAACCAAAGCCGTTTTTAAACCAGAGCCGGTTATAAACCAGAGCCCGTTATAAACCAAAGCCCTTTATAAACCAGAGCCCTTTATAAACCAGAGCCTGTTATAAACCAGAGCGCTTTATAAAACAGAGCCCTAGATAAATTAGGGCTCTCTATAAACCAGAGCCCTTTATAAACCAGAGGCCGGTATAAACCAGAGCCCGTTATAAACCAAAGCTCTTTATAAACCAGAGCCTGTTATAAACCAGAGCCCGTTATAAAACAGAGCCCTTTATAAACCAGATCTTTTAATAAACCAGATCTCTTAATAAACCAGAGGCTGTTATAAACCAGAGCTCTTTATAAACCAGAGCCATTTACAAACCAAAGCCCTTTATAAACCAGAGCCCTTTAGAAACTAGAGCCCTTTATAAACCAAAGCCGTTTTTAAACCAGATCCTTTTATAAACCAGAGCCCTTTATAAAACAGAGCCCGGTATAAACCAGAGCCCGTTATAAACCAAAGCCCTTTATAAACCAGAGACTTTTATAAACCAAAGCCTGTTATAAACCAGAGCCCATTATAAACAAAAGCCCGTTATAAACCAGAACCCGTTATAAAACAGAGCCCTTTATAAACCAGATCCCTTTATAAACCAAAGCCCTTTATAAACCAGAGCCCTTTATAAACCAGAGCCCTTTATAGATCAGAGCCCTTTATAAACCAAAGCCCGGTATAAACCAGAGCCCTTTATAATCCAAAGCTCTTTATAAACCAGAGCCTGTTATAAATCAGAGCTCTTTATAAACCATATACCTTTATAAACCAGAGCCTATTATAAACCAGAGCCTTTATGAACCAGATCTCTTAATAAACCAGGGCCCTTTATAAACCAGAGCCCTTTATAAACCAAAGTCCTTTATAAACCAGAGCCCTTTATAAACCAGAGCCATTTATAGACCAGAGCCCCTTATAAACCAGAGCCCTTTATAAACCAAAGCCCTTTATAAACCAATGCCAGTTATAAACCAGAGCCTTTTATAAACCAGAGCCCTTTATAAATCATATCCCGTTATAAACCAGAGCCTTTATGAACCAGATCTCTTAATAAACCAGGGCCCTTTATAAACCAGAGCTGGTTATAAACCAGAGCCCATTATAAACCAGATCCTTTTATAAACCAGAGCCCTTTATAAACCAGAGCCCGGTATTATCCAGAGCCCGTTATAAACCAAAGCTCTTTATAAACCAGTGCCCGTTATAAACCAGAGCTCTTTATAATCCATAGCCCTTTGTAAACCAGAGCCTGTTATAAACCAGAGCCCTTTAGAAACTAGAGCCCTTTATAAACCAAAGCCGTTTTTAAACCAGAGCCGGTTATAAACCAAAGCCCTTTATAAACCAGAGGCTTTTATAAACCAAAGCCCGTTATGAACCAGAGCCCGTTATAAACCAGAGCAATTTATAAACCAGAGCCCTTTAGAAACCAGAGCCCTTTATAAACCAAAGCCCGGTATAAACCAGAGCCCGTTGTAAACCAAAGCTCTTTATAAACCAGAGCCTGTTATAAACCAGAGCTCTTTATAATCCATAGCCCTTTATAAACCAGAGCCTGTTATAAACCAGTTCCCTTTGTAGACCACAGCCCTTTATAAACCAGATCTCTTAATAAACCAGAGCCTGTTATAAACCAGAGCGCTTTATAAAACAGAGCCCTAGATAAATTAGGGCTCTTTATAAACCAGAGCCCTTTATAAACCAGAGCCCGGTATAAACCAGAGCCCGTTATAAACCAAAGCTCTTTATAAACCAGAGCCCGTTATAAACCAGAGCTCTTTATAATCCATAGCCCTTTTTAAACCAGAGCCTGTTATAAACCAGGGCCCTTTTTAAACCAGAGCCGGTTAAGAACCAGAGCCCGTTTTAAACCAGATCCTTTTATAAACCAGAGCCCTTTATAAACCAGAGCCCGGTATAAACAAGAGCCCGTTATAAACCAAAGCCCTTTATAAACCAGAGCCTGTTATATACCAGAGCTCTTTATAAACCATATACCTTTATAAACCAGAGCCTGTTATAAACCAGAGCCTTTATGAATCAGATCTCTTAATAAACCAGGGCCCTTTATAAACCAGAGCCTTTTATAAACCAAATTCCTTTATAAACCAGAGCCCTTTATAAACCAGAGCCCTTTATAGATCAGAGCCCCTTATAAACCAGAGCCCTTTATAATCCATAGCTCTTTGTAAACCAGAGCCTGTTATAAATCAGAGCTCTTTATAAACCATATACCTTTATAAACCAGAGCCTGTTATAAACCAGATCCCTTTATAAACCAGAGCCTATTATAAACCAGAGCCTTTATGAACCAGATCTCTTAATAAACCAGGGCCCTTTATAAACCAGAGCCTTTTATAAACCAAAGTCCTTTATAAACCAGAGCCCTTTATAAACCAGAGCCCTTTATAGATCAGAGCCCCTTATAAACCAGAGCCCTTTATAAACAAAAGCCCTTTATAAACCAATGCCAGTTATAAACCAGAGCCTTTTATAAACCAGAGCCCTTTATAAATCAGAGCCCTTTATAAATCAGATCCTGTTATAAACCAGAGCCTTTATAAACCAGATCTCTTCATAAACCAGGGCCCTTTATAAACCAGAGCCGGTTATAAACCAGAGCCCATTATAAACCAGATCCTTTTATAAACCAGAGCCATTTATAAACCAGAGCCCGGTATAAACCAGAGCCCGTAATAAACCAAAGCTCTTTATAAACCAGAGCCCGTTATAAACCAGAGCTCTTTATAATCCATAGCCCTTTGTAAACCAGAGCCTGTTATAAACCAGAGCCCTTTAGAAACTAGAGCCCTTTATAAACCAAAGCCGTTTTTAAACCAGAGCCGGTTATAAACCAGAGACTGGTATAAACCAGATCCTTTTATAAACCAGAGCCCTTTATAAACCAGAGCCCGTTATAAACCAGAGCCATTTATAAACCAAAGCCCTTTATAAACCAGAGCCCTTTAGAAACTAGAGCCCTTTATAAACCAAAGCCCGATATAAACCAGAGCCCGTTACAAACCAACGCCCTTTATAAACCAGAGCCCAATATAAAGCAGAGCTCTTTATAATCCAAAGCCCTTTATAAACCAGAGCCCGTTATAAACCAGAGCCCGGTATAAACCAGAGCCCGTTATAAACCAAAGCTCTTTATAAACCAGAGCCCGTTATAAACCAGAGCTCTTTATAATCCATAGCCCTTTTTAAACCAGAGCCTGTTATAAACCAGGGCCCTTTTTAAACCAGAGCCGGTTAAGAACCAGAGCCCGTTTTAAACCAGATCCTTTTATAAACCAGAGCCCTTTATAAACCAGAGCCCGGTATAAACAAGAGCCCGTTATAAACCAAAGCCCTTTATAAACCAGAGCCTGTTATATACCAGAGCTCTTTGTAAACCATATACCTTTATAAACCAGAGCCTGTTATAAACCAGATCCCTTTATAAACCAGAGCCTATTATAAACCAGAGCCTTTATGAATCAGATCTCTTAATAAACCAGGGCCCTTTATAAACCAGAGCCTTTTATAAACCAAATTCCTTTATAAACCAGAGCCCTTTATAAACCAGAGCCCTTTATAGATCAGAGCCCCTTATAAACCAGAGCCCTTTATAATCCATAGCTCTTTGTAAACCAGAGCCTGTTATAAATCAGAGCTCTTTATAAACCATATACCTTTATAAACCAGAGCCTGTTATAAACCAGATCCCTTTATAAACCAGAGCCTATTATAAACCAGAGCCTTTATGAACCAGATCTCTTAATAAACCAGGGCCCTTTATAAACCAGAGCCTTTTATAAACCAAAGTCCTTTATAAACCAGAGCCCTTTATAAACCAGAGCCCTTTATAGATCAGAGCCCCTTATAAACCAGAGCCCTTTATAAACAAAAGCCCTTTATAAACCAATGCCAGTTATAAACCAGAGCCTTTTATAAACCAGAGCCCTTTATAAATCAGAGTCCTTTATAAATCAGATCCTGTTATAAACCAGAGCCTTTATAAACCAGATCTCTTAATAAACCAGGGCCCTTTATAAACCAGAGCCGGTTATAAACCAGAGCCCATTATAAACCAGATCCTTTTATAAACCAGAGCCATTTATAAACCAGAGCCCGGTATAAACCAGAGCCCGTAATAAACCAAAGCTCTTTATAAACCAGAGCCCGTTATAAACCAGAGCTCTTTATAATCCATAGCCCTTTGTAAACCAGAGCCTGTTATAAACCAGAGCCCTTTATAAACCAGAGCCCTTTATAAACCAGAGCCCTTTATAAACCAGAGCCTGTTATAAACCAGAGCCCATTATAAACAAAACCCCCTTATAAACCAGAGCCCGTTATAAACCAGAGCCCAATATGAAGCAGAGCTGTTTTTAAACCAAAGCTCTTTATAAACCAGAGCCTGCTATTAATCAGAGCTCTTTATAAACCATAGACCTTTATAAACCAGAGCCCGTAATAAAACAGAGCCCTTTATAAACCAGATCCCTTTATAAACCAAAGCCCTTTATAAACCAGAGCCCTTTATAAACTAAAGCCCGGTATAAACCAGAGCCCTTTATAATCCAAAGCTCTTTGTAAACCAGAGCCTGTTATAAATCAGAGCTCTTTATAAACCATATACCTTTATAAACCAGAGCCTGTTATAAACCAGATCCCTTTATAAACCAGAGCCTATTATAAACCAGAGCCTTTATGAACCAGATCTCTTAATAAACCAGGGCCCTTTATAAACCAGAGCCTTTTATAAACCAAAGTCCTTTATAAACCAGAGCCCTTTATAAACCAGAGCCCTTTATAGATCAGAGACCCTTATAAACCAGAGCCCTTTATAAACAAAAGCCCTTTATAAACCAATGCCAGTTATAAACCAGAGCCTTTTATAAACCAGAGCCCTTTATAAATCAGAGCCCTTTATAAATCAGATCCTGTTATAAACCAGAGCCTTTATAAACCAGATCTCTTAATAAACCAGGGCCCTTTATAAACCAGAGCCGGTTATAAACCAGAGCCCATTATAAACCAGATCCTTTTATAAACCAGAGCCATTTATAAACCAGAGCCCGGTATAAACCAGAGCCCGTAATAAACCAAAGCTCTTTATAAACCAGAGCCCGTTATAAACCAGAGCTCTTTATAATCCATAGCCCTTTGTAAACCAGAGCCTGTTATAAACCAGAGCCCTTTAGAAACTAGAGCCCTTTATAAACCAAAGCCGTTTTTAAACCAGAGCCGGTTATAAACCAGAGACGGTTATAAACCAGATCCTTTTATAAACCAGAGCCCTTTATAAAGCAGAGCTCGTTATAAACCAGAGCCATTTATAAACCAAAGCCCTTTATAAACCAGAGCCCTTTAGAAACTAGAGCCCTTTATAAACCAAAGCCCGATATAAAACAGAGCCTGTTATAAACCAAAGCCCTTTATAAACCAGAGCCCAATATAAAGCAGAGCTCTTTATAATCCAAAGCCCTTTATAAACCAGAGCTCTTTAAAATCCATAGCCCTTTATAAGCCAGATCTCTTAATAAACCAGAGCCTGTTATAAACCACAGCCCTTTATAAAACAGAGCCCTAGATAAATTAGGGCTCTTTATAAACCAGAGCCTGTTATAAACCAGAGCTCTTTATATACCAGAGCCATTTACAAACCAAAGCCCGTTATAAACCAGATCCTTTTATAAACCAGAGCCCTTTATAAACCAAAGCCGTTTTTAAACCAGAGCCGGTTATAAACCAGAGCCCGTTATAAACCAAAGCCCTTTATAAACCAGAGCCCTTTATAAACCAGAGCCCTTTATAAACCAGAGCCTGTTATAAACCAGAGCCCATTATAAACAAAACCCCCTTATAAACCAGAGCCCGTTATAAACCAGAGCCCAATATGAAGCAGAGCTGTTTTTAAACCAAAGCTCTTTATAAACCAGAGCCTGCTATTAATCAGAGCTCTTTATAAACCATAGACCTTTATAAACCAGAGCCCGTTATAAAACAGAGCCCTTTATAAACCAGATCACTTTATAAACCAAAGCCCTTTATAAACCAGAGCCCTTTATAAACCTAAGCCCTTTATAGATCAGAGCCCTTTATAAACCAAAGCCCGGTATAAACCAGAGCCCTTTATAATCCAAAGCTCTTTGTAAACCAGAGCCTGTTATAAATCAGAGCTCTTTATAAACCATATACCTTTATAAACCAGAGCCTGTTATAAACCAGATCCCTTTATAAACCAGAGCCTATTATAAACCAGAGCCTTTATGAACCAGATCTCTTAATAAACCAGGGCCCTTTATAAACCAGAGCCTTTTATAAACCAAAGTCCTTTATAAACCAGAGCCCTTTATAAACCAGAGCCCTTTATAGATCAGAGCCCCTTATAAACCAGAGCCCTTTATAAACAAAAGCCCTTTATAAACCAATGCCAGTTATAAACCAGAGCCCTTTATAAATCAGAGCCCTTTATAAATCAGATCCTGTTATAAACCAGAGCCTTTATAAACCAGATCTCTTAATAAACCAGGGCCCTTTATAAACCAGAGCCGGTTATAAACCAGAGCCCATTATAAACCAGATCCTTTTATAAACCAGAGCCATTTATAAACCAGAGCCTGGTATAAACCAGAGCCTGTAATAAACCAAAGCTCTTTATAAACCAGAGCCCGTTATAAACCAGAGCTCTTTATAATCCATAGCCCTTTGTAAACCAGAGCCTGTTATAAACCAGAGCCCTTTAGAAACTAGAGCCCTTTATAAACCAAAGCCGTTTTTAAACCAGAGCCGGTTATAAACCAGAGACGGTTATAAACCAGATCCTTTTATAAACCAGAGCCCTTTATAAACCAGAGCCCGTTATAAACCAGAGCCATTTATAAACCAAAGCCCTTTATAAACCAGAGCCCTTTAGAAACTAGAGCCCTTTATAAACCAAAGCCCGATATAAACCAGAGCCCGTTATAAACCAAAGCCCTTTATAAACCAGAGCCCAATATAAAGCAGAGCTCTTTATAATCCAAAGCCCTTTATAAACCAGAGCCCGTTATAAACCAGAGCTCTTTAAAATCCATAGCCCTTTATAAACCAATGCCGCTCATAAACCAAAGCCCTTTATAAGCCAGATCTCTTAATAAACCAGAGCCTGTTATAAACCACAGCCCTTTATAAAACAGAGCCCTAGATAAATTAGGGCTCTTTATAAACCAAAGCCTGTTATAAACCAGAGCTCATAATAAAGCAGAGCCCTTTACAACCCAAAGCCCGCTATAAACCAGAGCCCTTTATAAACCAGAGCCCTTTATAAACCAGATCTCTTAATAAACCAGAGCCCTTTATAAACCAGAGCCTTTTATAAACCAAAGCCCGTTATGAACCAGAGCCCGTTATAAACCAGAGCAATTTATAAACCAAAGCCCTTTATAAACCAGAGCTCTTTAGAAACCAGAGCCCTTTATAAACCAAAGCCAGGTATAAACCAGAGCCCGTTATAAACCAAAGCACTTTATAAACCAGAGCCCAATATAAAGCAGAGCTCTTTATAAACCAAAGCCCTTAATAAACCAGAGCCTGTTATAAACCAGAGCTCTTTATATACCAGAGCCATTTACAAACCAAAGCCCGTTATAAACCAGATCCTTTTATAAACCAGAGCCCTTTATAAACCAAAGCCGTTTTTAAACCAGAGCCGGTTATAAACCAGAGCCCGTTATAAACCAAAGCCCTTTATAAACCAGAGCCCTTTATAAACCAGAGCCTGTTATAAACCAGAGTCCATTATAAACAAAACCCCCTTATAAACCAGAGCCCGTTATAAACCAGAGCCCAATATGAAGCAGAGCTGTTTTTAAACCAAAGCTCTTTATAAACCAGAGCCTGCTATTAATCAGAGCTCTTTATAAACCATAGACCTTTATAAACCAGAGCCCGTTATAAAACAGAGCCCTTTATAAACCAGATCCCTTTATAAACCAAAGCCCTTTATAAACCAGAGCCCTTTATAAACCTAAGCCCTTTATAGATCAGAGCCCTTTATAAACCAAAGCCCGGTATAAACCAGAGCCCTTTATAATCCAAAGCTCTTTGTAAACCAGAGCCTGTTATAAATCAGAGCTCTTTATAAACCATATACCTTTATAAACCAGAGCCTGTTATAAACCAGATCCCTTTATAAACCAGAGCCTATTATAAACCAGAGCCTTTATGAACCAGATCTCTTAATAAACCAGGGCCCTTTATAAACCAGAGCCTTTTATAAACCAAAGTCCTTTATAAACCAGAGCCCTTTATAAACCAGAGCCCTTTATAGATCAGAGCCCCTTATAAACCAGAGCCCTTTATAAACAAAAGCCCTTTATAAACCAATGCCAGTTATAAACCAGAGCCCTTTATAAATCAGATCCCGTTATAAACCAGAGCCTTTATGAACCAGATCTCTTAATAAACCAGGGCCCTTTATAAACCAGAGCCTTTTATAAACCAAAGTCCTTTATAAACCAGAGCCCTTTATAAACCAGAGCCCTTTATAGATCAGAGACCCTTATAAACCAGAGCCCTTTATAAACAAAAGCCCTTTATAAACCAATGCCAGTTATAAACCAGAGCCTTTTATAAACCAGAGCCCTTTATAAATCAGAGCCCTTTATAAATCAGATCCTGTTATAAACCAGAGCCTTTATAAACCAGATCTCTTAATAAACCAGGGCCCTTTATAAACCAGAGCCGGTTATAAACCAGAGCCCATTATAAACCAGATCCTTTTATAAACCAGAGCCATTTATAAACCAGAGCCCGGTATAAACCAGAGCCCGTAATAAACCAAAGCTCTTTATAAACCAGAGCCCGTTATAAACCAGAGCTCTTTATAATCCATAGCCCTTTGTAAACCAGAGCCTGTTATAAACCAGAGCCCTTTAGAAACTAGAGCCCTTTATAAACCAAAGCCGTTTTTAAACCAGAGCCGGTTATAAACCAGAGACGGTTATAAACCAGATCCTTTTATAAACCAGAGCCCTTTATAAACCAGAGCTCGTTATAAACCAGAGCCATTTATAAACCAAAGCCCTTTATAAACCAGAGCCCTTTAGAAACTAGAGCCCTTTATAAACCAAAGCCCGATATAAAACAGAGCCTGTTATAAACCAAAGCCCTTTATAAACCAGAGCCCAATATAAAGCAGAGCTCTTTATAATCCAAAGCCCTTTATAAACCAGAGCTCTTTAAAATCCATAGCCCTTTATAAGCCAGATCTCTTAATAAACCAGAGCCTGTTATAAACCACAGCCCTTTATAAAACAGAGCCCTAGATAAATTAGGGCTCTTTATAAACCAGAGCCTGTTATAAACCAGAGCTCTTTATATACCAGAGCCATTTACAAACCAAAGCCCGTTATAAACCAGATCCTTTTATAAACCAGAGCCCTTTATAAACCAAAGCCGTTTTTAAACCAGAGCCGGTTATAAACCAGAGCCCGTTATAAACCAAAGCCCTTTATAAACCAGAGCCCTTTATAAACCAGAGCCCTTTATAAACCAGAGCCTGTTATAAACCAGAGCCCATTATAAACAAAACCCCCTTATAAACCAGAGCCCGTTATAAACCAGAGCCCAATATGAAGCAGAGCTGTTTTTAAACCAAAGCTCTTTATAAACCAGAGCCTGCTATTAATCAGAGCTCTTTATAAACCATAGACCTTTATAAACCAGAGCCCGTTATAAAACAGAGCCCTTTATAAACCAGATCACTTTATAAACCAAAGCCCTTTATAAACCAGAGCCCTTTATAAACCTAAGCCCTTTATAGATCAGAGCCCTTTATAAACCAAAGCCCGGTATAAACCAGAGCCCTTTATAATCCAAAGCTCTTTGTAAACCAGAGCCTGTTATAAATCAGAGCTCTTTATAAACCATATACCTTTATAAACCAGAGCCTGTTATAAACCAGATCCCTTTATAAACCAGAGCCTATTATAAACCAGAGCCTTTATGAACCAGATCTCTTAATAAACCAGGGCCCTTTATAAACCAGAGCCTTTTATAAACCAAAGTCCTTTATAAACCAGAGCCCTTTATAAACCAGAGCCCTTTATAGATCAGAGCCCCTTATAAACCAGAGCCCTTTATAAACAAAAGCCCTTTATAAACCAATGCCAGTTATAAACCAGAGCCCTTTATAAATCAGAGCCCTTTATAAATCAGATCCTGTTATAAACCAGAGCCTTTATAAACCAGATCTCTTAATAAACCAGGGCCCTTTATAAACCAGAGCCGGTTATAAACCAGAGCCCATTATAAACCAGATCCTTTTATAAACCAGAGCCATTTATAAACCAGAGCCTGGTATAAACCAGAGCCTGTAATAAACCAAAGCTCTTTATAAACCAGAGCCCGTTATAAACCAGAGCTCTTTATAATCCATAGCCCTTTGTAAACCAGAGCCTGTTATAAACCAGAGCCCTTTAGAAACTAGAGCCCTTTATAAACCAAAGCCGTTTTTAAACCAGAGCCGGTTATAAACCAGAGACGGTTATAAACCAGATCCTTTTATAAACCAGAGCCCTTTATAAACCAGAGCCCGTTATAAACCAGAGCCATTTATAAACCAAAGCCCTTTATAAACCAGAGCCCTTTAGAAACTAGAGCCCTTTATAAACCAAAGCCCGATATAAACCAGAGCCCGTTATAAACCAAAGCCCTTTATAAACCAGAGCCCAATATAAAGCAGAGCTCTTTATAATCCAAAGCCCTTTATAAACCAGAGCCCGTTATAAACCAGAGCTCTTTAAAATCCATAGCCCTTTATAAACCAATGCCGCTCATAAACCAAAGCCCTTTATAAGCCAGATCTCTTAATAAACCAGAGCCTGTTATAAACCACAGCCCTTTATAAAACAGAGCCCTAGATAAATTAGGGCTCTTTATAAACCAAAGCCTGTTATAAACCAGAGCTCATAATAAAGCAGAGCCCTTTACAACCCAAAGCCCGCTATAAACCAGAGCCCTTTATAAACCAGAGCCCTTTATAAACCAGATCTCTTAATAAACCAGAGCCCTTTATAAACCAGAGCCTTTTATAAACCAAAGCCCGTTATGAACCAGAGCCCGTTATAAACCAGAGCAATTTATAAACCAAAGCCCTTTATAAACCAGAGCTCTTTAGAAACCAGAGCCCTTTATAAACCAAAGCCAGGTATAAACCAGAGCCCGTTATAAACCAAAGCACTTTATAAACCAGAGCCCAATATAAAGCAGAGCTCTTTATAAACCAAAGCCCTTAATAAACCAGAGCCTGTTATAAACCAGAGCTCTTTATATACCAGAGCCATTTACAAACCAAAGCCCGTTATAAACCAGATCCTTTTATAAACCAGAGCCCTTTATAAACCAAAGCCGTTTTTAAACCAGAGCCGGTTATAAACCAGAGCCCGTTATAAACCAAAGCCCTTTATAAACCAGAGCCCTTTATAAACCAGAGCCTGTTATAAACCAGAGTCCATTATAAACAAAACCCCCTTATAAACCAGAGCCCGTTATAAACCAGAGCCCAATATGAAGCAGAGCTGTTTTTAAACCAAAGCTCTTTATAAACCAGAGCCTGCTATTAATCAGAGCTCTTTATAAACCATAGACCTTTATAAACCAGAGCCCGTTATAAAACAGAGCCCTTTATAAACCAGATCCCTTTATAAACCAAAGCCCTTTATAAACCAGAGCCCTTTATAAACCTAAGCCCTTTATAGATCAGAGCCCTTTATAAACCAAAGCCCGGTATAAACCAGAGCCCTTTATAATCCAAAGCTCTTTGTAAACCAGAGCCTGTTATAAATCAGAGCTCTTTATAAACCATATACCTTTATAAACCAGAGCCTGTTATAAACCAGATCCCTTTATAAACCAGAGCCTATTATAAACCAGAGCCTTTATGAACCAGATCTCTTAATAAACCAGGGCCCTTTATAAACCAGAGCCTTTTATAAACCAAAGTCCTTTATAAACCAGAGCCCTTTATAAACCAGAGCCCTTTATAGATCAGAGCCCCTTATAAACCAGAGCCCTTTATAAACAAAAGCCCTTTATAAACCAATGCCAGTTATAAACCAGAGCCCTTTATAAATCAGATCCCGTTATAAACCAGAGCCTTTATGAACCAGATCTCTTAATAAACCAGGGCCCTTTATAAACCAGAGCCGGTTATAAACCAGAGCCCATTATAAACCAGATCCTTTTATAAACCAGAGCCATTTATAAACCAGAGCCCGTTATAAACCAAAGCTCTTTATAAACCAGAGCCCGTTATAAACCAGAGCTCTTTATAATCCATAGCCCTTTGTAAACCAGAGCCTGTTATAAACCAGAGCCCTTTAGAAACTAGAGCCCTTTATAAACCAAAGCCGTTTTTAAACCAGAGCCGGTTATAAACCAGAGCCGGTTATAAACCAGATCCTTTTATAAAATAGAGCCCTTTATAAACCAGAGCCCGGTATAAACCAGAGCCCGTTATCAACCAAAGCCCTTTATAAACCAGAGCCTGTTATAAACCAAAGCCGTTTTTAAACCAGAGCCGGTTATAAACCAGAGCCCGTTATAAACCAAAGCCCTTTATAAACCAGAGCCCTTTATAAACCAGAGCCTGTTATAAACCAGAGCGCTTTATAAAACAGAGCCCTAGATAAATTAGGGCTCTCTATAAACCAGAGCCCTTTATAAACCAGAGGCCGGTATAAACCAGAGCCCGTTATAAACCAAAGCTCTTTATAAACCAGAGCCTGTTATAAACCAGAGCCCGTTATAAAACAGAGCCCTTTATAAACCAGATCTTTTAATAAACCAGATCTCTTAATAAACCAGAGGCTGTTATAAACCAGAGCTCTTTATAAACCAGAGCCATTTACAAACCAAAGCCCTTTATAAACCAGAGCCCTTTAGAAACTAGAGCCCTTTATAAACCAAAGCCGTTTTTAAACCAGATCCTTTTATAAACCAGAGCCCTTTATAAAACAGAGCCCGGTATAAACCAGAGCCCGTTATAAACCAAAGCCCTTTATAAACCAGAGACTTTTATAAACCAAAGCCTGTTATAAACCAGAGCCCATTATAAACAAAAGCCCGTTATAAACCAGAACCCGTTATAAAACAGAGCCCTTTATAAACCAGATCCCTTTATAAACCAAAGCCCTTTATAAACCAGAGCCCTTTATAAACCAGAGCCCTTTATAGATCAGAGCCCTTTATAAACCAAAGCCCGGTATAAACCAGAGCCCTTTATAATCCAAAGCTCTTTATAAACCAGAGCCTGTTATAAATCAGAGCTCTTTATAAACCATATACCTTTATAAACCAGAGCCTATTATAAACCAGAGCCTTTATGAACCAGATCTCTTAATAAACCAGGGCCCTTTATAAACCAGAGCCCTTTATAAACCAAAGTCCTTTATAAACCAGAGCCCTTTATAAACCAGAGCCATTTATAGATCAGAGCCCCTTATAAACCAGAGCCCTTTATAAACCAAAGCCCTTTATAAACCAATGCCAGTTATAAACCAGAGCCTTTTATAAACCAGAGCCCTTTATAAATCATATCCCGTTATAAACCAGAGCCTTTATGAACCAGATCTCTTAATAAACCAGGGCCCTTTATAAACCAGAGCTGGTTATAAACCAGAGCCCATTATAAACCAGATCCTTTTATAAACCAGAGCCCTTTATAAACCAGAGCCCGGTATTATCCAGAGCCCGTTATAAACCAAAGCTCTTTATAAACCAGAGCCCGTTATAAACCAGAGCTCTTTATAATCCATAGCCCTTTGTAAACCAGAGCCTGTTATAAACCAGAGCCCTTTAGAAACTAGAGCCCTTTATAAACCAAAGCCGTTTTTAAACCAGAGCCGGTTATAAACCAAAGCCCTTTATAAACCAGAGGCTTTTATAAACCAAAGCCCGTTATGAACCAGAGCCCGTTATAAACCAGAGCAATTTATAAACCAGAGCCCTTTAGAAACCAGAGCCCTTTATAAACCAAAGCCCGGTATAAACCAGAGCCCGTTGTAAACCAAAGCTCTTTATAAACCAGAGCCTGTTATAAACCAGAGCTCTTTATATTCCATAGCCCTTTATAAACCAGAGCCTGTTATAAACCAGTTCCCTTTGTAGACCACAGCCCTTTATAAACCAGATCTCTTAATAAACCAGAGCCTGTTATAAACCAGAGCGCTTTATAAAACAGAGCCCTAGATAAATTAGGGCTCTTTATAAACCAGAGCCCTTTATAAACCAGAGCCCGGTATAAACCAGAGCCCGTTATAAACCAAAGCTCTTTATAAACCAGAGCCCGTTATAAACCAGAGCTCTTTATAATCCATAGCCCTTTTTAAACCAGAGCCTGTTATAAACCAGGGCCCTTTTTAAACCAGAGCCGGTTAAGAACCAGAGCCCGTTTTAAACCAGATCCTTTTATAAACCAGAGCCCTTTATAAACCAGAGCCCGGTATAAACAAGAGCCCGTTATAAACCAAAGCCCTTTATAAACCAGAGCCTGTTATATACCAGAGCTCTTTATAAACCATATACCTTTATAAACCAGAGCCTGTTATAAACCAGAGCCTTTATGAATCAGATCTCTTAATAAACCAGGGCCCTTTATAAACCAGAGCCTTTTATAAACCAAATTCCTTTATAAACCAGAGCCCTTTATAAACCAGAGCCCTTTATAGATCAGAGCCCCTTATAAACCAGAGCCCTTTATAATCCATAGCTCTTTGTAAACCAGAGCCTGTTATAAATCAGAGCTCTTTATAAACCATATACCTTTATAAACCAGAGCCTGTTATAAACCAGATCCCTTTATAAACCAGAGCCTATTATAAACCAGAGCCTTTATGAACCAGATCTCTTAATAAACCAGGGCCCTTTATAAACCAGAGCCTTTTATAAACCAAAGTCCTTTATAAACCAGAGCCCTTTATAAACCAGAGCCCTTTATAGATCAGAGCCCCTTATAAACCAGAGCCCTTTATAAACAAAAGCCCTTTATAAACCAATGCCAGTTATAAACCAGAGCCTTTTATAAACCAGAGCCCTTTATAAATCAGAGCCCTTTATAAATCAGATCCTGTTATAAACCAGAGCCTTTATAAACCAGATCTCTTCATAAACCAGGGCCCTTTATAAACCAGAGCCGGTTATAAACCAGAGCCCATTATAAACCAGATCCTTTTATAAACCAGAGCCATTTATAAACCAGAGCCCGGTATAAACCAGAGCCCGTAATAAACCAAAGCTCTTTATAAACCAGAGCCCGTTATAAACCAGAGCTCTTTATAATCCATAGCCCTTTGTAAACCAGAGCCTGTTATAAACCAGAGCCCTTTAGAAACTAGAGCCCTTTATAAACCAAAGCCGTTTTTAAACCAGAGCCGGTTATAAACCAGAGACGGGTATAAACCAGATCCTTTTATAAACCAGAGCCCTTTATAAACCAGAGCCCGTTATAAACCAGAGCCATTTATAAACCAAAGCCCTTTATAAACCAGAGCCCTTTAGAAACTAGAGCCCTTTATAAACCAAAGCCCGATATAAACCAGAGCCCGTTATAAACCAACGCCCTTTATAAACCAGAGCCCAATATAAAGCAGAGCTCTTTATAATCCAAAGCCCTTTATAAACCAGAGCCCGTTATAAACCAGAGCCCGGTATAAACCAGAGCCCGTTATAAACCAAAGCTCTTTATAAACCAGAGCCCGTTATAAACCAGAGCTCTTTATAATCCATAGCCCTGTTTAAACCAGAGCCTGTTATAAACCAGGGCCCTTTTTAAACCAGAGCCGGTTAAGAACCAGAGCCCGTTTTAAACCAGATCCTTTTATAAACCAGAGCCCTTTATAAACCAGAGCCCGGTATAAACAAGAGCCCGTTATAAACCAAAGCCCTTTATAAACCAGAGCCTGTTATATACCAGAGCTCTTTGTAAACCATATACCTTTATAAACCAGAGCCTGTTATAAACCAGATCCCTTTATAAACCAGAGCCTATTATAAACCAGAGCCTTTATGAATCAGATCTCTTAATAAACCAGGGCCCTTTATAAACCAGAGCCTTTTATAAACCAAATTCCTTTATAAACCAGAGCCCTTTATAAACCAGAGCCCTTTATAGATCAGAGCCCCTTATAAACCAGAGCCCTTTATAATCCATAGCTCTTTGTAAACCAGAGCCTGTTATAAATCAGAGCTCTTTATAAACCATATACCTTTATAAACCAGAGCCTGTTATAAACCAGATCCCTTTATAAACCAGAGCCTATTATAAACCAGAGCCTTTATGAACCAGATCTCTTAATAAACCAGGGCCCTTTATAAACCAGAGCCTTTTATAAACCAAAGTCCTTTATAAACCAGAGCCCTTTATAAACCAGAGCCCTTTATAAACCAAAGCCGTTTTTAAACCAGAGCCGGTTATAAACCAGAGACGGGTATAAACCAGATCCTTTTATAAACCAGAGCCCTTTATAAACCAGAGCCCGTTATAAACCAGAGCCATTTATAAACCAAAGCCCTTTATAAACCAGAGCCCTTTAGAAACTAGAGCCCTTTATAAACCAAAGCCCGATATAAACCAGAGCCCGTTATAAACCAACGCCCTTTATAAACCAGAGCCCAATATAAAGCAGAGCTCTTTATAATCCAAAGCCCTTTATAAACCAGAGCCCGTTATAAACCAGAGCCCGGTATAAACCAGAGCCCGTTATAAACCAAAGCTCTTTATAAACCAGAGCCCGTTATAAACCAGAGCTCTTTATAATCCATAGCCCTGTTTAAACCAGAGCCTGTTATAAACCAGGGCCCTTTTTAAACCAGAGCCGGTTAAGAACCAGAGCCCGTTTTAAACCAGATCCTTTTATAAATCAGAGCCCTTTATAAACCAGAGCCCGGTATAAACAAGAGCCCGTTATAAACCAAAGCCCTTTATAAACCAGAGCCTGTTATATACCAGAGCTCTTTGTAAACCATATACCTTTATAAACCAGAGCCTGTTATAAACCAGATCCCTTTATAAACCAGAGCCTATTATAAACCAGAGCCTTTATGAATCAGATCTCTTAATAAACCAGGGCCCTTTATAAACCAGAGCCTTTTATAAACCAAATTCCTTTATAAACCAGAGCCCTTTATAAACCAGAGCCCTTTATAGATCAGAGCCCCTTATAAACCAGAGCCCTTTATAATCCATAGCTCTTTGTAAACCAGAGCCTGTTATAAATCAGAGCTCTTTATAAACCATATACCTTTATAAACCAGAGCCTGTTATAAACCAGATCCCTTTATAAACCAGAGCCTATTATAAACCAGAGCCTTTATGAACCAGATCTCTTAATAAACCAGGGCCCTTTATAAACCAGAGCCTTTTATAAACCAAAGTCCTTTATAAACCAGAGCCCTTTATAAACCAGAGCCCTTTATAAACCAAAGCCGTTTTTAAACCAGAGCCGGTTATAAACCAGAGACGGGTATAAACCAGATCCTTTTATAAACCAGAGCCCTTTATAAACCAGAGCCCGTTATAAACCAGAGCCATTTATAAACCAAAGCCCTTTATAAACCAGAGCCCTTTAGAAACTAGAGCCCTTTATAAACCAAAGCCCGATATAAACCAGAGCCCGTTATAAACCAACGCCCTTTATAAACCAGAGCCCAATATAAAGCAGAGCTCTTTATAATCCAAAGCCCTTTATAAACCAGAGCCCGTTATAAACCAGAGCCCGGTATAAACCAGAGCCCGTTATAAACCAAAGCTCTTTATAAACCAGAGCCCGTTATAAACCAGAGCTCTTTATAATCCATAGCCCTTTATAAACCAGAGCCCGGTATTATCCAGAGCCCGTTATAAACCAAAGCTCTTTATAAACCAGAGCCCGTTATAAACCAGAGCTCTTTATAATCCATAGCCCTTTGTAAACCAGAGCCTGTTATAAACCAGAGCCCTTTAGAAACTAGAGCCCTTTATAAACCAAAGCCGTTTTTAAACCAGAGCCGGTTATAAACCAAAGCCCTTTATAAACCAGAGGCTTTTATAAACCAAAGCCCGTTATGAACCAGAGCCCGTTATAAACCAGAGCAATTTATAAACCAGAGCCCTTTAGAAACCAGAGCCCTTTATAAACCAAAGCCCGGTATAAACCAGAGCCCGTTGTAAACCAAAGCTCTTTATAAACCAGAGCCTGTTATAAACCAGAGCTCTTTATATTCCATAGCCCTTTATAAACCAGAGCCTGTTATAAACCAGTTCCCTTTGTAGACCACAGCCCTTTATAAACCAGATCTCTTAATAAACCAGAGCCTGTTATAAACCAGAGCGCTTTATAAAACAGAGCCCTAGATAAATTAGGGCTCTTTATAAACCAGAGCCCTTTATAAACCAGAGCCCGGTATAAACCAGAGCCCGTTATAAACCAAAGCTCTTTATAAACCAGAGCCCGTTATAAACCAGAGCTCTTTATAATCCATAGCCCTTTTTAAACCAGAGCCTGTTATAAACCAGGGCCCTTTTTAAACCAGAGCCGGTTAAGAACCAGAGCCCGTTTTAAACCAGATCCTTTTATAAACCAGAGCCCTTTATAAACCAGAGCCCGGTATAAACAAGAGCCCGTTATAAACCAAAGCCCTTTATAAACCAGAGCCTGTTATATACCAGAGCTCTTTATAAACCATATACCTTTATAAACCAGAGCCTGTTATAAACCAGAGCCTTTATGAATCAGATCTCTTAATAAACCAGGGCCCTTTATAAACCAGAGCCTTTTATAAACCAAATTCCTTTATAAACCAGAGCCCTTTATAAACCAGAGCCCTTTATAGATCAGAGCCCCTTATAAACCAGAGCCCTTTATAATCCATAGCTCTTTGTAAACCAGAGCCTGTTATAAATCAGAGCTCTTTATAAACCATATACCTTTATAAACCAGAGCCTGTTATAAACCAGATCCCTTTATAAACCAGAGCCTATTATAAACCAGAGCCTTTATGAACCAGATCTCTTAATAAACCAGGGCCCTTTATAAACCAGAGCCTTTTATAAACCAAAGTCCTTTATAAACCAGAGCCCTTTATAAACCAGAGCCCTTTATAGATCAGAGCCCCTTATAAACCAGAGCCCTTTATAAACAAAAGCCCTTTATAAACCAATGCCAGTTATAAACCAGAGCCTTTTATAAACCAGAGCCCTTTATAAATCAGAGCCCTTTATAAATCAGATCCTGTTATAAACCAGAGCCTTTATAAACCAGATCTCTTCATAAACCAGGGCCCTTTATAAACCAGAGCCGGTTATAAACCAGAGCCCATTATAAACCAGATCCTTTTATAAACCAGAGCCATTTATAAACCAGAGCCCGGTATAAACCAGAGCCCGTAATAAACCAAAGCTCTTTATAAACCAGAGCCCGTTATAAACCAGAGCTCTTTATAATCCATAGCCCTTTGTAAACCAGAGCCTGTTATAAACCAGAGCCCTTTAGAAACTAGAGCCCTTTATAAACCAAAGCCGTTTTTAAACCAGAGCCGGTTATAAACCAGAGACGGGTATAAACCAGATCCTTTTATAAACCAGAGCCCTTTATAAACCAGAGCCCGTTATAAACCAGAGCCATTTATAAACCAAAGCCCTTTATAAACCAGAGCCCTTTAGAAACTAGAGCCCTTTATAAACCAAAGCCCGATATAAACCAGAGCCCGTTATAAACCAACGCCCTTTATAAACCAGAGCCCAATATAAAGCAGAGCTCTTTATAATCCAAAGCCCTTTATAAACCAGAGCCCGTTATAAACCAGAGCCCGGTATAAACCAGAGCCCGTTATAAACCAAAGCTCTTTATAAACCAGAGCCCGTTATAAACCAGAGCTCTTTATAATCCATAGCCCTGTTTAAACCAGAGCCTGTTATAAACCAGGGCCCTTTTTAAACCAGAGCCGGTTAAGAACCAGAGCCCGTTTTAAACCAGATCCTTTTATAAACCAGAGCCCTTTATAAACCAGAGCCCGGTATAAACAAGAGCCCGTTATAAACCAAAGCCCTTTATAAACCAGAGCCTGTTATATACCAGAGCTCTTTGTAAACCATATACCTTTATAAACCAGAGCCTGTTATAAACCAGATCCCTTTATAAACCAGAGCCTATTATAAACCAGAGCCTTTATGAATCAGATCTCTTAATAAACCAGGGCCCTTTATAAACCAGAGCCTTTTATAAACCAAATTCCTTTATAAACCAGAGCCCTTTATAAACCAGAGCCCTTTATAGATCAGAGCCCCTTATAAACCAGAGCCCTTTATAATCCATAGCTCTTTGTAAACCAGAGCCTGTTATAAATCAGAGCTCTTTATAAACCATATACCTTTATAAACCAGAGCCTGTTATAAACCAGATCCCTTTATAAACCAGAGCCTATTATAAACCAGAGCCTTTATGAACCAGATCTCTTAATAAACCAGGGCCCTTTATAAACCAGAGCCTTTCATAAACCAAAGTCCTTTATAAACCAGAGCCCTTTATAAACCAGAGCCCTTTATAAACCAAAGCCGTTTTTAAACCAGAGCCGGTTATAAACCAGAGACGGGTATAAACCAGATCCTTTTATAAACCAGAGCCCTTTATAAACCAGAGCCCGTTATAAACCAGAGCCATTTATAAACCAAAGCCCTTTATAAACCAGAGCCCTTTAGAAACTAGAGCCCTTTATAAACCAAAGCCCGATATAAACCAGAGCCCGTTATAAACCAACGCCCTTTATAAACCAGAGCCCAATATAAAGCAGAGCTCTTTATAATCCAAAGCCCTTTATAAACCAGAGCCCGTTATAAACCAGAGCCCGGTATAAACCAGAGCCCGTTATAAACCAAAGCTCTTTATAAACCAGAGCCCGTTATAAACCAGAGCTCTTTATAATCCATAGCCCTGTTTAAACCAGAGCCTGTTATAAACCAGGGCCCTTTTTAAACCAGAGCCGGTTAAGAACCAGAGCCCGTTTTAAACCAGATCCTTTTATAAATCAGAGCCCTTTATAAACCAGAGCCCGGTATAAACAAGAGCCCGTTATAAACCAAAGCCCTTTATAAACCAGAGCCTGTTATATACCAGAGCTCTTTGTAAACCATATACCTTTATAAACCAGAGCCTGTTATAAACCAGATCCCTTTATAAACCAGAGCCTATTATAAACCAGAGCCTTTATGAATCAGATCTCTTAATAAACCAGGGCCCTTTATAAACCAGAGCCTTTTATAAACCAAATTCCTTTATAAACCAGAGCCCTTTATAAACCAGAGCCCTTTATAGATCAGAGCCCCTTATAAACCAGAGCCCTTTATAATCCATAGCTCTTTGTAAACCAGAGCCTGTTATAAATCAGAGCTCTTTATAAACCATATACCTTTATAAACCAGAGCCTGTTATAAACCAGATCCCTTTATAAACCAGAGCCTATTATAAACCAGAGCCTTTATGAACCAGATCTCTTAATAAACCAGGGCCCTTTATAAACCAGAGCCTTTTATAAACCAAAGTCCTTTATAAACCAGAGCCCTTTATAAACCAGAGCCCTTTATAAACCAAAGCCGTTTTTAAACCAGAGCCGGTTATAAACCAGAGACGGGTATAAACCAGATCCTTTTATAAACCAGAGCCCTTTATAAACCAGAGCCCGTTATAAACCAGAGCCATTTATAAACCAAAGCCCTTTATAAACCAGAGCCCTTTAGAAACTAGAGCCCTTTATAAACCAAAGCCCGATATAAACCAGAGCCCGTTATAAACCAACGCCCTTTATAAACCAGAGCCCAATATAAAGCAGAGCTCTTTATAATCCAAAGCCCTTTATAAACCAGAGCCCGTTATAAACCAGAGCCCGGTATAAACCAGAGCCCGTTATAAACCAAAGCTCTTTATAAACCAGAGCCCGTTATAAACCAGAGCTCTTTATAATCCATAGCCCTTTTTAAACCAGAGCCTGTTATAAACCAGGGCCCTTTTTAAACCAGAGCCGGTTAAGAACCAGAGCCCGTTTTAAACCAGATCCTTTTATAAACCAGAGCCCTTTATAAACCAGAGCCCGGTATAAACAAGAGCCCGTTATAAACCAAAGCCCTTTATAAACCAGAGCCTGTTATATACCAGAGCTCTTTGTAAACCATATACCTTTATAAACCAGAGCCTGTTATAAACCAGATCCCTTTATAAACCAGAGCCTATTATAAACCAGAGCCTTTATGAATCAGATCTCTTAATAAACCAGGGCCCTTTATAAACCAGAGCCTTTTATAAACCAAATTCCTTTATAAACCAGAGCCCTTTATAAACCAGAGCCCTTTATAGATCAGAGCCCCTTATAAACCAGAGCCCTTTATAATCCATAGCTCTTTGTAAACCAGAGCCTGTTATAAATCAGAGCTCTTTATAAACCATATACCTTTATAAACCAGAGCCTGTTATAAACCAGATCCCTTTATAAACCAGAGCCTATTATAAACCAGAGCCTTTATGAACCAGATCTCTTAATAAACCAGGGCCCTTTATAAACCAGAGCCTTTTATAAACCAAAGACCTTTATAAACCAGAGCCCTTTATAAACCAGAGCCCTTTATAGATCAGAGCCCCTTATAAACCAGAGCCCTTTATAAACAAAAGCCCTTTATAAACCAATGCCAGTTATAAACCAGAGCCTTTTATAAACCAGAGCCCTTTATAAATCAGAGTCCTTTATAAATCAGATCCTGTTATAAACCAGAGCCTTTATAAACCAGATCTCTTAATAAACCAGGGCCCTTTATAAACCAGAGCCGGTTATAAACCAGAGCCCATTATAAACCAGATCCTTTTATAAACCAGAGCCATTTATAAACCAGAGCCCGGTATAAACCAGAGCCCGTAATAAACCAAAGCTCTTTATAAACCAGAGCCCGTTATAAACCAGAGCTCTTTATAATCCATAGCCCTTTGTAAACCAGAGCCTGTTATAAACCAGAGCCCTTTAGAAACTAGAGCCCTTTATAAACCAAAGCCGTTTTTAAACCAGAGCCGGTTATAAACCAGAGACGGTTATAAACCAGATCCTTTTATAAACCAGAGCCCTTTATAAACCAGAGCCCGTTATAAACCAGAGCCATTTATAAACCAAAGCCCTTTATAAACCAGAGCCCTTTAGAAACTAGAGCCCTTTATAAACCAAAGCCCGATATAAATCAGAGCCCGTTATAAACCAAAGCCCTTTATAAACCAGAGCCCAATATAAAGCAGAGCTCTTTATAATCCAAAGCCCTTTATAAACCAGAGCCCGTTATAAACCAGAGCTCTTTAAAATCCATAGCGCTTTATAAACCAATGCCGGTCATAAACCAAAGCCCTTTATAAGCCAGATCTCTTAATAAACCAGAGCCTGTAATAAACCACAGCCCTTTATAAAACAGTGCCCTAGATAAATTAGGGCTCTTTATAAAGCAAAGCCTGTTATAAACCAGAGCTCATAATAAAGCAGAGCCCTTTACAACCCAAAGCCCGCTATAAACCAGAGCCCTTTATAAACCAGAGCCCTTTATAAACCAGATCTCTTAATAAACCACAGCCCTTTATAAACCAGAGCCTTTTATAAACCAAAGCCCGTTATGAACCAGAGCCCGTTATAAACCAGAGCAATTTATAAACCAAAGCCCTTTATAAACCAGAGCTCTTTAGAAACCAGAGCCCTTTATAAACCAAAGCCAGGTATAAACCAGAGCCCGTTATAAACCAAAGCCCTTTATAAACCAGAGCCCAATAAAAAGCAGAGCTCTTTATAAACCAAAGCCCTTAATAAACCAGAGCCTGTTATAAACCAGAGCTCTTTATATACCAGAGCCATTTACAAACCAAAGCCCGTTATAAACCAGATCCTTTTATAAACCAGAGCCCTTTATAAACCAAAGCCGTTTTTAAACCAGAGCTGGTTATAAACCAGAGCCCGTTATAAACCAAAGCCCTTTATAAACCAGAGCCCTTTATAAACCAGAGCCCTTTATAAACCAGAGCCTGTTATAAACCAGAGCCCATTATAAACAAAAACCCCTTATAAACCAGAGCCCAATATGAACCAGAGCTGTTTTTAAACCAAAGCTCTTTATAAACCAGAGCCTGCTATTAATCAGAGCTCTTTATAAACCATAGACCTTTATAAACCAGAGCCCGTTATAAAACAGAGCCCTTTATAAACCAGATCCCTTTATAAACCAAAGCCCTTTTTAAACTAGAGCCCTTTATAAACCTAAGCCCTTTATAGATCAGAGCCCTTTATAAACCAAAGCCCGGTATAAACCAGAGCCCTTTATAATCCAAAGCTCTTTGTAAACCAGAGCCTGTTATAAATCAGAGCTCTTTATAAACCATATACCTTTATAAACCAGAGCCTGTTATAAACCAGATCCCTTTATAAACCAGAGCCTATTATAAACCAGAGCCTTTATGAACCAGATCTCTTAATAAACCAGGGCCCTTTATAAACCAGAGCCTTTTATAAACCAAAGTCCTTTATAAACCAGAGCCCTTTATAAACCAGAGCCCTTTATAGATCAGAGCCCCTTATAAACCAGAGCCCTTTATAAACAAAAGCCCTTTATAAACCAATGCCAGTTATAAACCAGAGCCCTTTATAAATCAGATCCCGTTATAAACCAGAGCCTTTATGAACCAGATCTCTTAATAAACCAGGGCCCTTTATAAACCAGAGCCCATTATAAACCAGATCCTTTTATAAACCAGAGCCATTTATAAACCAGAGCCCGTTATAAACCAAAGCTCTTTATAAACCAGAGCCCGTTATAAACCAGAGCTCTTTATAATCCATAGCCCTTTGTAAACCAGAGCCTGTTATAAACCAGAGCCCTTCAGAAACTAGAGCCCTTTATAAACCAAAGCCGTTTTTAAACCAGAGCCGGTTATAAACCAGAGCCGGTTATAAACCAGATCCTTTTATAAAATAGAGCCCTTTATAAACCAGAGCCCGGTATAAACCAGAGCCCGTTATCAACAAAAGCCCTTTATAAACCAGAGCCTGTTATAAACCAGAGCTCTTTATAATCCATAGCCCTTTATAAACCAGAGCCTGTTATAAACCAGTTCCCTTTATAAACCATAGGCCTTTATAAACCAGATCTCTTAATAAACCAGAGCCTGTTATAAACCAGAGCGCTTTATAAAACAGAGCCCTAGATAAATTAGGGCTCTTTATAAACCAGAGCCCTTTATAAACCAGAGGCCGGTATAAACCAGAGCCCGTTATAAACCCAAGCTCTTTATAAACCAGAGCCTGTTATAAACCAAAGCCCGTTATAAAACAGAGCCCTTTATAAACCAGATCTTTTAATAAACCAGATCTCTTAATAAACCAGAGCCTGTTATAAACCAGAGCCCTTTATAAAACAGAGCCCGAGATAAATTAGGGCTCTTTATAAACCAAAGCCTGTTATAAACCAGAGCTCATGATAAAGCAGAGCCCTTTATAACCCAAAGCCCGCTATAAACCAAAGCCCTTTATAAACCAGAGCCCTTTATAAACCAGAGCCCGTTATAAAACAGATCCCTATATAAACCAGATCTCTTAATAAACCAGAACCCTTTATAAACCAGAGCCTTTTATAAACCAAAGCCCGTTATGAACCAGAGCCCGTTATAAACCAGAGCAATTTATAAACCAAAGCCCTTTATAAACCAGAGCCCTTTAGAAACCAGAGCCCTTTATAAACCAAAGCCCGGTATAAACCAGAGCCAGATATAAACCAAAGCCCTTTATAAACCAGAGCCCAATATAAAGCAGAGCTCTTTTTAAACCAAAGCCCTTAATAAACCAGAGCCTGTTATAAACCAGAGCTCTTTATAAACCAGAGCCGTTTACAAACCAAAGCCCTTTATAAACCAGAGCCCTTTAGAAACTAGAGCCCTTTATAAACCAAAGCTGTTTTTAAACCAGATCCTTTTATAAACCAGAGCCCTTTATAAACCAGAGCCCGGTATAAACCAGAGCCCGTTATAAACCAAAGCCAATTTATAAACCAGAGACCTTTATAAACAAAAGCCTGTTATAAACCAGAGCCCATTATAAACAAAAGCCTGTTATAAACCAGAGCCCGTTATAAAACAGAGCCCTTTATAAACCAGATCCCTTTATAAACCAAAGCCCTTTATAAACCAGAGCCCTTTATAAACCAGAGCCCTTTATAGATCAGAGCCCTTTATAAACCAAAGCCCGGTATAAACCAGAGCCCTTTATAATCCAAAGCTCTTTATAAACCAGAGCCTGTTATAAATCAGAGCTCTTTATAAACCATATACCTTTATAAACCAGAGCCTGTTATAAACCAGATCCCTTTATAAACCAGAGCCTATTATAAACCAGAGCCTTTATGAACCAGATCTCTTAATAAACCAGGGCCCTTTATAAACCAGAGCCCTTTATAAACCAAAGTCCTTTATAAACCAGAGCCCTTTATAAACCAGAGCCATTTATAGATCAGAGCCCCTTATAAACCAGAGCCCTTTATAAACCAAAGCCCTTTATAAACCAATGCCAGTTATAAACCAGAGCCTTTTATAAACCAGAGCCCTTTATAAATCAGATCCCGTTATAAACCAGAGCCTTTATGAACCAGATCTCTTAATAAACCAGGGCCCTTTATAAACCAGAGCCGGTTATAAACCAGAGCCCATTATAAACCAGATCCTTTTATAAACCAGAGCCCTTTATAAACCAGAGCCCGGTATTATCCAGAGCCCGTTATAAACCAAAGCTCTTTATAAACCAGAGCCCGTTATAAACCAGAGCTCTTTATAATCCATAGCCCTTTGTAAACCAGAGCCTGTTATAAACCAGAGCCCTTTAGAAACTAGAGCCCTTTAGAAACCAAAGCCGTTTTTAAACCAGAGCCGGTCATAAACCAAAGCCCTTTATAAACCAGAGGCTTTTATAAACCAAAGCCCGTTATGAACCAGAGCCCGTTATAAACCAGAGCAATTTATAAACCAGAGCCCTTTAGAAACCAGAGCCCTTTATAAACCAAAGCCCGGTATAAACCAGAGCCCGTTGTAAACCAAAGCTCTTTATCAACCAGAGCCTGTTATAAACCAGAGCTCTTTATAATCCATAGCCCTTTATAAACCAGAGCCTGTTATAAACCATTTCCCTTTGTAGACCACAGCCCTTTATAAACCAGATCTCTTAATAAACCAGAGCCTGTTATAAACCAGAGCGCTTTATAAAACAGAGCCCTAGATAAATTAGGGCTCTTTATAAACCAGAGCCCTTTATAAACCAGAGCCCGGTATAAACCAGAGCCCGTTATAAACCAAAGCTCTTTATAAACCAGAGCCCGTTATAAACCAGAGCTCTTTATAATCCATAGCCCTTTTTAAACCAGAGCCTGTTATAAACCAGGGCCCTTTTTAAACCAGAGCCGGTTAAGAACCAGAGCCCGTTTTAAACCAGATCCTTTTATAAACCAGAGCCCTTTATAAACCAGAGCCCGGTATAAACAAGAGCCCGTTATAAACCAAAGCCCTTTATAAACCAGAGCCTGTTATATACCAGAGCTCTTTATAAACCATATACCTTTATAAACCAGAGCCTGTTATAAACCAGATCCCTTTATAAACCAGAGCCTATTATAAACCAGAGCCTTTATGAATCAGATCTCTTAATAAACCAGGGCCCTTTATAAACCAGAGCCTTTTATAAACCAAATTCGTTTATAAACCAGAGCCCTTTATAAACCAGAGCCCTTTATAGATCAGAGCCCCTTATAAACCAGAGCCCTTTATAAACCAAAGCCCTTTATAAACCAACGCCAGTTATAAACCAACGCCAGTTATAAACCAGAGCCTTATATAAACCAGAGCCCTTTATAAATCAGATCCCGTTATAAACCAGAGCCTTTATGAACCAGATCTCTTAATAAACCAGAGCCATTTATAGATCAGAGCCCCTTATAAACCAGAGCCCTTTATAAACCAAAGCCCTTTATAAACCAATGCCAGTTATAAACCAGAGCCTTTTATAAACCAGAGCCCTTTATAAATCAGATCCCGTTATAAACCAGAGCCTTTATGAACCAGATCTCTTAATAAACCAAGGCCCTTTATAAACCAGAGCCGGTTATAAACCAGAGCCCGTTATAAACCAGATCCTTTTATAAACCAGAGCCCTTTATAAACCAGAGCCCGGTATAAACAAGAGCCCGTTATAAACCAAAGCCCTTTATAAACCAGAGCCTGTTATAAACCAGAGCTCTTTATAAACCATATACCTTTATAAACCAGAGCCTGTTATAAACCAGATCCCTTTATAAACCAGAGCCTATTATAAACCAAAGCCTTTATGAACCAGATCTCTTAATAAACCAGGGCCCTTTATAAACCAGAGCCTTTTATAAACCAAAGTCCTTTATAAACCAGAGCCCTTTATAAACCAGAGCCCTTTATAGATCAGAGCCCCTTATAAACCAGAGCCCTTTATAAACCAAAGCCCTTTATAAACCAACGCCAGTTATAAACCAGAGCTTATATAAACCAGAGCCCTTTATAAATCAGATCCCGTTATAAACCAGAGCCTTTATGAACTAGATCTCTTAATAAACCAGAGCCATTTATAGATCAGAACCCCTTATAAACCAGAGCCCTTTATAAACCAAAGCCCTTTATAAACCAATGCCAGTTATAAACCAGAGCCTTTTATAAACCAGAGCCCTTTATAAATCAGATCCCGTTATAAACCAGAGCCTTTATGAACCAGATCTCTTAATAAACCAGGGCCCTTTATAAACCAGAGCGGTTATAAACCAGAGCCCATTATAAACCAGATCCTTTTATAAACCAGGGCCCTTTATAAACCAGAGCCCGGTATAAACCAGAGCTTGTTATAAACCAAAGCTCTTTATAAACCAGAGCCCGTTATAAACCAGAGCTCTTTATAATCCATAGCCCTTTGTAAACCAGAGCCTGTTATAAACCAGAGCCCTTTAGAAACTAGAGCCCTTTATAAACCAGAGCCCGGTATAAACCAGAGCCCGTTATAAACCAAAGCTCTTTATAAACCAGAGCCCGTTATAAACCAGAGCAATTTATAAACCAGAGCCCTTTAGAAACCAGAGCCCTTTATAAACCAAAGCCCGGTATAAACCAGAGCCCGTTGTAAACCAAAGCTCTTTATAAACCAGAGCCTGTTATAAACCAGAGCTCTTTATAATCCATAGCCCTTTATAAACCAGAGCCTGTTATAAACCAGTTCCCTTTGTAGACCACAGCCCTTTATAAACCAGATCTCTTAATAAACCAGAGCCTGTTATAAACCAGAGCGCTTTATAAAACAGAGCCCTAGATAAATTAGGGCTCTTTATAAACCAGAGCCCTTTATAAACCAGAGCCCGGTATAAACCAGAGCCCGTTATAAACCAAAGCTCTTTATAAACCAGAGCCCGTTATAAACCAGAGCTCTTTATAATCCATAGCCCTTTTTAAACCAGAGCCTGTTATAAACCAGGGCCCTTTTTAAACCAGAGCCGGTTAAGAACCAGAGCCCGTTTTAAACCAGATCCTTTTATAAACCAGAGCCCTTTATAAACCAGAGCCCGGTATAAACAAGAGCCCGTTATAAACCAAAGCCCTTTATAAACCAGAGCCTGTTATATACCAGAGCTCTTTATAAACCATATACCTTTATAAACCAGAGCCTGTTATAAACCAGATCCCTTTATAAACCAGAGCCTATTATAAACCAGAGCCTTTATGAATCAGATCTCTTAATAAACCAGGGCCCTTTATAAACCAGAGCCTTTTATAAACCAAATTCGTTTATAAACCAGAGCCCTTTATAAACCAGAGCCCTTTATAGATCAGAGCCCCTTATAAACCAGAGCCCTTTATAAACCAAAGCCCTTTATAAACCAACGCCAGTTATAAACCAGAGCCTTATATAAACCAGAGCCCTTTATAAATCAGATCCCGTTATAAACCAGAGCCTTTATGAACCAGATCTCTTAATAAACCAGAGCCATTTATAGATCAGAGCCCCTTATAAACCAGAGCCCTTTATAAACCAAAGCCCTTTATAAACCAATGCCACTTATAAACCAGAGCCTTTTATAAACCAGAGCCCTTTATAAATCAGATCCCGTTATAAACCAGAGCCTTTATGAACCAGATCTCTTAATAAACCAGGGCCCTTTATAAACCAGAGCCGGTTATAAACCAGAGCCCGTTATAAACCAGATCCTTTTATAAACCAGAGCCCTTTATAAACCAGAGCCCGGTATAAACAAGAGCCCGTTATAAACCAAAGCCCTTTATAAACCAGAGCCTGTTATAAACCAGAGCTCTTTATAAACCATATACCTTTATAAACCAGAGCCTGTTATAAACCAGATCCCTTTATAAACCAGAGCCTATTATAAACCAAAGCCTTTATGAACCAGATCTCTTAATAAACCAGGGCCCTTTATAAAGCAGAGCCTTTTATAAACCAAAGTCCTTTATAAACCAGAGCCCTTTATAAACCAGAGCCCTTTATAGATCAGAGCCCCTTATAAACCAGAGCCCTTTATAAACCAAAGCCCTTTATAAACCAACGCCAGTTATAAACCAGAGCTTATATAAACCAGAGCCCTTTATAAATCAGATCCCGTTATAAACCAGAGCCTTTATGAACTAGATCTCTTAATAAACCAGAGCCATTTATAGATCAGAGCCCCTTATAAACCAGAGCCCTTTATAAACCAAAGCCCTTTATAAACCAATGCCAGTTATAAACCAGTGCCTTTTATAAACCAGAGCCCTTTATAAATCAGATCCCGTTATAAACCAGAGCCTTTATGAACCAGATCTCTTAATAAACCAGGGCCCTTTATAAACCAGAGCCGGTTATAAACCAGAGCCCATTATAAACCAGATCCTTTTATAAACCAGGGCCCTTTATAAACCAGAGCCCGGTATAAACCAGAGCTTGTTATAAACCAAAGCTCTTTATAAACCAGAGCCCGTTATAAACCAGAGCTCTTTATAATCCATAGCCCTTTGTAAACCAGAGCCTGTTATAAACCACAGCCCTTTAGAAACTAGAGCCCTTTATAAACCAGAGCCCTTTATAAACCAAAGCCCTTTATAAACCAATGCCAGTTATAAACCAGAGCCTTTTATAAACCAGAGCCCTTTATAAATCAGATCCCGTTATAAACCAGAGCCTTTATGAACCAGATCTCTTAATAAACCAGGGCCCTTTATAAACCAGAGCCGGTTATAAACCAGAGCCCATTATAAACCAGATCCTTTTATAAACCAGGGCCCTTTATAAACCAGAGCCCGGTATAAACCAGAGCTTGTTATAAACCAAAGCTCTTTATAAACCAGAGCCCGTTATAAACCAGAGCTCTTTATAATCCATAGCCCTTTTTAAACCAGAGCCTGTTATAAACCAGGGCCCTTTTTAAACCAGAGCCGGTTAAGAACCAGAGCCCGTTTTAAACCAGATCCTTTTATAAACCAGAGCCCTTTATAAACCAGAGCCCGGTATAAACAAGAGCCCGTTATAAACCAAAGCCCTTTATAAACCAGAGCCTGTTATATACCAGAGCTCTTTATAAACCATATACCTTTATAAACCAGAGCCTGTTATAAACCAGATCCCTTTATAAACCAGAGCCTATTATAAACCAGAGCCTTTATGAATCAGATCTCTTAATAAACCAGGGCCCTTTATAAACCAGAGCCTTTTATAAACCAAATTCGTTTATAAACCAGAGCCCTTTATAAACCAGAGCCCTTTATAGATCAGAGCCCCTTATAAACCAGAGCCCTTTATAAACCAAAGCCCTTTATAAACCAACGCCAGTTATAAACCAACGCCAGTTATAAACCAGAGCCTTATATAAACCAGAGCCCTTTATAAATCAGATCCCGTTATAAACCAGAGCCTTTATGAACCAGATCTCTTAATAAACCAGAGCCATTTATAGATCAGAGCCCCTTATAAACCAGAGCCCTTTATAAACCAAAGCCCTTTATAAACCAATGCCAGTTATAAACCAGAGCCTTTTATAAACCAGAGCCCTTTATAAATCAGATCCCGTTATAAACCAGAGCCTTTATGAACCAGATCTCTTAATAAACCAAGGCCCTTTATAAACCGGAGCCGGTTATAAACCAGAGCCCGTTATAAACCAGATCCTTTTATAAACCAGAGCCCTTTATAAACCAGAGCCCGGTATAAACAAGAGCCCGTTATAAACCAAAGCCCTTTATAAACCAGAGCCTGTTATAAACCAGAGCTCTTTATAAACCATATACCTTTATAAACCAGAGCCTGTTATAAACCAGATCCCTTTATAAACCAGAGCCTATTATAAACCAAAGCCTTTATGAACCAGATCTCTTAATAAACCAGGGCCCTTTATAAACCAGAGCCTTTTATAAACCAAAGTCCTTTATAAACCAGAGCCCTTTATAAACCAGAGCCCTTTATAGATCAGAGCCCCTTATAAACCAGAGCCCTTTATAAACCAAAGCCCTTTATAAACCAACGCCAGTTATAAACCAGAGCTTATATAAACCAGAGCCCTTTATAAATCAGATCCCGTTATAAACCAGAGCCTTTATGAACTAGATCTCTTAATAAACCAGAGCCATTTATAGATCAGAGCCCCTTATAAACCAGAGCCCTTTATAAACCAAAGCCCTTTATAAACCAATGCCAGTTATAAACCAGAGCCTTTTATAAACCAGAGCCCTTTATAAATCAGATCCCGTTATAAACCAGAGCCTTTATGAACCAGATCTCTTAATAAACCAGGGCCCTTTATAAACCAGAGCCGGTTATAAACCAGAGCCCATTATAAACCAGATCCTTTTATAAACCAGGGCCCTTTATAAACCAGAGCCCGGTATAAACCAGAGCTTGTTATAAACCAAAGCTCTTTATAAACCAGAGCCCGTTATAAACCAGAGCTCTTTATAATCCATAGCCCTTTGTAAACCAGAGCCTGTTATAAACCAGAGCCCTTTAGAAACTAGAGCCCTTTATAAACCAGAGCCCGGTATAAACCAGAGCCCGTTATAAACCAAAGCTCTTTATAAACCAGAGCCCGTTATAAACCAGAGCAATTTATAAACCAGAGCCCTTTAGAAACCAGAGCCCTTTATAAACCAAAGCCCGGTATAAACCAGAGCCCGTTGTAAACCAAAGCTCTTTATAAACCAGAGCCTGTTATAAACCAGAGCTCTTTATAATCCATAGCCCTTTATAAACCAGAGCCTGTTATAAACCAGTTCCCTTTGTAGACCACAGCCCTTTATAAACCAGATCTCTTAATAAACCAGAGCCTGTTATAAACCAGAGCGCTTTATAAAACAGAGCCCTAGATAAATTAGGGCTCTTTATAAACCAGAGCCCTTTATAAACCAGAGCCCGGTATAAACCAGAGCCCGTTATAAACCAAAGCTCTTTATAAACCAGAGCCCGTTATAAACCAGAGCTCTTTATAATCCACAGCCCTTTTTAAACCAGAGCCTGTTATAAACCAGGGCCCTTTTTAAACCAGAGCCGGTTAAGAACCAGAGCCCGTTTTAAACCAGATCCTTTTATAAACCAGAGCCCTTTATAAACCAGAGCCCGGTATAAACAAGAGCCCGTTATAAACCAAAGCCCTTTATAAACCAGAGCCTGTTATATACCAGAGCTCTTTATAAACCATATACCTTTATAAACCAGAGCCTGTTATAAACCAGATGCCTTTATAAACCAGAGCCTATTATAAACCAGAGCCTTTATGAATCAGATCTCTTAATAAACCAGGGCCCTTTATAAACCAGAGCCTTTTATAAACCAAATTCGTTTATAAACCAGAGCCCTTTATAAACCAGAGCCCTTTATAGATCAGAGCCCCTTATAAACCAGAGCCCTTTATAAACCAAAGCCCTTTATAAACCAACGCCAGTTATAAACCAGAGCCTTATATAAACCAGAGCCCTTTATAAATCAGATCCCGTTATAAACCAGAGCCTTTATGAACCAGATCTCTTAATAAACCAGAGCCATTTATAGATCAGAGCCCCTTATAAACCAGAGCCCTTTATAAACCAAAGCCCTTTATAAACCAATGCCACTTATAAACCAGAGCCTTTTATAAACCAGAGCCCTTTATAAATCAGATCCCGTTATAAACCAGAGCCTTTATGAACCAGATCTCTTAATAAACCAGGGCCCTTTATAAACCAGAGCCGGTTATAAACCAGAGCCCGTTATAAACCAGATCCTTTTATAAACCAGAGCCCTTTATAAACCAGAGCCCGGTATAAACCAGAGCCCGTTATAAACCAAAGCTCTTTATAAACCAGAGCCCGTTATAAACCAGAGCTCTTTATAATCCATAGCCCTTTGTAAACCAGAGCCTGTTATAAACCAGAGCTCTTTATAAACCATATACCTTTATAAACCAGAGCCTGTTATAAACCAGATCCCTTTATAAACCAGAGCCTATTATAAACCAGAGCCTTTATGAACCAGATCTCTTAATAAACCAGGGCCCTTTATAAACCAGAGCCTTTTATAAACCAAAGTCCTTTATAAACCAGAGCCCTTTATAGATAAGAGCCCCTTATAAACCAGAGCCCTTTATAAACCAAAGCCCTTTATAAACCAACGCCAGTTATAAACCAGAGCCTTATATAAACCAGAGCCGTTTATAAATCAGATCCCGTTATAAACTTGAGCCTTTATGAACCAGATCTCTTAATAAACCAGAGCCATTTATAGATCAGAGCCCCTCATAAACCAGAGCCCTTTATAAACCAAAGCCCTTTATAAACCAATGCCAGTTATAAACCAGAGCCTTTTATAAACCAGAGCCCTTTATAAATCAGATCCCGTTATAAACCAGAGCCTTTATGAACCAGATCTCTTAATAAACCAGGGCCCTTTATAAACCAGAGCCGGTTATAAACCAGAGCCCATTATAAACCAGATCCTTTTATAAACTAGAGCCCTTTATGAACCAGAGCCCATTATAAACCAGAGCAATTTATAAACCAAAGCCCTTTATAAACCAGAGCCCTTTATAAACCAGAGCCCTTTATAAACCAAAGCCCGGTATAAACCAGAGCCCGTTGTAAACCAAAGCTCTTTATAAACCAGAGCCCGTTATAAACCAGAGCTCTTTATAATCCATAGCCCTTTATAAACCAGAGCCTGTTATAAACCAGAGCTCTTTATAAACCATATACCTTTATAAACACTGAGCCTGTTATAAACCAGATCCCTTTATAAACCAGAGCCTATTATAAACCAGAGCCTTTATGAACCAGATCTCTTAATAAACCAGGGCCCTTTATAAACCAGAGCCTTTTATAAACCAAAGTCCTTTATAAACCAGAGCCCTTTATAGATCAGAGCCCCTTATAAACCAGAGCCCTTTATAAACCAAAGCCCTTTATAAACCAACGCCAGTTATAAACCAGAGCCTTTTATAAACCAGAGCCCTTTATAAACCAGAGCCCGGTATAAACCAGAGCCCGTTATAAACCAAAGCTCTTTATAAACCAGAGCCCGTTATAAACCAGAGCTCTTTATAATCCATAGCCCTTTGTAAACCAGAGCCTGTTATAAACCAGTTCCCTTTGTAGACCATAGCCCTTTATAAACCAGATCTCTTAATAAACCAGAGCCTGTTATAAACCAGAGCGCTTTATAAAACAGAGCCCTAGATAAATTAGGGCTCTTTATAAACCAGAACCCTTTATAAACCAGAGCCCGGTATAAACCAGAGCCCGTTATAAACCAAAGCTCTTTATAAACCAGAGCCCCTTATAAATCAGAGCTCTTTATAATCCATAGCCCTTTCTAAACCAGAGCCTGTTATAAACCAGAGCCCTTTAGAAACTAGAGCCCTTTATAAACCAAAGCTGTTTTTAAACCAGAGCCGGTTATAAACCAGAGCCCGTTATGAACCAGATCCTTTTATAAACCAGAGCCCTTTATAAACCAGAGCCCGGTATAAACCAGAGCCCGTGATAAACCAAAGCCCTTTATAAACCAGAGCCTGTTATAAACCAGAGCTCTTTATAATCCATAGCCCTTTATAAACCAGAGCCTGTCATAAACCAGTTCCCTTTATAAACCACAGCCCTTTATAAACCAGATGTCTTAATAAACCAGAGCCTGTTATAAACCAGAGCGCTTTATAAAACAGAGCCCTAGATAAATTAGGGCTCTTTATAAACCAAAGCCCTTTAGAAACCAGAGCCCTTTAGAAACCAGAGCCTTTTATAAACCAAAGCCCGGTATAAACCAGAGCCCGTTGTAAACCAAAGCTCTTTATAAACCAGAGCCTGTTATAAACCAGAGCTCTTTATAATCCATAGCCCTTTATAAACCAGAGCCTGTTATAAACCAGTTCCCTTTGTAGACCATAGCCCTTTATAAACCAGATCTCTTAATAAACCAGAGCCTGTTATAAACCAGAGCGCTTTATAAAACAGAGCCCTAGATAAATTAGGGCTCTTTATAAACCAGAACCCTTTATAAACCAGAGCCCGGTATAAACCAGAGCCCGTTATAAACCAAAGCTCTTTATAAACCAGAGCCCCTTGTAAATCAGAGCTCTTTATAATCCATAGCCCTTTTTAAACCAGAGCCTGTTATAAACCAGGGCCCTTTTTAAACCAGAGCCGGTTAAGAACCAGAGCCCGTTATAAACCAGATCCTTTTATAAACCAGAGCCCTTTATAAACCAGAGCCCGGTATAAACAAGAGCCCGTTATAAACCAAAGCCCTTTATAAACCAGAGCCTGTTATAAACCAGAGCTCTTTATAAACCATATACCTTTATAAACACTGAGCCTGTTATAAACCAGATCCCTTTATAAACCAGAGCCTATTATAAACCAGAGCCTTTATGAACCAGATCTCTTAATAAACCAGGGCCCTTTATAAACCAGAGCCTTTTATAAACCAAAGTCCTTTATAAACCAGAGCCCTTTATAGATCAGAGCCCCTTATAAACCAGAGCCCTTTATAAACCAAAGCCCTTTATAAACCAACGCCAGTTATAAACCAGAGCCTTTTATAAACCAGAGCCCTTTATAAACCAGAGCCCGGTATAAACCAGAGCCCGTTATAAACCAAAGCTCTTTATAAACCAGAGCCCGTTATAAACCAGAGCTCTTTATAATCCATAGCCCTTTGTAAACCAGAGCCTGTTATAAACCAGTGCCCTTTACAAACTAGAGCCCTTTATAAACCAAAGCCATTTTTAAACCAGAGCCGGTTATAAACCAGAGCCTGTTATAAACCAGATCCTTTTATAAACCAGAGCCCTTTATAAACCAGAGCCCTGTATAAACCAGAGTCCGTCATAAAGCAAAGCCCTTTATAAACCAGAGCCTTTTATAAACCAAAGCCCGTTATGAACCAGAGCCCGTTATAAACCAAAGCCCTTTATAAACCACAGCCTGTTATAAACCAGAGCTCTTTATAAACCATATACCTTTATAAACCAGAGCCTGTTATAAACCAGATCCCTTTATAAACCAGAGCCTATTATAAACCAGAGCCTTTATAAACCAGATCTCTTAATAAACCAGGGCCCTTTATAAACCAGAGCCTTTTATAAACCAAAGTCCTTTATAAACCAGAGCCCTTTATAAACCAGAGCCCTTTATAGATAAGAGCCCCTTATAAACCAGAGCCCTTTATAAACCAAAGCCCTTTATAAACCAACGCCAGTTATAAACCAGAGCCCTTTATAAATCAGATCCCGTTATAAACTTGAGCCTTTATGAACCAGATCTCTTAATAAACCAGAGCCATTTATAGATCAGAGCCCCTTATAAACCAGAGCCCTTTATAAACAAAAGCCCTTTATAAACCAATGCCAGTTATAAACCAGAGCCTTTTATAAACCAGAGCCCTTTATAAATCAGATCCCGTTATAAACCAGAGCCTTTATGAACCAGATCTCTTAATAAACCAGGGCCCTTTATAAACCAGAGCCGGTTATAAACCAGAGCCCATTATAAACCAGATCCTTTTATAAACCAGAGCCCTTTATAAACCAGAGCCCGGTATAAACCAGAGCCCGTTATAAACCAAAGCTCTTTATAAACCAGAGCCCGTTATAAACCAGAGCTCTTTATAATCCATAGGCCTTTGTAAACCAGAGCCTGTTATAAACCAGAGCCCTTTAGAAACTAGAGCCCTTTATAAACCAAAGCCATTTTTTAAACCAGAGCCGGTTATAAACCAGAGCCCGTTATAAACCAGATCCTTTTATAAACCAGAGCCCTTTATAAACCAGAGCCCTGTATAAACCAGAGTCCGTTATAAACCAAAGCCCTTTATAAACCAGAGCCTTTTATAAACGAAAGCCCTTTATAAACCAGAGCCCTTTATAAACCAGAGCCCTTTATAAACCAAAGCCCGGTATAAACCAGAGCCCGTTGTAAACCAAAGCTCTTTATAAACCAGAGCCCGTTATAAACCAGAGCTCTTTATAATCCATAGCCCCTTCTAAACCAGAGCCTGCTATAAACCAGAGCCCTTTAGAAACTAGAGCCCTTTAGAAACCAAAGCCGTTTTTAAACCAGAGCCGGTTATAAACCAGAGCCCGTTATGAACCAGATCCTTTTATAAACCAGAGCCCTTTATAAACCAGAGCCCGGTATAAACCAGAGCCCGTGATAAACCAAAGCCCTTTATAAACCAGAGCCTGTTATAAACCAGAGCTCTTTATAATCCATAGCCCTTTATAAACCAGAGCCTGTCATAAACCAGTTCCCTTTATAAACCACAGCCCTTTATAAACCAGATGTCTTAATAAACCAGAGCCTGTTATAAACCAGAGCGCTTTATAAAACAGAGCCCTAGATAAATTAGGGCTCTTTATAAACCAAAGCCCTTTATAAACCAGAGCCCTTTAGAAACCAGAGCCCTTTATAAACCAAAGCCCGGTATAAACCAGAGCCCGTTGTAAACCAAAGCTCTTTATAAACCAGAGCTCTTTATAATCCATAGCCCTTTATAAACCAGAGCCTGTTATAAACCAGTTCCCTTTGTAGACCATAGCCCTTTATAAACCAGATCTCTTAATAAACCAGAGCCTGTTATAAACCAGAGCGCTTTATAAAACAGAGCCCTAGATAAATTAGGGCTCTTTATAAACCAGAACCCTTTATAAACCAGAGCCCGGTATAAAGCAGAGCCCGTTATAAACCAAAGCTCTTTATAAACCAGAGCCCCTTATAAACCAGAGCTCTTTATAATCCATAGCCCTTTTTAAACCAGAGCCTGTTATAAACCAGGGCCCTTTTTAAACCAGAGCCGGTTAAGAACCAGAGCCCGTTATAAACCAGATCCTTTTATAAACCAGAGCCCTTTATAAACCAGAGCCCGGTATAAACAAGAGCCCGTTATAAACCAAAGCCCTTCATAAACCAGAGCCTGTTATAAACCAGAGCTCTTTATAAACCATATACCTTTATAAACCAGAGCCTGTTATAAACCAGATCCCTTTATAAACCAGAGCCTATTATAAACCAGAGCCTTTATGAACCAGATCTCTTAATAAACCAGGGCCCTTTATGAACCAGAGCCTTTTATAAACCAAAGTCCTTTATAAACCAGAGCCCTTTATAAACCAGAGCCCTTTATAGATCAGAGCCCCATATAAACCAGAGCCCTTTATAAACCAAAGCCCTTTATAAACCAACGCCAGTTATAAACCAGAGCCTTTTATAAACCAGAGCCCTTTATAAACCAGAGCCCGGTATAAACCAGAGCCCGTTATAAACCAAAGCTCTTTATAAACCAGAGCCCGTTATAAACCAGAGCTCTTTATAATCCATAGCCCTTTGTAAACCAGAGCCTGTTATAAACCAGAGCCCTTTAGATAGTAGAGCCCTTTATAAACCAAAGCCGTTTTTAAACCAGAGCCGGTTATAAACCAGAGCCCGTTATAAACCAGATCCTTTTATAAACCAGAGCCCTTTATAAACCAGAGCCCTGTATAAACCAGAGTCCGTTATAAACCAAAGCCCTTTATAAACCAGAGCGTTTTATAAACCAAAGCCCGTTATGAACCAGAGCCCGTTATAAACCAAAGCCCTTTATAAACCACAGCCTGTTATAAACCAGAGCTCTTTATAAACAATATACCTTTATAAACCAGAGCCTGTTATAAACCAGATCCCTTTATAAACCAGAGCCTATTATAAACCAGAGCCTTTATGAACCAGATCTCTTAATAAACCAGGGCCCTTTATAAACCAGAGCCTTTTATAAACCAAAGTCCTTTATAAACCAGAACCCTTTATAAACCAGAGCCCTTTATAGATAAGAGCCCCTTATAAACCAGAGCCCTTTATAAACCAAAGCCCTTTATATATCAACGCCAGTTATAAACCAGAGCCTTATATAAACCAGAGCCCTTTATAAATCAGATCCCGTTATAAACTTGAGCCTTTATGAACCAGATCTCTTAATAAACCAGAGCCATTTATAAACAAAAGCCCTTTATAAACCAATGCCAGTTATAAACCAGAGCCTTTTATAAACCAGATCCCTTTATAAACCAGAGCCTATTATAAACCAGAGCCTTCATGAACCAGATCTCTTAATAAACCAGGGCCCTTTATAAACCAGAGCCTTTTATAAACCAAAGTCCTTTATAAACCAGAGCCCCTTATAAACCAGAGCCCTTTATAAACAAAAGCCCTTTATAAACCAATGCCAGTTATAAACCAGAGCCTTTTATAAACCAGAGCCCTTTATAAACCAGATCCCTTTATAAACCAGAGCCTTTTATAAACCAAAGTCCTTTATAAACCAGAGCCCTTTATAAACCAGAGCCCTTTATAGATCAGAGCCCCTTATAAACCAGAGCCCTTTATAAACCAAAGCCCTTTATAAACCCACGCCAGTTATAAACCAGAGCCTTATATAAACCAGAGCCCTTTATAAATCAGATCCCGTTATAAACCAGAGCCTTTATGAACCAGATCTCTTAATAAACCAGGGCCCTTTATAAACCAGAGCCGGTTATAAACCAGAGCCCATTATAAACCAGATCCTTTTATAAACCAGAGCCCTTTATAAACCAGAGCCCGGTATAAACCAGAGCCCGTTATAAACCAAAGCTCTTTATAAACCAGAGCCCGTTATGAACCAGAGCTCTTTATAATCCATAGCCCTTTGTAAACCAGAGCCCTTTATAAATCAGAGCCCTGTATAAACCAGAGTCCGTTATAAACCAAAGCCCTTTATAAACCAGAGCCTTTTATAAACCAAAGCCCATTATGAACCAGAGCCCATTATAAACCAGAGCAAAAGCCCTTTATAAACCAGAGCCCTTTAGAAACCAGAGCCCTTTATAAACCAAAGCCCGGTATAAACCAGAGCCCGTTTTAATCCAAAGCTCTTTGTAAACCAGAGCCCGTTATAAACCAGAGCTCTTTATAATCCATAGCCCTTTGTAAACCAGAGCATGTTATAAACCAGAGCCCTTTAGAAACTAGAGCCCTTTATAAACCAAAGCCTTTTTTAAACCAGAGCCGGTTATAAACCAGAGCCCGTTATGAACCAGATCCTTTTATAAACCAGAGCCCTTTATAAACCAGAGCCCGTGATAAACCAAAGCCCTTTATAAAACAGAGCCCTTTATAAACCAGATCTCTTAATAAACCAGAGCCTTTTATAAACCAAAGCCAGTTATGAACCAGAGCAAGTTATAAACCAGAGCCATTTATAAACAAAAGCCCTGTATAAACCAGAGCCCTTTAGAAACCAGAGCCCTTTATAAACCAAAGCCTGGTATAAACCAGAGCCCGTTATAAACCAAAGCCCTTTTTAAACCAGAGCCCTTTATAAACCAAAGCCGGTTATAAACCAGAGCCTGTTATAAACCAGAGCCCATTATAAACAAAAGCCCGTTATAAACCAGAGCCCGTTGTAAACCACAGCCCTTTATAAACCAGAGCCCAATATGAAGTAGAGCTGTTTTTAAACCAAAGCTCTTTATAAACCAGAGCCCGGTATAAACCAGAGCCCGTGATAAACCAAAGCCCTTTATAAAACAGAGCCCTTTATAAACCAGATCTCTTAATAAACCAGAGCCTTTTATAAACCAAAGCCAGTTATGAACCAGAGCAAGTTATAAACCAGAGCCATTTATAAACAAAAGCCCTTCATAAACAAGAGCCCTTTAGAAACCAGAGCCCTTTATAAACCAAAGCCCGGTATAAACCAGAGCCCGTTATAAACCAAAGCCCTTTATAAACCAGAGCCCTTTATAAACCAAAGCCGGTTATAAACCAGAGCCTGTTATAAACCAGAGCCCATTATAAACAAAAGCCCGTTATAAACCAGAGCCCGTTGTAAACCACAGCCCTTTATAAACCAGAGCCCAATATGAAGTAGAGCTGTTTTTAAACCAAAGCTCTTTATAAACCAGAGCCCGCTATTAATCAGAGCCTTTTATAAACCAGAGCCCTTTATAAATCAGATCCCGTTATAAGCCAGAGCCTTTATGAACCAGATCTCTTAATAAACCAGGGCCCTTTATAAACCAGAGCCGGTTATAAACCAGAGCCCTTTATAAACCAGAGCCCTTTATAGATCAGAGCCCTTTATAAACCAATGCCCGATATAAACCAGAGCCCTTTATAATCCAAAGCTCTTTATAAACCAGAGCCTGTTATAAATCAGAGCTCTTTATAAACCATATACCTTTATAAACCAGAGCCTGTTATAAACCAGATCCCTTTATAAAGCAGAGGCTGTTATAAACCAGAGCCTTTATGAACCAGATCTCTTAATAAACCAGGGCCCTTTTTAAACCAGAGCCCTTTATAAACCAAAGTCCTTTTATAAACCAGAGCCCTTTATAAACCAGAGCCCTGTATAAACCAGAGTCCGTTATAAACCAAAGCCCTTTATAAACCACAGCCTTTTATAAACCAAAGCCCGTTATGAACCAGAGCCCATTATAAACCAGAGCAATTTATAAACAAAAGCCCTTTATAAACCAGAGCCCTTTATAAAAAAGAGCCCTTTATAAACCAAAGCCCGGTATAAACCAGAGCCCGTTGTAAACCAAAGCTCTTTATAAACCAGAGCCCGTTATAAACCATAGCTCTTTATAATCCATAGCCCCTTCTAAACCAGAGCCTGCTATAAACCAGAGCCCTTTAGAAACTAGAGCCCTTTATAAACCAAAGCCGTTTTTAAACCAGAGCCGGTTATAAACCAGAGCCCGTTATGAACCAGATCCTTTTATAAACCAGAGCCCTTTATAAACCAGAGCCCGGTATAAACCAGAGCCCATGATAAACCAAAGCCCTTTATAAACCAGAGCCTGTTATAAACCAGAGCTCTTTATAATCCATAGCCCTTTATAAACCAGAGCCTGTCATAAACCAGTTCCCTTTATAAACCACAGCCCTTTATAAACCAGATGTCTTAATAATCCAGAGCCTGTTATAAACCAGAGCACTTTATAAAACAGAGCCCTAGATAAATTAGGGCTCTTTATAAACCAAAGCCCTTTATAAACCAGAGCCCTTTAGAAACCAGAGCCCTTTATAAACCAAAGCCCGGTATAAACCAGAGCCCGTTGTAAACCAAAGCTCTTTATAAACCAGAGCCTGTTATAAACCAGAGCTCTTTATAATCCATAGCCCTTTATAAACCAGAGCCTGTTATAAACCAGTTCCCTTTGTAGACCATATCCCTTTATAAACCAGATCTCTTAATAAACCAGAGCCTGTTATAAACCAGAGCGCTTTATAAAACAGAGCCCTAGATAAATTAGGGCTCTTTATAAACCAGAACCCTTTATAAACCAGAGCCCGATATAAAGCAGAGCCCGTTATAAACCAAAGCTCTTTATAAACCAGAGCCCCTTATAAACCAGAGCTCTTTATAATCCATAGCCCTTTTTAAACCAGAGCCTGTTATAAACCAGGGCCCTTTTTAAACCAGAGCCGGTTAAGAACCAGAGCCCGTTATAAACCAGATCCTTTTATAAACCAGAGCCCTTTATAAACCAAAGCCCGGTATAAACAAGAGCCCGTTATAAACCAAAGCCCTTTATAAACCAGAGCCTGTTATAAACCAGAGCTCTTTATAAACCATATACCTTTATAAACCAGAGCCTGTTATAAACCAGAGCCCTTTAGAAACTAGAGCCCTTTATAAACCAAAGCCTTTTTTAAACCAGAGCCGGTTATAAACCAGAGCCCGTTATGAACCAGATCCTTTTATAAACCAGAGCCCTTTATAAACCAGAGCCCGGTATAAACCAGAGCCCGTGATAAACCAAAGCCCTTTATAAAACAGAGCCCTTTATAAACCAGATCTCTTAATAAACCAGAGCCTTTTATAAACCAAAGCCAGTTATGAACCAGAGCAAGTTATAAACCAGAGCCATTTATAAACAAAAGCCCTGTATAAACCAGAGCCCTTTAGAAACCAGAGCCCTTTATAAACCAAAGCCCGGTATAAACCAGAGCCCGTTATAAACCAAAGCCCTTTTTAAACCAGAGCCCTTTATAAACCAAAGCCGGTTATAAACCAGAGCCTGTTATAAACCAGAGCCCATTATAAACAAAAGCCCGTTATAAACCAGAGCCCGTTGTAAACCACAGCCCTTTATAAACCAGAGCCCAATATGAAGTAGAGCTGTTTTTAAACCAAAGCTCTTTATAAACCAGAGCCCAGTATAAACCAGAGCCCGTGATAAACCAAAGCCCTTTATAAAACAGAGCCCTTTATAAACCAGATCTCTTAATAAACCAGAGCCTTTTATAAACCAAAGCCAGTTATGAACCAGAGCAAGTTATAAACCAGAGCCATTTATAAACAAAAGCCCTTCATAAACCAGAGCCCTTTAGAAACCAGAGCCCTTTATAAACCAAAGCCCGGTATAAACCAGAGCCCGTTATAAACCAAAGCCCTTTATAAACCAGAGCCCTTTATAAACCAAAGCCGGTTATAAACCAGAGCCTGTTATAAACCAGAGCCCATTATAAACAAAAGCCCGTTATAAACCAGAGCCCGTTGTAAACCACAGCCCTTTATAAACCAGAGCCCAATATGAAGTAGAGCTGTTTTTAAACCAAAGCTCTTTATAAACCAGAGCCCGCTATTAATCAGAGCCTTTTATAAACCAGAGCCCTTTATAAATCAGATCCCGTTATAAGCCAGAGCCTTTATGAACCAGATCTCTTAATAAACCAGGGCCCTTTATAAACCAGAGCCGGTTATAAACCAGAGCCCTTTATAAACCAGAGCCCTTTATAGATCAGAGCCCTTTATAAACCAATGCCCGATATAAAGCAGAGCCCTTTATAATCCAAAGCTCTTTATAAACCAGAGCCTGTTATAAATCAGAGCTCTTTATAAACCATATACCTTTATAAACCAGAGCCTGTTATAAACCAGATCCCTTTATAAACCAGAGCCTTTATGAACCAGATCTCTTAATAAACCAGGGCCCTTTTTAAACCAGAGCCCTTTATAAACCAAAGTCCTTTTATAAACCAGAGCCCTTTATAAACCAGAGCCCTGTATAAACCAGAGTCCGTTATAAACCAAAGCCCTTTATAAACCACAGCCTTTTATAAACCAAAGCCCGTTATGAACCAGAGCCCATTATAAACCAGAGCAATTTATAAACAAAAGCCCTTTATAAACCAGAGCCCTTTATAAAAAAGAGCCCTTTATAAACCAAAGCCCGGTATAAAAAAGAGCCCGTTGTAAACCAAAGCTCTTTATAAACCAGAGCCCGTTATAAACCATAGCTCTTTATAATCCATAGCCCCTTCTAAACCAGAGCCTGCTATAAACCAGAGCCCTTTAGAAACTAGAGCCCTTTATAAACCAAAGCCGTTTTTAAACCAGAGCCGGTTATAAACCAGAGCCCGTTATGAACCAGATCCTTTTATAAACCAGAGCCCTTTATAAACCAGAGCCCGGTATAAACCAGAGCCCGTGATAAACCAAAGCCCTTTATAAACCAGAGCCTGTTATAAACCAGAGCTCTTTATAATCCATAGCCCTTTATAAACCAGAGCCTGTCATAAACCAGTTCCCTTTATAAACCACAGCCCTTTATAAACCAGATGTCTTAATAAACCAGAGCCTGTTATAAACCAGAGCACTTTATAAAACAGAGCCCTAGATAAATTAGGGCTCTTTATAAACCAAAGCCCTTTATAAACCAGAGCCCTTTAGAAACCAGAGCCCTTTATAAACCAAAGCCCGGTATAAACCAGAGCCCGTTGTAAACCAAAGCTCTTTATAAACCAGAGCCTGTTATAAACCAGTTCCCTTTGTAGACCATAGCCCTTTATAAACCAGATCTCTTAATAAACCAGAGCCTGTTATAAACCAGAGCGCTTTATAAAACAGAGCCCTAGATAAATTAGGGCTCTTTATAAACCAGAACCCTTTATAAACCAGAGCCCGGTATAAAGCAGAGCCCGTTATAAACCAAAGCTCTTTATAAACCAGAGCCCCTTATAAACCAGAGCTCTTTATAATCCATAGCCCTTTTTAAACCAGAGCCTGTTATAAACCAGGGCCCTTTTTAAACCAGAGCCGGTTAAGAACCAGAGCCCGTTATAAACCAGATCCTTTTATAAACCAGAGCCCTTTATAAACCAAAGCCCGGTATAAACAAGAGCCCGTTATAAACCAAAGCCCTTTATAAACCAGAGCCTGTTATAAACCAGAGCTCTTTATAAACCATATACCTTTATAAACCAGAGCCTGTTATAAACCAGATCCCTTTATAAACCAGAGCCTATTATAAACCAGAGCCTTTATGAACCAGATCTCTTAATAAACCAGGGCCCTTTATAAACCAGAGCCTTTTATAAACCAAAGTCCTTTATAAACCAGAGCCCTTTATAAACCAGAGCCCTTTATAGATCAGAGCCCCATATAAACCAGAGCCCTTTATAAACCAAAGCCCTTTATAAACCAACGCCAGTTATAAACCAGAGCCTTTTATAAACCAGAGCCCTTTATAAACAAAAGCCCGTTATAAACCAGAGCCCGTTGTAAACCACAGCCCTTTATAAACCAGAGCCCAATATGAAGTAGAGCTGTTTTTAAACCAAAGCTCTTTATAAACCAGAGCCCGCTATTAATCAGAGCCTTTTATAAACCAGAGCCCTTTATAAATCAGATCCCGTTATAAGCCAGAGCCTTTATGAACCAGATCTCTTAATAAACCAGGGCCCTTTATAAACCAGAGCCGGTTATAAACCAGAGCCCTTTATAAACCAGAGCCCTTTATAGATCAGAGCCCTTTATAAACCAATGCCCGATATAAACCAGAGCCCTTTATAATCCAAAGCTCTTTATAAACCAGAGCCTGTTATAAATCAGAGCTCTTTATAAACCATATACCTTTATAAACCAGAGCCTGTTATAAACCAGATCCCTTTATAAACCAGAGCCTTTATGAACCAGATCTCTTAATAAACCAGGGCCCTTTTTAAACCAGAGCCCTTTATAAACCAAAGTCCTTTTATAAACCAGAGCCCTTTATAAACCAGAGCCCTGTATAAACCAGAGTCCGTTATAAACCAAAGCCCTTTATAAACCACAGCCTTTTATAAACCAAAGCCCGTTATGAACCAGAGCCCATTATAAACCAGAGCAATTTATAAACAAAAGCCCTTTATAAACCAGAGCCCTTTATAAAAAAGAGCCCTTTATAAACCAAAGCCCGGTATAAACCAGAGCCCGTTGTAAACCAAAGCTCTTTATAAACCAGAGCCCGTTATAAACCATAGCTCTTTATAATCCATAGCCCCTTCTAAACCAGAGCCTGCTATAAACCAGAGCCCTTTAGAAACTAGAGCCCTTTATAAACCAAAGCCGTTTTTAAACCAGAGCCGGTTATAAACCAGAGCCCGTTATGAACCAGATCCTTTTATAAACCAGAGCCCTTTATAAACCAGAGCCCGGTATAAACCAGAGCCCGTGATAAACCAAAGCCCTTTATAAACCAGAGCCTGTTATAAACCAGAGCTCTTTATAATCCATAGCCCTTTATAAACCAGAGCCTGTCATAAACCAGTTCCCTTTATAAACCACAGCCCTTTATAAACCAGATGTCTTAATAAACCAGAGCCTGTTATAAACCAGAGCACTTTATAAAACAGAGCCCTAGATAAATTAGGGCTCTTTATAAACCAAAGCCCTTTATAAACCAGAGCCCTTTAGAAACCAGAGCCCTTTATAAACCAAAGCCCGGTATAAACCAGAGCCCGTTGTAAACCAAAGCTCTTTATAAACCAGAGCCTGTTATAAACCAGTTCCCTTTGTAGACCATAGCCCTTTATAAACCAGATCTCTTAATAAACCAGAGCCTGTTATAAACCAGAGTGCTTTATAAAACAGAGCCCTAGATAAATTAGGGCTCTTTATAAACCAGAACCCTTTATAAACCAGAGCCCGGTATAAAGCAGAGCCCGTTATAAACCAAAGCTCTTTATAAACCAGAGCCCCTTATAAACCAGAGCTCTTTATAATCCATAGCCCTTTTTAAACCAGAGCCTGTTATAAACCAGGGCCCTTTTTAAACCAGAGCCGGTTAAGAACCAGAGCCCGTTATAAACCAGATCCTTTTATAAACCAGAGCCCTTTATAAACCAAAGCCCGGTATAAACAAGAGCCCGTTATAAACCAAAGCCCTTTATAAACCAGAGCCTGTTATAAACCAGAGCTCTTTATAAACCATATACCTTTATAAACCAGAGCCTGTTATAAACCAGATCCCTTTATAAACCAGAGCCTATTATAAACCAGAGCCTTTATGAACCAGATCTCTTAATAAACCAGGGCCCTTTATAAACCAGAGCCTTTTATAAACCAAAGTCCTTTATAAACCAGAGCCCTTTATAAACCAGAGCCCTTTATAGATCAGAGCCCCATATAAACCAGAGCCCTTTATAAACCAAAGCCCTTTATAAACCAACGCCAGTTATAAACCAGAGCCTTTTATAAACCAGAGCCCTTTATAAACCAGAGCCCAGTATAAACCAGAGCCCGTTATAAACCAAAGCTCTTTATAAACCAGAGCCCGTTATAAACCAGAGCTCTTTATAATCCATAGCCCTTTGTAAACCAGAGCCTGTTATAAACCAAAGCCCTTTAGAAACTAGAGCCCTTTATAAACCAAAGACGTTTTTAAACCAGAGCCGGTTATAAACCAGAGCCCGTTATAAACCAGATCCTTTTATAAACCAGAGCCCTTTATAAACCACAGCCCTGTATAAACCAGAGTCCGTTATAAACCAAAGCCCTTTATAAACCAGAGCCTTTTATAAACCAAAGCCCGTTATGAACCAGAGCCCGTTATAAACCAAAGCCCTTTATAAACCACAGCCTGTTATAAACCAGAGCTCTTTATAAACGATATACCTTTATAAACCAGAGCCTGTTATAAACCAGATCCCTTTATAAACCAGAGCCTATTATAAACCAGAGCCTTTATGAACCAGATCTCTTAATAAACCAGGGCCCTTTATAAACCAGAGCCTTTTATAAACCAAAGTCCTTTATAAACCAGAGCCCTTTATAAACCAGAGCCCTTTATAGATAAGAGCCCCTTATAAACCAGAGCCCTTTATAAACCAAAGCCCTTTATAAACCAACGCCAGTTATAAACCAGAGCCTTATATAAACCAGAGCCCTTTATAAATCAGATCCCGTTATAAACTTGAGCCTTTATGAACCAGATCTCTTAATAAACCAGAGCCATTTATAGATCAGAGCCCCTTATAAACCAGAGCCCTTTATAAACAAAAGCCCTTTATAAACCAATGCCAGTTATAAACCAGAGCCTTTTATAAACCAGAGCCCTTTATAAACCAGGTCCCTTTATAAACCAGAGCCTATTATAAACCAGAGCCTTCATGAACCAGATCTCTTAATAAACCAGGGCCCTTTATAAACCAGAGCCTTTTATAAACCAAAGTCCTTTATAAACCAGAGCCCTTTATAAACCAGAGCCCTTTATAGATCAGAGCCCCTTATAAACCAGAGCCCTTTATAAACCCACGCCAGTTATAAACCAGAGCCTTATATAAACCAGAGCCCTTTATAAATCAGATCCCGTTATAAACCAGAGCCTTTATGAACCAGATCTCTTAATAAACCAGGGCCCTTTATAAACCAGAGCCCGGTATAAACCAGAGCCCGTTATAAACCAAAGCTCTTTATAAACCAGAGCCCATTATGAACCAGAGCTCTTTATAATCCATAGCCCTTTGTAAACCAGAGCCCTTTATAAACCAGAGCCCTGTATAAACCAGAGTCCGTTATAAACCAAAGCCCTTTATAAACCAGAGCCTTTTATAAACCAAAGCCCGTTATGAACCAGAGCCCATTATAAACCAGAGCAAAAGCCCTTTATAAACCAGAGCCCTTTAGAAACCAGAGCCCTTTATAAACCAAAGCCCGGTATAAACCAGAGCCCGTTTTAATCCAAAGCTCTTTATAAACCAGAGCCCGTTATAAACCAGAGCTCTTTATAATCCATAGCCCTTTGTAAACCAGAGCCTGTTATAAACCAGAGCCCTTTAGAAACTAGAGCCCTTTATAAACCAAAGCCTTTTTTAAACCAGAGCCAGTTATAAACCAGAGCCCGTTATGAACCAGATCCTTTTATAAACCAGAGCCCTTTATAAACCAGAGCCCGGTATAAACCAGAGCCCGTGATAAACCAAAGCCCTTTATAAAACAGAGCCCTTTATAAACCAGATCTCTTAATAAACCAGAGCCTTTTATAAACCAAAGCCAGTTATGAACCAGAGCAAGTTATAAACCAGAGCCATTTATAAACAAAAGCCCTGTATGAACCAGAGCCCTTTAGAAACCAGAGCCCTTTATAAACCAAAGCCCGGTATAAACCAGAGCCCGTTATAAACCAAAGCCCTTTTTAAACCAGAGCCCTTTATAAATCAGATCCCGTTATAAACCAGAGCCTTTATGAACCAGATCTCTTAATAAACCAGGGCCCTTTATAAACCAGAGCCGGTTATAAACCAGAGCCCATTATAAACCAGATCCTTTTATAAACCAGAGCCCTTTATAAACCAGAGCCCGGTATAAACCAGAGCCCGTTATAAACCAAAGCTCTTTATAAACCAGAGCCCGTTATGAACCAGAGCTCTTTATAATCCATAGCCCTTTGTAAACCAGAGCCCTTTATAAACCAGAGCCCTGTATAAACCAGAGTCCGTTATAAACCAAAGCCCTTTATAAACCAGAGCCTTTTATAAACCAAAGCCTGTTATGAACCAGAGCCCATTATAAACCAGAGCAAAAGCCTTTTATAAACCAGAGCCCTTTAGAAACCAGAGCCCTTTATAAACCAAAGCCCGGTATAAACCAGAGCCCGTTTTAATCCAAAGCTCTTTATAAACCAGAGCCCGTTATAAACCAGAGCTCTTTATAATCCATAGCCCTTTGTAAACCAGAGCCTGTTATAAAAAAGAGCCCTTTAGAAACTAGAGCCCTTTATAAACCAAAGCCTTTTTTAAACCAGAGCCGGTTATAAACCAGAGCCCGTTATGAACCAGATCCTTTTATAAACCAGAGCCCTTTATAAACCAGAGCCCGGTATAAACCAGAGCCCGTGATAAACCAAAGCCCTTTATAAAACAGAGCCCTTTATAAACCAGATCTCTTAATAAACCAGAGCCTTTTATGAACCAAAGCCAGTTGTGAACCAGAGCAAGTCTTAAACCAGAGCCATTTATAAACAAAAGCCCTGTATAAACCAGAGCCCTTTAGAAACCAGAGCCCTTTATAAACCAAAGCCCGGTATAAACCAGAGCCCGTTATAAACCAAAGCCCTTTTTAAACCAGAGCCCTTTATAAACCAAAGCCGGTTATAAACCAGAGCCTGTTATAAACCAGAACCCATTATAAACAAAAGCCCGTTATAAACCAGAGCCCGTTGTAAACCACAGCCCTTTATAAACCAGAGCCCAATATGAAGTAGAGCTGTTTTTAAACCAAAGCTCTTTATAAACCAGAGCCCGGTATAAACCAGAGCCCGTGATAAACCAAAGCCCTTTATAAAACAGAGCCCTTTATAAACCAGATCTCTTAATAAACCAGAGCCTTTTATAAACCAAAGCCAGTTATGAACCAGAGCAAGTTATAAACCAGAGCCATTTATAAACAAAAGCCCTTCATAAACCAGAGCCCTTTAGAAACCAGAGCCCTTTATAAACCAAAGCCCGGTATAAACCAGAGCCCGTTATAAACCAAAGCCCTTTATAAACCAGAGCCCTTTATAAACCAAAGCCGGTTATAAACCAGAGCCTGTTATAAACCAGAGCCCATTATAAACAAAAGCCCGTTATAAACCAGAGCCCGTTGTAAACCACAGCCCTTTATAAACCAGAGCCCAATATGAAGTAGAGCTGTTTTTAAACCAAAGCTCTTTATAAACCAGAGCCCGCTATTAATCAGAGCCTTTTATAAACCAGAGCCCTTTATAAATCAGATCCCGTTATAAACCAGATCTCTTAATAAACCAGGGCCCTTTATAAACCAGAGCCGGTTATAAACCAGAGCCCTTTATAAACCAGAGCCCTTTATAGATCAGAGCCCTTTATAAACCAATGCCCGATATAAACCACAGCCCTTTATAATCCAAAGCTCTTTATAAACCAGAGCCTTTATGAACCAGATCTCTTAATAAACCAGAGCCCTTTATAAACCAAAGCCCTTTATAAACCAATGCCAGTTATAAACCAGAGCCTTATATAAACCAGAGCCCTTTATAAATCAGATCCCGTTATAAACTTGAGCCTTTATGAACCAGATCTCTTAATAAACCAGAGCCATTTATAGATCAGAGCCCCTTATAAACCAGAGCCCTTTATAAACAAAAGCCCTTTATAAACCAATGCCAGTTATAAACCAGAGCCTTTTATAAACCAGAGCCCTTTATAAACCAGATCCCTTTATAAACCAGAGCCTATTATAAACCAGAGCCTTCATGAACCAGATCTCTTAATAAACCAGGGCCCTTTATAAACCAGAGCCTTTTATAAACCAAAGTCCTTTATAAACCAGAGCCCTTTATAAACCAGAGCCCTTTATAGATCAGAGCCCCTTATAAACCAGAGCCCTTTATAAACCCACGCCAGTTATAAACCAGAGCCTTATATAAACCAGAGCCCTTTATAAATCAGATCCCGTTATAAACCAGAGCCTTTATGAACCAGATCTCTTAATAAACCAGGGCCCTTTATAAACCAGAGCCCGGTATAAACCAGAGCCCGTTATAAACCAAAGCTCTTTATAAACCAGAGCCCATTATGAATCAGAGCTCTTTATAATCCATAGCCCTTTGTAAACCAGAGCCCTTTATAAACCAGAGCCCTGTATAAACCAGAGTCCGTTATAAACCAAAGCCCTTTATAAACCAGAGCCTTTTATAAACCAAAGCCCGTTATGAACCAGAGCCCATTATAAACCAGAGCAAAAGCCCTTTATAAACCAGAGCCCTTTAGAAACCAGAGCCCTTTATAAACCAAAGCCCGGTATAAACCAGAGCCCGTTTTAATCCAAAGCTCTTTATAAACCAGAGCCCGTTATAAACCAGAGCTCTTTATAATCCATAGCCCTTTGTAAACCAGAGCCTGTTATAAACCAGAGCCCTTTAGAAACTAGAGCCCTTTATAAACCAAAGCCTTTTTTAAACCAGAGCCAGTTATAAACCAGAGCCCGTTATGAACCAGATCCTTTTATAAACCAGAGCCCTTTATAAACCAGAGCCCGGTATAAACCAGAGCCCGTGATAAACCAAAGCCCTTTATAAAACAGAGCCCTTTATAAACCAGATCTCTTAATAAACCAGAGCCTTTTATAAACCAAAGCCAGTTATGAACCAGAGCAAGTTATAAACCAGAGCCATTTATAAACAAAAGCCCTGTATGAACCAGAGCCCTTTAGAAACCAGAGCCCTTTATAAACCAAAGCCCGGTATAAACCAGAGCCCGTTATAAACCAAAGCCCTTTTTAAACCAGAGCCCTTTATAAATCAGATCCCGTTATAAACCAGAGCCTTTATGAACCAGATCTCTTAATAAACCAGGGCCCTTTATAAACCAGAGCCGGTTATAAACCAGAGCCCATTATAAACCAGATCCTTTTATAAACCAGAGCCCTTTATAAACCAGAGCCCGGTATAAACCAGAGCCCGTTATAAACCAAAGCTCTTTATAAACCAGAGCCCGTTATGAACCAGAGCTCTTTATAATCCATAGCCCTTTGTAAACCAGAGCCCTTTATAAACCAGAGCCCTGTATAAACCAGAGTCCGTTATAAACCAAAGCCCTTTATAAACCAGAGCCTTTTATAAACCAAAGCCTGTTATGAACCAGAGCCCATTATAAACCAGAGCAAAAGCCCTTTATAAACCAGAGCCCTTTAGAAACCAGAGCCCTTTATAAACCAAAGCCCGGTATAAACCAGAGCCCGTTTTAATCCAAAGCTCTTTATAAACCAGAGCCCGTTATAAACCAGAGCTCTTTATAATCCATAGCCCTTTGTAAACCAGAGCCTGTTATAAAAAAGAGCCCTTTAGAAACTAGAGCCCTTTATAAACCAAAGCCTTTTTTAAACCAGAGCCGGTTATAAACCAGAGCCCGTTATGAACCAGATCCTTTTAAAAACCAGAGCCCTATATAAACCAGAGCCCGGTATAAACCAGAGCCCGTGATAAACCAAAGCCCTTTATAAAACAGAGCCCTTTATAAACCAGATCTCTTAATAAACCAGAGCCTTTTATAAACCAAAGCCAGTTGTGAACCAGAGCAAGTCTTAAACCAGAGCCATTTATAAACAAAAGCCCTGTATAAACCAGAGCCCTTTAGAAACCAGAGCCCTTTATAAACCAAAGCCCGGTATAAACCAGAGCCCGTTATAAACCAAAGCCCTTTTTAAACCAGAGCCCTTTATAAACCAAAGCCGGTTATAAACCAGAGCCTGTTATAAACCAGAGCCCATTATAAACAAAAGCCCGTTATAAACCAGAGCCCGTTGTAAACCACAGCCCTTTATAAACCAGAGCCCAATATGAAGTAGAGCTGTTTTTAAACCAAAGCTCTTTATAAACCAGAGCCCGGTATAAACCAGAGCCCGTGATAAACCAAAGCCCTTTATAAAACAGAGCCCTTTATAAACCAGATCTCTTAATAAACCAGAGCCTTTTATAAACCAAAGCCAGTTATGAACCAGAGCAAGTTATAAACCAGAGCCATTTATAAACAAAAGCCCTTCATAAACCAGAGCCCTTTAGAAACCAGAGCCCTTTATAAACCAAAGCCCGGTATAAACCAGAGCCCGTTATAAACCAAAGCCCTTTATAAACCAGAGCCCTTTATAAACCAAAGCCGGTTATAAACCAGAGCCTGTTATAAACCAGAGCCCATTATAAACAAAAGCCCGTTATAAACCAGAGCCCGTTGTAAACCACAGCCCTTTATAAACCAGAGCCCAATATGAAGTAGAGCTGTTTTTAAACCAAAGCTCTTTATAAACCAGAGCCCGCTATTAATCAGAGCCTTTTATAAACCAGAGCCCTTTATAAATCAGATCCCGTTATAAACCAGATCTCTTAATAAACCAGGGCCCTTTATAAACCAGAGCCGGTTATAAACCAGAGCCCTTTATAAACCAGAGCCCTTTATAGATCAGAGCCCTTTATAAACCAATGCCCGATATAAACCACAGCCCTTTATAATCCAAAGCTCTTTATAAACCAGAGCCTGTTATACATCAGAGCTCTTTATAAACCATATACCTTTATAAACCAGAGCCTGTTATAAACCAGATCCCTTTATAAAGCAGAGGCTGTTATAAACCAGAGCCTTTATGAACCAGATCTCTTAATAAACCAGGGCCCTTTTTAAACCAGAGCCCTTTATAAACCAAAGTCCTTTATAAACCAGAGCCCTTTATAAACCAGAGCCCTTTATAGATCAGAGCCCCTTATAAACCAGAGCCCTTTATAAACCAGAGCCCTTTATAAACCAAAGCCGGTTATAAACCAGAGCCCTGTATAAACCAGAGTCCGTTATAAACCAAAGCCCTTTATAAACCAGAGCCTTTTATAAACCAAGGCCCGTTATGAACCAGAGCCCATTATAAACCAGAGCAATTTATAAACCAAAGCCCTTTATAAACCAGAGCCCTTTAGAAACCAGAGCCCATTATAAACAAAAGCCCGTTATAAACCAGAGCCCGTTGTAAACCAAAGCTCTTTATAAACCAGAGCCCGTTATAAACCAGAGCCCGGTATAAACCAGAGCCCGTGATAAACCAAAGCCCTTTATAAAACAGAGCCCTTTATAAACCAGATCTCTTAATAAACCAGAGCCTTTTATAAACCAAAGCCAGTTATGAACCAGAGCAAGTTATAAACCAGAGCCATTTATAAACAAAAGCCCTTTATAAACCAGAGCCCTTTAGAAACCAGAGCCCTTTATAAAATAAAGCCCGGTATAAACCAGAGCCCGTTATAAACCAAAGCCCTTTATAAACCAAAGCCCTTTATAAACCAGAGCCCTTTATAAACCAAAGCCGGTTATAAACCAGAGCCTGTTATAAACCAGAGCCCATTATAAACAAAAGTCCGTTATAAACCAGAGCCCGTTGTAAACCACAGCCCTTTATAAACCAGAGCCCAATATGAAGAAGAGCTGTTTTTAAACCAAAGCTCTTTATAAACCAGATGCCGCTATTAATCAGAGCTCTTTATAAACCATAGACCTTTATAAACCATATCCCTTTATAAACCAAAGCCCTTTATAAACCAGAGCCCTTTATAAACCAGAGCCCTTTATAGATCAGAGCCCTTTATAAACCAAAGCCCGATATAAACCAGAGCCCTTTATAATCCAAAGCTCTTTATAAACCAGAGCCTGTTATAAATCAGAGCTCTTTATAAACCATATACCTTTATAAACCAGAGCCTGTTATAAACCAGATCCCTTTATAAACCAGAGCCTATTATAAACCAGAGCCTTTATGAACCAGATCTCTTAATAAACCAGGGCCCTTTTTAAACCAGAGCCCTTTATAAACCAAAGTCCTTTATAAACCAGAGCCCTTTATAAACCAGAGCACTTTATAGATCAGAGCCCCTTATAAACCAGAGCCCTTTATAAACCAAAGCCCTTTATAAACCAGAGCCCTTTATAAACCAAAGCCTGTTATGAACCAGAGCCCGTTATAAACCAGAGCCATTTATAAACCAAAGCCCTTTATAAACCAGAGCCCTTTAGAAACCAGAGCCCTTTATAAACCAAAGCCCGATATAAACCAGAGCCCGTTATAAACCAAAGCCCTTTATAAACCAGAGCCCAATATAAAGCAGAGCTCTTTATAATCCAAAGCCCTTTATAAACCAGAGCCTGTTATAAACCAGAGCGATTTATAAAACAGAGCCCTAGATAAATTAGGGCTCTTTATAAACCAGAGCCCTTTATAAACCAGAGCCTGTTATAAAACAGAGCCCTTTATAAACCAGATCTCTTAATAAACCAGAGCCCTTTATAAACCAGAGCCTTTTATAAACCAAAGCCCGTTATGAACCAGAGCCCGTTATAAACTGGAGCCATTTATAAACCAAAGTCCTTTATAAACCAGAGCCCTTTAGAAACCAGAGCCCATTTTAAACAAAAGCCCGTTATAAACCAGAGCCCGTTATAAAACAGAGCCCTTTATAAACCAGATCCCTTTATAAACCAAAGCCCTTTATAAACCAGAGCCCTCTATAAACCAGAGCCCTTTATAGATCAGAGCCCTTTATAAACCAAAGCCCGGTATAAACCAGAGCCCTTTATAATCCAAAGCTCTTTATAAACCAGAGCCTGTTATAAATCAGAGCTCTTTATAAACCATATACCTTTATAAACCAGAGCCTGTTATAAACCAGATCCCTTTATAAACCAGAGCCTATAATAAACCAGCGCCTTTATGAACAAGATCTCTTAATAAACCAGGGCCCTTTATAAACCAGAGCCCTTTATAAACCAAAGTCCTTTATAAACCAGAGCCCTTTATAAACCAGAGCCATTTATAGATAAGAGCCACTTATAAACCAGAACCCTTTATAAACCAAAGCCCTTTATAAACCAATGCCAGTTATAAATCAGAGCCTTTTATAAACCAGAGCCCTTTATAAAACAGATCCCGTTATAAACCGGAGCCTTTATAAACCAAAGCTCTTCATAAACCAGAGCCCGTTATAAACCAGAGCTCTTTATAATCCATAGCCCTTTGTAAACCAGAGCCTGTTATAAACCAGAGCTCTTTAGAAACTAGAGCCCTTTATAAACCAAAGCCGTTTTTAAACCAGAGCCGGTTATAAACCAGAGCCCGTTATAAACCAGATCCTTTTATAAACCAGAGCCCTTTATAAACCAGAGCCCGGTATAAACCAGAGCCCGTTATAAACCAAAGCCTGTTATAAACCAGAGCTCTTTATAAACCAGAGCCATTTACAAACCAAAGCCCTTTATAAACCAGAGCCCTTTAGAAACTAGAGCCCTTTATAAACCAAAGCCCGGTATAAACCTGAGAACGTTATAAACCAAAGCCCTTTATAAATCAGAGCCCAATATAAAGCAGAGCTCTTTATAAACCAAAGCCCTTAATAAACCAGAGCCTGTTATAAACCAGAGCTCTTTATAAACCAGAGCCATTTACAAACCAAAGCCCTTTATAAACCAGAGCCCTTTAGAAACTAGAGCCCTTTATAAACCAAAGCCGTTTTTAAACCAGAGCCGGTTATAAACCAGAGCCCGTTATAAACCAGATCCTTTTATAAACAAGAGCCCTTTATAAACCAGAGCCCGGTATAAACCAGAGCCCGTTATAAACCAAAGCCCTTTATAAACCAGAGCCTTTATAAACCAAAGCTGGTTATAAACCAAGGCCCTTTATAAACCTGAGCCTGTTAGAAACTAGAGCCCTTTATAAACCAAAGCCGTTTTTAAACCAGAGCCAGTTATAAACCAGAGCCCGTTATAAACCAGAGCCTTTTATAAACCAGAGCCCTTTATAAATCAGATACCGTTAGAAACCAGAGCCTTTATGAACCAGATCTCTTAATAAACCAGGGCCAGTTATAAACCAGAGCCCATTATAAACCAGATCCTTTTATAAACCAAAGCCGTTTTTAAACCAGAGCCGGTTATAAACCAGAGCCCGTTATAAACCAGATCCTTTTATAAACCAGAGCCCTTTATAAACCAGAGCCCTGTATAAACCAGAGCCCGTTATAAACCAAAGCCCTTTATAAACCAGAGCCTTTTATAAACCAAAGCCCATTATGAACCAGAGCCCGTTGTAAACCAGAGCAATTTATAAACCAAAGCCCTTTATAAACCAGAGCCCTTTAGAAACCAGAGCCCTTTATAAACCAAAGCCCGGTATAAACCAGAGCCCGTTGTAAACCAAAGCTCTTTATAAACCAGAGCCCGTTATAAACCAGAGCTCTTTATAATCCATAGCCCTTTGTAAACCAGAGCCTGTTATAAACCAGAGCCCTTTAGAAACTAGAGCCCTTTATAAACCAAAGCCGTTTTTAAACCAGAGCCGGTTATAAACCAGAGCCCGTTATAAACCAGATCCTTTTATAAACCAGAGCCCTTTATAAACCAGAGCCCGGTATAAACCAGAGCCCGTTATAAACCAAAGCCTGTTATAAACCAGAGCTCTTTATAAACCAGAGCCATTTACATAACTAAGCCCTTTATAAACCAGAGCCCTTTAGAAACTAGAGCCCTTTATAAACCAAAGCCGTTTTTAAACCAGAGCCGGTTATAAACCAGAGCCCGTTATAAACCAGATCCTTTTATAAACCAGAGCCCTTTATAAACCAGAGCCCTTTAGAAACCAGAGCCCTTTATAAACCAAAGCCCCGTATAAACCAGAGCCCGTTATAAACCAAAGCCCTTTATAAACCAGAGCCCAATATAAAGCAGAGCTCTTAATACACCAGAGCCATTTACAAACCAAAGCCCTTTATAAACCAGAGCCCTTTAGAAACTAGAGCCCTTTATAAACCAAAGCCGTTTTAAAACATGAGCCGGTTATAAACCACAGCCCCTTATAAACCAGATCCCTTTATAAACCAAAGCCCTTTATAAACCAGAGCCCTTTATAAACCAGAGCCCTTTATAGATCAGAGCCCTTTATAAACCAAAGCCCGGTATAAACAAGAGCCCTTTATAATCCAAAGCTCTTTATAAACCAGAGCCTGTTATAAATCAGAGCTCTTTATAAACCATATACCTTTATAAACCAGAACCTGTTATAAACCAGATCCCTTTATAAACCAGAGCCTATTATAAAACAGAGCCTTTATGAACCAGATCTCTTAATAAACCAGGGACCTTTATAAACCAGAGCCCTTTATAAACCAAAGTCCTTTATAAACCAGAGCCCTTTATAAACCATAGCCATTTATAGATCAGAGCCCCTTATAAACCAGAGCCCTTTATAAACCAAAGCCCTTTATAAAACAATGCCAGTTATAAACCAGAGCCTTTTATAAACCAGAGCCCTTTATAAATCAGATCCCGTTATAAACCAGAGCCTTTATGAACCAGATCTCTTAATAAACCAGGGCCCTTTATAAACCAGAGCCGGTTATAAACCAGAGCCCATTATAAACCAGATCCTTTTATAAACCAGAGCCCTTTATAAACCAGAGCCCGGTATAAACCAGAGCCCTGTATAAACCAAAGCTCTTTATAAACCAGATTTCTTCATAAACCAGAGCCCTTTATAAACCAGAGCCTTTTATAAACCAAAGCCCGTTATAAACCAAAGCCGGTTATAAACCAGAGCCTGTTATAAACCAGAGCCCATTATAAACCAAAGCACTTTATAAATCAGAGCCCAATATAAAGCAGAGCTCTTTATAAACCAAAGCCCTTAATAAACCAGAGCCTGTTATAAACCAGAGCTCTTTATAAACCAGAGCCATTTACAAACCAAAGCCCTTTATAAACCAGAGACCTTTAGAAACTAGAGCCCTTTATAAACCAAAGCCGTTTTTAAACCAGAGCCGGTTATAAACCAGAGCCCGTTATAAACCAGATCCTTTTATAAACAAGAGCCCTTTATAAACCAGAGCCCGGTATAAACCAGAGCCCGTTATAAACCAAAGCCCTTTATAAACCAGAGCCTTTATAAACCAAAGCTGGTTATAAACCAAGGCCCTTTATAAACCTGAGCCTGTTAGAAACTAGAGCCCTTTATAAACCAAAGCCGTTTTTAAACCAGAGCCAGTTATAAACCAGAGCCCGTTATAAACCAAAGCCCGGTATAAACCAGAGCCCGTTGTAAACCAAAGCTCTTTATAAACCAGAGCCCGTTATAAACCAGAGCTCTTTATAATCCATAGCCCTTTGTAAACCAGAGCCTGTTATAAACCTGAGCCCTTTAGAAACTAGAGCCCTTTATAAACCAAAGCCGTTTTTAAACCAGAGCCGGTTATAAACCAGAGCCCGTTATAAACCAGATCCTTTTATAAACCAGAGCCCTTTATAAACCAGAGCCCGGTATAAACCAGAGCCCGTTATAAACCAAAGCCTGTTATAAACCAGAGCTCTTTATAAACCAGAGCCATTTACATAACTAAGCCCTTTATAAACCAGAGCCCTTTAGAAACTAGAGCCCTTTATAAACCAAAGCCGTTTTTAAACCAGAGCCGGTTATAAACCAGAGCCCGTTATAAACCAGATCCTTTTATAAACCAGAGCCCTTTATAAACCAGAGCCCTTTAGAAACCAGAGCCCTTTATAAACCAAAGCCCCGTATAAACCAGAGCCCGTTATAAACCAAAGCCCTTTATAAACCAGAGCCCAATATAAAGCAGAGCTCTTAATACAACAGAGCCATTTACAAACCAAAGCCCTTTATAAACCAGAGCCCTTTAGAAACTAGAGCCCTTTATAAACCAAAGCCGTTTTAAAACATGAGCCGGTTATAAACCACAGCCCCTTATAAACCAGATCCCTTTATAAACCAAAGCCCTTTATAAACCAGAGCCCTTTATAAACCGGAGCCCTTTATAGATCAGAGCCCTTTATAAACCAAAGCCCGGTATAAACAAGAGCCCTTTATAATCCAAAGCTCTTTATAAACCAGAGCCTGTTATAAATCAGAGCTCTTTATAAACCATATACCTTTATAAACCAGAACCTGTTATAAACCAGATCCCTTTATAAACCAGAGCCTATTATAAAACAGAGCCTTTATGAACCAGATCTCTTAATAAACCAGGGACCTTTATAAACCAGAGCCCTTTATAAACCAAAGTCCTTTATAAACCAGAGCCCTTTATAAACCATAGCCATTTATAGATCAGAGCCCCTTATAAACCAGAGCCCTTTATAAACCAAAGCCCTTTATAAAACAATGCCAGTTATAAACCAGAGCCTTTTATAAACCAGAGCCCTTTATAAATCAGATCCCGTTATAAACCAGAGCCTTTATGAACCAGATCTCTTAATAAACCAGGGCCCTTTATAAACCAGAGCCGGTTATAAACCAGAGCCCATTATAAACCAGATCCTTTTATAAACCAGAGCCCTTTATAACCCAGAGCCCGGTATAAACCAGAGCCCTGTATAAACCAAAGCTCTTTATAAACCAGATTTCTTCATAAACCAGAGCCCTTTATAAACCAGAGCCTTTTATAAACCAAAGCCCGTTATAAACCAAAGCCGGTTATAAACCAGAGCCTGTTATAAACCAGAGCCCATTATAAACAAAAGCCTGTTATAAACCAGAGCCCGTTATAAACCACAGCCCTTTATGAACCAGACCTCTTAATAAACCAGACTCCTTTATAAACCAGAGCCCTTTATAAACCAAAGCCCGTTATGAACCAGAGCCCGTTATAAACCAGAGCCATTTATAAACCAAAGCCCTTTATAAACCAGAGCCCTTTAGAAACCAGAGCCCTTTATAAACCAGAGCCCGATATAAACCAGAGCCCTTTATAATCCAAAGCTCTTTATAAACCAGATCCTGTTATAAATCAGAGCTCTTTATAAACCATATACCTTTATAAACCAGAGCCTGTTATAAACCAGATCCCTTTATAAACCAGAGCCTATTATAAACCACAGCCTTTATGAACCAGATCTCTTTATAAACCAGGGCCCTTTTTAAACCAGAGTCCTTTATAAACCAAAGTCCTTTATAAACCAGAGCCCTTTATAAACCAGAGTCCTTTATAGATCAGATCCCCTTATAAACCAGAGCCCTTTATAAACCAAAGCCCTTTATAAACCAATGCCGGTTATAAACCAGAGCCTTTTATAAACCAGAGCCCTTTATAAATGAGATCCCGTTATAAAACAGAGCCCTTTATGAACCAGACCTCTTAATAAACCAGAGCCCTTTATAAACCAGAGCCATTTATAAACCAAAGCCCTTTATAAACCAGAGCCCTTTAGAAACCAGAGCCCTTTATAAACCAAAGCCCGATATAAACCAGAGCCCATTATAAACCAAAGCCCTATATAAACCAGAACCCAATATAAAGCAGAGCTCTTTATAATCCAAAGCCCTTTATAAACCAAAGCCCTTTATAAACCAGAGCCCTTTATAAACCAATGCCGGTCATAAACCAAAGCCCTTTATAAACCAGATCTCTTAATAAACCAGAGCCTGTTATAAACCAGAGCCCTTTATAAAACAAAGCCCTAGATAAATTAGGGCTCTTTTTAAACCAAAGCCTGTTATAAACCAGAGCTCATAATAAAGCAGAGCACTTTATAACCCAAAGCCCACTATAAACCAAAGCCCTTTATAAACCAGAGCCCTTTATAAACCAGAGCCCGTTATAAAACAGAGCCCTTTATAAACCAGATCTCTTAATAAACCAGAGCCCTTTATAAACCAGATCCTTTTATAAGCCAAAGCCCGTTATGAACCAGAGCCCGTTATAAACCAGAGCAATTTATGAACCAAAGCCCTTTAGAAACCAGAGCCCTTTAAAAACCAGAGCCCTTTATAAGCCAAAGCCCGGTATAAACCAGAGCCCGTTATAAACCAAAGCCCTTTATAAACCAGAGCCCAATATAAAGCAGAGCTCTTTATAAACCAAAGCCCTTAATAAAGCAGAGCCTGTAATAAACCAGAGCTCTTTATAAACCAGAGCCATTTACAAACCAACGCCCTTTATAAACCAGAGCCCTTTAGAAACTAGAGCACTTTATAAACCAAAGCCGTTTTTAAACCAGAGCCGGTTAAAAACCAGAGCCAGTTATAAACCAGATCCTTTTATAAACCAGAGCCCTTTATAAACCAGAGCCCGGTATAAACCAGAGCCTGTTATAAACCAAAGCCCTTTATGAACCAGAGCCCGTTATAAACCAGAGCCCGTTATAAACCACAGCCCTTTATAAACCAGAGCCGGTTATAAACCAGAGCCTGTTATAAACCAGAGCCCATTATAAACAAAAGCCCGTTATAAACCAGAGCCCGTTATAAACCACAGCCCTTTATAAACCAGAGCCCAATATGAAGCAGAGCTGTTTTTAAACCAAAGCTCTTTATAAACCAGGGCCTGCTATTAATCAGAGCCCTTTATAAACCAGATCCCTTTATAAACCAAAGCCCTTTATAAACCAGAGCCCTTTATAAACCAGAGCCCTTTTATAGATCAGAGCCCTTTATAAACCAAAGCCCTTCATAAACCAATACCAGTTATAAACCAGAGCCCTTTATAAACCAGAGCCCTGTATAAACCAAAGCCTGTTATGAACCAGAGCCTGTTATAAACCAAAGCCATTTATAACCCAGAGCCCTTTATAAACCAGAGCCCGGTATAAACCAGAGCCCATTTTAAACAAAAGCCCATTATAAACCAGAGCCCGTTATAAAACAGAGCCCTTTATAAACCAGATCCCTTTATAAACCAAAGCCCTTTATAAACCAGAGCCCTTTATAAACCAGAGCCCCTTATAAACCAGAGCCCTTTATAAACCAAAGCCCTTTATAAAACAATGCCAGTTATAAACCAGAGCCTTTTATAAACCAGAGCCCTTTATAAATCAGATCCCGTTATAAACCAGAGCCTTTATGAACCAGATCTCTTAATAAACCAGGGCCCTTTATAAACCAGAGCCCTTTATAAACCAGAGCCATTTATAAAGCAATGCCAGTTATAAACCAGAGCCTTTTATAAACCAGAGCCCTTTATAAATCAGATCCTGTTATAAACCGGAGCCTTTATGAACCAGATCTCTTAATAAACCAGGGCCCTTTATAAACCAGAGCCGGTTATAAACCAGAGCCCATTATATACCAGATCCTTTTATAAACCAGAGCCCTTTATAAACCACAGCCCGGTATAAACCAGAGCCCGTTATAAACCAAAGCTCTTTAAAAACCAGAGCCAGTTATAAACCAGAGCTCTTTATAATCCATAGCCCTTTGTAAACCAGAGCCTGTTATAAACCAGAGCCCTTTAGAAACTAGAGCCCTTTATAAACCAAACCCCTTTATAAACCAGAGCCGGTTATAAACCAGAGCCCGTTATAAACCAGATCCTTTTCTAAACCAAAGCCCTTTATAAACCAGAGCCCTTTAGAAACCAGAGCCCTTTATAATCCAAAGCTCTTTATAAACCAGATCCTGTTATAAATCAGAGCTCTTTATAAACCATATACCTTTATAAACCAGAGCATTTTATAAACCAGATCCCTATATAAACCAGAGCCTATTATAAACCAGAGCCTTTATGAACCAGATCTCTTAATAAACCAGGGCCCTTTTTAAACCAGAGCCCTTTATAAACCAAAGCCCTTTATTAACCAGAGCCCTTTATAAACCAGAGCCCCTTATAAACCAGAGCCCTTTATAAACCAAAGCCCTTTATAAAACAATGCCAGTTATAAACCAGAGCCTTTTATAAACCAGAGCCCTTTATAAATCGGATCCCGTTATAAACCAGAGCCTTTATGAACCAGATCTCTTAATAAACCAGGGCCCTTTATAAACCAGAGCCCTTTATAAACCAGAGCCATTTATAAACCAATGCCAGTTATAAACCAGAGCCTTTTATAAACCAGAGCCCTTTATAAATCAGATCCTGTTATAAACCGGAGCCTTTATGAACCAGATCTCTTAATAAACCAGGGCCCTTTATAAACCAGAGCCGGTTATAAACCAGAGCCCATTATATACCAGATCCTTTTATAAACCAGAGCCCTTTATAAACCACAGCCCGGTATAAACCAGAGCCCGTTATAAACCAAAGCTCTTTAAAAACCAGAGCCAGTTATAAACCAGAGCTCTTTATAATCCATAGCCCTTTGTAAACCAGAGCCTGTTATAAACCAGAGCCCTTTAGAAACTAGAGCCCTTTATAAACCAAACCCCTTTATAAACCAGAGCCGGTTATAAACCAGAGCCCGTTATAAACCAGATCCTTTTATAAACCAAAGCCCTTTATAAACCAGAGCCCTTTAGAAACCAGAGCCCTTTATAATCCAAAGCTCTTTATAAACCAGATCCTGTTATAAATCAGAGCTCTTTATAAACCATATACCTTTATAAACCAGAGCATTTTATAAACCAGATCCCTATATAAACCAGAGCCTATTATAAACCAGAGCCTTTATGAACCAGATCTCTTAATAAACCAGGGCCCTTTTTAAACCAGAGCCCTTTATAAACCAAAGTCCTTTATAAACCAGAGCCCTTTATAAACCAGAGCCCTTTATAGATCAGAGCCCCTTATAAACCAGAGCCCTTTATAAACCAAAGCCCTTTATAAACCAATGCCGGTTATAAACCAGAGCCTTTTATAAACCAGAGCCCTTTATAAATCAGATCCCGTTATAAAACAGAGCCCTTTTTTGAACCAGACCTCTTAATAAACCAGAGCCCTTTATAAACCAGAGCCATTTATAAACCAAAGCCCTTTATAAACCAGAGCCCTTTAGAAACCAGAGCCCTTTATAAACCAAAGCCTGATATAAACCAGAGCCCATTATAAACCAAAGCCCTTTATAAACCAGAACCCAATATAAAGCAGAGCTCTTTATAATCCCAAGCCCTTTATAAACCAGAGCCCGTTATAAACCAGAGCTCTTTATAATACATAGCCCTTTATAAACCAGAGCCTGTTATAAACCAGTTCCCTTTATAAACCAGAGCCCTTTATAAACCAATGCCGGTCATAAACCAAAGCCCTTTAATAACCAGAGCCCAATATGAAGCAGAGCTGTTTTTAAACCAAAGCTCTTTATAAACCAGGGCCTGCTATTAATCAGAGCCCTTTATAAACCAGATCCCTTTATAAACCAAAGCCCTTTATAAACCAGAGCCCTTTATAAACCAGAGCCCTTTTATAGATCAGAGCCCTTTATAAACCAAAGCCCTTCATAAACCAATACCAGTTATAAACCAGAGCCCTTTATAAACCAGAGCCCTGTATAAACCAAAGCCTGTTATGAACCAGAGCCTGTTATAAACCAAAGCCATTTATAACCCAGAGCCCTTTATAAACCAGAGCCCGGTATAAACCAGAGCCCATTTTAAACAAAAGCCCATTATAAACCAGAGCCCTTTATAAACCAGATCCCTTTATAAACCAAAGCCCTTTATAAACCAGAGCCCTTTATAAACCAGAGCCCCTTATAAACCAGAGCCCTTTATAAACCAAAGCCCTTTATAAAACAATGCCAGTTATAAACCAGAGCCTTTTATAAACCAGAGCCCTTTATAAATCAGATCCCGTTATAAACCAGAGCCTTTATGAACCAGATCTCTTAATAAACCAGGGCCCTTTATAAACCAGAGCCCTTTATAAACCAGAGCCATTTATAAACCAATGCCAGTTATAAACCAGAGCCTTTTATAAACCAGAGCCCTTTATAAATCAGATCCTGTTATAAACCAGAGCCTTTATGAACCAGATCTCTTAATAAACCAGGGCCCTTTATAAACCAGAGCCGGTTATAAACCAGAGCCCATTATATACCAGATCCTTTTATAAACCAGAGCCCTTTATAAACCACAGCCCGGTATAAACCAGAGCCCGTTATAAACCAAAGCTCTTTAAAAACCAGAGCCAGTTATAAACCAGAGCTCTTTATAATCCATAGCCCTTTGTAAACCAGAGCCTGTTATAAACCAGAGCCCTTTAGAAACTAGAGCCATTTATAAACCAAACCCCTTTATAAACCAGAGCCGGTTATAAACCAGAGCCCGTTATAAACCAGATCCTTTTATAAACCAAAGCCCTTTATAAACCAGAGCCCTTTAGAAACCAGAGCCCTTTATAATCCAAAGCTCTTTATAAACCAGATCCTGTTATAAATCAGAGCTCTTTATAAACCATATACCTTTATAAACCAGAGCATTTTATAAACCAGATCCCTATATAAACCAGAGCCTATTATAAACCAGAGCCTTTATGAACCAGATCTCTTAATAAACCAGGGCCCTTTTTAAACCAGAGCCCTTTATAAACCAAAGTCCTTTATAAACCAGAGCCCTTTATAAACCAGAGCCCTTTATAGATCAGAGCCCCTTACAAACCAGAGCCCTTTATAAACCAAAGCCCTTTATAAACCAATGCCGGTTATAAACCAGAGCCTTTTATAAATCAGAGCCCTTTATAAATCAGATCCCGTTATAAAACAGAGCCCTTTTTTGAACCAGACCTCTTAATAAACCAGACCCTTTATAAACCAGAGCCATTTATAAACCAAAGCCCTTTATAAACCAGAGCCCTTTAGAAACCAGAGCCCTTTATAAACCAAAGCCTGATATAAACCAGAGCCCATTATAAACCAAAGCCCTTTATAAACCAGAACCCAATATAAAGCAGAGCTCTTTATAATCCCAAGCCCTTTATAAACCAGAGCCCGTTATAAACCAGAGCTCTTTATAATACATAGCCCTTTATAAACCAGAGCCTGTTATAAACCAGTTCCCTTTATAAACCAGAGCCCTTTATAAACCAATGCCGGTCATAAACCAAAGCCCTTTATAAACCAGATCTCTTAATAAACCAGAGCCTGTTATGAACCAGAGCCCTTTATAAAACAGAGCCCTAGATAAATTAGGGCTCTTTATAAACCAGATCCTGTTATAAATCAGAGCTCTTTATAAACCATATACCTTTATAAACCAGAGCCTGTTATAAACCAGATCCCTTTATAAACCAGAGCCTATTATAAACCAGAGCCTTTATGAACCAGATCTCTTAATAAACCAGGGCCCTTTTTAAACCAGAGCCCTTTATAAACCAAAGTCCTTTATAAACCAGAGCCCTTTATAAACCAGAGCCCTTTATAGGTCAGAGCCCCTTATAAACCAGAGCCCTTTATAAACCAAAGCCCTTTATAAACCAATGCCGGTTATAAACCAGAGCCTTTTATAAACCAGAGCCCTTTATAAATCAGATCCCGTTATAAAACAGAGCCCTTTATGAACCAAAGCCTGATATAAACCAGAGCCCATTATAAACCAAAGCCCTTTATAAACCAGAACCCAATATAAAGCAGAGCTCTTTATAATCCCAAGCCCTTTATAAACCAGAGCCCGTTATAAACCAGAGCTCTTTATAATACATAGCCCTTTATAAACCAGAGCCTGTTATAAACCAGTTCCCTTTAGAAACCAGAGCCCTTTATAAACCAAAGCCTGATATAAACCAGAGCCCATTATAAACCAAAGCCCTTTATAAACCAGAACCCAATATAAAGCAGAGCTCTTTATAATCCCAAGCCCTTTATAAACCAGAGCCCGTTATAAACCAGAGCTCTTTATAATACATAGCCCTTTATAAACCAGAGCCTTTTATAAACCAGAGCCCTTTATAAATCAGATCCCGTTATAAAACAGAGCCCTTTATGAACCAGACCTCTTAATAAACCAGAGCCCTTTATAAACCAGAGCCATTTATAAACCAAAGCCCTTTATAAACCAGAGCCCTTTAGAAACCAGAGCCCTTTATAAACCAAAGCCCGATATAAACCAGAGCCCATTATAAACCAAAGCCCTTTATAAACCAGAACCCAATATAAAGCAGAGCTCTTTATAATCCAAAGCCCTTTATAAACCTGAGCCAGTTATAAACCAGAGCTCTTTATAATACATAGCCCTTTATAAACCAGAGCCTGTTATAAACCAGTTCCCTTTATAAACCAGAGCCCTTTATAAACCAATGCCGGTCATAAACCAAAGCCCTTTATAAACCAGATCTCTTAATAAACCAGAGCCTGTTATAAACCAGAGCCCTTTATAAAACAGAGCCCTAGATAAATTAGGGCTCTTTATAAACCAAAGCCTGTTATAAACCAGAGCTCATAATAAAGCAGAGCACTTTATAACCCAAAGCCCGCTATAAACCAAAGCCCTTTATAAACCAGAGCCTTTTATAAACCAGAGCCCTTTATAAATCAGATCCCGTTATAAAACAAAGCCCTTTTTTTAACCAGACCTCTTAATAAACCCGAGCCCTTTATAAACAAGAGCCATTTATAAACCAAAGCCCTTTATAAAACAGAGCCCTTTAGAAACCAGAGCCCTTTATAAACCAAACCCCGATATAAACCAGAGCCCATTATAAACCAAAGCCCTTTATAAACCAGAACCCAATATAAAGCAGAGCTCTTTATAATCCAAAGCCCTTTATAAACCAGAGCCCATTATAAACCAGTGCTCTTTATAATACATAGCCCTTTATAAACCAGAGCCTGTTATAAACCAGTTCCCTTTATAAACCAGAGCCCTTTATAAACCAATGCCGGTCATAAACCAAAGCCCTTTATAAACCAGATCTCTTAATAAACCAGAGCCTGTTATAAACCAGAGCCCTTTATAAAACAGAGCCCTAGATAAATTAGGGCTCTTTATAAACCAGATCCTGTTATAAATCAGAGCTCTTTATAAACCATATACCTTTATAAACCAGAGCCTGTTATAAACCAGATCCCTTTATAAACCAGAGCCTATTATAAACCAGAGCCTTTATGAACCAGATCTCTTAATAAACCAGGGCCCTTTTTAAACCAGAGCCCTTTATAAACCAAAGTCCTTTATAAACCAGAGCCCTTTATAAACCAGAGCCCTTTATAGGTCAGAGCCCCTTATAAACCAGAGCCCTTTATAAACCAAAGCCCTTTATAAACCAGAGCTCATAATAAAGCAGAGCACTTTATAACCCAAAGCCCGCTATAAACCAAAGCCCTTTATAAACCAGAGCCTTTTATAAACCAGAGCCCTTTATAAATTAGATCCCGTTATAAAACAAAGCCCTTTTTTTAACCAGACCTCTTAATAAACCCGAGCCCTTTATAAACAAGAGCCATTTATAAACCAAAGCCCTTTATAAAACAGAGCCCTTTAGAAACCAGAGCCCTTTATAAACCAAAGCCCGATATAAACCAGAGCCCATTATAAACCAAAGCCCTTTATAAACCAGAACCCAATATAAAGCAGAGCTCTTTATAATCCAAAGCCCTTTATAAACCAGAGCCCATTATAAACCAGTGCTCTTTATAATACATAGCCCTTTATAAACCAGAGCCTGTTATAAACCAGTTCCCTTTATAAACCAGAGCCCTTTATAAACCAATGCCGGTCATAAACCAAAGCCCTTTATAAACCAGATCTCTTAATAAACCAGAGCCTGTTATAAACCAGAGCCCTTTATAAAACAGAGCCCTAGATAAATTAGGGCTCTTTATAAACCAAAGCCTGTTATAAATCAGAGCTCATAATAAAGCAGAGCACTTTATAACCCAAAGCCCGCTATAAACCAAAGCCCTTTATAAACCAGAGCCTTTTCTAAACCAGAGCCCTTTATAAATCAGATCCCGTTATAAAACAAAGCCCTTTTTTTAACCAGACCTCTTAATAAACCCGAGCCCTTTATAAACAAGAGCCATTTATAAACCAAAGCCCTTTATAAAACAGAGCCCTTTAGAAACCAGAGCCCTTTATAAACCAAAGCCCGATATAAACCAGAGCCCATTATAAACCAAAGCCCTTTATAAACCAGAACCCAATATAAAGCAGAGCTCTTTATAATCCAAAGCCCTTTATAAACCAGAGCCCATTATAAACCAGTGCTCTTTATAATACATAGCCCTTTATAAACCAGAGCCTGTTATAAACCAGTTCCCTTTTTAAACCAAAGCTCTTTATAAACCAGGGCCTGCTATTAATCAGAGCCCTTTATAAACCAGATCCCTTTATAAACCAAAGCCCTTTATAAACCAGAGCCCTTTATAAACCAGAGCCCTTTTATAAATCAGAGCCCTTTATAAACCAAAGCCCTTCATAAACCAATACCAGTTATAAACCAGAGCCCTTTATAAACCAGAGCCCTGTATAAACCAAAGCCTGTTATGAACCAGAGCCTGTTATAAACCAAAGCCATTTATAACCCAGAGCCCTTTATAAACCAGAGCCCGGTATAAACCAGAGCCCATTTTAAACAAAAGCCCATTATAAACCAGAGCCCGTTATAAAACAGAGCCCTTTATAAACCAGATCCCTTTATAAACCAAAGCCCTTTATAAACCAGAGCCCTTTATAAACCAGAGCCCCTTATAAACCAGAGCCCTTTATAAACCAAAGCCCTTTATAAAACAATGCCAGTTATAAACCAGAGCCTTTTATAAAACAGAGCCCTAGATAAATTAGGGCTCTTTATAAACCAGATCCTGTTATAAATCAGAGCTCTTTATAAACCATATACCTTTATAAACCAGAGCCTGTTATAAACCAGAGCCTTTATGAACCAGATCTCTTAATAAACCAGGGCCCTTTTTAAACCAGAGCCCTTTATAAACCAAAGTCCTTTATAAACCAGAGCCCTTTATAAACCAGAGCCCTTTATAGGTCAGAGCCCCTTATAAACCAGAGCCCTTTATAAACCAAAGCCCTTTATAAACCAGAGCTCATAATAAAGCAGAGCACTTTATAACCCAAAGCCCGCTATAAACCAAAGCCCTTTATAAACCAGAGCCTTTTATAAACCAGAGCCCTTTATAAATCAGATCCCGTTATAAAACAAAGCCCTTTTTTTAACCAGACCTCTTAATAAACCCGAGCCCTTTATAAACAAGAGCCATTTATAAACCAAAGCCCTTTATAAAACAGAGCCCTTTAGAAACCAGAGCCCTTTATAAACCAAAGCCCGATATAAACCAGAGCCCATTATAAACCAAAGCCCTTTATAAACCAGAACCCAATATAAAGCAGAGCTCTTTATAATCCAAAGCCCTTTATAAACCAGAGCCCATTATAAACCAGTGCTCTTTATAATACATAGCCCTTTATAAACCAGAGCCTGTTATAAACCAGTTCCCTTTATAAACCAGAGCCCTTTATAAACCAATGCCGGTCATAAACCAAAGCCCTTTATAAACCAGATCTCTTAATAAACCAGAGCCTGTTATAAACCAGAGCCCTTTATAAAACAGAGCCCTAGATAAATTAGGGCTCTTTATAAACCAAAGCCTGTTATAAACCAGAGCTCATAATAAAGCAGAGCACTTTATAACCCAAAGCCCGCTATAAACCAAAGCCCTTTATAAACCAGAGCCTTTTCTAAACCAGAGCCCTTTATAAATCAGATCCCGTTATAAAACAGAGCCCTTTTTTGAACCAGACCTCTTAATAAACCAGACCCTTTATAAACCAGAGCCATTTATAAACCAAAGCCCTTTATAAACCAGAGCCCTTTAGAAACCAGAGCCCTTTATAAACCAAAGCCTGATATAAACCAGAGCCCATTATAAACCAAAGCCCTTTATAAACCAGAACCCAATATAAAGCAGAGCTCTTTATAATCCCAAGCCCTTTATAAACCAGAGCCCGTTATAAACCAGAGCTCTTTATAATACATAGCCCTTTATAAACCAGAGCCTGTTATAAACCAGTTCCCTTTATAAACCAGAGCACTTTATAAACCAATGCCGGTCATAAACCAAAGCCCTTTATAAACCAGATCTCTTAATAAACCAGAGCCTGTTATGAACCAGAGCCCTTTATAAAACAGAGCCCTAGATAAATTAGGGCTCTTTATAAACCAGATCCTGTTATAAATCAGAGCTCTTTATAAACCATATACCTTTATAAACCAGAGCCTGTTATAAACCAGATCCCTTTATAAACCAGAGCCTATTATAAACCAGAGCCTTTATGAACCAGATCTCTTAATAAACCAGGGCCCTTTATAAACCAATGCCGGTCATAAACCAAAGCCCTTTATAAACCAGATCTCTTAACAAACCAGAGCCTGTTATAAACCAGAGCCCTTTATAAAACAGAGCCCTAGATAAATTAGGGCTCTTTATAAACCAAAGCCTGTTATAAACCAGAGCTCATAATAAAGCAGAGCACTTTATAACCCAAAGCCCGCTATAAACCAAAGCCCTTTATAAACCAGAGCCTTTTCTAAACCAGAGCCCTTTATAAATCAGATCCCGTTATAAAACAAAGCCCTTTTTTTAACCAGACCTCTTAATAAACCCGAGCCCTTTATAAACAAGAGCCATTTATAAACCAAATCCCTTTATAAAACAGAGCCCTTTAGAAACCAGAGCCCTTTATAAACCAAAGCCCGATATAAACCAGAGCCCATTATAAACCAAAGCCCTTTATAAACCAGAACCCAATATAAAGCAGAGCTCTTTATAATCCAAAGCCCTTTATAAACCAGAGCCCATTATAAACCAGTGCTCTTTATAATACATAGCCCTTTATAAACCAGAGCCTGTTATAAACCAGTTCCCTTTATAAACCAGAGCCCTTTATAAACCAATGCCGGTCATAAACCAAAGCCCTTTATAAACCAGATCTCTTAATAAACCAGAGCCTGTTATAAACCAGAGCCCTTTATAAAACAGAGCCCTAGATAAATTAGGGCTCTTTATAAACCAGATCCTGTTATAAATCAGAGCTCTTTATAAACCATATACCTTTATAAACCAGAGCCTGTTATAAACCAGATCCCTTTATAAACCAGAGCCTATTATAAACCAGAGCCTTTATGAACCAGATCTCTTAATAAACCAGGGCCCTTTTTAAACCAGAGCCCTTTATAAACCAAAGTCCTTTATAAACCAGAGCCCTTTATAAACCAGAGCCCTTTATAGGTCAGAGCCCCTTATAAACCAGAGCCCTTTATAAACCAAAGCCCTTTATAAACCAATGCCGGTTATAAACCAGAGCCTTTTATAAACCAGAGCCCTTTATAAATCAGATCCCGTTATAAAACAGAGCCCTTTATGAACCAGACCTCTTAATAAACCAGAGCCCTTTATAAACCAGAGCCATTTATAAACCAAAGCCCTTTATAAACCAGAGCCCTTTAGAAACCAGAGCCCTTTATAAACCAAAGCCCGATATAAACCAGAGCCCATTATAAACCAAAGCCCTTTATAAACCAGAACCCAATATAAAGCAGAGCTCTTTATAATCCAAAGCCCTTTATAAACCAGAGCCAGTTATAAACCAGAGCTCTTTATAATACATAGCCCTTTATAAACCAGAGCCTGTTATAAACCAGTTCCCTTTATAAACCAGAGCCCTTTATAAACCAATGCCGGTCATAAACCAAAGCCCTTTATAAACCAGATCTCTTAATAAACCAGAGCCCTTTATAAAACAGAGCCCTAGATAAATTAGGGCTCTTTATAAACCAAAGCCTGTTATAAACCAGAGCTCATAATAAAGCAGAGCACTTTATAACCCAAAGCCCGCTATAAACCAAAGCCCTTTATAAACCAGAGCCTTTTATAAACCAGAGCCCTTTATAAATAAGATCCCGTTATAAAACAAAGCCCTTTTTTTAACCAGACCTCTTAATAAACCCGAGCCCTTTATAAACAAGAGCCATTTATAAACCAAAGCCCTTTATAAAACAGAGCCCTTTAGAAACCAGAGCCCTTTATAAACCAAAGCCCGATATAAACCAGAGCCCATTATAAACCAAAGCCCTTTATAAACCAGAACCCAATATAAAGCAGAGCTCTTTATAATCCAAAGCCCTTTATAAACCAGAGCCCATTATAAACCAGTGCTCTTTATAATACATAGCCCTTTATAAACCAGAGCCTGTTATAAACCAGTTCCCTTTATAAACCAGAGCCCTTTATAAACCAATGCCGGTCATAAACCAAAGCCCTTTATAAACCAGATCTCTTAATAAACCAGAGCCTGTTATGAACCAGAGCCCTTTATAAAACAGAGCCCTAGATAAATTAGGGCTCTTTATAAACCAGATCCTGTTATAAATCAGAGCTCTTTATAAACCATATACCTTTATAAACCAGAGCCTGTTATAAACCAGATCCCTTTATAAACCAGATCCTATTATAAACCAGAACCTTTATGAACCAGATCTCTTAATGAACCAGGGCCCTTTTTAAACCAGAGCCCTTTATAAACCAAAGTCCTTTATAAACCAGAGCCCTTTATAAACCAGAGCCCTTTATAGGTCAGAGCCCCTTATAAACCAGAGCCCTTTATAAACCAAAGCCCTTTATAAACCAATGCCGGTTATAAACCAGAGCCTTTTATAAACCAGAGCCCTTTATAAATCAGATCCCGTTATAAAACAGAGCCCTTTATGAACCAGACCTCTTAATAAACCAGAGCCCTTTATAAACCAGAGCCATTTATAAACCAAAGCCCTTTATAAACCAGAGCCCTTTAGAAACCAGAGCTCTTTATAATCCAAAGCCCTTTATAAACCAGAGCCATTTATAAACCAGAGCTCTTTATAATACATAGCCCTTTATAAACCAGAGCCTGTTATAAACCAGTTCCCTTTATAAACCAGAGCCCTTTATAAACCAATGCTGGTCATAAACCAAAGCCCTTTATAAACCAGATCTCTTAATAAACCAGAGCCTGTTATAAACCAGAGCCCTTTATAAAACAGAGCCCTAGATAAATTAGGGCTCTTTATAAACCAAAGCCTGTTATAAACCAGAGCTCATAATAAAGCAGAGCACTTTATAACCCAAAGCCCGCTATAAACCAAAGCCCTTTATAAACCAGAGCCTTTTATAAACCAGAGCCCTTTATAAATCAGATCCCGTTATAAAACAAAGCCCTTTTTTTAACCAGACCTCTTAATAAACCCGAGCCCTTTATAAACAAGAGCCATTTATAAACCAAAGCCCTTTATAAAACAGAGCCCTTTAGAAACCAGAGCCCTTTATAAACCAAAGCCCGATATAAACCAGAGCCCATTATAAACCAAAGCCCTTTATAAACCAGAACCCAATATAAAGCAGAGCTCTTTATAATCCAAAGCCCTTTATAAACCAGAGCCCATTATAAACCAGTGCTCTTTATAATACATAGCCCTTTATAAACCAGAGCCTGTTATAAACCAGTTCCCTTTATAAACCAGAGCCCTTTATAAACCAATGCCGGTCATAAACCAAAGCCCTTTATAAACCAGATCTCTTAATAAACCAGAGCCTGTTATAAACCAGAGCCCTTTATAAAACAGAGCCCTAGATAAATTAGGGCTCTTTATAAACCAGATCCTGTTATAAATCAGAGCTCTTTATAAACCATATACCTTTATAAACCAGAGCCTGTTATAAACCAGATCCCTTTATAAACCAGAGCCTATTATAAACCAGAGCCTTTATGAACCAGATCTCTTAATAAACCAGGGCCCTTTTTAAACCAGAGCCCTTTATAAACCAAAGTCCTTTATAAACCAGAGCCCTTTATAGATCAGAGCCCCTTATAAACCAGAGCCCTTTATAAACCAAAGCCCTTTATAAACCAATGCCGGTTATAAACCAGAGCCTTTTATAAACCAGAGCCCTTTATAAATCAGATCCCGTTATAAAACAGAGCCCTTTATGAACCAGACCTCTTAATAAACCAGAGCCCTTTATAAACCAGAGCCATTTATAAACCAAAGCCCTTTATAAACCAGACCCCTTTAGAAACCAGAGCCCTTTATAAACCAAAGCCCGATATAAACCAGAGCCCATTATAAACCAAAGCCCTTTATAAACCAGAACCTAATATAAAGCAGAGCTCTTTATAATCCAAAGCCCTTTATAAACCAGAGCCAGTTATAAACCAGAGCTCTTTATAATACATAGCCCTTTATAAACCAGAGCCTGTTATAAACCAGTTCCCTTTATAAACCAGAGCCCTTTATAAACCAATGCCGGTCATAAACCAAAGCCCTTTATAAACCAGATCTCTTAATAAACCAGAGCCCTTTATAAACCAGAGCCTTTTATAAGCCAAAGCCCGTTATGAACCAGAGGCCGTTATAAACCAGAGCAATTTATAAACCAAAGCCCTTTAGAAACCAGAGCCCTTTAAAAACCAGAGCCCTTTATAAACCAAAGCCCGGTATAAAACAGAGCCCGTTATAAACCAAAGCCCTTTATAAACCAGAGCCCAATATAAAGCAGAGCTCTTTATAAACCAAAGCCCTTAATAAACCAGAGCCTGTAATAAAAAAGAGCTCTTTATAAACCAGAGCCATTTTTTAAAACCAAAGCCATTTATAAACCAGAGCCCTTTAGAAACTAGAGCACTTTATAAACCAAAGCCATTTTTAAACCAGAGCCGGTTATAAACCGGAGCCAGTTATAAACCAGATCCTTTAATAAACCAGAGCCCTTTATAAACCAGAGCCCGGTATAAACCATAGCCCGTTATAAACCAAAGCCCTTTATAAACCAGAGCCCTTTATAAACCAAAGCCGGTTATAAACCAGAGCCTGTTATAAACAAGAGCCCATTATAAACCAGAGCCCGGTATAAACCATAGCCCGTTGTAAACCAAAGCTCTTTATAAACCAGAGCCCGTTATAAACCAGAGCTCTTTAAAATCCATAGCCCTTTATAAACCAATGCCGGTCATAAACAGAAGCCCTTTATAAGCCAGATCTCTTAATAAACCAGAGCCTGTTATAAACCACAGCCCTTTATAAAACAGAGCCCTAGATAAATTAGGGCTCTTTATAAACAAAAGCCTGTTATAAACCAGAGCTCATAATAAAGCAGAGCCCTTTACAACCCAAAGCCCGCTATAAACCAGAGCCCTTTATAAACCAGAGCCCTTTATAAACCAGATCTCTTAATAAACCAGAGCCCTTTATAAACCAGAGCCTTTTATAAACCAAAGCCCGTTATGAACCAGAGCCCGTTATAAACCAGAGCAATTTATAAACCAAAGCCCTTTATAAACCAGAGCTCTTTAGAAACCAGAGCCCTTTATAAACCAAGGCCAGGTATAAACCAGAGCCCGTTATAAACCAAAGCCCTTTATAAACCAGAGCCCAATATAAAGCAGAGCTCTTTATAAACCAAAGCCCTTAATAAACCAGAGCCTGTTATAAACCAGAGCTCTTTATATACCAGAGCCATTTACAAACCAAAGCCCGTTATAAACCAGATCCTTTTATAAACCAGAGCCCTTTATAAACCAAAGCCGTTTTTAAACCAGAGCCGGTTATAAACCAGAGCCCGTTATAAACCAAAGCCCTTTATAAACCAGAGCCCTTTATAAACCAGAGCCCTTTATAAACCAGAGCCTGTTATAAACCAGAGCCCATTATAAACAAAACCCCCTTATAAACCAGAGCCCGTTATAAACCAGAGCCCAATATGAAGCAGAGCTGTTTTTAAACCAAAGCTCTTTATAAACCAGAGCCTGCTATTAATCAGAGCTCTTTATAAACCATAGACCTTTATAAACCAGAGCCCGTTATAAAACAGAGCCCTTTATAAACCAGATCCCTTTATAAACCAAAGCCCTTTATAAACCAGAGCCCTTTATAAACCTAAGCCCTTTATAGATCAGAGCCCTTTATAAACTAAAGCCCGGTATAAACCAGAGCCCTTTATAATCCAAAGCTCTTTGTAAACCAGAGCCTGTTATAAATCAGAGCTCTTTATAAACCATATACACTATATTGCCAAAAGTATTTGCTCACCTGCCTTGACTCACATATGAGCTTAAGTGACATCCCGTTCCTAATCCATAGGGTTCAATATGACGTCGGTCCACCCTTTGCAGCTAGAACAGCTTCAACTCTTCTGGGAAGGCTGTCCACAAGGTTTAGGAGTGTGTTTATGGGAATTTTTGACCATTCTTCCAGAAGCGCATTTGTGAGGTCGCACACTGATGTTGGACGAGAAGGCCTGGCTCTCAGTCTCCGCTCTAATTCATCCCAAAGGTGTTCTATTGGGTTGAGGTCAGGACTCTGTGCAGGCCAGTCAAGTTCATCCACACCAGACTCTGTCATCCATGTCTTTATGGACCTTGCTTTGTGCACTGGTGCACAGTCATGTTGGAAGAGGAAGGGGCCAGCTCCAAACTGTTCCCACAAAGTTGGGAGCATGGAATTGTCCAAAATGTCTTGGTATGCTGAAGCATTCAGAGTTCCTTTCACTGGAACTAAGGGGCCAAGCCCAGCTCCTGAAAAACAACCCCACACCAGAATCCCCCCTCCACCAAACTTTACACTTGGCACAATGCAGTCAGACAAGTACCGTTCTCCTGGCAACCGCCAAACCCAGACCCGTCCATCAGATTGCCAGATGGAGAAGCGCGATTCGTCACTCCAGAGAACGCGTCTCCACTGCTCTAGAGTCCAGTGGCGGCGTGCTTTACACCACCGCATCCGACGCTTTGCATTGCACTTGGTTATGTATGGCTTGGATGCAGCTGCTCGACCATGGAAACCCATTCCATGAAGCTCTCTGCGCACTGTTCTTGAGCTAATCTGAAGGCCACATGAAGTTTGGAGGTCTGTAGTGATTGACTCTGCAGAAAGTTGGCGACCTCTTCGCACTATGCGCTTCAGCATCCGCTGACCCCGCTCCGTCAGTTTACGTGGCCTACCACTTCGTGGCTGAGTTGCTGTCGTTCCCAAACACTTCCATTTTCTTATAATACAGCTGACAGTTGACTGTGGAATATTTAGGAGCGAGGAAATTTCACGACTGGATTTGTTGCACAGGTGGCATCCTATCACAGTTCCACGCTGGAATTCACTGAGCTCCTGAGAGCGACCCATTCTTTCACAAATGTTTGTAAAAACAGTCTGCATGCCTAGGTGCTTGAATTTATACACCTGTGGCCATGGAAGTGATTGGAACACCTGATTCCAATAATTTGGATGGGTGAGCAAATACTTTTGGCAATATAGTGTACCTTTATAAACCAGAGCCTGTTATAAACCAGATCCCTTTATAAACCAGAGCCTATTATAAACCAGAGCCTTTATGAACCAGATCTCTTAATAAACCAGGGCCCTTTATAAACCAGAGCCTTTTATAAACCAAAGTCCTTTATAAACCAGAGCCCTTTATAAACCAGAGCCATTTATAAACCAGAGCCCTTTATAAACAAAAGCCCTTTATAAACCAATGCCAGTTATAAACCAGAGCCTTTTATAAATCAGAGCCCTTTATAAATCAGATCCTGTTATAAACCAGAGCCTTTATAAACCAGATCTCTTAATAAACCAGGGCCCTTTATAAACCAGAGCCGGTTATAAACCAGAGCCCATTATAAACCAGATCCTTTTATAAACCAGAGCCATTTATAAACCAGAGCCCGGTATAAACCAGAGCCCGTAATAAACCAAAGCTCTTTATAAACCAGAGCCCGTTATAAACCAGAGCTCTATATAATCCATAGCCCTTTGTAAACCAGAGCCTGTTATAAACCAGAGCCCTTTAGAAACTAGAGCCCTTTATAAACCAAAGCCGTTTTTAAACCAGAGCCGGTTATAAACCAGAGACGGTAATAAACCAGATCCTTTTATAAACCAGAGCCCTTTATAAACCAGAGCTCGTTATAAACCAGAGCCATTTATAAACCAAAGCCCTTTATAAACCAGAGCCCTTTAGAAACTAGAGCCCTTTATAAACCAAAGCCCGATATAAACCAGAGCCCGTTATAAACCAAAGCCCTTTATAAACCAGAGCCCAATATAAAAAAGAGCTCTTTATAATCCAAAGCCCTTTATAAACCAGAGCCCGTTATAAACCAGAGCTCTTTAAAATCCATAGCCCTTTATAAACCAATGCCGGTCATAAACCAAAGCCCTTTATAAGCCAGATCTCTTAATAAACCAGAGCCTGTTATAAACCACAGCCCTTTATAAAACAGAGCCCTAGATAAATTAGGGCTCTTTATAAAGCAAAGCCTGTTATAAACCAGAGCTCATAATAAAGCAGAGCCCTTTACAACCCAAAGCCCGCTATAAACCAGAGCCCTTTATAAACCAGAGCCCTTTATGAACCAGATCTCTTAATAAACCAGGGCCCTTTTTAAACCAGAGCCCTTTATAAACCAAAGTCCTTTATAAACCAGAGCCCTTTATAGATCAGAGCCCCTTATAAACCGGAGCCCTTTATAAACCAAAGCCCTTTATAAACCAATGCCGGTTATAAACCAGAGCCTTTTATAAACCAGAGCCCTTTATAAATCAGATCCCGTTATAAAACAGAGCCCTTTATGAACCAGACCTCTTAATAAACCAGAGCCCTTTATAAACCAGAGCCATTTATAAACCAAAGCCCTTTATAAACCAGACCCCTTTAGAAACCAGAGCCCTTTATAAACCAAAGCCCGATATAAACCAGAGCCCATTATAAACCAAAGCCCTTTATAAACCAGAACCTAATATAAAGCAGAGCTCTTTATAATCCAAAGCCCTTTATAAACCAGAGCCAGTTATAAACCAGAGCTCTTTATAATACATAGCCCTTTATAAACCAGAGCCTGTTATAAACCAGTTCCCTTTATAAACCAGAGCCCTTTATAAACCAATGCCGGTCATAAACCAAAGCCCTTTATAAACCAGATCTCTTAATAAACCAGAGCCCTTTATAAACCAGAGCCTTTTATAAGCCAAAGCCCGTTATGAACCAGAGGCCGTTATAAACCAGAGCAATTTATAAACCAAAGCCCTTTAGAAACCAGAGCCCTTTAAAAACCAGAGCCCTTTATAAACCAAAGCCCGGTATAAAACAGAGCCCGTTATAAACCAAAGCCCTTTATAAACCAGAGCCCAATATAAAGCAGAGCTCTTTATAAACCAAAGCCCTTAATAAACCAGAGCCTGTAATAAAAAAGAGCTCTTTATAAACCAGAGCCATTTTTTAAAACCAAAGCCATTTATAAACCAGAGCCCTTTAGAAACTAGAGCACTTTATAAACCAAAGCCATTTTTAAACCAGAGCCGGTTATAAACCAGAGCCAGTTATAAACCAGATCCTTTAATAAACCAGAGCCCTTTATAAACCAGAGCCCGGTATAAACCATAGCCCGTTATAAACCAAAGCCCTTTATAAACCAGAGCCCTTTATAAACCAAAGCCGGTTATAAACCAGAGCCTGTTATAAACCAGAGCCCATTATAAACCAGAGCCCGGTATAAACCATAGCCCGTTGTAAACCAAAGCTCTTTATAAACCAGAGCCCGTTATAAACCAGAGCTCTTTAAAATCCATAGCCCTTTATAAACCAATGCCGGTCATAAACAGAAGCCCTTTATAAGCCAGATCTCTTAATAAACCAGAGCCTGTTATAAACCACAGCCCTTTATAAAACAGAGCCCTAGATAAATTAGGGCTCTTTATAAACAAAAGCCTGTTATAAACCAGAGCTCATAATAAAGCAGAGCCCTTTACAAACCAAAGCCCGCTATAAACCAGAGCCCTTTATAAACCAGAGCCCTTTATAAACCAGATCTCTTAATAAACCAGAGCCCTTTATAAACCAGAGCCTTTTATAAACCAAAGCCCGTTATGAACCAGAGCCCGTTATAAACCAGAGCAATTTATAAACCAAAGCCCTTTATAAACCAGAGCTCTTTAGAAACCAGAGCCCTTTATAAACCAAGGCCAGGTATAAACCAGAGCCCGTTATAAACCAAAGCCCTTTATAAACCAGAGCCCAATATAAAGCAGAGCTCTTTATAAACCAAAGCCCTTAATAAACCAGAGCCTGTTATAAACCAGAGCTCTTTATATACCAGAGCCATTTACAAACCAAAGCCCGTTATAAACCAGATCCTTTTATAAACCAGAGCCCTTTATAAACCAAAGCCGTTTTTAAACCAGAGCCGGTTATAAACCAGAGCCCGTTATAAACCAAAGCCCTTTATAAACCAGAGCCCTTTATAAACCAGAGCCCTTTATAAACCAGAGCCTGTTATAAACCAGAGCCCATTATAAACAAAACCCCCTTATAAACCAGAGCCCGTTATAAACCAGAGCCCAATATGAAGCAGAGCTGTTTTTAAACCAAAGCTCTTTATAAACCAGAGCCTGCTATTAATCAGAGCTCTTTATAAACCATAGACCTTTATAAACCAGAGCCCGTTATAAAACAGAGCCCTTTATAAACCAGATCCCTTTATAAACCAAAGCCCTTTATAAACCAGAGCCCTTTATAAACCTAAGCCCTTTATAGATCAGAGCCCTTTATAAACTAAAGCCCGGTATAAACCAGAGCCCTTTATAATCCAAAGCTCTTTGTAAACCAGAGCCTGTTATAAATCAGAGCTCTTTATAAACCATATACCTTTATAAACCAGAGCCTGTTATAAACCAGATCCCTTTATAAACCAGAGCCTATTATAAACCAGAGCCTTTATGAACCAGATCTCTTAATAAACCAGGGCCCTTTATAAACCAGAGCCTTTTATAAACCAAAGTCCTTTATAAACCAGAGCCCTTTATAAACCAGAGCCCTTTATAGATCAGAGCCCCTTATAAACCAGAGCCCTTTATAAACAAAAGCCCTTTATAAACCAATGCCAGTTATAAACCAGAGCCTTTTATAAATCAGAGCCCTTTATAAATCAGATCCTGTTATAAACCAGAGCCTTTATAAACCAGATCTCTTAATAAACCAGGGCCCTTTATAAACCAGAGCCGGTTATAAACCAGAGCCCATTATAAACCAGATCCTTTTATAAACCAGAGCCATTTATAAACCAGAGCCCGGTATAAACCAGAGCCCGTAATAAACCAAAGCTCTTTATAAACCAGAGCCCGTTATAAACCAGAGCTCTTTATAATCCATAGCCCTTTGTAAACCAGAGCCTGTTATAAACCAGAGCCCTTTAGAAACTAGAGCCCTTTATAAACCAAAGCCGTTTTTAAACCAGAGCCGGTTATAAACCAGAGACGGTAATAAACCAGATCCTTTTATAAACCAGAGCCCTTTATAAACCAGAGCTCGTTATAAACCAGAGCCATTTATAAACCAAAGCCCTTTATAAACCAGAGCCCTTTAGAAACTAGAGCCCTTTATAAACCAAAGCCCAATATAAACCAGAGCCCGTTATAAACCAAAGCCCTTTATAAACCAGAGCCCAATATAAAAAAGAGCTCTTTATAATCCAAAGCCCTTTATAAACCAGAGCCCGTTATAAACCAGAGCTCTTTAAAATCCATAGCCCTTTATAAACCAATGCCGGTCATAAACCAAAGCCCTTTATAAGCCAGATCTCTTAATAAACCAGAGCCTGTTATAAACCACAGCCCTTTATAAAACAGAGCCCTAGATAAATTAGGGCTCTTTATAAAGCAAAGCCTGTTATAAACCAGAGCTCATAATAAAGCAGAGCCCTTTACAACCCAAAGCCCGCTATAAACCAGAGCCCTTTATAAACCAGATCTCTTAATAAACCAGAGCCCTTTATAAACCAGAGCCTTTTATAAACCAAAGCCCGTTATGAACCAGAGCCCGTTATAAACCAGAGCAATTTATAAACCAAAGCCCTTTATAAACCAGAGCTCTTGAGAAACATGAGCCCTTTATAAACCAAAGCCAGGTATAAACCAGAGCCCGTTATAAACCAAAGCCCTTTATAAACCAGAGCCCAATATAAAGCAGAGCTCTTTATAAACCAAAGCCCTTAATAAACCTGAGCCTGTTATTAACCAGAGCTCTTTATATACCAGAGCCATTTACAAACCAAAGCCCGTTATAAACCAGATCCTTTTATAAACCAGAGCCCTTTATAAACCAAAGCCGTTTTTAAACCAGAGCTGGTTATAAACCAGAGCCCGTTATAAACCAAAGCCCTTTATAAACCAGAGCCCTTTATAAACCAGAGCCTGTTATAAACCAGATCCCTTTATAAACCAGAGCCTATTATAAACCAGAGCCTTTATGAACCAGATCTCTTAATAAACCAGGGCCCTTTATAAACCAGAGCCTTTTATAAACCAAAGTCCTTTATAAACCAGAGCACTTTATAAACCAGAGCCATTTATAAACCAGAGCCCTTTATAAACAAAAGCCCTTTATAAACCAATGCCAGTTATAAACCAGAGCCTTTTATAAATCAGAGCCCTTTATAAATCAGATCCTGTTATAAACCAGAGCCTTTATAAACCAGATCTCTTAATAAACCAGGGCCCTTTATAAACCAGAGCCGGTTATAAACCAGAGCCCATTATAAACCAGATCCTTTTATAAACCAGAGCCATTTATAAACCAGAGCCCGGTATAAACCAGAGCCCGTAATAAACCAAAGCTCTTTATAAACCAGAGCCCGTTATAAACCAGAGCTCTATATAATCCATAGCCCTTTGTAAACCAGAGCCTGTTATAAACCAGAGCCCTTTAGAAACTAGAGCCCTTTATAAACCAAAGCCGTTTTTAAACCAGAGCCGGTTATAAACCAGAGACGGTAATAAACCAGATCCTTTTATAAACCAGAGCCCTTTATAAACCAGAGCTCGTTATAAACCAGAGCCATTTATAAACCAAAGCCCTTTATAAACCAGAGCCCTTTAGAAACTAGAGCCCTTTATAAACCAAAGCCCGATATAAACCAGAGCCCGTTATAAACCAAAGCCCTTTATAAACCAGAGCCCAATATAAAAAAGAGCTCTTTATAATCCAAAGCCCTTTATAAACCAGAGCCCGTTATAAACCAGAGCTCTTTAAAATCCATAGCCCTTTATAAACCAATGCCGGTCATAAACCAAAGCCCTTTATAAGCCAGATCTCTTAATAAACCAGAGCCTGTTATAAACCACAGCCCTTTATAAAACAGAGCCCTAGATAAATTAGGGCTCTTTATAAAGCAAAGCCTGTTATAAACCAGAGCTCATAATAAAGCAGAGCCCTTTACAACCCAAAGCCCGCTATAAACCAGAGCCCTTTATAAACCAGAGCCCTTTATGAACCAGATCTCTTAATAAACCAGGGCCCTTTTTAAACCAGAGCCCTTTATAAACCAAAGTCCTTTATAAACCAGAGCCCTTTATAGATCAGAGCCCCTTATAAACCGGAGCCCTTTATAAACCAAAGCCCTTTATAAACCAATGCCGGTTATAAACCAGAGCCTTTTATAAACCAGAGCCCTTTATAAATCAGATCCCGTTATAAAACAGAGCCCTTTATGAACCAGACCTCTTAATAAACCAGAGCCCTTTATAAACCAGAGCCATTTATAAACCAAAGCCCTTTATAAACCAGACCCCTTTAGAAACCAGAGCCCTTTATAAACCAAAGCCCGATATAAACCAGAGCCCATTATAAACCAAAGCCCTTTATAAACCAGAACCTAATATAAAGCAGAGCTCTTTATAATCCAAAGCCCTTTATAAACCAGAGCCAGTTATAAACCAGAGCTCTTTATAATACATAGCCCTTTATAAACCAGAGCCTGTTATAAACCAGTTCCCTTTATAAACCAGAGCCCTTTATAAACCAATGCCGGTCATAAACCAAAGCCCTTTATAAACCAGATCTCTTAATAAACCAGAGCCCTTTATAAACCAGAGCCTTTTATAAGCCAAAGCCCGTTATGAACCAGAGGCCGTTATAAACCAGAGCAATTTATAAACCAAAGCCCTTTAGAAACCAGAGCCCTTTAAAAACCAGAGCCCTTTATAAACCAAAGCCCGGTATAAAACAGAGCCCGTTATAAACCAAAGCCCTTTATAAACCAGAGCCCAATATAAAGCAGAGCTCTTTATAAACCAAAGCCCTTAATAAACCAGAGCCTGTAATAAAAAAGAGCTCTTTATAAACCAGAGCCATTTTTTAAAACCAAAGCCATTTATAAACCAGAGCCCTTTAGAAACTAGAGCACTTTATAAACCAAAGCCATTTTTAAACCAGAGCCGGTTATAAACCAGAGCCAGTTATAAACCAGATCCTTTAATAAACCAGAGCCCTTTATAAACCAGAGCCCGGTATAAACCATAGCCCGTTATAAACCAAAGCCCTTTATAAACCAGAGCCCTTTATAAACCAAAGCCGGTTATAAACCAGAGCCTGTTATAAACCAGAGCCCATTATAAACCAGAGCCCGGTATAAACCATAGCCCGTTGTAAACCAAAGCTCTTTATAAACCAGAGCCCGTTATAAACCAGAGCTCTTTAAAATCCATAGCCCTTTATAAACCAATGCCGGTCATAAACAGAAGCCCTTTATAAGCCAGATCTCTTAATAAACCAGAGCCTGTTATAAACCACAGCCCTTTATAAAACAGAGCCCTAGATAAATTAGGGCTCTTTATAAACAAAAGCCTGTTATAAACCAGAGCTCATAATAAAGCAGAGCCCTTTACAACCCAAAGCCCGCTATAAACCAGAGCCCTTTATAAACCAGAGCCCTTTATAAACCAGATCTCTTAATAAACCAGAGCCCTTTATAAACCAGAGCCTTTTATAAACCAAAGCCCGTTATGAACCAGAGCCCGTTATAAACCAGAGCAATTTATAAACCAAAGCCCTTTATAAACCAGAGCTCTTTAGAAACCAGAGCCCTTTATAAACCAAGGCCAGGTATAAACCAGAGCCCGTTATAAACCAAAGCCCTTTATAAACCAGAGCCCAATATAAAGCAGAGCTCTTTATAAACCAAAGCCCTTAATAAACCAGAGCCTGTTATAAACCAGAGCTCTTTATATACCAGAGCCATTTACAAACCAAAGCCCGTTATAAACCAGATCCTTTTATAAACCAGAGCCCTTTATAAACCAAAGCCGTTTTTAAACCAGAGCCGGTTATAAACCAGAGCCCGTTATAAACCAAAGCCCTTTATAAACCAGAGCCCTTTATAAACCAGAGCCCTTTATAAACCAGAGCCTGTTATAAACCAGAGCCCATTATAAACAAAACCCCCTTATAAACCAGAGCCCGTTATAAACCAGAGCCCAATATGAAGCAGAGCTGTTTTTAAACCAAAGCTCTTTATAAACCAGAGCCTGCTATTAATCAGAGCTCTTTATAAACCATAGACCTTTATAAACCAGAGCCCGTTATAAAACAGAGCCCTTTATAAACCAGATCCCTTTATAAACCAAAGCCCTTTATAAACCAGAGCCCTTTATAAACCTAAGCCCTTTATAGATCAGAGCCCTTTATAAACTAAAGCCCGGTATAAACCAGAGCCCTTTATAATCCAAAGCTCTTTGTAAACCAGAGCCTGTTATAAATCAGAGCTCTTTATAAACCATATACCTTTATAAACCAGAGCCTGTTATAAACCAGATCCCTTTATAAACCAGAGCCTATTATAAACCAGAGCCTTTATGAACCAGATCTCTTAATAAACCAGGGCCCTTTATAAACCAGAGCCTTTTATAAACCAAAGTCCTTTATAAACCAGAGCCCTTTATAAACCAGAGCCCTTTATAGATCAGAGCCCCTTATAAACCAGAGCCCTTTATAAACAAAAGCCCTTTATAAACCAATGCCAGTTATAAACCAGAGCCTTTTATAAATCAGAGCCCTTTATAAATCAGATCCTGTTATAAACCAGAGCCTTTATAAACCAGATCTCTTAATAAACCAGGGCCCTTTATAAACCAGAGCCGGTTATAAACCAGAGCCCATTATAAACCAGATCCTTTTATAAACCAGAGCCATTTATAAACCAGAGCCCGGTATAAACCAGAGCCCGTAATAAACCAAAGCTCTTTATAAACCAGAGCCCGTTATAAACCAGAGCTCTTTATAATCCATAGCCCTTTGTAAACCAGAGCCTGTTATAAACCAGAGCCCTTTAGAAACTAGAGCCCTTTATAAACCAAAGCCGTTTTTAAACCAGAGCCGGTTATAAACCAGAGACGGTAATAAACCAGATCCTTTTATAAACCAGAGCCCTTTATAAACCAGAGCTCGTTATAAACCAGAGCCATTTATAAACCAAAGCCCTTTATAAACCAGAGCCCTTTAGAAACTAGAGCCCTTTATAAACCAAAGCCCGATATAAACCAGAGCCCGTTATAAACCAAAGCCCTTTATAAACCAGAGCCCAATATAAAAAAGAGCTCTTTATAATCCAAAGCCCTTTATAAACCAGAGCCCGTTATAAACCAGAGCTCTTTAAAATCCATAGCCCTTTATAAACCAATGCCGGTCATAAACCAAAGCCCTTTATAAGCCAGATCTCTTAATAAACCAGAGCCTGTTATAAACCACAGGCTTTTATAAAACAGAGCCCTAGATAAATTAGGGCTCTTTATAAAGCAAAGCCTGTTATAAACCAGAGCTCATAATAAAGCAGAGCCCTTTACAACCCAAAGCCCGCTATAAACCAGAGCCCTTTATAAACCAGAGCCCTTTATAAACCAGATCTCTTAATAAACCAGAGCCCTTTATAAACCAGAGCCTTTTATAAACCAAAGCCCGTTATGAACCAGAGCCCGTTATAAACCAGAGCAATTTATAAACCAAAGCCCTTTATAAACCAGAGCTCTTGAGAAACATGAGCCCTTTATAAACCAAAGCCAGGTATAAACCAGAGCCCGTTATAAACCAAAGCCCTTTATAAACCAGAGCCCAATATAAAGCAGAGCTCTTTATAAACCAAAGCCCTTAATAAACCTGAGCCTGTTATTAACCAGAGCTCTTTATATACCAGAGCCATTTACAAACCAAAGCCCGTTATAAACCAGATCCTTTTATAAACCAGAGCCCTTTATAAACCAAAGCCGTTTTTAAACCAGAGCTGGTTATAAACCAGAGCCCGTTATAAACCAAAGCCCTTTATAAACCAGAGCCCTTTATAAACCAGAGCCCTTTATAAACCAGAGCCTGTTATAAACCAGAGCTGTTTTTAAACCAAAGCTCTTTATAAACCAGAGCCTGCTATTAATCAGAGCTCTTTATAAACCATAGACCTTTATAAACCAGAGCCCGTTATAAAACAGAGCCCTTTATAAACCAGATCCCTTTATAAACCAAAGCCCTTTTTAAACCAGAGCCCTTTATAAACCTAAGCCCTTTATAGATCAGAGCCCTTTATAAACCAAAGCCCGGTATAAACCAGAGCCCTTTATAATCCAAAGCTCTTTGTAAACCAGAGCCTGTTATAAATCAGAGCTCTTTATAAACCATATACCTTTATAAACCAGAGCCTGTTATAAACCAGATCCCTTTATAAACCAGAGCCTATTATAAACCAGAGCCTTTATGAACCAGATCTCTTAATAAACCAGGGCCCTTTATAAACCAGAGCCTTTTATAAACCAAAGTCCTTTATAAACCAGAGCCCTTTATAAACCAGAGCCCTTTATAGATCAGAGCCCCTTATAAACCAGAGCCCTTTATAAACAAAAGCCCTTTATAAACCAATGCCAGTTATAAACCAGAGCCCTTTATAAATCAGATCCCGTTATAAACCAGAGCCTTTATGAAGCAGATCTCTTAATAAACCAGGGCCCTTTATAAACCAGAGCCGGTTATAAACCAGAGCCCTTTATAAACCAGATCCTTTTATAAACCAGAGCCATTTATAAACCAGAGCCCGTTATAAAGCAAAGCTCTTTATAAACCAGAGCCCGTTATAAACCAGAGCTCTTTATAATCCATAGCCCTTTGTAAACCAGAGCCTGTTATAAACCAGAGCCCTTTAGAAACTAGAGCCCTTTATAAACCAAAGCCGTTTTTAAACCAGAGCCGGTTATAAACCAGAGCGGTTATAAACCAGATCCTTTTATAAAATAGAGCCCTTTATAAACCAGAGCCCGGTATAAACCAGAGCCCTTTATCAACCAAAGCCCTTTATAAACCAGAGCCTGTTATAAACCAGAGCTCTTTATAATCCATAGCCCTTTATAAACCAGAGCCTGTTATAAACCAGTTCCCTTTATAAACCATAGGCCTTTATAAACCAGATCTCTTAATAAACCAGAGCCTGTTATAAACCAGAGCGCTTTATAAAACAGAGCCCTAGATAAATTAGGGCTCTTTATAAACCAGAGCCCTTTATAAACCAGAGGCCGGTATAAACCAGAGCCCGTTATAAACCAAAGCTCTTTATAAACCAGAGCCTGTTATAAACCAAAGCCCGTTATAAAACAGAGCCCTTTATAAACCAGATCTTTTAATAAACCAGATCTCTTAATAAACCAGAGCCTGTTATAAACCAGAGCCCTTTATAAAACAGAGCCCGAGATAAATTAGGGCTCTTTATAAACCAAAGCCTGTTATAAACCAGAGCTCATGATAAAGCAGAGCCCTTTATAACCCAAAGCCCGCTATAAACCAAAGCCCTTTATAAACCAGAGCCCTTTATAAACCAGAGCCCGTTATAAAACTGATCCCTATATAAACCAGATCTCTTAATAAACCAGAGCCCTTTATAAACCAGAGCCTTTTATAAACCAAAGCCCGTTATGAACCAGAGCCCGTTATAAACCAGAGCAATTTATAAACCAAAGCCCTTTATAAACCAGAGCCCTTTAGAAACCAGAGCCCTTTATAAACCAAAGCCCGGTATAAACCAGAGCCCGTTATAAACCAAAGCCCTTTATAAACCAGAGCCCAATATAAAGCAGAGCTCTTTTTAAACCAAAGCCCTTAATAAACCCGAGCCTGTTATAAACCAGAGCTCTTTATAAACCAGAGCCGTTTACAAACCAATGCCCTTTATAAACCAGAGCCCTTTAGAAACTAGAGCCCTTTATAAACCAAAGCCGTTTTTAAACCAGATCCTTTTATAAACCAGAGCCCTTTATAAACCGGAGCCCGGTATAAACCAGAGCCCGTTATAAACCAAAGCCCTTTATAAACCAGAGACCTTTATAAACCAAAGCCTGTTATAAACCAGAGCCCATTATAAACAAAAGCCCGTTATAAACCAGAGCCCGTTATAAAACAGAGCCCTTTATGAACCAGATCCCTTTATAAACCAAAGCCCTTTATAAACCAGAGCCCTTTATAAACCAGAGCCCTTTATAGATCAGAGCCCTTTATAAACCAAAGCCCGGTATAAACGAGAGCCCTTTATAATCCAAAGCTCTTTATAAACCAGAGCCTGTTATAAATCAGAGCTCTTTATAAACCATATACCTTTATGAACCAGATCTCTTAATAAACCAGGGCCCTTTATAAACCAGAGCCCTTTATAAACCAAAGCCCTTTATAAACCAATGCCAGTTATAAACCAGAGCCTTTTATAAACCAGAGCCCTTTATAAATCAGATCCCGTTATAAACCAGAGCCTTTATGAACCAGATCTCTTAATAAACCAGGGCCCTTTATAAACCAGAGCCGGTTATAAACCAGAGCCCATTATAAACCAGATCCTTTTATAAACCAGAGCCATTTATAAACCAGAGCCCGGTATTATCCAGAGCCCGTTATAACCCAAAGCTCTTTATAAACCAGAGCCCGTTATAAACCAGAGCTCTTTATAATCCATAGCCCTTTGTAAACCAGAGCCTGTTATAAACCAGAGCCCTTTATAAACCAGAGGCTTTTATAAACCAAAGCCCGTTATGAACCAGAGCCCGTTATAAACCAGAGCAATTTATAAACCAGAGCCCTTTAGAAACCAGAGCCCTTTATAAACCAAAGCCCGGTATAAACCAGAGCCCGTTGTAAACCAAAGCTCTTTATAAACCAGAGCCTGTTATAAACCAGAGCTCTTTATAATCCATAGCCCTTTATAAACCAGAGCCTGTTATAAACCAGTTCCCTTTGTAGACCACAGCCCTTTATAAACCAGATCTCTTAATAAACCAGAGCCTGTTATAAACCAGAGCGCTTTATAAAACAGAGCCCTAGATAAATTAGGGCTCTTTATAAACCAGAGCCCTTTATAAACCAGAGCCCGGTATAAACCAGAGCCCGTTATAAACCAAAGCTCTTTATAAACCAGAGCCCGTTATAAACCAGAGCTCTTTATAATCCATAGCCCTTTTTAAACCAGAGCCTGTTATAAACCAGGGCCCTTTTTAAACCAGAGCCGGTTAAGAACCAGAGCCCATTTTAAACCAGATCCTTTTATAAACCAGAGCCCTTTATAAACCAGAGCCCGGTATAAACAAGAGCCCGTTATAAACCAAAGCCCTTTATAAACCAGAGCCTGTTATATACCAGAGCTCTTTATAAACCATATACCTTTATAAACCAGAGCCTGTTATAAACCAGATCCCTTTATAAACCAGAGCCTATTATAAACCAGAGCCTTTATGAATCAGATCTCTTAATAAACCAGGGCCCTTTATAAACCAGAGCCTTTTATAAACCAAATTCGTTTATAAACCAGAGCCCTTTATAAACCAGAGCCCTTTATAGATCAGAGCCCCTTATAAACCAGAGCCCTTTATAAACCAAAGCCCTTTATAAACCAACGCCAGTTATAAACCAACGCCAGTTATAAACCAGAGCCTTATATAAACCAGAGCCCTTTATAAATCAGATCCCGTTATAAACCAGAGCCTTTATGAACCAGATCTCTTAATAAACCAGAGCCATTTATAGATCAGAGCCCCTTATAAACCAGAGCCCTTTATAAACCAAAGCCCTTTATAAACCAATGCCAGTTATAAACCAGAGCCTTTTATAAACCAGAGCCCTTTATAAATCAGATCCCGTTATAAACCAGAGCCTTTATGAACCAGATCTCTTAATAAACCAGGGCCCTTTATAAACCAGAGCCGGTTATAAACCAGAGCCCGTTATAAACCAGATCCTTTTATAAACCAGAGCCCTTTATAAACCAGAGCCCGGTATAAACAAGAGCCCGTTATAAACCAAAGCCCTTTATAAACCAGAGCCTGTTATAAACCAGAGCTCTTTATAAACCATATACCTTTATAAACCAGAGCCTGTTATAAACCAGATCCCTTTATAAACCAGAGCCTATTATAAACCAAAGCCTTTATGAACCAGATCTCTTAATAAACCAGGGCCCTTTATAAACCAGAGCCTTTTATAAACCAAAGTCCTTTATAAACCAGAGCCCTTTATAAACCAGAGCCCTTTATAGATCAGAGCCCCTTATAAACCAGAGCCCTTTATAAACCAAAGCCCTTTATAAACCAACGCCAGTTATAAACCAGAGCTTATATAAACCAGAGCCCTTTATAAATCAGATCCCGTTATAAACCAGAGCCTTTATGAACTAGATCTCTTAATAAACCAGAGCCATTTATAGATCAGAGCCCCTTATAAACCAGAGCCCTTTATAAACCAAAGCCCTTTATAAACCAATGCCAGTTATAAACCAGATCCTTTTATAAACCAGAGCCCTTTATAAATCAGATCCCGTTATAAACCAGAGCCTTTATGAACCAGATCTCTTAATAAACCAGGGCCCTTTATAAACCAGAGCCGGTTATAAACCAGAGCCCATTATAAACCAGATCCTTTTATAAACCAGGGCCCTTTATAAACCAGAGCCCGGTATAAACCAGAGCTCGTTATAAACCAAAGCTCTTTATAAACCAGAGCCCGTTATAAACCAGAGCTCTTTATAATCCATAGCCCTTTGTAAACCAGAGCCTGTTATAAACCAGAGCCCTTTAGAAACTAGAGCCCTTTATAAACCAGAGCCCGGTATAAACCAGAGCCCGTTATAAACCAAAGCTCTTTATAAACCAGAGCCCGTTATAAACCAGAGCTCTTTATAATCCATAGCCCTTTTTAAACCAGAGCCTGTTATAAACCAGGGCCCTTTTTAAACCAGAGCCGGTTAAGAACCAGAGCTCGTTATAAACCAGATCCTTTTATAAACCAGACCCCTTTATAAACCAGAGCCCGGTATAAACAAGAGCCCGTTATAAACCAAAGCCCTTTATAAACCAGAGCCTGTTGTAAACCAGAGCTCTTTATAAACCATATACCTTTATAAACCAGAGCCTGTTATAAACCAGATCCCTTTATAAACCAGAGCCTATTATAAACCAGAGCCTTTATGAACCAGATCTCTTAATAAACCAGGGCCCTTTATAAACCAGAGCCTTTTATAAAACAAAGACCTTTATAAACCAGAGCCCTTTACAAACCAGAGCCCTTTATAGATAAGAGCCCCTTATAAACCAGAGCCCTTTATAAACCAAAGCCCTTTATAAACCAACGCCAGTTATAAACCAGAGCCTTATATAAACCAGAGCCCTTTATAAATCAGATCCCGTTATAAACTTGAGCCTTTATGAACCAGATCTCTTAATAAACCAGAGCCCTTTATAAATCAGATCCCGTTATAAACTTGAGCCTTTATGAACCAGATCTCTTAATAAACCAGAGCCATTTATAGATCAGAGCCCCTTATAAACCAGAGCCCTTTATAAACCAAAGCCCTTTATAAACCAATGCCAGTTATAAACCAGAGCCTTTTATAAACCAGAGCCCTTTATAAATCAGATCCCGTTATAAACCAGAGCCTTTATGAACCAGATCTCTTAATAAACCAGGGCCCTTTATAAACCAGAGCCGGTTATAAACCAGAGCCCATTATAAACCAGATCCTTTTATAAACCAGAGCCCTTTATAAACCAGAGCCCTTTATAGATAAGAGCCCCTTATACACCAGAGCCCTTTATAAACCAAAGCCCTTTATAAACCAACGCCAGTTATAAACCAGAGCCTTATATAAACCAGAGCCCTTTATAAATCAGATCCCATTATAAACTTGAGCCTTTATGAACCAGATCTCTTAATAAACCAGAGCCATTTATAGATCAGAGCCCCTTATAAACCAGAGCCCTTTATAAACCAAAGCCCTTTATAAACCAATGCCAGTTATAAACCAGAGCCTTTTATAAACCAGAGCCCTTTATAAATCAGATCCCGTTATAAACCAGAGCCTTTATGAACCAGATCTCTTAATAAACCAGGGCCCTTTATGAACCAGAGCCGGTTATAAACCAGAGCCCATTATAAACCAGATCCTTTTATAAACCAGAGCCCTTTATAAACCAGAGCCCGTTATAAACCAGAGCCCGTTATAAACCAAAGCTCTTTATAAACCAGAGCCCGTTATAAACCAGAGCTCTTTATAATCCATAGCCCTTTGTAAACCAGAGCCTGTTATAAACCAGAGCTCTTTATAAACCATATACCTTTATAAACCAGAGCCTGTTATAAACCAGATCCCTTTATAAACCAGAGCCTATTATAAACCAGAGCCTTTATGAACCAGATCTCTTAATAAACCAGGGCCCTTTATAAACCAGAGCCTTTTATAAACCAAAGTCCTTTATAAACCAGAGCCCTTTATAAACCAGAGCCCTTTATAGATAAGAGCCCCTTATAAACCAGAGCCCTTTATAAACCAAAGCCCTTTATAAACCAACGCCAGTTATAAACCAGAGCCTTATATAAACCAGAGCCCTTTATAAATCAGATCCCGTTATAAACCAGAGCCTTTATGAACCAGATCTCTTAATAAACCAGGGCCCTTTATAAACCAGAGCCTTTTATAAACCAAAGTCCTTTATAAACCAGAGCCCTTTATAAACCAGAGCCCTTTATAGATAAGAGCCCCTTATAAACCAGAGCCCTTTATAAACCAAAGCCCTTTATAAACCAACGCCAGTTATAAACCAGAGCCTTATATAAAGCAGAGCCCTTTATAAATCAGATCCCGTTATAAACTTGAGCCTTTATGAACCAGATCTCTTAATAAACCAGAGCCATTTATAGATCAGAGCCCCTTATAAACCAGAGCCCTTTATAAACAAAAGCCCTTTATAAACCAATGCCAGTTATAAACCAGAGCCTTTTATAAACCAGAGCCCTGTATAAATCAGATCCCGTTATAAACCAGAGCCTTTATGAACCAGATCTCTTAATAAACCAGGGCCCTTTATAAACCAGAGCCGGTTATAAACCAGAGCCCATTATAAACCAGATCCTTTTATAAACCAGAGCCCTTTATAAACCAGAGCCCTTTATAGATAAGAGCCCCTTATACACCAGAGCCCTTTATAAACCAAAGCCCTTTATAAACCAACGCCAGTTATAAACCAGAGCCTTATATAAACCAGAGCCCTTTATAAATCAGATCCCATTATAAACTTGAGCCTTTATGAACCAGATCTCTTAATAAACCAGAGCCATTTATAGATCAGAGCCCCTTATAAACCAGAGCCCTTTATAAACCAAAGCCCTTTATAAACCAATGCCAGTTATAAACCAGAGCCTTTTATAAACCAGAGCCCTTTATAAATCAGATCCCGTTATAAACCAGAGCCTTTATGAACCAGATCTCTTAATAAACCAGGGCCCTTTATAAACCAGAGCCGGTTATAAACCAGAGCCCATTATAAACCAGATCCTTTTATAAACCAGAGCCCTTTATAAACCAGAGCCCGTTATAAACCAGAGCCCGTTATAAACCAAAGCTCTTTATAAACCAGAGCCCGTTATAAACCAGAGCTCTTTATAATCCATAGCCCTTTGTAAACCAGAGCCTGTTATAAACCAGAGCTCTTTATAAACCATATACCTTTATAAACCAGAGCCTGTTATAAACCAGATCCCTTTATAAACCAGAGCCTATTATAAACCAGAGCCTTTATGAACCAGATCTCTTAATAAACCAGGGCCCTTTATAAACCAGAGCCTTTTATAAACCAAAGTCCTTTATAAACCAGAGCCCTTTATAAACCAGAGCCCTTTATAGATAAGAGCCCCTTATAAACCAGAGCCCTTTATAAACCAAAGCCCTTTATAAACCAACGCCAGTTATAAACCAGAGCCTTATATAAACCAGAGCCCTTTATAAATCAGATCCCGTTATAAACCAGAGCCTTTATGAACCAGATCTCTTAATAAACCAGGGCCCTTTATAAACCAGAGCCTTTTATAAACCAAAGTCCTTTATAAACCAGAGCCCTTTATAAACCAGAGCCCTTTATAGATAAGAGCCCCTTATAAACCAGAGCCCTTTATAAACCAAAGCCCTTTATAAACCAACGCCAGTTATAAACCAGAGCCTTATATAAAGCAGAGCCCTTTATAAATCAGATCCCGTTATAAACTTGAGCCTTTATGAACCAGATCTCTTAATAAACCAGAGCCATTTATAGATCAGAGCCCCTTATAAACCAGAGCCCTTTATAAACAAAAGCCCTTTATAAACCAATGCCAGTTATAAACCAGAGCCTTTTATAAACCAGAGCCCTGTATAAACCAGAGTCCGTTATAAACCAGAGCTCTTTATAATCCATAGCCCTTTGTAAACCAGAGCCTGTTATAAACCAGAGCCCTTTAGAAACTAGAGCCCTTTATAAACCAAAGCCGTTTTTTAAACCAGAGCCGGTTATAAACCAGAGCCCGTTATAAACCAGATCCTTTTATAAACCAGAGCCCTTTATAAACCAGAGCCCTGTATAAACCAGAGTCCGTTATAAACCAAAGCCCTTTATAAACCAGAGCCTTTTATAAACCAAAGCCCGTTATGAAACAGAGCCCATTATAAACCAGAGCAATTTATAAACCAAAGCCCTTTATAAACCAGAGCCCTTTATAAACCAGAGCCCTTTATAAACCAAAGCCCGGTATAAACCAGAGCCCGTTGTAAACCAAAGCTCTTTATAAACCAGAGCCCGTTATAAACCAGAGCTCTTTATAATCCATAGCCCTTTCTAAACCAGAGCCTGTTATAAACCAGAGCCCTTTAGAAACTAGAGCCCTTTATAAACCAAAGCCGTTTTTAAACCAGAGCCGGTTATAAACCAGAGCCCGTTATGAACCAGATCCTTTTATAAACCAGAGCCCTTTATAAACCAGAGCCCGGCATAAACCACAGCCCGTGATAAACCACAGCCCTTTATAAACCAGAGCCTGTTATAAACCAGAGCTCTTTATAATCCATAGCCCTTTATAAACCAGAGCCTGTCATAAACCAGTTCCCTTTATAAACCACAGCCCTTTATAAACCAGATGTCTTAATAAACCAGAGCCTGTTATAAACCAGAGCGCTTTATAAAACAGAGCCCTAGATAAATTAGGGCTCTTTATAAACCAAAGCCCTTTATAAACCAGAGCCCTTTAGAAAGCAGAGCCTTTTATAAACCAAAGCCCGGTATAAACCAGAGCCCGTTGTAAACCAAAGCTCTTTATAAACCAGAGCCTGTTATAAACCAGAGCTCTTTATAATCCATAGCCCTTTATAAACCAGAGCCTGTTATAAACCAGTTCCCTTTGTAGACCATAGCCCTTTATAAACCAGATCTCTTAATAAACCAGAGCCTGTTATAAACCAGAGCGCTTTATAAAACAGAGCCCTAGATAAATTAGGGCTCTTTATAAACCAGAACCCTTTATAAACCAGAGCCCGGTATAAACCAGAGCCCGTTATAAACCAAAGCTCTTTATAAACCAGAGCCCCTTATAAATCAGAGCTCTTTATAATCCATAGCCCTTTTTAAACCAGAGCCTGTTATAAACCAGGGCCCTTTTTAAACCAGAGCCGGTTAAGAACCAGAGCCCGTTATAAACCAGATCCTTTTATAAACCAGAGCCCTTTATAAACCAGAGCCCGGTATAAACAAGAGCCCGTTATAAACCAAAGCCCTTTATAAACCAGAGCCTGTTATAAACCAGGGCCCTTTATAAACCAGAGCCTTTTATAAACCAAGGTCCTTTATAAACCAGAGCCCTTTATAAACCAAAGCCCTTTATAAACCAACGCTAGTTATAAACCAGAGCCTTTTATAAACCAGATCCCTTTATAAACCAGAGCCCGGTATAAACCAGAGCCCGTTATAAACCAAAGCTCTTTATAAACCAGAGCCCGTTATAAACCAGAGCTCTTTATAATCCATAGCCCTTTGTAAACCAGAGCCTGTTATAAACCAGAGCCCTTTAGAAACTAGAGCCCTTTATAAACCAACGCCGTTTTTAAACCAGAGCCGGTTATAAACCAGAGCCCGTTATAAACCAGATCCTTTTATAAACCAGAGCCCTTTATAAACCAGAGCCTTTTATAAACTAAAGCCCGTTATGAACCAGAGCCCGTTATAAACCAAAGCCCTTTATAAACCACAGCCTGTTATAAACCAGAGCTCTTTATAAACCATATACCTTTATAAACCAGAGCCTGTTATAAACCAGATCCCTTTATAAACCAGAGCCTATTATAAACCAGAGCCTTTATGAACCAGATCTCTTAATAAACCAGGGCCCTTTATAAACCAGAGCCTTTTATAAACCAACGTCCTGTATAAACCAGAGCCCTTTATAAACCAGAGCCCTTTATAGATAAGAGCCCCTTATAAACCAGAGCCCTTTATAAACCAAAGCCCTTTATAAACCAACGCCAGTTATAAACCAGAGCCTTATATAAACCAGAGCCCTTTATAAATCAGATCCCGTTATAAACTTGAGCCTTTATGAACCAGATCTCTTAATAAACCAGAGCCATTTTTAGATCAGAGCCCCTTATAAACCAGAGCCCTTTATAAACAAAAGCCCTTTATAAACCAATGCCAGTTATAAACCAGAGCCTTTTATAAACCAGAGCCCTTTATAAATCAGATCCCGTTATAAACCAGAGCCTTTATGAACCAGATCTCTTAATAAACCAGGGCCCTTTATAAACCAGAGCCGGTTATAAACCAGAGCCCATTATAAACCAGATCCTTTTATAAACCAGAGCCCTTTATAAACCAGAGCCCGGTATAAACCAGAGCCCGTTATAAACCAAAGCTCTTTATAAACCAGAGCCCGTTATAAACCAGAGCTCTTTATAATCCATAGCCCTTTGTAAACCAGAGCCTGTTATAAACCAGAGCCCTTTAGAAACTAGAGCCCTTTATAAACCAAAGCCGTTTTTTAAACCAGAGCCGGTTATAAACCAGAGCCCGTTATAAACCAGATCCTTTTATAAACCAGAGCCCTTTATAAACCAGAGCCCTGTATAAACCAGAGTCCGTTATAAACCAAAGCCCTTTATAAACCAGAGCCTTTTATAAACCAAAGCCCGTTATGAACCAGAGCCCATTATAAACCAGAGCAATTTATAAACCAAAGCCCTTTATAAACCAGAGACCTTTATAAACCAGAGCCCTTTATAAACCAAAGCCCGGTATAAACCAGAGCCCGTTGTAAACCAAAGCTCTTTATAAACCAGAGCCCGTTATAAACCAGAGCTCTTTATAATCCATAGCCCCTTCTAAACCAGAGCCTGCTATAAACCAGAGCCCTTTAGAAACTAGAGCCCTTTATAAACCAAAGCCTTTTTTAAACCAGAGCCGGTTATAAACCAGAGCCCGTTATGAACCAGATCCTTTTATAAACCAGAGCCCTTTATAAACCAGAGCCCGGTATAAACCAGAGCCCGTGATAAACCAAAGCCCTTTATAAACCAGAGCCTGTTATAAACCAGAGCTCTTTATAATCCATAGCCCTTTATAAACCAGAGCCTTTCATAAACCAGTTCCCTTTATAAACCACAGCCCTTTATAAACCAGATGTCTTAATAAACCAGAGCCTGTTATAAACCAGAGCGCTTTATAAAACAGAGCCCTAGATAAATTAGGGCTCTTTATAAACCAAAGCCCTTTATAAACCAGAGCCCTTTAGAAACCAGAGCCCTTTATAAACCAAAGCCCGGTATAAACCAGAGCCCGTTGTAAACCAAAGCTCTTTATAAACCAGAGCCTTTTATAAACCAGAACTCTTTATAATCCATAGCCCTTTATAAACCAGAGCCTGTTATAAACCAGAGCTCTTTATAATCCATAGCCCTTTATAAACCAGAGCCTGTTATAAACCAGAGCGCTTTATAAAACAGAGCCCTAGATAAATTAGGGCTCTTTATAAACCAGAACCCTTTATAAACCAGAGCCCGGTATAAAGCAGAGCCCGTTATAAACCAAAGCTCTTTATAAACCGGAGCCCCTTATAAACCAGAGCTCTTTATAATCCATAGCCCTTTGTAAACCAGAGCCCTTTAGAAACTAGAGCCCTTTATAAACCAAAGCCTTTTTTAAACCAGAGCCGGTTATAAACCAGAGCCCGTTATGAACCAGATCCTTTTATAAACCAGAGCCCTTTATAAACCAGAGCCCGGTATAAACCAGAGCCCGTGATAAACCAAAGCCCTTTATAAAACAGAGCCCTTTATAAACCAGATCTCTTAATAAACCAGAGCCTTTTATAAACCAAAGCCAGTTATGAACCAGAGCAAGTTATAAACCAGAGCCATTTATAAACAAAAGCCCTGTATAAACCAGAGCCCTTTAGAAACCAGAGCCCTTTATAAACCAAAGCCCGGTATAAACCAGAGCCCGTTATAAACCAAAGCCCTTTTTAAACCAGAGCCCTTTATAAACCAAAGCCGGTTATAAACCAGAGCCTGTTATAAACCAGAGCCCATTATAAACAAAAGCCCGTTATAAACCAGAGCCCGTTGTAAACCACAGCCCTTTATAAACCAGAGCCCAATATGAAGTAGAGCTGTTTTTAAACCAAAGCACTTTATAAACCAGAGCCCGGTATAAACCAGAGCCCGTGATAAACCAAAGCCCTTTATAAAACAGAGCCCTTTATAAACCAGATATCTTAATAAACCAGAGCCTTTTATCAACCAAAGCCAGTTATGAACCAGAGCAAGTTATAAACCAGAGCCATTTATAAACAAAAGCCCTTCATAAACCAGAGCCCTTTAGAAACCAGAGCCCTTTATAAACCAAAGCCCGGAATAAACCAGAGCCCGTTATAAACCAAAGCCCTTTATAAACCAGAGCCCTTTATAAACCAAAGCCGGTTATAAACCAGAGCCTGTTATAAACCAGAGCCCATTATAAACAAAAGCCCGTTATAAACCAGAGCCCGTTGTAAACCACAGCCCTTTATAAACCAGAGCCCAATATGAAGTAGAGCTGTTTTTAAACCAAAGCTCTTTATAAACCAGAGCCCGCTATTAATCAGAGCCTTTTATAAACCAGAGCCCTTTATAAATCAGATCCCGTTATAAGCCAGAGCCTTTATGAACCAGATCTCTTAATAAACCAGGGCCCTTTATAAACCAGAGCTGGTTATAAACCAGAGCCCTTTATAAACCAGAGCCCTTTATAGATCAGAGCCCTTTATAAACCAATGCCCGATATAAACCAGAGCCCTTTATAATCCAAAGCTCTTTATAAACCAGAGCCTGTTATAAATCAGAGCTCTTTATAAACCATATACCTTTATAAACCAGAGCCTGTTATAAACCAGATCCCTTTATAAAGCAGAGGCTGTTATAAACCAGAGCCTTTATGAACCAGATCTCTTAATAAACCAGGGCCATTTTTAAACCAGAGCCCTTTATAAACCAAAGTCCTTTTATAAACCAGAGCCCTTTATAAACCAGAGCCCTGTATAAACCAGAGTCCGTTATAAACCAAAGCCCTTTATAAACCAGAGCCTTTTATAAACCAAAGCCCGTTATGAACCAGAGCCCATTATAAACCAGAGCAATTTATAAACCAAAGCCCTTTATAAACCAGAGCCCTTTATAAACCAGAGCCCTTTATAAACCAAAGCCCGGTATAAACCAGAGCCCGTTGTAAACCAAAGCTCTTTATAAACCAGAGCCCGTTATAAACCAGAGCTCTTTATAATCCATAGCCCCTTCTAAACCAGAGCCTGCTATAAACCAGAGCCCTTTAGAAACTAGAGCCCTTTATAAACCAAAGCCGTTTTTAAACCAGAGCCGGTTATAAACCAGAGCCCGTTATGAACCAGATCCTTTTATAAACCAGAGCCCTTTATAAACCAGAGCCCGGTATAAACCAGAGCCCGTGATAAACCAAAGCCCTTTATAAACCAGAGCCTGTTATAAACCAGAGCTCTTTATAATCCATAGCCCTTTATAAACCAGAGCCTGTCATAAACCAGTTCCCTTTATAAACCACAGCCCTTTATAAACCAGATATCTTAATAAACCAGAGCCTGTTATAAACCAGAGCGCTTTATAAAACAGAGCCCTAGATAAATTAGGGCTCTTTATAAACCAAAGCCCTTTATAAACCAGAGCCCTTTAGAAACCAGAGCCCTTTATAAACCAAAGCCCGGTATAAACCAGAGCCCGTTGTAAACCAAAGCTCTTTATAAACCAGAGCGCTTTATAAAACAGAGCCCTAGATAAACCAGAGTCCGTTATAAACCAAAGCCCTTTATAAACCAGAGCCTTTTATAAACCAAAGCCCGTTATGAACCAGAGCCCATTATAAACCAGAGCAAAAGCCCTTTATAAACCAGAGCCCTTTAGAAACCAGAGCCCTTTATAAACCAAAGCCCGGTATAAACCAGAGCCCGTTTTAATCCAAAGCTCTTTATAAACCAGAGCCCGTTATAAACCAGAGCTCTTTAAAATCCATAGCCCTTTGTAAACCAGAGCCCTTTAGAAACTAGAGCCCTTTATAAACCAAAGCCTTTTTTAAACCAGAGCCGGTTATAAACCAGAGCCCGTTATGAACCAGATCCTTTTATAAACCAGAGCCCTTTATAAACCAGAGCCCGGTATAAACCAGAGCCCGTGATAAACCAAAGCCCTTTATAAAACAGAGCCCTTTATAAACCAGATCTCTTAATAAACCAGAGCCTTTTATAAACCAAAGCCAGTTATGAACCAGAGCAAGTTATAAACCAGAGCCATTTATAAACAAAAGCCCTGTATAAACCAGAGCCCTTTAGAAACCAGAGCCCTTTATAAACAAAAGCCCGGTATAAACCAGAGCCCGTTATAAACCAAAGCCCTTTTTAAACCATAGCCCTTTATAAACCAAAGCCGGTTATAAACCAGAGCCTGTTATAAACCAGAGCCCATTATAAACAAAAGCCCGTTATAAACCAGAGCCCGTTGTAAACCACAGCCCTTTATAAACCAGAGCCCAATATGAAGTAGAGCTGTTTTTAAACCAAAGCTCTTTATAAACCAGAGCCCGGTATAAACCAGAGCCCGTGATAAACCAACGCCCTTTATAAAACAGAGCCCTTTATAAACCAGATATCTTAATAAACCAGAGCCTTTTATAAACCAAAGCCAGTTATGAACCAGAGCAAGTTATAAACCAGAGCCATTTATAAACAAAAGCCCTTCATAAACCAGAGCCCTTTAGAAACCAGAGCCCTTTATAAACCAAAGCCCGGTATAAACCAGAGCCCGTTATAAACCAAAGCCCTTTATAAACCAGAGCCCTTTATAAACCAAAGCCGGTTATAAACCAGAGCCTGTTATAAACCAGAGCCCATTATAAACAAAAGCCTGTTATAAACCAGAGCCCGTTGTAAACCACAGCCCTTTATAAACCAGAGCCCAATATGAAGTAGAGCTGTTTTTAAACCAAAGCTCTTTATAAACCAGAGCCCGCTATTAATCAGAGCCTTTTATAAACCAGAGCCCTTTATAAATCAGATCCCGTTATAAGCCAGAGCCTTTATGAACCAGATCTCTTAATAAACCAGGGCCCTTTATAAACCAGAGCCGGTTATAAACCAGAGCCCTTTATAAACCAGAGCCCTTTATAGATCAGAGCCCTTTATAAACCAATGCCCGATATAAACCAGAGCCCTTTATAATCCAAAGCTCTTTATAAACCAGAGCCTGTTATAAATCAGAGCTCTTTATAAACCATATACCTTTATAAACCAGAGCCTGTTATAAACCAGATCCCTTTATAAAGCAGAGGCTGTTATAAACCAGAGCCTTTATGAACCAGATCTCTTAATAAACCAGGGCCCTTTTTATACCAGAGCCCTTTATAAACCAAAGTCCTTTTATAAACCAGAGCCCTTTATAAACCAGAGCCCTGTATAAACCAGAGTCCGTTATAAACCAAAGCCCTTTATAAACCAGAGCCTTTTATAAACCAAAGCCCGTTATGAACCAGAGCCCATTATAAACCAGAGCAATTTATAAACCAAAGCCCTTTATAAACCAGAGCCCTTTATAAACCAGAGCCCTTTATTAACCAAAGCCCGGTATAAACCAGAGCCCGTTGTAAACCAAAGCTCTTTATAAACCAGAGCCCGTTATAAACCAGAGCTCTTTATAATCCATAGCCCCTTCTAAACCAGAGCCTGCTATAAACCAGAGCCCTTTAGAAACTAGAGCCCTTTATAAACCAAAGCCGTTTTTAAACCAGAGCCGGTTATAAACCAGAGCCCGTTATGAACCAGATCCTTTTATAAACCAGAGCCCTTTATAAACCAGAGCCCGGTATAAACCAGAGCCCGTGATAAACCAAAGCCCTTTATAAACCAGAGCCTGTTATAAACCAGAGCTCTTTATAATCCATAGCCCTTTATAAACCAGAGCCTGTCATAAACCAGTTCCCTTTATAAACCACAGCCCTTTATAAACCAGATGTCTTAATAAACCAGAGCCTGTTATAAACCAGAGCGCTTTATAAAACAGAGCCCTAGATAAATTAGGGCTCTTTATAAACCAAAGCCCTTTATAAACCAGAGCCCTTTAGAAACCAGAGCCCTTTATAAACCAAAGCCCGGTATAAACCAGAGCCCGTTGTAAACCAAAGCTCTTTATAAACCAGAGCCTGTTATAAACCAGAGCTCTTTATAATCCATAGCCCTTTATAAACCAGAGCCTGTTATAAACCAGTTCCCTTTGTAGACCATAGCCCTTTATAAACCAGATCTCTTAATAAACCAGAGCCTGTTATAAACCAGAGCGCTTTATAAAACAGAGCCCTAGATAAATTAGGGCTCTTTATAAACCAGAACCCTTTATAAGCCAGAGCCCGGTATAAAGCAGAGCCCGTTATAAACCAAAGCTCTTTATAAACCAAAGCTCTTTATAATCCATAGCCCTTTTTAAACCAGAGCCTGTTATAAACCAGGGCCCTTTTTAAACCAGAGCCGGTTAAGAACCAGAGCCCGTTATATACCAGATCCTTTTATAAACCAGAGCCCTTTATAAACCAGAGCCCGGTATAAACAAGAGCCCGTTATAAACCAAAGCCCTTTATAAACCAGAGCCTGTTATAAACAGGAGCTCTTTATAAACCATATACCTTTATAAACCAGAGCCTGTTATAAACCAGATCCCTTTATAAACCAGAGCCTATTATAAACCAGAGCCTTTATGAACCAGATCTCTTAATAAACCAGAGCCCTTTAGAAACCAGAGCCCTTTATAAACCAAAGCCCGGTATAAACCAGAGCCCGTTATAAACCAAAGCCCTTTATAAACCAGAGCCCTTTATAAACCAAAGCCGGTTATAAACCAGAGCCTGTTATAAACCAGAGCCCATTATAAACAAAAGCCTGTTATAAACCAGAGCCCGTTGTAAACCACAGCCCTTTATAAACCAGAGCCCAATATGAAGTAGAGCTGTTTTTAAACCAAAGCTCTTTATAAACCAGAGCCCGCTATTAATCAGAGCCTTTTATAAACCAGAGCCCTTTATAAATCAGATCCCGTTATAAGCCAGAGCCTTTATGAACCAGATCTCTTAATAAACCAGGGCCCTTTATAAACCAGAGCCGGTTATAAACCAGAGCCCTTTATAAACCAGAGCCCTTTATAGATCAGAGCCCTTTATAAACCAATGCCCGATATAAACCAGAGCCCTTTATAATCCAAAGCTCTTTATAAACCAGAGCCTGTTATAAATCAGAGCTCTTTATAAACCATATACCTTTATAAACCAGAGCCTGTTATAAACCAGATCCCTTTATAAAGCAGAGGCTGTTATAAACCAGAGCCTTTATGAACCAGATCTCTTAATAAACCAGGGCCCTTTTTATACCAGAGCCCTTTATAAACCAAAGTCCTTTTATAAACCAGAGCCCTTTATAAACCAGAGCCCTGTATAAACCAGAGTCCGTTATAAACCAAAGCCCTTTATAAACCAGAGCCTTTTATAAACCAAAGCCCGTTATGAACCAGAGCCCATTATAAACCAGAGCAATTTATAAACCAAAGCCCTTTATAAACCAGAGCCCTTTATAAACCAGAGCCCTTTATTAACCAAAGCCCGGTATAAACCAGAGCCCGTTGTAAACCAAAGCTCTTTATAAACCAGAGCCCGTTATAAACCAGAGCTCTTTATAATCCATAGCCCCTTCTAAACCAGAGCCTGCTATAAACCAGAGCCCTTTAGAAACTAGAGCCCTTTATAAACCAAAGCCGTTTTTAAACCAGAGCCGGTTATAAACCAGAGCCCGTTATGAACCAGATCCTTTTATAAACCAGAGCCCTTTATAAACCAGAGCCCGGTATAAACCAGAGCCCGTGATAAACCAAAGCCCTTTATAAACCAGAGCCTGTTATAAACCAGAGCTCTTTATAATCCATAGCCCTTTATAAACCAGAGCCTGTCATAAACCAGTTCCCTTTATAAACCACAGCCCTTTATAAACCAGATGTCTTAATAAACCAGAGCCTGTTATAAACCAGAGCGCTTTATAAAACAGAGCCCTAGATAAATTAGGGCTCTTTATAAACCAAAGCCCTTTATAAACCAGAGCCCTTTAGAAACCAGAGCCCTTTATAAACCAAAGCCCGGTATAAACCAGAGCCCGTTGTAAACCAAAGCTCTTTATAATCCATAGCCCTTTATAAACCAGAGCCTGTTATAAACCAGTTCCCTTTGTAGACCATAGCCCTTTATAAACCAGATCTCTTAATAAACCAGAGCCTGTTATAAACCAGAGCGCTTTATAAAACAGAGCCCTAGATAAATTAGGGCTCTTTATAAACCAGAACCCTTTATAAGCCAGAGCCCGGTATAAAGCAGAGCCCGTTATAAACCAAAGCTCTTTATAAACCAAAGCTCTTTATAATCCATAGCCCTTTTTAAACCAGAGCCTGTTATAAACCAGGGCCCTTTTTAAACCAGAGCCGGTTAAGAACCAGAGCCCGTTATATACCAGATCCTTTTATAAACCAGAGCCCTTTATAAACCAGAGCCCGGTATAAACAAGAGCCCGTTATAAACCAAAGCCCTTTATAAACCAGAGCCTGTTATAAACAGGAGCTCTTTATAAACCATATACCTTTATAAACCAGAGCCTGTTATAAACCAGATCCCTTTATAAACCAGAGCCTATTATAAACCAGAGCCTTTATGAACCAGATCTCTTAATAAACCAGAGCCCTTTATAAACCAGAGCCCTTTATAGATCAGAGCCCCATATAAACCAGAGCCCTTTATAAACCAAAGCCCTTTATAAACCAACGCCAGTTATAAACCAGAGCCTTTTATAAACCAGAGCCCTTTATAAACCAGAGCCCAGTATAAACCAGAGCCCGTTATAAACCAGAGCTCTTTATAATCCTTAGCCTTTTGTAAACCAGAGCCTGTTATAAACCAGAGCCCTTTAAAAACTAGAGCCCTTTATAAACCAAAGCCGTTTTTAAACCAGAGCCGGTTATAAACCAGAGCCCGTTATAAACCAGATCCTTTTATAAACCAGAGCCCTTTATAAAACAGAGCCCTGTATAAACCAGAGTCCGTTATAAACCAAAGCCCTTTATAAACCAGAGCCTTTTATAAACCAAAGCCCGTTATGAACCAGAGCCCGTTAAAAACCAAAGCCCTTTATAAACCACAGCCTGTTATAAACCAGAGCTCTTTATAAACGATATACCTTTATAAACCAGAGCCTGTTATAAACCAGATCCTTTTATAAACCAGAGCCTATTATAAACCAGAGCCTTTATGAACCAGATCTCTTAATAAACCAGGGCCCTTTATAAACCAGAGCCTTTTATAAACCAAAGTCCTTTATAAACCAGAGCCCTTTATAAACCAGAGCCCTTTATAGATAAGAGCCCCTTATAAACCAGAGCCCTTTATAAACCAAAGCCCTTTATAAACCAACGCCAGTTATAAACCAGAGCCTTATATAAACCAGAGCCATAAACTTTATAAATAAACCAGAGCCATTTATAGATCAGAGCCCCTTATAAACCAGAGCCCTTTATAAACAAAAGCCCTTTATAAACCAATGCCAGTTATAAACCAGAGCGTTTTATAAACCAGAGCCCTTTATAAACCAGATCCCTTTATAAACCAGAGCCTATTATAAACCAGAGCCTTCATGAACCAGATCTCTTAATATAAACCAGAGCCCTTTATAAACCAAAGCCCTTTATAAACCAACGCCAGTTATAAACCAGAGCCTTATATAAACCAGAGCCCTTTATAAATCAGATCCCGTTATAAACTTGAGCCTTTATGAACCAGATCTCTTAATAAACCAGAGCCATTTATAGATCAGAGCCCCTTATAAACCAGAGCCCTTTATAAACAAAAGCCCTTTATAAACCAATGCCAGTTATAAACCAGAGCCTTTTATAAACCAAAGTCCTTTATAAACCAGAGCCCTTTATAAACCAGAGCCCTTTATAGATCAGAGCCCCTCATAAACCAGAGCCCTTTATAAACCAAAGCCCTTTATAAACCCACGCCAGTTATAAACCAGAGCCTTATATAAACCAGAGCCCTTTATAAATCAGATCCCGTTATAAACCAGAGCCTTTATTAACCAGATCTCTTAATAAACCAGGGCCCTTTATAAACCAGAGCCGGTTATAAACCAGAGCCCATTATAAACCAGATCCTTTTATAAACCAGAGCCCTTTATAAACCAGAGCCCGGTATAAACCAGAGCCCGTTATAAACCAAAGCTCTTTATAAACCAGAGCCCGTTATGAACCAGAGCTCTTTATAATCCATAGCCCTTTGTAAACCAGAGCCCTTTATAAACCAGAGCCCTGTATAAACCAGAGTACGTTATAAACCAAAGCCCTTTATAAACCAGAGCCTTTTATAAACCAAAGCCCGTTATGAACCAGAGCCCATTATAAACCAGAGCAAAAGCCCTTTATAAACCAGAGCCCTTTAGAAACCAGAGCCCTTTATAAACCAAAGCCCGGTATAAACCAGAGCCCGTTTTAATCCAAAGCTCTTTATAAACCAGAGCCCGTTATAAACCAGAGCTCTTTATAATCCATAGCCCTTTGTAAACCAGAGCCTGTTATAAACCAGAGCCCTTTAGAAACTAGAGCCCTTTATAAACCAAAGCCTTTTTTAAACCAGAGCCGGTTATAAACCAGAGCCCGTTATGAACCAGATCCTTTTATAAACCAGAGCCCTTTATAAACCAGAGCCCGGTATAAACCAGAGCCCGTGATAAACCAAAGCCCTTTATAAAACAGAGCCCTTTATAAACCAGATCTCTTAATAAACCAGAGCCTTTTATAAACCAAAGCCAGTTATGAACCAGAGCAAGTTATAAACCAGAGCCATTTACAAACAAAAGCCCTGTATAAACCAGAGCCCTTTAGAAACCAGAGCCCTTTATAAACCAAAGCCCGGTATAAACCAGAGCCCGTTATAAACCAAAGCCCTTTTTAAACCAGAGCCCTTTATAAACCAAAGCCGGTTATAAACCAGAGCCTGTTATAAACCAGAGCCCATTATAAACAAAAGCCCGTTATAAACCAGAGCCTGTTGTAAACCACAGCCCTTTATAAACCAGAGCCCAATATGAAGTAGAGCTGTTTTTAAACCAAAGCTCTTTATAAACCAGAGCCCGGTATAAACCAGAGCCCGTGATAAACCAAAGCCCTTTATAAAACAGAGCCCTTTATAAACCAGATCTCTTAATAAACCAGAGCCTTTTATAAACCAAAGCCAGTTATGAACCAGAGCAAGTTATAAACCAGAGCCATTTATAAACAAAAGCCCTTCATGAACCAGAGCCCTTTAGAAACCAGAGCCCTTTATAAACCAAAGCCCGGTATAAACCAGAGCCCGTTATAAACCAAAGCCCTTTATAAACCAGAGCCCTTTATAAACCAAAGCCGGTTATAAACCAGAGCCTGTTATAAACCAGAGCCCATTATAAACAAAAGCCCGTTATAAACCAGAGCCCGTTGTAAACCACAGCCCTTTATAAACCAGAGCCCAATATGAAGTAGAGCTGTTTTTAAACCAAAGCTCTTTATAAACCAGAGCCCGCTATTAATCAGAGCCTTTTATAAACCAGAGCCCTTTATAAATCAGATCCCGTTATAAACCGGAGCCTTTATGAACCAGATCTCTTAATAAACCAGGGCCCTTTATAAACCAGAGCCCTTTATAGATCAGAGCCCTTTATAAACCAATGCCCGATATAAACCAGAGCCCTTTATAATCCAAAGCTCTTTATAAACCAGAGCCTGTTATAAATCAGAGCTCTTTATAAACCATATACCTTTATAAACCAGAGTCTGTTATAAACCAGATCCCTTTATAAAGCAGAGGCTGTTATAAACCAGAGCCTTTATGAACCAGATCTCTTAATAAACCAGGGCCCTTTTTAAACCAGAGCCCTTTATAAACCAAAGTCCTTTATAAACCAGAGCCCTTTATAAACCAGAGCCCTTTATAGATCAGAGCCCCTTATAAACCAGAGCCCTTTATAAACCAGAGCCCTTTATAAACCAAAGCCGGTTATAAACCAGAGCCCTGTATAAACCAGAGTCCGTTATAAACCAAAGCCCTTTATAAACCAGAGCCTTTTATAAACCAAGGCCCGTTATGAACCAGAGCCCATTATAAAACAGAGCAATTTATAAACCAAAGCCCTTTATAAACCAGAGCCCTTTAGAAACCAGAGCCCATTATAAACAAAAGCCCGTTATAAACCAGAGCCCGTTGTAAACCAAAGCTCTTTATAAACCAGAGCCCGTTATAAACCAGAGCCCGGTATAAACCAGAGCCCGTGATAAACCAAAGCCCTTTATAAAACAGAGCCCTTTATAAACCAGATCTCTTAATAAACCAGAGCCTTTTATAAACCAAAGCCAGTTATGAACCAGAGCAAGTTATAAACCAGAGCCATTTATAAACAAAAGCCCTTTATAAACCAGAGCCCTTTAGAAACCAGAGCCCTTTATAAACCAAAGCCCGGTATAAACCAGAGCCCGTTATAAACCAAAGCCCTTTATAAACCAGAGCCCTTTATAAACCAAAGCCGGTTATAAACCAGAGCCTGTTATAAACCAGAGCCCATTATAAACAAAAGTCCGTTATAAACCAGAGCCCGTTGTAAACCACAGCCCTTTATAAACCAGAGCCCAATATGAAGTAGAGCTGTTTTTAAACCAAAGCTCTTTATAAACCAGATGCCGCTATTAATCAGAGCTCTTTATAAACCATAGACCTTTATAAACCATATCCCTTTATAAACCAAAGCCCTTTATAAACCAGAGCCCTTTATAGATCAGAGCCCTTTATAAACCAAAGCCCGATATAAACCAGAGCCCTTTATAATCCAAAGCTCTTTATAAACCAGAGCCTGTTATAAATCAGAGCTCTTTATAAACCATATACCTTTATAAACCAGAGCCTGTTATAAACCAGGTCCCTTTATAAAGCAGAGCCTATTATAAACCAGAGCCTTTATGAACCAGATCTCTTAATAAACCAGGGCCCTTTTTAAACCAGAGCCCTTTATAAACCAAAGTCCTTTATAAACCAGAGCCCTTTATAAACCAGAGCCCTTTATAGATCAGAGCCCCTTATAAACAGGAGCCCTTTATAAACCAAAGCCCTTTATAAACCAATGCCTGTTAAAAACCAGAGCCTTTTATAAACCAGAGCCCTTTAAAAATCAGATCCCGTTATAAAACAGAGCCCTTTATGAACCAGACCTCTTAATAAACCAGAGCCCTTTATAAACCAGAGCCCTTTATAAACCAAAGCCTGTTATGAACCAGAGCCCGTTATAAACCAGAGCCATTTATAAACCAAAGCCCTTTATAAACCAGAGCCCTTTAGAAACCAGAGCCCTTTATAAACCAAAGCCCGATATAAACCAGAGCCCGTTATAAACCAAAGCCCTTTATAAACCAGAGCCCAATATAAAGCAGAGCTCTTTATAATCCAAAGCCCTTTATAAACCAGAGCCTGTTATAAACCAGAGCGCTCTATAAAACAGAGCCCTAGATAAATTAGGGCTCTTTATAAACCAGAGCCCTTTATAAACCAGAGCCTGTTATAAAACAGAGCCCTTTATAAACCAGATCTCTTAATAAACCAGAGCCCTTTATAAACCAGAGCCTTTTATAAACCAAAGCCCGTTATGAACCAGAGCCCGTTATAAACCAGAGCCATTTATAAACCAAAGTCCTTTATAAACCAGAGCCCTTTAGAAACCAGAGCCCATTTTAAACAAAAGCCCGTTATAAACCAGAGCCCGTTATAAAACAGTGCCCTTTATAAACCAGATCCCTTTATAAACCAAAGCCCTTTATAAACCAGAGCCCTTTATAAACCAGAGCCCTTTATAGATTAGAGCCCTTTATAAACCAAAGCCCGGTATAAACCAGAGCCCTTTATAATCCAAAGCTCTTTATAAACCAGAGCCTGTTATAAATCAGAGCTCTTTATAAACCATATACCTTTATAAACCAGAGCCTGTTATAAACCAGATCCCTTTATAAACCAGAGCCTATAATAAACCAGAGCCTTTATGAACCAGATCTCTTAATAAACCAGGGCCCTTTATAAACCAGAGCCCTTTATAAACCAAAGTCCTTTATAAACCAGAGCCCTTTATAAACCAGAGCCATTTATAGATATGAGCCACTTATAAACCAGAGCCCTTTATAAACCAAAGCCCTTTATAAACCAATGCCAGTTATAAACCAGAGCCTTTTATAAACCTGAGCCCTTTATAAAACAGATCCCGTTATAAACCGGAGCCTTTATAAACCAGATCTCTTAATAAACCAGAGCCCTTTATAAACCAGAGCCCGGTACAAACCAGAGCCCGTTATAAACCAAAGCTCTTTATAAACCAGAGCCCGTTATAAACCAGAGCTCTTTATAATCCATAGCCCTTTGTAAACCAGAGCCTGTTATAAACCAGAGCTCTTTAGAAACTAGAGCCCTTTATAAACCAAAGCCGTTTTTAAACCAGAGCCCGGTATAAACCAGAGCCCGTTATAAACCAAAGCCTGTTATAAACCAGAGCTCTTTATAAACCAGAGCCATTTACAAACCAAAGCCCTTTATAAACCAGAGCCCTTTAGAAACTAGAGCCCTTTATAAACCAAAGCCCGGTATAAACCTGAGAACGTTATAAACCAAAGCCCTTTATAAATCAGAGCACAATATAAAGCAGAGCTCTTTATAAACCAAAGCCCTTAATAAACCAGAGCCTGTTATAAACCAGAGCTCTTTATAAACCAGAGCCATTTACAAACCAAAGCCCTTTATAAACCAGAGCCCTTTAGAAACTAGAGCCCTTTATAAACCAAAGCCGTTTTTAAACCAGAGCCGGTTATAAACCAGAGCCCGTTATAAACCAGATCCTTTTATAAACAAGAGCCCTTTATAAACCAGAGCCCGGTATAAACCAGAGCCAGTTATAAACCAAAGCCCTTTATAAACCAGAGCCTTTATAAACCAAAGCTGGTTATAAACCAAGGCCCTTTATAAACCTGAGCCCGTTAGAAACTAGAGCCCTTTATAAACCAAAGCCGTTTTTAAACCAGAGCCAGTTATAAACCAGAGCCCGTTATAAACCAGAGCCTTTTATAAACCAGAGCCCTTTATAAATCAGATACCGTTAGAAACCAGAGCCTTTATGAACCAGATCTCTTAATAAACCAGGGCCAGTTATAAACCAGAGCCCATTATAAACCAGATCCTTTTATAAACCAAAGCCGTTTTTAAACCAGAGCCGGTTATAAACCAGAGCCCGTTATAAACCAGATCCTTTTATAAACCAGAGCCCTTTATAAACCAGAGCCCTGTATAAACCAGAGCCCGTTATAAACCAAAGCCCTTTATAAACCAGAGCCTTTTATAAACCAAAGCCCGTTATGAACCAGAGCCCGTTGTAAACCAGAGCAATTTATTAACCAAAGCCCTTTATAAACCAGAGCCCTTTAGAAACCAGAGCCCTTTATAAACCAAAGCTCGGTATAAACCAGAGCCCGTTGTAAACCAAAGCTCTTTATAAACCAGAGCCCGTTATAAACCAGAGCTCTTTATAATCCATAGCCCTTTGTAAACCAGAGCCTGTTATAAACCAGAGCCCTTTAGAAACTAGAGCCCTCTATAAACCAAAGCCGTTTTCAAACCAGAGCCGGTTATAAACCAGAGCCCGTTATAAACCAGATCCTTTTATAAACCAGAGCCCTTTATAAACCAGAGCCCGGTATAAACCAGAGCCCGTTATAAACCAGATCCTTTTATAAACCAGAGCCCTTTATAAACCAGAGCCCGGTATAAACCAGAGCCCTTTATAAACCAGAGCCCTTTATAGGTCAGAGCCCCTTATAAACCAGAGCCCTTTATAAACCAAAGCCCTTCATAAACCAATGTCGGTTATAAACCAGAGCCTTTTATAAACCAGAGCCCTTTATAAATCAGATCCCGTTATAAAACAGTGCCCTTTATGAACCAGACCTCTTAATAAACCAGAGCCCTTTATAAACCAGAGCCATTTATAAACCAAAGCCCTTTATAAACCAGAGCCCTTTAGAAACCAGAGCCCTTTATAAACCAAAGCCCGATATAAACCAGAGCCCATTATAAACCAAAGCCCTTTATAAACCAGAACCCAATATAAAGCAGAGCTCTTTATAATCCAAAGCCCTTTATAAACCAGAGCCAGATATAAACCAGAGCTCTTTATAATACATAGCCCTTTATAAACCAAAGCCCTTTATAAACCAAAGCCCTTTATAAAACAATGCCAGTTATAAACCAGAGCCTTTTATAAACCAGAGCCCTTTATAAATCAGATCCCGTTATAAACCAGAGCCTTTATGAACCAGATCCCTTAATAAACCAGGGCCCTTTATAAACCAGAGCCGGTTATAAACCAGAGCCCATTATAAACCAGATCCTTTTATAAACCAGACCCCTTTATAAACCAGAGCCCGGTATAAACCAGAGCCCTGTATAAACCAAAGCTCTTTATAAACCAGATTTCTTAATAAACCAGAGCCCTTTATAAACCAGAGCCTTTTATAAACCAAAGCCCGTTATAAACCAAAGCCGGTTATAAACCAGAGCCTGTTATAAACCAGAGCCCATTATAAACAAAAGCCCGTTATAAACCAGAGCCCGTTATAAACCACAGCCCTTTATGAACCAGACCTCTTAATAAACCAGACTACTTTATAAACCAGAGCCCTTTATAAACCAAAGCCCGTTATGAACCAGAGCCCGTTATAAACCAGAGCCATTTATAAACCAAAGCCCTTTATAAACCAGAGCCCTTTAGAAACCAGAGCCCTTTATAAACCAGAGCCCGATATAAACCAGAGCCCTTTATAATCCAAAGCTCTTTATAAACCAGATCCTGTTATAAATCAGAGCTCTTTATAAACAATATACCTTTATAAACCAGAGCCTGTTATAAACCAGATCCCTTTATAAACCAGAGCCTATTATAAACCACAGCCTTTATGAACCAGATCTCTTAATAAACCAGGGCCCTTTTTAAACCAGAGCCCTTTATAAACCAAAGTCCTTTATAAACCAGAGCCCTTTATAAACCAGAGTCCTTTATAGATCAGATCCCCTTATAAACCAGAGCCCTTTATAAACCAAAGCCCTTTATAAACCAATGCCGGTTATAAACCAGAGCCTTTTATAAACCAGAGCCCTTTATAAATGAGATCCCGTTATAAAACAGAGCCCTTTATGAACCAGACCTCTTAATAAACCAGAGCCCTTTATAAACCAGAGCCATTTATAAACCAAAGCCCTTTATAAACCAGAGCCCTTTAGAAACCAGAGCCCTTTATAAACCAAAGCCCTTTATAAACCAGAGCCCTTTATAAACCAATGCCGGTCATAAACCAAAGCCCTTTATAAACCAGATCTCTTAATAAACCAGAGCCTGTTATAAACCAGAGCCCTTAATAAAACAGAGCCCTAGATAAATTAGGGCTCTTTATAAACCAAAGCCTGTTATAAACCAGAGCTCATAATAAAGCAGAGCACTTTATAACCCAAAGCCTACTATAAACCAAAGCCCTTTATAAACCAGAGCCCTTTATAAACCAGAGCCCGTTATAAAACAGAGCCCTTTATAAACCAGATCTCTTAATAAACCAGAGCCCTTTATAAACCAGATCCTTTTATAAGCCAAAGCCCGTTATGAACCAGAGCCCGTTATAAACCAGAGCAATTTATGAACCAAAGCCCTTTAGAAACCAGAGCCCTTTAAAAACCAGAGCCCTTTATAAACCAAAGCCCGGTATAAACCAGAGCCCGTTATAAACCAAAGCCCTTTATAAACCAGAGCCCAATATAAAGCAGAGCTCTTTATAAACCAAAGCCCTTAATAAACCAGAGCCTGTAATAAACCAGAGCTCTTTATAAACCAGAGCCATTTACAAACCAACGCCCTTTATAAACCAGAGCCCTTTAGAAACTAGAGCACTTTATAAACCAAAACCGTTTTTAAACCAGAGCCGGTTAAAAACCAGAGCCAGTTATAAACCAGATCCTTTTATAAACCAGAGCCCTTTATAAACCAGAGCCCGGTATAAACCAGAGCCTGTTATAGACCAAAGCCCTTTATAAACCAGAGCCCTTTATAAACCAAAGCCGGTTATAAACCAGAGCCTGTTATAAACCAGAGCCCATTATAAACAAAAGCCCGTTATAAACCAGAGCCCGTTATAAACCACAGCCCTTTATAAACCAGAGCCCAATATGAAGCAGAGCTGTTTTTAAACCAGAGCTCTTTATAAACCAGGGCCTGCTATTAATCAGAGCCCTTTATAAACCAGATCCCTTTATAAACCAAAGCCCTTTATAAACCAGAGCCCTTTATAAACCAGAGCCCTTTTATAGATCAGAGCCCTTTATAAACCAAAGCCCTTCATAAACCAATACCAGTTATAAACCAGAGCCCTTTATAAACCAGAGCCCTGTATAAACCAAAGCCTGTTATGAACCAGAGCCTGTTATAAACCAAAGCCATTTATAACCCAGAGCCCTTTATAAACCAGAGCCCGGTATAAACCAGAGCCCATTTTAAACAAAAGCCCATTATAAACCAGAGCCCGTTATAAAACAGAGCCCTTTATAAACCAGATCCCTTTATAAACCAAAGCCCTTTACAAACCAGAGCCCTTTATAAACCAGAGCCCCTTATAAACCAGAGCCCTTTATAAACCAAAGCCCTTTATAAAACAATGCCAGTTATAAACCAGAGCCTTTTATAAACCAGAGCCCTTTATAAATCAGATCCCGTTATAAACCAGAGCCTTTATGAACCAGATCTCTTAATAAACCAGGGCCCTTTATAAACCAGAGCCCTTTATAAACCAGAGCCATTTATAAACCAATGCCAGTTATAAACCAGAGCCTTTTATAAACCAGAGCCCTTTATAAATCAGATCCCGTTATAAACCGGAGCCTTTATGAACCAGATCTCTTAATAAACCAGGGCCCTTTATAAACCAGAGCCGGTTATAAACCAGAGCCCATTATATACCAGATCCTTTTATAAACCAGAGCCCTTTATAAACCACAGCCCGGTATAAACCAGAGCCCGTTATAAACCAAAGCTCTTTAAAAACCAGAGCCAGTTATAAACCAGAGCTCTTTATAATCCATAGCCCTTTGTAAACCAGAGCCTGTTATAAACCAGAGCCCTTTAGAAACTAGAGCCCTTTATAAACCAAACCCCTTTATAAACCGGAGCCGGTTATAAACCAGAGCCCGTTATAAACCAGATCCTTTTATAAACCAAAGCCCTTTATAAACCAGAGCCCTTTAGAAACCAGAGCCCTTTATAATCCAAAGCTCTTTATAAACCAGATCCTGTTATAAATCAGAGCTCTTTATAAACCATATACCTTTATAAACCAGAGCACTTTATAAACCAGATCCCTATATAAACCAGAGCCTATTATAAATCAGAGCCTTTATGAACCAGATCTCTTAATAAACCAGGGCCCTTTTTAAACCAGAGCCCTTTATAAACCAAAGTCCTTTATAAACCAGAGCCCTTTATAAACCAGAGCCCTTTATAGATCAGAGCCCCTTATAAACCAGAGCCCTTTATAAACCAAAGCCCTTTATAAACCAATGCCGGTAATAAACCAGAGCCTTTTATAAACCAGAGCCCTTTATAAATCAGATCCCGTTATAAAACAGAGCCCTTTTTTGAACCAGACCTCTTAATAAACCAGAGCCCTTTATAAACCAGAGCCATTTATAAACCAAAGCCCTTTATAAACCAGAGCCCTTTAGAAACCAGAGCCCTTTATAAACCAAAGCCTGATATAAACCAGAGCCCATTATAAACCAAAGCCCTTTATAAACCAGAACCCAATATAAAGCAGAGCTCTTTATAATCCCAAGCCCTTTATAAACCAGAGCCCGTTATAAACCAGAGCTCTTTATAATACATAGCCCTTTATAAACCAGAGCCTGTTATAAACCAGTTCCCTTTATAAACCAGAGCCCTTTATAAACCAATGCCGGTCATAAACCAAAGCCCTTTATAAACCAGATCTCTTAATAAACCAGAGCCTGTTATGAACCAGAGCCCTTTATAAAACAGAGCCCTAGATAAATTAGGGCTCTTTATAAACCAGATCCTGTTATAAATCAGAGCTCTTTATAAACCATATACCTTTATAAACCAGAGCCTGTTATAAACCAGATCCCTTTATAAACCAGAGCCTATTATAAACCAGAGCCTTTATGAACCAGATCTCTTAATAAACCAGGGCCCTTTTTAAACCAGAGCCCTTTATAAACCAAAGTCCTTTATAAACCAGAGCCCTTTATAAACCAGAGCCCTTTATAGGTCAGAGCCCCTTATAAACCAGAGCCCTTTATAAACCAAAGCCCTTTATAAACCAATGCCGGTTATAAACCAGAGCCTTTTATAAACCAGAGCCCTTTATAAATCAGATCCCGTTATAAAACAGAGCCCTTTATGAACCAGACCTCTTAATAAACCAGAGCCCTTTATAAAGCAGAGCCATTTATAAACCAAAGCCCTTTATAAACCAGAGCCCTTTAGAAACCAGAGCCCTTTATAAACCAAACCCCGATATAAACCAAAGCCCATTATAAACCAAAGCCCTTTATAAACCAGAACCCAATATAAAGCAGAGCTCTTTATAATCCAAAGCCCTTTATAAACCAGAGCCAGTTATAAACCAGAGCTCTTTATAATACATAGCCCTTTATAAACCAGAGCCTGTTATAAACCAGTTCCCTTTATAAACCAGAGCCCTTTATAAACCAATGCCGGTCATAAACCAAAGCCCTTTATAAACCAGATCTCTTAATAAACCAGAGTCTGTTATAAGCCAGAGCCCTTTATAAAACAGAGCCCTAGATAAATTAGGGCTCTTTATAAACCAAAGCCTGTTATAAACCAGAGCTCATAATAAAGCAGAGCACTTTATAACCCAAAGCCCGCTATAAACCAAAGCCCTTTATAAACCAGAGCCTTTTATAAACCAGAGCCCTTTATAAATCAGATCCCGTTATAAAACAAAGCCCTTTTTTTTAACCAGACCTCTTAATAAACCCGAGCCCTTTATAAACCAGAGCCATTTATAAACCAAAGCCCTTTATAAACCAGAGCCCTTTAGAAACCAGAGCCCTTTATAAACCAAAGCCCGATATAAACCAGAGCCCATTATAAACCAAAGCCCTTTATAAACCAGAACCCAATATAAAGCAGAGCTCTTTATAATCCAAAGCCCTTTATAAACCAGAGCCCGTTATAAACCAGTGCTCTTTATAATACATAGCCCTTTATAAACCAGAGCCTGTTATAAACCAGTTCCCTTTATAAACCAGAGCCCTTTATAAACCAATGCCGGTCATAAACCAAAGCCCTTTATAAACCAGATCTCTTAATAAACCAGAGCCTGTTATAAACCAGAGCCCTTTATAAAACAGAGCCCTAGATAAATTAGGGCTCTTTATAAACCAGATCCTGTTATAAATCAGAGCTCTTTATAAACCATATACCTTTATAAACCAGAGCCTGTTATAAACCAGATCCCTTTATAAACCAGAGCCTATTATAAACCAGAGCCTTTATGAACCAGATCTCTTAATAAACCAGGGCCCTTTTTAAACCAGAGCCCTTTATAAACCAAAGTCCTTTATAAACCAGAGCCCTTTATAAACCAGAGCCCTTTATAAACCAAAGCCCTTTATAAACCAATGCTGGTTATAAACCAGAGCCTTTTATAAACCAGAGCCCTTTATGAATCAGATCCCGTTATAAAACAGAGCCCTTTATGAACCAGACCTCTTAATAAACCAGAGCCCTTTATAAACCAGAGCCATTTATAAACCAAAGCCCTTTATAAAACAGACCCCTTTAGAAACCAGAGCCCTTTATAAACCAAAGCCCGATATAAACCAGAGCCCATTATAAACCAAAGCCCTTTATAAACCAGAACCCAATATAAAGCAGAGCTCTTTATAATCCAAAGCCCTTTATAAACCAGAGCCAGTTATAAATCAGAGCTCTTTATAATACATAGCCCTAGATAAATTAGGGCTCTTTATAAACCAAAGCCTGTTATAAACCAGAGCTCATAATAAACCAGAGCTCTTTATAATCCATAGCCCTTTGTAAATCAGAGCCTGTTATAAACCAGAGCCCTTTAGAAACTAGAGCCCTTTATAAACCAAAGCCGTTTTTAAACCAGAGCCGGTTTTAAACCAGAGCCCGTTATAAACCAGATCCTTTTATAAACCAGAGCCCTTTATAAACCAGAGCCCTGTATAAACCAGAGCCCGTTATAAACCAAAGCCCTTTATAAACCAGAGCCTTTTATAAACCAAAGCCCGTTATAAACCAAAGCCCTTTATAAACCAGAGCCCTTTAGAAACCAGAGCCCTTTATAAACCAAAGCCCGGTATAAACCAGAGCCCGTTGTAAACCAAAGCTCTTTATAAACCAGAGCCCGTTATAAACCAGAGCTCTTTATAATCCATAGCCCTTTGTAAACCAGAGCGTGTTATAAACCAGAGCCCTTTATAAACTAGAGCCCTTTATAAACCAAAGCCGTTTTTAAACCAGAGCCGGTTATAAACCAGAGCCTGTTATAAACCAGATCCTTTTATAAACCAGAGCCCTTTATAAACCAGAGCCCGGTATAAACCAGAGCCCGTTATAAACTAAAGCCTGTTATAAACCAGAGCTCTTTATAAACCAGAGCCGTTTTTAAACCAGAGCCGGTTATAAACCAGAGCCCGTTATAAACCAGATCCTTTTATAAACCAGAGCCCTTTATAAACCAGAGCCCTTTATAAACCAGAGCCCTTTATAAACCAAAGCCGTTTTTAAACCAGAGCCGGTTATAAACCAGAGCCCGTTATAAACCAGACCCTTTTATAAACCAGAGCCCTTTATAAACCAGAGCCCTTTAGAAACCAGAGCCCTTTATAAACCAAAGCCCGGTATAAACAAGAGAACGTTATAAACCAAAGCCCTTTATAAACCAGAGCCCAATATAAAGCAGAGCTCTTTATAAACCAAAGCCCTTAATAAACCAGAGCCTGTTATAAACCAGAGCTCTTTATAAACCAAAGCCATTTACAAACCAAAGCCCTTTATAAACCAGAGCCCTTTAGAAACTAGAGCCCTTTATAAAGCAAAGCCCTTTCTAAACCAATGCCAGTTATAAACCAAAGCCTTTTATAAACCATAGCCCTTTATAAATCAGATCCCGTTATAAACCGGAGCCTTTATGAACCAGATCTCTTAATAAACCAGGGCCCTTTATAAACCAGATCCGGTTATAAACCAGAGCCCATTATAAACCAGATCCTTTTATAAACCAGAGCCCTTTATAAACCAGAGCCCGGTATAAACCAGAGCCCGTTATAAACCAAAGCTCTTTATAAACCAGAGCCAATTATAAACCAGAGCTCTTTATAAACCAGAGCCATTTACAAACCAAAGCCCTTTATAAACCAGAGCCCTTTAGAATCCAGAGCCCTTTATAAACCGAAGCCGTTTTTAAACCAGAGCCGGTTATAAACCAGAGCCCCTTATAAACCAGATCCTTTTATAAAACAGAGCCCTTTATAAACCAGAGCCCGGTATAAACCAGAGCCCGTTATAAACCAAAGCCCTTTATAAACCAGAGCCCTTTATAAACCAAAGCCGGTTATAAACCAGAGCCTGTTATAAACCAGAGCCCATTTTAAACAAAAGCCCGTTATAAACCAGAGCCCGTTATAAAACAGAGCCCTTTATAAACCAGATCCCTTTATAAACCAAAGCCCTTTATAAACCAGAGCCCTTTATAAACCAGAGCCCTTTATAAACCAGAGCCCTTTATAGATCAAAGCCCTTTATAAACCAAAGCCCGGTATAAACCAGAGCCCTTTATAATCCAAAGCTCTTTATAAACCAGAGCCTGTTATAAATCAGAGCTCTTTATAAACCATATACCTTTATAAACCAGAGCCTGTTATAAACCAGATCCCTTTTTAAACCAGAGCCTATTATAAACCAGAGCCTTTATGAACCAGATCTCTTAATAAACCAGGGCCCTTTATAAACCAGAGCCCTTTATAAACCAAAGTTCTTTATAAACCAGAGCCCTTTATAAACCAGAGCCATTTATAGATCAGAGCCCCTTATAAACCAGAGCCCTTTATAAACCAAAGCCCTTTATAAACCAATGCCAGTTATAAACCAGAGCCTTTTATAAACCAGAGCCCTTTATAAATCAGATCCCGTTATAAACCGGAGCCTTTATGAACCAGATCTCTTAATAAACCAGGGCCCTTTATAAACCAGAGCCGGTGATAAACCAGAGCCCATTATAAACCAGATCCTTTTTTAAACCAGAGCCCTTTATAAACTAGAGCCCGGTATAAACCAGAGCCCGTTATAAACCAAAGCTCTTTATAAACCAGAGCCAATTATAAACCAGAGCTCTTTATAATCCATAGCCCTTTGTAAACCAGAGCCTGTTATAAACCAGAGCCCTTTAGAAACTAGAGCCCTTTATAAACCAAAGCCGTTTTTAAACCAGAGCCGGTTTTAAACCAGAGCCCGTTATAAACCAGATCCTTTTATAAACCAGAGCCCTTTATAAACCAGAGCCCTGTATAAACCAGAGCCCGTTATAAACCAAAGCCCTTTATAAACCAGAGCCTTTTATAAACCAAAGCCCGTTATAAACCAAAGCCCTTTATAAACCAGAGCCCTTTAGAAACCAGAGCCCTTTATAAACCAAAGCCCGGTATAAACCAGAGCCCGTTGTAAACCAAAGCTCTTTATAAACCAGAGCCCGTTATAAACCAGAGCTCTTTATAATCCATAGCCCTTTGTAAACCAGAGCGTGTTATAAACCAGAGCCCTTTAGAAACTAGAGCCCTTTATAAACCAAAGCCGTTTTTAAACCAGAGCCGGTTATAAACCAGAGCCCGTTATAAACCAGATCCTTTTATAAACCAGAGCCCTTTATAAACCAGAGCCCGGTATAAACCAGAGCCCGTTATAAACTAAAGCCTGTTATAAACCAGAGCTCTTTATAAACCAGAGCCGTTTTTAAACCAGAGCCGGTTATAAACCAGAGCCCGTTATAAACCAGATCCTTTTATAAACCAGAGCCCTTTATAAACCAGAGCCCTTTATAAACCAGAGCCCTTTATAAACCAAAGCCGTTTTTAAACCAGAGCCGGTTATAAACCAGAGCCTGTTATAAACCAGACCCTTTTATAAACCAGAGCCCTTTATAAACCAGAGCCCTTTAGAAACCAGAGCCCTTTATAAACCAAAGCCCGGTATAAACCAGAGAACGTTATAAACCAAAGCCCTTTATAAACCAGAGCCCAATATAAAGCAGAGTTCTTTATAAACCAAAGCCCTTAATAAACCAGAGCCTGTTATAAACCAGAGCTCTTTATAAACCAGAGCCATTTACAAACCAAAGCCCTTTATAAACCAGAGCCCTTTATAAACCAAAGCCGTTTTTAAACCAGAGCCGGTTATAAACCAGAGCCCGTTATAAACCAAAGCCCTTTATAAACCAATGCCAGTTATAAACCAAAGCCTTTTATAAACCATAGCCCTTTATAAATCAGATCCCGTTATAAACCGGAGCCTTTATGAACCAGATCTCTTAATAAACCAGGGACCTTTATAAACCAGATCCGGTTATAAACCAGAGCCCATTATAAACCAGATCCTTTTATAAACCAGAGCCCTTTATAAACCAGAGCCCGGTATAAACCAGAGCCCGTTATAAACCAAAGCTCTTTATAAACCAGAGCCAATTATAAACCAGAGCTCTTTACAAACCAGAGCCATTTACAAACCAAAGCCCTTTATAAACCAGAGCCCTTTAGAAACCAGAGCCCTTTATAAACCAAAGCCGTTTTTAAACCAGAGCCGGTTATAAACCAGAGCCCGTTATAAACCAGATCCTTTTATAAACCAGAGCCCTTTATAAACCAGAGCCCTTTAGAAACCAGAGCCCTTTATAAACCAAAGCCCGGTATAAACCAGAGAACGTTATAAACCAAAGCCCTTTATAAACCAGAGCCCAATATAAAGCAGAGCTCTTTATAAACCAAAGCCCTTTATAAACCAGAGCCCTTTAGAAACTAGAGCCCTTTATAAACCAAAGCCGTTTTTAAACCAGAGCCGGTTATAAACCAGAGCCCGTTATAAACCAAAGCCCTTTATAAACCAATGCCAGTTATAAACCAAAGCCTTTTATAAACCAGAGCCCTTTATAAATCAGATCCCGTTATAAACCGGAGCCTTTATGAACCAGATCTCTTAATAAACCAGGGCCCTTTATAAACCAGAGCCGGTTATAAACCAGACCCCATTATAAACCAGATCCTTTTATAAACCAGAGCCCTTTATAAACCAGAGCCCGGTATAAACCAGAGCCCATTATAAACCAAAGCTCTTTATAAACCAAAGCCAATTATAAACCAGAGCTCTTTATAATCCATAGCCCTTTGTAAACCAGAGCCTGTTATAAACCAGAGCCCTTTAGAAACTAGAGCCCTTTATAAACCAAAGCCCTTTATAAACCAGAGCCCTGTATAAACCAGAGCCCGTTATAAACCAAAGCCCTTTATAAACCAGAGCCTTTTATAAACCAAAGCCCGTTATAAACCAGAGCCCGTTATAAACCAGAGCAATTTATAAACCAAAGCCCTTTATAAACCAGAGCCCTTTAGAAACCAGAGCCCGTTGTAAACCAAAGCTCTTTATAAACCACAGCCCGTTATAAACCAGAGCTCTTTATAATCCATAGCCCTTTGTAAACCAGAGCCTGTTATAAACCAGAGCCTTTTAGAAACTAGAGCCCTTTATAAACCAAAGCCGTTTTTAAACCAGAGCCGGTTATAAACCAGAGCCCGTTATAAACCAGATCCTTTTATAAACCAGAGCCCTTTGTAAACCAGAGCCCGGTATAAACCAGAGCCCGTTATAAAACAGAGCCCTTTATAAACCAGATCCCTTTATAAACCAAAGCCCTTTATAAACCAGAGCCCTTTATAAACCTGAGCCCTTTATAAACCAGAGCCCTTTATAGATCAGAGCCCTTTATAAACCAAAGCCCGGTATAAACCAGAGCCCTTTATAATCCAAAGCTCTTTATAAACCAGAGCCTGTTATAAATCAGAGCTCTTTATAAACCATATACCTTTATAAACCAGAGCCTGTTATAAACCAGATCCCTTTTTAAACCAGAGCCTATTATAAACCAGAGCCTTTATGAACCAGATCTCTTAATAAACCAGGGCCCTTTATAAACCAGAGCCCTTTATGAACCAAAGTCCTTTATAAACCAGAGCCCTTTATAAACCAGAGCCATTTATAGATCAGAGCCCCTTATAAACCAGAGCCCTTTATAAACCAAAGCCCTTTATAAACCAATGCCAGTTATAAACCAGAGCCTTTTATAAACCAGAGCCCTTTATAAATCAGATCCCGTTATAAACCGGAGCCTTTATGAACCAGATCTCTTAATAAACCAGGGCCCTTTATAAACCAGAGCCGGTGATAAACCAGAGCCCATTATAAACCAAATCCTTTTTTAAACCAGAGCCCTTTATAAACTAGAGCCCGGTATAAACCAGAGCCCGTTATAAACCAAAGCTCTTTATAAACCAGAGCCAATTATAAACCAGAGCTCTTTATAATCCATAGCCCTTTGTAAACCAGAGCCTGTTATAAACCAGAGCCCTTTAGAAACTAGAGCCCTTTATAAACCAAAGCCGTTTTTAAACCAGAGCCGGTTTTAAACCAGAGCCCGTTATAAACCAGATCCTTTTATAAACCAGAGCCCTTTATAAACCAGAGCCCTGTATAAACCAGAGCCCGTTATAAACCAAAGCCCTTTATAAACCAGAGCCTTTTATAAACCAAAGCCCGTTATAAACCAAAGCCCTTTATAAACCAGAGCCCTTTAGAAACCAGAGCCCTTTATAAACCAAAGCCCTTTATAAACCAGAGCCCGTTGTAAACCAAAGCTCTTTATAAACCAGAGCCCGTTATAAACCAGAGCTCTTTATAATCCATAGCCCTTTGTAAACCAGAGCGTGTTATAAACCAGAGCCCTTTAGAAACTAGAGCCCTTTATAAACCAAAGCCGTTTTTAAACCAGAGCCGGTTATAAACCAGAGCCCGTTATAAACCAGATCCTTTTATAAACCAGAGCCCTTTGTAAACCAGAGCCCGGTATAAACCAGAGCCCGTTATAAAACAGAGCCCTTTATAAACCAGATCCCTTTATAAACCAAAGCCCTTTATAAACCAGAGCCCTTTATAAACCTGAGCCCTTTATAAACCAGAGCCCTTTATAGATCAGAGCCCTTTATAAACCAAAGCCCGGTATAAACCAGAGCCCTTTATAATCCAAAGCTCTTTATAAACCAGAGCCTGTTATAAATCAGAGCTCTTTATAAACCATATACCTTTATAAACCAGAGCCTGTTATAAACCAGATCCCTTTTTAAACCAGAGCCTATTATAAACCAGAGCCTTTATGAACCAGATCTCTTAATAAACCAGGGCCCTTTATAAACCAGAGCCCTTTATGAACCAAAGTCCTTTATAAACCAGAGCCCTTTATAAACCAGAGCCATTTATAGATCAGAGCCCCTTATAAACCAGAGCCCTTTATAAACCAAAGCCCTTTATAAACCAATGCCAGTTATAAACCAGAGCCTTTTATAAACCAGAGCCCTTTATAAATCAGATCCCGTTATAAACCGGAGCCTTTATGAACCAGATCTCTTAATAAACCAGGGCCCTTTATAAACCAGAGCCGGTGATAAACCAGAGCCCATTATAAACCAAATCCTTTTTTAAACCAGAGCCCTTTATAAACTAGAGCCCGGTATAAACCAGAGCCCGTTATAAACCAAAGCTCTTTATAAACCAGAGCCAATTATAAACCAGAGCTCTTTATAATCCATAGCCCTTTGTAAACCAGAGCCTGTTATAAACCAGAGCCCTTTAGAAACTAGAGCCCTTTATAAACCAAAGCCGTTTTTAAACCAGAGCCGGTTTTAAACCAGAGCCCGTTATAAACCAGATCCTTTTATAAACCAGAGCCCTTTATAAACCAGAGCCCTGTATAAACCAGAGCCCGTTATAAACCAAAGCCCTTTATAAACCAGAGCCTTTTATAAACCAAAGCCCGTTATAAACCAAAGCCCTTTATAAACCAGAGCCCTTTAGAAACCAGAGCCCTTTATAAACCAAAGCCCTTTATAAACCAGAGCCCGTTGTAAACCAAAGCTCTTTATAAACCAGAGCCCGTTATAAACCAGAGCTCTTTATAATCCATAGCCCTTTGTAAACCAGAGCGTGTTATAAACCAGAGCCCTTTAGAAACTAGAGCCCTTTATAAACCAAAGCCGTTTTTAAAACAGAGCCGGTTATAAACCAGAGCCCGTTATAAACCAGTGTTGTGTATTAATCTGCACTAAACATAAGATAAAATAAAGTTAATGTTTTATAAGTTTAAAGTTGTTTTTCACAAATGAGAAAAACAGAGCAGTTCAAGGCTAAGAGGAGAAGTGCAGAGTAGTGAGTGTGTGTATCCATTGCGCCTGGCCCCAAGAGGAGGTTTGCAGGACAACACAGGGTTAAGGCCCCTTAGTGATAAGAAAAGCACCCGCAATAAAAATGAAATATTTGACATCCCAAGGTAGTCCAGCTCAGCAAAAATCTGGCCATACAAAGGAGTTGTTATTTTCAGAGCACATGGAGCAGTAATGATCCCACAAAGGGTGATGAGACGAGGGGGGAACAGTATGGTCGTCTGACATGACCTGAAACAAGGGCTGACATGTTTTTGACTAAACCGTCATAAGTTTCTGATTTGAATGCACCAGATGTTTTCATGGCCTGAGAGAGTGCTCTCACAAGTATGAGATGTGTCTATGAATGTCACCGTGTTTTGCAGATAAATATCAATGTGACCTTTACCAATGACTGAAATATGTTCTGAAGGGGGTTTTTCCACCGATAAGAAATGTATAAAAGGGAGCTGGTTTCACCATTTGTCAGCTTCGGCTCACCAGCGCTGTGTAAATATGTAGTGTTTAGCAATAAACTCACTGGACCTGGACTCAGCGGCCTCTGTCTAAATTTTTTGATCCTTGTTTGAGACTTTTTCTGCTTTTTAAAAACTTTGAATTTTTATAAAACTTAGCTTCAATTTTAAGTCGTCAAGAAGAGAATTATAGGACGACATAATTGGCGAGCCAGCCAGGAGAAAAGCAAAAAGGGGACGTCGGACGATCTGCAGGCACCAGCTGGAAGGCGTGGAACCCCCAAACGGGCCCAGAAATTCACCGGTTAAAGGTGAGCTAATTTGTTATAATTTTCTAAATTAGTGGGGAACCAGCCTCCGGCGACTGCTTGTGGGTGTCAGGCGTCACAAAGCTCTTCTAAAAGAACCTAGTTTTCCAAATTTAATAAAGTAATTTCCAAATTTGATAAGAATTTATATAAGAATATGCCAAAGGCAGACTAAGCTGAGGAAGGGTCCAGGTACGTATGAATGTGTATGTATGAATGTATGTTTTAGGTGTTATTAATGTTTGTGTTAAACTGTTTTGTGTTTGGATTATTTTGTAAATAAGTTAAGCTTAACACGTGTTGTTCTGAGCGGATGATTGGTAAAGGGACAGATTGGTCAAAGCGTTTTGACATAGTCTGTGGAAGCCATAAAATCCGGAACCAATAGTGTACGCGTGTTACGTGAGGGTATCAGTGACTAAGGTAGTCAGGGTGCTCCACGAGAAGGCTTAAGTAGTCTTAAGGTATTGGAATATGTGCCACTGTAGGGAACAGTGAGGAAAAGAATATGTACCACTGTAGGGAACAGTGAGGAAAAGAATATGCGCCACTGTAGGGAAACAGTGAGGAAAAGGTATTGTGCCACTGTAGGGAAACAGTGAGGAAAAGGTATTGTGCCACTGTAGGGAAACAGTGAGGAAAAGGTATTGAGAGGCTAAGCGATAGCCAGGCTAAGGGATAGCCAGAATATTACCGATTAAGCGATAATCGGAGAATAGTACCGCCTATGCATTTCCAGTTATCTGGGTGTAGCCGGGGGCAGCAGGGAAAAACGTATGTGCCACTGTAGGAAACAGTGAGGAAAAGGAAGTGCACTGTAAATATATATAATCATTTGTCTTGTGTGTCTTTGTTAGTGTGTCGAGTGAAAGAGTTGAGTGACTGAGGGGAAGTAAGGGGTGGGTGATATTAATAAATAAAGATTATAATATTGTTAAAGCTTAAAGATATAATAATAAATTAATAGAAGTAATTAGTACAGAATATAGTTAAAAAGAATAACCTGAAAATTAATAAGGATTGGAAAACAAAATTGATAACTGAAGGAAAAAACAAAAACAAAAAAACAAAAAACACTAGAGTTATGAGAATGAAATAAAAATAACAAAATTTCTAAATAAGATTGGAAAAAATTGTAAGCTTTATAAGATAAAGATATTATAAGTATATATTATTACAAACTATAGTCTACATAAAGTAAAATATATAAGGTATAAAATTAGTGAAAGTGCAAAATAAAATTACAAATTTGTTTTATTAAAGATTTTATCTCAAAATTGAAGAGATCTAAATTTAGGAAGTAAATTAACTGGAAAGAAACTAAAAGAAAATAAACACGATCTGTATTGAAGAGAGCAGAACCAGTTAAGATAAAAATTAACTGAGGATTACAAAGACTGGTGAATAAGCACGGACCTGACGGTTGAGTGACTGCTAGTAGCCATGGGAATCAATATGAGCAAACAACAGTCTGACGGGCTGACGCCAGCCAAATTGGTAATGTTGACACACCCATCCAATAAACGCAAAATTCAAAAATGCATGACCAAATGGCATAAGATGACATCTGGAAAAAATCGTTGGCCTAAAGAAGGCAGCTTTGATCCTTCATGCTGTGAGGAAGTTGAAGAACGATTGAGAGATAAAGATAAAAAACGGGACCGAATGTTTTTGCATAAAAAACAGAGGCATGCTGAACAGAGAGACATCCTGCAATATTTCAAAGTAGACCACCAAAAGAGCCCAACAGCCCCTGAGTACATTGATCATAAGCCACCACCTTATCACCCTAGCGCAGCAGGTCAGTACCCAGTTGTGATAGAGTCAGGTCGTAAGGGAAAGATTACAGGACAACTTAAATTAGTTTTAGAAGAAGAAGAGGAAGAAATAGGAGAAATGAGTAAAACCCAGCAGTATGATTACAGATGTGAATATGATAAGTGGGATAAAACCCCAGAAGTTAGGAGGAAATTTACCCTTAGCCGTTCCATACCCCCAGTATGTCGCAGCCATTTATCATACCCAAGAGGCCCCACATGCTGCTCAGAGCCCAGGACCAAGTCAACATACAAAGGCCACACAGATCCCAAGATAGAGTTATTTTTGGAAGAAACTGAATCACTGGCAAAAGAGATAAACCAGGACTTGGTGCAACTAACGGAAACATTTGTACGACTCAAGGAGCAAGAGTTGGAAGAGAAAGCACAAAATAGACGATTAAAAAATTTTAAAGAGACAATTGAAAAACAAAAAGAGAAGAAAAGACGAGATGAAGAATTGGAAAACTTGAAGAGAATGGAAGCGGAGCAGCTTATAATAGAGGCCAAAACTGATTACCCAGACCTGCCAAGCCCTCGGACTTTGTCTCTGATCGAAGAGGCAGGAAGGAGAGGGGGAAAAGACATGGAATATGAGGACGAGGGAGGTGATGTGTCCGAATGGGAGGACAGTGAAGGCTCACACATACTGCCAACTATAAACCCATTCCATGAGGGGTTCAAGGAGGAAAGCTGGCTAGCAGCAAAAGAAAGGAAGCCACTCACAGCTGAGTGTGACGTGGGGCTACAGATATTAAAAAGCGGCCCTAGCCAAATGCTGACCAGGTCCAAAATGCGACAGCAGAAGATGGAACAAGATCAAGGAGGGACCTATATGGCTCCCTTGCTGTCTAAAGGACCTCATGATGACAGATACGTGCCATGGTCTTTTATGGACATGTTAAACCTGGCTGGAAGGCTGACCCCATTGGCAGATGGTGCTGACAGATGGATAGAAAAGCTGGAAGAAATCACTGGAGGCATCAATCTGGCAGCTGGAGACATCAAGGCGCTGCTAATTAAAACAGCAGGACACTCAGCAGCCAGAGAAGTGTTTGACGAAGCCCAGCTTCCAAGGGTCATGACCTCACACCAGTATGACAAGATACCATTCAACCAAATAAGACCCAAGGTGTGGGCAGCCGTAAGGAACAAATACCCCACCTGCAGTGATCCAACTAAGCTGAGACAAGAATGCCTAAAGGATGATGAAAGCCCCGCCCAGTTTCTGCACAGGTTCCAACAGAAATGGAAAACAGAGACTGGAAGTGATGGGAATGAACTGAAAACATCTGGCCCTCTATTCAGAACCTACATCAGAGAGGCCATGCCCAAAGAAGTACAAGCCAAACTGGACGGAGTTGTGGGGCTCATGAAGATGGACTGGCCTCTGTTCTCTGAGCATGTTAATCACTATGTAAACATGCATCGGGCCGAGAAACGGGCCTTTGATGACCAAAGCAAGATGCTGGCCACCAAGCTAACCCAGCTGCAGATTGGGGAATTGTCCAAAGCAAAGAAAGAGAAGCCCAAGCATCAAGCTGCACTGACTGTGGTGGCCACACCCCCAACCAAGGGAGCACCAACAGGGGAGGCAGTGGTACAAGCACCAGTAGTGTCTCCTGTTATTCCTCCACCCACACAGCAGATGCAGTATCCAGCAGCGCCACCTGTGGGAGGTGCCCTGCCACAGCAGACCCAACCCCAACCAGTCCCTCCTATTCATGTGCATCTAAACCAAGGAGGAGGTCCCCAACAAGCAACGTTCGGAAGGGGACGAGGGGGGCCACCCATGCGGGGAAGATGGAGGGGCCCACAAGGAGCCCCAAGAAGGCCCCCTCAAGGCCAATACCAGCAGATGCCACAAGCAGGTCCAGACATGGGACAACAGCGAGTGAGAATGCAATGCTGGGGATGTGGACAAATTGGACACATGCAAAGAGACTGCCCCACTAACCCATGGATGGGACCCCAGCCCCCTACTGCGGGACCAGCCATCTATGGAACGGGACAAGACACGTACTGGCTATAGGGGTGCCCAGAGAAACCTGATAGAGAGGCCATTCTACCTGTATTAACCCAACGTCCACAAACAGAACCCACCATTGATGTCACAATATATGACAGCCATCATCGCTTCATGATTGATACAGGAGCGGCCTACTCCTGTATAGGAAAAAGTGGAATTGGCCTGCCTCTCTCAGCATCAAAGATTCGAACAGTAGGTTTCTCTGGGAAGACCCAAATAATACCCATGACTAAGCCAGTTCCCATGATCATAGGTGAAAAAACTGTGTATGCACCACTACTTTACTCAGAAGATACGCCCATAAATCTGCTGGGTAGAGATGTGCTGTGCCAGCTTAATGCAAAAATTAAATGTACCCCTAATGGAATTTCTTTTGAAGCAACAGACAAGAATGAAGCCTACATGATGCCAATGGGCCCGCAAATGACCCCCCAGATAACAAGCCATGAGCCAGAAGACCAAGTATTTTGGCTGAAACTAACATCACCAACCTCCTTCCTCCAACTACAGTGGGAAACATGGAGACCCCTGATAATGAATCACTACGAGAAATCTAAAGAACCTTTTCTTCCACTCCATTGTACCATGTTTTATGACAAAGGCAAAACACATGAAGACTACGAGAAAAGCTGGGATGAAGACATAAATAACAAAACAACTGTCATCCAGTATGCTGACATAGTGGTTGGACCACAAGGAGCGGCAGCTGTTGTCACATTTCCTGATAAAGATGTAGCAGAATGGTTCCAGGTTACCAACTCAGCACCACATGTCACATTACTGATTGCAGACGAATATGAGTCACATGATCTAGGACCCATGGTTCAAGAAGCCAAGCAAGTCACTGAATGGATTGCTACAGCATGGGACTGCATTAGCATGTCAAAAGATGGACTGTTTTTCAAGATCTCGTATTCACAAGCTGATGAAGTAATTGCAGAACACATTAAAGTTCCTGGGAAAAGACAAATGGCAGTGGCGGCAGAACATGAATCCCTATTAGAACGAGTCCCAGAGCAGGTATGGTCTAAAAGTAAGACAGATGTAGGATTAGTAAAATCAACAGACCCCATCAAATTCACCATTAAACCAAATGCTAAATTGCCCTTCCAAAGACAGTACCCACTTAAACGAGAGGCAGTAGAAGGAATACAGCCTATCATTACAGGATTAGAAACAGCAGGAGTTCTTAAACCAACAGTAAGCCCCTGTAACACCCCAATTTTTCCCATCAGAAAGCCCAACAGTAATGACTATAGATTAGTCCATGATCTAAGATTGATTAATGCTATTGTAGCAGAAGAAATACCAGTAGTACCCGACCCACACACACTACTGAGTAATATACCTCCAGGCACCAAATGGTTTACTGTGATTGATCTGTGTTCAGCATTCTTCAGTGTACCGGTCCATCCAGATTCCCAGTATTTATTTGCATTTATGTACAAAGGCCAACAATATACATATTCGCGATTACCACAGGGTTTTGTACACTCACCATCAATTTTCAATCGAGTACTGGCAAATGACTTAAATCACCTTGACATACCATCTACAATGTTGATGTATGTTGATGATATTCTGATTTGTTCTGTTTCTAAAGAGCAGTGTGAGAGTGACTCCATTACAGTGTTGACTGCTTTGGCAGAAGGAGGACACAAAGTAAGTAAACAAAAATTGCAATTCTGCCAGCAAACAGTGGAGTATCTCGGCAGGCAACTTAGTGGGGACAAGAGGTGTATTGCACCGTCCCAACTGGAAGCCATAACCCAAATGCCCAAACCTCAGACTGTTGGTCACATGTTGTCTTTCCTTGGCATGGCAGGTTACAGCAGACCGTGGGTGTGTGATTATGCCATCAAAACGGCTCCACTGAGAGCAATGATTAAAGCCGCAGGTCAAGGACACCAGTCGGCTCAATTACAATGGACAGATGAGGCAGAGGGTGCGTTCCAGCTGCTGAAACAGGATCTTCAAACTGCTCCTGCTCTGGCCAATCCAGATTATGGCAAACCATTCCATCTCTATGTGGCTGAGCGACAAGGGTATGCATGTGCAGTATTGATGCAAGACACCCCAACAGGTAAACAGCCAATTTCTTATTACAGCACAAAATTAGATGGTGTCGAAGAAGGTCTGCCTCCCTGCTACCAGGGTTTGGCAGCAGCAGCCTTCGCCTACAAAAAGGCCTCAGTTATTACTATGGGCCACCCTGTTATTCTGTACACATCACATCAATTACATGCACTGCTCACCAGCCCACGCTTTGTGATAACCCAAGCTCGTCGAACAGGTTATGAAGTTCTGCTTTCAGGACCTAATGTAACAATACAACGTTGTACCACCATTAACCCAGCCACAAGAATGGTATTGCCCATAGAAGGTGAGCCCCATGATTGTCTCCAGGAGACGGACACCTTCATGAAGGTAAGGGAGGACTTATAAAATCATCCAATCCCATCTGATCTGACGCTGTTCGTAGACGGATCATGCTTCAGAGGTGACACAGGGAATAGAGCTGAATATGGAATAGTCCAACTTAACCCCGATGGGACCTTTACCAAGGTACAATCAATGAGTCTAGATCAACCTTGCTCTGCCCAATTGGCAGAGATAAAAGCATTAACAGCTGCATGTAAATTGGCTACTGGTAAAAGAGTGACAATGTATACTGACAGTGCTTATGGGTACGGGGTATGCCATATAAACGCTAGCATCTGGAAACAACGAGGGTTTGTTAGAACAGATGGTACCCCAGTGACACATGGGCAAGCAGTAGTATAGTTAATTAAAGCTATGCAACTTCCATCTGCGTTAGCTATTGTAAAATGTGCTGCTCATCAAACAGCAAAAACACCTATTGCCATTGGAAATAACTTAGCAGATGAGGCAGCTAAAGAAGCCACAGGTTCAGCAGTACAGGGACCAATGGTTCATGTAGCTGAGTGTGAACCCATTACTAATTTGGCCTCCTTAATAGAAGCCCAAAATAACGTATCTGAAGCAGAAAAACGCCTATGGGTACAAAGGGGGGCAGCTCGGTTAACACACCCCCACGATGGATTGTGGCATAGTTCTCGAGGACATTTTGTACTACCTTTGTCCTTATTACCGACAGCCATTAAAATAATGCATGGACCTGATCATTGTTCACGAGCCCAAGTTGTTCAAAAGTTACAGGCAGTTTGGTGGTCACCTTATATGACACCTATGGTAGACAGAGAACTGGCCTTATGTCCACATTGCCCTAAGTACAATGTGCGTAAAATGTTTACTCAACCCTTAGCACATATCCCTATGCCAGACGGTCCGTTCCGCCATCTGATGATGGATTACGTAGACATGATAACTCGGGTTCAGGGAAAGAGGTACATGTTGGTGGTTGTTTGTAGGTTTAGCAGATGGGTAGAAGCATGTCCCACTGCTCATAATGACCACAAAGCAGCAGCACGGTTTTTATGTAAAGAAGTTTTTCCCAGATTTGGCATGCCTGACACAATATCATCTGATAACGGACCACATTTTGTTTCACAGGTGATCCAGCAAATGTTTAAACTGTTGTGCATAAAACAAAAGTTTGGTTGTGTGTATCATCCCCAGTCACAGGGATCCGTGGAACGAGCTAACGGGATCCTGAAATCGAAGATTGCTAATATAATAGCTGACAGCAACAACCGTTTGACTTGGGTGGACGCCTTGCCTGTTGCATTAATGGCAATGCGTTCTCAAACTAACCGCATAACCCATCTTACTCCTCATGAAATGCTTACAGGTCGACCAATGCAATGATGATGATCCTTCTGCCACTGAGACTTCTTCTGGGTCTCACCCAGATCCATCCGTCGTTCAGGCACTGGACGAACTTCTTTCTTCTGGCCCATCAGATGCTGGTGGAGTCCTGTCCCCTTAACATCCCTCACCTGCACCTTTCCCTCTCATCCCCTCCCTTTCCCCCTCCTCCTCCGAAGCAAGTGGGCCGCCGATCCACTCGGTCCCGCCCACCCCATCGCCGTCTGGGCGTCTCCCGTATGCGCCTTCTTCAGACTTTGATTAACTTCTTGTTGTATTAACCCTTTGTGGGTTAACAAGGGGGGATCTTATGAAAATTAATACTAACAGTGCACACACACATTTAATGCGTCACACAGAAACATGTGCACTAGCAATGGTAACACTAGCTACTAACCAAGGGGTAATCAATAATAATGATGGAGAAAATTTATCACTAATGCATGTGCAAGTCAAAGGATATGATTATGTAATGTCTGAAGAAATTTTAGGTAACTCAATGGGGAAACATTGGCTTGGAGTTCCACAAAGCATGGACTGCCGTGAGGATGGGATGGTGATCATTGAGGTAAGATGCAAAATGTACATATGCCAAAATACATTAACAGAGCAGGTAATGACGGTAGGGAAAGCGCATAGAATGTTAAAATTGGTAAACAAAAGGCAGAAAAGAGATCTAGACAAATTAAAGACTGCACACTGGGAAACCAATATGTTCCAACAATGGATTCAGTACTCTGTCCAGGCAATGTTCAAAGCCAAAAAGCGCCCTAAAGATGATTGTATAGCCTGCTATAATGCTAAAAAATTACCAGCCCTTCAGATTATTCCCGGCTAATTGGAACACTCAGCTGAAGGGGTTCTGGGATTGGTTTCACAAGCTTGGAAGGGGAAAATATCTTGAGGCAGCAGGAATGATTCTAGGGGCAGTAATGCTGATTATATTGATAGTTGTGTGTTGCATCATACCCCTTGTTCGGGGACTGGTCTCAAGACTTGTTGTAAGTGTAACTGGTCAGTTCCCAGTTGTAGAGATACAATTGGACCAAGAGATATAAAACATAACCATGATCACCTTCCACCCTCACCAGGTACGTGCATTTCTTTAATAACAACAGTGTATATATATATAAATATTTTGCATAACAATGACTTATATACTTACTCACGTAGATATAGCAACTTGCATGCTGAATAATCCATAGATATAAGAGATAATATGCCTTCAGATGATGCCTAAATTTGCCATACTATGTCCCCACAGGTAGATTATTGAACATGGCAGAGGCTAGTTATGATGAATATGAAGAAAACCAAATGAATTTACGAGCTGCACTGGCGTCGTTAGGCCCATCACTAGGGGTAGGATGCCCATATCTTCCTCCCAGGTACCTACTAGATCCTGCAGAGGGGCCAAGCAGTGCACCTTCGGGTTGGAGCAAACCTATGATGACACCCAGCAGGCAGCCTGAGGATCAACCGATGATGACACCAAGCAGGCAGCCTGAGGATCAACCACCATTACCTACTGGGAAGCCACTGTCCATCTCGTCATCACCGGGGAACCTCAGTATCGATTTTGGCCCAACCAGCACCCCTGCCAGTCCTGAGAATCCCGAGGATCGACGACCACCGTCACCCCACCAATATAATTATCCGCCACCACCCATTCCAGGCGTACTGGCTATGTTCAGGGTCATAGCAGATGACATAAAGCTTGATCTTGCCGAAGCTCATCATGTTGCAAAGTTCTTGGCTCATCCGCTGGAGTCATACAACACCAACAGTGACCTCAAGCCTGAAATCACCTCTATGACCAAAATAGTTTATGCCCAATTCATGAAGGGTCTGACGCTACCCGAGCCACGACGGTCCTTTGAACGAATGCGCCGCACCATGTACAAACGCAAAGTAAAGGCTGGGAATCGGCAGCTGACCCGAGACAATCTGGAACTGAGGCAGCAACTTCGGGATGCACAGCAGACCATTATCGACCTACAAGAGCAAGTGATGCAGCTGACCGCTGATCTGCAGCGTATGGCTCCGTATACCCAGGGGGGCCCGGACGGAGGGCAGAATTATGGACAGAATTATGGAGGCCATTATTATTATTAATATCAACTTCAACACCATACTGGATATAAGGACAATGCTGATTATTGATGATTATGCATACCTATGTTAAAAATATTGGTAGAATTTTATACGTTATGTGACAGTACAAGTACTGTGCAGGAGAGTGCCACATGGTTACTCCTATGTTGGTTGTAATGACGGTCCTTTGACCACTAGAAGATGTGTTTGCCTGGCATAGTCCGGGCCTGATGAAGCTTTTTGTTTGTGTGTGTGTATTTATGGGTGTGAAAGACCACCTATGTAGGGGATAATTGCAGTGACCTCGTAACACAAGATGCTGCTTGGGCATTGGTATTTGCCTCTGCTGAGAAAACAGAATTAGAACATCTTGCTACATAAAAAAAGTAAGCAACGAGGACGGGTCCTCTTAAGGTAGCCAAGAGGGGGATCCCTCTTTGTTTTTATATATTCTGCTTTCTGCATTTTATTAGTTTAATATTTACTCAGACACCACCACATCTTATATTACTCACTTCTACTATATGGTGTGTATTTAATCTCACGTTTAGTTTAGTGTGCACAATATATATATAAACTTTTGTCACTTGGGTGAGTTCACATTTAAAGTGTTTTAGATTAGTTATCACCTGCATAATCACGTAAATTGATCCTTTTAGGATCAAAGGGGGGAATGTTGTGTATTAATCTGCACTAAACATAAGATAAAATAAAGTTAATGTTTTATAAGTTTAAAGTTGTTTTTCACAAATGAGAAAAACAGAGCAGTTCAAGGCTAAGAGGAGAAGTGCAGAGTAGTGAGTGTGTGTATCCATTGCGCCTGGCCCCAAGAGGAGGTTTGCAGGACAACACAGGGTTAAGGCCCCTTAGTGATAAGAAAAGCACCCGCAATAAAAATGAAATATTTGACATCCCAAGGTAGTCCAGCTCAGCAAAAATCTGGCCATACAAAGGAGTTGTTATTTTCAGAGCACATGGAGCAGTAATGATCCCACAAAGGGTGATGAGACGAGGGGGGAACAGTATGGTCGTCTGACATGACCTGAAACAAGGGCTGACATGTTTTTGACTAAACCATCATAAGTTTCTGATTTGAATGCACCAGATGTTTTCATGGCCTGAGAGAGTGCTCTCACAAGTATGAGATGTGTCTATGAATGTCACCGTGTTTTGCAGATAAATATCAATGTGACCTTTACCAATGACTGAAATATGTTCTGAAGGGGGTTTTTCCACCGATAAGAAATGTATAAAAGGGAGCTGGTTTCACCATTTGTCAGCTTCGGCTCACCAGCGCTGTGTAAATATGTAGTGTTTAGCAATAAACTCACTGGACCTGGACTCAGCGGCCTCTGTCTAAATTTTTTGATCCTTGTTTGAGACTTTTTCTGCTTTTTAAGAACTTTGAATTTTTATAAAACTTAGCTTCAATTTTAAGTCGTCAAGAAGAGAATTATAGGACGACACCAGATCCTTTTATAAACCAGAGCCCTTTATAAACCAGAGCCCGGTATAAACCAGAGCCCGTTATAAACTAAAGCCTGTTATAAACCAGAGCTCTTTATAAACCAGAGCCGTTTTTAAACCAGAGCCGGTTATAAACCAGAGCCCGTTATAAACCAAAGCCCGTTATAAACCAGATCCTTTTATAAACCAGAGCCCTTTATAAACCAGAGCCCTTTAGAAACCAGAGCCCTTTAGAAACCAAAGCCCGGTATAAACCAGAGAACGTTATAAACCAAAGCCCTTTATAAACCAGAGCCCAATATAAAGCATAGCTCTTTATAAACCAAAGCCCTTAATAAACCAGAGCCTGTTATAAACCAGAGCTCTTTATAAACCAGAGCCATTTACAAACCAAAGCCCTTTATAAACCAGAGCCCTTTAGAAACTAGAGCCCTTTATAAACCAAAGCCGTTTTTAAACCAGAGCCGGTTATAAACCAGAGCCCGTTATAAACCAAAGCCCTTTATAAACCAATGCCAGTTATAAACCAAAGCCTTTTATAAACCATAGCCCTTTATAAATCAGATCCCGTTATAAACCGGAGCCTTTATGAACCAGATCTCTTAATAAACCAGGGCCCTTTATAAACCAGATCCGGTTATAAACCAGAGCCCATTATAAACCAGATCCTTTTATAAACCAGAGCCCTTTATAAACCAGAGCCCGGTATAAACCAGAGCCCGTTATAAACCAAAGCTCTTTATAAACCAGAGCCAATTATAAACCAGAGCTCTTTATAAACCAGAGCCATTTACAAACCAAAGCCCTTTATAAACCAGAGCCCTTTAGAAACCAGAGCCCTTTATAAACCAAAGCCGTTTTTAAACCAGAGCCGGTTATAAACCAGAGCCCGTTATAAACCAGATCCTTTTATAAACCAGAGCCCTTTATAAACCAGAGCCCTTTAGAAACCAGAGCCCTTTATAAACCAAAGCCCGGTATAAACCAGAGAACGTTATAAACCAAAGCCCTTTATAAACCAGAGCCCAATATAAAGCAGAGCTCTTTATAAACCAAAGCCCTTAATAAACCAGAGCCTGTTATAAACCAGAGCTCTTTATAAACCAGAGCCATTTACAAACCAAAGCCCTTTATAAACCAGAGCCCTTTAGAAACTAGAGCCCTTTATAAACCAAAGCCGTTTTTAAACCAGAGCCGGTTATAAACCAGAGCCCGTTATAAACCAAAGCCCTTTATAAACCAGAGCCCGTTATAAACCAAAGCCCTTTATAAACCAATGCCAGTTATAAACCAAAGCCTTTTATAAACCAGAGCCCTTTATAAATCAGATCCCGTTATAAACCGGAGCCTTTATGAACCAGATCTCTTAATAAACCAGGGCCCTTTATAAACCAGAGAAGGTTATAAACCAGACCCCATTATAAACCAGATCCTTTTATAAACCAGAGCCCTTTATAAACCAGAGCCCGGTATAAACCAGAGCCTGTTATAAACCAAAGCTCTTTATAAACCAAAGCCAATTATAAACCAGAGCTCTTTATAATCCATAGCCCTTTGTAAACCAGAGCCTGTTATAAACCAGAGCCCTTTAGAAACTAGAGCCCTTTATAAACCAAAGCCGTTTTTAAACCAGAGCCGGTTATAAACCAGAGCCCGTTATAAACCAGATCCTTTTATAAACCAGAGCCCTTTATGAACCAGAGCCCTGTATAAACCAGAGCCCGTTATAAACCAAAGCCCTTTATAAACCAGAGCCTTTTATAAACCAAAGCCCGTTATGAACCAGAGCCCGTTATAAACCAGAGCAATTTATAAACCAAAGCCCTTTATAAACCAGAGCCCTTTAGAAACCAGAGCCCTTTATAAACCAAAGCCCGGTATAAACCAGAGCCCGTTGTAAACCAAAGCTCTTTATAAACCAGAGCCCGTTATAAACCAGAGCTCTTTATAATCCATAGCCCTTTGTAAACCAGAGCCTGTTATAAACCAGATCCCTTTAGAAACTAGAGCCCTTTATAAACCAAAGCCGTTTTTAAACCAGAGCCGGTTATAAACCAGAGCCCGTTATAAACCAGATCCTTTTATAAACCAGAGCCCTTTGTAAACCAGAGCCCGGTATAAACCAGAGCCCCTTTATAAACCAAAGCCTGTTATAAACCAGAGCTCTTTATAAACCAGAGCTGTTTTTAAACCAGAGCCGGTTATAAACCAGAGCCCGTTATAAACCAGATCCTTTTATAAACCAGAGCCCTTTATAAACCAGAGCCCTTTAGAAACCAGAGCCCTTTATAAACCAAAGCCGTTTTTAAACCAGAGCCCGTTATAAAACAGAGCCCGTTATAAACCAGATCCTTTTATAAACCAGAGCCCTTTATAAACCAGAGCCCTTTAGAAACCAGAGCCCTTTAGAAACCAGAGCCCTTTATAAACCAAAGCCCGGTATAAACCAGAGCCCATTGTAAACCAAAGCTCTTTATAAACCAGAGCCCGTTATAAACCAGAGCTCTTTATAATCCATAGCCCTTTGTAAACCAGAGCCTGTTATAAACCAGAGCCCTTTAGAAACTAGAGCCCTTTATAAACCAGAGCCCTTTGTAAATCAGATCCCGTTATAAACCGGAGCCTTTATGAACCAGATCTCTTAATAAACCAGGGCCCTTTATAAACCAGAGCCCGGTATAAACCAGAGCCCGTTATAAACCAAAGCTCTTTATAAACCAAAGCCAATTATAAACCAGAGCTCTTTATAATCCATAGCCCTTTGTAAACCAGAGCCTGTTATAAACCAGAGCCCTTTAGAAACTAGAGCCCTTTATAAACCAAAGCCGTTTTTAAACCAGAGCCGGTTATAAACCAGAGCCCGTTATAAACCAGATCCTTTTATAAACCAGAGCCCTTTATAAACCAGAGCCCTGTATAAACCAGAGCCCGTTATAAACCAAAGCCATTTATAAACCAGAGCCTTTTATAAACCAAAGCCCGTTATGAACCAGAGCCCGTTATAAACCAGAGCAATTTATAAATCAAAGCCCTTTATAAACCAGAGCCCTTTAGAAACCAGAGCCCTTTATAAACCAAAGCCCGGTATAAACCAGAGCCCGTTGTAAACCAAAGCTCTTTATAAACCAGAGCCCGTTATAAACCAGAGCTCCTTATAATCCATAGCCCTTTGTAAACCAGAGCCTGTTATAAACCAGAGCCCTTTAGAAACTAGAGCCCTTTATAAACCAAAGCCGTTTTTAAACCAGAGCCGGTTATAAACCAGAGCCCGTTATAAACCAGATCCTTTTATAAACCAGAGCCCTTTGTAAATCAGATCCCGTTATAAACCAGAGCCCTTTAGAAACCAGAGCCCTTTATAAACCAAAGCCGTTTTTAAACCAGAGCCGGTTATAAAACAGAGCCCGTTATAAACCAGATCCTTTTATAAACCAGAGCCCTTTATAAACCAGAGCCCTTTAGAAACCAGAGCCCTTTATAAACCAAAGCCCGGTATAAACCAGAGAACGTTATAAACCAAAGCCCTTTATAAACCAGAGCCCAATATAAAGCAGAGCTCTTTATAAACCAAAGCCCTTAATAAACCAGAGCCTGTTATAAACCAGAGCTCTTTATAAACCAGAGCCATTTACAAACCAATCCCCTTTATAAACCAGAGCCCTTTAGAAACTAGAGCCCTTTATAAACCAAAGCCGTTTTTAAACCAGAGCCGGTTATAAACCAGAGCCCGTTATAAACCAGATCCTATTATAAACCAGAGCCCTTTATAAACCAGAGCCCGGTATAAACCAGAGCCCGTTATAAACCAAAGCCCTTTATAAACCAGAGCCTTTATAAACCAAATCCGGTTATAAACCAAAGCCCTTTATAAACCAGAGCCCTTTAGAAACTAGAGCCCTTTATAAACAGAAGCCGTTTTTAAACCAGAGCCGGTTATAAACCAGAGCCCGTTATAAACCAGAGCCTTTTATAAACCAGAGCCCTTTATAAATCAGATCCCGTTATAAACCAGAGCCTTTATGAACCAGATCTCTTAATAAACCAGGGCCAGTTATAAACCAGAGCCCATTATAAACCAGATCCTTTTATAAACCAAAGCCGTTTTTAAACCAGAGCCGGTTATAAACCAGAGGCCGTTATAAACCAGATCCTTCTATAAACCAGAGCCCTTTAGAAACCAGAGCCCTGTATAAACCAGAGCCCGTTAAAAACCAAAGCCCTTTATAAACCAGAGCGTTTTATAAACCAAAGCCCGTTATGAACCAGAGCCCGTTATAAACCAGAGCAATTTATAAACCAAAGCCCTTTATGAACCAGAGCCCTTTAGAAACCAGAGCCCTTTATAAACCAGAGCCCTTTATAGATCAGAGCCCTTTATAAACCAAAGCCCGGTATAAACCAGAGCTCTTTATAATACATAGCCCTTTATAAACCAGAGCCTGTTATAAACCAGTTCCCTTTATAAACCAGAGCCTTTTATAAACCAATGCCGGTCATAAACCAAAGCCCTTTATAAACCAGATCTCTTAATAAACCAGAGCCTGTTATAAACCAGAGCCTGTTATAAAACCGAGCCCTAGATAAATTAGGGCGTTTAATAAACCAAAGCCTGTTATAAACCAGAGCTCATAATAAAGCAGAGCACTTTATAACCCAAAGCCCGCTATAAACCAAAGCCCTTTATAAACCAGAGCCCTTTATAAACCAGAGCTCTTTATAATCCATAGCCCTTTGTAAACCAGAGCCCTTTATAAACCAGAGCCCTTTAGAAACCAGAGCCCTTTATAAACCAAAGCCGTTTTTAAACCAGAGCCGGTTATAAAACAGAGCCGTTATAAACCAGATCCTTTTATAAACCAGAGCCCTTTATAAACCAGAGCCCTTTAAAAACCAGAGCCCTTTATAAATCAGAGCCCTTTAGAAACCAGAGCCCTTTATAAACCAAAGCCCGGTATAAACCAGAGCCCGTTGTAAACCAAAGCTCTTTATAAACCAGAGCCCGTTATAAACCAGAGCTCTTTATAATCCATAGCCCTTTGTAAACCAGAGCCCTTTATAAACCAGAGCCCTTTAGAAACCAGAGCCCTTTATAAACCAAAGCCGTTTTTAAACCAGAGCCGGTTATAAAACAGAGCCCGTTATAAACCAGATCCTTTTATAAACCAGAGCCCTTTATAAACCAGAGCCCTTTAGAAACCAGAGCCCTTTATAAACCAAAGCCCGGTATAAACCAGAGAACGTTATAAACCAAAGCCCTTTATAAACCAGAGCCCAATATAAAGCAGAGCTCCTTATAAACCAAAGCCCTTAATAAACCAGAGCCTGTTATAAACCAGAGCTCTTTATAAACCAGAGCCATTTACAAACCAAAGCCCTTTATAAACCAGAGCCCTTTAGAAACTAGAGCCCTTTATAAACCAAAGCCGTTTTTAAACCAGAGCCGGTTATAAACCAGAGCCAGATCCTTTTATAAACCAGAGCCCTTTATAAACCAGAGCCCGGTATAAACCAGAGCCCGTTATAAACCAAAGCCCTTTATAAACCAGAGCCTTTATAAACCAAAGCCGGTTATAAACCAAAGCCCTTTATAAACCAGAGCCCTTTAGAAACTAGAGCCCTTTATAAACAGAAGCCGTTTTTAAACCAGAGCCGGTTATAAACCAGAGCCCGTTATAAACCAGAGCCTTTTATAAACCAGAGCCCTTTATAAATCAGATCCCGTTATAAACCAGAGCCTTTATGAACCAGATCTCTTAATAAACCAGGGCCAGTTATAAACCAGAGCCCATTATAAACCAGATCCTTTTATAAACCAAAGCCGTTTTTAAACCAGAGCCGGTTATAAACCAGAGGCCGTTATAAACCAGATCCTTCTATAAACCAGAGCCCTTTAGAAACCAGAGCCCTGTATAAACCAGAGCCCGTTAAAAACCAAAGCCCTTTATAAACCAGAGCGTTTTATAAACCAAAGCCCGTTATGAACCAGAGCTCGTTATAAACCAGAGCAATTTATAAACCAAAGCCCTTTATGAACCAGAGCCCTTTAGAAACCAGAGCCCTTTATAAACCAGAGCCCTTTATAGATCAGAGCCCTTTATAAACCAAAGCCCGGTATAAACCAGAGCTCTTTATAATACATAGCCCTTTATAAACCAGAGCCTGTTATAAACCAGTTCCTTTTATAAACCAGAGCCTTTTATAAACCAATGCCGGTCATAAACCAAAGCCCTTTATAAACCAGATCTCTTAATAAACCAGAGCCTGTTATAAACCAGAGCCTGTTATAAAACCGAGCCCTAGATAAATTAGGGCTCTTTATAAACCAAAGCCTGTTATAAACCAGAGCTCATAATAAAGCAGAGCACTTTATAACCCAAAGCCCGCTATAAACCAAAGCCCTTTATAAACCAGAGCCCTTTATAAACCAGAGCCCGTTATAAAACAGAGCCCTTTATAAACCAGATCTCTTAATAAACCAGAGCCCTTTATAAACCAGAGCCTTTTATAAGCCAAAGCCCGTTATGAACCAGAGTCCGTTATAAACCAGAACAATTTATAAACCAAAGCCCTTTAGAAACCAGAGCCCTTTAAAAACCAGAGCCCTTTATAAACCAAAGCCCGGTATAAACCAGAGCCCGTTATAAACCAAAGCCCTTTATAAACCAGAGCCCAATATAAAGCAGAGCTCTTTATAAACCAAAGCCCTTAATAAACCAGAGCCTGTTATAAACCAGAGCCCTTTAGAAACTAGAGCACTTTATAAACCAAAGCCTTTTTTAAACCAGAGCCGGAAATAAACCAGAGCCAGTTATAAATCAGATCCTTTTTTAAACCAGAGCCCTTTATAAACCAGAGCCTGGTATAAACCAGAGCCCTTTATAAACAAAAGCCGGTTATAAACCAGAGCCTGTTATAAACCAGAGCCCATTATAAACAAAAGCCCGTTATAAACCAGAGCCCGTTATAAACCACAGCCCTTTATAAACCAGAGCCCAATATGAAGCAGAGCTGTTTTTAAACCAAAGCTCTTTATAAACCAGAACTTGCTATTAATCAGAGCCCTTTATAAACCAGAGCCCGTTATAAACCAAAGCCCTTTATAAACCAGAGCCCTTTATAAACCAAAGCCGGTTTTAAACCAGAGCCTGTTATAAACCAGAGCCCATTTTAAACAAAAGCCCGTTATAAACCAGAGCCCGTTATAAAACAGAGCCCTTTATAAACCAGATCCCTTTATAAACCAAAGCCCTTTATAAACTAGAGCTCTTTATAAACCAGAGCCCATTATAAACCAGAGCTCTTTATAATCCATAGCCCTTTGTAAACCAGAGCCCTTTATAAACCAGAGCCCTTTAGAAACCAGAGCCCTTTATAAACCAAAGCCGTTTTTAAACCAGAGCCGGTTATAAAACAGAGCCCGTTATAAACCAGATCCTTTTATAAACCAGAGCCCTTTATAAACCAGAGCCCTTTAGAAACCAGAGCCCTTTATAAACCAAAGCCCGGTATAAACCAGAGAACGTTATAAACCAAAGCCCTTTATAAACCAGAGCCCAATATAAAGCAGAGCTCTTTATAAACCAAAGCCCTTAATAAACCAGAGCCTGTTATAAACCAGAGCTCTTTATAAACCAGAGCCATTTACAAACCAAAGCCCTTTATAAACCAGAGCCCTTTAGAAACTAGAGCCCTTTAAAAACCAAAGCCGTTTTTAAACCAGAGCCGGTTATAAACCAGAGCCCGTTATAAACCAGATCCTTTTATAAACCAGAGCCCTTTATAAACCAGAGCCCGGTATAAACCAGAGCCCGTTATAAACCAAAGCCCTTTATAAACCAGAGCCTTTATAAACCAAAGCCGGTTATAAACCAAAGCCCTTTATAAACCAGAGCCCTTTATAAACCAGAGCCCGTTATAAAACAGAGCCCTTTATAAACCAGATCTCTTAATAAACCAGAGCCCTTTATAAACCAGAGCCTTTTATAAGCCAAAGCCCGTTATGAACCAGAGTCCGTTATAAACCAGAACAATTTATAAACCAAAGCCCTTTAGAAACCAGAGCCCTTTAAAAACCAGAGCCCTTTATAAACCAAAGCCCGGTATAAACCAGAGCCCGTTATAAACCAAAGCCCTTTATAAACCAGAGCCCAATATAAAGCAGAGCTCTTTATAAACCAAAGCCCTTAATAAACCAGAGCCTGTTATAAACCAGAGCCCTTTAGAGACTAGAGCACTTTATAAACCAAAGCCTTTTTTAAACCAGAGCCGGAAATAAACCAGAGCCAGTTATAAATCAGATCCTTTTTTAAACCAGAGCCCTTTATAAACCAGAGCCTGGTATAAACCAGAGCCCTTTATAAACAAAAGCCGGTTATAAACCAGAGCCTGTTATAAACCAGAGCCCATTATAAACAAAAGCCCGTTATAAACCAGAGCCCGTTATAAACCACAGCCCTTTATAAACCAGAGCCCAATATGAAGCAGAGCTGTTTTTAAACCAAAGCTCTTTATAAACCAGAACTTGCTATTAATCAGAGCCCTTTATAAACCAGAGCCCGTTATAAACCAAAGCCCTTTATAAACCAGAGCCCTTTATAAACCAAAGCCGGTTTTAAACCAGAGCCTGTTATAAACCAGAGCCCATTTTAAACAAAAGCCCGTTATAAACCAGAGCCCGTTATAAAACAGAGCCCTTTATAAACCAGATCCCTTTATAAACCAAAGCCCTTTATAAACTAGAGCCCTTTATAAACCAGAGCCCTTTATAGATCAGAGCCCTTTATAAACCAAAGCCCGGTATAAACCAGAGCCCTTTATAATCCAAAGCTCTTTATAAACCAGAGCCTGTTATAAATCAGAGCTCTTTATAAACCATATACCTTTATAAACCAGAGCCTGTTATAAATCAGAGCTCTTTATAAACCATATACCTTTATAAACCAGAGCCTGTTATAAACCAGATCCCTTTTTAAACCAGAGCCTATTATAAACCAGAGCCTTTATGAACCAGATCTCTTAATAAACAAGGGCCCTTTATAAACCAGAGCCCTTTATAAACCAAAGTCCTTTATAAACCAGAGCCCTTTATAAACCAAAGCCGGTTATAAACCAGAGCCTGTTATAAACCAGAGCCCTTTAGAAACCAGAGCCCTTTATAAACCAAAGCCCGGTATAAACCAGAGCCCGTTGTAAACCAAAGCTCTTTATAAACCAGAGCCCATTATAACCAGAGCTCTTTATAATCCATAGCCCTTTGTAAACCAGAGCCCTTTATAAACCAGAGCCCTTTAGAAACCAGAGCCCTTTATAAACCAAAGCCGTTTTTAAACCAGAGCCGGTTATAAAACAGAGCCCGTTATAAACCAGATCCTTTTATAAACCAGAGCCCTTTATAAACCAGAGCCCTTTAGAAACCAGAGCCCTTTATAAACCAAAGCCCGGTATAAACCAGAGAACGTTATAAACCAAAGCCCTTTATAAACCAGAGCCCAATATAAAGCAGAGCTCTTTATAAACCAAAGCCCTTAATAAACCAGAGCCTGTTATAAACCAGAGCTCTTTATAAACCAGAGCCATTTACAAACCAAAGCCCTTTATAAACCAGAGCCCTTTAGAAACTAGAGCCCTTTATAAACCAAAGCCGTTTTTAAACCAGAGCCGGTTATAAACCAGAGCCCGTTATAAACCAGATCCTTTTATAAACCAGAGCCCTTTATAAACCAGAGCCCGGTATAAACCAGAGCCCGTTATAAACCAAAGCCCTTTATAAACCAGAGCCTTTATAAACCAAAGCCGGTTATAAACCAAAGCCCTTTATAAACCAGAGCCCTTTAGAAACTAGAGCCCTTTATAAACAGAAGCCGTTTTTAAACCAGAGCCGGTTATAAACCAGAGCCTTTTATAAACCAGAGCCCTTTATAAATCAGATCCCGTTATAAACCAGAGCCTTTATGAACCAGATCTCTTAATAAACCAGGGCCAGTTATAAACCAAAGCCCATTATAAACCAGATCCTTTTATAAACCAAAGCCGTTTTTAAACCAGAGCCGGTTATAAACCAGAGGCCGTTATAAACCAGATCCTTCTATAAACCAGAGCCCTTTAGAAACCAAAGCCCTGTATAAACCAGAGCCCGTTAAAAACCAAAGCCCTTTATAAACCAGAGCGTTTTATAAACCAAAGCCCGTTATGAACCAGAGCCCGTTATAAACCAGAGCAATTTATAAACCAAAGCCCTTTATGAACCAGAGCCCTTTAGAAACCAGAGCCCTTTATAAACCAGAGCCCTTTATAGATCAGAGCCCTTTATAAACCAAAGCCCGGTATAAACCAGAGCTATTTATAATACAAAGGCCTTTATAAACCAGAGCCTGTTATAAACCAGTTCCCTTTATAAACCAGAGCCTTTTATAAACCAATGCCGGTCATAAACCAAAGCCCTTTATAAACCAGATCTCTTAATAAACCAGAGCCTGTTATAAACCAGAGCCTGTTATAAAACCGAGCCCTAGATAAATTAGGGCTCTTTATAAACCAAAGCCTGTTATAAACCAGAGCTCATAATAAAGCAGAGCACTTTATAACCCAAAGCCCGCTATAAACCAAAGCCCTTTATAAACCAGAGCCCTTTATAACCAGAGCCCGTTATAAAACAGAGCCCTTTATAAACCAGAGCCTTTTATAAGCCAAAGCCCGTTATGAACCAGAGTCCGTTATAAACCAGAACAATTTATAAACCAAAGCCCTTTAGAAACCAGAGCCCTTTAAAAACCAGAGCCCTTTATAAACCAAAGCCCGGTATAAACCAGAGCCCGTTATAAACCAAAGCCCTTTATAAACCAGAGCCCAATATAAAGCAGAGCTCTTTATAAACCAAAGCCCTTAATAAACCAGAGCCTGTTATAAACCAGAGCCCTTTAGAAACTAGAGCACTTTATAAACCAAAGCCTTTTTTAAACCAGAGCCGGAAATAAACCAGAGCCAGTTATAAATCAGATCCTTTTTTAAACCAGAGCCCTTTATAAACCAGAGCGCGGTATAAACCAGAGCCCTTTATAAACAAAAGCTGGTTATAAACCAGAGCCTGTTATAAACCAGAGCCCATTATAAACAAAAGCCCGTTATAAACCAGAGCCCGTTATAAACCACAGCCCTTTATAAACCAGAGCCCAATATGAAGCAGAGCTGTTTTTAAACCAAAGCTCTTTATAAACCAGAACTTGCTATTAATCAGAACCCTTTATAAACCAGAGCCCGTTATAAACCAAAGCCCTTTATAAACCAGAGCCCTTTATAAACCAAAGCCGGTTATAAACCAGAGCCTATTATAAACCAGAGCCCATTTTAAACAAAAGCCCGTTATAAACCAGAGCCCGTTATAAAACAGAGCCCTTTATAAACCAGATCCCTTTATAAACCAAAGCCCTTTATAAACCAGAGCCCTTTATAAACCAGAGCCCTTTATAGATCAGAGCCCTTTATAAACCAAAGCCCGGTATAAACCAGAGCCCTTTATAATCCAAAGCTCTTTATAAACCAGAGCCTGTTATAAATCAGAGCTCTTTATAAACCATATACCTTTATAAACCAGAGCCTGTTATAAACCAGATCCCTTTTTAAACCAGAGCCTATTATAAACCAGAGCCTTTATGAACCAGATCTCTTAATAAACAAGGGCCCTTTATAAACCAGAGCCCTTTATAAACCAAAGTCCTTTATAAACCAGAGCCCTTTATAAACCAGAGCCATTTATAGATCAGAGTCCCTTATAAACCAGAGCCCATTATAAACCAGAGCCATTTATAAACCAAAGCCCTTTATAAACCAGAGCCCTTTAGAAACCAGAGCCCATTTTAAACAAAAGCCCGTTATAAACCAGAGCCCGTTATAAAACAGAGCCCTTTATAAACCAGAGCCCTTTATAGATCAGAGCCCTTTATAAACCAAAGCCCGGTATAAACCAGAGCTCTTTATAATACATAGCCCTTTATAAACCAGAGCCTGTTATAAAACAGTTCCCTTTATAAACCAGAGCCTTTTATAAACCAATGCCAGTCATAAACCAAAGCCCTTTATAAACCAGATCTCTTAATAAACCAGAGCCTGTTATAAACCAGAGCCCGTTATAAAACAGAGCCCTAGATAAATTAGGGCTCTTTATAAACCAAAGCCTGTTATAAACCAGAGCTCATAATAAAGCAGAGCACTTTATAACCCAAAGCCCGCTATAAACCAAAGCCCTTTATAAACCAGAGCCCTTTATGAACCAGAGCCCGTTATAAAACAGAGCCCTTTATAAACCAGATCTCTTAATAAACCAGAGCCCTTTATAAACCAGAGCCTTTTATAAGCCAAAGCCCGTTATGAACCAGAGCCCGTTATAAACCAGAGCAATTTATAAACCAGAGCCCTTTATAAACCAGAGCTGTTTTTAAACCAGAGCCGGTTATAAACCAGAGCCCGTTATAAACCAGATCCTTTTATAAACCAGAGCCCTTTATAAACCAGAGCCCTTTAGAAACCAGAGCCCTTTATAAACCAAAGCCGTTTTTAAACCAGAGCCCGTTATAAAACAGAGCCCGTTATAAACCAGATCCTTTTATAAACCAGAGCCCTTTATAAACCAGAGCCCTTTAGAAACCAGAGCCCTTTAGAAACCAGAGCCCTTTATAAACCAAAGCCCGGTATAAACCAGAGCCCATTGTAAACCAAAGCTCTTTATAAACCAGAGCCCGTTATAAACCAGAGCTCTTTATAATCCATAGCCCTTTGTAAACCAGAGCCTGTTATAAACCAGAGCCCTTTAGAAACTAGAGCCCTTTATAAACCAAAGCCGTTTTTAAACCAGAGCCGGTTATAAACCAGAGCCCGTTATAAACCAGATCCTTTTATAAACCAGAGCCCTTTGTAAATCAGATCCCGTTATGAACCGGAGCCTTTATGAACCAGATCTCTTAATAAACCAGGGCCCTTTATAAACCAGAGCCGGTTATAAACCAGACCCCATTATAAACCAGATCCTTTTATAAACCAGAGCCCGGTATAAACCAGAGCCCGTTATAAACCAAAGCTCTTTATAAACCAAAGCCAATTATAAACCAGAGCTCTTTATAATCCATAGCCCTTTGTAAACCAGAGCCTGTTATAAACCAGAGCCCTTTAGAAACTAGAGCCCTTTATAAACCAAAGCCGTTTTTAAACCAGAGCCGGTTATAAACCAGAGCCCGTTATAAACCAGATCCTTTTATAAACCAGAGCCCTTTATAAACCAGAGCCCTGTATAAACCAGAGCCCGTTATAAACCAAAGCCATTTATAAACCAGAGCCTTTTATAAACCAAAGCCCGTTATGAACCAGAGCCCGTTATAAACCAGAGCAATTTATAAATCAAAGCCCTTTATAAACCAGAGCCCTTTAGAAACCAGAGCCCTTTATAAACCAAAGCCCGGTATAAACCAGAGCCCGTTGTAAACCAAAGCTCTTTATAAACCAGAGCCCGTTATAAACCAGAGCTCTTTATAATCCATAGCCCTTTGTAAACCAGAGCCTGTTATAAACCAGAGCCCTTTAGAAACTAGAGCCCTTTATAAACCAAAGCCGTTTTTAAACCAGAGCCGGTTATAAACCAGAGCCCGTTATAAACCAGATCCTTTTATAAACCAGAGCCCTTTGTAAATCAGATCCCGTTATAAACCGGAGCCTTTATGAACCAGATCTCTTAATAAACCAGGGCCCTTTATAAACCAGAGCCGGTTATAAACCAGACCCCATTATAAACCAGATCCTTTTATAAACCAGAGCCCTTTATAAACCAGAGCCCGGTATAAACCAGAGCCCGTTATAAACCAAAGCTCTTTATAAACCAAAGCCCTTTATAAACCAGAGCCTTTTATAAACCAAAGCCCGTTATGAACCAGAGCCCGTTATAAACCAGAGCAATTTATAAACCAAAGCCCTTTATAAACCAGAGCCCTTTAGAAACCAGAGCCCTTTATAAACCAAAGCCCGGTATAAACCAGAGCCCGTTGTAAACCAAAGCTCTTTATAAACCAGAGCCCGTTATAAACCAGAGCTCTTTTTAATCCATAGCCCTTTGTAAACCAGAGCCTGTTATAAACCAGAGCCCTTTAGAAACTAGAGCCCTTTTTAAACCAAAGCCGTTTTTAAACCAGAGCCGGTTATAAACCAGAGCCCGTTATAAACCAGATCCTTTTATAAACCAGAGCCCTTTGTAAACCAGAGCCCGGTATAAACCAGAGCCCGTTATAAACCAAAGCCTGTTATAAACCAGAGCTCTTTATAAACCAGAGCCGTTTTTAAACCAGAGCCGGTTATAAACCAGAGCCCGTTATAAATCAGATCCTTTTATAAACCAGAGCCCTTTATAAACCAGAGCCCTTTAGAAACCAGAGCCCTTTATAAACCAAAGCCGTTTTTAAACCAGAGCCGGTTATAAAACAGAGCCCGTTATAAACCAGATCCTTTTATAAACCAGAGCCCTTTATAAACCAGAGCCCTTTAGAAACCAGAGCCCTTTATAAACCAAAGCCCGGTATAAACCAGAGAACGTTATAAACCAAAGCCCTTTATAAACCAGAGCCCAATATAAAGCAGAGCTCTTTATAAACCAAAGCCCTTAATAAACCAGAGCCTGTTATAAACCAGAGCTCTTTATAAACCAGAGCCATTTACAAACCAATCCCCTTTATAAACCAGAGCCCTTTAGAAACTAGAGCCCTTTATAAACCAAAGCCGTTTTTAAACCAGAGCCGGTTATAAACCAGAGCCCGTTATAAACCAGATCCTATTATAAACCAGAGCCCTTTATAAACCAGAGCCCGGTATAAACCAGAGCCCGTTATAAACCAAAGCCCTTTATAAACCAGAGCCTTTATAAACCAAATCCGGTTATAAACCAAAGCCCTTTATAAACCAGAGCCCTTTAGAAACTAGAGCCCTTTATAAACAGAAGCCGTTTTTAAACCAGAGCCGGTTATAAACCAGAGCCCGTTATAAACCAGAGCCTTTTATAAACCAGAGCCCTTTATAAATCAGATCCCGTTATAAACCAGAGCCTTTATGAACCAGATCTCTTAATAAACCAGGGCCAGTTATAAACCAGAGCCCATTATAAACCAGATCCTTTTATAAACCAAAGCCGTTTTTAAACCAGAGCCGGTTATAAACCAGAGGCCGTTATAAACCAGATCCTTCTATAAACCAGAGCCCTTTAGAAACCAGAGCCCTGTATAAACCAGAGCCTGTTAAAAACCAAAGCCCTTTATAAACCAGAGCGTTTTATAAACCAAAGCCCGTTATGAACCAGAGCCCGTTATAAACCAGAGCAATTTATAAACCAAAGCCCTTTATGAACCAGAGCCCTTTAGAAACCAGAGCCCTTTATAAACCAGAGCCCTTTATAGATCAGAGCCCTTTATAAACCAAAGCCCGGTATAAACCAGAGCTCTTTATAATACATAGCCTTTTATAAACCAGAGCCTGTTATAAACCAGTTCCCTTTATAAACCAGAGCCTTTTATAAACCAATGCCGGTCATAAACCAAAGCCCTTTATAAACCAGATCTCTTAATAAACCAGAGCCTGTTATAAACCAGAGCCTGTTATAAAACCAAGCCCTAGATAAATTAGGGCGTTTAATAAACCAAAGCCTGTTATAAACCAGAGCTCATAATAAAGCAGAGCACTTTATAACCCAAAGCCCGCTATAAACCAAAGCCCTTTATAAACCAGAGCCCTTTATAAACCAGAGCTCTTTATAATCCATAGCCCTTTGTAAACCAGAGCCCTTTATAAACCAGAGCCCTTTAGAAACCAGAGCCCTTTATAAACCAAAGCCGTTTTTAAACCAGAGCCGGTTATAAAACAGAGCCCGTTATAAACCAGATCCTTTTATAAACCAGAGCCCTTTATAAACCAGAGCCCTTTAAAAACCAGAGCCCTTTATAAACCAGAGCCCTTTAGAAACCAGAGCCCTTTATAAACCAAAGCCCGGTATAAACCAGAGCCCGTTGTAAACCAAAGCTCTTTATAAACCAGAGCCCGTTATAAACCAGAGCTCTTTATAATCCATAGCCCTTTGTAAACCAGAGCCCTTTATAAACCAGAGCCCTTTAGAAACCAGAGCCCTTTATAAACCAAAGCAGTTTTTAAACCAGAGCCGGTTATAAAACATAGCCCGTTATAAACCAGATCCTTTTATAAACCAGAGCCCTTTATAAACCAGAGCCCTTTAGAAACCAGAGCCCTTTATAAACCAAAGCCCGGTATAAACCAGAGAACGTTATAAACCAAAGCCCTTTATAAACCAGAGCCCAATATAAAGCAGAGCTCCTTATAAACCAAAGCCCTTAATAAACCAGAGCCTGTTATAAACCAGAGCTCTTTATAAACCAGAGCCATTTACAAACCAAAGCCCTTTATAAACCAGAGCCCTTTAGAAACTAGAGCCCTTTATAAACCAAAGCCGTTTTTAAACCAGAGCCGGTTATAAACCAGAGCCCGTTATAAACCAGATCCTTTTATAAACCAGAGCCCTTTATAAACCAGAGCCCGGTATAAACCAGAGCCCGTTATAAACCAAAGCCCTTTATAAACCAGAGCCTTTATAAACCAAAGCCGGTTATAAACCAAAGCCCTTTATAAACCAGAGCCCTTTAGAAACTAGAGCCCTTTATAAACAGAAGCCGTTTTTAAACCAGAGCCGGTTATAAACCAGAGCCCGTTATAAACCAGAGCCTTTTATAAACCAGAGCCCTTTATAAATCAGATCCCGTTATAAACCAGAGCCTTTATGAACCAGATCTCTTAATAAACCAGGGCCAGTTATAAACCAGAGCCCATTATAAACCAGATCCTTTTATAAACCAAAGCCGTTTTTAAACCAGAGCCGGTTATAAACCAGAGGCCGTTATAAACCAGATCCTTCTATAAACCAGAGCCCTTTAGAAACCAGAGCCCTGTATAAATCAGAGCCCGTTAAAAACCAAAGCCCTTTATAAACCAGAGCGTTTTATAAACCAAAGCCCGTTATGAACCAGAGCCCGTTATAAACCAGAGCAATTTATAAACCAAAGCCCTTTATGAACCAGAGCCCTTTAGAAACCAGAGCCCTTTATAAACCAGAGCCCTTTATAGATCAGAGCCCTTTATAAACCAAAGCCCGGTATAAACCAGAGCTCTTTATAATACATAGCCCTTTATAAACCAGAGCCTGTTATAAACCAGTTCCCTTTATAAACCAGAGCCTTTTATAAACCAATGCCGGTCATAAACCAAAGCCCTTTATAAACCAGATCTCTTAATAAACCAGAGCCTGTTATAAACCAGAGCCTGTTATAAAACCGAGCCCTAGATAAATTAGGGCTCTTTATAAACCAAAGCCTGTTATAAACCAGAGCTCATAATAAAGCAGAGCACTTTATAACCCAAAGCCCGCTATAAACCAAAGCCCTTTATAAACCAGAGCCCTTTATAAACCAGAGCCCGTTATAAAACAGAGCCCTTTATAAACCAGATCTCTTAATAAACCAGAGCCCTTTATAAACCAGAGCCTTTTATAAGCCAAAGCCCGTTATGAACCAGAGTCCGTTATAAACCAGAACAATTTATAAACCAAAGCCCTTTAGAAACCAGAGCCCTTTAAAAACCAGAGCCCTTTATAAACCAAAGCCCGGTATAAACCAGAGCCCGTTATAAACCAAAGCCCTTTATAAACCAGAGCCCAATATAAAGCAGAGCTCTTTATAAACCAAAGCCCTTAATAAACCAGAGCCTGTTATAAACCAGAGCCCTTTAGAAACTAGAGCACTTTATAAACCAAAGCCTTTTTTAAACCAGAGCCGGAAATAAACCAGAGCCAGTTATAAATCAGATCCTTTTTTAAACCAGAGCCCTTTATAAACCAGAGCCCGGTATAAACCAGAGCCCTTTATAAACAAAAGCCGGTTATAAACCAGAGCCTGTTATAAACCAGAGCCCATTATAAACAAAAGCCCGTTATAAACCAGAGCCCGTTATAAACCACAGCCCTTTATAAACCAGAGCCCAATATGAAGCAGAGCTGTTTTTAAACCAAAGCTCTTTATAAACCAGAACTTGCTATTAATCAGAGCCCTTTATAAACCAGAGCCCGTTATAAACCAAAGCCCTTTATAAACCAGAGCCCTTTATAAACCAAAGCCGGTTTTAAACCAGAGCCTGTTATAAACCAGAGCCCATTTTAAACAAAAGCCCGTTATAAACCAGAGCCCGTTATAAAACAGAGCCCTTTATAAACCAGATCCCTTTATAAACCAAAGCCCTTTATAAACCAGAGCCCTTTATAAACCAGAGCCCTTTATAGATCAGAGCCCTTTATAAACCAAAGCCCGGTATAAACCAGAGCCCTTTATAATCCAAAGCTCTTTATAAACCAGAGCCTGTTATAAATCAGAGCTCTTTATAAACCATATACCTTTATAAACCAGAGCCTGTTATAAACCAGATCCCTTTTTAAACCAGAGCCTATTATAAACCAGAGCCTTTATGAACCAGATCTCTTAATAAACAAGGGCCCTTTATAAACCAGAGCCCTTTATAAACCAAAGTCCTTTATAAACCAGAGCCCTTTATAAACCAAAGCCGGTTATAAACCAGAGCCTGTTATAAACCAGAGCCCTTTAGAAACCAGAGCCCTTTATAAACCAAAGCCCGGTATAAACCAGAGCCCGTTGTAAACCAAAGCTCTTTATAAACCAGAGCCCGTTATAAACCAGAGCTCTTTATAATCCATAGCCCTTTGTAAACCAGAGCCCTTTATAAACCAGAGCCCTTTATAAACCAAAGCCGTTTTTAAACCAGAGCCGGTTATAAAACAGAGCCCGTTATAAACCAGATCCTTTTATAAACCAGAGCCCTTTATAAACCAGAGCCCTTTAGAAACCAGAGCCCTTTATAAACCAAAGCCCGGTATAAACCAGAGAACGTTATAAACCAAAGCCCTTTATAAACCAGAGCCCAATATAAAGCAGAGCTCTTTATAAACCAAAGCCCTTAATAAACCAGAGCCTGTTATAAACCAGAGCTCTTTATAAACCAGAGCCATTTACAAACCAAAGCCCTTTATAAACCAGAGCCCTTTAGAAACTAGAGCCCTTTATAAACCAAAGCCGTTTTTAAACCAGAGCCGGTTATAAACCAGAGCCCGTTATAAACCAGATCCTTTTATAAACCAGAGCCCTTTATAAACCAGAGCCCGGTATAAACCAGAGCCCGTTATAAACCAAAGCCCTTTATAAACCAGAGCCTTTATAAACCAAAGCCGGTTATAAACCAAAGCCCTTTATAAACCAGAGCCCTTTAGAAACTAGAGCCCTTTATAAACAGAAGCCGTTTTTAAACCAGAGCCGGTTATAAACCAGAGCCTTTTATAAACCAGAGCCCTTTATAAATCAGATCCCGTTATAAACCAGAGCCTTTATGAACCAGATCTCTTAATAAACCAGGGCCAGTTATAAACCAGAGCCCATTATAAACCAGATCCTTTTATAAACCAAAGCCGTTTTTAAACCAGAGCCGGTTATAAACCAGAGGCCGTTATAAACCAGATCCTTCTATAAACCAGAGCCCTTTAGAAACCAAAGCCCTGTATAAACCAGAGCCCGTTAAAAACCAAAGCCCTTTATAAACCAGAGCGTTTTATAAACCAAAGCCCGTTATGAACCAGAGCCCGTTATAAACCAGAGCAATTTATAAACCAAAGCCCTTTATGAACCAGAGCCCTTTAGAAACCAGAGCCCTTTATAAACCAGAGCCCTTTATAGATCAGAGCCCTTTATAAACCAAAGCCCGGTATAAACCAGAGCTCTTTATAAGACATAGGCCTTTATAAACCAGAGCCTGTTATAAACCAGTTCCCTTTATAAACCAGAGCCTTTTATAAACCAATGCCGGTCATAAACCAAAGCCCTTTATAAACCAGATCTCTTAATAAACCAGAGCCTGTTATAAACCAGAGCCTGTTTTAAAACCGAGCCCTAGATAAATTAGGGCTCTTTATAAACCAAAGCCTGTTATAAACCAGAGCTCATAATAAAGCAGAGCACTTTATAACCCAAAGCCCGCTATAAACCAAAGCCCTTTATAAACCAGAGCCCTTTATAAACCAGAGCCCGTTATAAAACAGAGCCCTTTATAAACCAGAGCCTTTTATAAGCCAAAGCCCGTTATGAACCAGAGTCCGTTATAAACCAGAACAATTTATAAACCAAAGCCCTTTAGAAACCAGAGCCCTTTAAAAACTAGAGCCCTTTATAAACCAAAGCCCGGTATAAACCAGAGCCCTTTATAAACCAGAGCCCGTTATAAAACAGAGCCCTTTATAAACCAGAGCCTTTTATAAGCCAAAGCCCGTTATGAACCAGAGTCCGTTATAAACCAGAACAATTTATAAACCAAAGCCCTTTAGAAACCAGAGCCCTTTAAAAACTAGAGCCCTTTATAAACCAAAGCCCGGTATAAACCAGAGCCCGTTATAAACCAAAGCCCTTTATAAACCAGAGCCCAATATAAAGCAGAGCTCTTTATAAACCAAAGCCCTTAATAAACCAGAGCCTGTTATAAACCAGAGCCCTTTAGAAACTAGAGCACTTTATAAACCAAAGCCTTTTTTAAACCAGAGCCGGAAATAAACCAGAGCCAGTTATAAATCAGATCCTTTTTTAAACCAGAGCCCTTTATAAACCAGAGCCCGGTATAAACCAGAGCCCTTTATAAACAAAAGCCGGTTATAAACCAGAGCCTGTTATAAACCAGAGCCCATTATAAACAAAAGCCCGTTATAAACCAGAGCACGTTATAAACCACAGCCCTTTATAAACCAGAGCCCAATATGAAGCAGAGCTGTTTTTAAACCAAAGCTCTTTATAAACCAGAACTTGCTATTAATCAGAGCCCTTTATAAACCAGAGCCCGTTATAAACCAAAGCCCTTTATAAACCAGAGCCCTTTATAAACCAAAGCCGGTTATAAACCAGAGCCTGTTATAAACCAGAGCCCATTTTAAACAAAAGCCCGTTATAAACCAGAGCCCGTTATAAAACAGAGCCCTTTATAAACCAGATCCCTTTATAAACCAAAGCCCTTTATAAACCAGAGCCCTTTATAAACCAGAGCCCTTTATAGATCAGAGCCCTTTATAAACCAAAGCCCGGTATAAACCAGAGCCCTTTATAATCCAAAGCTCTTTATAAACCAGAGCCTGTTATAAATCAGAGCTCTTTATAAACCATATACCTTTATAAACCAGAGCCTGTTATAAACCAGATCCCTTTTTAAACCAGAGCCTATTATAAACCAGAGCCTTTATGAACCAGATCTCTTAATAAACAAGGGCCCTTTATAAACCAGAGCCCTTTATAAACCAAAGTCCTTTATAAACCAGAGCCCTTTATAAACCAGAGCCATTTATAGATCAGAGTCCCTTATAAACCATAGCCCATTATAAACCAGAGCCATTTATAAACCAAAGCCCTTTATAAACCAGAGCCCTTTAGAAACCAGAGCCCATTTTAAACAAAAGCCCGTTATAAACCAGAGCCCGTTATAAAACAGAGCCCTTTATAAACCAGAGCCCTTTATAGATCAGAGCCCTTTATAAACCAAAGCCCGGTATAAACCAGAGCTCTTTATAATACATAGCCCTTTATAAACCAGAGCCTGTTATAAAACAGTTCCCTTTATAAACCAGAGCCTTTTATAAACCAATGCCGGTCATAAACCAAAGCCCTTTATAAACCAGATCTCTTAATAAACCAGAGCCTGTTATAAACCAGAGCCCGTTATAAAACAGAGCCCTAGATAAATTAGGGCTCTTTATAAACCAAAGCCTGTTATAAACCAGAGCTCATAATAAAGCAGAGCACTTTATAACCCAAAGCCCGCTATAAACCAAAGCCCTTTATAAACCAGAGCCCTTTATGAACCAGAGCCCGTTATAAAACAGAGCCCTTTATAAACCAGATCTCTTAATAAACCAGAGCCCTTTATAAACCAGAGCCTTTTATAAGCCAAAGCCCGTTATGAACCAGAGCCCGTTATAAACCAGAGCAATTTATAAACCAAAGCCCTTTAGAAACCAGAGCCCTTTATAAACCAGAGCCCTTTATAAACCAAAGCCCGGTATAAACCAGAGCCCGTTATAAACCAGAGCTCTTTATAATCCATAGCCCTTTGTGAACCAGAGCCCAATATACAGCAGAGCTCTTTATAAACCAAAGCCCTTCATAAACCAGAGCCTGTTATAAACCAGAGCTCTTTATAAAACAGAGCCATTTACAAACCAAAGCCCTTTATAAACCAGAGTCCTTTAGAAACTAGAGCACTTTATAAACCAAAGCCTTTTTTAAACCAGAGCCGGAAATAAACCAGAGCCAGTTATAAATCAGATCCTTTTTTAAACCAGAGCCCTTTATAAACAAGAGCCCGGTATAAACCAGAGCCCTTTATAAACAAAAGCCGGTTAAAAACCAGAGCCTGTTATAAACCAGAGCCCATTATAAACAAAAGCCCGTTATAAACCAGAGCCCGTTATAAACCACAGCCCTTTATAAACCAGAGCCCAATATGAAGCAGAGCTGTTTTTAAACCAAAGCTCTTTATAAACCAGAACTTGCTATTAATCAGAGCCCTTTATAAACCAGAGCCCGTTATAAACCAAAGCCCTTTATAAACCAGAGCCCTTTATAAACCAAAGCCGGTTATAAACCAGAGCCTGTTATAAACCAGAGCCCATTTTAAACAAAAGCCCGTTATAAACCAGAGCCCGTTATAAAACAGAGCCCTTTATAAACCAGATCCCTTTATAAACCAAAGCCCTTTATAAACCAGAGCCCTTTATAAACCAGAGCCCTTTATAGATCAGAGCCCTTTATAAACCAAAGCCCGGTATAAACCAGAGCCCTTTATAATCCAAAGCTCTTTATAAACCAGAGCCTGTTATAAATCAGAGCTCTTTATAAACCATATACCTTTATAAACCAGAGCCTGTTATAAACCAGATCCCTTTTTAAACCAGAGCCTATTATAAACCAGAGCCTTTATGAACCAGATCTCTTAATAAACAAGGGCCCTTTATAAACCAGAGCCCTTTATAAACCAAAGTCCTTTATAAACCAGAGCCCTTTATAAACCAGAGCCATTTATAGATCAGAGTCCCTTATAAACCAGAGCCCATTATAAACCAGAGCCATTTATAAACCAAAGCCCTTTATAAACCAGAGCCCTTTAGAAACCAGAGCCCATTTTAAACAAAAGCCCGTTATAAACCAGAGCCCGTTATAAAACAGAGCCCTTTATAAACCAGAGCCCTTTATAGATCAGAGCCCTTTATAAACCAAAGCCCGGTATAAACCAGAGCTCTTTATAATACATAGCCCTTTATAAACCAGAGCCTGTTATAAAACAGTTCCCTTTATAAACCAGAGCCTTTTATAAACCAATGCCGGTCATAAACCAAAGCCCTTTATAAACCAGATCTCTTAATAAACCAGAGCCTGTTATAAACCAGAGCCCGTTATAAAACAGAGCCCTAGATAAATTAGGGCTCTTTATAAACCAAAGCCTGTTATAAACCAGAGCTCATAATAAAGCAGAGCACTTTATAACCCAAAGCCCGCTATAAACCAAAGCCCTTTATAAACCAGAGCCCTTTATGAACCAGAGCCCGTTATAAAACAGAGCCCTTTATAAACCAGATCTCTTAATAAACCAGAGCCCTTTATAAACCAGAGCCTTTTATAAGCCAAAGCCCGTTATGAACCAGAGCCCGTTATAAACCAGAGCAATTTATAAACCAAAGCCCTTTAGAAACCAGAGCCCTTTATAAACCAGAGCCCTTTATAAACCAAAGCCCGGTATAAACCAGAGCCCGTTATAAACCAAAGCCCTTTAAAAAACCAGAGCCCAATATAAAGCAGAGCTCTTTATAAACCAAAGCCCTTAATAAACCAGAGCCTGTTATAAACCAGAGCTCTTTATAAAACAGAGCCATTTACAAACCAAAGCCCTTTATAAACCAGAGCCCTTTAGAAACTAGAGCACTTTATAAACCAAAGCCTTTTTTAAACCAGAGCCGGCAATAAACCAGAGCCAGTTATAAATCAGATCCTTTTTTAAACCAGAGCCCTTTATAAACCAGAGCCCGGTATAAACCAGAGCCCTTTATAAACCAAAGCCGGTTATAAACCAGAGCCCTTTATAAACCAGAGCCCTTTATAAACAAAAGCCCGTTATAAACCAGAGCCCGTTATAAACCACAGCCCTTTATAAACCAGAGCCCGTTATAAACCAGAGCTCTTTATAATCCATAGCCCTTTGTGAACCAGAGCCTGTTATAAACCAGAGCCCTTTAGAAACTAGAGCCCTTTATAAACCAAAGCCGTTTTTAAACCAGAGCCGGTTATAAACCAGAGCCCGTTATAAACCAGATCCTTTTATAAACCAAAGCCCTTTATAAACCAGAGCCTTTATAAACCAAAGCCGGTTATAAACCAAAGCCCTTTATAAACCAGAGCCCTTTAGAAACTAGAGCCCTTTATAAACAGAAGCCGTTTTTAAACCAGAGCCGGTTATAAACCAGAGCCTTTTATAAACCAGAGCCCTTTATAAATCAGATCCCGTTATAAACCAGAGCCTTTATGAACCAGATCTCTTAATAAACCAGGGCCAGTTATAAACCAGAGCCCATTATAAACCAGATCCTTTTATAAACCAAAGCCGTTTTTAAACCAGAGCCGGTTATAAACCAGAGGCCGTTATAAACCAGATCCTTCTATAAACCAGAGCCCTTTAGAAACCAAAGCCCTGTATAAACCAGAGCCCGTTAAAAACCAAAGCCCTTTATAAACCAGAGCGTTTTATAAACCAAAGCCCGTTATGAACCAGAGCCCGTTATAAACCAGAGCAATTTATAAACCAAAGCCCTTTATGAACCAGAGCCCTTTAGAAACCAGAGCCCTTTATAAACCAGAGCCCTTTATAGATCAGAGCCCTTTATAAACCAAAGCCCGGTATAAACCAGAGCTCTTTATAATACATAGGCCTTTATAAACCAGAGCCTGTTATAAACCAGTTCCCTTTATAAACCAGAGCCTTTTATAAACCAATGCCGGTCATAAACCAAAGCCCTTTTTAAACCAGATCTCTTAATAAACCAGAGCCTGTTATAAACCAGAGCCTGTTATAAAACCGAGCCCTAGATAAATTAGGCCTCTTTATAAACCAAAGCCTGTTATAAACCAGAGCTCATAATAAAGCAGAGCACTTTATAACCCAAAGCCCGCTATAAACCAAAGCCCTTTATAAACCAGAGCCCTTTATGAACCAGAGCCCGTTATAAAACAGAGCCCTTTATAAACCAGATCTCTTAATAAACCAAAGCCCTTTAGAAACCAGAGCCCTTTAGAAACTAGAGCACTTTATAAACCAAAGCCTTTTTTAAACCAGAGCCGGAAATAAACCAGAGCCAGTTATAAATCAGATCCTTTTTTAAACCAGAGCCCTTTATAAACCAGAGCCCGGTATAAACCAGAGCCCTTTATAAACAAAAGCCGGTTATAAACCAGAGCCTGTTATAAACCAGAGCCCATTATAAACAAAAGCCCGTTATAAACCAGAGCCCGTTATAAACCACAGCCCTTTATAAACCAGAGCCCAATATGAAGCAGAGCTGTTTTTAAACCAAAGCTCTTTATAAACCAGAACTTGCTATTAATCAGAGCCCTTTATAAACCAGAGCCCGTTATAAACCAAAGCCCTTTATAAACCAGAGCCCTTTATAAACCAAAGCCGGTTATAAACCAGAGCCTGTTATAAACCAGAGCCCATTTTAAACAAAAGCCCGTTATAAACCAGAGCCCGTTATAAAACAGAGCCCTTTATAAACCAGATCCCTTTATAAACCAAAGCCCTTTATAAACCAGAGCCCTTCATAAACCAGAGCCCTTTATAGATCAGAGCCCTTTATAAACCAAAGCCCGGTATAAACCAGAGCCCTTTATAATCCAAAGCTCTTTATAAACCAGAGCCTGTTATAAATCAGAGCTCTTTATAAACCATATACCTTTATAAACCAGAGCCTGTTATAAACCAGATCCCTTTTTAAACCAGAGCCTATTATAAACCAGAGCCTTTATGAACCAGATCTCTTAATAAACAAGGGCCCTTTATAAACCAGAGCCCTTTATAAACCAAAGTCCTTTATAAACCAGAGCCCTTTATAAACCAGAGCCATTTATAGATCAGAGTCCCTTATAAACCAGAGCCCATTATAAACCAGAGCCATTTATAAACCAAAGCCCTTTATAAACCAGAGCCCTTTAGAAACCAGAGCCCATTTTAAACAAAAGCCCGTTATAAACTAGAGCCCGTTATAAAACAGAGCCCTTTATAAACCAGAGCCCTTTATAGATCAGAGCCCTTTATAAACCAAAGCCCGGTATAAACCAGAGCTCTTTATAATACATAGCCCTTTATAAACCAGAGCCTGTTATAAAACAGTTCCCTTTATAAACCAGAGCCTTTTATAAACCAATGCCGGTCATAAACCAAAGCCCTTTATAAACCAGATCTCTTAATAAACCAGAGCCTGTTATAAACCAGAGCCCGTTATAAAACAGAGCCCTAGATAAATTAGGGCTCTTTATAAACCAAAGCCTGTTATAAACCAGAGCTCATAATAAAGCAGAGCACTTTATAACCCAAAGCCCGCTATAAACCAAAGCCCTTTATAAACCAGAGCCCTTTATGAACCAGAGCCCGTTATAAAACAGAGCCCTTTATAAACCAGATCTCTTAATAAACCAGAGCCCTTTATAAACCAGAGCCTTTTATAAGCCAAAGCCCGTTATGAACCAGAGCCCGTTATAAACCAGAGCAATTTATAAACCAAAGCCCTTTAGAAACCAGAGCCCTTTATAAACCAGAGCCCTTTATAAACCAAAGCCCGGTATAAACCAGAGCCCGTTATAAACCAGAGCTCTTTATAATCCATAGCCCTTTGTGAACCAGAGCCCAATATAAAGCAGAGCTCTTTATAAACCAAAGCCCTTAATAAACCAGAGCCTGTTATAAACCAGAGCTCTTTATAAAACAGAGCCATTTACAAACCAAAGCCCTTTATAAACCAGAGCCCTTTAGAAACTAGAGCACTTTATAAACCAAAGCCTTTTTTAAACCAGAGCCGGAAATAAACCAGAGCCAGTTATAAATCAGATCCTTTTTTAAACCAGAGCCCTTTATAAACAAGAGCCCGGTATAAACCAGAGCCCTTTATAAACAAAAGCCGGTTAAAAACCAGAGCCTGTTATAAACCAGAGCCCATTATAAACAAAAGCCCGTTATAAACCAGAGCCCGTTATAAACCACAGCCCTTTATAAACCAGAGCCCAATATGAAGCAGAGCTGTTTTTAAACCAAAGCTCTTTATAAACCAGAACTTGCTATTAATCAGAGCCCTTTATAAACCAGAGCCCGTTATAAACCAAAGCCCTTTATAAACCAGAGCCCTTTATAAACCAAAGCCGGTTATAAACCAGAGCCTGTTATAAACCAGAGCCCATTTTAGACAAAAGCCCGTTATAAACCAGAGCCCGTTATAAAACAGAGCCCTTTATAAACCAGATCCCTTTATAAACCAAAGCCCTTTATAAACCAGAGCCCTTTATAAACCAGAGCCCTTTATAGATCAGAGCCCTTTATAAACCAAAGCCCGGTATAAACCAGAGCCCTTTATAATCCAAAGCTCTTTATAAACCAGAGCCTGTTATAAATCAGAGCTCTTTATAAACCATATACCTTTATAAACCAGAGCCTGTTATAAACCAGATCCCTTTTTAAACCAGAGCCTATTATAAACCAGAGCCTTTATAAACCAGATCTCTTAATAAACAAGGGCCCTTTATAAACCAGAGCCCTTTATAAACCAAAGTCCTTTATAAACCAGAGCCCTTTATAAACCAGAGCCATTTATAGATCAGAGTCCCTTATAAACCAGAGCCCATTATAAACCAGAGCCATTTATAAACCAAAGCCCTTTATAAACCAGAGCCCTTTAGAAACCAGAGCCCATTTTAAACAAAAGCCCGTTATAAACCAGAGCCCGTTATAAAACAGAGCCCTTTATAAACCAGAGCCCTTTATAGATCAGAGCCCTTTATAAACCAAAGCCCGGTATAAACCAGAGCTCTTTATAATACATAGCCCTTTATAAACCAGAGCCTGTTATAAAACAGTTCCCTTTATAAACCAGAGCCTTTTATAAACCAATGCCGGTCATAAACCAAAGCCCTTTATAAACCAGATCTCTTAATAAACCAGAGCCTGTTATAAACCAGAGCCCGTTATAAAACAGAGCCCTAGATAAATTAGGGCTCTTTATAAACCAAAGCCTGTTATAAACCAGAGCTCATAATAAAGCAGAGCACTTTATAACCCAAAGCCCGCTATAAACCAAAGCCCTTTATAAACCAGAGCCCTTTATGAACCAGAGCCCGTTATAAAACAGAGCCCTTTATAAACCAGATCTCTTAATAAACCAGAGCCTTTTATAAGCCAAAGCCCGTTATGAACCAGAGCCCGTTATAAACCAGAGCAATTTATAAACCAAAGCCCTTTAGAAACCAGAGCCCTTTATAAACCAGAGCCCTTTATAAACCAAAGCCCGGCATAAACCAGAGCCCGTTATAAACCAAAGCCCTTTAAAAAACCAGAGCCCAATATAAAGCAGAGCTCTTTATAAACCAAAGCCCTTAATAAACCAGAGCCTGTTATAAACCAGAGCTCTTTATAAAACAGAGCCATTTACAAACAAAAGCCCTTTATAAACCAGAGCCCTTTAGAAACTAGAGCACTTTCTAAACCAAAGCCTTTTTTAAACCAGAGCCGGAAATAAACCAGAGCCTGTTATAAACCAGAGCCCTTTAGAAACTAGAGCCCTTTATAAACCAAAGCCGTTTTTAAACCAGAGCCGGTTATAAACCAGAGCCCGTTATAAACCAGAGCCCGTTATGAACCAGATCCTTTTTTAAACCAGAGCCCTTTATAAACCAGAGCCCGGTATAAACCAGAGCCCGTGATAAACCAAAGCCCTTTATAAACCAGAGCCTGTTATAAACCAGAGCTCTTTATAATCCATAGCCCTTTATAAACCAGAGCCTGTTATAAACCAGTTCCCTTTATAAACCACAGCCCTTTATAAACCAGATGTCTTAATAAACCAGAGCCTGTTATAAACCAGAGCGCTTTATAAAACAGAGCCCTAGATAAATTAGGGCTCTTTATAAACCAGAGCCCGTTATAAAACAGAGCCCTTTATAAACCAGATCTCTTAATAAACCAGAGCCCTTTAGAAACCAGAGCCCTTTATAAACCAAAGCCCGGTATAAACCAGAGCCCGTTATAAACCAAAGCCCTTTATAAACCAGAGCCCTTTATAAACCAAAGCCGGTTATAAACCAGAGCCTGTTATAAACCAGAGTCCATTATAAACAAAAGCCCGTTATAAACCAGAGCCCGTTATAAACCAAAGCTCTTTATAAACCAGAGCCCGCTATTAATCAGAGCTCTTTATAAACCATAGACCTTTATAAACCATATCCCTTTATAAACCAAAGCCCTTTATAAAACAGAGCCCTTTATAAACCAGAGCCCTTTATAGAGCAGAGCCCTTTATAAACCAAAGCCCGATATAAACCAGAGCCCTTTATAATCCAAAGCTCTTTATAAACCAGAGCCTGTTATAAATCAGAGCTCTTTATAAACCATATACCTTTATAAACCAGAGCCTGTTATAAACCAGATCCCTTTATAAACCAGAGCCTATTATAAACCAGAGCTTTTATGAACCAGATCTCTTAATAAACCAGGGCCCTTTTTAAACCAGAGCCCTTTATAAACCAAAGTCCTTTATAAACCAGAGCCCTTTATAAACCAGAGCCCTTTATAGATCAGAGCCCCTTATAACCCAGAGCCCTTTATAAACCAAAGCCCTTTATAAACCAATGCCTGTTAAAAACCAGAGCCTTTTATAAACCAGAGCCCTTTAAAAATCAGATCCCGTTATAAAACAGAGCCCTTTATGAACCAGACCTCTTAATAAACCAGAGCCCTTTATAAACCAGAGCCCTTTATAAACCAAAGCCTGTTATGAACCAGAGCCCGTTATAAACCAGAGCCATTTATAAACCAAAGCCCTTTATAAACCAGAGCCCTTTATAAACCAGAGCCCTTTATAAACCAAAGCCCGATATAAACCAGAGCCCGTTATAAACCAAAGCCCTTTATAAACCAGAGCCCAATATAAAGCAGAGCTCTTTATAATCCAAAGCCCTTTATAAACCAGAGCCTGTTATAAACCAGAGTGCTTTATAAAACAGAGCCCTAGATAAATTATGGCTCTTTATAAACCAGAGCCCTTTATAAACCAGAGCCCGTTATAAAACAGAGCCCTTTATAAACCAGATCTCTTAATAAACCAGAGCCCTTTATAAACCAGAGCCTTTTATAAACCAAAGCCCGTTATGAACCAGAGCCCGTTATAAACCAGAGCCCATTTATAAACCAAAGCCCGTTATAAACCAGAGCCCGTTATAAAACAGAGCCCTTTATAAACCAGATCCCTTTATAAACCAACGCCCTTTATAAACCAGAGCCCTTTATAAACCAGAGCCCTTTATAGATCAGAGCCCTTTATAAACCAAAGCCCGGTATAAACCAGAGCCCTTTTTAATCCAAAGCTCTTTATAAACCAGAGCCTGTTATAAATCAGAGCTCTTTATAAACCATATACCTTTATAAACCAGAGCCTGTTATAAACCAGATCCCTTTATAAACCAGAGCCTATTATAAACCAGAGCCTTTATGAACCAGATCTCTTAATAAACCAGGGCCCTTTATAAACCAGAGCCCTTTATAAACCAAAGTCCTTTATAAACCAGAGCCCTTTATAAACCAGAGCCATTTATAGATCAGAGCCCCTTATAAACAAGAGCTCTTTATAAACCAAAGCCCTTTATAAACCAATGCCAGTTATAAACCAGAGCCCTTTAGAAACTAGAGCCCTTTATAAACCAAAGCCGTTTTTAAACCAGAGCCGGTTATAAACCAGAGCCCGTTATAAACCAGATCCTTTTATAAACCAGAGCCCTTTATAAACCAGAGCCTTTTATAAACCAAAGCCCGTTATGAACCAGAGCCCGTTATAAACCAGAGCCATTTATAAACCAAAGCCCTTTATAAACCAGAGCCCTTTAGAAACCAGAGCCCTTTATAAACCAAAGCCCGGTATAAACCAGAGCCCGTTATAAACCAAAGCCCTTTATAAACCAGAGCCCTTTATAAACCAAAGCCGGTTATAAACCAGAGCCTGTTATAAACCAGAGCCCATTATAAACAAAAGCCCGTTATAAACCAGAGCCCGTTATAAACCACAGCCCTTTATAAACCAGAGCCCAATATGAAGCAGAGCTGTTTTTAAACCAAAGCTCTTTATAAACCAGAGCCCGCTATTAATCAGAGCTCTTTATAAACCATAGACCTTTATAAACCATATCCCTTTATAAACCAAAGCCCTTTATAAACCAGAGCCCTTTATAAACCAGAGTCCTTTATAAACCAGAGCCCAATATGAAGCAGAGCTGTTTTTAAACCAAAGCTCTTTATAAACCAGAGCCCGCTATTAATCAGAGCTCTTTATAAACCAGAGCCCTTTATAAACCAAAGCCCGGTATAAACCAGAGCCCGTTATAAACCAAAGCCCTTTATAAACCAGAGCCCTTTATAAACCAAAGCCGGTTATAAACCAGAGCCTGTTATAAACCAGAGTCCATTATAAACAAAAGCCCGTTATAAACCAGAGCCCGTTATAAACCAAAGCTCTTTATAAACCAGAGCCCGCTATTAATCAGAGCTCTTTATAAACCATAGACCTTTATAAACCATATCCCTTTATAAACCAAAGCCCTTTATAAAACAGAGCCCTTTATAAACCAGAGCCCTTTATAGAGCAGAGCCCTTTATAAACCAAAGCCCGATATAAACCAGAGCCCTTTATAATCCAAAGCTCTTTATAAACCAGAGCCTGTTATAAATCAGAGCTCTTTATAAACCATATACCTTTATAAACCAGAGCCTGTTATAAACCAGATCCCTTTATAAACCAGAGCCTATTATAAACCAGAGCTTTTACGAACCAGATCTCTTAATAAACCAGGGCCCTTTTTAAACCAGAGCCCTTTATAAACCAAAGTCCTTTATAAACCAGAGCCCTTTATAAACCAGAGCCCTTTATAGATCAGAGCCCCTTATAACCCAGAGCCCTTTATAAACCAAAGCCCTTTATAAACCAATGCCTGTTAAAAACCAGAGCCTTTTATAAACCAGAGCCCTTTAAAAATCAGATCCCGTTATAAAACAGAGCCCTTTATGAACCAGACCTCTTAATAAACCAGAGCCCTTTATAAACCAGAGCCCTTTATAAACCAAAGCCTGTTATGAACCAGAGCCCGTTATAAACCAGAGCCATTTATAAACCAAAGCCCTTTATAAACCAGAGCCCTTTATAAACCAGAGCCCTTTATAAACCAAAGCCCGATATAAACCAGAGCCCGTTATAAACCAAAGCCCTTTATAAACCAGAGCCCAATATAAAGCAGAGCTCTTTATAATCCAAAGCCCTTTATAAACCAGAGCCTGTTATAAACCAGAGTGCTTTATAAAACAGAACCCTAGATAAATTATGGCTCTTTATAAACCAGAGCCCTTTATAAACCAGAGCCCGTTATAAAACAGAGCCCTTTATAAACCAGATCTCTTAATAAACCAGAGCCCTTTATAAACCAGAGCCTTTTATAAACCAAAGCCCGTTATGAACCAGAGCCCGTTATAAACCAGAGCCCATTTATAAACCAAAGCCCGTTATAAACCAGAGCCCGTTATAAAACAGAGCCCTTTATAAACCAGATCCCTTTATAAACCAACGCCCTTTATAAACCAGAGCCCTTTATAAACCAGAGCCCTTTATAGATCAGAGCCCTTTATAAACCAAAGCCCGGTATAAACCAGAGCCCTTTTTAATCCAAAGCTCTTTATAAACCAGAGCCTGTTATAAATCAGAGCTCTTTATAAACCATATACCTTTATAAACCAGAGCCTGTTATAAACCAGATCCCTTTATAAACCAGAGCCTATTATAAACCAGAGCCTTTATGAACCAGATCTCTTAATAAACCAGGGCCCTTTATAAACCAGAGCCCTTTATAAACCAAAGTCCTTTATAAACCAGAGCCCTTTATAAACCAGAGCCATTTATAGATCAGAGCCCCTTATAAACCAGAGCTCTTTATAAACCAAAGCCCTTTATAAACCAATGCCAGTTATAAACCAGAACCCTTTAGAAACTAGAGCCCTTTATAAACCAAAGCCGTTTTTAAACCAGAGCCGGTTATAAACCAGAGCCCGTTATAAACCAGAGCCGTTTATAAACCAGAGCCCTTTATAAATCAGATCCCGTTATAAACCAGAGCCTTTATGAACCAGATCTCTTAATAAACCAGGGCCGGTTATAAACCAGAGCCCATTATAAACTAGATCCTTTTATAAACCAAAGCCGTTTTTAAACCAGAGCCGGTTATAAACCAGAGGCCGTTATAAACCAGATCCTTCTATAAACCAGAGCCCTTTAGAAACCAGAGCCCTGTATAAACCAGAGCCCGTTATGAACCAGAGCCCGTTATAAACCAGAGCAATTTATAAACCAAAGCCCTTTATAAACCAGAGCCCTTTAGAAACCAGAGCCCTTTATAAACCAAAGCCCAGTATAAACCAGAGCCCGTTGTAAACCAAAGCTCTTTATAAACCAGAGCCCGTTATAAACCAGAGCTCTTTATAATCCATAGCCCTTTATAAACCAGAGCCTGTTATAAACCAGAGCCCTTTAGAAACTAGAGCCCTTTATAAACCAAAGCCGTTTTTAAACCAGAGCCGGTTATAAACCAGAGCCCGTTATAAACCAGAGCCCGTTATGAACCAGATCCTTTTTTAAACCAGAGCCCTTTATAAACCAGAGCCCGGTATAAACCAGAGCCCGTGATAAACCAAAGCCCTTTATAAACCAGAGCCTGTTATAAACCAGAGCTCTTTATAATCCATAGCCCTTTATAAACCAGAGCCTGTTATAAACCAGTTCCCTTTATAAACCACAGCCCTTTATAAACCAGATGTCTTAATAAACCAGAGCCTGTTATAAACCAGAGCGCTTTATAAAACAGAGCCCTAGATAAATTAGGGCTCTTTATAAACCAGAGCCAGTTATAAAACAGAGCCCTTTATAAACCAGATCTCTTAATAAACCAGAGCCCTTTAGAAACCAGAGCCCTTTATAAACCAAAGCCCGGTATAAACCAGAGCCCGTTATAAACCAAAGCCCTTTATAAACCAGAGCCCTTTATAAACCAAAGCCGGTTATAAACCAGAGCCTGTTATAAACCAGAGTCCATTATAAACAAAAGCCCGTTATAAACCAGAGCCCGTTATAAACCAAAGCTCTTTATAAACCAGAGCCCGCTATTAATCAGAGCTCTTTATAAACCATAGACCTTTATAAACCATATCCCTTTATAAACCAAAGCCCTTTATAAAACAGAGCCCTTTATAAACCAGAGCCCTTTATAGAGCAGAGCCCTTTATAAACCAAAGCCCGATATAAACCAGAGCCCTTTATAATCCAAAGCTCTTTATAAACCAGAGCCTGTTATAAATCAGAGCTCTTTATAAACCATATACCTTTATAAACCAGAGCCTGTTATAAACCAGATCCCTTTATAAACCAGAGCCTATTATAAACCAGAGCTTTTATGAACCAGATCTCTTAATAAACCAGGGCCCTTTTTAAACCAGAGCCCTTTATAAACCAAAGTCCTTTATAAACCAGAGCCCTTTATAAACCAGAGCCCTTTATAGATCAGAGCCCCTTATAACCCAGAGCCCTTTATAAACCAAAGCCCTTTATAAACCAATGCCTGTTAAAAACCAGAGCCTTTTATAAACCAGAGCCCTTTAAAAATCAGATCCCGTTATAAAACAGAGCCCTTTATGAACCAGACCTCTTAATAAACCAGAGCCCTTTATAAACCAGAGCCCTTTATAAACCAAAGCCTGTTATGAACCAGAGCCCGTTATAAACCAGAGCCATTTATAAACCAAAGCCCTTTATAAACCAGAGCCCTTTATAAACCAGAGCCCTTTATAAACCAAAGCCCGATATAAACCAGAGCCCGTTATAAACCAAAGCCCTTTATAAACCAGAGCCCAATATAAAGCAGAGCTCTTTATAATCCAAAGCCCTTTATAAACCAGAGCCTGTTATAAACCAGAGTGCTTTATAAAACAGAGCCCTAGATAAATTATGGCTCTTTATAAACCAGAGCCCTTTATAAACCAGAGCCCGTTATAAAACAGAGCCCTTTATAAACCAGATCTCTTAATAAACCAGAGCCCTTTATAAACCAGAGCCTTTTATAAACCAAAGCCCGTTATGAACCAGAGCCCGTTATAAACCAGAGCCCATTTATAAACCAAAGCCCGTTATAAACCAGAGCCCGTTATAAAACAGAGCCCTTTATAAACCAGATCCCTTTATAAACCAACGCCCTTTATAAACCAGAGCCCTTTATAAACCAGAGCCCTTTATAGATCAGAGCCCTTTATAAACCAAAGCCCGGTATAAACCAGAGCCCTTTTTAATCCAAAGCTCTTTATAAACCAGAGCCTGTTATAAATCAGAGCTCTTTATAAACCATATACCTTTATAAACCAGAGCCTGTTATAAACCAGATCCCTTTATAAACCAGAGCCTATTATAAACCAGAGCCTTTATGAACCAGATCTCTTAATAAACCAGGGCCCTTTATAAACCAGAGCCCTTTATAAACCAAAGTCCTTTATAAACCAGAGCCCTTTATAAACCAGAGCCATTTATAGATCAGAGCCCCTTATAAACAAGAGCTCTTTATAAACCAAAGCCCTTTATAAACCAATGCCAGTTATAAACCAGAGCCCTTTAGAAACTAGAGCCCTTTATAAACCAAAGCCGTTTTTAAACCAGAGCCGGTTATAAACCAGAGCCCGTTATAAACCAGATCCTTTTATAAACCAGAGCCCTTTATAAACCAGAGCCTTTTATAAACCAAAGCCCGTTATGAACCAGAGCCCGTTATAAACCAGAGCCATTTATAAACCAAAGCCCTTTATAAACCAGAGCCCTTTAGAAACCAGAGCCCTTTATAAACCAAAGCCCGGTATAAACCAGAGCCCGTTATAAACCAAAGCCCTTTATAAACCAGAGCCGGTTATAAACCAGAGCCTGTTATAAACCAGAGCCCATTATAAACAAAAGCCCGTTATAAACCAGAGCCCGTTATAAACCACAGCCCTTTATAAACCAGAGCCCAATATGAAGCAGAGCTGTTTTTAAACCAAAGCTCTTTATAAACCAGAGCCCGCTATTAATCAGAGCTCTTTATAAACCATAGACCTTTATAAACCATATCCCTTTATAAACCAAAGCCCTTTATAAACCAGAGCCCTTTATAAACCAGAGTCCTTTATAAACCAGAGCCCAATATGAAGCAGAGCTGTTTTTAAACCAAAGCTCTTTATAAACCAGAGCCCGCTATTAATCAGAGCTCTTTATAAACCAGAGCCCTTTATAAACCAAAGCCCGGTATAAACCAGAGCCCGTTATAAACCAAAGCCCTTTATAAACCAAAGCCGTTTTTAAAACAGAGCCGGTTATAAACCAGAGCCCGTTATAAACCAGATCCTTTTATAAACCAGAGCCCTTTATAAACCAGAGCCTTTTATAAACCAAAGCCCGTTATGAACCAGAGCCCGTTATAAACCAGAGCCATTTATAAACCAAAGCCCTTTATAAACCAGAGCCCTTTAGAAACCAGAGCCCTTTATAAACCAAAGCCCGGTATAAACCAGAGCCCGTTATAAACCAAAGCCCTTTATAAACCAGAGCCCTTTATAAACCAAAGCCGGTTATAAACCAGAGCCTGTTATAAACCAGAGCCCATTATAAACAAAAGCCCGTTATAAACCAGAGCCCGTTATAAACCACAGCCCTTTATAAACCAGAGCCCAATATGAAGCAGAGCTGTTTTTAAACCAAAGCTCTTTATAAACCAGAGCCCGCTATTAATCAGAGCTCTTTATAAACCATAGACCTTTATAAACCATATCCCTTTATAAACCAAAGCCCTTTATAAACCAGAGCCCTTTATAAACCAGAGTCCTTTATAGATCAGAGCCCTTTATAAACCAAAGCCCATATAAACCAGAGCCCTTTATAATCCAAAGCTCTTTATAAACCAGAGCCTGTTATAAATCAGAGCTCTTTATAAACCATATCCCTTTATAAACCAGAGCCTGTTATAAACCAGATCCCTTTATAAACCAGAGCCTATTATAAACCAGAGCCTTTATAGATCAGAGCCACTTATAACCCAGAGACCTTTATAAACCAAAGCCCTTTATAAAACAATGCCTGTTAACAACCAGAGCCTTTTATAAACCAGAGCCCTTTAAAAATCAGATCCCGTTATAAAACAGAGCCCTTTATGAACCAGACCTCTTAATAAACCAGAGCCCTTTATAAACCAGAGCCCTTTATAAACCAAAGCCTGTTATGAACCAGAGCCCGTTATAAACCAGAGCCATTTATAAACCAAAGCCCTTTATAAACCAGAGCCCTTTAGAAACCAGAGCCCTTTATAAACCAAAGCCCGATATAAACCAGAGCCCGTTATAAACCAAAGCCCTTTATAAACCAGAGCCCTTTATAAACCAGAGCCCGTTATAAAACAGAACCCTTTATAAACCAGATCTCTTAATAAACCAGAGCCCTTTATAAACCAGAGCCTTTTATAAACCAAAGCCCGTTATGAACCAGAGCCCGTTATAAACCAGAGCCATTTATAAACCAAAGCCCGTTATAAACCAGAGCCCGTTATAAAACCGAGCCCTTTATAAACCAGATCCCTTTATAAACTGAAGCCCTTTATAAACCAGAGCCCTTTATAGATCAGAGCCCTTTATAAACCAAAGCCCGGTATAAACCAGAGCCCCTTATAATCCAAAGCTCTTTATAAACCAAAGCCTGTTATAAACCAGAGCTCTTTATAAACCATATACCTTTATAAACCAGAGCCTGTTATAAACCAGATCCCTTTATAAACCAGAGCCTATTATAAACCCGAGCCTTTATGAACCAGATCTCTTAATAAACCAGGGCCCTTTATAAACCAGAGCCCTTTATAAACCAAAGTCCTTTATAAACCAGAGCCCTTTATAAACCAGAGCCATTTATAAATCAGAGCCCCTTATAAACCAGAGCCCTTTATAAACCAAAGCCCTTTATAAACCAATGCCAGTTATAAACCAGAGCCTTTTATAAACCAGAGCCCTTTATAAATCAGATCCCGTTATAAACCGGAGCCTTTATGAACCAGATCTCTTAATAAACCAGAGCCCTTTATAAACCAGAGCCCGGTATAAACCAGAGCCCGTTATAAACCAAAGCTCTTTATAAACCAGAGCCCGTTATAAACCAGAGCTCTTTATAATCCATAGCCTTTTGTAAACCAGAGCCTGTTATAAACCAGAGCCCTTTAGAAACTAGAGCCCTTTATAAACCAAAGCCGTTTTTAAACCAGAGCCGGTTAAAAACCAGAGCCCGTTATAAACCAGATCCTTTTATAAACCAGAGCCCTTTATAAACCAGAGCCCTGTATAAACCAGAGCCCTTTATAGATCAGAGCCCTTTATACACCAGAGCAATTTATAAACCAAAGCCCTTTATAAACCAGAGCCCTTTAGAAACCAGAGCCCTTTATAAACCAAAGCCGTTTTTAAACCAGAGCTGGTTATAAACCAGAGCCCTTTATAAACCAGATCCTTTTATAAACCAGAGCCCTTTATAAACCAGAGCCCTTTAGAAACCAGAGCCCTTTATAAACCAAAGCCCGGTATAAACCACAGAACGTTATAAACCAAAGCCCTTTATAAACCAGAGCCCAATATAAAGCAGAGCTCTTTATAAACCAAAGCCCTTAATAAACCAGAGCCTGTTATAAACCAGAGCTTTTTATAAACCAGAGCCATTTACAAACCAAAGCCCTTTATAAACCAGAGCCCTTTAGAAACTAGAGCCCTTTATAAACCAAAGCCGTTTTTAAACCAGAGCCGGTTATAAACCAGAGCCCGTTATAAACCAGATCCTTTTATAAACCAGAGCCCTTTATAAAACCAGAGCCCGGTATAAACCAGAGCCCGTTATAAACCAAAGCCCTTTATAAACCAGAGCTTTTATAAACCAAAGCCGGTTATAAACCAGAGCCCGTTATAAACCAGAGCCTTTTATAAACCAGAGCCCTTTATAAATCAGATACCGTTATAAACCAGAGCCTTTATGAACCAGATCTCTTAATAAACCAGGGCCGGTTATAAACCAGAGCCCATTATAAACCAGATCCTTTTATAAACCAAAGCCGTTTTTAAACCAGAGCCGGTTATAAACCAGAGCCCGTTATAAACCAGATCCTTTTATAAACCAGAGCCCTTTATAAACCAGAGCCCTGTATAAATCAGAGCCCGTTATAAACCAAAGCCCTTTATAAACCAGAGCCTTTTCTAAACCAAAGCCCGTTATGAACCAGGGCCCGTTATAAACCAGAGCCATTTATAAACCAAAGGCCTTTATAAACCAGAGCCATTTAGAAACCAGAGCCCTTTATAAACCAAAGCCCGGTATAAACCAGAGCCCGTTGTAAACCAAAGCTCTTTATAACCCAGAGCCCGTTATAAACCAGAGCTCTTTATAATCCATAGCCCTTTGTAAACCAGAGCCTGTTATAAACCAGAGCCCTTTAGAAACTAGTGCCCTTTATAAACCAAAGCCATTTTTAAACCAGAGCCGGTTATAAACCAGAGCCCGTTATAAACCAGATCTTTTTATAAACCAGAGCCCTTTATAAACCAGAGCCCGGTATAAACCAGAGCCCGTTATAAACCAAAGCCTGTATAAACCAGAGCTCTTTATAAACCAGAGCCATTTACATACCAAAGCCCTTTATAAACCAGAGCCCTTTAGAAACTAGAGCCCTTTATAAACCTAAGCCGTTTTTAAACCAGAGCCGGTTATAAACCAGAGCCCGTTATAAACCAGATCCTTTTATAAACCAGAGCCCTTTATAAACCAGAGCCCTTTAGAAACCAGAGCCCTTTATAAACCAAAGCCCGGTATAAACCAGAGCCCGTTATAAACCAAAGCCCTTTATAAACCAGAGCCCAATATAAAGCAGAGCTCTTTATAAACCAAAGCCCTTAATAAACCAGAGCCTGTTATAAACCAGAGCTCTTTATAAACCAGAGCCATTTACAAACCAAAGCCCTTTATAAAGCAGAGCCCTTTAGAAACTAGAGCCCTTTATAAACCAAAGCCATTTTTAAACATGAGCCGGTTATAAACCAGAGCCCGTTATAAACCAGATCCTTTTATAAACCAGAGCCCTTTATAAACCAGAGCCCAGTATAAACCAGAGCCCGTTATAAACCAAAGCCCTTTATAAACCAGAGCCTTTATAAACCAAAGCCGGTTATAAACCAGAGCCTGTTATAAACCAGAGCCCATTATAAACAAAAGCCCGTTATAAACCAGAGCCCGTTATAAAACAGAGCCCTTTATAAACCAGATCCCTTTATAAACCAAAGCCCTTTATAATACAGAGCCCTTTATAAACCAGAGCCCTTTATAGATCAGAGCCCTTTATAAACCAAAGCCCGGTATAAACCAGAGCCCTTTATAATCCAAAGCTCTTTATAAACCAGAGCCTGTTATAAATCAGAGCTCTTTATAAACCATATACCTTTATAAACCAGAGCCTGTTATAAACCAGATCCCTTTATAAACCAGAGCCTATTATAAACCAGAGCCTTTATGAACCAGATCTCTTAATAAACCAGGGCCCTTTATAAACCAGAGCCCTTTATAAACCAAAGTCCTTTATAAACCAGAGCCCTTTATAAACCAGAGCCATTTATAGAGCAGAGCCCCTTATAAACCAGAGCCCTTTATAAACCAAAGCCCTTTATAAAACAATGCCAGTTCTAAACCAGAGCCTTTTATAAACCAGAGCCCTTTATAAATCAGATCCCGTTATAAACCAGATCCTTTATGAACCAGATCTCTTAATAAACCAGGGCCCTTTATAAACCAGAGCCGGTTATAAACCAGAGCCCATTATAAACCAGATCCTTTTATAAACCAGAGCCCTTTATAAACCAGAGCCCGGCATAAACCAGAGCCTGTTATAAGCCAAAGCTCTTTATAAACCAGAGCCATTTACATACCAAAGCCCTTTATAAACCAGAGCCCTTTAGAAACTAGAGCCCTTTATAAACCTAAGCCGTTTTTAAACCAGAGCCGGTTATAAACCAGAGCCCGTTATAAACCAGATCCTTTTATAAACCAGAGCCCTTTATAAACCAGAGCCCTTTAGAAACCAGAGCCCTTTATAAACCAAAGCCCGGTATAAACCAGAGCCCGTTATAAACCAAAGCCCTTTATAAACCAGAGCCCAATATAAAGCAGAGCTCTTTATAAACCAAAGCCCTTAATAAACCAGAGCCTGTTATAAACCAGAGCTCTTTATAAACCAGAGCCATTTACAAACCAAAGCCCTTTATAAAGCAGAGCCCTTTAGAAACTAGAGCCCTTTATAAACCAAAGCCATTTTTAAACATGAGCCGGTTATAAACCAGAGCCCGTTATAAACCAGATCCTTTTATAAACCAGAGCCCTTTATAAACCAGAGCCCAGTATAAACCAGAGCCCGTTATAAACCAAAGCCCTTTATAAACCAGAGCCTTTATAAACCAAAGCCGGTTATAAACCAGAGCCTGTTATAAACCAGAGCCCATTATAAACAAAAGCCCGTTATAAACCAGAGCCCGTTATAAAACAGAGCCCTTTATAAACCAGATCCCTTTATAAACCAAAGCCCTTTATAATACAGAGCCCTTTATAAACCAGAGCCCTTTATAGATCAGAGCCCTTTATAAACCAAAGCCCGGTATAAACCAGAGCCCTTTATAATCCAAAGCTCTTTATAAACCAGAGCCTGTTATAAATCAGAGCTCTTTATAAACCATATACCTTTATAAACCAGAGCCGGTTATAAACCAGAGCTCTTCATAATCCATAGCCCTTTGTAAACCAGAGCCTGTTGTAAACCAGAGCCCTTTAGAAACTAGAGCCCTTTATAAACCAAAGCCGTTTTTAAACCAGAGCCTGTTATAAGCCAGAGCCTGTTATAAACCAGATCCTTTTATAAACCAGAGCCCTTTATAAACCAGAGCCCTGTATAAACCAGAGCCCTTTATAAACCAAAGCCCGTTATGAACCAGAGCCCTTTATAAACCAGAGCCTTTTATAAACCAAAGCCCGTTATGAACCAGAGCCTGTTATAAACCAGAGCACTTTATAAACCAAAGCCCTTTATAAACCAGAGCCCTTTAGAAGCCAGAGCCCTTTATAAACCAAAGCCCGGTATAAACCAGAGCCCGTTGTGAACCAAAGCCCTTTATAAACCAGAGCCCGTTATAAACCAGAGCTCTTTATAATCCATAGCCCTTTGTAAACCAGAGCCTGTTATAAACCAGAGCCCTTTAGAAACTAGAGCCCTTTATAAACCAAAGCCGTTTTTAAACCAGAGCCGGTTATAAACCAGAGCCCGTTATAAACCAGATCCTTTTATAAACCAGAGCCCTTTATAAACCAGAGCCCGGTATAAACCAGAGCCCGTTATAAACCAAAGCCCTTTATGAACCAGAGCCTGTTATAAACCAGAGCTCTTTATAATCCATAGCCCTTTGTAAACCAGAGCCTGTTATAAACCAGAGCCCTTTAGAAACTAGAGCCCTTTATAAACCAAAGCCGTTTTTAAACCAGAGCCGGTTATAAACCAGAGCCCGTTATAAACCAGATCCTTTTATAAACCAGAGCCCTTTATAAACCAGAGCCCGGTATAAACCAGAGCCATTTATAAACCAAAGCCCTTTATAAACCAGAGCCCTTTAGAAACCAGAGCCCATTTTAAACAAAAGCCCGTTATAAACCAGAGCCCGTTATAAAACAGAGCCCTTTATGAACCAGAGCCCTTTATAGATCAGAGCCCTTTATAAACCAAAGCCCGGTATAAACCAGAGCTCTTTATAATACATAGCCCTTTATAAACCAGAGCCTGTTATAAACCAGTTCCCTTTATAAACCAGAGCCTTTTATAAACCAATGCCGGTCATAAACCAAAGCCCTTTATAAACCAGATCTCTTAATAAACCAGAGCCTGTTATAAACCAGAGCCTGTTATAAAACCGAGCACTAGATAAATTAGGGCTCTTTCTAAACCAAAGCCTTTTTTAAACCAGAGCCGGAAATAAACCAGAGCCAGTTATAAACCAGATCCTTTTATAAACCAGAGCCCTTTATAAACCAGAGCCCGGTATAAACCAGAGAACGTTATAAACCAAAGCCTGTTATAAACCAGAGCTCTTTATAAACCAGAGCCGTTTTTAAACCAGAGCCGGTTATAAACCAGAGCCCTTTATAAACCAGATCCTTTTATAAACCAGAGCCCTTTATAAACCAGAGCCCTTTAGAAACCAGAGCCCTTTATAAACCAAAGCCGTTTTTAAACCAGAGCCGGTTATAAACCAGAGCCCGTTATAAACCAGATCCTTTTATAAACCAGAGCCCTTTATAAACCAGAGCCCTTTAGAAACCAGAGCCCTTTATAAACCAAAGCCCAGTATAAACCAGAGAACGTTATAAACCAAAGCCCTTTATAAACCAGAGCCCAATATAAAGCAGAGCTCTTTATAAACCAAAGCCCTTAATAAACCAGAGCCTGTTATAAACCAGAGCTCTTTATAAACCAGAGCCCTTTATAAATCAGATCCCGTTATAAACCAGAGCCTTTATGAACCAGATCTCTTAATAAACCAGGGCCCTTTTTAAACCAGAGCCCTTTATAAACCAGAGCCCGGTATAAACCAGAGCCCGTTATAAACCAAAGCCCTTTATAAACCAGAGCCTTTATAAACCAAAGCCGGTTATAAACCAAAGCCCTTTATAAACCAGAACCCTTTAGAAACTAGAGCCCTTTATAAACCAAAGCCGTTTTTAAACCAGAGCCGGTTATAAACCAGAGCCCGTTATAAACCAGAGCCGTTTATAAACCAGAGCCCTTTATAAATCAGATCCCGTTATAAACCAGAGCCTTTATGAACCAGATCTCTTAATAAACCAGGGCCGGTTATAAACCAGAGCCCATTATAAACTAGATCCTTTTATAAACCAAAGCCGTTTTTAAACCAGAGCCGGTTATAAACCAGAGGCCGTTATAAACCAGATCCTTCTATAAACCAGAGCCCTTTAGAAACCAGAGCCCTGTATAAACCAGAGCCCGTTATGAACCAGAGCCCGTTATAAACCAGAGCAATTTATAAACCAAAGCCCTTTATAAACCAGAGCCCTTTAGAAACCAGAGCCCTTTATAAACCAAAGCCCAGTATAAACCAGAGCCCGTTGTAAACCAAAGCTCTTTATAAACCAGAGCCCGTTATAAACCAGAGCTCTTTATAATCCATAGCCCTTTATAAACCAGAGCCTGTTATAAACCAGAGCCCTTTAGAAACTAGAGCCCTTTATAAACCAAAGCCGTTTTTAAACCAGAGCCGGTTATAAACCAGAGCCCGTTATAAACCAGAGCCCGTTATGAACCAGATCCTTTTTTAAACCAGAGCCCTTTATAAACCAGAGCCCGGTATAAACCAGAGCCCGTGATAAACCGAAGCCCTTTATAAACCAGAGCCTGTTATAAACCAGAGCTCTTTATAATCCATAGCCCTTTATAAACCAGAGCCTGTTATAAACCAGTTCCCTTTATAAACCACAGCCCTTTATAAACCAGATGTCTTAATAAACCAGAGCCTGTTATAAACCAGAGCGCTTTATAAAACAGAGCCCTAGATAAATTAGGGCTCTTTATAAACCAGAGCCCTTTATAAACCAGAGCCCGTTATAAAACAGAGCCCTTTATAAACCAGATCTCTTAATAAACCAGAGCCCTTTAGAAACCAGAGCCCTTTATAAACCAAAGCCCGGTATAAACCAGAGCCCGTTATAAACCAAAGCCCTTTATAAACCAGAGCCCTTTATAAACCAAAGCCGGTTATAAACCAGAGCCTGTTATAAACCAGAGTCCATTATAAACAAAAGCCCGTTATAAACCAGAGCCCGTTATAAACCAAAGCTCTTTATAAACCAGAGCCCGCTATTAATCAGAGCTCTTTATAAACCATAGACCTTTATAAACCATATCCCTTTATAAACCAAAGCCCTTTATAAAACAGAGCCCTTTATAAACCAGAGCCCTTTATAGAGCAGAGCCCTTTATAAACCAAAGCCCGATATAAACCAGAGCCCTTTATAATCCAAAGCTCTTTATAAACCAGAGCCTGTTATAAATCAGAGCTCTTTATAAACCATATACCTTTATAAACCAGAGCCTGTTATAAACCAGATCCCTTTATAAACCAGAGCCTATTATAAACCAGAGCTTTTATGAACCAGATCTCTTAATAAACCAGGGCCCTTTTTAAACCAGAGCCCTTTATAAACCAAAGTCCTTTATAAACCAGAGCCCTTTATAAACCAGAGCCCTTTATAGATCAGAGCCCCTTATAACCCAGAGCCCTTTATAAACCAAAGCCCTTTATAAACCAATGCCTGTTAAAAACCAGAGCCTTTTATAAACCAGAGCCCTTTAAAAATCAGATCCCGTTATAAAACAGAGCCCTTTATGAACCAGACCTCTTAATAAACCAGAGCCCTTTATAAACCAGAGCCCTTTATAAACCAAAGCCTGTTATGAACCAGAGCCCGTTATAAACCAGAGCCATTTATAAACCAAAGCCCTTTATAAACCAGAGCCCTTTATAAACCAGAGCCCTTTATAAACCAAAGCCCGATATAAACCAGAGCCCGTTATAAACCAAAGCCCTTTATAAACCAGAGCCCAATATAAAGCAGTCCTCTTTATAATCCAAAGCCCTTTATAAACCAGAGCCTGTTATAAACCAGAGTGCTTTATAAAACAGAGCCCTAGATAAATTATGGCTCTTTATAAACCAGAGCCCTTTATAAACCAGAGCCCGTTATAAAACAGAGCCCTTTATAAACCAGATCTCTTAATAAACCAGAGCCCTTTATAAACCAGAGCCTTTTATAAACCAAAGCCCGTTATGAACCAGAGCCCGTTATAAACCAGAGCCCATTTATAAACCAAAGCCCGTTATAAACCAGAGCCCGTTATAAAACAGAGCCCTTTATAAACCAGATCCCTTTATAAACCAACGCCCTTTATAAACCAGAGCCCTTTATAAACCAGAGCCCTTTATAGATCAGAGCCCTTTATAAACCAAAGCCTGGTATAAACCAGAGCCCTTTATAATCCAAAGCTCTTTATAAACCAGAGCCTGTTATAAATCAGAGCTCTTTATAAACCATATACCTTTATAAACCAGAGCCTGTTATAAACCAGATCCCTTTATAAACCAGAGCCTATTATAAACCAGAGCCTTTATGAACCAGATCTCTTAATAAACCAGGGCCCTTTATAAACCAGAGCCCTTTATAAACCAAAGTCCTTTATAAACCAGAGCCCTTTATAAACCAGAGCCATTTATAGATCAGAGCCCCTTATAAACCAGAGCTCTTTATAAACCAAAGCCCTTTATAAACCAATGCCAGTTATAAACCAGAGCCCTTTAGAAACTAGAGCCCTTTATAAACCAAAGCCGTTTTTAAACCAGAGCCGGTTATAAACCAGAGCCCGTTATAAACCAGATCCTTTTATAAACCAGAGCCCTTTATAAACCAGAGCCTTTTATAAACCAAAGCCCGTTATGAACCAGAGCCCGTTATAAACCAGAGCCATTTATAAACCAAAGCCCTTTATAAACCAGAGCCCTTTAGAAACCAGAGCCCTTTATAAACCAAAGCCCGGTATAAACCAGAGCCCGTTATAAACCAAAGCCCTTTATAAACCAGAGCCCTTTATAAACCAAAGCCGGTTATAAACCAGAGCCTGTTATAAACCAGAGCCCATTATAAACAAAAGCCCGTTATAAACCAGAGCCCGTTATAAACCACAGCCCTTTATAAACCAGAGCCCAATATGAAGCAGAGCTGTTTTTAAACCAAAGCTCTTTATAAACCAGAGCCCGCTATTAATCAGAGCTCTTTATAAACCATAGACCTTTATAAACCATATCCCTTTATAAACCAAAGCCCTTTATAAACCAGAGCCCTTTATAAACCAGAGTCCTTTATAGATCAGAGCCCTTTATAAACCAAAGCCCATATAAACCAGAGCCCTTTATAATCCAAAGCTCTTTATAAACCAGAGCCTGTTATAAATCAGAGCTCTTTATAAACCATATCCCTTTATAAACCAGAGCCTGTTATAAACCAGATCCCTTTATAAACCAGAGCCTATTATAAACCAGAGCCTTTATAGATCAGAGCCACTTATAACCCAGAGACATTTATAAACCAAAGCCCTTTATAAACCAATGCCTGTTAAAAACCAGAGCCTTTTATAAACCAGAGCCCTTTAAAAATCAGATCCCGTTATAAAACAGAGCCCTTTATGAACCAGACCTCTTAATAAACCAGAGCCCTTTATAAACCAGAGCCCTTTATAAACCAAAGCCTGTTATGAACCAGAGCCCGTTATAAACCAGAGCCATTTATAAACCAAAGCCCTTTATAAACCAGAGCCCTTTAGAAACCAGAGCCCTTTATAAACCAAAGCCCGATATAAACCAGAGCCCGTTATAAACCAAAGCCCTTTATAAACCAGAGCCCTTTATAAACCAGAGCCCGTTATAAAACAGAACCCTTTATAAACCAGATCTCTTAATAAACCAGAGCCCTTTATAAACCAGAGCCTTTTATAAACCAAAGCCCGTTATGAACCAGAGCCCGTTATAAACCAGAGCCATTTATAAACCAAAGCCCTTTATAAACCAGAGCCCTTTAGAAACCAGAACCCATTTTAAACAAAAGCCCGTTATAAACCAGAGCCCGTTATAAAACCGAGCCCTTTATAAACCAGATCCCTTTATAAACTGAAGCCCTTTATAAACCAGAGCCCTTTATAGATCAGAGCCCTTTATAAACCAAAGCCCGGTATAAACCAGAGCCCCTTATAATCCAAAGCTCTTTATAAACCAAAGCCTGTTATAAACCAGAGCTCTTTATAAACCATATACCTTTATAAACCAGAGCCTGTTATAAACCAGATCCCTTTATAAACCAGAGCCTATTATAAACCCGAGCCTTTATGAACCAGATCTCTTAATAAACCAGGGCCCTTTATAAACCAGAGCCCTTTATAAACCAAAGTCCTTTATAAACCAGAGCCCTTTATAAACCAGAGCCATTTATAAATCAGAGCCCCTTATAAACCAGAGCCCTTTATAAACCAAAGCCCTTTATAAACCAATGCCAGTTATAAACCAGAGCCTTTTATAAACCAGAGCCCTTTATAAATCAGATCCCGTTATAAACCGGAGCCTTTATGAACCAGATCTCTTAATAAACCAGAGCCCTTTATAAACCAGAGCCCGGTATAAACCAGAGCCCGTTATAAACCAAAGCTCTTTATAAACCAGAGCCCGTTATAAACCAGAGCTCTTTATAATCCATAGCCTTTTGTAAACCAGAGCCTGTTATAAACCAGAGCCCTTTAGAAACTAAAGCCCTTTATAAACCAAAGCCGTTTTTAAACCAGAGCCGGTTAAAAACCAGAGCCCGTTATAAACCAGATCCTTTTATAAACCAGAGCCCTTTATAAACCAGAGCCCTGTATAAACCAGAGCCCTTTATAGATCAGAGCCCTTTATAAACCAGAGCAATTTATAAACCAAAGCCCTTTATAAACCAGAGCCCTTTAGAAACCAGAGCCCTTTATAAACCAAAGCCGTTTTTAAACCAGAGCTGGTTATAAACTAGAGCCCTTTATAAACCAGATCCTTTTATAAACCAGAGCCCTTTATAAACCAGAGCCCTTTAGAAACCAGAGCCCTTTATAAACCAAAGCCCGGTATAAACCAGAGAACGTTATAAACCAAAGCCCTTTATAAACCAGAGCCCAATATAAAGCAGAGCTCTTTATAAACCAAAGCCCTTAATAAACCAGAGCCTGTTATAAACCAGAGCTTTTTATAAACCAGAGCCATTTACAAACCAAAGCCCTTTATAAACCAGAGCCCTTTAGAAACTAGAGCCCTTTATAAACCAAAGCCGTTTTTAAACCAGAGCCGGTTATAAACCAGAGCCCGTTATAAACCAGATCCTTTTATAAACCAGAGCCCTTTATAAACCAGAGCCCGGTATAAACCAGAGCCCGTTATAAACCAAAGCCCTTTATAAACCAGAGCTTTTATAAACCAAAGCCGGTTATAAACCAGAGCCCGTTATAAACCAGAGCCTTTTATAAACCAGAGCCCTTTATAAATCAGATACCGTTATAAACCAGAGCCTTTATGAACCAGATCTCTTAATAAACCAGGGCCGGTTATAAACCAGAGCCCATTATAAACCAGATCCTTTTATAAACCAAAGCCATTTTTAAACCAGAGCCGGTTATAAACCAGAGCCCGTTATAAACCAGATCCTTTTATAAACCAGAGCCCTTTATAAACCAGAGCCTTGTATAAATCAGAGCCCGTTATAAACCAAAGCCCTTTATAAACCAGAGCCTTTTCTAAACCAAAGCCCGTTATGAACCAGGGCCCGTTATAAACCAGAGCCATTTATAAACCAAAGCCCTTTATAAACCAGAGCCATTTAGAAACCAGAGCCCTTTATAAACCAAAGCCCGGTATAAACCAGAGCCCGTTGTAAACCAAAGCTCTTTATAACCCAGAGCCCGTTATAAACCAGAGCTCTTTATAATCCATAGCCCTTTGTAAACCAGAGCCTGTTATAAACCAGAGCCCTTTAGAAACTAGTGCCCTTTATAAACCAAAGCCATTTTTAAACCAGAGCCGGTTATAAACCAGAGCCCGTTATAAACCAGATCTTTTTATAAACCAGAGCCCTTTATAAACCAGAGCCCGGTATAAACCAGAGCCCGTTATAAACCAAAGCCTGTTATAAACCAGAGCTCTTTATAAACCAGAGCCATTTACATACCAAAGCCCTTTATAAACCAGAGCCCTTTAGAAACTAGAGCCCTTTATAAACCTAAGCCGTTTTTAAACCAGAGCCGGTTATAAACCAGAGCCCGTTATAAACCAGATCCTTTTATAAACCAGAGCCCTTTATAAACCAGAGCCCTTTAGAAACCAGAGCCCTTTATAAACCAAAGCCCGGTATAAACCAGAGCCCGTTATAAACCAAAGCCCTTTATAAACCAGAGCCCAATATAAAGCAGAGCTCTTTATAAACCAAAGCCCTTAATAAACCAGAGCCTGTTATAAACCAGAGCTCTTTATAAACCAGAGCCATTTACAAACCAAAGCCCTTTATAAAGCAGAGCCCTTTAGAAACTAGAGCCCTTTATAAACCAAAGCCATTTTTAAACATGAGCCGGTTATAAACCAGAGCCCGTTATAAACCAGATCCTTTTATAAACCAGAGCCCTTTATAAACCAGAGCCCAGTATAAACCAGAGCCCGTTATAAACCAAAGCCCTTTATAAACCAGAGCCTTTATAAACCAAAGCCGGTTATAAACCAGAGCCTGTTATAAACCAGAGCCCATTATAAACAAAAGCCCGTTATAAACCAGAGCCCGTTATAAAACAGAGCCCTTTATAAACCAGATCCCTTTATAAACCAAAGCCCTTTATAAAACAGAGCCCTTTATAAACCAGAGCCCTTTATAGATCAGAGCCCTTTATAAACCAAAGCCCGGTATAAACCAGAGCCCTTTATAATCCAAAGCTCTTTATAAACCAGAGCCTGTTATAAATCAGAGCTCTTTATAAACCATATACCTTTATAAACCAGAGCCTGTTATAAACCAGATCCCTTTATAAACCAGAGCCTATTATAAACCAGAGCCTTTATGAACCAGATCTCTTAATAAACCAGGGCCCTTTATAAACCAGAGCCCTTTATAAACCAAAGTCCTTTATAAACCAGAGCCCTTTATAAACCAGAGCCATTTATAGAGCAGAGCCCCTTATAAACCAGAGCCCTTTATAAACCAAAGCCCTTTATAAAACAATGCCAGTTCTAAACCAGAGCCTTTTATAAACCAGAGCCCTTTATAAATCAGATCCCGTTATAAACCAGAGCCTTTATGAACCAGATCTCTTAATAAACCAGGGCCCTTTATAAACCAGAGCCGGTTATAAACCAGAGCCCATTATAAACCAGATCCTTTTATAAACCAGAGCCTGTTATAAAACCGAGCACTAGATAAATTAGGGCTCTTTATAAACCAAAGCCTGTTATAAACCAGAGCTCATAATAAAGCAGAGCACTTTATAACCCAAAGCCCGCTATAAACCAAAGCCCTTTATAAACCAGAGCCCTTTATAAACCAGAGCCCGTTATAAAACAGAGCCCTTTATTAACCAGATCTCTTAATAAACCAGAGCCCTTTATAAACCAGAGCCTTTTATAAGCCAAAGCCAGTTATGAACCAGAGTCCGTTATAAACCAGAACAATTTATAAACCAAAGCCCTTTAGAAACCAGAGCCCTTTAAAAACCAGAGCCCTTTATAAACCAAAGCCCGGTATAAACCAGAGCCCGTTATAAACCAAAGCCCTTTATAAACCAGAGCCCAATATAAAGCAGAGCTCTTTATAAACCAAAGCCCTTAATAAACCAGAGCCTGTTATAAACCAGAGCCCTTTAGAAACTAGAGCACTTTATAAACCAAAGCCTTTTATAAACCAAAGCCCGTTATGAACCAGAGCCCGTTATAAACCAGAGCCATTTATAAACCAAAGCCCTTTATAAACCAGAGCCCTTTAGAAACCAGAGCCCTTTATAAACCAAAGCCCGGTATAAACCAGAGCCCGTTATAAACCAAAGCCCTTTATAAACCAGAGCCCTTTATAAACCAAAGCCGGTTATAAACCAGAGCCTGTTATAAACCAGAGCCCATTATAAACAAAAGCCCGTTATAAACCAGAGCCCGTTATAAACCACAGCCCTTTATAAACCAGAGCCCAATATGAAGCAGAGCTGTTTTTAAACCAAAGCTCTTTATAAACCAGAGCCCGCTATTAATCAGAGCTCTTTATAAACCATAGACCTTTATAAACCATATCCCTTTATAAACCAAAGCCCTTTATAAACCAGAGCCCTTTATAAACCAGAGCCCTTTATAAACCAGAGTCCTTTATAGATCAGAGCCCTTTATAAACCAAAGCCCATATAAACCAGAGCCCTTTATAATCCAAAGCTCTTTATAAACCAGAGCCTGTTATAAATCAGAGCTCTTTATAAACCATATCCCTTTATAAACCAGAGCCTGTTATAAACCAGATCCCTTTATAAACCAAAGCCCTTTATAAACCAATGCCTGTTAAAAACCAGAGCCTTTTATAAACCAGAGCCCTTTAAAAATCAGATCCCGTTATAAAACAGAGCCCTTTATGAACCAGACCTCTTAATAAACCAGAGCCCTTTATAAACCAGAGCCCTTTATAAACCAAAGCCTGTTATGAACCAGAGCCCGTTATAAACCAGAGCCATTTATAAACCAAAGCCCTTTATAAACCAGAGCCCTTTAGAAACCAGAGCCCTTTATAAACCAAAGCCCGATATAAACCAGAGCCCGTTATAAACCAAAGCCCTTTATAAACCAGAGCCCTTTATAAACCAGAGCCCGTTATAAAACAGAACCCTTTATAAACCAGATCTCTTAATAAACCAGAGCCCTTTATAAACCAGAGCCATTTATAAACCAAAGCCCGTTATGAACCAGAGCCCGTTATAAACCAGAGCCATTTATAAACCAAAGCCCTTTATAAACCAGAGCCCTTTAGAAACCAGAACCCATTTTAAACAAAAGCCCGTTATAAACCAGAGCCCGTTATAAAACCGAGCCCTTTATAAACCAGATCCCTTTATAAACTGAAGCCCTTTATAAACCAGAGCCCTTTATAGATCAGAGCCCTTTATAAACCAAAGCCCGGTATAAACCAGAGCCCCTTATAATCCAAAGCTCTTTATAAACCAAAGCCTGTTATAAACCAGAGCTCTTTATAAACCATATACCTTTATAAACCAGAGCCTGTTATAAACCAGATCCCTTTATAAACCAGAGCCTATTATAAACCCGAGCCTTTATGAACCAGATCTCTTAATAAACCAGGGCCCTTTATAAACCAGAGCCCTTTATAAACCAAAGTCCTTTATAAACCAGAGCCCTTTATAAACCAGAGCCATTTATAAATCAGAGCCCCTTATAAACCAGAGCCCTTTATAAACCAAAGCCCTTTATAAACCAATGCCAGTTATAAACCAGAGCCTTTTATAAACCAGAGCCCTTTATAAACCAGAGCCCGGTATAAACCAGAGCCCGTTATAAACCAAAGCTCTTTATAAACCAGAGCCCGTTATAAACCAGAGCTCTTTATAATCCATAGCCTTTTGTAAACCAGAGCCTGTTATAAACCAGAGCCCTTTAGAAACTAGAGCCCTTTATAAACCAAAGCCGTTTTTAAACCAGAGCCGGTTAAAAACCAGAGCCCGTTATAAACCAGATCCTTTTATAAACCAGAGCCCTTTATAAACCAGAGCCCTGTATAAACCAGAGCCCTTTATAGATCAGAGCCCTTTATAAACCAGAGCAATTTATAAACCAAAGCCCTTTATAAACCAGAGCCCTTTAGAAACCAGAGCCCTTTATAAACCAAAGCCGTTTTTAAACCAGAGCTGGTTATAAACCAGAGCCCTTTATAAACCAGATCCTTTTATAAACCAGAGCCCTTATAAACCAGAGCCCTTTAGAAACCAGAGCCCTTTATAAACCAAAGCCCGGTATAAACCAGAGAACGTTATAAACCAAAGCCCTTTATAAACCAGAGCCCAATATAAAGCAGAGCTCTTTATAAACCAAAGCCCTTAATAAACCAGAGCCTGTTATAAACCAGAGCTTTTTATAAACCAGAGCCATTTACAAACCAAAGCCCTTTATAAACCAGAGCCCTTTAGAAACTAGAGCCCTTTATAAACCAAAGCCGTTTTTAAACCAGAGCCGGTTATAAACCAGAGCCCGTTATAAACCAGATCCTTTTATAAACCAGAGCCCTTTATAAACCAGAGCCCGGTATAAACCAGAGCCCGTTATAAACCAAAGCCATTTATAAACCAGAGCTTTTATAAACCAAAGCCGGTTATAAACCAGAGCCCGTTATAAACCAGAGCCTTTTATAAACCAGAGCCCTTTATAAATCAGATACCGTTATAAACCAGAGCCTTTATGAACCAGATCTCTTAATAAACCAGGGCCGGTTATAAACCAGAGCCCATTATAAACCAGATCCTTTTATAAACCAAAGCCGTTTTTAAACCAGAGCCGGTTATAAACCAGAGCCCGTTATAAACCAGATCCTTTTATAAACCAGAGCCCTTTATAAACCAGAGCCCTGTATAAATCAGAGCCCGTTATAAACCAAAGCCCTTTATAAACCAGAGCCTTTTCTAAACCAAAGCCCGTTATGAACCAGGGCCCGTTATAAACCAGAGCCATTTATAAACCAAAGCCCTTTATAAACCAGAGCCATTTAGAAACCAGAGCCCTTTATAAACCAAAGCCCGGTATAAACCAGAGCCCGTTGTAAACCAAAGCTCTTTATAACCCAGAGCCCGTTATAAACCAGAGCTCTTTATAATCCATAGCCCTTTGTAAACCAGAGCCTGTTATAAACCAGAGCCCTTTAGAAACTAGTGCCCTTTATAAACCAAAGCCATTTTTAAACCAGAGCCGGTTATAAACCAGAGCCCGTTAAAAACCAGATCTTTTTATAAACCAGAGCCCTTTATAAACCAGAGCCCGGTATAAACCAGAGCCCGTTATAAACCAAAGCCTGTTATAAACCAGAGCTCTTTATAAACCAGAGCCATTTACATACCAAAGCCCTTTATAAACCAGAGCCCTTTAGAAACTAGAGCCCTTTATAAACCTAAGCCGTTTTTAAACCAGAGCCGGTTATAAACCAGAGCCCGTTATAAACCAGATCCTTTTATAAACCAGAGCCCTTTATAAACCAGAGCCCTTTAGAAACCAGAGCCCTTTATAAACCAAAGCCCGGTATAAACCAGAGCCCGTTATAAACCAAAGCCCTTTATAAACCAGAGCCCAATATAAAGCAGAGCTCTTTATAAACCAAAGCCCTTAATAAACCAGAGCCTGTTATAAACCAGAGCTCTTTATAAACCAGAGCCATTTACAAACCAAAGCCCTTTATAAAGCAGAGCCCTTTAGAAACTAGAGCCCTTTATAAACCAAAGCCATTTTTAAACATGAGCCGGTTATAAACCAGAGCCCGTTATAAACCAGATCCTTTTATAAACCAGAGCCCTTTATAAACCAGAGCCCGTTATAAACCAAAGCCCTTTATAAACCAGAGCCTTTATAAACCAAAGCCGGTTATAAACCAGAGCCTGTTATAAACCAGAGCCCATTATAAACAAAAGCCCGTTATAAACCAGAGCTCGTTATAAAACAGAGCCCTTTTTAAACCAGATCCCTTTATAAACCAAAGCCCTTTATAAAACAGAGCCCTTTATAAACCAGAGCCCTTTATAGATCAGAGCCCTTTATAAACCAAAGCCCGGTATAAACCAGAGCCCTTCATAAACCAGAGCCCTTTATAGATCAGAGCCCTTTATAAACCAAAGCCCGGTATAAACCAGAGCCCTTTATAATCCAAAGCTCTTTATAAACCAGAGCCTGTTATAAATCAGAGCTCTTTATAAACCATATACCTTTATAAACCAGAGCCTGTTATAAACCAGATCCCTTTATAAACCAGAGCCTATTATAAACCAGAGCCTTTATGAACCAGATCTCTTAATAAACCAGGGCCCTTTATAAACCAGAGCCCTTTATAAACCAAAGTCCTTTATAAACCAGAGCCCTTTATAAACCAGAGCCATTTATAGAGCAGAGCCCCTTATAAACCAGAGCCCTTTATAAACCAAAGCCCTTTATAAAACAATGCCAGTTCTAAACCAGAGCCTTTTATAAACCAGAGCCCTTTATAAATCAGATCCCGTTATAAACCAGAGCCTTTATGAACCAGATCTCTTAATAAACCAGGGCCCTTTATAAACCAGAGCCGGTTATAAACCAGAGCCCATTATAAACCAGATCCTTTTATAAACCAGAGCCTGTTATAAAACCGAGCACTAGATAAATTAGGGCTCTTTATAAACCAAAGCCTGTTATAAACCAGAGCTCATAATAAAGCAGAGCACTTTATAACCCAAAGCCCGCTATAAACCAAAGCCCTTTATAAACCAGAGCCCTTTATAAACCAGAGCCCGTTATAAAACAGAGCCCTTTATTAACCAGATCTCTTAATAAACCAGAGCCCTTTATAAACCAGAGCCTTTTATAAGCCAAAGCCAGTTATGAACCAGAGTCCGTTATAAACCAGAACAATTTATAAACCAAAGCCCTTTAGAAACCAGAGCCCTTTAAAAACCAGAGCCCTTTATAAACCAAAGCCCGGTATAAACCAGAGCCCGTTATAAACCAAAGCCCTTTATAAACCAGAGCCCAATATAAAGCAGAGCTCTTTATAAACCAAAGCCCTTAATAAACCAGAGCCTGTTATAAACCAGAGCCCTTTAGAAACTAGAGCACTTTATAAACCAATGCCTTTTTTAAACCAGAGCCGGAAATAAACCAGAGCCAGTTATAAATCAGATCCTTTTTTAAACCAGAGCCCTTTATAAACCAGAGCCCGGTATAAACCAGAGCCCTTTATAAACAAAAGCCGGTTAAAAACCAGAGCCTGTTATAAACCAGAGCCCATTATAAACAAAAGCCCGTTATAAACCAGAGCCCGTTATAAACCACAGCCCTTTATAAACCAGAGCCCAATATGAAGCAGAGCTGTTTTTAAACCAAAGCTCTTTATAAACCAGAACTTGCTATTAATCAGAGCCCTTTATAAACCAGAGCCCGTTATAAACCAAAGCCCTTTATAAACCAGAGCCCTTTATAAACCAAAGCCGGTTATAAACCAGAGCCTGTTATAAACCAGAGCCCATTTTAAACAAAAGCCCGTTATAAACCAGAGCCCGTTATAAAACAGAGCCCTTTATAAACCAGATCCCTTTATAAACCAAAGCCCTTTATAAACCAGAGCCCTTTATAAACCAGAGCCCTTTATAGATCAGAGCCCTTTATAAACCAAAGCCCGGTATAAACCAGAGCCCTTTATAATCCAAAGCTCTTTATAAACCAGAGCCTGTTATAAATCAGAGCTCTTTATAAACCATATACCTTTATAAACCAGAGCCTGTTATAAACCAGATCCCTTTTTAAACCAGAGCCTATTATAAACCAGAGCCTTTATAAACCAGATCTCTTAATAAACAAGGGCCCTTTATAAACCAGAGCCCTTTATAAACCAAAGTCCTTTATAAACCAGAGCCCTTTATAAACCAGAGCCATTTATAGATCAGAGTCCCTTATAAACCAGAGCCCATTATAAACCAGAGCCATTTATAAACCAAAGCCCTTTATGAACCAGAGCCTGTTATAAACCAGAGCTCTTTATAATCCATAGCCCTTTGTAAACCAGAGCCTGTTATAAACCAGAGCCCTTTAGAAACTAGAGCCCTTTATAAACCAAAGCCGTTTTTAAACCAGAGCCGGTTATAAACCAGAGCCCGTTATAAACCAGATCCTTTTATAAACCAGAGCCCTTTATAAACCAGAGCCCGGTATAAACCAGAGCCATTTATAAACCAAAGCCCTTTATAAACCAGAGCCCTTTAGAAACCAGAGCCCATTTTAAACAAAAGCCCGTTATAAACCAGAGCCCGTTATAAAACAGAGCCCTTTATAAACCAGAGCCCTTTATAGATCAGAGCCCTTTATAAACCAAAGCCCGGTATAAACCAGAGCTCTTTATAATACATAGCCCTTTATAAACCAGAGCCTGTTATAAAAGAGTTCCCTTTATAAACCAGAGCCTTTTATAAACCAATGCCGGTCATAAACCAAAGCCCTTTATAAACCAGATCTCTTAATAAACCAGAGCCTGTTATAAACCAGAGCCCGTTATAAAACAGAGCCCTAGATAAATTAGGGCTCTTTATAAACCAAAGCCTGTTATAAACCAGAGCTCATAATAAAGCAGAGCACTTTATAACCCAAAGCCCGCTATAAACCAAAGCCCTTTATAAACCAGAGCCCTTTATGAACCAGAGCCCGTTATAAAACAGAGCCCTTTATAAACCAGATCTCTTAATAAACCAGAGCCCTTTATAAACCAGAGCCTTTTATAAGCCAAAGCCCGTTATGAACCAGAGCCCGTTATAAACCAGAGCAATTTATAAACCAAAGCCCTTTAGAAACCAGAGCCGTTTTTAAACCAGAGCCGGTTATAAACCAGAGCCCTTTATAAACCAGATCCTTTTATAAACCAGAGCCCTTTATAAACCAGAGCCCTTTAGAAACCAGAGCCCTTTATAAACCAAAGCCGTTTTTAAACCAGAGCCGGTTATAAACCAGAGCCCGTTATAAACCAGATCCTTTTATAAACCAGAGCCCTTTATAAACCAGAGCCCTTTAGAAACCAGAGCCCTTTATAAACCAAAGCCCAGTATAAACCAGAGAACGTTATAAACCAAAGCCCTTTATAAACCAGAGCCCAATATAAAGCAGAGCTCTTTATAAACCAAAGCCCTTATTAAACCAGAGCCTTTTATAAACCAGAGCTCTTTATAAACCAGAGCCCTTTATAAATCAGATCCCGTTATAAACCAGAGCCTTTATGAACCAGATCTCTTAATAAACCAGGGCCCTTTTTAAACCAGAGCCCTTTATAAACCAAAGTCCTTTATAAACCAGAGTTCTTTATAAACCAGAGCCCTTTATAGATCAGAGCCCCTTATAAACCAGAGCCCTTTATAAACCAAAGCCCTTTATAAACCAATGCCGGTTATAAACCAGAGGCTTTTATAAACCAGAGCCCTTTATAAATCAGATCCCGTTATAAAACAGAGCCCTTTATGAACCAGACCTCTTAATAAACCAGAGCGTTTTGTAAACCAGAGCCATTTATAAACCAAAGCCCTTTATAAACCAGAGCCCTTTAGAAACCAGAGCCCTTTATAAACCAGAGCCCGTTATAAACCAAAGCCCTTTATAAACCAGAACCCAATATAAAGCAGAGCTCTTTATAATCCAAAGCCCTTTATAAACCAGACCCCGTTATAAACCAGAGCTCTTTATAATACATAGCCCTTTATAAACCAGAGCCTGTTATAAACCAGTTCCCTTTATAAACCAGAGCCCTTTATAAACCAATGCCGGTCATAAACCAAAGCCCTTTATAAACAAGATCTCTTAATAAACCAGAGCCTGTTATAAACCAGAGCCCTTTATAAAACAGAGCCCTAGATAAATTAGGGCTCTTTATAACCCAAAGCCCGCTATAAACCAAAGCCCTTTATAAACCAGAGCCCTTTATAAACCAGAGCCCGTTATAAAACAGAGCCCTTTATAAACCAGATCTCTTAATAAACCAGAGCCCTTTATAAACCAGAGCCTTTTATAAGCCAAAGCCCGTTATGAACCAGAGCCCGTTATAAACCAGAGCAATTTATAAACCAAAGCCCTTTAGAAACCAGAGCCCTTTAAAAACCAGAGCCCGTTATAAACCAAAGACCGGTATAAACCAGAGCCCTTTATAAACCAAAGCCCTTTATAAACCAGAGCCCAGTATAAAGCAGAGCTCTTTATAAACCAAAGCCCTTAATAAACCAGAGCCTGTTATAAACCAGAGCTCTTTATAAACCATAGCCATTTACAAACCAAAGCCCTTTATAAACCAGAGCCCTTTAGAAACTAGAGCACTTTATAAACCAAAGCCGTTTTTAAACCAGAGCCGGTTATAGATCCTTTTATAAACCAGAGCACTTTATAAACCAGAGCCCGGTATAAACCAGAACCGGTTATAAACCAAAGCCCTTTATAAACCAGAGCCCTTTATAAACCAAAGCCCGATATAAACCAGAGCCCGTTATAAACCAAAGCCCTTTATAAACCAGAACCCAATATAAAGCAGAGCTCTTTATAATCCAAAGCCCTTTATAAACCAGAGCCCGTTATAAACCAGAGCTCTTTATAATACATAGCCCTTTATAAACCAGAGCCTGTTATAAACCAGTTCCCTTTGTAAACCAGAGCCCTTTATAAACCAATGCCGGTCATAAACCAAAGCCCTTTATAAACCAGATCTCTTAATAAACCAGAGCCTGTTTTAAACCAGAGCCCTTTATAAAACAGAGCCCTAGATAAATTAGGGCTCTTTATAAACCAAAGCCTGTTATAAACCAGAGCTCATAATAAAGCAGAGCACTTTATAACCCAAAGCCCGCTATAAACCAAAGCCCTTTATAAACCAGAGCCCGTTATAAAACAGAGCCCTTTATATACCAGATCTCTTAATAAACCAGAGCCCTTTATAAACCAGAGCCTTTTATAAACCAAAGGCCGTTATGAACCAGAGCCCGTTATAAACCAGAGCCATTTATAAACCAAAGCCCTTTATAAACCAGAGCCCTTTAGAAACCAGAGCCCTTTATAAACCAAAGCCCGGTACAAACCAGAGCCCGTTATAAACCAAAGCCCTTTATAAACCAGAGCCCTTTATAAACCAAAGCCGGTTATAAACCAGAGCCTGTTATAAACCAGAGCCCATTAAAAACAAAAGTCCGTTATAAACCAGAGCCTGTTATAAACCACAGCCCTTTATAAACCAGAGCCCAATATGAAGCAGAGCTCTTTATAAACCATAGACCTTTATAGATCAGAGCCCTTTATAAACCAAAGCCCAATATAAACCAGAGCCCTTTATAATCAGAAGCTCTTTATAAACCAGAGCCTGTTATAAATCAGAGCTCTTTATAAACCAGGGCCCTTTTTAAACCAGAGCCCTTTATAAACCAAAGTCCGTTATAAACCAGAGCCCTTTATAAACCAGAGCCCTTTATAGATCAGAGCCCCTTATAAACCAGAGCCCTTTATAAACCAAAGCCCTTTATAAACCAATGCCGGTTATAAACCAGAGCCTTTTATAAACCAGAGCCCTTTATAAATCAGATCCCGTTATAAAACAGAGCCCTTTATGAACCAGACCTCTTAATAAACCAGAGCACTTTATAAACCAGAGCCCTTTATAAACCAAAGCCCGTTATGAACCAGAGCACGTTATAAACCAGAGCCCTTTATAAACCAAAGCCCGGTACAAACCAGAGCCCGTTATAAACCAAAGCCCTTTATAAACCAGAGCCCTTTATAATCCAAAGCCGGTTATAAACCAGAGCCTGTTATAAACCAGAGCCCATTATATACAAAAGTCCGTTATAAACCAGAGCCTGTTATAAACCACAGCCCTTTATAAACCAGAGCCCAATATGAAGCAGAGCTCTTTATAAACCATAGACCTTTATAAACCATATCCCTTTATAAACCAAAGCCCTTTATAAACCAGAGCCCTTTATAAACCAGAGCCCTTTATAGATCAGAGCCCTTTATAAACCAAAGCCCAATATAAACCAGAGCCCTTTATAATCAAAAGCTCTTTATAAACCAGAGCCTGTTATAAATCAGAGCTCTTTATAAACCAGGGCCCTTTTTAAACCAGAGCCCTTTATAAACCAAAGTCCTTTATAAACCAGAGCCCTTTATAAACCAGAGCCCTTTATAGATCAGAGCTCCTTATAAACCAGAGCCCTTTATAAACCAAAGCCCTTTATAAATCAGATGCCGTTATAAAACAGAGCCCTTTATGAACCAGACCTCTTAATAAACCAGAGCACTTTATAAACCAGAGCCCTTTATAAACCAAAGCCCGTTATGAACCAGAGCACGTTATAAACCAGAGCCATTTATAAACCAAAGCCCTTTATAAACCAGAGCCCTTTAGAAACCAGAGCCCTTTAGAAACCAAAGCCCGATATAAACCAGAGCCCTTTATAATCCAAAGCTCTTTATAAACCAGAGCATGTTATAAATCAGAGCTCTTTATAAACCATATACTTTTGTAAACCAGAGCCTGTTATAAACCAGATCCCTTTATAAACCTGAGCCTGTTTTAAACCAGAGCCCTTTATAAAACAGAGCCCTAGATAAATTAGGGCTCTTTATAAACCAAAGCCTGTTATAAACCAGAGCTCATAATACAGCAGAGCACTTTATAACCCAAAGCCCGCTATAAACCAAAGCCCTTTATAAACCAGAGCCCGTTATAAAACAGAGCCCTTTATATACCAGATCTCTTAATAAACCAGAGCCCTTTATAAACCAGAGCCTTTTATAAACCAAAGCCCGTTATGAACCAGAGCCCGTTATAAACCAGAGCCATTTATAAACCAAAGCCCTTTATAAACCAGAGCCCTTTAGAAACCAGAGCCCTTTATAAACCAAGGCCCGGTACAAACCAGAGTCCGTTATAAACCAAAGCCCTTTATAAACCAGAGCCCTTTATAAACCAAAGCCGGTTATAAACCAGAGCCTGTTATAAACCAGAGCCCATTATAAACAAAAGTCCGTTATAAACCAGAGCCTGTTATAAACCACAGCCCTTTATAAACCAGAGCCCAATATGAAGCAGAGCTCTTTATAAACCATAGACCTTTATAAACCATATCCCTTTATAAACCAAAGCCCTTTATAAACCAGAGCCCTTTATAAACCAGAGCCTTTTATAGATCAGAGCCCTTTATAAACCAAAGCCCAATATAAACCAGAGCCCTTTATAATCAAAAGCTCTTTATAAACCACAGCCTGTTATAAATCAGAGCTCTTTATAAACCAGGGCCCTTTTTAAACCAGAGCCCTTTATAAACCAAAGTCCTTTATAAACCAGAGCCCTTTATAAACCAGAGCCCTTTATAGATCAGAGCCCCTTATAAACCAGAGCCCTTTATAAACCAAAGCCCTTTATAAACCAATGCCGGTTATAAACCAGAGCCTTTTATAAACCAGAGCCCTTTATAAATCAGATCCCGTTATAAAACAGAGCCCTTTATGAACCAGACCTCTTAATAAACCAGAGCACTTTATAAACCAGAGCCCTTTATAAACCAAAGCCCGTTATGAACCAGAGCACGTTATAAACCAGAGCCATTTATAAACCAAAGCCCTTTATAAACCAGAGCCCTTTAGAAACCAGAGCCCTTTAGAAACCAAAGCCCGATATAAACCAGAGCCCTTTATAATCCAAAGCTCTTTATAAACCAGAGCCTGTTATAAATCAGAGCTCTTTATAAACCATATACCTTTATAAACCAGAGCCTGTTATAAACCAGATCCCTTTATAAACCTGAGCCTATTATAAACCAGAGCCTTTATGAACCAGATCTCTTAATAAACCAGGGCCCTTTTTAAACCAGAGCCCTTTATAAACCAAAGTCCTTCATAAACCAGAGCCCTTTATAAACCAGAGCCCTTTATAGATCAGAGCCCCTTATAAACCAGAGCCCTTTATAAACCAAAGCCCTTTATAAACCAATGCCGGTTATAAACCAGAGGCTTTTATAAACCAGAGCCCTTTATAAACCAGAGCCCTTTAGAAACCAGAGCCCTTTATAAACCAGAGACCGTTATAAACCAAAGCCCTTTATAAACCAGAACCCAATTTAAAGCAGAGCTCTTTATAATCCAAAGCCCTTTATAAACCAGAGCCCGTTATAAACCAGAGCTCTTTATAATACATAGCCCTTTATAAACCAGAGCCTGTTATAAACCAGTTCCCTTTATAAACCAGAGCCCTTTATAAACCAATGCCGGTCATAAACCAAAGCCCTTTATAAACCAGATCTCTTAATAAACCAGAGCCTGTTATAAACCAGAGCCCTTTATAAAACAGAGCCCTAGATAAATTAGGGCTCTTTATAAACCAAAGCCTGTTATAAACCAGAGCTCATAATAAAGCAGAGCACTTTATAACCCAAAGCCCGCTATAAACCAAAGCCCTTTATAAACCAGAGCCCTTTATAAACCAGAGCCCGTTATAAAACAGAGCCCTTTATAAACCAGATCTCTTAATAAACCAGAGCCCTTTATAAACCAGAGCCTTTTATAAGCCAAAGCCCGTTATGAACCAGAGCCCGTTATAAACCAGAGCAATTTATAAACAAAAGCCCTTTAGAAACCAGAGCCCTTTAAAAACCAGAGCCCGTTATAAACCAAAGCCCGGTATAAACCAGAGCCCTTTATAAACCAAAGCCCTTTATAAACCAGAGCCCAGTATAAAGCAGAGCTCTTTATAAACCAAAGCCCTTAATAAACCAGAGCCTGTTATAAACCACAGCTCTTTATAAACCATAGCCATTTACAAACCAAAGCCCTGTATAAACCAGAGCCCTTTAGAAACTAGAGCACTTTATAAACCAAAGCCGTTTTTAAACCAGAGCCGGTTATAAACCAGAGCCAGTTATAAACCAGATCCTTTTATAAACCAGAGCACTTTATAAACCAGAGCCCGGTATAAACCAGAACCGGTTATAAACCAAAGCCCTTTATAAACCAGAGCCCTTTATAAACCAAAGCCCGATATAAACCAGAGCCCGTTATAAACCAAAGCCCTTTATAAACCAGAACCCAATATAAAGCAGAGCTCTTTATAATCCAAAGCCCTTTATAAACCAGAGCCCGTTATAAACCAGAGCTCTTTATAATACATAGCCCATTATAAACCAGAGCCTGTTATAAACCAGTTCCCTTTGTAAACCAGAGCCCTTTATAAACCAATGCCGGTCATAAACCAAAGCCCTTTATAAACCAGATCTCTTAATAAACCAGAGCCTGTTTTAAACCAGAGCCCTTTATAAAACAGAGCCCTAGATAAATTAGGGCTCTTTATAAACCAAAGCCTGTTATAAACCAGAGCTCATAATAAAGCAGAGCACTTTATAACCCAAAGCCCGCTATAAACCAAAGCCCTTTATAAACCAGAGCCCGTTATAAAACAGAGCCCTTTATAAACCAGATCTCTTAATAAACCAGAGCCCTTTATAAACCAGAGCCTTTTATAAGCCAAAGCCCGTTATGAACCAGAGCCCGTTATAAACCAGAGCAATTTATAAACCAAAGCCCTTTAGAAACAGGAGCCCTTTAAAAACCAGAGCCCGTTATAAACCAAAGCCCGGTATAAACCAGAGCCCTTTATAAACCAAAGCCCTTTATAAACCAGAGCCCAATATAAAGCAGAGCTCTTTTTAAACCAAAGCCCTTAATAAACCAGAGCCTGTTATAAACCAGAGCTCTTTATAAACCAGAGCCATTTACAAACCAAAGCCCTTTATAAACCAGAGCCCTTTAGAAACTAGAGCACTTTATAAACCAAAGCCGTTTTTAAACCAGAGCCGGTTATAAACCAGAGCCAGTTATAAACCAGATCCTTTTATAAACCAGAGCCCTTTATAAACCAGAGCCCGGTATAAACCAGAGCCCATTATAAACCAAAGCCGGTTATAAACCAGAGCCTGTTATAAACCAGAGGCCATTATAAACAAAAGCCCGTTATACACCAGAGCCCGTTATAAACCACAGCCCTTTATAAACCAGAGCCCAATATTAAGCAGAGCTGTTTTTAAACCAAAGCTCTTTATAAACCAGAGCCTGCTATTAATCAGAGCTCTTTATAAACCATAGACCTTTATAAACCAGAGCCCGTTATAAAACAGAGCCCTTTATAAACCAGATCCCTTTAGAAACCAAAGCCCTTTATAAACCAGAGCCCTTTATAGATCAGAGCCCTTTATAAACCAAAGCCCTTTATAAACCAATACCAGTTAAAAACCAGAGCCCTTTATAAACCAGAGCCCTGTATAAACCAAAGCCCGTTATGAACCAGAGCCCGCTATAAACCAGAGCCATTTATAAACCAGAGCCCTTTATAAACCAGAGCCTGTATAAACCAGAGCCCGTTATAAACCAAAGCCCTTTAAAAACCAGAGCCCTTTATAAACCAAAGCTGGTTATAAACCAGAGCCTGTTATAAACCAGAGCCCATTTTAAACAAAAGCCCGTTATAAACCAGAGCCCGTTATAAAACAGAGCCCTTTATAAACCAGATCCCTTTATAAACCAAAGCCCTTTATAAACCAGAGCCCTTTATAAACCAGAGCCCTTTATAGATCAGAGCCCTTTATAAACCAAAGCCCGGTATAAACCAGAGCCCTTTATAATCCAAAGCTCTTTATAAACCAGAGCCTGTTATAAATCAAAGCTCTTTATAAACCATATACCTTTATAAACCAGAGCCTGGTATAAACCAGATCCCTTTTTAAACCAGAGCCTATTATAAACCAGAGTCTTTATAAACCAGATCTCTTAATAAACCAGGGACCTTTATAAACCAGAGCCCTTTATAAACCAAAGTCCTTTATAAACCAGAGCCCTTTATAAACCAGAGCCATTTATAGATCAGAGCCCCTTATAAACCAGAGCCCTTTATAAACCAAAGCCCTTTATAAACCAATGCCAGGTATAAACCAGGGCCCTTTATAAACCAGAGCCGGTTATAAACCAGAGCCCATTATAAACCAGATCCTTTTATAAACCAGAGCCCTTTATAAACCAGAGCCTGGTATAAACCAGGGCCCGTTATTAACCAAAGCTCTTTATAAACCAGAGCCAGTTATAAACCAGAGCTCTTTATAATCCATAGCCCTTTGTAAACCAGAGCCCGGTAGAAACTAGAGCCCTTTATAAACCAAAGCCGTTTTTAAACAAGATCCGGTTATAAACCAGAGCCCGTTATAAACCAGATCCTTTTATAAACCAGAGCCCTTTATAAACCAGAGCCCGGTATAAACCAGAACCGGTTATAAACCAAAGCCCTTTATAAACCAGAGCCCTTTATAAACCAAAGCCCGATATAAACCAGAGCCCGTTATAAACCAAAGCCCTTTATAAACCAGAACCCAATATAAAGCAGAGCTCTTTATAATCCAAAGCCCATTATAAACCAGAGCCCGTTATAAACCAGAGCTCTTTATAATACATAGCCCTTTATAAACCAGAGCCTGTTATAAACCAGTTCCCTTTATAAACCAGAGCCCTTTATAAACCAATGCCGGTCATAAACCAAAGCCCTTTATAAACCAGATCTCTTAATAAACCAGAGCCTGTTATAAACCAGAGCCCTTTATAAAACAGAGCCCTAGATAAATTAGGGCTCTTTATAAACCAAAGCCTGTTATAAACCAGAGCTCATAATAAAGCAGAGCACTTTATAACCCAAAGCCCGCTATAAACCAAAGCGCTTTATAAACCAGAGCCCTTTATAAACCAGAGCCCATTATAAAACAGAGCCCTTTATAAACCAGAACTATTAATAAACCAGAGCCCTTTATAAACCAGAGCCTTTTATAAGCCAAAGCCCGTTATGAACCAGAGCCCGTTATAAACCAGAGCAATTTATAAACCAAAGCCCTTTAGAAACAGGAGCCCTTTAAAAACCAGAGCCCGTTATAAACCAAAGCTCTTTATAAACCAGAGCCCAATATAAAGCAGAGCTCTTTATAAACCAAAGCCCTTAATAAACCAGAGCCTGTTATAAACCAAAGCTCTTTATAAACCAGAGCCATTTACAAACCAAAGCCCTTTATAAACCAGAGCCCTTTAGAAACTAGAGCACTTTATAAACCAAAGCCGTTTTTAAACCAGAGCCGGTTATAAACCAGAGCCAGTTATAAACCAGATCCTTTTATAAACCAGAGCCCTTTATAAACCAGAGCCCGTTATAAACCAGAGCCCGTTATAAACCAAAGCCCTTTATAAACCAGAGCCCTTTATAAACCAAAGCCGGTTATAAACCAGAGCCTGTTATAAACCACAGGCCATTATAAACAAAAGCCCGTTATACACCAGAGCCCGTTATAAACCACAGCCCTTTATAAACCAGAGCCCAATATGAAGCAGAGCTGTTTTTAAACCAAAGCTCTTTATAAACCAGAGCCTGCTATTAATCAGAGCTCTTTATAAACCATAGACCTTTATAAACCAGAGCCCGTTATAAAACAGAGCCCTTTATAAACCAGATCCCTTTAGAAACCAAAGCCCTTTATAAACCAGAGCCCTTTATAAACCAGAGCCCTTTATAGATCAGAGCCCTTTATAAACCAAAGCCCTTTATAAACCAATACCAGTTATAAACCAGAGCCCTTTATAAACCAGAGCCCTGTATAAACCAAAGCCCGTTATGAACCAGAGCCCGTTATAAACCAGAGCCATTTATAAACCAGAGCCCTTTATAAACCAGAGCCTGTATAAACCAGAGCCCGTTATAAACCAAAGCCCTTTATAAACCAGAGCCCTTTATAAACCAAAGCCGGTTATAAACCAGAGCCTGTTATAAACCAGAGCCCATTTTAAACCAAAGCCGGTTATAAACCAGAGCCCGTTATAAACCAAAGCCCTTTATAAACCAGAGCCCTTTATAAACCAGAGCCCTTTATAGATCAGAGCCCTTTATAATCCAAAGCTCTTTATAAACCAGAGCCTGTTATATATCAAAGCTCTTTATAAACCATATACCTTTATAAACCAGAGCCTGTTATAAACCAGATCCCTTTTTAAACCAGAGCCTATTATAAACCAGAGTCTTTATGAACCAGATCTCCTAATAAACCAGGGACCTTTATAAACCAGAGCCCTTTATAAACCAAAGTCCTTTATAAACCAGAGCCCTTTATAAACCAATGCCAGGTATAAACCAGAGCCTTTTATAAACCAGAGCCCTTTATAAATCAGATCCCGTTATAAACCGGAGCCTTTATGAACCAGATCTCATAATAAACCAGGGCACTTTATAAACCAGAGCCGGTTATAAACCAGAGCCCATTATAAACCAGATCCTTTTATAAACCAGAGCCCTTTATAAACCAGAGCCTGGTATAAACCAGGGCCCGTTATTAACCAAAGCTCTTTATAAACCAGAGCCAGTTATAAACCAGAGCTCTTTATAATCCATAGCCCTTTGTAAACCAGAGCCTGTTATAAACCAGAGCCCTTTAGAAACTAGAGCCCTTTATAAACCAAAGCCGTTTTTAAACAAGAGCCGGTTATAAACCAGAGCCCGTTATAATCCAGATCCTTTTATAAACCAGAGCCCTTTATAAATCAGAGCCCTGTATAAACCAGAGCCCGTTATAAACCAAAGCCCTTTATAAACCAGAGCCTTTTATAAACCAAAGCCTGTTATGAACCAGAGCCCGTTATAAACCAGAGCAATTTATAAACCAAAGCCCTTTATAAACCAGAGCCCTTTAGAAACCAGAGCCCTTTATAAACCAAAGCCCGGTATAAACCAGAGCCCGTTGTAAACCAAAGCTCTTTATAAACCAGAGCCCGTTATAAACCAGAGCTCTTTATAATCCATAGCCCTTTGTATACCAGAGCCTGTTATAAACCAGAGCCCTTTAGAAACTAGAGCCCTTTATAAACCAAAGCCGTTTTTAAACCAGAGCCGGTTATAAACCAGAGCCCGTTATAAACCAGATCCTTTCATAAACCAGAGCCCTTTATAAACCAGAGCCCGGTATAAAGCAGAGCCCGTTATAAACCAAAGCCTGTTATAAACCAGAGCTCTTTATAAACCAGAGCCATTTACAAACCAAAGCCCTTTATAAACCAGAGCCCTTTGGAATCTAGAGCCCTTTATAAACCAAAGCCGTTTTTAAACCAGAGCCGGTTATAAACCAGAGCCCGTTATAAACCAGATCCTTTTATAAACCAGAGCCCTTTACAAACCAGAGCCCGGTATAAACCAGAGCCCGTTATAAACCAAAGCCCTTTATAAACCAGAGCCTTTATAAACCAAAGCCGGTTATAAACCAAAGCCCTTTATAAACCAGAGCCCTTTAGAAACTGGAGCCCTTTATAAACCAAAGCCCTTTATAAACCAGACCCCTTTATAAACCAGAGCCCTTTATAGATCAGAGCCCTTTATAAACCAAAGCCCGGTATAAACCAGAGCCCTTTATAATCCAAAGCTCTTTATAAACCAGAGCCTGTTATAAATCAGAGCTCTTTATAAACCATATACCTTTATAAACCAGAGCCTGTTATAAACCAGATCCCTTTTTAAACCAGAGCCTATTATAAACCAGAGTCTTTATGAACCAGATCTCTTAATAAACCAGGGACCTTTATAAACCAGAGCCCTTTATAAACCAAAGTCCTTTATAAACCAGAGCCCTTTATAAACCAGAGCCATTTATAGATCAGAGCCCCTTATAAACCAGAGCCCTTTATAAACCAAAGCCCTTTATAAACCAATGCCAGGTATAAACCAGAGCCTTTTATAAACCAGAGCCCTTTATAAATCAGATCCCGTTATAAACCGGAGCCTTTATGAACCAGATCTCTTAATAAACCAGGGCCCTTCATAAACCAGAGCCGGTTATAAACCAGAGCCCATTATAAACCAGATCCTTTTATAAACCAGAGCCCTTTATAAACCAGAGCCTGGTATAAACCAGGGCCCGTTATAAACCAAAGCTCTTTATAAACAAGAGCCAGTTATAAACCAGAGCTCTTTATAATCCATAGCCCTTTGTAAACCAGAGCCTGTTATAAACCAGAGCCCTTTAGAAACTAGAGCCCTTTATAAACCAAAGCCGTTTTTAAACAAGAGCCGGTTATAAACCAGAGCCCGTTATAAACCAGATCCTTTTATAAACCAGAGCCCTTTATAAACCAGAGCCCTGTATAAACCAGAGCCCGTTAAAAACCAAAGCCCTTTATAAACCAGAGCCTTTTATAAACCAAATCCCGTTATGAACCAGAGCCCGTTATAAACCAGAGCAATTTATAAACCAAAGCCCTTTATAAACCAGAGCCCTTTATAAACCAAAGCCTGTTATGAACCAGAGCCCGTTATAAACCAGAGCAATTTATAAACCAAAGCCCTTTATAAACCAGAGCCCTTTAGAAACCAGAGCCCTTTATAAACCAAAGCCCGGTATAAACCAGAGCCCGTTGTAAACCAAAGCTCTTTATAAACCAGAGCCCGTTATAAACCAGAGCTCTTTATAATCCATAGCCCTTTGTAAACCAGAGCCTGTTATAAACCAGAGCCCTTTAGAAACTAGAGCCCTTTATAAACCAAAGCCGTTTTTAAACCAGAGCCGGTTATAAACCAGAGCCCGTTATAAACCAGATCCTTTTATAAACCAGAGCCCTTTATAAACCAGAGCTCTTTATAAACCAGAGCCATTTACAAACCAAAGCCCTTTATAAACCAGAGCCCTTTAGAAACTAGAGCCCTTTATAAACCAAAGCCGTTTTTAAAGCAGAGCCGGTTATAAACCAGAGCCCGTTATAAACCAGATCCTATTATAAACCAGAGCCCTTTATAAACCAGAGCCCTTTAGAAACCAGAGCCCTTTATAAACTAAAGCCCGGTATAAACCAGAGCCTGTTATAAACCAGAGCTCTTTATAAACCAGAGCCATTTACAAACCAAAGCCCTTTATAAACCAGAGCCCTTTGGAAACTAGAGCCCTTTATAAACCAAAGCCGTTTTTAAACCAGAGCCGGTTATAAACCAGAGCCCGTTATAAACCAGATCCTTTTATAAACCAGAGCCCTTTACAAACCAGAGCCCGGTATAAACCAGAGCCCGTTATAAACCAAAGCCCTTTATAAACCAGAGCCTTTATAAACCAAAGCCGGTTATAAACCAAAGCCCTTTATAAACCAGAGCCCTTTAGAAACTGGAGCCCTTTATAAACCAAAGCCGTTTTGAAACCAGAGCCTGTTATAAACCAGAGCCCGTTATAAACCAGGGCCTTTTATAAACCAGAGCCCATTATAAATCATATCCCGTTATAAACCAGAGCCTTTATGAACCAGATCTCTTAATAAACCAGAGCCGGTTATAAACCAGAACCCATTATAAACCAGATCCTTTTAAAAACCAAGGCCGTTTTTAAACCAGAGCCGGTTATAAACCAGAGCCCGTTATAAACCAGATCCTTTTATAAACCAGAGCCCTTTATAAACCAGAGCCCTGTATAAACCAGAGCCTGTTAAAAACCAAAGGCCTTTATAAACCAGAGCCTTTTATAAACCAAATCCCGTTATGAACCAGAGCCCGTTATAAACCAGATCAATTTATAAACCAAAGCCCTTTATAAACCAGAGCCCTTTAGAAACCAGAGCCCTTTATAAACCAGAGCTCTTTATAATCCATAGCCCTTTGTAAACCAGAGCCTGTTATAAACCACAGCCCGTTAGAAACTAGAGTCCTTTATAAACCAAAGCCGTTTTTAAACCAGAGCCGGTTATAAACCAGAGCCCGTTATAAACAAGATCCTTTTATAAACCAGAGCCCTTTATAAACCAGAGCCCGGTTTAAACCAGAGCCCGTTATAAACCAAAGCCTGTTATAAACCAGAGCTCTTTATAAACCAGAGCCATTTACAAACCAAAGCCCTTTATAAACCAGAGCACTTTAGAAACTAGAGCAGCTTTATAAACCAAAGCCGTTTTTAAACCAGAGCCGGTTATAAACCAGAGCCCGTTATAAACCAGGTCCTTTTATAAACCAGAGCCCTTTATAAACCAGAGCCCGTTATAAATCAAAGCCCTTTATAAACCAGAGCCCAATATAAAGCAGAGCTCTTTATAAACCAAAGCCCTTAATAAACCAGAGCCTGTTATAAACCAGAGCTCTTTATAAACCAGAGCCATTTACAAACCAAAGCCCTTTATAAACCAGAGCCCTTTAGAAACTAGAGCCCTTTATAAACCAAAGCCGTTTTTAAACATGAGCCGGTTATAAACCAGAGCCCGTTATAAACCAGATCCTTTTATAAACCAGAGCCCTTTATAAACCAGAGCCCGGTATAAACCAGAGCCCGTTATAAACCAAAGCCCTTTATAAACCAAAGCCCTTTATAAACCAGAGCCCTTTATAAACCAGAGCCCTTTATAGATCAGAGCCCTTTATAAACCAAAGCCCGGTATAAACCAGAGCCTGTTATAAATCAGAGCTCTTTATAAACCATATACCTTTTATAAACCAAAGCCGGTTATAAACCAGAGCCTGTTATAAACCAGATCCCATTATAAACAAAAGCCCGTTATACACCAGAGCCCTTTACAAACCAGAGCCCGGTATAAACCAGAGCCCGTTATAAACCAAAGCCCTTTATAAACCAGAGCCTTTATAAACCAAAGCCGGTTATAAACCAAAGCCCTTTATAAACCAGATCCCTTAAGAAACTGGAGCCCTTTATAAACCAAAGCCGTTTTGAAACCAGAGCCTGTTATAAACCAGAGCCCGTTATAAACCAGAGCCTTTTATAAACCAGAGCCCTTTATAAATCATATCCCGTTATAAACCAGAGCCTTTATGAACCAGATCTCTTAATAAACCAGAGCCGGTTATAAACCAGAGCCCATTATAAACCAGATCCTTTTAAAAACCAAGGCCGTTTTTAAACCAGAGCCGGTTATAAACCAGAGCCCGTTATAAACCAGATCCTTTTATAAACCAGAGCCCTTTATAAACCAGAGCCCTGTATAAACCAGAGCCCGTTAAAAACCAAAGGCCTTTATAAACCAGAGCCTTTTATAAACCAAATCCCGTTATGAACCAGAGCCCGTTATAAACCAGAGCAATTTATAAACCAAAGCCCTTTATAAACCAGAGCCCTTTAGAAACCAGAGCCCTTTATAAACCAGAGCTCTTTATAATCCATAGCCCTTTGTAAACCAGAGCCTGTTATAAACCAGAGCCCTTTAGAAACTAGAGCCCTTTATAAACCAAAGCCGTTTTTAAACCAGAGCCGGTTATAAACCAGAGCCCGTTATAAACCAGATCCTTTTATAAACCAGAGCCCTTTATAAACCAGAGCCCGGTTTAAACCAGAGCCCGTTATAAACCAAAGCCTGTTATAAACCAGAGCTCTTTATAAACCAGAGCCATTTACAAACCAAAGCCCTTTATAAACCAGAGCCCTTTAGAAACTAGAGCAGCTTTATAAACCAAAGCCGTTTTTAAACCAGAGCCGGTTATAAACCAGAGCCCGTTATAAACCAGATCCTTTTATAAACCAGAGCCCTTTATAAACCAGAGCCCGTTATAAACCAAAGCCCTTTATAAACCAGAGCCCAATATAAAGCAGAGCTCTTTATAAACCAAAGCCCTTAATAAACCAGAGCCTGTTATAAACCAGAGCTCTTTATAAACCAGAGCCATTTACAAACCAAAGCCCTTTATAAACCAGTGCCCTTTAGAAACTAGAGCCCTTTATAAACCAAAGCCGTTTTGAAACCAGAGCCGGTTATAAACCAGAGCCCGTTATAAACCAGATCCTTTTATAAACCAGAGCCCTTTATAAACCAGAGCCCGGTATAAACCAGAGCCCGTTATAAACCAAAGCCCTTTATAAACCAAAGCCCTTTATAAACCAGAGCCCTTTATAAACCAGAGCCCTTTATAGATCAGAGCCCTTTATAAACCAAAGCCCGGTATAAACCAGAGCCTGTTATAAATCAGAGCTCTTTATAAACCATATACCTTTTATAAACCAAAGCCGGTTATAAACCAGAGCCTGTTATAAACCAGAGCCCATTATAAACAAAAGCCCGTTATAAACCAGAGCCCGTTATAAAACAGAGCCCTTTATAAACCAGATCCCTTTATAAACCAAAGCCCTTTATAAACCAGAGCCCTTTAGAAACCAGAGCCCTTTATAAACCAGAGCTCTTTATAATCCATAGCCCTTTGTAAACCAGAGCCTGTTATAAACCAGAGCCCTTTAGAAACTAGAGCCCTTTATAAACCAAAGCCGTTTTTAAACCAGAGCCGGTTATAAACCAGAGCCCGTTATAAACCAGATCCTTTTATAAACCAGAGCCCTTTATAAACCAGAGCCCTGTATAAACCAGAGCCCGTTATAAACCAAAGCCCTTTATAAACCAGAGCCTGTTATAAACCAGAGCTCTTTATAATCCATAGCCCTTTATAAACCAGAGCCTGTTATAAACCAGTTCCCTTTATAAACCACAGCCCTTTATAAACCAGATCTCTTAATAAACCAGAGCCTGTTATAAACCAGAGCGCTTTATAAAACAGAGCCCTAGATAAATTAGGGCTCTTTATAAACCAGAGCCCTTTATAAACCAGAGCCCGTTATAAAACAGAGCCCTTTATAAACCAGATCTCTTAATAAACCAGAGCCCTTTATAAACCAGAGCCTTTTATAAACCAAAGCCCGTTATAAACCAGAGCCCATTATAAACCAGAGCCATTCATAAACCAAAGCCCTTTAGAAACCAGAGCCCTTTAGAAACCAGAGCCCTTTAGAAACCAAAGCCCGGTATAAACCAGAGCCCTTTATAAACCAAAGCCCGTTATAAACCAATGCCGGTTATAAACCAGAGCCTGTTATAAACCAGAGCCCATTATAAACAAAAGCCCGTTATAAACCAGAGCCCGTTATAAACCACAGCCCTTTATAAACCAGAGCCCAATATGAAGCAGAGCTGTTTTTAAACCAAAGCTCTTTATAAACCAGAGCCCGCTATTAATCAGAGCTCTTTATAAACCATAGACCTTTATAAACCATATCCCTTGATAAACCAAAGCCCTTTATAAACCAGAGCCCTTTATAAACCAGAGCCCTTTATAGATCAGAGCCCTTTATAAACCAAAGCCCGATATAAACCAGAGCCCTTTATAATCCAAAGCTCTTTATAAACCAGAGCCTTTTATACATCAGAGCTCTTTATAAACCATATACCTTTATAAACCAGAGCCTGTTATAAACCAGATCCCTTTATAAACCAGAGCCTATTATAAACCAGAGCCTTTATGCACCAGATCTCTTAATAAACCAGGGCCCTTTTTAAACCAGAGCCCTTTATAAACCAAAGTCCTTTATAAACCAGAGCCCTTTATAAACCAGAGCCCTTTATAGATCAGAGCCCCTTATAAACCAGAGCCCTTTATAAACCAAAGCCCTTTATAAACCAATGCCGGTTATAAACCATAGCCTTTTATAAACCAGAGCCCTTTCTAAATCAGATCCTGTTATAAACCAGAGCCCTTTCTAAACCAGAGCCCTTTATAAACCAATGCCGGTTATAAACCATAGCCTTTTATAAACCAGAGCCCTTTCTAAATCAGATCCTGTTATAAACCAGAGCCCTTTCTAAACCAAAGCCCTTTATAAACCAATGCCGGTTATAAACCATAGCCTTTTATAAACCAGAGCCCTTTCTAAATCAGATCCTGTTATAAACCAAAGCCGTTTTTAAACCAGAGCCGGTTATAAACCAGAGCCCGTTATAAACCAGATCCTTTTATAAACCAGAGCCCTTTATAAACCAGAGCCCTGTATAAACCAGAGCCCGTTATAAACCAAAGCCCTTTATAAACCAGAGCCTGTTATAAACCAGAGCTCTTTATAATCCATAGCCCTTTATAGACCAGAACCTGTTATAAACCAGTTCCCTTTATAAACCACAGCCCTTTATAAACCAGATCTCTTAATAAACCAGAGCCTGTTATAAACCAGAGCGCTTTATAAAACAGAGCCCTAGATAAATTAGGGCTCTTTATAAACCAGAGCCCTTTATAAACCAGAGCCCGTTATAAAACAGAGCCCTTTATAAACCAGATCTCTTAATAAACCAGAGCCCTTTATAAACCAGAGCCTTTTATAAACCAAAGCCCGTTATAAACCAGAGCCCATTATAAACCAGAGCCATTCATAAACCAAAGCCCTTTAGAAACCAGAGCCCTTTAGAAACCAGAGCCCTTTAGAAACCAAAGCCCGGTATAAACCAGAGCCCTTTATAAACCAAAGCCCTTTATAAACCAATGCCGGTTATAAACCAGAGCCTGTTATAAACCAGAGCCCATTATAAACAAAAGCCCGTTATAAACCAGAGCCCGTTATAAACCACAGCCCTTTATAAACCAGAGCCCAATATGAAGCAGAGCTGTTTTTAAACCAAAGCTCTTTATAAACCAGAGCCCGCTATTAATCAGAGCTCTTTATAAACCATAGACCTTTATAAACCATATCCCTTGATAAACCAAAGCCCTTTATAAACCAGAGCCCTTTATAAACCAGAGCCCTTTATAGATCAGAGCCCTTTATAAACCAAAGCCCGATATAAACCAGAGCCCTTTATAATCCAAAGCTCTTTATAAACCAGAGCCTTTTATACATCAGAGCTCTTTATAAACCATATACCTTTATAAACCAGAGCCTGTTATAAACCAGATCCCTTTATAAACCAGAGCCTATTATAAACCAGAGCCTTTATGCACCAGATCTCTTAATAAACCAGGGCCCTTTTTAAACCAGAGCCCTTTATAAACCAAAGTCCTTTATAAACCAGAGCCCTTTATAAACCAGAGCCCTTTATAGATCAGAGCCCCTTATAAACCAGAGCCCTTTATAAACCAAAGCCCTTTATAAACCAATGCCGGTTATAAACCATAGCCTTTTATAAACCAGAGCCCTTTCTAAATCAGATCCTGTTATAAACCAGAGCCCTTTCTAAACCAGAGCCCTTTATAAACTAAAGCCCTTTATAAACCAGAGCCCTTTAGAAACCAGAGCCCTTTATAAACCAAAGCCCGATATAAACCAGAGCCCGTTATAAACCAAAGCCATTTATAAACCAGAGCCCAATATAAAGCAGAGCTCTTTATAATCTAAAGCCCTTTATAAACCAGAGCCCGTTATAAACCAGAGCTCTTTATAATACATAGCCCTTTATAAACCAGAGCCTGTTATAAACCAGTTCCCTTTATAAACCAGAGCCCTTTATAAACCAATGCCGGTCATAAACCAAAGCCCTTTATAAACCAGATCTCTTAATAAACCAGAGCCTGTTATAAACCAGAGCCCTTTATAAAACAGAGCCCTAGATAAATTAGGGCTCTTTATAAACCAAAGCCTGTTATAAACCAGAGCTCATAATAAAGCAGAGCACTTTATAACCCACAGCCCGCAATAAACCAAAGCCCTTTATAAACCAGAGCCCTTTATAAACCAGAGCCCGTTATAAAACAGAGCCCTTTATAAACCAGATCTCTTAATAAACCAGAGCATTTTTTAAACCAGAGCCTTTTATAAGCCAAAGCCCGTTATGAACCAGAGCCCTTTAAAAACCAGAGCCCTTTATAAACCAAAGCCCGGTATAAACCAGAGCCCGTTATAAACCAAAGCCCTTTATAAACCGGAGCCCAATATAAAGCAAAGTTCTTTATAAACCAAAGCCCTTTAGAAACTAGAGCCCTTTATAAACCAAAGCCGTTTTTAAACCAGAGCTCTTTATAAACCAGAGCATGTTATATACCAGAGCCCTTTAGAAACTAGAGCCCTTTATAAACCAAAGCCGTTTTTAAACCAGAGCCGGTTATAAACCAGAGCCCGTTATAAACCAGATCCTTTTATAAACCAGAGCCCTTTATAAACCAGAGCCCTGTATAAACCAGAGCCCGTTATAAACCAAAGCCCTTTATAAACCAGAGCCTGTTATAAACCAGAGCTCTTTATAATCCATAGCCCTTTATAAACCAGAGCCTGTTATAAACCAGTTACCTTTATAAACCACAGCCCTTTATAAACCAGATCTCTTAATAAACCAGAGCCTGTTATAAACCACAGCGCTTTATAAAACAGAGCCCTAGATAAATTAGGGCTCTTTATAAACCAGAGCCCTTTATAAACCAGAGCCCGTTATAAAACAGAGCCCTTTATAAACCAGATCTCTTAATAAACCAGAGCCCTCTATAAACCAGAGCCTTTTATAACCCAAAGCCCGTTATGAACCAGAGCCCATTATAAACCAGAGCCATTCATAAACCAAAGCCCTTTAGAAACCAGAGCCCTTTAGAAACCAGAGCCCTTTATAAACCAAAGCCCGGTATAAACCAGAGCCCTTTATAAACCAAAGCCCTTTATAAACCAATGCCGGTTATAAACCAGAGCCTGTTATAAACCAGAGCCCATTATAAACAAAAGCCCGTTATAAACCAGAGCCCGTTATAAACCACAGCCCTTTATAAACCAGAGCCCAATATGAAGCAGAGCTGTTTTTAAACCAAAGCTCTTTATAAACCAAAGCCCGCTATTAATCAGAGCTCTTTATAAACCATAGACCTTTATAAACCATATCCCTTTATAAACCAAAGCCCTTTATAAACCAGAGCCCTTTATAAACCAGAGCCCTTTATAGATCAGAGCCCTTTATAAACCAAAGCCCGATATAAACCAGAGCCCTTTATAATCCAAAGCTCTTTATAAACCAGAGCCTTTTATACATCAGAGCTCTTTATAAACCATATACCTTTATAAACCAGAGCCTGTTATAAACCAGATCCCTTTATAAACCAGAGCCTGTTATAAACCAGAGCCCTTTATAATCCAAAGCTCTTTATAAACCAGAGCCTTTTATACATCAGAGCTCTTTATAAACCATATACCTTTTTAAACCAGAGCCCTTTATAAACCAAAGTCCTTTATAAACCAGAGCCCTTTATAAACCAGAGCCCTTTATAGATCAGAGCCCCTTATAAACCAGAGCCCTTTATAAACCAAAGCCCTTTATAAACCAGAGCCCTTTATAAACCAGAGCCCTTTATAGATCAGAGCCCCTTATAAACCAGAGCCCTTTATAAACCAAAGCCCTTTATAAACCAATGCCGGTTATAAACCAGAGCCCTTTATAAACCAGAGCCCTGTATAAACCAAAGCCCGTTATGAACCAGAGCCCGTTATAAACCAGAGCCATTTATAAACCAAAGCCCTTTATAAACCAAAGCCCTTTATAAACCAGAGCCCGTTATAAACCAGAGCCATTTATAAACCAAAGCCCTTTATAAACCAGAGCCTGTTATAAACCAGATCCCTTTATAAACCAGAGCTTATTATAAACCAGAGCCTTTATGAACCAGATCTCTTAATAAACCAGGGCCCTTTATAAACCAGAGCCCTTTATAAACCAAAGTCCTTTATAAACCAGAGCCCTTTATAAAGCAGAGCCCTTTATAGATCAGAGCCCCTTATAAACCAGAGCCCTTTATAAACCAAAGCCCTTTATAAACCAATACCAGTTATAAACCCGAGCCCTTTATAAACCAAAGTCCTTTATAAACCAGAGCCCTTTATAAAGCAGAGCCCTTTATAGATCAGAGCCCCTTATAAACCAGAGCCCCTTATAAACCAAAGCCCTTTATAAACCAATACCAGTTATAAACCAGAGCCCTTTATAAACCAGAGCCTCTGTATAAACCAAAGCCCGTTATGAACCAGAGCCCGTTATAAACCAGAGCCATTTATAAACCAAAGCCCTTTATAAACCAGAGCCCTTTAGAAACCAGAGCCCTTTATAAACCAAAGCCCGATATAAACCAGAGCCTGTTATAAACCAAAGCCCTTTATAAACCAGAGCCCAATATAAACCAGAGCTCTTTATAATCCATAGCCCTTTATAAAAACTAGAGCCTGTTATAAACCCGTTTCCTTTATAAACCAGAGCCCTTTATAAACCAATGCCAGTCATAAACCAAAGCCCTTTATAAACCAGATCTCTTAATAAACCAGAGCCTGTTATAAACCAGAGCCCTTTATAAAACAGAGCCCTAGATAAATTAGGGCTCTTTATAAACCAAAGCCCTTTATAAACCAGAGCCGGTTATAAACCAGAGCCCATTATAAACCAGATCCTTTTATAAACCAGAGCCCTTTATAAACCAGAGCCCGGTATAAACCAGAGCCCGTTATAAACCAAATCTCTTTATAAACCAGAGCCCATTATAAACCAGAGCTCTTTATAATCCATAGCCCTTTGTAAACCAGAGCCTGTTATAAACCAGAGCCCTTTAGAAACTAGAGCCCTTTATAAACCAAAGCCGTTTTTAAACCAGAGCCGGTTATAAACCAGAGCCCGTTATTAACCAGATCCTTTTTTAAACCAGAGCCCTTAATAAACCAGAGCCCGGTATAAACCAGAGCCCGTTATAAACCAAAGCCCTTTATAAACCAGAGCTTGTTATAAACCAGAGCTCTTTATAATCCATAGCCCTTTATAAACCAGAGCCTGTTGTAAACCAGTTCCCTTTATAAACCACAGCCATTTATAAACCAGATCTCTTAATAAACCAGAGCCTGTTATAAACCAGAGCGCTCGTTAAAACAGAGCCCTAGATAAATTAGGGCTCTTTATAAACCAGAGCCCTTTATAAACAAGAGCCCATTATAAAACAGAGCCCTTTATAAACCAGATCTCTTAATAAACGAGAGCCCTTTATAAACCAGAGCCTTTTATAAACCAAAGCCCGTTATGAACCAGAGCCCGTTATAAACCAGAGCCATTTATAAACCAAAGCCCTTTATAAACCAGAGCCCTTTAGAAACCAGAGCCCTTTAGAAACCAGAGCCCTTTATAAACCAAAGCCCGGTATAAACCAGAGCCCGTTATAAACCAGAGCCCGTTATAAACCAAAGCCCTTTATAAACCAGAGCCCTTTATAAACCAAAGCCGGTTATAAACCAGAGCCCATTATAAACCAAAGCCTGTTATAAACCAGAGCCCGTTATAAACCACAGCCCTTTATAAACCAGAGCCCAATATTAAGCAGAGCTGTTTTTAAACCAAAGCTCTTTATAAACCAGAGCCCGCTATGAATCAGATCTCTTTATAAACCATAGACCTTTCTAAACCATATCCCTTTATAAACCAAAGCCCTTTATAAACCAGAGCCCTTTATAAACCAGAGCCCTTTATAATCCAAAGCTCTTTATAAACCAGAGCCTGTTATAAATCAGAGCTCTTTATAAACCATATACCTTTATAAACCAGAGCCTGTTATAAACCAGATCCCTTTATAAACCAGAGCCTATTATAAACCAGAGCCTTTATGAACCAGATCTCTTAATAAAACATGGCCCTTTTTAAACCAGAGCCCTTTATAAACCAAAGTCCTTTATAAACCAGAGCCCTTTATAGATCAGAGCCCCTTATAAATCAGAGCCCTTTATAAACCAAAGCCCTTTATAAACCAATGCCGGTTATAAACCAGAGCCTTTTATAAACCAGAGCCCTTTATAAACCAAAGCCCGTTATGAACCAGAGCCCGTTATAAACCAGAGCCATTTATAAACCAAAGCCCTTTATAAACCAGAGCCCTTTAGAAACCAGTGCCCTTTATAAACCAAAGCCCGATATAAACCAGAGCCCTTTATAAACCAGAGCCCAATATAAAGTGGAGCTCTTTATAATCCAAAGCCCTTTATAAACCAGAGCCCGTTATAAACCAGAGCTCTTTATAAACCAGAGCCCTTTATAAACCAAAGCCCTTTATAAACCAGTGCCCTTTATAAACCAAAGCCCGATATAAACCAGAGCCCTTTATAAACCAGAGCCCAATATAAAGTGGAGCTCTTTATAATCCAAAGCCCTTTATAAACCAGAGCCCATTATAAACCAGAGCTCTTTATAATCCATAGCCCTTTATAAACCAGAGCCTGTTATAAACCAGTTCCGTTTATAAACCAGAGCCCTTTATAAACTAATGCCGGTCATAAACCAAAGCCCTTTATAAACCAGATCTCTTAATAAACCAGAGCCTGTTATAAACCAGAGCCCTTTATAAAACAGAGACCTAGATAAATTAGGGCTCTTTATAAACCAAAGCCTGTTATAAACCAGAGCTCATAATAAAGCAGAGCACTTTAAAACCCAAAGCCCTCTATAAACCAAAGCCCTTTATAAACCAGAGCCCTTTATAAACCAGAGCCCATTATAAAACAGAGCCCTTTATAAACCAGATCTCTTAATAAACCAGAGCCCTTTATAAACCAGAGCCTTTTATAAACCAAAGCCCGTTATGAACCAGAGCCTGTTATAAACCAGAGCAATTTATAAACCAAAGCTCTTTAGAAACCAGAGCCCTTTAGAAACCAGAGCCCTTTATAAACCAAAGCCCGGTATAAACCAGAGCCCGTTATAAACCAAAGCCCTTTATAAACCAGAGCCCAATATAAAGCAGAGCTCTATATAAACCAAAGCCCTTAATAAACCAGAGCCTGTTATAAACCAGAGTTCTTTATAAACCGGAGCTATTTACAAACCAAAGCCCTTTATAAACCAGAGCCCTTTAGAAACTAGAGCACTTTATAAACCAAAGCCGTTTTTAAACCAGAGCCGGTTATAAACCAGAGCCAGTTATAAACCAGATCTTTTTATAAACCAGAGCCCTTTATAAACCAGAGCCCGGTATAAACCAGAGCCCGTTATAAACCAAAGCCGGTTATAAACCAGAGCCTGTTATAAACCAGAGCCCATTATAAACAAAAGCCCGTTATAAATCAGAGCCCGTTATAAACCACAGCCCTTTATAAACCAGAGTCCAATATGAAGCAGAGCTGTTTTTAAACCAAAGCTCTTTATAAACCAGAGCCTGCTATTAATCAGAGCTCTTTATAAACCATAGAATTTTATAAACCAGAGCCCGTTATAAAACAGAGCCCTTTATAAACCATATCCCTTTATAAACCAAAGCCCTTTATAAACCAGAGCCCTTTATAAACCAGAGCCCTTTATAGATCAGAGCCCCTTATAAACCAGAGCCCTTTATAAACCAAAGCCCTTTATAAACCAATGCCGGTTATAAACCAGAGCCTTTTATAAACCACAGCCCTTTATAAACCAGAGCCCAATATGAAGCAGAGCTGTTTTTAAACCAAAGCTCTTTATAAACCAGAGCCTGCTATTAATCAGAGCTCTTTATAAACCATAGACTTTTATAAACCAGAGCCCGTTATAAAACAGAGCCCTTTATAAACCAGATCCCTTTATAAACCAAAGCCCTTTATAAACCAGAGCCCTTTATAAACCAGAGCCCTTTATAGATCAGAGCCCCTTATAAACCAGATCCCTTTATAAACCAAAGCCCTTTATAAACCAATGCCGGTTATAAACCAGAGCCTTTTATAAACCAGAGCCCTTTATAAATCAGATCCCGTTATAAAACAGAGCCCTTTATAAACCAGACCTCTTAATAAACCAGAGCCCTTTATAAACCAGAGCCCTTTATAAACCAAAGCCCGTTATGAACCAGAGCCCGTTATAAACCAGAGCCGTTTATAAACCAAAGCCCTTTATAAACCAGAGCCCTTTAGAAACCAGAGCCCTTTATAAACCAAAGCCCGATATAAACCAGAGCCCGTTATAAACCAAAGCCCTTTATAAACCAGAGCCCGTTATAAACCAGAGCTCTTTATAATCCATAGCCCTTTATAAACCAGAGCCCGTTATAAACCAGTTCCCTTTATAAACCAGAGCCCTTTATAAACCAATGCCGGACATAAACCAAAGCCCTTTATGAACAAGATCTCTTAATAAACCAGAGCCTGTTATAAACCAGAGCCCTTTATAAAACAGAGACCTAGATAAATTAGGGCTCTTTATAAACCAAAGCCTGTTATAAACCAGAGCTCATAATAAAGCAGAGCACTTTAAAACCCAAAGCCCGCTATAAACCAAAGCCCTTTATAAACCAGAGCCCTTTATAAACCAGAGCCCGTTATAAAACAAAGCCCTTTATAAACCAGATCTCTTAATAAACCAGAGCCCTTTATAAACCACAACCTTTTATAAACCAAAGCCCGTTATGAACCAGAGCCCGTTATAAACCAGAGCAATTTATAAACCAAAGTTCTTTAGAAACCAGAGCCCTTTAGAAACCAGAGCCCTTTAGAAACCAGAGCCCTTTATAGATCAGAGCCCTTTATAAACCAGAGCTTGTTATAAACCAGTTCCGTTTATAAACCAGAGCCCTTTATAAACTAATGCCGGTCATAAACCAAAGCCCTTTATAAACCAGATCTCTTAATAAACCAGAGCCTGTTATAAACCAGAGCCCTTTATAAAACAGAGACCTAGATAAATTAGGGCTCTTTATAAACCAAAGCCTGTTATAAACCAGAGCTCATAATAAAGCAGAGCACTTTAAAACCCAAAGCCCTCTATAAACCAAAGCCCTTTATAAACCAGAGCCCTTTATAAACCAGAGCCCATTATAAAACAGAGCCCTTTATAAACCAGATCTCTTAATAAACCAGAGCCCTTTATAAACCAGAGCCTTTTATAAACCAAAGCCCGTTATGAACCAGAGCCTGTTATAAACCAGAGCAATTTATAAACCAAAGCTCTTTAGAAACCAGAGCCCTTTAGAAACCAGAGCCCTTTATAAACCAAAGCCCGGTATAAACCAGAGCCCGTTATAAACCAAAGCCCTTTATAAACCAGAACCCAATATAAAGCAGAGCTCTTTATAAACCAAAGCCCTTAATAAACCAGAGCCTGTTATAAACCAGAGTTCTTTATAAACCGGAGCTATTTACAAACCAAAGCCCTTTAGAAACCAGAGCCCTTTAGAAACTAGAGCACTTTATAAACCAAAGCCGTTTTTAAACCAGAGCCGGTTATAAACCAGAGCCAGTTATAAACCAGATCTTTTTATAAACCAGAGCCCTTTATAAACCAGAGCCCGGTATAAACCAGAGCCCGTTATAAACCAAAGCCGGTTATAAACCAGAGCCTGTTATAAACCAGAGCCCATTATAAACAAAAGCCCGTTATAAATCAGAGCCCGTTATAAACCACAGCCCTTTATAAACCAGAGTCCAATATGAAGCAGAGCTGTTTTTAAACCAAAGCTCTTTATAAACCAGAGCCTGCTATTAATCAGAGCTCTTTATAAACCATAGACTTTTATAAACCAGAGCCCGTTATAAAACAGAGCCCTTTATAAACCATATCCCTTTATAAACCAAAGCCCTTTATAAACCAGAGCCCTTTATAAACCAGAGCCCTTTATAGATCAGAGCCCCTTATAAACCAGAGCCCTTTATAAACCAAAGCCCTTTATAAACCAATGCCGGTTATAAACCAGAGCCTTTTATAAACCACAGCCCTTTATAAACCAGAGCCCAATATGAAGCAGAGCTGTTTTTAAACCAAAGCTCTTTATAAACCAGAGCCTGCTATTAATCAGAGCTCTTTATAAACCATAGACTTTTATAAACCAGACCCCGTTATAAAACAGAGCCCTTTATAAACCAGATCCCTTTATAAACCAAAGCCCTTTATAAACCAGAGCCCTTTATAAACCACAGCCCTTTATAGATCAGAGCCCCTTATAAACCAGATCCCTTTATAAACCAATGCCGGACATAAACCAAAGCCCTTTATGAACAAGATCTCTTAATAAACCAGAGCCCTTTATAAACCACAACCTTTTATAAACCAAAGCCCGTTATGAACCAGAGCCCGTTATAAACCAGACCAATTTATAAACCAAAGTTCTTTAGAAACCAGAGCCCTTTAGAAACCAGAGCCCTTTATAAACCAGAGCCCTTTATAGATCAGAGCCCTTTATAAACCAAAGCCCGGTATAAACCAGAGCCCTTTATAATCCAAAGCTCTTTATAAACCAGAGCCTGTTATAAACCAGATCCCTTTATAAACCAGAAACTATTATAAACCAGAGCCTTTATGAACCAGATCTCTTAATAAACCAGGGCCCTTTATAAACCAGAGCCCTTTATAAACCAAAGTCCTATATAAACCAGAGCCCTTTATAAACCAGAGCCCTTTATAGATCAGAGCCCCTTATAGACCAGAGCCCTTTATAAACCAAAGCCCTTTATAAACCAATGCCAGTTATAAACCAGAGCCCTTTATAAACCAGAGCCCTGTATAAACCAAAGCCCGTTATGAACCAGAGCCCGTTATAAACCAGAGCCATTTATAAACCAAAGCCCTTCATAAACCAGAGCCCTTTAGAAACCAGAGCCCTTTAGAAACCAAAGCCTGATATGAACCAGAGCCCGTTATAAACCAAAGCCCTTTATAAACCAGAGCCCAATATAAAGCAGAGCCCTTTATAAAGCAGAGCCTTTTATAAACCAAAGCCCATTATGAACCAGAGCGTGTTATAAACAAGAGCCATTAATAAACCAAAGCCCTTTAGAAACCAGAGCCCTTTAGAAACCAGAGCCCTTCATAAACCAAAGCCCGGTATAAACCAGAGCCCGTTATAAACCAATGCCCTTTATAAACCAGAGCCCAATATAAAGCAGAGCTCTTTATAAACTAAAGCCCTTTATAAACCAGAGCCTGTTATAAACCAGAGCTCTTTATAAACCAGAGCCATTTATAAACCAAAGCCCTTTTAAACTAGAGCCATTTAGAAACTAGAGCCCTTTATAAACCAAAGCCATTTTTAAACCAGAGCCGGTTATAAACCAGATCCTCTTATAAACCAGATCCCTTTATAAACCAGAACCCGATATAAACCAGAACCCGTTATAAACCAAAGCCCTTTATAAACCAGAGCCTGTTATAAACCAGAGCCCATTATAAACCAGATCCTTTTATAAACCAGAGCCCTTTATAAACCAGAGCCCGGTATAAACCAGAACCTGTTACAAACCAAAGCCCTTTATAAACCAGAGCCCGTTATAAACCAGAGCTCTTTATAATCCATAGCCCTTTATAAACTAGAGCCTGTTATAAACCAGTTCCCTTTATAAACCACAGCCCTTTATAAACCAGATGTCTTAATTAACCAGAGCCTGTTATAAACCAGAGTGCTTTATAAAACAGAGCCCTAGATAAATTAGGGCTCTCTATAAACCAAATCCCATTATAAACCAGAGCTAGTAATAAGCAGAGCCCTTTATAACACAAAGTCCGCTATAAACCAAAGCCCTTTATAAACCAGAGCCCTATATAAATTGGAGCTCTCTACAAACCAAAGCCCTTTATAAACCAGAGCCCGTTATAAACTGACGCTCTTTATAAACCAGAGCCGTTTAAAAAACAGAACCTTTTATAAACCAGAGCCCGTTATAAACCAGAGCTCTTTATAATCCATAGCCCATTATAAACCAGAGCCCGTTATAAACCAGTTCCCTTTTATAAACCAGAGCCCTTTATAAAACAATGCCGGTCATAAACCAAAGCCCTTCATAAACCAGATCTCTTAATAAACCAGAGCCTGCTATAAACCAGAGCCCTTTATAAACCAGAACCCGTTATAAACCAGAGCTCTTTATAATCCATAGCCCTTTATAAACCAGAGCCTGTTATAAACCAGTTCCCTTTATAAACCACAGCCCTTTATAAACCAGATGTCTTAATAAACCAGAGCCTGTTATAAACCAGAGCGCTTTATAAAACAGAGCCCTAGATAAATTAGAGCTCTTTATAAACCAGAGACCTTTAGAAACTAGAGCCCTTTATAAACCAAAGCCGTTTTTAAACCAGAGCCGGTTATAAACCAGAGTCCGTTATAAACCAGATCCTTTTATAAACCAATGCCGGTCATAAACCAAAGCCCTTTATGAACAAGATCTCTTAATAAACCAGAGCCTGTTATAAACCAGAGCCCTTTATAAAGCAGAGCCCTAGATAAATTAGGGCTCTTTATAACCCAAAGCCCGTTATAAACCAGAGCCCGTTATAAACCAGAGCTCTTTATACCCCAAAGCCCGCTATAAACGAAAGCCCTTTATAAACCAGAGTCCTATATAAATTGGAGCTTTCTATAAACCAAAGCCCTTTATAAACCAGAGCCCGTTATAAACTGACGCCCTTTATAAACCAGAGCCCGTTATTAACCAGAGCTCTTTATAATCCATAGCCCATTATAAACCAGAGCCTGTTATAAACCAGAGCCCTTTATAAACCAGAGCCCGTTATAAACCAGAGCTCTTTATAATCCATAGCCCTTTATAAACCAGAGCCCGTTATAAACTGACGCCCTTTATAAACCAGAGCCCGTTATTAACCAGAGCTCTTTATAATCCATAGCCCATTATAAACCAGAGCCTGTTATAAACCAGTTCCCTTTATAAACCAAAGCCCGTTATAAACCAGAGCTAGTAATAAGCAGAGCCCTTTATAACGCAAAGCCCGCTATAAACCAAAGCCCTTTACAAACTAGAGCCCTATATAAATTGGAGCTCTCTATAAACCAAAGCCCTTTATAAACCAGAGCCCGTTATAAACTGACGCTCTTTATAAACCAGAGCCCTTTAAAAAACAGAGCCCTTTATAAACCAGAGCCCTTTATAAACCAGAGCTCTTTATGATCCATAGCCCATTATAAACCAGAGCCTGTTATAAACCCTTTATAACCCTTTATTTCCCTTTATAAAACAGAGCCCTAGATAAATTAGGGCTCTTTATAAACCAAAGCCCGTTATAAACCAGAGCTCATAATAAAGCAGAGCCCTTTATAACCCAAAGCCTGCTATAAATAAAAGCCCTTTATAAACCAGAGCACTTTATAAACCAGAGCCCGTTATAAAACAGAGCCCTTTATAAACCAGATCTCTTAATAAACCACAGCCCTTTATAAACCAGATTCCTTTATGAACCAAAGCCAGTTATAAACCAAAGCCCTTTATAAACCAGAGCCCTTTAGAAACTGGAGCCCTTTATAAACCAAAGCCCGGTATAAACCAGAGCCCGTTATAAACCAAAGCCCTTTATAAACCGGAGCCCAATATAAAGCAAAGTTCTTTATAAACCAAAGCCCTTTAGAAACTAGAGCCCTTTATAAACCAAAGCACGGTATAAACCAGAGCCAGTTATAAACCAGAGCCCGTTATAAACCAGAGCCCTTTATAAACCAAAGCACGGTATAAACCAGAGCCAGTTATAAACCAAAGCCTGTTATAAACCAGAGCCCGTTATAAACCAGAGCTCTTTATAATCCATAGCCCTTTATAAACCAGAGCCTGTTATAAACCAGTTCCCTTTATAAACCAGAGCCCTTTATAAACCAATGCCGGTCATAAACCAAAGCTCTTTATGAACCAGATCTTTTAATAAACCAGAGCCTGTTATAAACCAGAGCCCTTTATAAAACAGAGCCCTAGATAAATTAGGGCTCTTTATAAACCAAAGCCCGTTATAAACCAGAGCTAGTAATAAAGCAGAGCCCTTTATACACCAAAGCCCGCTATAAACCAAAGCCCTTTATAAACCAGAGCCCTACATAAATTGGAGCTCTTTATAAACCAAAGCCCTTTATAAACCAGAGCCCGTTATAAACTGTGCTCTTTATGAACCATAGCCCTTTAAAAAAGAGAGCCCTTTATAAACCAGAGCCCGTTATAAACCAGAGCTCTTTATAATCCATATCCCATTATAAACCAGAGCCTGTTATAAACCAGTTCCCTTTATAAACCAGAGCCCTTTATAAAACAATGCCGGTCATACACCAAAGCCCTTTATAAACCAGATCTCTTAATAAACCAGAGCCTGTTATAAACCAGAGCCCTTTATAAAACAGAGCCCTAGATAAATTAGGGCTCTTTATAAACCAAAGCCCTGTATAAACCAGAGCCCGTTATAAACCAAAGCCCTTTATAAACCAGAGCCCTATATAAATTGGAGCTCTTTATAAACCAAAGCCCTTTATAAACCAGAGCCCGTTATAAACTGTGCTCTTTATGAACCAGAGCCCTTTAAAAAAGAGAGCCCTTTATAAACCAGAGCCCGTTATAAACCAGAGCTCTTTATAATCCATATCCCATTATAAACCAGAGCCTGTTATAAACCAGTTCCCTTTATAAACCAGAGCCCTTTATAAAACAATGCCGGTCATACACCAAAGCCCTTTATAAACCAGATCTCTTAATAAACCAGAGCCTGTTATAAACCAGAGCCCTTTATAAAACAGAGCCCTAGATAAATTAGGGCTCTTTATAAACCAAAGCCCTGTATAAACCAGAGCCCGTTATAAACCAAAGCCCTTTATAAACCAGAGCCCAATATAAAGCAGAGCTCTTTATAAACCAGAGCCCTTTAGAAACTAGAGCCCTTTATAAACCAAAGAACGTTTTTAAACCAGAGCCGGTTATAAACCAGAGCCCGTTATAAACCAGATCCTTTTATAAACCAGAGCCCGTTATAAACCAGAGCCCTTTATAAACCAAAGCCCGGTATAAACTAGAGCCCGTTATAAACCAAAGCCCGTTATAAACCAGAGACCGTTATAAACCAGAGCTCTTTATAATCCATATCCCATTATAAATCAGAGCCTGTTATAATCCAGTTCCATTTATAAACCAGAGCCCTTTATAAAACAATGCCGGTCATACACCAAAGCCCTTTATAAACCAGATCTCTTAATAAACCAGAGCCTGTTATAAACCAGAGCCCTTTATAAAACAGAGCCCTAGATAAATTAGGGCTCTTTATAAACCAAAGCCCCAGTATAAACCAGAGCCCGTTATAAACCAAAGCCCTTTATAAACCAGAGCCCAATATAAAGCAGAGCTCTTTATAAACCAGAGCCCTTTAGAAACTAGAGCCATTTATAAACCAGAGCCGTTTTTAAACCAGAGCCGGTTATAAACCAGAGCCCGTTATAAACCAGATCCTTTTATAAACCAGAGCCCGTTATAAACCAGAGCCCTTTATAAACCAGAGCCCTTTAAAAAACAGAGCCCTTTATAAACCAGAGCCCATAACAAACCAGAGCTCTTTATAATCCATAGCCCATTATAAACCAGAGCCTGTTATAAACCACTTCCCTTTATAAACCAGAGCCCTTTATAAAACAATGCCGGTCATACACCAAAGCCCTTTATAAACCAGATCTCTTAATAAACCAGAGCCCTTTATAAAACAGAGCCCTAGATAAATTAGGGCTCTTTATAAACCAAAGCCCTTTATAAACCAGAGCCCTATATAAATTGGAGCTCTCTATAAACCAAAGCCCTTTATAAACCAGTTCCCTTTATAAACCAGAGCCCTGTATAAAACAATGCCGGTCAAAAACCAAAGTCCTTTGTAAACCAGATCTCTTAATAAACCAGAGCCTGTTATAAGCCAGAGCCCTTTATAAAACAGAGCCCTAGATAAATTAGGGCTGTTTATAAACCAAAGCCAGTTATAAACCAGAGCTCTTAATAAAGCAGAGCCCTTTATAACCCAAAGCCCGTTATAAATCAAAGCCCTTTATAAACCAGAGCCTTTTATAAACCAGAGCCCTTTATAAATCAGATCCTGTTATAAAACAGAGCCCTAGATAAATTAGGGTTTTTTATAAACCACAGCCCTTTATAAACCAGAGCCCGTTATAAACCAGATCTCTTAATAAACCACAGCCCTTTATAAACCAGAGCCCTTTATAAACCAAAGCCCGTTATGAACCAGAGCCCGTTATAAACCAGAGCCATTTATAAACCAAAGCCCTTTATAAACCAGAGCCCTTTAGAAACCAGAGCCCTTTAGAAACTAGAGCCCTTTATAAAACAAAGCCGTTTTTAAACCAGAGCCGGTTATAAACCAGAGCCCGTTATAAACCAGATCCTTTTATAAACCAGAATACGGTATAAACCAGAGCCCGTTATAAACCAAAGCCCGTTATAAACCAGAGCCCGTTATAAACCAGTTCCCTTTATAAACCACAGCCCTTTATAAACCAATGCTGGTCATAAACCAAAGGCCTTTATAAACCAGATCTCTTAATAACCCAGAGCCTTCTATAAACCAGAGCGCTTTATAAAACAGAGCCCTACATAAATTAGGGCTCTTTATACACCAAAGCCCGTTATAAACCAGAGCTAGTAATAAAGCAGAGCCCTTTAAAACCCAAAGCCCGCTATAAACCAAAGCCCTTTATAAACCAAAGCCCTTTATAAACCAGAGCCATTTAAAAACAGAGCCCTTTATAAAACAAAGCTCTTCATAAAACAGAGCCCTTTATTAACCAGAGCTCTTTATAAACCAAAGCCCTTTATAAACCAGAGCCCTTTATAAACCAGAGCCCTTTATAAACCAAAGCCGTTTTTAAACCAGAGCCGGTTATAAACCAGAGCCCGTTATAAACCAGAGACCTTTACAAACCAGAGCCCGTTATAAACCAGAGACATTTTCAAAGCAGAGCTATTTATTATCCAGAGCGCATTGTAAACCAAAGCCCTTTATAAACCAGAGACCTTTATAAACCAATGCCGGTCATAAACCAAAGCCCTTTATGAACCAGATCTTTTAATAAACCAGAGCCTGTTATAAACCAGAGCCCTTTATAAAACAGAGCCCTAGATAAATTAGGGCTCTTTATAAACCAAAGCCCGTTATAAACCAGAGCTAGTAATAAAGCAGAGCCCTTTATACACCAAAGCCCGCTTTAAACCAAAGCCCTTTATAAACCAGAGCCCTATAAAAATTGGAGCTCTCTATAAACCAAAGCCCTTTATAAACCAGAGCCCGTTATAAACTGTGCTCTTTATGAACCAGAGCCCTTTAAAAAAGAGAGCCCTTTATAAACCAGAGCCCGTTATAAACCAGAGGTCTTTATAATCCATATCCCATTATAAACTAGAGCATGTTATAAACCAGTTCCCTTTATAAACCAGAGCCCTTTATAAAACAATGCCGGTCATACACCAAAGCCCTTTATAAACCAGATCTCTTAATAAACCAGAGCCTGTTATAAACCAGAGCCCTTTATAAAACAGAGCCCTAGATAAATTAGGGCTTTTTATAAACCAAAGCCCAGTATAAACCAGAGCCCGTTATAAACCAAAGCCCTTTATAAACCAGAGCCCAATATAAAGCAGAGCTCTTTATAAACCAGAGCCCTTTAGAAACTAGAGCCCTTTATAAACCAAAGAACGTTTTTAAACCAGAGCCGGTTATAAACCAGAGCCCGTTATAAACCAGATCCTTTCATAAACCAGAGCCCGTTATAAACCAGAGCCCTTTATAAACCAAAGCCCGGTATAAACTAGAGCCCGTTATAAACCAAAGCCCGTTATAAACCAGAGACCGTTATTAACCAGAGCTCTTTATAAACCATATCCCATTATAAATCAGAGCCTGTTATAATCCAGTTCCATTTATAAACCAGAGCCCTTTATAAAACAATGCCGGTCATACACCAAAGCCCTTTATAAACCAGATCTCTTAATAAACCAGAGCCTGTTATAAACCAGAGCCCTTTATAAAACAGAGCCCTAGATAAATTAGGGCTCTTTATAAACCAAAGCCCCAGTATAAACCAGAGCCCGTTATAAACCAAAGCCCTTTATAAACCAGAGCCCAATATAAAGCAGAGCTCTTTATAAACCAGAGCCCTTTAGAAACTAGAGCCCTTTATAAACCAAAGCCGTTTTTAAACCAGAGCCGGTTATAAACCAGAGCCCGTTATAAACCAGATCCTTTTATAAACCAGAGCCCGTTATAAACCAGAGCCCTTTATAAACCAGAGCCCTTTAAAAAACAGAGCCCTTTATAAACCAGAGCCCATAACAAACCAGAGCTCTTTATAATCCATAGCCCATTATAAATCAGAGCCTGTTATAAACCAGTTCCCTTTATAAACCAGACCCCTTTATAAAACAATGCCGGACATACACCAAAGCCCTTTATAAACCAGATCTCTTAATAAACCAGAGCCTGTTATAAACCAGAGCCCTTTATAAAACAGAGCCCTAGATAAATTAGGGCTCTTTATAAACCAAAGCCCTTTATAAACCAGAGCCCTATATGAACTGGAGCTCTCTATAAACCAAAGCCTTTTATAAACCAGAGCCCATTACAAACTGACGCTCTTTATAAACCAGAGCCCTTTAGAAAACAGAGCCCTTTATAAACCAGAGCACTTTTTACACCAGAGCCCTTTATTAACCAGATGCCTTTGTAAACCAGAGCCCTTTATAAAACAAAGCTCTTTATAAACCAGAGCCTGTTATAAACCAGAGCTCTTTATAAACCAGAGCCCTTTATAAGCCAAAGCCCTTTAAAAACCAGAGCCTTTCCTAAACCAGAACCCTTTATTAACCACATCCCTTTATAAACCAGAGTCCTTTATAAACCAAAGGCGGTTATAAACCAGAGCATGTTATAAACCAGAGCCCTTTATAAACCAAAGCCTGTCATAAACCAGAGCCCATTATAAACCAGAGCCCTTTATAACACAATGCCCGCCACAAACCAAAGCCCTATATAAACCAGAGCCCTGTATAAACCGAGCACTCTATAAACCAAAGCCCTTTATAAACCAGAGCCCTTTATAAACTGAAGCTCTTTATAAACCATAGCCCTTTATAAACCAAAGCCCTTTATAAACTAGAGCACTTTAGAAACCAGAGCCCTTTAGAAACAAAGGCCGTTTTTAAACCAGAGCTGGTTATAAACCAGAGTCCGTTATAAACCAGTGCCCATTATAAACCAGAGCGCTTTATAAACCAGAGCTCTTTATGATCCATAGCCCATTATAAACCAGAGCCTGTTATAAACCCTTTATAACCCTTTATTTCCCTTTATAAAACAGAGCCCTAGATAAATTAGGGCTCTTTATAAACCAAAGCCCGTTATAAACCAGAGCTCATAATAAAGCAGAGCCCTTTATAACCCAAAGCCTGCTATAAATAAAAGCCCTTTATAAACCAGAGCACTTTATAAACCAGAGCCCGTTATAAAACAGAGCCCTTTATAAACCAGATCTCTTAATAAACCACAGCCCTTTATAAACCAGATTCCTTTATGAACCAAAGCCAGTTATAAACCAAAGCCCTTTATAAACCAGAGCCCTTTAGAAACTGGAGCCCTTTATAAACCAAAGCCCGGTATAAACCAGAGCCCGTTATAAACCAAAGCCCTTTATAAACCGGAGCCCAATATAAAGCAAAGTTCTTTATAAACCAAAGCCCTTTAGAAACTAGAGCCCTTTATAAACCAAAGCACGGTATAAACCAGAGCCAGTTATAAACCAGAGCCCGTTATAAACCAGAGCCCTTTATAAACCAAAGCACGGTATAAACCAGAGCCAGTTATAAACCAAAGCCTGTTATAAACCAGAGCCCGTTATAAACCAGAGCTCTTTATAATCCATAGCCCTTTATAAACCAGAGCCTGTTATAAACCAGTTCCCTTTATAAACCAGAGCCCTTTATAAACCAATGCCGGTCATAAACCAAAGCTCTTTATGAACCAGATCTTTTAATAAACCAGAGCCTGTTATAAACCAGAGCCCTTTATAAAACAGAACCCTAGATAAATTAGGGCTCTTTATAAACCAAAGCCCGTTATAAACCAGAGCTAGTAATAAAGCAGAGCCCTTTATACACCAAAGCCCGCTATAAACCAAAGCCCTTTATAAACCAGAGCCCTACATAAATTGGAGCTCTTTATAAACCAAAGCCCTTTATAAACCAGAGCCCGTTATAAACTGTGCTCTTTATGAACCAGAGCCCTTTAAAAAAGAGAGCCCTTTATAAACCAGAGCCCGTTATAAACCAGAGCTCTTTATAATCCATATCCCATTATAAACCAGAGCCTGTTATAAACCAGTTCCCTTTATAAACCAGAGCCCTTTATAAAACAATGCCGGTCATACACCAAAGCCCTTTATAAACCAGATCTCTTAATAAACCAGAGCCTGTTATAAACCAGAGCCCTTTATAAAACAGAGCCCTAGATAAATTAGGGCTCTTTATAAACCAAAGCCCTGTATAAACCAGAGCCCGTTATAAACCAAAGCCCTTTATAAACCAGAGCCCTATATAAATTGGAGCTCTTTATAAACCAAAGCCCTTTATAAACCAGAGCCCGTTATAAACTGTGCTCTTTATGAACCAGAGCCCTTTAAAAAAGAGAGCCCTTTATAAACCAGAGCCCGTTATAAACCAGAGCTCTTTATAATCCATATCCCATTATAAACCAGAGCCTGTTATAAACCAGTTCCCTTTATAAACCAGAGCCCTTTATAAAACAATGCCGGTCATACACCAAAGCCCTTTATAAACCAGATCTCTTAATAAACCAGAGCCTGTTATAAACCAGAGCCCTTTATAAAACAGAGCCCTAGATAAATTAGGGCTCTTTATAAACCAAAGCCCTGTATAAACCAGAGCCCGTTATAAACCAAAGCCCTTTATAAACCAGAGCCCAATATAAAGCAGAGCTCTTTATAAACCAGAGCCCTTTAGAAACTAGAGCCCTTTATAAACCAAAGAACGTTTTTAAACCAGAGCCGGTTATAAACCAGAGCCCGTTATAAACCAGATCCTTTTATAAACCAGAGCCCGTTATAAACCAGAGCCCTTTATAAACCAAAGCCCGGTATAAACTAGAGCCCGTTATAAACCAAAGCCCGTTATAAACCAGAGACCGTTATAAACCAGAGCTCTTTATAATCCATATCCCATTATAAATCAGAGCCTGTTATAATCCAGTTCCATTTATAAACCAGAGCCCTTTATAAAACAATGCCGGTCATACACCAAAGCCCTTTATAAACCAGATCTCTTAATAAACCAGAGCCTGTTATAAACCAGAGCCCTTTATAAAACAGAGCCCTAGATAAATTAGGGCTCTTTATAAACCAAAGCCCCAGTATAAACCAGAGCCCGTTATAAACCAAAGCCCTTTATAAACCAGAGCCCAATATAAAGCAGAGCTCTTTATAAACCAGAGCCCTTTAGAAACTAGAGCCATTTATAAACCAGAGCCGTTTTTAAACCAGAGCCGGTTATAAACCAGAGCCCGTTATAAACCAGATCCTTTTATAAACCAGAGCCCGTTATAAACCAGAGCCCTTTATAAACCAGAGCCCTTTAAAAAACAGAGCCCTTTATAAACCAGAGCCCATAACAAACCAGAGCTCTTTATAATCCATAGCCCATTATAAACCAGAGCCTGTTATAAACCACTTCCCTTTATAAACCAGAGCCCTTTATAAAACAATGCCGGTCATACACCAAAGCCCTTTATAAACCAGATCTCTTAATAAACCAGAGCCCTTTATAAAACAGAGCCCTAGATAAATTAGGGCTCTTTATAAACCAAAGCCCTTTATAAACCAGAGCCCTATATAAATTGGAGCTCTCTATAAACCAAAGCCCTTTATAAACCAGTTCCCTTTATAAACCAGAGCCCTGTATAAAACAATGCCGGTCAAAAACCAAAGTCCTTTGTAAACCAGATCTCTTAATAAACCAGAGCCTGTTATAAGCCAGAGCCCTTTATAAAACAGAGCCCTAGATAAATTAGGGCTGTTTATAAACCAAAGCCAGTTATAAACCAGAGCTCTTAATAAAGCAGAGCCCTTTATAACCCAAAGCCCGTTATAAATCAAAGCCCTTTATAAACCAGAGCCTTTTATAAACCAGAGCCCTTTATAAATCAGATCCTGTTATAAAACAGAGCCCTAGATAAATTAGGGTTTTTTATAAACCACAGCCCTTTATAAACCAGAGCCCGTTATAAACCAGATCTCTTAATAAACCACAGCCCTTTATAAACCAGAGCCCTTTATAAACCAAAGCCCGTTATGAACCAGAGCCCGTTATAAACCAGAGCCATTTATAAACCAAAGCCCTTTATAAACCAGAGCCCTTTAGAAACCAGAGCCCTTTAGAAACTAGAGCCCTTTATAAAACAAAGCCGTTTTTAAACCAGAGCCGGTTATAAACCAGAGCCCGTTATAAACCAGATCCTTTTATAAACCAGAATACGGTATAAACCAGAGCCCGTTATAAACCAAAGCCCGTTATAAACCAGAGCCCGTTATAAACCAGTTCCCTTTATAAACCACAGCCCTTTATAAACCAATGCTGGTCATAAACCAAAGGCCTTTATAAACCAGATCTCTTAATAACCCAGAGCCTTCTATAAACCAGAGCGCTTTATAAAACAGAGCCCTACATAAATTAGGGCTCTTTATACACCAAAGCCCGTTATAAACCAGAGCTAGTAATAAAGCAGAGCCCTTTAAAACCCAAAGCCCGCTATAAACCAAAGCCCTTTATAAACCAAAGCCCTTTATAAACCAGAGCCATTTAAAAACAGAGCCCTTTATAAAACAAAGCTCTTCATAAAACAGAGCCCTTTATTAACCAGAGCTCTTTATAAACCAAAGCCCTTTATAAACCAGAGCCCTTTATAAACCAGAGCCCTTTATAAACCAAAGCCGTTTTTAAACCAGAGCCGGTTATAAACCAGAGCCCGTTATAAACCAGAGACCTTTACAAACCAGAGCCCGTTATAAACCAGAGACATTTTCAAAGCAGAGCTATTTATTATCCAGAGCGCATTGTAAACCAAAGCCCTTTATAAACCAGAGACCTTTATAAACCAATGCCGGTCATAAACCAAAGCCCTTTATGAACCAGATCTTTTAATAAACCAGAGCCTGTTATAAACCAGAGCCCTTTATAAAACAGAGCCCTAGATAAATTAGGGCTCTTTATAAACCAAAGCCCGTTATAAACCAGAGCTAGTAATAAAGCAGAGCCCTTTATACACCAAAGCCCGCTTTAAACCAAAGCCCTTTATAAACCAGAGCCCTATAAAAATTGGAGCTCTCTATAAACCAAAGCCCTTTATAAACCAGAGCCCGTTATAAACTGTGCTCTTTATGAACCAGAGCCCTTTAAAAAAGAGAGCCCTTTATAAACCAGAGCCCGTTATAAACCAGAGGTCTTTATAATCCATATCCCATTATAAACTAGAGCATGTTATAAACCAGTTCCCTTTATAAACCAGAGCCCTTTATAAAACAATGCCGGTCATACACCAAAGCCCTTTATAAACCAGATCTCTTAATAAACCAGAGCCTGTTATAAACCAGAGCCCTTTATAAAACAGAGCCCTAGATAAATTAGGGCTTTTTATAAACCAAAGCCCAGTATAAACCAGAGCCCGTTATAAACCAAAGCCCTTTATAAACCAGAGCCCAATATAAAGCAGAGCTCTTTATAAACCAGAGCCCTTTAGAAACTAGAGCCCTTTATAAACCAAAGAACGTTTTTAAACCAGAGCCGGTTATAAACCAGAGCCCGTTATAAACCAGATCCTTTCATAAACCAGAGCCCGTTATAAACCAGAGCCCTTTATAAACCAAAGCCCGGTATAAACTAGAGCCCGTTATAAACCAAAGCCCGTTATAAACCAGAGACCGTTATTAACCAGAGCTCTTTATAAACCATATCCCATTATAAATCAGAGCCTGTTATAATCCAGTTCCATTTATAAACCAGAGCCCTTTATAAAACAATGCCGGTCATACACCAAAGCCCTTTATAAACCAGATCTCTTAATAAACCAGAGCCTGTTATAAACCAGAGCCCTTTATAAAACAGAGCCCTAGATAAATTAGGGCTCTTTATAAACCAAAGCCCCAGTATAAACCAGAGCCCGTTATAAACCAAAGCCCTTTATAAACCAGAGCCCAATATAAAGCAGAGCTCTTTATAAACCAGAGCCCTTTAGAAACTAGAGCCCTTTATAAACCAAAGCCGTTTTTAAACCAGAGCCGGTTATAAACCAGAGCCCGTTATAAACCAGATCCTTTTATAAACCAGAGCCCGTTATAAACCAGAGCCCTTTATAAACCAGAGCCCTTTAAAAAACAGAGCCCTTTATAAACCAGAGCCCATAACAAACCAGAGCTCTTTATAATCCATAGCCCATTATAAATCAGAGCCTGTTATAAACCAGTTCCCTTTATAAACCAGACCCCTTTATAAAACAATGCCGGACATACACCAAAGCCCTTTATAAACCAGATCTCTTAATAAACCAGAGCCTGTTATAAACCAGAGCCCTTTATAAAACAGAGCCCTAGATAAATTAGGGCTCTTTATAAACCAAAGCCCTTTATAAACCAGAGCCCTATATGAACTGGAGCTCTCTATAAACCAAAGCCTTTTATAAACCAGAGCCCATTACAAACTGACGCTCTTTATAAACCAGAGCCCTTTAGAAAACAGAGCCCTTTATAAACCAGAGCACTTTTTACACCAGAGCCCTTTATTAACCAGATGCCTTTGTAAACCAGAGCCCTTTATAAAACAAAGCTCTTTATAAACCAGAGCCTGTTATAAACCAGAGCTCTTTATAAACCAGAGCCCTTTATAAGCCAAAGCCCTTTAAAAACCAGAGCCTTTCCTAAACCAGAACCCTTTATTAACCACATCCCTTTATAAACCAGAGTCCTTTATAAACCAAAGGCGGTTATAAACCAGAGCATGTTATAAACCAGAGCCCTTTATAAACCAAAGCCTGTCATAAACCAGAGCCCATTATAAACCAGAGCCCTTTATAACACAATGCCCGCCACAAACCAAAGCCCTATATAAACCAGAGCCCTGTATAAACCGAGCACTCTATAAACCAAAGCCCTTTATAAACCAGAGCCCTTTATAAACTGAAGCTCTTTATAAACCATAGCCCTTTATAAACCAAAGCCCTTTATAAACTAGAGCACTTTAGAAACCAGAGCCCTTTAGAAACAAAGGCCGTTTTTAAACCAGAGCTGGTTATAAACCAGAGTCCGTTATAAACCAGTGCCCATTATAAACCAGAGCGCTTTATAAACCAAAGCCCGTTATAAACCAGAGCCCGTTATAAACCAAAGCCCTTTATAAACCAAAGCCCAATATAAAGCAGAGCTCTTTATAAACCAAAGCCCTTTATAATCCAGAGCCCCTTATAAACCAGAGCTCTTTATAAACCATAGCCCATTAAAAACCAGAGCCTGTTATAAACCAGATCCCTTTATAAACCAGAGCCCTTTATTGTTGGGAGCTGGAGAAGTACCACCTTCCTCCAGCAGAGTCCGCCATGGATCCTCCTGAGCCGAGCCTCCATCACAGCTGAAGCTCATCCCATCATCAGAGGATCCACAGTATTTAAGCTGTCTTCAGACCTTGCCTCAACGCCGCAGTGTCTTATCCAGTTGGTTAGCACCTAAGCCTAGAATCTCTGAGAACCTTTGTTGACTTTGAATCCAGACTGGATTCTAACCTTTGTCTCTGTCTTCCAGGAAACCTGTTTTTCTCCTGTGAAGCTCAGGAAGAGCTTAACCTGCCGAGCCTGCCCTCTGAGCCAAACCTGAAGTCTCTCTCTGGATTTTCCATGCAGCTCTGGACCAAGAGCTGGAAACTGAAAGCCAAGGTCAGCTCATTCTCAAGAAGTAAGACGCTGAAGCAGTTAACGGACTCTGCTGAACAAACTATCTCCGGACCCAACAGTTTCCCTCTCAAGGCTTTAACCAAGAACCCTCAAGATTCCAGTGAACCAATACCCCAGGCCTGAATCAGAACCTATGGTTAAATCTGTGCTTGTGACAATAAACATTGTTAAACCTTTTACTTCTGTTTCCGTCTCCGTGGTGTTCTGCATAACTGGGTCTCACTAGTGAACCCATCATGACAGAACACTGCGGCCAAACACAAGGCCCAGCAGATCACTTCACTTGTAGATTGGAGGAGCAGGAGGCCCAACTCCATGGACACGCCCTGGCTCTTCGTGAGTTAAATACCAACATTGCGATGCAAAACCAAGTGCTCCAAGGCTATGCTAACTACATGAACAGCGCTAGTGCCACGCCGGCAGCACAACCATTTCCGGGTCCAGTTCCACCTCCGAGGTCATCGGCAGTGACGTCATCCGAGTTCCGCACAAGTCTACCTGAAAAATTCTCTGGTAATATGAAAGAATGCAAGGGATTTTTGTTTCAATGCCGTTTAATCTTTCAGAACTCTCCTGGCAGTTTTCCCACGGACTATAAAAAGATAACTTTCATTCTTTCCCAATTGACAGGAATAGCCCTGGAATGGGCTCAGGCAAGGTTTGCCTCCGACGAAAGCCTCAGTTGTCAATACTCTGAGTTTATTTCAGAATTTTCTCAGGTATTCAATCAAGAAACTGATCAAACCATTGACTCTCGTGCTCTTTTCAACATTAAACAGGGAAATTCCTCTGTGGCGGAGTTCTCCATTAACTTCCGGGTTAAAGCGGCAGCTTCCGGATGGAACCAAAGCGCTTTAAAGGGGGCTTATTTTATGGCTTTGAATGAAAGCATCAAGGATGAACTAGCAACCCTCGACGAACCTGCAACACTTGAAGAATTAATCCGTCTGACGATAAAATTGGACAACAGAATCCGAGCTAGAAACAACTCCAAGTCTAGAAATCTGGGTTCTTTTTCCTCTGCCCCTGCTTCTGATAATGTGACTGTTTTTTCTGCTTCCACAGAACAGTTGTCCAAACCAAGATCTAAAGTCCAGTCTCTCCCTTTGCCTGTTCTGGCCTCTCATTCCGGAGAGATGGATGCCGAACCCATGCAGGTTGGACATACCAGGCTCACTCCAGAGGAAAAACAAAGACGTTTTTTGAGCAAACTTTGCATCTACTGTGGTGAGAGTGGTCACTTCATCGCTTCATGTCCAGTTAAATCAAAAGCCTGGGCCCGCCAGAGGTTCTGAGGAGTCTGGCGGGCCATGATAACTCTAAAAAATCTCCTCGACTGATGCTCCCTGCCACTTTGTTTTGCTCGAATCAAAGCCTTTCTTTTTCTGCCTTCATCGATTCAGGCTGAGAACGAAATTTAATTGATTCAAACCTTGTCCAGCAGCTTCAAATTGAAACCATTCCCCTGACCCAGCCTCTTAGTGTCTCAGCTATTGATGGGAAAAAACTCCACCAGGTTACCCATCAAACTCAACCTGTGGAGCTACTACTCTCAGGTAATCATCGTGAAACCATAACATTTTTTGTTTTTCCCTCCGCATGCTCTCCCCTGGAGCTTGGATTCGAATGGTTGGAGAAACATAATCCACATATTAACTTGACTGATCGTCATGTGGAATCATGGTCAAAGTTATGTCACGAAACATGCCTCCGTTCGGCAGCCCCCGTGTTGGGGTCTCCTAGAGGTGGGGGGGAGATGGACTCTCCTGACCTTTCTTCTGTCCCTTCTGAGTACCATAATTTGGCTCCTGTTTTCAGTAAGGTAGGTGCTACGTCCCTTCCACCACACAGACCATATGACTGTGCGATCGAGCTATTACCTGGAGCACCTCTACCCAGCAGCAGACTATACAATATTTCCAAACCAGAACGAGAAACCATGGAAAAATACATAAACGAGTCTTTAGCTGCTGGGATAATTCGCCCATCTTCTTCTCCGTTGGGTGCAGGGTTCTTTTTCGTAGGCAAGAAGGACGGTTCTTTAAGACTGTGTATTGATTACAGAGGCCTGAACCAAATAACTATTAAAAACAAGTACCCTCTTCCACTACTCGCCTCAGCTTTTGAACCTGTACAAGGGGCAACTGTTTTCACCAAACTAGATTTGAGGAACGCTTATCATCTTCTTAGGATCCGTGACGGAGATGAGTGGAAAACAGCCTTTAAAACCCCCTTGGGCCAGTTCGAATATTTGGTCATGCCCTTTGGTCTAACAAATGCTCCTGCCTGTTTCCAAGCCCTTGTGAATGACGTTCTCAGAGACCTTTTAAATGTGTTCGTGTTCGTCTACATAGATGACAAACTCATTTACTCTAAAGACCTCTCAGAGCATAAGAAACATGTCCGCCTTGTGTTGCAAAGATTACTGGAGAACAAACTTTTTGTCAAGGCCGAGAAATGTGAATGCCACCAGCCTTCAGTCACCTTTTTGGGGTTTGTGCTCGAGGGCGGGCAGGTTAAGCCTTCTGAGGATAAAATAAAGGCAGTTTTGGAGTGGCCGGTTCCTGAAAACCGCAAGCAGCTACAGAGATTCCTGGGTTTCGCCAATTTTTATCAGCGATTCATCAGGAACTATAGTCAGACAGCTCTTCCTCTAACCTCCTTAACCTCAGTCAAACGAACCTTTCAATGGACCCCTGAGGCACAAACCGCATTTGAGAAACTGAAATCTTTGTTTTCCAGAGCACCCGTGTTAATCCAGCCTGATCCTTCCAAACAATTCATCCTCGAAGTAGACGCTTCCGACTCTGGTGTTGGAGCTGTCTTATCTCAAAGACTCGACACTGATCAAAAGATTCATCCTTGTGCCTTTTTCTCTCGAAGACTTTCCTCCGCAGAGCAAAACTACGATGTTGGAGACCGAGAACTACTGGCCATCAAGTTGGCACTGGAGGAATGGAGACACTGGCTGGAGGGAGCTGAGCACCCGGTTCTTGTTTGGACGGATCATAAGAACCTTGCTTACATCCAGTCAGCTAAACAAGCCAATCCCCGTCAATCAAGGTGGTCCATATTCTTCTCTCGTTTCAACCTCATTATCTCCTACAGACCCGGATCCAAGAATGTCAAACCTGATTCTCTCTCATGTCTATACTCCGTTGATCAACCCGAGACGCCTGAACCTGTCCTTCCCGCATCATGCACTGTTGGAGTGGTTACCTGGGAGATCACCGATCTAATTATTCCGCCCTGGCTTCAGAACCTACCCCGGTAATGGTCCAGCTAACCGAACCTATGTACGTTCTTCTGTCAGATCTCGCCTAATACAGTGGATGCATGGTGCTAAGTTCTCTGCCCATCCGGGGGTGAGCAGAACCGTCGCCTTGATTTCAAGACGTTTCTGGTGGCCAACTCTTAAAAGAGATGTCAAGGAGTATGTGTTGGCCTGTTCCACCTGTGCAAGAAATAAAGCCTCACATCAACCTCCCTCAGGCCTGTTACAACCTCTTCCAGTTCCCTCACGTCCATGGTCCCATATAGCTATCGACTTTTTCACTGGTCTTCCCATCTCCCGAGGTATGTCCACAATCCTCACCATCGTTGATCGATTCTCGAAATCCTGTCATCTCATCCCTCTCAGGAAACTTCCCACGGCTTTTCAAACCGCCCAGCTCCTGGTGAAACACGTCTTCCGTCTACATGGCATTCCCCAAGAGATCCTCTCAGACCGTGGTCCCCAGTTCATTTCACAAGTTTGGAAGGCATTCTCTCGACTGTAAGTTCTCTCTAACTTCCGGTTATCACCCACAGTCCAACGGCCAAACTGAGAGGATGAACCAACAGCTAGAGTCAACCCTCCGTTGTCTGACTTCAAACAATCCCACCGATTGGAGCCAGTACCTAACTTGGATGGAATACGCACACAATTCTCTTAAATCTGCTTCCACCGGCCAGTCACCGTTTCAGGTCAGTCTCGGTTACCAACCTCCACTTTTTCCCGTAGACGAGAGAGAGATTTCGGTCCAGATAGTCAACCAGCACATCAGACGCTGCCAACGCAAATGGAGAGAGACCATCACTACCCTCAATCGTTCATCCGAGACTACCAAGCGTTTCGCCGACTCCAGAAGACGTTCTGCCCCTGAGTACTCCGTGGGCCAAGAGGTATGGCTATCCACTCGAGATATTCCCCTCAAGGGAATGTCTCGTAAACTCTCTCCAAAATTCATTGGTCCGTATAAGATTTCCCAGGTCATCAACCCATCAGCCATACGCCTTCAACTTCCCCCGTCTCTTCGTATTCATCCCACATTCCACGTCTCTCAAGTGAAACCAGTAGTCTCAAGTCCTCTGTGCCCACCATCCGACTCCCCTCCACCCGCCCTGGAAGTCGATGGTCATCCTGCATTCACCGTCCGCCGGATCGTGGACTCCCGTCGGCGAGGTCGCGGCTGGCAGTACCTCGTCGACTGGGAGGGCTATGGCCCGGAGGATCGCCAGTGGGTTCCTGGCTCTTACATCCTCGATCCAGCACTGATCGAGGAGTACGAGCATTCCTGTCCATCGACATCTTCCGGACCACCAAGGGGCGGTCGTTGAGGGGGGGGTACTGTTGGGAGCTGGAGAAGTACCACCTTCCTCCAGCAGAGTCCGCCATGGATCCTCCTGAGCCGAGCCTCCTGCACAGCTGAAGCTCATCCCATCATCAGAGGATCCACAGTATTTAAGCTGTCTTCAGACCTTGCCTCAACGCCGCAGTGTCTTATGCAGTTGGTTAGCACCTAAGCCTAGAATCTCTGAGAACCTTTGTTGACTTTGAATCCAGACTGGATTCTAACCTTTGTCTCTGTCTTCCAGGAAACCTGTTTTTCTCCTGTGAAGCTCAGGAAGAGCTTAACCTGCCGAGCCTGCCCTCTGAGCCAAACCTGAAGTCTCTCTCTGGATTTTCCATGCAGCTCTGGACCAAGAGCTAGAAACTGAAAGCCAAGGTCAGCTCATTCTCAAGAAGTAAGACGCTGAGGCAGTTAACGGACTCTGCTGAACAAACTATCTCCGGACCCAACAGTTTCCCTCTCAAGGCTTTAACCAAGAACCCTCAAGATTCCAGTGAACCAGTCCCCAGGCCTGATCATAACCAGTGGTTAAATCTGTGCTTGTGACAATAAACATTGTTAAACCTTTTACTTCTGTTTCCGTCTCCGTGGTGTTCTGCATAACTGGGTCTCACTAGTGAACCCATCATGACATTTATAAACCAATGCCGGTCATAAACAAGAGCCTTTTATAAACCAGAGCCCGTTATAAACCAGAGCCCTTTAAAAACCAGATCTCTTAATAAACCAGAGCCGGTTATAAACCAGAGCATTTTATAAAACAGAGCCCTAGATAAATTAGGGCTCTTTATAAACCAAAGCCCGCTATAGATCAAAGCCCTTTATAAACCAGAGCCCTATATAAACCGGAGCTCTCTATAATCCAAAGCCCTTTATAAACCAGAGCCCGTTATAAACTGAAGCTCTTTATAAACCATAGCCCTTTATAAACCAGAGCCCTTTAGAAAACAGAGCCGTTTATAAACCAGATCACTTTATAAACCAGAGCCCTTTATTAACCAGATGCCTTTGTAAACCAGAGCCCTTTATAAACCAGAACCCTTTATTAACTATATCCCTTTATAAACCAGAGTCCTTTATAAACCAAAGCCGGTTATAAACCTGAGCATGTTATAAACAGGATCCCTTTATAAACCAGAGCCTGTTATAAACCAGAGTCCATTATAAACCAGAGCCCGTTATAACCCAAAGCCCGTTATGAACCAGAGCCAGTTATAAAACAAAGCCCTTCATAAACTAGAGCCCTTTAGAATCCAAAGCCCTTTATAAACCAGAGCCTGTTATAAACCATAGTTCTTTAAAAACCAGGGCCCTTTATAAACCACAGCCCTTATAAACCAGAATCCTTTATAAAAGCAAGCACTCTATGAACCAGAGCTCATTATAAACCAGAGCCCTCTATTAACCAGAGCCTGTTATAAACCAGAGCTTGTTATAAACCAGAGCCCTTTATAAACCAAAGCCGGATATAAACCAGAGCCCGTTATAAACCAGAGCCCTTTATAAACTAAAGCCTGTTATAAACCAGAGATCGTTATAAACCACAGCCCTTTATAAACCAGAGCCCAATATGAAGCAGAGCTGTTTATAAACCAAAGCCCTTTATAAACCAGAGCCCTTTATAAACCAGAGCTCTGTCGTGGAAAAATCCCTTCAACGACTTAAAATTGGAGCTAAGTTTTGTAAAAATTCAAAGTTCTTAAAAGGAAGAAAAGTCTTCAAACAATGATCCAAAAAATCAGGCAGAAGCAGCTGAAGTCCAGGTCCAATGTGATATATTGCAAAATACAAAGAATCACACACGAGTTGACCGCCGGCGTGCAACTGAACAAATGATGAAAATGGGCCTCTTTTATACACTTTTTGGGCTTTTGTGGACTCCTCCCAAAAGCCCCTCCTTTTTTCATTATTCTAGGTACTTTTCCTTCGGGTAAAACTGATTATTTTTATCTTACCGGTGGAAAACCCCTTTCAAAGCATATTTTGTATATATTTAATCAACAGTATTTGTTACAGGTTATGGTGACATTTCTTTGCAAATCATGATGACATATATTGTCATTAAATCAAAAACACATCTTTTTCTTAATTATTAATCTTTCAAAACAAAGCTTTTATCCAATGTAACTTATGATTATAACATTTCTTTGAGAACAGTCTTACAGGTCATGATGGCATTTGTTGCACTTAAATCAGAAACATATGACAATTTCAATCAATAATATGTCAAAACTAAGCCTTTCTTCCAATGTGATCTAAGATCATAATATTACTTCAAACCAGGTCAGCATAACCCTGGTGTTCCATGTCCCAGTAAAACATCACCCTTTCTGTGACCAATACTGCACAGTGTGTTTTGAAGATGACAACTCAATTCATCACAATTGGTTTAGCTGAGCTTAGCTGAGCTGTGCAACCTTGATATGACAAATAAATCATTTTTAATGAGTGTGCCTCTTTTACTAAAAAGGCTCATCCATGTAATTCTGCAGCATTTCCCAATCTTGGATTCAACCCAATACCTGCTTTTGACTGGATCCCAAACTTCAAAAGGCCAGGTGCAGAATCATACACACACTGCCTCTCAAGTTCTCCTTTTGGCCTCCATAAATGTATTTATGAAAACAACTCTTTAAACATTTATAAACATTTAATTCTGTATTATTCTAATTATTGGTGCAGATTAATACACTACAGCCCTTTATAGATCAGAGCCCTTTATAAACCAGAGCCCTTTATAAACCAAAGCCCTTTATAAACCAATGCAGGTTATAAACCAGAGCCTTTTATAAACCAGAGCCCTTTATAAACCAGAGCCCGTTATAAAACAGAGCCCTTTATAAACCAGATCTATTAATAAACCAGAGCCCTTTATAAACCAGAGCCCTTTATAAACCAAAGCCGGTTATGAACCAGAGCCCGTTATAAACCAGAGCCCTTTAGAAACCAGAGCCCTTTATAAACCAAAGCCCGGTATAAACCAGAGCCCGTTATAAACCAAAGCCCTTTATAAACCAGAGTCCAATATAAAGCAGAGCTCTTTATAAACCAAAGCCCTTTATAACCCAAAGCCCGTTATAAATCACAACCCTTTATACACCAGAGCCCATTATAAACCAGAGCTTTTTATATATCAGATCCCTTTATACACAAGAGCCCTTTATAAACCAAAGCCGGTTATAAACCAGAGCCCGTTATAAACCAGAGCCCTTTATAAACTAAAGCCTGTTATAAAACAGAGACCGTTATAAACCACAGCACTTTATAAACCAAAGCCCAATATGAAGCAGAGCTGTTTATAAACCAAAGCTCTTTAAAAACTAGAGCACATTATAAATCAGAGCTCTTTATAAACCATAGACATTTATAACCAGAGACTGTTATAAACCAGATCCCTTTATAAACCAGAGCCTGTTATAAACCAGAGCCTTTATAAACCAGATCTCTTAATAAACCAGGGCCCTTTATAAACCAGAGCCCTCTATAAACCAAAGCCCTTTATAAACCAGAGCCCTTTATAAACCAGAGCCCTTTATAGATCAGAGCTTTTTATATATCAGAGCCATTTATAAACCAGAGCCCTTTATAAACCAGAGACCTTCATAAACCAGAGCCCTTTACAAAACAGTGCCCATTATAAACCAGAGCCATATATAAACCAGAGTTCTTTATAAACCAGAGCCCTTTATAAACCAAATCTTGTATAAACCAGAGCCTGTTATAACCCAAAGCCCGTTATAAACCAGAACCCTTTATAAACCCGAGCCCGTGATAACCCAAAGCCCTTTATAAACCAGAGCCTGTTATAAAGCAGAGCCCTTTATAAGCCAAAGCCCTTTAGAAACCAGAACCCTTTATAAACCACAGCCCGTTATAACCCAAAGCCCTTTATAAACCTTAGCCCATTATAAACAGGGGCCTTTAAAAACCAAAGCCCGTTATACACCAGGGCCCGTATTAACAAGAGCCCGTTATAAACCAGAACCTTTTATAAACCAGAGCCCGTTATAAACCAGAGCCCTTTATAAACCAAAGCCCGGTATAAACCAGAGCCCGTTATAAACCAAAGCCCTTTATAAACCAGAGCCCGTTATAAACCAGAGCTCTTTATAATCCATAGCCCTTTATAAACCAGAGCCTGTTATAAACCAGTTCCCTTTATAAACCAGAGCCCTTTATAAACCAATGCCGGTCATAAACCAAAGCCCTTTAAGAACCAGATCTCTTAATAAACCAGAGCCTGTTATGAACCAGAGCCCTTTCTAAAACAGAGCCCTAGATAAATTAGGGCTCTTTATAAACCAAAGCCCGTTATAAACCAGAGCTAGTAATAAAGCAGAGCCCTTTATACCCCAAAGCCCGCTATAAACCAAAGCCCTTTATAAACCAGTTCCCTTTATAAACCAGAGCCCTTTATAAACCAATGCCGGTCATAAACCAAAGCCCTTTAAGAACCAGATCTCTTAATAAACCAGAGCCTGTTATGAACCAGAGCCCTTTCTAAAACAGAGCCCTAGATAAATTAGGGCTCTTTATAAACCAAAGCCCGTTATAAACCAGAGCTAGTAATAAAGCAGAGCCCTTTATACCCCAAAGCCCGCTATAAACCAAAGCCCTTTATAAACCAGAGCCCTATATAAACTGGAGCTCTCTATAAACCAAAGCCCTTTATAAACCAGAGTGTCATGATGGGTTAACGGAGGCAAGCACAAGATGCAGAACACACACGGAGGAGATAGGGAAAAAGTTCAAAATGTTTAATAAAAGTTCTGAAACACACGGTAAAGCACTGGGACTGGAATGGGTCAGGGGCTGGTTCACTGGATTCTTGACTGGGACTGGAGACTGTGGGTTAGCAGAGAACATGAGAGGCTAAGCATCTAGCTTCAGGCTTAGCAGGGCAGTACTAGATTTGAGCTTCCAGCTCACAGCAGAGATCAACAGGGGATTAGCACAAAGGGATCTTCTGGCTGAGCTTCCAGCTCTTAGCAGGGAACAACGGGGAAAATCCACATATGATTCTTCAAGCTGATTCCACGTAGGTACCTCCAGGAAAACTCAACATAGGAGTCTTAGGTTAAATCCACGTAGGAATCTTCGGGTTGGCTCACCACGGCAGATAGCAGGTTAAGCTCACCTAGAGCTTCTGGCTAGGGACATGTTTCCTGTGATGCAGCTCTCCCAGAGCTGCAGGCCTGAGACAAGTTACCAGTGAGGCAGCTCTTCCAGGGCTTCACGAGGAGACAGTAGGTTAAGCTCATCCAGAGCTTCACGAAGAGACAGGTGGTTAAGCTCATCCAGAGCTTCACGAGGAGACAGGAAGTTAAGCTCATCCAGAGCTTCACGAAGGGACAGGATTCCTGTGAGGCAGAAACAGGGAAGAGTTAGAATCTGATCTCACACTAGAGATAACCAAGATTCTTCCAGTAACAGAGGCTCAGGTTGCTAACCAACTAAGATCAACACTGCGGCGTTGAGGCAAGGTCTGAAGTCAGCTTATATAGGAGAGGTCTTCTGATGAGAGGATTAGCAACAGGTGTGCAGGAAGGTTCCAGCTCCAGAAGACCCACGGCGCACTCTGCTGGAGACAGAGGGTAGTCTCCAGATCCCCACAGTAACTCAAACCCTAAGGGGAAAACACAGAGCAGAAGAAGATCCTCGGCGCCCTCTGGAGGGCAAGCCTGTGGATCCTAACACAGAGCCCTTTAGAAAACAGAGCCCTTTATAAAACAGAGCTCTTTATAAACCAGAGCCCTTTATTAACCAGAGCTCTTTATAAACCAAAGCCATTTATAAACCAGAGCCCTTTATAAACCAGAGCCCTTTAGAAACCAAAGCCGTTTTTAAACCAGAGCCGGTTATAAACCAGAGCCCGTTATAAACCAGAGCCCTTTAGAAACCAAAGCCGTTTTTAAACCAGAGCCGGTTATAAACCACGGCCCTTTATAAACCAGAACCTTTATATACCAGAGCCCTTTATAAACCAAAGCCCTTTATAAACCAGAGCCCAATATAAAGCAGAGATCTTTATAAACCAGAGCTCTTAACAAACCAGAGCCCTTTATACACCAGAGCCCTATTTAAACCAGAGCCCTTTATAAACCACAGCCCATTATAAACAGGGGCCTTTAAAAACCAAAGCCCGTTATAAACCAGGGCCAGATATAAACAAGTGCCCTTTATAAACCAGAGACCTTTACATACCAGAGCCCGTGATAAACCAGAGCTATTTATAATCCAGAGCCCATTATAAACCAAAGCGCTCTATAAACCAGAGACCTTTATAAACCAGAGCACTTTAAAAACCAGAGCCTGTTATAAACCAGAGCCCTTTATAAAACAGAGCCCTAGATAAATTAGGGCTCTTTATAAACCAACGCCCGTTATAAACCAGAGCTCGTAATAAAGCAGAGCCCTTTATAACCCAAAGCCCGCTATAAACCAAAGCCCTTTATAAACCAGAGCCCTATATAAACTGGAGCTCTCTATAAACCAAAGACTTTTATAAACCAGAGCCCTATATAAACCGGAGCTCTCTATAAACCAAAGCCCTTTGTAAACCAGAGCCTGTTATAAACTGAAGCTCTTTATAAACCATAGCTCTTTATAAACCAGAACCTTTTATAAACCAGAGCCCATTATAAACCAGAGCCTTTTATAAACCAGAGCCCGGTATAAACCAGAGCCCGTTATAAACCAAAGCCCTTTATAAACCAGAGCCCTTTATAAACTAGAGCCCTTTAAAAACCAAAGCCATTTTTTAACCAGAGCCGGTTATAAACCAGAGCCCGTTATAAACCAGAACCTTTTATAAACCAGAGCCCGTTATAAACCAGAGCCTTTTATAAACCAAAGCCCGGTATAAACCAGAGCCCGTTATAAACCAAAGCCCTTTATAAACCAGAGCCCGTTATAAACCAGAGCTCTTTATAATCCATAGCCCTTTATAAACCAAAGCCTGTTATAAACCAGTTCCCTTTATAAACCAGAGCCCTTTATAAACCAGATCTCTTAATAAACCAGAGCCTGTTATAAACCAGAGCACTTTATAAAACATAGCCCTAGATAAATTAGTGCTCTTTATAAACCAAAGCCTGTTATAAACCAGAGCTAGTAATAAAGCACAGCCCTTTATAACCCAAAGCCCGCTATAAACCAAAGCCCTTTATGAACCAGAGCCCTATATAAACTGATGCTCTTTATAAACCAGAGCCCTTTATAGATCAGAGCCATTTATAAACCAGAGCCCTTTACAAATCAAAGCCCTTTATAAACAGATGCCGGTTATAAACCAGAGCCTTTTATAAACCAGAGCCCTTTATAAACCCGAGCCCGTTATAAAACAGAGCCCTTTATGAACCAGATCTCTTAATAAACCAGAGCCCTTTATAAACCAGAGCCCTTTATAAACCAAAGCCCGTTATGAACCAGAGCCCGTTATTAACCAGAGCCATTTATAAACCAAAGCCCTTTAGAAACCAGAGCCCTTTATAAACCAAAGCCCGGTATAAACCAGAGCCTGTTATAAACCCAAGCCCTTTATAAACCAGAGTCTAATATAAAGCAGAGCTCTTTATAAACCAAAGCCCGCTATAAACCAAAGCCCTTTATAAACCAGAGCCCTATATAAACTGGAGCTCTCTATAAACCAAAGCCTTTTATAAACCAGAGCCCTATATAAACCGGAGCTCTCTATAAACAAAAGCCCTTTGTAAACCAGAGCCTGTTATAAACTGAAGCTCTTTATAAACCATAGCTCTTTATAAACCAGAACCTTTTATAAACCAGAGCCCATTATAAACCAGAGCCTTTTATAAACCAGAGCCCGGTATAAACCAGAGCCCGTTATAAACCAAAGCCCTTTATAAACCAGAGCCCTTTATAAACTAGAGCCCTTTAAAAACCAAAGCCATTTTTTAACCAGAGCTGGTTATAAACCAGAGCCCGTTATAAACCAGAACCTTTTATAAACCAGAGCCCGTTATAAACCAGAGCCTTTTATAAACCAAAGCCCGGTATAAACCAGAGCCCGTTATAAACCAAAGCCCTTTATAAACCAGAGCCCGTTATAAACCAGAGCTCTTTATAATCCATAGCCCTTTATAAACCAAAGCCTGTTATAAACCAGTTCCCTTTATAAACCAGAGCCCTTTATAAACCAGATCTCTTAATAAACCAGAGCCTGTTATAAACCAGAGCACTTTATAAAACAGAGCCCTAGATAAATTAGTGCTCTTTATAAACCAAAGCCTGTTATAAACCAGAGCTAGTAATAAAGCACAGCCCTTTATAACCCAAAGCCCGCTATAAACCAAAGCCCTTTATGAACCAGAGCCCTATATAAACTGGAGCTCTCTATAAACCAAAGGCCTTTATAAACCAGAGCCCATTATAAACTGATGCTCTTTATAAACCAGAGCCCTTTATAGATCAGAGCCATTTATAAACCAGAGCCCTTTACAAATCAAAGCCCTTTATAAACAGATGCCGGTTATAAACCAGAGCCTTTTATAAACCAGAGCCCTTTATAAACCCGAGCCCGTTATAAAACAGAGCCCTTTATAAACCAGATCTCTTAATAAACCAGAGCCCTTTATAAACCAGAGCCCTTTATAAACCAAAGCCCGTTATGAACCAGAGCCCGTTATTAACCAGAGCCATTTATAAACCAAAGCCCTTTAGAAACCAGAGCCCTTTATAAACCAAAGCCCGGTATAAACCAGAGCCTGTTATTAACCCAAGCCCTTTATAAACCAGAGTCTAATATAAAGCAGAGCTCTTTATAAACCAAAGCCCGCTATAAACCAAAGCCCTTTATAAACCAGAGCCCTATATAAACTGGAGCTCTCTATAAACCAAAGCCTTTTATAAACCAGAGCCCTATATAAACCGGAGCTCTCTATAAACAAAAGCCCTTTGTAAACCAGAATCTGTTATAAACTGAAGCTCTTTATAAACCATAGCTCTTTATAAACCAGAACCTTTTATAAACCAGAGCCCATTATAAACCAGAGCCTTTTATAAACCAGAGCCCGGTATAAACCAGAGCCCGTTATAAACCAAAGCCCTTTATAAACCAGAGCCCTTTATAAACTAGAGCCCTTTAAAAACCAAAGCCATTTTTTAACCAGAGCTGGTTATAAACCAGAGCCCGTTATAAACCAGAACCTTTTATAAACCATAGCCCGTTATAAACCAGAGCCTTTTATAAACCAAAGCCCGGTATAAACCAGAGCCCGTTATAAACCAAAGCCCTTTATAAACCAGAGCCCGTTATAAACCAGAGCTCTTTATAATCCATAGCCCTTTATAAACCAAAGCCTGTTATAAACCAGTTCCCTTTATAAACCAGAGCCCTTTATAAACCAGATCTCTTAATAAACCAGAGCCTGTTATAAACCAGAGCACTTTATAAAACAGAGCCCTAGATAAATTAGTGCTCTTTATAAACCAAAGCCTGTTATAAACCAGAGCTAGTAATAAAGCACAGCCCTTTATAACCCAAAGCCCGCTATAAACCAAAGCCCTTTATGAACCAGAGCCCTATATAAACTGGAGCTCTCTATAAACCAAAGGCCTTTATAAACCAGAGCCCATTATAAACTGATGCTCTTTATAAACCAGAGCCCTTTATAGATCAAAGCCATTTATAAACCAGAGCCCTTTACAAATCAAAGCCCTTTATAAACAGATGCCGGTTATAAACCAGAGACTTTTATAAACCAGAGCCCTTTATAAACCCGAGCCCGTTATAAAACAGAGCCCTTTATAAACCAGATCTCTTAATAAACCAGAGCCCTTTATAAACCAGAGCCCTTTATAAACCAAAGCCCGTTATGAACCAGAGCCCGTTATTAACCAGAGCCATTTATAAACCAAAGCCCTTTAGAAACCAGAGCCCTTTATAAACCAAAGCCCGGTATAAACCAGAGCCTGTTATAAACCCAAGCCCTTTATAAACCAGAGTCTAATATAAAGCAGAGCTCTTTATAAACCAAAGCCCTTTATAAACCAGAGCCCGTTATATACCAGAGCTCTTTATAATCCATTGCCCTTTATAAACCAGAGCCTGTTATAAACCAGTTCCCTTTATAAACCAGTGCCCTTTATAAACCAGAGACCTTTACATACCAGAGCCCGTGATAAACCAGAGCTATTTATAATCCAGAGCCCATTATAAACCAAAGCGCTCTATAAACCAGAGACCTTTATAAACCAGAGCACTTTAAAAACCAGAGCCTGTTATAAACCAGAGCCCTTTATAAAACAGAGCCCTAGATAAATTAGGGCTCTTTATAAACCAACGCCCGTTATAAACCAGAGCTCGTAATAAAGCAGAGCCCTTTATAACCCAAAGCCCGCTATAAACCAAAGCCCTTTATAAACCAGAGCCCTATATAAACTGGAGCTCTCTATAAACCAAAGCCTTTTATAAACCAGAGCCCTATATAAACCGGAGCTCTCTATAAACCAAAGCCCTTTGTAAACCAGAGCCTGTTATAAACTGAAGCTCTTTATAAACCATAGCTCTTTATAAACCAGAACCTTTTATAAACCAGAGCCCATTATAAACCAGAGCCTTTTATAAACCAGAGCCCGGTATAAACCAGAGCCCGTTATAAACCAAAGCCCTTTATAAACCAGAGCCCTTTATAAACTAGAGCCCTTTAAAAACCAAAGCCATTTTTTAACCAGAGCCGGTTATAAACCAGAGCCCGTTATAAACCAGAACCTTTTATAAACCAGAGCCCGTTATAAACCAGAGCCTTTTATAAACCAAAGCCCGGTATAAACCAGAGCCCGTTATAAACCAAAGCCCTTTATAAACCAGAGCCCGTTATAAACCAGAGCTCTTTATAATCCATAGCCCTTTATAAACCAAAGCCTGTTATAAACCAGTTCCCTTTATAAACCAGAGCCCTTTATAAACCAGATCTCTTAATAAACCAGAGCCTGTTATAAACCAGAGCACTTTATAAAACAGAGCCCTAGATAAATTAGTGCTCTTTATAAACCAAAGCCTGTTATAAACCAGAGCTAGTAATAAAGCACAGCCCTTTATAACCCAAAGTCCGCTATAAACCAAAGCCCTTTATGAACCAGAGCCCATTATAAACTGATGCTCTTTATAAACCTGAGCCCTTTATAGATCAGAGCCATTTATAAACCAGAGCCCTTTACAAATCAAAGCCCTTTATAAACAGATGCCGGTTATAAACCAGAGCCTTTTATAAACCAGAGCCCTTTATAAACCCGAGCCCGTTATAAAACAGAGCCCTTTATAAACCAGATCTCTTAATAAACCAGAGCCCTTTATAAACCAGAGCCCTTTATAAACCAAAGCCCGTTATGAACCAGAGCCCGTTATTAACCAGAGCCATTTATAAACCAAAGCCCTTTAGAAACCAGAGCCCTTTATAAACCAAAGCCCGGTATAAACCAGAGCCTGTTATAAACCCAAGCCCTTTATAAACCAGAGTCTAATATAAAGCAGAGCTCTTTATAAACCAAAGCCCTTTATAAACCAGAGCCCGTTATAAACCAGAGCTCTTTATAATCCATTGCCCTTTATAAACCAGAGCCTGTTATAAACCACTTCCCTTTATAAACCAGAGCCCTTTATAAAGCAATGTCGGTCATAAAACAAAGCCCTTCATAAACCAGATCTCTTAATAAACCAACGCCCGTTATAAACCAGAGCTCGTAATAAAGCAGAGCCCTTTATAGCCCAAAGCCCTCTATAAACCAAAGCCCTTTATAAACCTGAGCCCTATATAAACTGGAGCTCTCTATAAACCAAAGCCTTTTATAAACCAGAGCCCTATATAAACCGGAGCTCTCTATAAACCAAAGCCCTTTATAAACCAGAGCCCGTTATAAACTGAAGCTCTTTATAAACCATAGCTCTTTATAAAACAGAGCCCTTCATAAACTAGAGCCCTTTATAAACCAAATCCGTTTTTTAACCAGAGCCGGTTATAAACCAGAGCCCGTTATAAACCAGAACCTTTTATAAACCAGAGCCAGTTATAAACCAGAGCCTTTTATAAACCAAAGCCCGGTATAAACCAGAGCCAGTTATAAACCAAAGCCCTTTATAAACCAGAGCCCGTTTTAAACCAGAGCTCTTTATAATCCATAGCCCTTTATAAACCACAGCCTGTTACAAACCAGTTCCCTTTATAAACCAGAGCCCTTTATAAACCAGATCTCTTTATAAACCAAAGCCCGTTATAAACCAGAGCTAGTAATAAAGCAGAGCCCTTTATAACCCAAAGCCCGCTATAAACCAAAGCCCTTAATGAACCAGAGCCCTATATAAACTGGAGCTCTCTATAAACCAAAGCCCTTTATAAACCAGAGCCCGTTATAAACTGATGCTCTTTATAAACCAGAGCCCTTTTTAGATCAGAGCCCTTTATAAATCAGAGTCCTTTACAAATCGCAGCCCTTTATAAACCAATGCCGGTTATAAACCAGAGCCTTTTATAAACCAGAGCCCTTTATAAACCAGAGCCCTTTATAAACCAAAGCCTGTTATGAACCAGAGCCCTTTATAAACCAGAGCCATTTATACACCAAAGCCCTTTATAAACCAGAGCCCTTTAGAAACCAGAGCCCTTTATAAACCAAAGCCCGGTATAAACCAGAGCCTGTTATAAACCAAAGCCCTTTATAAACCAGAGCCTAATATAAAGCAGAGCTCTTTATAAACCAAAGCCCTTTATAAACCAGAGCCCGTTATAAACCAGAGCTCTTTATAATCCATAGCCCTTTATAAACCGGAGCCTGTTATAAACCAGTTCCCTTTATAAACCAGAGCACTTTATAAACCAATGTCGGTCATAAACCAAAGCCCTTTATAAACCAGATCTCTTAATAAACCAGAGCCTGTTATAAACCAGAGCCCTTTATAAAACAGAGCCCTAGATAAATTAGGGCTCTTTATAAACCAACGCCCGTTATAAACCAGAGCTCGTAATAAAGCAGAGGTCTTTATAACCCAAAGCTGGCTATAAACCAAAGCCCTTTATAAACCAGAGCCGGTTATAAACTGACGGTCTTTATAAACCAGAGCCCTTTAGAAAACAGAGCCCTTTATAAACCAGAGCACTTTATAAACCAGAGCTTTTTATAAACAAGAGCCCTTTATTAACCAGATGCCTTTGTAAACCAGAGCCCTTTATAAAACAAAGCTCTTTATAAACCAGAGCATGTTATAAACCAGAGCTCTTTTAAACCAGAGCCATTTATAAACCAAAGCCCTTTATAAACCAGAGCCCTTTATAAACTAGAGCCCTTTATGAACCAAAGCCGGTTATAAACCAGAGCCCGTTATAAACCAGAACCTTTTATAAACCAGAGCCCGTTATAAACCAGAGCCTTTTATAAACCAAAGCCCGGTATAAACCAGAGCCTGTTATAAACCAAAGCCCTTTATAAACCAGAGCCCAATATAAAGCAGAGCTCTTTATAAACCAAAGCCCTTTATAAACCAGAGCCCGTTATAAACCAGAGCTCTTTATAATCCATAGCCCTTTATAAACCACAGCCTGATATAAACCAGTTCCCTTTATAAACCAGAGCCCTTTATAAGCCAGATGTTTTAATAAACCAGAGCCTGTTATAAACCAGAGCACTTTATAAAACAGAGCCCTAGATAAATTAGTGCTCTTTATAAACCAAAGCCCGTTATAAACCAGAGCTAGTAATAAAGCAGAGCCCTTTATAACCCAAAGCCCGCTATAAACCAAAGCCCTTTATGAACCAGAGCCCTATTAAAACTGGAGCTCTCTATAAACCAAACCCCTTTATAAACCAGAGCCCGTTATAAACTGATGCTCTTTATAAACCAGAGCCCTTTATAGATCAGAGGCCTTTATAAACCAGAGCCCTTTACAAACCAAAGCCCTTTATAAACCAATGCCGGTTATAAACCAGAGCCTTTTATAAACCAGAGCCCTTTATACAGTGGGCACTGGTTGGAAATGGACGGTTTCCTGCGTGATTCCTGTGTGATTCCTGTGTGAAACACGTTGTATTTCCTGAGGCCAGTTTATTTATTTCAAAAAGAACTGCAATGTACCCGGAACAGCACCAGGTGGCGCTTGGGACTACTGCCGTGCTGAGGGTGACGTTTGTGGGCCTGCAGTCAACTGAAAAGCAGGTTTATTGGGGATCTTGATGTGATATTGTGCTATTTTATTTTGTTTTTTATTAAAATAAAGTTAATGAATTAATTTAACATAGGGACTGCATAACCTTATTTTATGAAAATGGTTGCGTAGTTATAGATACACCTCCGATCTTATCTGAGATCTGTTTATTTCTATTTATCTGCATCTCTATTATTTAATGAAAAATAAAATTAACTAGAAAAAGCTGTTTCGGAGAAACATCAAAGTGGGAATGCTTTTGTTGAATGAAAAAAGATAAATTAGCTTAAGAAACTGCAAGAAGGAAAATAAGCACAGATTAGCTGAGGAACATATGACAATGTGATACGAAGTATCGAGAAACTTCAAACAAATGAAAAAAGTAGAATCATCTGAAGATTTTGTAGTGTAGAATCATTTGGCAGAGACACTCATCTTAAAAGCAAAACATTTAGTTAAAGTTGATTAACTAGAAGAAAAACTCTAAAAGTATCTGTTTACCTGGAAGTTGACAGAAGCAAAGCATCTGCTTATGAGGTTAGCAGATGCATTATTAAAGTAGAAATGTTAGAGCTTCATTAAGAAATGTACACCTAGGTGTGGTGTCAACAGCCCTTGGTAGTGTAATCTGAAGAAATTGGTTGAATTTTTCTCAGAATCAATGTTTTCCTATGCCCGAACAAGTCAGCTAAACAGCTATACCATAAATGATATTGAAAAAATTCCTTCAATGTGAGTGCTAGAAGGGTCTGAAGATGCATGTTTCATGTTTGTACATCAAACAGTTTAGAAATGGGAGCGATACGAAAACATGTGTCTTTTTGGATTTTCAGATGTGATTTTTGGAAAGTCTCTCATTGGATTTCTATTGGGGAAGTATGGACTTCTTCGTCGTCTGGGCCAAACTGTCGGAAAACTCTAAATGCCACACAAATTAAGGTTACATTTCCTGAATCCTGACAAAAATCCCTACGTTTTGTTGTAAAATTTATTTCAATTGAGTGAAAAATGAGGGAGTGAGAAGAATTTGTTCGGAAAAACCATAAGAGCTCAAAAGCTGACTCCGGTGTTGTCAAGTAATCAGGTAACCAACAGTAGTAATATCGTGGATGAATATAAACAACCATCTTCAGTGTCACAAGGCTGCCCGTTGCCACGGCAATAACGGCAGCACAACCCGCGAAAATCGCAGACTTTTTATAGTGTCTAAAACTCGATCTAAAGCACTCAAAAATGTCATAAATGGTCTTCCAGTAACTTCACATAAACTATTGAATCTTAAGGGATAGGTTGAGGTTGTTGTTGTACTAACCTGAAAAACAGAGTGAATGATCACAGGATCAAGAACACTGAACCATTCTCTTTCATTCCCAAAACTCCTCTGAGGGAAGGGAGCACCTGGAAACACGGACTATGACAGAAAGGTTCCGTTTCTCATCCTAGCGATCTACAGCGGATTTCTACTGATATTATTTGGCTGAATAACCATTACAGTACATTAAAATACTTTTAACTTGCATTTTCATTTTCAAGTAAGTAAAAACTATTTCACTCTTTGTGAGGGTCTCACATTTGGTTTATAAAGGGTTCTTGTTTATAAACGGCTGAGGTTTATAAAGAGCTCTGGTTTATAACGATATCTTGTTTATAATGTGCTTTGGGTTATGAAGGGCTCTGGTTTATTACGAGCTCTGGTTTATAACGGGCTCTGGTTAATAAAGGGCTCTGGTTTACAAAGGACTCTGGTTTATAAAGGGATCAGGTTTATAAAGAGCTCTGGTTTATAAAGACCTCTGGTTTATCACGAGCTCTGGTTTATAATGCACACTGGTTTATAAAGGGTTCTGGTTTATAAAGGGCTGTGGTTTATAAAGATCTCTGGTTTATAACAAGCTCTGGTTTATAAGGGGCTCTGGTTAATAGAGGGCTCTGTTGGGATCTGGAGCTGTACCACCTTCCTCCAGCAGAGTGCGGAGGAAGTGGGTCTCCTGGAGCTGGAGTCTTCCAGCACAACTGTGATGCATCTACTAATCAGGAGACCTCCCCTTCATAACCAGCTGCTGGACCTTGCTTCGACACCGCAGTGTTGACCTTAGTTTGGTTAGCGACCTGAGCCTTCGAAACTGATAAGAATCTTAGTTGTCTCTAGAGAGAGATCTGATTCTAACTCTCTTCTGTTTTTGTCTCTCAGGAAACCTGTCTCTAGCCTGAAGCTCTGGATGAGCTTAACCTGCCAATCTGCCCTGGTGAGCCAAACCTGAAGATTCCTATGTGGATTCTCCTGCTGCTCTTAGTGAAGAGCTGAAACTCTAATCAAGGTCAGCCATTCAAAGTGAGAAGCTAGACGCTGCAGCTGCTCGTGTACTCTGCTGAACAAACAGTCTTTGGACCCAACAGTTCCTCCTCTCTCAAAGAGAAGCCCGGATTCAGTCAAGGTAGAATTCTGAATTATCTAAGGACTCATGCTCATCTGCCTGTCTATCTAATCAAACTATCATCTCTGCAGACTTCAGTGAACCAGCCCGGACCAGTTCAAGATCCTGTACCTAACTTGTATTATTGCACATTCCATAAACTCTGTTAAACCTTTTTCCCAGCCTCCGTTGTGTTCTGCATGTGGGCTAAGCAACTAAAACCCATCATGACAGAACACTGCGGCCAAACACAAAGCCCAGCAGATCACCTCCGTAGGAGGCTTGAGGAACAGGACGCTCAAATCCTTGGACATGCGCATACCCTCCGTGAGTTGCATACTAAAATTGAACACCAAAATCAGATGCTACAAACATATGCCAGTTACATGGGTAATGCTAACGCCACGCCAGCGGTACGTCCAGTTCCGGATCCACTTCCGCCTCCAAGGTCACCGGCAGTGACGTCATTTCCTGAGTTCCGTCCCAGCCTGCCTGAAAGATTCTCAGGTAACCCAAAAGATTGTAAGGGATTTTTGTTCCAATGTCGATTACTTTTTGAACATTCTCCTGGCAGTTTTCCGAATGATAGAAAGAAAATATCATTCATTCTTTCTCAACTCACTGGACGAGCCCTTGAATGGGCGGAGGCAAGGTTCTCCTCTGAATCCAGTTTCACTTGTACTTTTTCCGAGTTTATTTCATAGTTTTCCCAAGTTTTTAACCACGACTCTGATAAAACTATTGACTCCCGAGCCCTGCTGAATTTAAGACAGGGAAATTCCACAGTGGCTGAGTTTTCCATCGACTTCCGGGTAAAGGCCGCAGCCTCTGGATGGAACGAATGTGCACTTAAGAGTGCTTGTTTTAAGTCCTTAAATGATAACATCAAGGATGAACTAGCCACGATCGACGAACCAAATAGTTTGGAGGATTTAATTCGTTTAACCATCAGATTGGATAACAGGCTCCGAACTAGAAACAACACTAGACAAAGAACTCTGAATTTGTCTTTGTCAACCCCTGCATTAAATAATGCTTCTGTTTTTTCTGGATCCACAGAACCCGTTTCCAAGCCAAAGGTTAAAAACCAGACTCTTTCTGTTCCAGTCCAAGTCTCTCACTCAGATGGAGCAGAAGTTGAACCCATGCAGATTGGACACACAAGGCTAACCCCTGAGGAAAGACAACGACGATTCAGGGGCAATCTGTGTCTATACTGTGGTGAGACTGGCCATTTCATTGCTTCTTGCCCGGCTAAGTCAAAAGCCAGGGCCCGTCAGAGGAACTGAGGAGTCTGACGGGCCATTTGAAAACTGAAAAAGCTCCTCATCTGATGTTACCAGCTACACTTTTTTTTTCTAACCAGAATCTCACCCTGTCTGCTTTCATTGACTCCGGATGTGAGAGTAACCTCATTGATTCTAACCTGGTCCAGCAATTACAGATTGAAACTGTTCCGTTATCCAAGCCTCTCAGAGTATCCGCTATTGATGGAAAGAAACTCCATCAAGTCACTCATCAAACACAACCTCTAGAACTTTTGATCCCCGGAAATCATCGTGAGACATTAACCTTTTTTGTTTTTCCTTCTGCAGGCTCCCCCTTGGTGCTTGGATTCGAGTGGCTGGAACGGCATAATCCCCATATCAACTGGGGTGAACGCCACATTGAGTCTTGGTCCACCTCCTGTCACGAGACATGTCTTCGTTCTGCAGCTCCCGCTGTTCAGTTTCCTAGAGGTAGGGGGGAGATGGACTCTCCTGACCTTACTTCTGTTCCTTCCGAGTATCATGATCTGGCACAAGTCTTCAGTAAGGTCAGTGCTACGTCTCTTCCACCTCACAGACCATATGATTGTGCCATTGAATTATTACCAGGAGCTCCTATGCCCAGCAGTAGACTTTATAACATCTCTAAGCCTGAACGTGAGACCATGGAGAAATATATTAATGAGTCTCTGGCTGCTGGGATAATCCGCCCATCTTCCTCTCCTCTTGGTACTGGTTTCTTTTTTGTGGGCAAAAAGGATGGTTCCCTACGACCCTGTATAGATTAGAGAGGTCTTAACCAGATAACCGTCAAAAATAAGTACCCACTACCATTACTGGCATCAGCATTTGAACCTGCTCAGGGTGCGACATTCTTCACCAAGCTCGATTTGAGAAATGCTTATCACCTTCTTAGGATAAGAGAAGGAGACGAATGGAAGACAGCCTTTAAGACCCCCTTAGGTGAATTTGAGTACTTGGTCATGCCTTTTGGTCTCACAAACGCTCCAGCCTGTTTTCAAGCTCTAGTCAATGATGTCCTCAGAGATTTTTTGAATATATTCGTGTTTGTGTACATTGACGACATTTTGATCTACTCCAAGAACCTATCTGAGCATAAGAAACATGTCCGTCTGGTCCTTCAGAGACTTTTGGAAAACAAGCTCTTTGTGAAGGCAGAAAAATGTGAATTTCACCAACCATCTGTCACTTTTTTAGGGTTTGTGCTCGAGGGCGGGCAGGTTAAGCCATCCGAAGACAAGATAAAGGCAGTTCTTGACTGGCCGACACCTGAAAACCGCAAACAGCTTCAGAGGTTCCTTGGTTTTGCAAACTTTTACAGACACTTCATACGGAATTACAGTCAAACAGCTCTACCTCTCACAACCCTGACTTCGGTTAAGAAGACTTTTCAATGGACACCTGAAGCTCAAAAAGCTTTTGAAAAATTAAAAACCCTGTTTTCTAGAGCTCCCATTCTGATCCAGCCAGATTCCTCTAAACAATTTATCTTAGAGGTGGATGCCTGAGACTCTGGTGTTGGAGCTGTTTTATCTCAGCAACTTGACTCAGACCTAAAGATTCACCCCTGTGCCTTTTTTTCTCGTAGACTCTCACCAGCGGAGCAAAACTATGATGTCGGAGATCGTAAACTTCTAGCCATCAAACTCGCCTTGGAGGAGTGGAGACACTGGCTCGAGGGGGCCGAACATCCAGTTTTGGTCTGGACAGACCATAAAAACCTGGCCTATCTCCAATCCGCCAAACAAGCTAACCCACGTCATTCTAGATGGTCATTATTCTTCTCCCGATTCAATCTCATAATCTCTTACAGACCTGGTTCCAAGAACGTCAAGCCCGATTCTCTCTCTCGTCTTTACTCTGCTGATCAACCTGAGACGCCCGAGCCTGTTCTTCCTGCCTCCTGTACTGTAGGAGTGGTTTCCTGGGAGATCACTGATCTCATCAACTCTGCCCTTGCCTCTGAACCTGACCCAGGTAACGGCCCTCCAAATAAAACCTATGTTCCGTCTTCTGTCAGATCCCCCCTGATCCAGTGGATGCATGCAGCTAAATTTTCCTCCCATCCTGGAGTGAGCAGAACAATAGCCCTGATTACAAGACGTTTCTGGTGGCCATCCTTACACAAGGACGTAAAAGAGTATGTTTTGGCATGTCCCATCTGTGCCAGAAACAAAACCTCTCACCAACCACCTTCTGGCCTGCTGCATCCTCTACCTGTTCCTACCCGTCCCTGGTCTCATATTGCCGTAGATTTTGTCACTCGTCTCCCGATTTCCAGAGGTATGTCCACCATTTTAACCATAGTCGACCGTTTCTCCAAGTCTTGTCATTTAATTCCCCTCAGAAAACTTCCCATGGCTTTCCAGACGGCACAGCTTCTGGTGAAGCATGTTTTCCGGCTCCATGGCATCCCACAGGAAATTCTCTCTGACCGCGGCCCACAGTTCATTTCTCAAGTCTGGAAAGCCTTCATTTCAGGTTTAAACTGTAAGTCCTCTCTAACCTCTGGTTATCATCCACAGTCTAACGGGGAGATGGAGAGAATGAATTGGCAATTAGAGTCCACTCTCTGTGCCAGACCTCAAACAACCCCACCGACTGGAGTCAGTACCTGACCTGGATCGAATACGCCCACAACTCACTCAAGTCAGCTTCCACTGGTTTATCCCCGTTTCAGGTATCTCTCGGTTATCAGCCTCCACTTTTCCCTGCAGACCAGAGAGAGATTTCGGTCTGTTCAGTCCATCAGCACATCCGTCGTTGTCAGAGGGTCTGGAAGGACACCATCACCACCGTCAACCGTTCTTCTGTCTCAACTAAACGCTTCACTGACTCCAAGAGACGCCCGGCCCCTGACTACTCCATTGGCCAAAGGTATGGCTCTCTACACGAGACATTCCCCTAAAGGGTATGTCTCGAAAGCTGTCCCCCCGGTTCATTGGTCCTTACAAGGTTGCCCAGATCATCAACCCCTCTGCTGTACGTTTACACCTTCCTCCGAGTCTCCGCATCCATCCCACGTTCCATGTGTCCCAGATAAAACTTGTTGTTTCTAGCCCCCTGTGCCCTCCATCCAACTCCCCTCCACCCGCCCTGGACATCGATGGACATCCTGCCTTCACCGTCCGCCGGATCGTGGACTCCCGTCGGTGAGGTTGCGGTTGGTAGTACCTCGTCGATTGGGAGGGCTACGGTCCGGAGGACCGCACATGGGTTCCTGGCTCTTTTATCCTTAATCCATCCCTGATCGAGGAATATGAGAGCCCCCTCCCGTCGACATCTTCTGGACCGCCAACAGGCGGTCGTTGAGAGGGGGGTACTGTTGGGATCTGGAGCTGTACCACCTTCCTCCAGCAGAGTGCGCCATGGTTCTCCTGGAGCTGGAGTCTTCCAGCACACCTGTGACGCATCTACTCATCAGGAGACCTCCCCTTTATAAGCAGCTGCCAGACCTTGCTTCGACGCCGCAGTGTTGACCTTAGTTTGGTTAGCGACCTGAGCCTTCGAAACTGATAAGAATCTTAGTTGTCTCTAGAGAGAAATCTGATTCTAACTCTCTTCTGTTTTTGTCTCTCAGGAAACCTGTCTCCAGCCTGAAGCTCTGGATGAGCTTAACCTGCCAATCTGCCCTGGTGAGCCAAACCTGAAGATTCCTATGTGGATTCTCCTGCTGCTCTTAGTGAAGAGCTGAAACTCTAATCAAGGTCAGCCATTCAAAGTGAGAAGCTAGACGCTGCAGCTGCTCGTGTACTCTGCTGAACAAACAGTCTTTGGACCCAACAGCCCGGATTCAGTCAAGGTAGAATTCTGAATTATCTAAGGACTCATGCTCATCTGCCTGTCTATCTAATCAAACTATCATCTCTGCAGACTTCAGTGAACCAGCCCGGACCAGTTCAAGATCCTGTACCTAACTTGTATTATTGCACATTCAATAAACTCTGTTAAACCTTTTACCCAGCCTCCGTTTTGTTCTGCATGTGGGCTAAGCAACTAAAACCCATCATGACAGGCTCTGGTTTATAATGAGCTCTGGTTGATAAAGTGCTTGCTTTTATGAAGGGTTCTGGTTTATAAGGGCTGTGGTTTATAAAGGGCTCAGGTTTATAACGGGCTCTGGTTTATAAAAGGCTTTGGTTTATAAAGAGCTCCGGTTTATATAGGGCTCTGGTTTATAAAGGGCTTTGGTTTATAAAGAGCTCTGGTTTTTATAGCTCACTGGTTCATAAAGGGCTCTGGTGTATAACGGGCTCTGGTTTAAAAAGGGCTCTGGTTTATAACGGGCCCTGTTTTATAAATGGCTCTGTTTATAACGGGCTCTGAATATAACTGGCTCTGGTTTAAAAACTGCTTTGGTTTCTGAAGGGCTTTGGTTTGTAAAGGGCTCTGGTTTGCAAAGGTCTTTGGTCTATAAAGGGCTCTGGTACATAAAGGGCTCTGGTTATAAAAGGCTTTTGTTTGTAAAGGTCTCTGGTTTATAAAGGGCTCTGGTTTCTTACAGGCTCTGGTTTATTAGGGGATTTGGTTTATAAAGGGATCTGGTTTATAAATGTCTTTGGTTTATAAAGAAATCTGGTTTAAAAAGGGCTCTGGTTTATAAATGGTTCTGGTTTATAAATGGCTCTGGTTTACAAAGGAATCTGGTTTAAAAAGGGCTCTGGTTTATAAATGGCTCTGCTTTATAAAGGAATCTGGTTTAAAAGGGGCTCTGGTTCATAAATGGCTCTGCTTTATAAAGGAATCTGCTTTAAAAAGGGCTCTGGTTTATAAATGACTCTGGTTTATAAAGGAATGTGATTTATAAATGGCTCTAGTTTATAAAGGGCTCTGTTTTATATAGGGCTGTGGTTTATAAAGATCTCTGGTTTATAACAAGCTCTGGTTTATAACGGGCTCTGGTTAATAGAAGGCTCTGGTTTATAATGAGCTCTGGTTGATAAAGTGCTTGCTTTTGTAAAGGGTTCTGGTTTATAAGGGCTGTGGTTTAAAAAGGGCTCTGGTTTATAAAGAGCTCTGGTTTATAACAGGCTCTGGTTTATAAAAGGCTTTGGTGTATAAATAGCTCTTGTTATTAAAGGAATTTAGTTTGTTAAGGGCTTTGGTTTAAAAAGGGCTCTGTTTTATAAAGGGCTGTGGTTTATAAAGATCTCTGGTTTATAACAAGCTCTGGTTTATAACGGGCTCTGGTTAATAGAGGGCTCTGGTTTATATTGAGCTCTGGTTGATAAAGTGCTTACTTTTATAAAGGGTTCTGGTTTATAAAGAGCTCTGGTTATTAAAGGAATTTAGTTTATTAGGGGCTTTGGTTTAAAAAGGTCTTAGTTTATAAAGGGCTCTGGTTTATTAAAGGCTTTGGTTTATAAATAGCTCTGCTTTAAAAAATGGCTTTGGTTTATAATGAGTTCTGGTTTATAATGGGCTCTGGTTTATAAAGGGATTTTGTGTATAAAGAGCTCTGGTTTATAAAGGAATCTGGTTTGTAAAGGCCTTTGGTTTATAAAGGGCTCTGGATTATAAATACCTCTGCGTTAAAAATGGCTGTGGTTTATAACGAGCTCTGGTTTGTAAAGGGCTCTGGTTTATAAAGGGCTCTTGTTTATAATGGGCTCAGGTTTATAACGGACTTTGTTTTATAAAGGCCTCCAGTTTATAACAGGCTCTGGTTTATAAAGGGGTTTGGGTTATAACGGGCTCTGGTTTATAAAGGGTTCTGGTTTATAAAGGGCTGTGGTTTATAACCGGCTGTGGTTTATAAAGGCCTCCGGTTTATAATGGCCTCTGGTTTATAAAGGGCTTTGGGTTATAACGGGCTCTGGTTTATAAAGGCCTTTGGTTTATAAAGGGCTCTGGATTATAAATACCTCTGCGTTAAAAATGGCTGTGGTTTATAATGGGCTCTGGTTTGTAAAGGGCTCTGGTTTATAAAGGGCTTTTTGTTATAACAGGCTCTGGTTTATAAAAGGTTCTGGTTTATAAAGGGCTGTGGTTTATAAAGGGCTCTGGTTTATAAAAGGTTCTGGTTTATAAAGGGCTGTGGTTTATAAATGGCTCTGCTTTATAAAGGAATCTGGTTTAAAAAGGGCTCTGGTTTATAAGGGGCTCTGGTTTCTAACAGGCTCTGGTTTATTAGTGGATTTGGTTTATAAAGGGCTCTGGTTCATAAATGGCTCTGGTTTATAAAGGAATCTGGTTTATAAATGACTCTGGTTTATAAAATATTCTGATTTATAAATGGCTCTGGTTTAAAAAGGGCTCTGGTTCATAAATGACTCTGGTTTATAAAGGAATCTGATTTATAGATGGCTCTGGTTTATAAAGGGCTCTGTTTTATAAAGGGCTGTGGTTTATAAAGATCTCTGGTTTATAACAAGCTCTGGTTTATAACGGGCTCTGGTTAATAGAGGTCTCTGGTTTATAATGAGCTCTGGTTGATAAAGTGCTTGCTTTTATAAAGGGTTCTGGTTTATAAGGGCTGTGGTTTATAAAGGGCTCTGGTTTATAAAGAGCTCTGGTTTATAACAGGCTCTGGTTTATAAAGGGTTTTGGTGTATAAAGAGCTCTGGTTATTAAAGGAATTTAGTATATTAAGGGCTTTGGTTTAAAAATGCTTTAGTTTATACAGGGCTCTGGTTTATAAAGGGCTTTGGTTTATGAAGGGCTTTGTTTTATAACGGGCTCTGGTTGTTAAGGGGCTCTGGTTTATATTGGGATCTGGAGTTTCTCCACCTTCTCCAGCAGAGTGCGCTGTGGATCCTCCTGGGCTGGAGCCCCCAGCCCAGCTGACGCTCATCAGCTCATCAGGAGACCCGCCTTCATAAGCAGCTGCCAGACCTTGCTTCGACACCGCAATGTTAGCCAAGTTTGGTTAGCGAACCTGAGCCTCTGAATTTACTGATAGTTATCTTCCTAGAGAAACCTTAAACTAATTGCCTCTGTCTTCTCGCTCCTAGGAAACCAGTCTCTCGAGAGAAGCTCTGGATGAGCTTAACCTGAATCTGCCTGCCTGCCTAGAGAGCCAAACCTGAAGACTACATTCTGGAATCCACCTGCTGCTCTTGGTAAAGAGCTGATCACTTCAACCAAGGTCTGATCACTGGAAGTCAGAAGTAAGACGCTGCTGCTGCCTAAGCACTCTTCTGAACCAACTGTCTCTGATCCCAACTGGTTCCCTCTCTCTGAACAAATCTGGACCTCTTCAAGGTATCCACTGAAATATCTGAAAATCCATTTAACTTATCTGCATACCCAGCTAACCAACTATCCGTCTCTGCAGACGCCAGAGAATCCTGCCCAGACCTGAACCTGAATCTTGTCTTGTTTATGTGAAAACTTAATAAACTCTGTTAAACTTTTTACCAAGTCTCAGTGGTGTTCTGCATGTGAGTTTATCTCTAAAACCGATCATGACAGTTTATAAATGACTCTGGTTTATAAAGGAATCTGGTTTAAAAAGGGCTCTGGTTTATAAATGGCTCTGCTTTATAAAGGAATCTGGTTTAAAAGGGCTCTGGTTCATAAACGGCTCTGCTTTATAAAGGAATCTGGTTTAAAAAGGGCTCTGTTTTATAAATGACTCTGGTTTATAAAGGAATCTGATTTATAGATGGCTCTGGTTTATAAAGGGCTCTGTTTTATAAAGGGCTGTGGTTTATAAAGATCTCTGGTTTATAACAAGCTCTGGTTTATAACGGGCTCTGGTTAATAGAGGGCTCTGGTTTATAATGAGCTCTGGTTGATAAAGTGCTTGCTTTTATAAAGGGTTCTGATTTATAAGGGCTGTGGTTTATAAAGGGCTCTGGTTTATAAAGAGCTCTGGTTTATAACAGGCTCTGGTTTATAAAGGGTTTTGGTGTATAAAGAGCTCTGGTTATTAAAGGAATTTAGTTTATTAAGGGCTTTGGTTTAAAAAGGCTTTAGTTTATAAAGGGCTCTGGTTTATAAAGGGCTTTGGTTTATGAAGGGCTTTGTTTTATAACAGGCACTGGTTGTTAAGGGGCTTTGGTTTATAAAGGGCTCTGGTTTATAAATAGCTCTGCTTTAAAAAATAGCTCTGGTTTATAATGAGTTCTGGTTTATAATGAGCTCTGGTTTATAAAGGAATCTGGTTTATAAAGGCCTTTGGTTTATAAAGGGCTCTGGATTATAAATACCTCTCTTTTAAAAATGGCTGTGGTTTATAACGGGCTCTGGTTTGTAAAGGGCTCTGGTTTATAACGGGCTCTGGTTTGTAAAGGGCTCTGGTTTATAAAGGGCTCTTGTTTATAATGGGCTCTGGTTTATAAAGGACTTTGGTGTATAAAGAGGTCTGGTTAATAAAATAATCTGGTTTATAAAGGGCTTTCGTTTAAAAAGGCTTTGGTTTATAAAGGGCACTGGTTTATAAATAGCTCTGGTTTATAACAGGATCTGGTTTAGAAAGGGTTTTGGTGTATAAAGAGCTCTGGTTATTAAAGGAATTTAGTTTATTAAGGGCTTTGGTTTAAAAAGGCTTTAGTTTATAAAGGGCTCTGGTTTATAAAAGGCTTTGGTTTATTAAGGGCTTTGTTTTATAACGGGGTCTGGTTGTTAAGGGGCTTTGGTTTATAAAGGGCTGTGGTTTATAAATATCTCTGCTTTAAAAAATAGCTGTGGTTTATAATGAGTTCTGGTTTATAATGGGCTCTGGTTTATAACGGACTTTGTTTTATAAAGGCCTCCGGTTTATAACAGGCTCTGGTTTATAAAGGGGTTTGGGTTATAACGGGCTCTGGTTTATTAAGGGTTCTGGTTTCTAAAGGGCTGTGGTTTATAACAGGCTGTGGTTTATAAAGGCCTCCGGTTTAAAACGGCCTCTGGTTTATAAAGGGCTTTGTGTTATAATGGGCTCTGGTTTATAAAAGGTTCTGGTTTATAAAGGGCTGTGGTTTATAATGGCTCTGGTTTATAAAGGGCTCTGGTTTATAAATAGCTCTGGTTTATAAAGGGCTCTGGTTTATAACAGCATTTGGTTTATAACCAGCTCTGTTTTATATAGGGCTCTGGTTTTTAAAGGGATATGGTTAATAACGGGCTTTGGGTTATAATGTGCTCTTGTTTATAAAGGGCTTTGGTTTATAAAGGGCTCTGATATATAAAGGGCTCTGGTTTATAAAGGGCTCTGGTTTATAAAGGACTTTGGTGTATAAAGAGGTCTGGTTAATAAAATAATCTGGTTTATAAAGGGCTTTCGTTTAGAAAGGGTTTTGGTGTATAAAGAGCTCTGGTTTATAACAGGCTCTGGTTTATAAAGGGTTTTGGTGTATAAAGAGCTCTGGTTATTAAAGGAATTTAGTTTATTAAGGGCTTTGGTTTAAAAAGGCTTTAGTTTATAAAGGGCTCTGGTTTATAAAAGGCTTTGGTTTAATAAGGGCTTTGTTTTATAACGGGGTCTGGTTGTTAAGGGGCTTTGGTTTATAAAGGGCTGTGGTTTATAAATATCTCTGCTTTAAAAAATAGCTGTGGTTTATAATGAGTTCTGGTTTATAATGGGCTCTGGTTTATAAAGGGATTTTGTGTATAAAGAGCTCTGATTTATAAAGGAATCTGGTTTATAAAGGCCTTTGGTTTATAAAGGGCTCTGGATTATAAATACCTCTGTGTTAAATATGGCTGTGGTTTATAACGGTACCTGGTTTGTAAAGGGCTCTGGTTTATAAAGGGCTCTTGTTTATAATGGGCTCTGGTTTATAACGGACTTTGTTTTATAAAGGCCTCCGGTTTATAACAGGCTCTGGTTTATAAGGGGGTTTGGGTTATAACGGGCTCTGGTTTATAAAGGGTTCTGGTTTATAAAGGGCTGTGGTTTATAACGGGCTCTGGTTTATGAAGGCCTCCGGTTTATAACGGCCTCTGGCTTATAAAGGGCTTAGGGTTATAACGGGCTCTGGTTTATAAAAGGTTCTGGTTCATAAAGGGCTGTGGTTTATAAAGGGCTGTGGTTTATAAAGGGCTCTGGTTTATAACAGCATCTGGTTTATAACCAGCTTTGGTTTATATAGGGCTCTGGTTTTTAAAGGGATCTGGTTAATAACGGGTTTTGGGTTATAATGGGCTCTTGTTTATAAAGGGTTCTGGTTTATAACAGGTTCTGGGTTATAAAGGGTTTTGGTGTATAAAGAGCTCTGGTTATTAAAGGAATTTAGTTTATTAAGGGCTGTGGTTTATAAAGGGCTCTGGTTTATAAAGAGCTCTGGTTTATAACAGGCTCTGGTTTAGAAAGGGTTTTGGTGTATAAAGAGCTCTGGTTATTAAAGGAATTTAGTTTATTAAGGGCTTTTGTTTAAAAAGGCTTTAGTTTATAAAGGGCTCTGGTTTATAAAGGGCTTTGGTTTATGAAGGGCTTTGTTTTATAAAGGGCTCTGGTTGTTAAGGGTCTTTGGTTTATAAAGGGCTCTGGTTTATAAAGGGCTTTGGGTTATAATGGGCTCTGGTTTATAAAAGGTTCTGGTTTATAAAGGGCTGTGGTTTATAATGGCTCTGGTTTATAAAGGGCTCTGGTTTATAAATAGCTCTGGTTTATAAATGGCTCTGGTTTATAACAGCATTTGGTTTATAACCAGCTTTGGTTTATATAGGGCTCTGGTTTTTAAAGGGATCTGGTTAATAACGGGCTTTGGGTTATAATGGGCTCTTGTTTATAAAGGTCTTTGGTTAATAAAGGGTTCTTGTTTATAAAGAGCTCTGGTTTATAACGATATCTTGTTTATAACGTGCTTTGGGTTATGAATGGCTCTGGTTTATTACGAGGTCTGGTTAATAAAGGGCTCTGTTTTATATAGGGCTCTGGTTTTTAAAGGGACATGGTTAATAACGGGCTTTGTGTTATAATGTGCTCTTGTTTATAAAGGGCTTTGGTTTATAAAGGGCTCTGATATATAAAGGGCTCTGGTTTATAAAGGGCTCTGGTTTATAAAGGACTTTGGTGTATAAAGAGGTCTGGTTAATAAAATAATCTGGTTTATAAAGGGCTTTCGTTTAAAAAGGGCTTTGGTTTATAAAGGGCACTGGTTTATAAATAGCTCTGGTTTATAACAGGATCTGGTTTAGAAAGGGTTTTGGTGTATAAAGAGCTCTGGTTTATAACAGGCTCTGGTTTATAAAGGGTTTTGGTGTATAAAGAGCTCTGGTTATTAAAGGAATTTAGTTTATTAAGGGCTGTGGTTTATAAAGGGCTCTGGTTTATAAATAGCTCTGGTTTATAACAGGATCTGGTTTAGAAAGGGTTTTGGTGTATAAAGAGCTCTGGTTTATAACAGGCTCTGGTTTATAAAGGGTTTTGGTGTATAAAGAGCTCTGGTTATTAAAGGAATTTAGTTTATTAAGGGCTTTTGTTTAAAAAGGCTTTAGTTTATAAAGGGCTCTGGTTTATAAAGGGCTTTGGTTTATGAAGGGCTTTGTTTTATAAAGGGCTCTGGTTGTTAAGGGTCTTTGGTTTATAAAGGGCTCTGGTTTATAAAGGGCTTTGGGTTATAATGGGCTCTGGTTTATAAAAGGTTCTGGTTTATAAAGGGCTGTGGTTTATAATGGCTCTGGTTTATAAAGGGCTCTGGTTTATAAATAGCTCTGGTTTATAAATGGCTCTGGTTTATAACAGCATTTGGTTTATAACCAGCTTTGGTTTATATAGGGCTCTGGTTTTTAAAGGGATCTGGTTAATAACGGGCTTTGGGTTATAATGGGCTCTTGTTTATAAAGGGCTTTGGTTTATAAAGGGCTCTGATATATAAAGGGCTCTGGTTTATAAAGGGCTCTGGTTTATAAAGGTCTTTGGTTAATAAAGGGTTCTTGTTTATAAACGGCTGAGGTTTATAAAGAGCTCTGGTTTATAACGATATCTTGTTTATAACGTGCTTTGGGTTATGAATGGCTCTGGTTTATTACGAGGTCTGGTTAATAAAGGGCTCTGGTTTACAAAGGGCTCTGGTTTATAAAGGGATCAGGTTTATAACGAGCTCTGGTTTATAAAGACCTCTGGTTTATTACGAGCTCTGGTTTATAATGCGCACTGGTTTATAAAGGGTTCTGGTTTATAAAGGGCTGTAGTTTATAAAGATCTCTGGTTTATAACAAGCTCTGGTTTATAACGGGCTCTGGTTAATAGAGGGCTCTGGTTTATAATGAGCTCTGGTTGATAAAATGTTTGCTTTTATAAAAGGTTCTGGTTTATAAGGGCTGTGGTTTATAAAGGGCTCACGTTTATAACAGGCTCTGGTTTATAAAAGGCTATGGTTTATAAAGAGCTCTGGTTTTTATAGCTCACTGGTTCATAAAGGGCTCTGGTTTATAACGGGCTCTGCTTTATAAATGGCTCTGTTTATAACGGGCTCTGAATATAACTGGCTCTGGTTTAAAAACGGCTTTGGTTTCTGAAGGGCTTTGGTTTGTAAAGGGCTCTGGTTTGCAAAGGTCTTTGGTCTATAAAGGGCTGTGGTTTATAAAGGGCTCTGGTTTATAACAGGCTCTGGTTTATAAAGGGTTTTGGTGTATAAAGAGCTCTGGTTATTAAAGAAATTTAGTTTATTAAGGGCTTTGGTTTAAAAAGGCTTTAGTTTATAAAGGGCTCTGGTTTATAAAAGGCTTTGGTTTATTAAGGGCTTTGTTTTATAACGGGGTCTGGTTGTTAAGGGGCTTTGGTTTATAAAGGGCTGTGGTTTATAAATATCTCTGCTTTAAAAAATAGTTGTGGTTTATAATGAGTTCTGGTTTATAATGGGCTCTGGTTTATAAAGGGATTTTGTGTATAAAGAGCTCTGATTTATAAAGGAATCTGGTTTATAAAGGCCTTTGGTTTATAAAGGGCTCTGGATTATAAATACCTCTGTGTTAAATATGGCTGTGGTTTATAACGGTACCTGGTTTGTAAAGGGCTCTGGTTTATAAAGGGCTCTTGTTTATAATGGGCTCTGGTTTATAACGGACTTTGTTTTATAAAGGCCTCCGGTTTATAACAGGCTCTGGTTTATAAGGGGGTTTGGGTTATAACGGGCTCTGGTTTATAAAGGCTTCTGGTTTATAAGGGCTGTGGTTTATAAAGGGCTCTGGTTTATAAAGAGCTCTGGTTTATAACAGGCTCTGGTTTATAAAGGGTTTTGGTGTATAAAGAGCTCTGGTTATTAAAGGAATTTAGTTTATTAAGGGCTTTGGTTTAAAAAGGCTTTAGTTTATAAAGGGCTCTGGTTTATAAAGGGCTTTGGTTTATGAAGGGCTTTGTTTTATAACGGGGTCTGGTTGTTAAGGGGCTTTGGTTTATAAAGGGCTCTGGTTTATAAATATCTGTGCTTTAAAAAATAGCTCTGGTTTATAATGAGTGCTGGTTTATAATTGGCTCTGGTTTATAAAGGGATTTTGTGTATAAAGAGCTCTGGTTTATAAAGGAATCTGGTTTATAAAGGCCTTTGGTTTATGAAGGGCTCTGGATTATAAATACCTCTGTGTTAAAAATGGCTGTGGTTTATAACGGGCTCTGGTTTGTAAAGGGATCTGGTTTATAAAGGGCTTTGGTCTATAAAGGGCTCTGGTTTATAAAGGGCTCTGGTTTATAAAGGGCTCTTGTTTATAATGGGCTCTGGTTTATAACGGACTTTGGTTTTTAAAGGCCCCTGTTTATAATGGGCTCTGGTTTATAAAGGGCTTTGGGTTATAACGGTCTCTGGTTTATAAAGGGTTCTGGTTTATAAAGGGCTGTGGTTTATAATGGGCTGTGGTTTATAAAGGCCTCCGGTTTATAACGGCCTACGGTTTATAAAGGGCTTTGGGTTATAACGGGCTCTGGTTTATAAAAGGTTCTGGTTTATAAAAGTCTGTGGTTTATATAGGGCTCTGGTTTATAAAGTGCTCTGGTTTATAAATAGCTCTGGTTTATAAAGGGCTCTGGTTTATAACAGCATCTGGTTTATAACCAGCTTTGGTTTATATAGGGCTCTGGTTTTTAAAGGGATCTGGTTAATAACGGGTTTGGGTTATAATGGGCTCTTGTTTATAAAGGGTTCTGGTTTATAACAGGTTCTGGTTTATAAAGGGTTTTGGTGTATAAAGAGCTCTGGTTATTAAAGGAATTTAGTTTATTAAGGGCTTTGGTTTAAAAAGGCTTTAGTTTATAAAGGGCTCTGGTTTATAAAGGGCTTTGGTTTATGAAGGGCTTTGTTTTATAAAGGGCTCTGGTTGTTAAGGGGCTTTGGTTTATAAAGGGCTCTGGTTTATAAAGGGCTTTGGGTTATAATGGGCTCTGGTTTATAAAAGGTTCTGGTTTATAAAGGGCTGTGGTTTATAATGGCTCTGGTTTATAAAGGGCTCTGGTTTATAAATAGCTCTGGTTTATAAAGGGCTCTGGTTTATAACAGCATTTGGTTTATAACCAGCTTTGGTTTATATAGGGCTCTGGTTTTTAAAGGGATCTGGTTAATAACGGGCTTTGGGTTATAATGGGCTCTTGTTTATAAAGGGCTTTGGTTTATAAAGGGCTCTGATATATAAAGGGCTCTGGTTTATAAAGGGCTCTGGTTTATAAACGTCTTTGGTTAATAAAGGGTTCTTGTTTATAAACGGCTGAGGTTTATAAAGAGCTCTGGTTTATAACGATATCTTGTTTATAACGTGCTTTGGGTTATGAATGGCTCTGGTTTATTACGAGGTCTGGTTAATAAAGGGCTCTGGTTTACAAAGGGCTCTGGTTTATAAAGGGATCAGGTTTATAACGAGCTCTGGTTTATAAAGACCTCTGGTTTATTACGAGCTCTGGTTTATAATGCGCACTGGTTTATAAAGGGTTCTGGTTTATAAAGGGCTGTAGTTTATAAAGATCTCTGGTTTATAACAAGCTCTGGTTTACAACGGGCTCTGGTTAATAGAGGGCTCTGGTTTATAATGAGCTCTGGTTGATAAAATGTTTGCTTTTATAAAAGGTTCTGGTTTATAAGGGCTGTGGTTTATAAAGGGCTCACGTTTATAACAGGCTCTGGTTTATAAAAGGCTATGGTTTATAAAGAGCTCCGGTTTATATAGGGCTCTGGTTTATAAAGGGCTTTGGTTTGTAAAGAGCTCTGGTTTTTATAGCTCACTGGTTCATAAAGGGCTCTGGTTTATAACGGGCTCTGCTTTATAAATGGCTCTGTTTATAACGGGCTCTGAATATAACTGGCTCTGGTTTAAAAACGGCTTTGGTTTCTGAAGGGCTTTGGTTTGTAAAGGGCTCTGGTTTGCAAAGGTCTTTGGTCTATAAAGGGCTGTGGTTCATAAAGGGCTCTGGTTATAAAGGGATTTGGTTTGTAAAGGTCTCTGGTTTATAAAGGGCTCTGGTTTCTTACAGGCTCTGGTTTATTAGGGGATTTGGTTTATAAAGGGCTCTGGTTTATTAATGTCTTTGGTTTATAAAGAAATCTCGTTTAAAAAGGGCTCTGGATTAAAATGGTTCTGGTTCATAAATGGCTCTGCTTTATAAAGGAATCTGGTTTAAAAAGGGCTCTGGTTTATAAATGACTCTGGTTTATAAAGGACTGTGATTCATAAATGGCTCTGGTTTATAAAGGGCTCTGGTTTGCAAAGGTCTTTGGTCTATAAAGGGCTGTGGTTCATAAAGGGCTCTGGTTATAAAGCGATTTGGTTTGTAAAGGTCTCTGGTTTATAAAGGGCTCTGGTTTCTTACAGGCTCTGGTTTATTAGGGGATTTGGTTTATAAAGGGCTCTGGTTTATTAATGTCTTTGGTTTATAAAGAAATCTCGTTTAAAAAGGGCTCTGGATTAAAATGGTTCTGGTTTATAAATGGGTCTGGTTTATAAAGGAATCTGGTTTAAAAAGGGCTCTGGTTTATTAATGGCTCTGCTTTATAAAGGAATCTGGTTTAAAAAGGGCTCTGGTTCATAAATGGCTCTGCTTTATAAAGGAATATGGTTTAAAAAGGGCTCTGGTTTATAAATGACTCTGGTTTATAAAGGACTGTGATTCATAAATGGCTCTGGTTTATAAAGGGCTCTGTTTGATAAAGGGCTGTGGTTTATAAAGATCTCTGGTTTATATCAAGCTCTGGTTTATAAAGGGCTCTGTTTGATAAAGGGCTGTGGTTTATAAAGATCTCTGGTTTATATCAAGCTCTGGTTTATAACGGGCTCTGGTTAATAGAGGGCTCTGGTTTTTAATTAGCTCTGGTTGATAAAGTGCTTGCTTTTATAAAGGCTTCTGGTTTATAAGGGCTGTGGTTTATAAAGGGCCCCTGTTTATAAAGAGCTCTGGTTTATAACAGGCTCTGGTTTATAAAGGGCTTTGGTGTATCAATAGCTCTGGTTATTAAAGGAATTTAGTTTGTTAAGGGTTTTGGTTTAAAAAGGGCTCTGTTTTATAAAGGGCTGTGGTTTATCAATTCAATTCAATTCAGTTTATTTATATAGCGCCAATTTCACAACACATGTCATCTCAAGGCACTTTACAGTTCAACCAGATCATACAGTCAAATTGATACAAAGTTTTCTATCTAAGGAAAACCAGTTGATTGCATTGACTCATTGACTCAAATACAATCCCTCACACTAAGCATGCTTGTAGCGACAGTGGAGAGGAAAAACTCCCTTTTAACAGGAAGAAACCTCCAGCAGAACCAGGCTCAGTGTGAGCGGCCATCTGCCGAGGCCGATCTTTATAAAGATTTATAAAGATCTCTGGTTTATAACAAGCTCTGGTTTATAACAGGCTCTGGTTAATAGAGGGCAATCGTTTATGTTGAGCTCTGGTTGATAAAGTGCTTGCTTTTATAAAGGGTTCTGGTTTATAAAGAGCTCTGGTTTATAAAAGGCTCTGGTTTATAAAGGGCTTTGGTGTATAAAGAGCTCTGGTTATTAAAGGAATTTAGTTTATTAAGGGCTTTGGTTTAAAAAGGCCTTAGTTTATAAAGGGCTCTGGTTTATTAAGGGCTTTGGTGTATAAATAGCTCTGCTTTAAAAAATGGCTGTGGTTTATAATGAGCTCTGGTTTATAATGGGCTCTGGTTTATAAAGGGATTTTGTGTATAAAGAGCTCTGGTTTATAAATAGCTCTGGTTTATAACAGCATCTGGTTTATAACCAGCTTTGGTTCATATAGTGCTCTGGTTTTTAAAGGGATCTGGTTAATAACAGGCTTTGGGTTACAATGGGCTCTTTTTTATAAAGGGCTTTGGTTTATAAAAGGCTCTGATATATAAAGGGCTCTGGTTTATAAAGGGCTCTGGTTTATAAAGGACTTTATTGTATAAAGAGGTCCGGTTAATAAAATAATCTGGTTTATAAAGGGCTTTGGTTTAAAAAGGGCTTTGGTTTATAAAGGGCACTGGTTTATTAATAGTTCTGGTTTATATATGGCTCTGTCGTATAACGGGCATTGTTTTGTAAAGGGCTCTGGTTTATAAAAGGCTCTGGTTTATAAAGGTCTTTGGTTAATAAAGGGTTCTTGTTTATAAACATCTGAGGTTTATAAAGAGCTCTGGTTTATAACAAGCTCTGGTTTATAACGGGCTCTGGTTAATAGAGGGCTCTGGTATATAATGAGCTCTGCTTGATAAAGTGTTTGCTTTTATAAAGGGCTCTGGTTTATAAATAGCTCTGGTTTATAAAGGGCTCTGGTTTATAACAGCATCTGGTTTATAACCAGCTTTGGTTTATATAGGGCTCTGGTTTTTAAAGGGATCTGGTTAATAACGGGCTTTGGGTTATAATGGGCTTTTGTTTATAAAGGGTTCTGGTTTATAAGGGCTGTGGTTTATAAAGGGCTCTGGTTTATAAAGAGCTCTGGTTTATAACAGGCTCTGGTTTATAAAGGGTTTTGGTGTATAAAGAGCTCTGGTTATTAAAGGAATTTAGTTTATTAAGGGCTTTGGTTTAAAAAGGCTTTAGTTTATAAAGGGCTCTGGTTTATAAAGGGCTTTGGTTTATGAAGGGCTTTGTTTTATAACGGGGTCTGGTTGTTAAGGGGCTTTGGTTTATAAAGGGCTCTGGTTTATAAATATCTGTGCTTTAAAAAATAGCTCTGGTTTATAATGAGTGCTGGTTTATAATTGGCTCTGGTTTATAAAGGGATTTTGTGTATAAAGAGCTCTGGTTTATAAAGGAATCTGGTTTATAAAGGCCTTTGGTTTATGAAGGGCTCTGGATTATAAATACCTCTGTGTTAAAAATGGCTGTGGTTTATAACGGGCTCTGGTTTGTAAAGGGATCTGGTTTATAAAGGGCTTTGGTCTATAAAGGGCTCTGGTTTATAAAGGGCTCTGGTTTATAAAGGGCTCTTGTTTATAATGGGCTCTGGTTTATAACGGACTTTGGTTTTTAAAGGCCCCTGTTTATAATGGGCTCTGGTTTATAAAGGGCTTTGGGTTATAACGGTCTCTGGTTTATAAAGGGTTCTGGTTTATAAAGGGCTGTGGTTTATAATGGGCTGTGGTTTATAAAGGCCTCCGGTTTATAACGGCCTACGGTTTATAAAGGGCTTTGGGTTATAACGGGCTCTGGTTTATAAAAGGTTCTGGTTTATAAAAGTCTGTGGTTTATATAGGGCTCTGGTTTATAAAGTGCTCTGGTTTATAAATAGCTCTGGTTTATAAAGGGCTCTGGTTTATAACAGCATCTGGTTTATAACCAGCTTTGGTTTATATAGGGCTCTGTTTTTTAAAGGGATCTGGTTAATAACGGGCTTTGGGTTATAATGGGCTCTTGTTTATAAAGGGTTCTGGTTTATAAGGGCTGTGATTTATAAAGGGCTCTGGTTTATAAATAGCTCTGGTTTATAACAGGCTCTGGTTTAGAAAGGGTTTTGGTGTATAAAGAGCTCTGGTTTATAACAGGCTCTGGTTTATAAAGGGTTTTGGTGTATAAAGAGCTCTGGTTATTAAAGGAATTTAGTTTATTAAGGGCTTTGGTTTAAAAAGGCTTTAGTTTATAAAGGGCTCTGGTTTATTAAGGGCTTTGGTGTATAAATAGCTCTGCTTTAAAAAATGGCTGTGGTTTATAATGAGCTCTGGTTTATAATGGGCTCTGGTTTATAAAGGGATTTTGTGTATAAAGAGCTCTGGTTTATAAATAGCTCTGGTTTATAAAGGGCTCTGGTTTATAACAGCATCTGGTTTATAACCAGCTTTGGTTCATATAGTGCTCTGGTTTTTAAAGGGATCTGGTTAATAACAGGCTTTGGGTTACAATGGGCTCTTTTTTATAAAGGGCTTTGGTTTATAAAAGGCTCTGATATATAAAGGGCTCTGGTTTATAAAGGGCTCTGGTTTATAAAGGACTTTATTGTATAAAGAGGTCCGGTTAATAAAATAATCTGGTTTATAAAGGGCTTTGGTTTATAAAGGGCTCTTGTTTATAATGGGCTCTGGTTTATAACGGACTTTGTTTTATAAAGGCCTCCGGTTTATAACAGGCTCTGGTTTATAAAGGGTTCTGGTTTATAAAGAGCTCTGGTTTATAACAGGCTCTGGTTTATAAAGGGTTTTGGTGTATAAAGAGCTCTGGTTATTAAAGGAATTTAGTTTATTAAGGGCTTTGGTTTAAAAAGGCTTTAGTTTATAAAGGGCTCTGGTTTATAAAGGCCTCTGGTTTATAACAGGCTCTGGTTTATAAAGGGGTTTGGGTTATAACGGGCTCTGGTTTATTAAGGGTTCTGGTTTCTAAAGGGCTGTGGTTTATAACAGGCTGTGGTTTATAAAGGCCTCCGGTTTAAAACGGCCTCTGGTTTATAAAGGGCTTTGGGTTATAATGGGCTCTGGTTTATAAAAGGTTCTGGTTTATAAAGGGCTGTGGTTTATAATGGCTCTGGTTTATAAAGGGCTCTGGTTTATAAATAGCTCTGGTTTATAAAGGGCTCTGGTTTATAACAGCATTTGGTTTATAACCAGCTCTGTTTTATATAGGGCTCTGGTTTTTAAAGGGATATGGTTAATAACGGGCTTTGGGTTATAATGTGCTCTTGTTTATAAAGGCCTTTGGTTTATAAAGGGCTCTGATATATAAAGGGCTCTGGTTTATAAAGGGCTCTGGTTTATAAAGGACTTTGGTTTATAAAGAGGTCTGGTTAATAAAATAATCTGGTTTATAAAGGGCTTTCGTTTAAAAATGGCTTTGGTTTATAAAGGGCACTGGTTTATAAATAGCTCTGGTTTATAACAGGATCTGGTTTAGAAAGGGTTTTGGTGTATAAAGAGCTCTGGTTTATAACAGGCTCTGGTTTATAAAGGGTTTTGGTGTATAAAGAGCTCTGGTTATTAAAGGAATTTAGTTTATTAAGGGCTTTGGTTTAAAAAGGCTTTAGTTTATAAAGGGCTCTGGTTTATAAAAGGCTTTGGTTTATTAAGGGCGTTGTTTTATAACGGGGTCTGGTTGTTAAGGGGCTTTGGTTTATAAAGGGCTGTGGTTTATAAATATCTCTGCTTTAAAAAATAGCTGTGGTTTATAATGAGTTCTGGTTTATAATGGGCTCTGGTTTATAAAGGGATTTTGTGTATAAAGAGCTCTGATTTATAAAGGAATCTGGTTTATAAAGGCCTTTGGTTTATAAAGGCCTTTGGTTTATAAAGGGCTCTGGATTATAAATACCTCTGTGTTAAATATGGCTGTGGTTTATAACGGTACCTGGTTTGCAAAGGGCTCTGGTTTATAAAGGGCTCTTGTTTATAATGGGCTCTGGTTTATAACGGACTTTGTTTTATAAAGGCCTCCGGTTTATAACAGGCTCTGGTTTATAAGGGGGTTTGGGTTATAACGGGCTCTGGTTTATAAAGGGTTCTGGTTTATAAAGGGCTGTGGTTTACAACGGGCTCTGGTTTATGAAGGCCTCCGGTTTATAACGGCCTCTGGCTTATAAAGGGCTTAGGGTTATAACGGGCTCTGGTTTATAAAAGGTTCTGGTTTATAAAGGGCTGTGGTTTATAAAGGGCTCTGGTTTATAAAGGGCTCTGGTTTATAACAGCATCTGGTTTATAACCAGCTTTGGTTTATATAGGGCTCTGGTTTTTAAAGGGATCTGGTTAATAATGGGTTTGGGTTATAATGGGCTCTTGTTTATAAAGGGTTCTGGTTTATAACAGGTTCTGGTTTATAAAGGGTTTTGGTGTATAAAGAGCTCTGGTTATTAAAGGAATTTAGTTTATTAAGGGCTTTGGTTTAAAAAGGATTTAGTTTATAAAGGGCTCTGGTTTATAAAGGGCTTTGGTTTATGAAGGGCTTTGTTTTATAAAGGGCTCTGGTTGTTAAGGGGCTTTGGTTTATAAAGGGCTCTGGTTTATAAAGGGCTTTGGGTTATAATGGGCTCTGGTTTATAAAAGGTTCTGGTTTTTAAAGGGCTGTGGTTTATAATGGCTCTGGTTTATAAAGGGCTCTGGTTTATAAATAGCTCTGGTTTATAAAGGGCTCTGGTTTATAACAGCATTTGGTTTATAACCAGCTTTGGTTTATATAGGGCTCTGGTTTTTAAAGGGATCTGGTTAATAACGGGCTTTGGGTTATAATGGGCTCTTGTTTATAAAGGGCTTTGGTTTATAAAGGGCTCTGATATATAAAGGGCTCTGGTTTATAAAGGTCTTTGGTTAATAAAGGGTTCTTGTTTATAAACGGCTGAGGTTTATAAAGAGCTCTGGTTTATAATGATATCTTGTTTATAACGTGCTTTGGGTTATGAATGGCTCTGATTAATTATGAGGTCTGGTTAATAAAGGGCTCTGGTTTATATAGGGCTCTGGTTTTTAAAGGGATATGGTTAATAACGGGCTTTGGGTTATAATGTGCTCTTGTTTATAAAGGGCTTTGGTTTATAAAGGGCTCTGATATATAAAGGGCTCTGGTTTATAAAGGGCTCTGGTTTATAAAGGACTTTGGTGTATAAAGAGGTCTGGTTAATAAAATAATCTGGTTTATAAAGGGCTTTCGTTTAAAAAGGGCTTTGGTTTATAAAGGGCACTGGTTTATAAATAGCTCTGGTTTATAACAGGATCTGGTTTAGAAAGGGTTTTGGTGTATTAAGAGCTCTGGTTTATAACAGGCTCTGGTTTATAAAGGGTTTTGGTGTATAAAGAGCTCTGGTTATTAAAGAAATTTAGTTTATTAAGGGCTTTGGTTTAAAAAGGCTTTAGTTTATGAAGGGCTCTGGTTTATAAAAGGCTTTGGTTTATTAAGGGCTTTGTTTTATAACGGGGTCTGGTTGTTAAGGGGCTTTGGTTTATAAAGGGCTGTGGTTTATAAATATCTCTGCTTTAAAAAATAGTTGTGGTTTATAATGAGTTCTGGTTTATAATGGGCTCTGGTTTATAAAGGGATTTTGTGTATAAAGAGCTCTGATTTATAAAGGAATCTGGTTTATAAAGGCCTTTGGTTTATAAAGGGCTCTGGATTATAAATACCTCTGTGTTAAATATGGCTGTGGTTTATAACGGTACCTGGTTTGTAAAGGGCTCTGGTTTATAAAGGGCTCTTGTTTATAATGGGCTCTGGTTTATAACGGACTTTGTTTTATAAAGGCCTCCGGTTTATAACAGGCTCTGGTTTATAAGGGGGTTTGGGTTATAACGGGCTCTGGTTTATAAAGGGTTCTGGTTTATAAAGGGCTGTGGTTTATAACAGGCTCTGGTTTATGAAGGCCTCCGGTTTATAACGGCCTCTGGCTTATAAAGGGCTTAGGGTTATAACGGGCTCTGGTTTATAAAAGGTTCTGGTTTATAAAGGGCTGTGGTTTATAAAGGGCTCTGGTTTATAAAGGGCTCTGGTTTATAACAGCATCTGGTTTATAACCAGCTTTGGTTTATATAGGGCTCTGGTTTTTAAAGGGATCTGGTTAATAACGGGTTTGGGTTATAATGGGCTCTTGTTTATAAAGGGTTCTGGTTTATAACAGGTTCTGGTTTATAAAGGGTTTTGGTGTATAAAGAGCTCAGGTTATTAAAGGAATTTAGTTTATTAAGGGCTGTGGTTTATAAAGGGCTCTGGTTTATAAAGAGCTCTGGTTTATAACAGGCTCTGGTTTAGAAAGGGTTTTGGTGTATAAAGAGCTCTGGTTATTAAAGGAATTTAGTTTATTAAGGGCTTTGGTTTAAAAAGGCTTTAGTTTATAAAGGGCTCTGGTTTATAAAGGCCTCCGGTTTATAACAGGCTCTGGTTTATAAAGGGGTTTGGGTTATAACGGGCTCTGGTTTATTAAGGGTTCTGGTTTCTAAAGGGCTGTGGTTTATAACAGGCTGTGGTTTATAAAGGCCTCCGGTTTAAAACGGCCTCTGGTTTATAAAGGGCTTTGGGTTATAATGGGCTCTGGTTTATAAAAGGTTCTGGTTTATAAAGGGCTGTGGTTTATAATGGCTCTGGTTTATAAAGGGCTCTGGTTTATAAATAGCTCTGGTTTATAAAGGGCGCTGGTTTATAACAGCATTTGGTTTATAACCAGCTCTGTTTTATATAGGGCTCTGGTTTTTAAAGGGATATGGTTAATAACGGGCTTTGGGTTATAATGTGCTCTTGTTTATAAAGGGCTTTGGTTTATAAAGGGCTCTGATATATAAAGGGCTCTGGTTTATAAAGGGCTCTGGTTTATAAAGGACTTTGGTTTATAAAGAGGTCTGGTTAATAAAATAATCTGGTTTATAAAGGGCTTTCGTTTAAAAAGGGCTTTGGTTTATAAAGGGCACTGGTTTATAAATAACTCTGGTTTATAACAGGATCTGGTTTAGAAAGGGTTTTGGTGTATAAAGAGCTCTGGTTTATAACAGGCTCTGGTTTATAAAGGGTTTTGGTGTATAAAGAGCTCTGGTTATTAAAGGAATTTAGTTTATTAAGGGCTTTGGTTTAAAAAGGCTTTAGTTTATAAAGGGCTCTGGTTTATAAAAGGCTTTGGTTTATTAAGGGCGTTGTTTTATAACGGGGTCTGGTTGTTAAGGGGCTTTGGTTTATAAAGGGCTGTGGTTTATAAATATCTTTGCTTTAAAAAATAGCTGTGGTTTATAATGAGTTCTGGTTTATAATGGGCTCTGGTTTATAAAGGGATTTTGTGTATAAAGAGCTCTGATTTATAAAGGAATCTGGTTTATAAAGGCCTTTGTTTTATAAAGGGCTCTGGTTGTTAAGTGGCTTTGGTTTATAAAGGGCTCTGGTTTATAAAGGGCTTTGGGTTATAATGGGCTCTGGTTTATAAAAGGTTCTGGTTTATAAAGGGCTGTGGTTTATAATGGCTCTGGTTTATAAAGGGCTCTGGTTTATAAATAGCTCTGGTTTATAAAGGGCTCTGGTTTATAACAGCATTTGGTTTATAACCAGCTTTGGTTTATATAGGGCTCTGGTTTTTAAAGGGATCTGGTTAATAACGGGCTTTGGGTTATAATGGGCTCTTGTTTATAAAGGGCTTTGGTTTATAAAGGGCTCTGATATATAAAGGGCTCTGGTTTATAAAGGGCTCTGGTTTATAAAGGTCTTTGGTTAATAAAGGGTTCTTGTTTATAAACGGCTGAGGTTTATAAAGAGCTCTGGTTTATAACGATATCTTGTTTATAACGTGCTTTGGGTTATGAATGGCTCTGGTTTATTACGAGGTCTGGTTAATAAAGGGCTCTGGTTTACAAAGGGCTCTGGTTTATAAAGGGATCAGGTTTATAACGAGCTCTGGTTTATAAAGACCTCTGGTTTATTACGAGCTCTGGTTTATAATGCGCACTGGTTTATAAAGGGTTCTGGTTTATAAAGGGCTGTAGTTTATAAAGATCTCTGGTTTATAACAAGCTCTGGTTTATAACGGGCTCTGGTTAATAGAGGGCTCTGGTTTATAATGAGCTCTGGTTGATAAAATGTTTGCTTTTATAAAGGGTTCTGGTTTATAAGGGCTGTGGTTTATAAAGGGCTCACGTTTATAACAGGCTCTGGTTTATAAAAGGCTATGGTTTGTAAAGAGCTCCGGTTTATATAGGGCTCTGGTTTATAAAGGGCTTTGGTTTGTAAAGAGCTCTGGTTTTTATAGCTCACTGGTTCATAAAGGGCTCTGGTTTATAACGGGCTCTGCTTTATAAATGGCTCTGTTTATAACGGGCTCTGAATATAACTGGCTCTGGTTTAAAAATGGCTTTGGTTTCTGAAGGGCTTTGGTTCATAAAGGGCTCTGGTTATAAAGGGATTTGGTTTGTAAAGGTCTGTGGTTTATAAAGGGCTCTGGTTTCTTACAGGCTCTGGTTTATTAGGGGATTTGGTTTATAAAGGGCTCTGGTTTATTAATGTCTTTTGTTTATAAAGAAATCTCGTTTAAAAAGGGCTCTGGATTAAAATGGTTCTGGTTTATAAATGGGTCTGGTTTATAAAGGGTTTTGGTGTATAAAGAGCTCTGGTTATTAAAGGAATTTAGTTTATTAAGGGCTTTGGTTTAAAAAGGCTTTAGTTTATAAAGGGCTCTGGTTTATAAAGGGCTTTGGTTTATGAAGGGCTTTGTTTTATAAAGGGCTCTGGTTGTTAAGGGGCTTTGGTTTATAAAGGGCTCTGGTTTATAAAGGGCTTTGGGTTATAATGGGCTCTGGTTTATAAAAGGTTCTGGTTTATAAAGGGCTGTGGTTTATAATGGCTCTGGTTTATAAAGGGCTCTGGTTTATAAATAGCTCTGGTTTATAAAGGGCTGTGGTTTATAACAGCATTTGGTTTATAACCAGCTTTGGTTTATATAGGGCTCTGGTTTTTAAAGGGATCTGGTTAATAACGGGCTTTGGGTTATAATGGGCTCTTGTTTATAAAGGGCTTTGGTTTATAAAGGGCTCTGATATATAAAGGGCTCTGGTTTATAAAGGTCTTTGGTTAATAAAGGGTTCTTGTTTATAAACGGCTGAGGTTTATAAAGAGCTCTGGTTTATAATGATATCTTGTTTATAGCGTGCTTTGGGTTATGAATGGCTCTGATTAATTATGAGGTCTGGTTAATAAAGGGCTCTGGTTTATATAGGGCTCTGGTTTTTAAAGGGATATGGTTAATAACGGGCTTTGGGTTATAATGTGCTCTTGTTTATAAAGGGCTTTGGTTTATAAAGGGCTCTGATATATAAAGGGCTCTGGTTTATAAAGGGCTCTGGTTTATAAAGGACTTTGGTGTATAAAGAGGTCTGGTTAATAAAATAATCTGGTTTATAAAGGGCTTTCGTTTAAAAAGGGCTTTGGTTTATAAAGGGCACTGGTTTATAAATAGCTCTGGTTTATAACAGGATCTGGTTTAGAAAGGGTTTTGTTGTATTAAGAGCTCTGGTTTATAACAGGCTCTGGTTTATAAAGGGTTTTGGTGTATAAAGAGCTCTGGTTATTAAAGAAATTTAGTTTATTAAGGGCTTTGGTTTAAAAAGGCTTTAGTTTATAAAGGGCTCTGGTTTATAAAAGGCTTTGGTTTATTAAGGGCTTTGTTTTATAACGGGGTCTGGTTGTTAAGGGGCTTTGGTTTATAAAGGGCTGTGGTTTATAAATATCTCTGCTTTAAAAAATAGTTGTGGTTTATAATGAGTTCTGGTTTATAATGGGCTCTGGTTTATAAAGGGATTTTGTGTATAAAGAGCTCTGATTTATAAAGGAATCTGGTTTATAAAGGCCTTTGGTTTATAAAGGGCTCTGGATTATAAATACCTCTGTGTTAAATATGGCTGTGGTTTATAACGGTACCTGGTTTGTAAAGGGCTCTGGTTTATAAAGGGCTCTTGTTTATAATGGGCTCTGGTTTATAACGGACTTTGTTTTATAAAGGCCTCCGGTTTATAACAGGCTCTGGTTTATAAGGGGGTTTGGGTTATAACGGGCTCTGGTTTATAAAGGGTTCTGGTTTATAAAGGGCTGTGGTTTATAACGGGCTCTGGTTTATGAAGGCCTCCGGTTTATAACGGCCTCTGGCTTATAAAGGGCTTAGGGTTATAACGGGCTCTGGTTTATAAAAGGTTCTGGTTTATAAAGGGCTGTGGTTTATAAAGGGCTCTGGTTTATAAAGGGCTCTGGTTTATAACAGCATCTGGTTTATAACCAGCTTTGGTTTATATAGGGCTCTGGTTTTTAAAGGGATCTGGTTAATAACAGGTTTGGGTTATAATGGGCTCTTGTTTATAAAGGGTTCTGGTTTATAACAGGTTCTGGTTTATAAAGGGTTTTGGTGTATAAAGAGCTCAGGTTATTAAAGGAATTTAGTTTATTAAGGGCTGTGGTTTATAAAGGGCTCTGGTTTATAAAGAGCTCTGGTTTATAACAGGCTCTGGTTTAGAAAGGGTTTTGGTGTATAAAGAGCTCTGGTTATTAAAGGATTTTAGTTTATTAAGGGCTTTGGTTTAAAAAGGCTTTAGTTTATAAAGGGCTCTGGTTTATAAAGGCCTCCGGTTTATAACAGGCTCTGGTTTATAAAGGGGCTTGGGTTATAACGGGCTCTGGTTTATTAAGGGTTCTGGTTTCTAAAGGGCTGTGGTTTATAACAGGCTGTGGTTTATAAAGGCCTCCGGTTTAAAACGGCCTCTGGTTTATAAAGGGCTTTGGGTTATAATGGGCTCTGGTTTATAAAAGGTTCTGGTTTATAAAGGGCTGTGGTTTATAATGGCTCTGGTTTATAAAGGGCTCTGGTTTATAAATAGCTCTGGTTTATAAAGGGCACTGGTTTATAACAGCATTTGGTTTATAACCAGCTCTGTTTTATATAGGGCTCTGGTTTTTAAAGGGATATGGTTAATAACGGGCTTTGGGTTATAATGTGCTCTTGTTTATAAAGGGCTTTGGTTTATAAAGGGCTCTGATATATAAAGGGCTCTGGTTTATAAAGGGCTCTGGTTTATAAAGGACTTTGGTTTATAAAGAGGTCTGGTTAATAAAATAATCTGGTTTATAAAGGGCTTTCGTTTAAAAAGGGCTTTGGTTTATAAAGGGCACTGGTTTATAAATAGCTCTGGTTTATAACAGGATCTGGTTTAGAAAGGGTTTTGGTGTATAAAGAGCTCTGGTTTATAACAGGCTCTGGTTTATAAAGGGTTTTGGTGTATAAAGAGCTCTGGTTATTAAAGGAATTTAGTTTATTAAGGGCTTTGGTTTAAAAAGGCTTTAGTTTATAAAGGGCTCTGGTTTATAAAAGGCTTTGGTTTATTAAGGGCGTTGTTTTATAACGGGGTCTGGTTGTTAAGGGGCTTTGGTTTATAAAGGGCTGTGGTTTATAAATATCTCTGCTTTAAAAAATAGCTGTGGTTTATAATGAGTTCTGGTTTATAATGGGCTCTGGTTTATAAAGGGATTTTGTGTATAAAGAGCTCTGATTTATAAAGGAATCTGGTTTATAAAGGCCTTTGTTTTATAAAGGGCTCTGGTTGTTAAGGGGCTTTGGTTTATAAAGGGCTCTGGTTTATAAAGGGCTTTGGGTTATAATGGGCTCTGGTTTATAAAAGGTTCTGGTTTATAAAGGGCTGTGGTTTATAATGGCTCTGGTTTATAAAGGGCTCTGGTTTATAAATAGCTCTGGTTTATAAAGGGCTCTGGTTTATAACAGCATTTGGTTTATAACCAGCTTTGGTTTATATAGGGCTCTGGTTTTTAAAGGGATCTGGTTAATAACGGGCTTTGGGTTATAATGGGCTCTTGTTTATAAAGGGCTTTGGTTTATAAAGGGCTCTGATATATAAAGGGCTCTGGTTTATAAAGGGCTCTGGTTTATAAAGGTCTTTGGTTAATAAAGGGTTCTTGTTTATAAACGGCTGAGGTTTATAAAGAGCTCTGGTTTATAACGATATCTTGTTTATAACGTGCTTTGGGTTATGAATGGCTCTGGTTTATTACGAGGTCTGGTTAATAAAGGGCTCTGGTTTACAAAGGGCTCTGGTTTATAAAGGGATCAGGTTTATAACGAGCTCTGGTTTATAAAGACCTCTGGTTTATTACGAGCTCTGGTTTATAATGCGCACTGGTTTATAAAGGGTTCTGGTTTATAAAGGGCTGTAGTTTATAAAGATCTCTGGTTTATAACAAGCTCTGGTTTATAACGGGCTCTGGTTAATAGAGGGCTCTGGTTTATAATGAGCTCTGGTTGATAAAATGTTTGCTTTTATAAAGGGTTCTGGTTTATAAGGGCTGTGGTTTATAAAGGGCTCACATTTATAACAGGCTCTGGTTTATAAAAGGCTATGGTTTGTAAAGAGCTCCGGTTTATATAGGGATTTTGTGTATAAAGAGCTCTGATTTATAAAGGAATCTGGTTTATAAAGGCCTTTGTTTTATAAAGGGCTCTGGTTGTTAAGGGGCTTTGGTTTTTCAAAGGGCTCTGGTTTATAAAGGGCTTTGGGTTATAATGGGCTCTGGTTTATAAAAGGTTCTGGTTTATAAAGGGCTGTGGTTTATAATGGCTCTGGTTTATAAAGGGCTCTGGTTTATAAATAGCTCTGGTTTATAAAGGGCTCTGGTTTATAACAGCATTTGGTTTATAACCAGCTTTGGTTTATATAGGGCTCTGGTTTTTAAAGGGATCTGGTTAATAACGGGCTTTGGGTTATAATGGGCTCTTGTTTATAAAGGGCTTTGGTTTATAAAGGGCTCTGATATATAAAGGGCTCTGGTTTATAAAGGGCTCTGGTTTATAAAGGTCTTTGGTTAATAAAGGGTTCTTGTTTATAAACGGCTGAGGTTTATAAAGAGCTCTGGTTTATAACGATATCTTGTTTATAACGTGCTTTGGGTTATGAATGGCTCTGGTTTATTACGAGGTCTGGTTAATAAAGGGCTCTGGTTTACAAAGGGCTCTGGTTTATAAAGGGATCAGGTTTATAACGAGCTCTGGTTTATAAAGACCTCTGGTTTATTACGAGCTCTGGTTTATAATGCGCACTGGTTTATAAAGGGTTCTGGTTTATAAAGGGCTGTAGTTTATAAAGATCTCTGGTTTATAACAAGCTCTGGTTTATAACGGGCTCTGGTTAATAGAGGGCTCTGGTTTATAATGAGCTCTGGTTGATAAAATGTTTGCTTTTATAAAGGGTTCTGGTTTATAAGGGCTGTGGTTTATAAAGGGCTCACGTTTATAACAGGCTCTGGTTTATAAAAGGCTATGGTTTGTAAAGAGCTCCGGTTTATATAGGGCTCTGGTTTATAAAGGGCTTTGGTTTGTAAAGAGCTCTGGTTTTTATAGCTCACTGGTTCATAAAGGGCTCTGGTTTATAACGGGCTCTGCTTTATAAATGGCTCTGTTTATAACGGGCTCTGAATATAACTGGCTCTGGTTTAAAAACGGCTTTGGTTTCTGAAGGGCTTTGGTTCATAAAGGGCTCTGGTTATAAAGGGATTTGGTTTGTAAAGGTCTGTGGTTTATAAAGGGCTCTGGTTTCTTACAGGCTCTGGTTTATTAGGGGATTTGGTTTATAAAGGGCTCTGGTTTATTAATGTCTTTTGTTTATAAAGAAATCTCGTTTAAAAAGGGCTCTGGATTAAAATGGTTCTGGTTTATAAATGGGTCTGGTTTATAAAGGAATCTGGTTTAAAAAGGGCTCTGGTTTATTAATGGCTCTGCTTTATAAAGGAATCTGGTTTAAAAAGGGCTCTGGTTCATAAATGGCTCTGCTTTATAAAGGAATCTGGTTTAAAAAGGGCTCTGGTTTATAAATGACTCTGGTTTATAAAGGACTGTGATTCATAAATGGCTCTGGATTATAAAGGGCTCTGTTTTATAAAGGGCTGTGGTTTATAAAAATCTCTGGTTTATAACAAGCTCTGGTTTATAACGGGCTCTGGTTAATAGAGGGCTCTGGTTTTTAATTAGCTCTGGTTGATAAAGTGCTTGCTTTTATAAAGGCTTCTGGTTTATAAGGGCTGTGGTTTATAAAGGGCCCCTGTTTATAAAGAGCTCTGGTTTATAACAGGCTCTGGTTTATAAAGGGCTTTGGTGTATCAATAGCTCTGGTTATTAAAGGAATTTAGTTTGTTAAGGGTTTTGGTTTAAAAAGGGCTCTGTTTTATAAAGGGCTGTGGTTTATAAAGATCTCTGGTTTATAACAAGCTCTGGTTTATAACGGGCTCTGGTTAATAGAGGGCTCTGGTTTTTAATTAGCTCTGGTTGATAAAGTGCTTGCTTTTATAAAGGCTTCTGGTTTATAAGGGCTGTGGTTTATAAAGGGCTCTGGTTTATAAAGGGTTCTGGTTTATAAAGGGCTGTGGTTTATAATGGGCTGTGGTTTATAAAGGCCTCCGGTTTATAACGGCCTACGGTTTATAAAGGGCTTTGGGTTATAACGGGCTCTGGTTTATAAAAGGTTCTGGTTTATAAAAGTCTGTGGTTTATATAGGGCTCTGGTTTATAAAGTGCTCTGGTTTATAAATAGCTCTGGTTTATAAAGGGCTCTGGTTTATAACAGCATTTGGTTTATAACCAGCTTTGGTTTATATAGGGCTCTGGTTTTTAAAGGGATCTGGTTAATAACGGGCTTTGGGTTATAATGGGCTCTTGTTTATAAAGGGCTTTGGTTTATAAAGGGCTCTGATATATAAAGGGCTCTGGTTTATAAAGGTCTTTGGTTAATAAAGGGTTCTTGTTTATAAACGGCTGAGGTTTATAAAGAGCTCTGGTTTATAATGATATCTTGTTTATAACATGCTTTGGGTTATGAATGGCTCTGATTAATTACGAGGTCTGGTTAATAAAGGGCTCTGGTTTATATAGGGCTCTGGTTTTTAAAGGGATATGGTTAATAACGGGCTTTGGGTTATAATGTGCTCTTGTTTATAAAGGGCTTTGGTTCATAAAGGGCTCTGATATATAAAGGGCTGTGGTTTATAATGGCTCTGGTTTATAAAGGGCTCTGGTTTATAAATAGCTCTGGTTAATAAAGGGCTCTGGTTTACAAAGGGCTCTGGTTTATAAAGGGATCAGGTTTATAACGAGCTCTGGTTTATAAAGACCTCTGGTTTATTACGAGCTCTGGTTTATAATGCGCACTGGTTTATAAAGGGTTCTGGTTTATAAAGGGCTGTAGTTTATAAAGATCTCTGGTTTATAACAAGCTCTGGTTTATAACGGGCTCTGGTTAATAGAGGGCTCTGGTTTATAATGAGCTCTGGTTGATAAAATGTTTGCTTTTATAAAGGGTTCTGGTTTATAAGGGCTGTGGTTTATAAAGGGCTCACGTTTATAACAGGCTCTGGTTTATAAAAGGCTATGGTTTGTAAAGAGCTCCGGTTTATATAGGGCTCTGGTTTATAAAGGGCTTTGGTTTGTAAAGGGCTCTGGTTTTTATAGCTCACTGGTTCATAAAGGGCTCTGGTTTATAACGGGCTCTGCTTTATAAATGGCTCTGTTTATAACGGGCTCTGAATATAACTGGCTCTGGTTTAAAAACGGCTTTGGTTTCTGAAGGGCTTTGGTTCATAAAGGGCTCTGGTTATAAAGGGATTTGGTTTGTAAAGGTCTGTGGTTTATAAAGGGCTCTGGTTTCTTACAGGCTCTGGTTTATTAGGGGATTTGGTTTATAAAGGGCTCTGGTTTATTAATGTCTTTTGTTTATAAAGAAATCTCGTTTAAAAAGGGCTCTGGATTAAAATGGTTCTGGTTTATAAATGGGTCTGGTTTATAAAGGAATCTGGTTTAAAAAGGGCTCTGGTTTATTAATGGCTCTGCTTTATAAAGGAATCTGGTTTAAAAAGGGCTCTGGTTCATAAATGGCTCTGCTTTATAAAGGAATCTGGTTTAAAAAGGGCTCTGGTTTATAAATGACTCTGGTTTATAAAGGACTGTGATTCATAAATGGCTCTGGATTATAAAGGGCTCTGTTTTATAAAGGGCTGTGGTTTATAAAAATCTCTGGTTTATAACAAGCTCTGGTTTATAACGGGCTCTGGTTAATAGAGGGCTCTGGTTTTTAATTAGCTCTGGTTGATAAAGTGCTTGCTTTTATAAAGGCTTCTGGTTTATAAGGGCTGTGGTTTATAAAGGGCCCCTGTTTATAAAGAGCTCTGGTTTATAACAGGCTCTGGTTTATAAAGGGCTTTGGTGTATCAATAGCTCTGGTTATTAAAGGAATTTAGTTTGTTAAGGGTTTTGGTTTAAAAAGGGCTCTGTTTTATAAAGGGCTGTGGTTTATAAAGATCTCTGGTTTATAACAAGCTCTGGTTTATAACGGGCTCTGGTTAATAGAGGGCTCTGGTTTTTAATTAGCTCTGGTTGATAAAGTGCTTGCTTTTATAAAGGCTTCTGGTTTATAAGGGCTGTGGTTTATAAAGGGCTCTGGTTTATAAAGAGCTCTGGTTTATAACAGGCTCTGGTTTATAAAGGGTTTTGGTGTATAAAGAGCTCTGGTTATTAAAGGAATTTAGTTTATTAAGGGCTTTGGTTTAAAAAGGCTTTAGTTTATAAAGGGCTCTGGTTTATAAAGGGCTTTGGTTTATGAAGGGCTTTGTTTTATAACGGGGTCTGGTTGTTAAGGGGCTTTGGTTTATAAAGGGCTCTGGTTTATAAATATCTGTGCTTTAAAAAATAGCTCTGGTTTATAATGAGTGCTGGTTTATAATTGGCTCTGGTTTATAAAGGGATTTTGTGTATAAAGAGCTCTGGTTTATAAAGGAATCTGGTTTATAAAGGCCTTTGGTTTATGAAGGGCTCTGGATTATAAATACCTCTGTTTTAAAAATGGCTGTGGTTTATAACGGGCTCTGGTTTGTAAAGGGATCTGGTTTATAAAGGGCTTTGGTCTATAAAGGGCTCTGGTTTATAAAGGGCTCTGGTTTATAAAGGGTTTTGGTGTATAAAGAGCTCTGGTAATTAAAGGAATTTAGTTTATTAAGGGCTTTGGTTTAAAAAGGCTTTAGTTTATAAAGGGCTCTGGTTTATAAAGGGCTTTGGTTTATGAAGGGCTTTGTTTTATAACGGGGTCTGGTTGTTAAGGGGCTTTGGTTTATAAAGGGCTCTGGTTTATAAATATCTGTGCTTTAAAAAATAGCTCTGGTTTATAATGAGTGCTGGTTTATAATTGGCTCTGGTTTATAAAGGGATTTTGTGTATAAAGAGCTCTGGTTTATAAAGGAATCTGGTTTATAAAGGCCTTTGGTTTATGAAGGGCTCTGGATTATAAATACCTCTGTTTTAAAAATGGCTGTGGTTTATAACGGGCTCTGGTTTGTAAAGGGATCTGGTTTATAAAGGGCTTTGGTCTATAAAGGGCTCTGGTTTATAAAGGGCTCTGGTTTATAAAGGGCTCTTGTTTATAATGGGCTCTGGTTTATAACGGACTTTGGTTTTTAAAGGCCCCTGTTTATAATGGGCTCTGGTTTATAAAGGGCTTTGGGTTATAACGGTCTCTGGTTTATAAAGGGTTCTGGTTTATAAAGGGCTGTGGTTTATAATGGGCTGTGGTTTATAAAGGCCTCTGGTTTATAACGGCCTACGGTTTATAAAGGGCTTTGGGTTATAACGGGCTCTGGTTTATAAAAGGTTCTGGTTTATAAAAGTCTGTGGTTTATATAGGGCTCTGGTTTATAAAGTGCTCTGGTTTATAAATAGCTCTGGTTTATAAAGGGCTCTGGTTTATAACAGCATCTGGTTTATAACCAGCTTTGGTTTATATAGGGCTCTGTTTTTTAAAGGGATCTGGTTAATAACAGGCTTTGGGTTATAATGGGCTCTTGTTTATAGAGGGTTCTGGTTTATAAGGGCTGTGATTTATAAAGGGCTCTGGTTTATAAATAGCTCTGGTTTATAACAGGCTCTGGTTTATAAAGGGTTTTGGTGTATAAAGAGCTCTGGTTATTAAAGGAATTTAGTTTATTAAGGGCTTTGGTTTAAAAAGGCTTTAGTTTATAAAGGGCTCTGGTTTATAAAGGGCTCTTGTTTATAATGGGCTCTGGTTTATAACGGACTTTGTTTTATAAAGGCCTCCGGTTTATAACAGGCTCTGGTTTATAAAGGGTTCTGGTTTATAAAGAGCTCTGGTTTATAACAGGCTCTGGTTTATAAAGGGTTTTGGTGTATAAAGAGCTCTGGTTATTAAAGGAATTTAGTTTATTAAGCGCTTTGGTTTAAAAAGGCTTTAGTTCATAAAGGGCTCTGGTTTATAAAGGCCTCCGGTTTATAACAGGCTCTGGTTTATAAAGGGGTTTGGGTTATAACAGGCTCTGGTTTATTAAGGGTTCTGGTTTCTAAAGGGCTGTGGTTTATAACAGGCTGTGGTTTATAAAGGCCTCCGGTTTAAAACGGCCTCTGGTTTATAAAGGGCTTTGGGTTATAATGGGCTCTGGTTTATAAAAGGTTCTGGTTTATAAAGGGCTGTGGTTTATAATGGCTCTGGTTTATAAAGGGCTCTGGTTTATAAATAGCTCTGGTTTATAAAGGGCTCTGGTTTATAACAGCATTTGGTTTATAACCAGCTCTGTTTTATATAGGGCTCTGGTTTTTAAAGGGATATGGTTAATAACGGGCTTTGGGTTATAATGTGCTCTTGTTTATAAAGGGCTTTGGTTTATAAAGGGCTCTGATATATAAAGGGCTCTGGTTTATAAAGGGCTCTGGTTTATAAAGGACTTTGGTTTATAAAGAGGTCTGGTTAATAAAATAATCTGGTTTATAAAGGGCTTTCGTTTAAAAAGGGCTTTGGTTTATAAAGGGCACTGGTTTATAAATAGCTCTGGTTTATAACAGGATCTGGTTTAGAAAGGGTTTTGGTGTATAAAGAGCTCTGGTTTATAACAGGCTCTGGTTTATAAAGGGTTTTGGTGTATAAAGAGCTCTGGTTATTAAAGGAATTTAGTTTATTAAGGGCTTTGGTTTAAAAAGGCTTTAGTTTATAAAGGGCTCTGGTTTATAAAAGGCTTTGGTTTATTAAGGGCGTTGTTTTATAACGGGGTCTGGTTGTTAAGGGGCTTTGGTTTATAAAGGGCTGTGGTTTATAAATATCTCTGCTTTAAAAAATAGCTGTGGTTTATAATGAGTTCTGGTTTATAATGGGCTCTGGTTTATAAAGGGATTTTGTGTATAAAGAGCTCTGATTTATAAAGGAATCTGGTTTATAAAGGCCTTTGGTTTATAAAGGCCTTTGGTTTATAAAGGGCTCTGGATTATAAATACCTCTGTGTTAAATATGGCTGTGGTTTATAACGGTACCTGGTTTGCAAAGGGCTCTGGTTTATAAAGGGCTCTTGTTTATAATGGGCTCTGGTTTATAACGGACTTTGTTTTATAAAGGCCTCCGGTTTATAACAGGCTCTGGTTTATAAGGGGGTTTGGGTTATAACGGGCTCTGGTTTATAAAGGGTTCTGGTTTATAAAGGGCTGTGGTTTACAACGGGCTCTGGTTTATGAAGGCCTCCGGTTTATAACGGCCTCTGGCTTATAAAGGGCTTAGGGTTATAACGGGCTCTGGTTTATAAAAGGTTCTGGTTTATAAAGGGCTGTGGTTTATAAAGGGCTCTGGTTTATAAAGGGCTCTGGTTTATAACAGCATCTGGTTTATAACCAGCTTTGGTTTATATAGGGCTCTGGTTTTTAAAGGGATCTGCTTAATAACGGGTTTGGGTTATAATGGGCTCTTGTTTATAAAGGGTTCTGGTTTATAACAGGTTCTGGTTTATAAAGGGTTTTGGTGTATAAAGAGCTCTGGTTATTAAAGGAATTTAGTTTATTAAGGGCTTTGGTTTAAAAAGGCTTTAGTTTATAAAGGGCTCTGGTTTATAAAGGGCTTTGGTTTATGAAGGGCTTTGTTTTATAAAGGGCTCTGGTTGTTAAGGGGCTTTGGTTTATAAAGGGCTCTGGTTTATAAAGGGCTTTGGGTTATAATGGGCTCTGGTTTATAAAAGGTTCTGGTTTATAAAGGGCTGTGGTTTATAATGGCTCTGGTTTATAAAGGGCTCTGGTTTATAAATAGCTCTGGTTTATAAAGGGCTCTGGTTTATAACAGCATTTGGTTTATAACCAGCTTTGGTTTATATAGGGCTCTGGTTTTTAAAGGGATCTGGTTAATAACGGGCTTTGGGTTATAATGGGCTCTTGTTTATAAAGGGCTTTGGTTTATAAAGGGCTCTGATATATAAAGGGCTCTGGTTTATAAAGGTCTTTGGTTAATAAAGGGTTCTTGTTTATAAACAGCTGAGGTTTATAAAGAGCTCTGGTTTATAATGATATCTTGTTTATAACGTGCTTTGGGTTATGAATGGCTCTGATTAATTACGAGGTCTGGTTAATAAAGGGCTCTGGTTTATATAGGGCTCTGGTTTTTAAAGGGATATGGTTAATAACGGGCTTTGGGTTATAATGTGCTCTTGTTTATAAAGGGCTTTGGTTTATAAAGGGCTCTGATATATAAAGGGCTCTGGTTTATAAAGGGCTCTGGTTTATAAAGGACTTTGGTTTATAAAGAGGTCTGGTTAATAAAATAATCTGGTTTATAAAGGGCTTTCGTTTAAAAAGGGCTTTGGTTTATAAAGGGCACTGGTTTATAAATAGCTCTGGTTTATAACAGGATCTGGTTTAGAAAGGGTTTTGGTGTATAAAGAGCTCTGGTTTATAACAGGCTCTGGTTTATAAAGGGTTTTGGTGTATAAAGAGCTCTGGTTATTAAAGGAATTTAGTTTATTAAGGGCTTTGGTTTAAAAAGGCTTTAGTTTATAAAGGGCTCTGGTTTATAAAAGGCTTTGGTTTATTAAGGGCGTTGTTTTATAACGGGGTCTGGTTGTTAAGGGGCTTTGGTTTATAAAGGGCTGTGGTTTATAAATATCTCTGCTTTAAAAAATAGCTGTGGTTTATAATGAGTTCTGGTTTATAATGGGCTCTGGTTTATAAAGGGATTTTGTGTATAAAGAGCTCTGATTTATAAAGGAATCTGGTTTATAAAGGCCTTTGGTTTATAAAGGCCTTTGGTTTATAAAGGGCTCTGGATTATAAATACCTCTGTGTTAAATATGGCTGTGGTTTATAACGGTACCTGGTTTGCAAAGGGCTCTGGTTTATAAAGGGCTCTTGTTTATAATGGGCTCTGGTTTATAACGGACTTTGTTTTATAAAGGCCTCCGGTTTATAACAGGCTCTGGTTTATAAGGGGGTTTGGGTTATAACGGGCTCTGGTTTATAAAGGGTTCTGGTTTATAAAGGGCTGTGGTTTACAACGGGCTCTGGTTTATGAAGGCCTCCGGTTTATAACGGCCTCTGGCTTATAAAGGGCTTAGGGTTATAACGGGCTCTGGTTTATAAAAGGTTCTGGTTTATAAAGGGCTGTGGTTTATAAAGGGCTCTGGTTTATAAAGGGCTCTGGTTTATAACAGCATCTGGTTTATAACCAGCTTTGGTTTATATAGGGCTCTGGTTTTTAAAGGGATCTGCTTAATAACGGGTTTGGGTTATAATGGGCTCTTGTTTATAAAGGGTTCTGGTTTATAACAGGTTCTGGTTTATAAAGGGTTTTGGTGTATAAAGAGCTCTGGTTATTAAAGGAATTTAGTTTATTAAGGGCTTTGGTTTAAAAAGGCTTTAGTTTATAAAGGGCTCTGGTTTATAAAGGGCTTTGGTTTATGAAGGGCTTTGTTTTATAAAGGGCTCTGGTTGTTAAGGGGCTTTGGTTTATAAAGGGCTCTGGTTTATAAAGGGCTTTGGGTTATAATGGGCTCTGGTTTATAAAAGGTTCTGGTTTATAAAGGGCTGTGGTTTATAATGGCTCTGGTTTATAAAGGGCTCTGGTTTATAAATAGCTCTGGTTTATAAAGGGCTCTGGTTTATAACAGCATTTGGTTTATAACCAGCTTTGGTTTATATAGGGCTCTGGTTTTTAAAGGGATCTGGTTAATAACGGGCTTTGGGTTATAATGGGCTCTTGTTTATAAAGGGCTTTGGTTTATAAAGGGCTCTGATATATAAAGGGCTCTGGTTTATAAAGGTCTTTGGTTAATAAAGGGTTCTTGTTTATAAACAGCTGAGGTTTATAAAGAGCTCTGGTTTATAATGATATCTTGTTTATAACGTGCTTTGGGTTATGAATGGCTCTGATTAATTACGAGGTCTGGTTAATAAAGGGCTCTGGTTTATATAGGGCTCTGGTTTTTAAAGGGATATGGTTAATAACGGGCTTTGGGTTATAATGTGCTCTTGTTTATAAAGGGCTTTGGTTTATAAAGGGCTCTGATATATAAAGGGCTCTGGTTTATAAAGGGCTCTGGTTTATAAAGGACTTTGGTGTATAAAGAGATCTGGTTAATGAAATAATCTGGTTTATAAAGGGCTTTCGTTTAAAAAGGGCTTTGGTTTATAAAGGGCACTGGTTTATAAATAGCTCTGGTTTATAACAGGATCTGGTTTAGAAAGGGTTTTGGTGTATAAAGAGCTCTGGTTTATAACAGGCTCTGGTTTATAAAGGGTTTTGGTGTATAAAGAGCTCTGGTTATTAAAGAAATTTAGTTTATTAAGGGCTTTGGTTTAAAAAGGCTTTAGTTTATAAAGGGCTCTGGTTTATAAAAGGCTTTGGTTTATTAAGGGCTTTGTTTTATAACGGGGTCTGGTTGTTAAGGGGCTTTGGTTTATAAAGGGCTGTGGTTTCTAAAGATCTCTGCTTTAAAAAATAGCTGTGGTTTATAATGAGTTCTGGTTTATAATGGGCTCTGGTTTATAAAGGGATTTTGTGTATAAAGAGCTCTGATTTATAAAGGAATCTGGTTTATAAAGGCCTTTGGTTTATAAAGGGCTCTGGATTATAAATACCTCTGTGTTAAATATGGCTGTGGTTTATAACGGTACCTGGTTTGTAAAGGGCTCTGGTTTATAAAGGGCTCTTGTTTATAATGGGCTCTGGTTTATAACGGACTTTGTTTTATAAAGGCCTCCGGTGTATAACAGGCTCTGGTTTATAAGGGGGTTTGGGTTATAACGGGCTCTGGTTTATAAAGGGTTCTGGTTTATAAAGGGCTGTGGTTTATAACGGGCTCTGGTTTATGAAGGCCTCCGGTTTATAACGGCCTCTGACTTATAAAGGGCTTAGGGTTATAACGGGCTCTGGTTTATAAAAGGTTCTGGTTTATAAAGGGCTGGGGTTTATAAAGGGCTCTGGTTTATAAAGGGCTCTGGTTTATAACAGCATCTGGTTTATAACCAGCTTTGGTTTATATAGGGCTCTGGTTTTTAAAGGGATCTGGTTAATAACGGGTTTGGGTTATAATGGGCTCTTGTTTATAAAGGGTTCTGGTTTATAACAGGTTCTGGTTTATAAAGGGTTTTGGTGTATAAAGAGCTCAGGTTATTAAAGGAATTTAGTTTATTAAGGGCTGTGGTTTATAAAGGGCTCTGGTTTATAAAGAGCTCTGGTTTATAACAGGCTCTGGTTTAGAAAGGGTTTTGGTGTATAAAGAGCTCTGGTTATTAAAGGAATTTAGTTTATTAAGGGCTTTGGTTTAAAAAGGCTTTAGTTTATAAAGGGCTCTGGTTTATAAAGGCCTCCGGTTTATAACAGGCTCTGGTTTATAAAGGGGTTTGGGTTATAACGGGCTCTGGTTTATTAAGGGTTCTGGTTTCTAAAGGGCTGTGGTTTATAACAGGCTGTGGTTTATAAAGGCCTCCGGTTTAAAACGGCCTCTGGTTTATAAAGGGCTTTGGGTTATAATGGGCTCTGGTTTATAAAAGGTTCTGGTTTATAAAGGGCTGTGGTTTATAATGGCTCTGGTTTATAAAGGGCTCTGGTTTATAAATAGCTCTGGTTTATAAAGGGCTCTGGTTTATAACAGCATTTGGTTTATAACCAGCTCTGTTTTATATAGGGCTGTGGTTTTTAAAGGGATATGGTTAATAACGGGCTTTGGGTTATAATGTGCTCTTGTTTATAAAGGGCTTTGGTTCATAAAGGGCTCTGATATATAAAGGGCTCTGGTTTATAAAGGGCTCTGGTTTATAAAGGACTTTGGTTTATAAAGAGGTCTGGTTAATAAAATAATCTGGTTTATAAAGGGCTTTCGTTTAAAAAGGGCTTTGGTTTATAAAGGGCACTGGTTTATAAATAGCTCTGGTTTATAACAGGATCTGGTTTAGAAAGGGTTTTGGTGTATAAAGAGCTCTGGTTTATAACAGGCTCTGGTTTATAAAGGGTTTTGGTGTATAAAGAGCTCTGGTTATTAAAGGAATTTAGTTTATTAAGGGCTTTGGTTTAAAAAGGCTTTAGTTTATAAAGGGCTCTGGTTTATAAAAGGCTTTGGTTTATTAAGGGCGTTGTTTTATAACGGGGTCTGGTTGTTAAGGGGCTTTGGTTTATAAAGGGCTGTGGTTTATAAATATCTCTGCTTTAAAAAATAGCTGTGGTTTATAATGAGTTCTGGTTTATAATGGGCTCTGGTTTATAAAGGGATTTTGTGTATAAAGAGCTCTGATTTATAAAGGAATCTGGTTTATAAAGGCCTTTGTTTTATAAAGGGCTCTGTTTGTTAAGGGGCTTTGGTTTTTCAAAGGGCTCTGGTTTATAAAGGGCTTTGGGTTATAATGGGCTCTGGTTTATAAAAGGTTCTGGTTTATAAAGGGCTGTGGTTTATAATGGCTCTGGTTTATAAAGGGCTCTGGTTTATAAATAGCTCTGGTTTATAAAGGGCTCTGGTTTATAACAGCATTTGGTTTATAACCAGCTTTGGTTTATATAGGGCTCTGGTTTTTAAAGGGATCTGGTTAATAACGGGCTTTGGGTTATAATGGGCTCTTGTTTATAAAGGGCTTTGGTTTATAAAGGGCTCTGATATATAAAGGGCTCTGGTTTATAAAGGGCTCTGGTTTATAAAGGTCTTTGGTTAATAAAGGGTTCTTGTTTATAAACGGCTGAGGTTTATAAAGAGCTCTGGTTTATAACGATATCTTGTTTATAACGTGCTTTGGGTTATGAATGGCTCTGGTTTATTACGAGGTCTGGTTAATAAAGGGCTCTGGTTTACAAAGGGCTCTGGTTTATAAAGGGATCAGGTTTATAACGAGCTCTGGTTTATAAAGACCTCTGGTTTATTACGAGCTCTGGTTTATAATGCGCACTTGTTTATAAAGGGTTCTGGTTTATAAAGGGCTGTAGTTTATAAAGATCTCTGGTTTATAACAAGCTCTGGTTTATAACGGGCTCTGGTTAATAGAGGGCTCTGGTTTATAATGAGCTCTGGTTGATAAAATGTTTGCTTTTATAAAGGGTTCTGGTTTATAAGGGCTGTGGTTTATAAAGGGCTCACATTTATAACAGGCTCTGGTTTATAAAAGGCTATGGTTTGTAAAGAGCTCCGGTTTATATAGGGATTTTGTGTATAAAGAGCTCTGATTTATAAAGGAATCTGGTTTATAAAGGCCTTTGTTTTATAAAGGGCTCTGGTTGTTAAGGGGCTTTGGTTTTTCAAAGGGCTCTGGTTTATAAAGGGCTTTGGGTTATAATGGGCTCTGGTTTATAAAAGGTTCTGGTTTATAAAGGGCTGTGGTTTATAATGGCTCTGGTTTATAAAGGGCTCTGGTTTATAAATAGCTCTGGTTTATAAAGGGCTCTGGTTTATAACAGCATTTGGTTTATAACCAGCTTTGGTTTATATAGGGCTCTGGTTTTTAAAGGGATCTGGTTAATAACGGGCTTTGGGTTATAATGGGCTCTTGTTTATAAAGGGCTTTGGTTTATAAAGGGCTCTGATATATAAAGGGCTCTGGTTTATAAAGGGCTCTGGTTTATAAAGGTCTTTGGTTAATAAAGGGTTCTTGTTTATAAACGGCTGAGGTTTATAAAGAGCTCTGGTTTATAACGATATCTTGTTTATAACGTGCTTTGGGTTATGAATGGCTCTGGTTTATTACGAGGTCTGGTTAATAAAGGGCTCTGGTTTACAAAGGGCTCTGGTTTATAAAGGGATCAGGTTTATAACGAGCTCTGGTTTATAAAGACCTCTGGTTTATTACGAGCTCTGGTTTATAATGCGCACTGGTTTATAAAGGGTTCTGGTTTATAAAGGGCTGTAGTTTATAAAGATCTCTGGTTTATAACAAGCTCTGGTTTATAACTGGTTAATAGAGGGCTCTGGTTTATAATGAGCTCTGGTTGATAAAATGTTTGCTTTTATAAAGTGTTCTGGTTTATAAGGGCTGTGGTTTATAAAGGGCTCACATTTATAACAGGCTCTGGTTTATAAAAGGCTATGGTTTGTAAAGAGCTCCGGTTTATATAGGGCTCTGGTTTATAAAGGGCTTTGGTTTGTAAAGAGCTCTGGTTTTTATAGCTCACTGGTTCATAAAGGGCTCTGGTTTATAACGGGCTCTGCTTTATAAATGGCTCTGTTTATAACGGGCTCTGAATATAACTGGCTCTGGTTTAAAAACGGCTTTGGTTTCTGAAGGGCTTTGGTTTGTAAAGGGCTCTGGTTTGCAAAGGTCTTTGGTCTATAAAGGGCTGTGGTTCATAAAGGGCTCTGGTTATAAAGGGATTTGGTTTGTAAAGGGCTCTGGTTTCTTACAGGCTCTGGTTTATTAGGGGATTTGGTTTATAAAGGGCTCTGGTTTATTAATGTCTTTTGTTTATAAAGAAATCTCGTTTAAAAAGGGCTCTGGATTAAAATGGTTCTGGTTTATAAATGGGTCTGGTTTATAAAGGAATCTGGTTTAAAAAGGGCTCTGGTTTATTAATGGCTCTGCTTTATAAAGGAATCTGGTTTAAAAAGGGCTCTGGTTCATAAATGGCTCTGCTTTATAAAGGAATCTGGTTTAAAAAGGGCTCTGGTTTATAAATGACTCTGGTTTATAAAGGACTGTGATTCATAAATGGCTCTGGATTATAAAGGGCTCTGTTTTATAAAGGGCTGTGGTTTATAAAGATCTCTGGTTTATAACAAGCTCTGGTTTATAACGGGCTCTGGTTAATAGAGGGCTCTGGTTTTTAATTAGCTCTGGTTGATAAAGTGCTTGCTTTTATAAAGGCTTCTGGTTTATAAGGGCTGTGGTTTATAAAGGGCCCCTGTTTATAAAGAGCTCTGGTTTATAACAGGCTCTGGTTTATAAAGGGCTTTGGTGTATCAATAGCTCTGGTTATTAAAGGAATTTAGTTTGTTAAGGGTTTTGGTTTAAAAAGGGCTCTGTTTTATAAAGGGCTGTGGTTTATCAATTCAATTCAGTTTATTTATATAGCGCCAATTTCACAACACATGTCATCTCAAGGCACTTTACAGTTCAACCAGATCATACAGTCAAATTGATACAAAGTTTTCTATCTAAAGAAAACCAGTTGATTGCATTGACTCATTGACTCAAATACAATCCCTCACACTAAGCATGCTTGTAGCGACAGTGGAGAGGAAAAAGAAACCTCCAGCAGAACCAGGCTCAGTGTGAGCGGCCATCTGCCGAGGCCGATCTTTATAAAGATTTATAAAGATCTCTGGTTTATAACAAGCTCTGGTTTATAACAGGCTCTGGTTAATAGAGGGCTCTCGTTTATGTTGAGCTCTGGTTGATAAAGTGCTTGCTTTTATAAAGGGTTCTGGTTTATAAAGAGCTCTGGTTTATAAAAGGCTCTGGTTTATAAAGGGCTTTGGTGTATAAAGAACTCTGGTTATTAAAGGAATTTAGTTTATTAAGGGCTTTGGTTTAAAAAGGCCTTAGTTTATAAAGGGCTCTGGTTTATTAAGGGCTTTGGTGTATAAATAGCTCTGCTTTAAAAAATGGCTGTGGTTTATAATGAGCTCTGGTTTATAATGGGCTCTGGTTTATAAAGGGATTTTGTGTATAAAGAGCTCTGGTTTATAAATAGCTCTGGTTTATAAAGGGCTCTGGTTTATAACAGCATCTGGTTTATAACCAGCTTTGGTTTATATAGTGCTCTGGTTTTTAAAGGGATCTGGTTAATAACAGGCTTTGGGTTACAATGGGCTCTTGTTTATAAAGGGCTTTGGTTTATAAAAGGCTCTGATATATAAAGGGCTCTGGTTTTTAAAGGGCTCTGGTTTATAAAGGACTTTGGTGTATAAAGAGGTCCGGTTAATAAAATAATCTGGTTTATGAAGGGCTTTGGTTTAAAAAGGGCTTTGGTTTATAAAGGGCACTGGTTTATTAATAGTTCTGGTTTATATATGGCTCTGTCGTATAACGGGCATTGTTTTGTAAAGGGCTCTGGTTTATAAAAGGCTCTGGTTTATAAAGGTCTTTGGTTAATAAAGGGTTCTTGTTTATAAACATCTGAGGTTTATAAAGAGCTCTGGTTTATAACAAGCTCTGGTTTATAACGGGCTCTGGTTAATAGAGGGCTCTGGTTTATAATGAGCTCTGCTTGATAAAGTGTTTGCTTTTATAAAGGGTTCTGGTTTATAAGGGCTGTGGTTTATAAAGGGCTTTGTTTTATAACGGGCTCTGGTTGTTAAGGGGCTTTGGTTTATAAAGGGCTCTGGTTTATAAATAGCTCTGCTTTAAAAAATAGCTCTGGTTTATAATGAGTTCTGGTTTATAATGAGCTCTGGTTTATAAAGGAATCTGGTTTATAAAGGGCTTTGGTTTATAAAGGGCTCTGGATTATAAATACCTCTCTGTTAAAAATGGCTGTGGTTTATAACGGGCTCTGGTTTGTAAAGGGCTCTGGTTTATAAAGGGCTCTTGTTTATAATGGGCTCTGGTTTATAATGGACTTTGGTTTATAAAAGGCCCCTGTTTATAATGGGCTCAGGTTTATAAAGGGCTTTGGGTTATAACGGTCTCTGGTTTATAAAGGGTTCTGGTTTATAAAGGGCTGTGGTTTATAATGGGCTGTGGTTTATAAAGGCCTCCGGTTTATAACGGCCTCTGGTTTATAAAGGGCTTTGGGTTATAACGGGCTCTGGTTTATAAAAGGTTCTGGTTTATAAAGGTCTGTGGTTTATAAAGGGCTTTGGTTTATAAAGGGCTCTGGTTTATAACAGCATCTGGTTTATAACCAGCTTTGGTTTATATAGGGCTGTGGTTTATACATATCTCTGCTTTAAAAAATAGCTGTGGTTTATAATGAGTTCTGGTTTATAATGGGCTCTGGTTTATAAAGGGATTTTGTGTATAAAGAGCTCTGATTTATAAAGGAATCTGGTTTATAAAGGCCTTTGTTTTATAAAGGGCTCTGGTTGTTAAGGGGCTTTGGTTTTTCAAAGGGCTCTGGTTTATAAAGGGCTTTGGGTTATAATGGGCTCTGGTTTATAAAAGGTTCTGGTTTATAAAGGGCTGTGGTTTATAATGGCTCTGGTTTATAAAGGGCTCTGGTTTATAAATAGCTCTGGTTTATAAAGGGCTCTGGTTTATAACAGCATTTGGTTTATAACCAGCTTTGGTTTATATAGGGCTCTGGTTTTTAAAGGGATCTGGTTAATAACGGGCTTTGGGTTATAATGGGCTCTTGTTTATAAAGGGCTTTGGTTTATAAAGGGCTCTGATATATAAAGGGCTCTGGTTTATAAAGGGCTCTGGTTTATAAAGGTCTTTGGTTAATAAAGGGTTCTTGTTTATAAACGGCTGAGGTTTATAAAGAGCTCTGGTTTATAACGATATCTTGTTTATAACGTGCTTTGGGTTATGAATGGCTCTGGTTTATTACGAGGTCTGGTTAATAAAGGGCTCTGGTTTACAAAGGGCTCTGGTTTATAAAGGGATCAGGTTTATAACGAGCTCTGGTTTATAAAGACCTCTGGTTTATTACGAGCTCTGGTTTATAATGCGCACTGGTTTATAAAGGGTTCTGGTTTATAAAGGGCTGTAGTTTATAAAGATCTCTGGTTTATAACAAGCTCTGGTTTATAACGGGCTCTGGTTAATAGAGGGCTCTGGTTTATAATGAGCTCTGGTTGATAAAATGTTTGCTTTTATAAAGGGTTCTGGTTTATAAGGGCTGTGGTTTATAAAGGGCTCACATTTATAACAGGCTCTGGTTTATAAAAGGCTATGGTTTGTAAAGAGCTCCGGTTTATATAGGGCTCTGGTTTATAAAGGGCTTTGGTTTGTAAAGAGCTCTGGTTTTTATAGCTCACTGGTTCATAAAGGGCTCTGGTTTATAACGGGCTCTGCTTTATAAATGGCTCTGTTTATAACGGGCTCTGAATATAACTGGCTCTGGTTTAAAAACGGCTTTGGTTTCTGAAGGGCTTTGGTTTGTAAAGGGCTCTGGTTTGCAAAGGTCTTTGGTCTATAAAGGGCTGTGGTTCATAAAGGGCTCTGGTTATAAAGGGATTTGGTTTGTAAAGGTCTCTGGTTTATAAAGGGCTCTGGTTTCTTACAGGCTCTGGTTTATTAGGGGATTTGGTTTATAAAGGGCTCTGGTTTATTAATGTCTTTTGTTTATAAAGAAATCTCGTTTAAAAAGGGCTCTGGATTAAAATGGTTCTGGTTTATAAATGGGTCTGGTTTATAAAGGAATCTGGTTTAAAAAGGGCTCTGGTTTATTAATGGCTCTGCTTTATAAAGGAATCTGGTTTAAAAAGGGCTCTGGTTCATAAATGGCTCTGCTTTATAAAGGAATCTGGTTTAAAAAGGGCTCTGGTTTATAAATGACTCTGGTTTATAAAGGACTGTGATTCATAAATGGCTCTGGATTATAAAGGGCTCTGTTTTATAAAGGGCTGTGGTTTATAAAGATCTCTGGTTTATAACAAGCTCTGGTTTATAACGGGCTCTGGTTAATAGAGGGCTCTGGTTTTTAATTAGCTCTGGTTGATAAAGTGCTTGCTTTTATAAAGGCTTCTGGTTTATAAGGGCTGTGGTTTATAAAGGGCCCCTGTTTATAAAGAGCTCTGGTTTATAACAGGCTCTGGTTTATAAAGGGCTTTGGTGTATCAATAGCTCTGGTTATTAAAGGAATTTAGTTTGTTAAGGGTTTTGGTTTAAAAAGGGCTCTGTTTTATAAAGGGCTGTGGTTTATCAATTCAATTCAGTTTATTTATATAGCGCCAATTTCACAACACATGTCATCTCAAGGCACTTTACAGTTCAACCAGATCATACAGTCAAATTGATACAAAGTTTTCTATCTAAGGAAAACCAGTTGATTGCATTGACTCATTGACTCAAATACAATCCCTCACACTAAGCATGCTTGTAGCGACAGTGGAGAGGAAAAAGAAACCTCCAGCAGAACCAGGCTCAGTGTGAGCGGTCATCTGCCGAGGCCGATCTTTATAAAGATTTATAAAGATCTCTGGTTTATAACAAGCTCTGGTTTATAACAGGCTCTGGTTAATAGAGGGCTCTCGTTTATGTTGAGCTCTGGTTGATAAAGTGCTTGCTTTTATAAAGGGTTCTGGTTTATAAAGAGCTCTGGTTTATAAAAGGCTCTGGTTTATAAAGGGCTTTGGTGTATAAAGAACTCTGGTTATTAAAGGAATTTAGTTTATTAAGGGCTTTGGTTTAAAAATGCCTTAGTTTATAAAGGGCTCTGGTTTATTAAGGGCTTTGGTGTATAAATAGCTCTGCTTTAAAAAATGGCTGTGGTTTATAATGAGCTCTGGTTTATAATGGGCTCTGGTTTATAAAGGGATTTTGTGTATAAAGAGCTCTGGTTTATAAATAGCTCTGTTTTATAAAGGGCTCTGGTTTATAACAGCATCTGGTTTATAACCAGCTTTGGTTTATATAGTGCTCTGGTTTTTAAAGGGATCTGGTTAATAACAGGCTTTGGGTTACAATGGGCTCTTGTTTATAAAGGGCTTTGGTTTATAAAAGGCTCTGATATATAAAGGGCTCTGGTTTATAAAGGACTTTGGTGTATAAAGAGGTCCGGTTAATAAAACAATCTGGTTTATGAAGGGCTTTGGTTTAAAAAGGGCTTTGGTTTATAAAGGGCACTGGTTTATTAATAGTTCTGGTTTATATATGGCTCTGTCGTATAACGGGCATTGTTTTGTAAAGGGCTCTGGTTTATAAAAGGCTCTGGTTTATAAAGGTCTTTGGTTAATAAAGGGTTCTTGTTTATAAACATCTGAGGTTTATAAAGAGCTCTGGTTTATAACAAGCTCTGGTTTATAACGGGCTCTGGTTAATAGAGGGCTCTGGTTTATAATGAGCTCTGCTTGATAAAGTGTTTGCTTTTATAAAGGGTTCTGGTTTATAAGGGCTGTGGTTTATAAAGGGCTTTGTTTTATAACGGGCTCTGGTTGTTAAGGGGCTTTGGTTTATAAAGGGCTCTGGTTTATAAATAGCTCTGCTTTAAAAAATAGCTCTGGTTTATAATGAGTTCTGGTTTATAATGAGCTCTGGTTTATAAAGGAATCTGGTTTATAAAGGGCTTTGGTTTATAAAGGGCTCTGGATTATAAATACCTCTCTGTTAAAAATGGCTGTGGTTTATAACGGGCTCTGGTTTGTAAAGGGCTCTGGTTTATAAAGGGCTCTTGTTTATAATGGGCTCTGGTTTATAATGGACTTTGGTTTATAAAAGGCCCCTGTTTATAATGGGCTCTGGTTTATAAAGGGCTTTGGGTTATAACGGTCTCTGGTTTATAAAGGGTTCTGGTTTATAAAGGGCTGTGGTTTATAATGGGCTGTGGTTTATAAAGGCCTCCGGTTTATAACGGCCTCTGGTTTATAAAGGGCTTTGGGTTATAACGGGCTCTGGTTTATAAAAGGTTCTGGTTTATAAAGGTCTGTGGTTTATAAAGGGCTTTGGTTTATAAAGGGCTCTGGTTTATAACAGCATCTGGTTTATAACCAGCTTTGGTTTATATAGGGCTCTGGTTTTTAAAGGGATCTGGTTAATAACGGGCTTTGGGTTATAATGGGCTCTTGTTTATAAAGGGCTCTGGTTTATAAAGAGCTCTGGTTTATAACAGGCTCTGGTTTAGAAAGGGTTTTGGTGTATAAAGAGCTCTGGTTTATAACAGGCTCTGGTTTATAAAGGGTTTTGGTGTATAAAGAGCTCTGGTTATTAAAGGAATTTAGTTTATTAAGGGCTTTGGTTTAAAAAGGCTTTAGTTTATAAAGGGCTCTGGTTTATAAAGGGCTCTTGTTTATAATGGGCTCTGGTTTATAACGGACTTTGTTTTATAAAGGCCTCCGGTTTATAACAGGCTCTGGTTTATAAAGGGGTTTGGGTTATAACGGGCTCTGGTTTATAAAGGGCTGTGGTTTATAACAGGCTGTGGTTTATAACAGGCTCTGGTTTATAACGGGCTCTGGTTTATAAATAGCTCTGGTTTATAAAGGGCTCTGGTTTATAACAGCATTTGGTTTATAACCAGCTCTGGTTTATATAGGGCTCTGGTTTTTAAAGGGATATGGTTAATAACAGGCTTTGGGTTATAATGTGCTCTTGTTTATAAAGGGCTTTGGTTTATAAAGGGCTCTGATATATAAAGGGCTCTGGTTTATAAAGGGCTCTGGTTTATAAAGGACTTTGGTGTATAAAGAGGTCTGGTTAATAAAATAATCTGGTTTATAAAGGGCTTTCGTTTAAAAAGGGCTTTGGTTTATAAAGGGCACTGGTTTATAAATAGCTCTGGTTTATAACAGGCTCCGGTTTAGAAAGGGTTTTGGTGTATAAAGAGCTCTGGTTTATAACAGGCTCTGGTTTATAAAGGGTTTTGGTGTATAAAGAGCTCTGGTTATTAAAGGAATTTAGTTTATTAAGGGCTTTGGTTTAAAAAGGCTTTAGTTTATAAAGGGCTCTGGTTTATAAAAGGCTTTGGTTTATGAAGGGCTTTGTTTTATAACGGGGTCTGGTTGTTAAGGGGCTTTGGTTTATAAAGGGCTGTGGTTTATAAATATCTGCTTTAAAAAATAGCTGTGGTTTATAATGAGTTCTGGTTTATAATGGGCTCTGGTTTATAAAGGGATTTTGTGTATAAAGAGCTCTGGTTTATAAAGGAATCTAATTTATAAAGGCCTTTGGTTTATAAAGGGCTCTGGATTATAAATACCTCTGTGTTAAATATGGCTGTGGTTTATAACGGTATCTGGTTTGTAAAGGGCTCTGGTTTATAAAGGGCTCTTGTTTATAATGGGCTCTGGTTTATAACGGACTTTGTTTTATAAAGGCCTCCGGTTTATAACAGGCTCTGGTTTATAAGGGGGTTTGGGTTATAACGGGCTCTGGTTTATAAAGGGTTCTGGTTTATAAAGAGCTCTGGTTTATAACAGGCTCTGGTTTATAAAGGGTTTTGGTGTATAAAGAGCTCTGGTTATTAAAGGAATTTAGTTTATTAAGGGCTTTGGTTTAAAGGCTTTAGTTTATAAAGGGCTCTGGTTTATAAAGGGCTTTGGTTTATGAAGGGCTTTGTTTTATAAAGGGCTCTGGTTCATAAAGGGCTTTGGGTTATAATGGGCTCTGGTTTATAAAAGGTTCTGGTTTATAAAGGGCTGTGGTTTATAATGGCTCTGGTTTATAAAGGGCTCTGGTTTATAAATAGCTCTGGTTTATAAAGGGCTCTGGTTTATAACAGCATTTGGTTTATAACCAGCTTTGGTTTATATAGGGCTCTGGTTTTTAAAGGGATCTGGTTAATAACGGGCTTTGGGTTATAATGGGCTCTTGTTTATAAAGGGCTTTGGTTTTTAAAGAGCTCTGATATATAAAGGGCTCTGGTTTATAAAGGGCTCTGGTTTATAAAGGTCTTTGGTTAATAAAGGGTTCTTGTTTATAAACGGCTGAGGTTTATAAAGAGCTCTGGTTTATAACGATATCTTGTTTATAATGTGCTTTGGGTTATGAATGGCTCTGGTTTATTACGAGGTCTGGTTAATAAAGGGCTCTGGTTTACAAAGGGCTCTGGTTTATAAAGGGATCAGGTTTATAACGAGCTCTGGTTTATAAAGACCTCTGGTTTATTACGAGCTCTGGTTTATAATGCGCACTGGTTTATAAAGGGTTCTGGTTTATAAAGGGCTGTAGTTTATAAAGATCTCTGGTTTATAACAAGCTCTGGTTTATAACGGGCTCTGGTTAATAGAGGGCTCTGGTTTATAATGAGCGCTGGTTGATAAAATGTTTGCTTTTATAAAGGGTTCTGGTTTATAAGGGCTGTGGTTTATAAAGGGCTCACGTTTATAACAGGCTCTGGTTTATAAAAGGCTATGGTTCATAAAGAGCTCCGGTTTATATAGGGCTCTGGTTTATAAAGGGCTTTGGTTTGTAAAGAGCTCTGGTTTTTATAGCTCACTGGTTCATAAAGGGCTCTGGTTTATAACGGGCTCTGCTTTATAAATGGCTCTGTTTATAACGGGCTCTGAATATAACTGGCTCTGGTTTAAAAACGGCTTTGGTTTCTGAAGGGCTTTGGTTTCTAAAGGGCTCTGGTTTGCAAAGGTCTTTGGTCTGTAAAGGGCTGTGGTTCATAAAGGGCTCTGGTTATAAAGGGATTTGGTTTGTAAAGGTCTCTGGTTTATAAAGGGCTCTGGTTTCTTACAGGCTCTGGTTTATTAGGGGATTTGGTTTATAAAGGGCTCTGGTTTATTAATGTCTTTGGTTTATAAAGAAATCTCGTTTAAAAAGGGCTCTGGATTAAAATGGTTCTGGTTTATAAATGGGTCTGGTTTATAAAGGAATCTGGTTTAAAAAGGGCTCTGGTTTATTAATGGCTCTGCTTTATAAAGGAATCTGGTTTAAAAAGGGCTCTGGTTCATAAATGGCTCTGCTTTATAAAGGAATCTGGTTTAAAAAGGGCTCTGGTTTATAAATGACTCTGGTTTATAAAGGACTGTGATTCATAAATGGCTCTGGTTTATAAAGGGCTCTGGTTTGCAAAGGTCTTTGGTCTATAAAGGGCTGTGGTTCATAAAGGGCTCCGGTTATAAAGGGATTTGGTTTGTAAAGGTCTCTGGTTTATAAAGGGCTCTGGTTTCTTACAGGCTCTGGTTTATTAGGGGATTTGGTTTATAAAGGGCTCTGGTTTATTAATGTCTTTGGTTTATAAAGAAATCTCGTTTAAAAAGGGCTCTGGATTAAAATGGTTCTGGTTTATAAATGGGTCTGGTTTATAAAGGAATCTGGTTTAAAAAGGGCTCTTGTTTATTAATGGCTTTGCTTTATAAAGGAATCTGGTTTAAAAAGGGCTCTGGTTCATAAATGGCTCTGCTTTATAAAGGAATCTGGTTTAAAAAGGGCTCTGGTTTATAAATGACTCTGGTTTATAAAGGACTTTGATTCATAAATGGCTCTGGTTTATAAAGGGCTCTGTTTTATAAAGGGCTGTGGTTTATAAAGATCTCTGGTTTATAACAAGCTCTGGTTTATAACGGGCTCTGGTTAATAGAGGGCTCTGGTTTTTAATTAGCTCTGGTTGATAAAGTGCTTGCTTTTATAAAGGCCTCTGGTTTATCAGGGCTGTGGTTTATAAAGGGCCCCTGTTTATAAAGAGCTCTGGTTTATAACAGGCTCTGGTTTATAAAGGGCTTTGGTGTATCAATAGCTCTGGTTATTAAAGGAATTTAGTTTGTTAAGGGTTTTGGTTTAAAAAGGGCTCTGTTTTATAAAGGGCTGTGGTTTATCAATTCAATTCAATTCAGTTTATTTATATAGCGCCAATTTCACAACACATGTCATCTCAAGGCACTTTACAGTTCAACCAGATCATACAGTCAAATTGATACAAAGTTTTCTATCTAAGGAAAACCAGTTGATTGCATTGACTCATTGACTCAAATACAATCCCTCACACTAAGCATGCTTGTAGCGACAGTGGAGAGGAAAAACTCCCTTTTAACAGGAAGAAACCTCCAGCAGAACTAGGCTCAGTGTGAGCGGCCATCTGCCGAGGCCGATCTTTATAAAGATTTATAAAGATCTCTGGTTTATAACAAGCTCTGGTTTATAACAGGCTCTGGTTAATAGAGGGCTCTCGTTTATGTTGAGCTCTGGTTGATAAAGTGCTTGCTTTTATAAAGGGTTCTGGTTTATAAAGAGCTCTGGTTTATAAAAGGCTCTGGTTTATAAAAGGCTTTGGCGTATAAAGAGCTATGGTTATTAAAGGAATTTAGTTTATTAAGGGCTTTGGTTTAAAAAGGCCTTAGTTTATAAAGGGCTCTGGTTTATTAAGGGCTTTGGTGTATAAATAGCTCTGCTTTAAAAAATAGCTGTGGTTTATAATGAGCTCTGGTTTATAATGGGCTCTGGTTTATAAAGGGATTTTGTGTATAAAGAGCTCTGGTTTATAAATAGCTCTGGTTTATAAAGGGCTCTGGTTTATAACAGCATCTGGTTTATAACCAGCTTTGGTTCATATAGTGCTCTGGTTTTTAAAGGGATCTGGTTAATAACAGGCTTTGGGTTACAATGGGCTCTTGTTTATAAAGGGCTTTGGTTTATAAAAGGCTCTGATATATAAAGGGCTCTGGTTTATAAAGGGCTCTGGTTTATAAAGGACTTTATTGTATAAAGAGGTCCGGTTAATAAAATAATCTGGTTTATAAAGGGCTTTGGTTTAAAAAGGGCTTTGGTTTATAAAGGGCACTGGTTTATTAATAGTTCTGGTTTATATATGGCTCTGTCGTATAACGGGCATTGTTTTGTAAAGGGCTCTGGTTTATAAAAGGCTCTGGTCTATAAAGGTCTTTGGTTAATAAAGGGTTCTTGTTTATAAACATCTGAGGTTTATAAAGAGCTCTGGTTTATAACAAGCTCTGGTTTATAACGGGCTCTGGTTAATAGAGGGCTCTGGTATATAATGAGCTCTGCTTGATAAAGTGTTTGCTTTTATAAAGGGTTCTGGTTTATAAGGGCTGTGGTTTATAAAGGGCTCTGGTTTATAAAGAGCTCTGGTTTAGAACAGGCTCTGGTTTATAAAGGGTTTTGGTGTATAAAGAGCTCTGGTTATTAAAGGAATTTAGTTTATTAAGGGTTTTGGTTTAATAAGGCTTTAGTTTATAAAGGGCTCTGGTTTATAAAGGGCTTTGGTTTATGAAGGGCTTTGTTTTATAACGGGCTCTGGTTGTTAAGGGGCTTTGGTTTATAAAGGGCTCTGGTTTATAATTAGCTCTGCTTTAAAAAATAGCTCTGGTTTATAATGAGTGCTGGTTTATAATGAGCTCTGGTTTATAAAGGAATCTGGTTTATAAAGGCCTTTGGTTTATAAAGGGCTCTGGATTATAAATACCTCTCTGTTAAAAATGGCTGTGGTTTATAACGGGCTCTGGTTTGTAAAGGGCTCTGGTTTATAAAGGGCTCTTGTTTATAATGGGCTCTGGTTTATAAAGGGCTTTGGGTTCTAATGGTCTCTGGTTTATAAAGGGTTCTGGTTTATAAAGGGCTGTGGTTTATAATGTGCTGTGGTTTATAAAGGCCTCCGGTTTATAACGGCCTCTGGTTTATAAAGGGCTTTGGGTTATAACGGGCTCTGGTTTATAAAAGGTTCTGGTTTATAAAGGTCTGTGGTTTATAAAGGGCTCTGGTTTATAAAGGGCTCTGGTTTATAAATAGCTCTGGTTTATAAAGGGCTCTGGTTTATAACAGCATCTGGTTTATAACCAGCTTTGGTTTATATAGGGCTCTGGGTTTTAAAGGGATCTGGTTAATAACGGGCTTTGGGTTATAATGGGCTTTTGTTTATAAAGGGTTCTGGTTTATAAAGGCTGTGGTTTATAAAGGGCTCTGGTTTATAAAGAGCTCTGGTTTATAACAGGCTCTAGTTTATAAAGGGTTTTGGTGTATAAAGAGCTCTGGTTATTAAAGGAATTTAGTTTATTAAGGGCTTTGGTTTAAAAAGGCTTTAGTTTATAAAGGGCTCTGGTTTATAAAGGGCTTTGGTTAATAAAGGGTTCTTGTTTATAAACATCTGAGGTTTATAAAGAGCTCTGGTTTATAACAAGCTCTGGTTTATAACGGGCTCTGGTTAATAGAGGGCTTTGGGTTATAACGGGCTCTGGTTTATAAAAGGTTCTGGTTTATAAAGGTCTGTGGTTTATAAAGGGCTCTGGTTTATAAAGGGCTCTGGTTTATAAAGGGCTTTGGTTTATGAAGGGCTTTGTTTTATAACGGGCTCTGGTTGTTAAGGGGCTTTGGTTTATAAAGGGCTCTGGTTTATAATTAGCTCTGCTTTAAAAAATAGCTCTGGTTTATAATGAGTGCTGGTTTATAATGAGCTCTGGTTTATAAAGGAATCTGGTTTATAAAGGCCTTTGGTTTATAAAGGGCTCTGGATTATAAATACCTCTCTGTTAAAAATGGCTGTGGTTTATAACGGACTCTGGTTTGTAAAGGGCTCTGGTTTATAAAGGGCTCTTGTTTATAATGGGCTCTGGTTTATAAAGGGCTTTGGGTTCTAATGGTCTCTGGTTTATAAAGGGTTCTGGTTTATAAAGGGCTGTGGTTTATAATGTGCTGTGGTTTATAAAGGCCTCCGGTTTATAACGGCCTCTGGTTTATAAAGGGCTTTGGGTTCTAACGGTCTCTGGTTTATAAAGGGTTCTGGTTTATAAAGGGCTGTGGTTTATAATGGGCTGTGGTTTATAAAGGCCTCCGGTTTATAACGGCCTCTGGTTTATAAAGGGCTTTGGGTTATAACGGGCTCTGGTTTATAAAAGGTTCTGGTTTATAAAGGTCTGTGGTTTATAAAGGGCTCTGGTTTATAAAGGGCTCTGGTTTATAAATAGCTCTGGTTTATAAAGGGCTCTGGTTTATAACAGCATCTGGTTTATAACCAGCTTTGGTTTATATAGGGCTCTGGGTTTTAAAGGGATCTGGTTAATAACGGGCTTTGGGTTATAATGGGCTTTTGTTTATAAAGGGTTCTGGTTTATAAAGGCTGTGGTTTATAAAGGGCTCTGGTTTATAAAGAGCTCTGGTTTATAACAGGCTCTAGTTTATAAAGGGTTTTGGTGTATAAAGAGCTCTGGTTATTAAAGGAATTTAGTTTATTAAGGGCTTTGGTTTAAAAAGGCTTTAGTTTATAAAGGGCTCTGGTTTATAAAGGGCTTTGGTTTATGAAGGGCTTTGTTTTATAACGGGGTCTGGTTGTTTAGGGGCTTTGGTTTATAAATGGCTCTGGTTTATAAATATCTCTGCTTTAAAAAATAGCTCTGGTTTATAATGAGTGCTGGTTTATAATTGGCTCTGGTTTATAAAGGGATTTTGTGTATAAAGAGCTCTGGTTTATAAAGGAATCTGGTTTATAAAGGCCTTTGGTTTATGAAGGGCTCTGGATTATAAATACCTCTGTGTTAAAAATGGCTGTGGTTTATAACGGGCTCTGCTTTGTAAAGGGATCTGGTTTATAAAGGGCTTTGGTCTATAAAGGGCTCTGGTTTATAAAGGGCTCTGGTTTATAAAGGGCTCTTGTTTATAATGGGCTCTGGTTTATAACGGACTTTGGTTTTTAAAGGCCCCTGTTTATAATGGGCTCTGGTTTATAAAGGGCTTTGGGTTATAACGGTCTCTGGTTTATAAAGGGTTCTGGTTTATAAAGGGCTGTGGTTTATAATGGGCTGTTGTTTATAAAGGCCTCCGGTTTATAACGGCCTACGGTCTATAAAGGGCTTTGGGTTATAAAGGGCTCTGGATTATAAATACCTCTCTGTTAAAAATGGCTGTGGTTTATAACGGACTCTGGTTTGTAAAGGGCTCTGGTTTATAAAGGGCTCTTGTTTATAATGGGCTCTGGTTTATAAAGGGCTTTGGGTTCTAATGGTCTCTGGTTTATAAAGGGTTCTGGTTTATAAAGGGCTGTGGTTTATAATGTGCTGTGGTTTATAAAGGCCTCCGGTTTATAACGGCCTCTGGTTTATAAAGGGCTTTGGGTTCTAACGGTCTCTGGTTTATAAAGGGTTCTGGTTTATAAAGGGCTGTGGTTTATAATGGGCTGTGGTTTATAAAGGCCTCCGGTTTATAACGGCCTCTGGTTTATAAAGGGCTTTGGGTTATAACGGGCTCTGGTTTATAAAAGGTTCTGGTTTATAAAGGTCTGTGGTTTATAAAGGGCTCTGGTTTATAAAGGGCTCTGGTTTATAAATAGCTCTGGTTTATAAAGGGCTCTGGTTTATAACAGCATCTGGTTTATAACCAGCTTTGGTTTATATAGGGCTCTGGGTTTTAAAGGGATCTGGTTAATAACGGGCTTTGGGTTATAATGGGCTTTTGTTTATAAAGGGTTCTGGTTTATAAAGGCTGTGGTTTATAAAGGGCTCTGGTTTATAAAGGGCTCTGGTTTCTTACAGGCTCTGGTTTATTAGGGGATTTGGTTTATAAATAGCTCTGGTTTATAACAGGCTCTGGTTTAGAAAGGGTTTTGGTGTATAAAGAGCTCTGGTTTATAACAGGCTCTGGTTTATAAGGGGGTTTGGGTTATAACGGGCTCTGGTTTATAAAGGGTTCTGGTTTATAAAGAGCTCTGGTTTATAACAGGCTCTGGTTTTTAAAGGGTTTTGGTGTATAAAGAGCTCTGGTTATTAAAGGAATTTAGTTTATTAAGGGCTTTGGTTTAAAAAGGCTTTAGTTTATAAAGGGCTCTGGTTTATAAAGGGCTTTGGTTTATGAAGGGCTTTGTTTTATAACGGGGTCTGGTTGTTTAGGGGCTTTGGTTTATAAATGGCTCTGGTTTATAAATATCTCTGCTTTAAAAAATAGCTCTGGTTTATAATGAGTGCTGGTTTATAATTGGCTCTGGTTTATAAAGGGATTTTGTGTATAAAGAGCTCTGGTTTATAAAGGAATCTGGTTTATAAAGGCCTTTGGTTTATGAAGGGCTCTGGATTATAAATACCTCTGTGTTAAAAATGGCTGTGGTTTATAACGGGCTCTGGTTTGTAAAGGGATCTGGTTTATAAAGGGCTTTGGTCTATAAAGGGCTCTGGTTTATAAAGGGCTCTGGTTTATAAAGGGCTCTTGTTTATAATGGGCTCTGGTTTATAACGGACTTTGGTTTTTAAAGGCCCCTGTTTATAATGGGCTCTGGTTTATAAAGGGCTTTGGGTTATAACGGTCTCTGGTTTATAAAGGGTTCTGGTTTATAAAGGGCTGTGGTTTATAATGGGCTGTTGTTTATAAAGGCCTCCGGTTTATAACGGCCTACGGTCTATAAAGGGCTTTGGGTTATAACGGGCTCTGGTTTATAAAAGGTTCTGGTTTATAAAAGTCTGTGGTTTATATAGGGCTCTGGTTTATAAAGGGCTCTGGTTTATGAATAGCTCTGGTTTATGAATAGCTCTGGTTTATAAAGGGCTCTGGTTTATAACAGCATCTGGTTTATAACCAGCTTTGGTTTATATAGGGCTCTGTTTTTTAAAGGGATCTGGTTAATAACGGGCTTTGGGTTATAATGGGCTTTTGTTTATAAAGGGTTCTGGTTTATAAAGGCTGTGGTTTATAAAGGGCTCTGGTTTATAAAGAGCTCTGGTTTATAACAGGCTCTAGTTTATAAAGGGTTTTGGTGTATAAAGAGCTCTGGTTATTAAAGGAATTTAGTTTATTAATGGCTTTGGTTTAAAAAGGCTTTAGTTTATAAAGGGCTCTGGTTTATAAAGGGCTTTGGTTTATGAAGGGCTTTGTTTTATAACGGGGTCTGGTTGTTTAGGGGCTTTGGTTTATAAATGGCTCTGGTTTATAAATATCTCTGCTTTAAAAAATAGCTCTGGTTTATAATGAGTGCTGGTTTATAATTGGCTCTGGTTTATAAAGGGATTTTGTGTATAAAGAGCTCTGGTTTATAAAGGAATCTGGTTTATAAAGGCCTTTGGTTTATGAAGGGCTCTGGATTATAAATACCTCTGTGTTAAAAATGGCTGTGGTTTATAACGGGCTCTGGTTTGTAAAGGGATCTGGTTTATAAAGGGCTTTGGTCTATAAAGGGCTCTGGTTTATAAAGGGCTCTGGTTTATAAAGGGCTCTTGTTTATAATGGGCTCTGGTTTATAACGGACTTTGGTTTTTAAAGGCCCCTGTTTATAATGGGCTCTGGTTTATAAAGGGCTTTGGGTTATAACGGTCTCTGGTTTATAAAGGGTTCTGGTTTATAAAGGGCTGTGGTTTATAATGGGCTGTTGTTTATAAAGGCCTCCGGTTTATAACGGCCTACGGTCTATAAAGGGCTTTGGGTTATAACGGGCTCTGGTTTATAAAAGGTTCTGGTTTATAAAAGTCTGTGGTTTATATAGGGCTCTGGTTTATAAAGGGCTCTGGTTTATGAATAGCTCTGGTTTATGAATAGCTCTGGTTTATAAAGGGCTCTGGTTTATAACAGCATCTGGTTTATAACCAGCTTTGGTTTATATAGGGCTCTGTTTTTTAAAGGGATCTGGTTAATAACGGGCTTTGGGTTATAATGGGCTCTTGTTTATAAAGGGTTCTGGTTTATAAGGGCTGTGATTTATAAAGGGCTCTGGTTTATAAAGAGCTCTGGTTTATAACAGGCTCTGGTTTTAAAGGGAACTTGTTAATAACGGGCTTTGGGTTATAATGGGCTCTTGTTTATAAAGGGTTCTGGTTTATACGGGCTGTGGTTTATAAAGGGCTCTGGTCTATAAATAGCTCTGGTTTATAACAGGCTCTGGTTTAGAAAGGGTTTTGGTGTATAAAGAGCTCTGGTTTATAACAGGCTCTGGTTTATAAAGGGTTTTGGTGTGTAAAGAGCTCTGGTTATTAAAGGAATTTAGTTTATTAAGGGCTTTGGTTTAAAAAGGATTTAGTTTAGAAAGGGCTCTGGTTTATAAAGGGCTCTTGTTTATAATGGGCTCTGGTTTATAACGGACTTTGTTTTATAAAGGCCTCCGGTTTATAACAGGCTCTGGTTTATAAAGGGGTTTGGGTTATAACGGGCTCTGGTTTATAAAGGGTTCTGGTTTATAAAGGGCTGTGGTTTATAACAGGCTGTGGTTTATAAAGGCGCCGGTTTATAACGGCCTCTGGTTTATAAAGGGCTTTGGGTTATAATGGGCTCTGGTTTATAAAAGGTTCTGGTTTATAAAGGGCTGTGGTTTATAATGGCTCTGGTTTATAAAGGGCTCTGGTTTATAAATAGCTCTGGTTTATAAAGGGCTCTGGTTTATAACAGCATTTGGTTTATAACCAGCTCTGGTTTATATAGGGCTCTGGTTTTTAAAGGGAAATGGTTAATAACGGGCTTTGGGTTATAATGTGCTCTTGTTTATAAAGGGCTTTGGTTTATAAAGGGCTCTGGTTTATAAAGGACTTTGGTGTATAAAGAGGTCTGGTTAATAAAATAATCTGGTTTATAAAGGGCTTTCGTTTAAAAAGGGCTTTGGTTTATAAAGGGCACTGGTTTATAAATAGCTCTGGTTTATAACAGGCTCTGGTTTAGAAAGGGTTTTGGTGTATAAAGAGCTCTGGTTTATAACAGGCTCTGGTTTATAAAGGGTTTTGGTGTATAAAGAGCTCTGGTTATTAAAGGAATTTAGGTTATTAAGGGCTTTGGTTTAAAAAAGCTTTAGTATATAAAGGGCTCTGGTTTATAAAAGGCTTTGGTTTATGAAGGGCTTTGTTTTATAACGGGGTCTGGTTGTTAAGGGGCTTTGGTTTATAAAGGGCTGTGGTTTATAAATATCTCTGCTTTAAAAAATAGCTGTGGTTTATAATGAGTTCTGGTTTATAATGGGCTCTGGTTTATAAAGGGATTTTGTGTATAAAGAGCTCTGGTTTATAAAGGAATCTGGTTTATAAAGGCCTTTGGTTTATAAAGGGCTCTGGATTATAAATATCTCTGTGTTAAATATGGCTGTGGTTTATAACGGTATCTGGTTTGTAAAGGGCTCTGGTTTATAAAGGGCTCTTGTTTATAATGGGCTCTGGTTTATAACGGACTTTGTTTTATAAAGGCCTCCGGTTTATAACAGGCTCTGGTTTATAAGGGGGTTTGGGTTATAACGGGCTCTGGTTTATAAAGGGTTCTGGTTTATAAAGAGCTCTGGTTTATAACAGGCTCTGGTTTTTAAAGGGTTTTGGTGTATAAAGAGCTCTGGTTATTAAAGGAATTTAGTTTATTAAGGGCTTTGGTTTAAAAAGGCTTTAGTTTATAAAGGGCTCTGGTTTATAAAGGGCTTTGGTTTATAAAGGGCTCTGGTTTATAAAGGGCTTTGGTTTATAAAGGGCTCTGGTTTATAAAGGGCTTTGGGTTATAATGGCTCTGGTTTATAAAGGGCTCTGGTTTATAAATAGCTCTGGTTTATAAAGGGCTCTGGTTTATAACAGCATTTGGTTTATAACCAGCTTTGGTTTATATAGGGCTCTGGTTTTTAAAGGGATCTGGTTAATAACGGGCTTTGGGTTATAATGGGCTCTTGTTTATAAAGGGCTTTGGTTTATAAAGGGCTCTGATATATAAAGGGCTCTGGTTTATAAAGGGCTCTGGTTTATAACGATATCTTGTTTATAACGTGCTTTGGGTTATGAATGGCTCTGGTTTATTACGAGGTCTGGTTAATAAAGGGCTCTGGTTTACAAAGGGCTCTGGTTTATAAAGGGATCAGGTTTATAACGAGCTCTGGTTTATAAAGACCTCTGGTTTATTACGAGCTCTGGTTTATAATGCGCACTGGTTTATAAAGGGTTCTGGTTTATAAAGGGCTGTAGTTTATAAAGGCCTCCGGTTTATAACAGGCTCTGGTTTATAAAGGGGTTTGGGTTATAACGGGCTCTGGTTTATAAAGGGTTCTGGTTTATAAAGGGCTGTGGTTTATAAAGGGCTTTGGGTTATAATGGGCTCTGGTTTATAAAAGGTTCTGGTTTATAAAGGGCTGTGGTTTATAATGGCTCTGGTTTATAAAGGGCTCTGGTTTATAAATAGCTCTGGTTTATAAAGGGCTCTGGTTTATAACAGCATTTGGTTTATAACCAGCTCTGGTTTATATAGGGCTCTGGTTTTTAAAGGGAAATGGTTAATAACGGGCGTTGGGTTATAATGTGCTCTTGTTTATAAAGGGCTTTGGTTTATAAAGGGCTCTGATATATAAAGGGCTCTGGTTTATAAAGGGCTCTGGTTTATAAAGGACTTTGGTGTATAAAGAGGTCTGGTTAATAAAATAATCTGGTTTATAAAGGGCTTTCGTTTAAAAAGGGCTTTGGTTTATAAAGGGCACTGGTTTATAAATAGCTCTGGTTTATAACAGGCTCTGGTTTAGAAAGGGTTTTGGTGTATAAAGAGCTCTGGTTTATAACAGGCTCTGGTTTATAAAGGGTTTTGGTGTATAAAGAGCTCTAGTTATTAAAGGAATTTAGGTTATTAAGGGCTTTGGTTTAAAAAAGCTTTAGTATATAAAGGGCTCTGGTTTATAAAAGGCTTTGGTTTATGAAGGGCTTTGTTTTATAACGGGGTCTGGTTGTTAAGGGGCTTTGATTTATAAAGGGCTGTGGTTTATAAATATCTCTGCTTTAAAAAATAGCTGTGGTTTATAATGAGTTCTGGTTTATAATGGGCTCTGGTTTATAAAGGGATTTTGTGTATAAAGAGCTCTGGTTTATAAAGGAATCTGGTTTATAAAGGCCTTTGGTTTATAAAGGGCTCTGGATTATAAATATCTCTGTGTTAAATATGGCTGTGGTTTATAACGGTATCTGGTTTGTAAAGGGCTCTGGTTTATAAAGGGCTCTTGTTTATAATGGGCTCTGGTTTATAACGGACTTTGTTTTATAAAGGCCTCCGGTTTATAACAGGCTCTGGTTTATAAGGGGTTTTGGGTTATAACGGGCTCTGGTTTATAAAGGGTTCTGGTTTATAAAGAGCTCTGGTTTATAACAGGCTCTGGTTTTTAAAGGGTTTTGGTGTATAAAGAGCTCTGGTTATTAAAGGAATTTAGTTTATTAAGGGCTTTGGTTTAAAAAGGCTTTAGTTTATAAAGGGCTCTGGTTTATAAAGGGCTTTGGTTTATAAAGGGCTCTGGTTTATAAAGGGCTTTGGGTTATAATGGCTCTGGTTTATAAAGGGCTCTGGTTTATAAATAGCTCTGGTTTATAAAGGGCTCTGGTTTATAACAGCATTTGGTTTATAACCAGCTTTGGTTTATATAGGGCTCTGGTTTTTAAAGGGATCTGGTTAATAACGGGCTTTGGGTTATAATGGGCTCTTGTTTATAAAGGGCTTTGGTTTATAAAGGGCTCTGATATATAAAGGGCTCTGGTTTATAAAGGGCTCTGGTTTATAACGATATCTTGTTTATAACGTGCTTTGGGTTATGAATGGCTCTGGTTTATTACGAGGTCTGGTTAATAAAGGGCTCTGGTTTAGAAAGGGCTCTGGTTTATAAAGGGATCAGGTTTATAACGAGCTCTGGTTTATAAAGACCTCTGGTTTATTACGAGCTCTGGTTTATAATGCGCACTGGTTTATAAAGGGTTCTGGTTTATAAAGGGCTGTAGTTTATAAAGATCTCTGGTTTATAACAAGCTCTGGTTTATAACGGGCTCTGGTTAATAGAGGGCTCTGGTTTATAATGAGCTCTGGTTGATAAAATGTTTGCTTTTATAAAGGGTTCTGGTTTATAAGGGCTGTGGTTTATAAAGGACTCACGTTTATAACAGGCTCTGGTTTATAAAAGGCTATGGTTTATAAAGAGCTCCGGTTTATATAGGGCTCTGGTTTATAAAGGGCTTTGGTTTGTAAAGAGCTCTGGTTTTTATAGCTCACTGGTTCATAAAGGGCTCTGGTTTATAACGGGCTCTGCTTTATAAATGGCTCTGTTTATAACGGGCTCTGAATATAACTGGCTCTGGTTTAAAAACGGCTTTGGTTTCTGAAGGGCTTTGGTTTGTAAAGGGCTCTGGTTTGCAAAGGTCTTTGGTCTATAAAGGGCTGTGGTTTATAAAGGGCTCTGGTTTCTTACAGGCTCTGGTTTATTAGGGGATTTGGTTTATAAAGGGCTCTGGTTTATTAATGTCTTTGGTTTATAAAGAAATCTCGTTTAATAAGGGCTCTGGATTAAAATGGTTCTGGTTTATAAATGGGTCTGGTTTATAAAGGAATCTGGTTTAAAAAGGGCTCTGGTTTATTAATGGCTCTGCTTTATAAAGGAATCTGGTTTAAAAATGGGCTCTTGTTTATAAAGGGTTCTGGTTTATACGGGCTGTGGTTTATAAAGGGCTCTGGTTTATAAATAGCTCTGGTTTATAACAGGCTCTGGTTTAGAAAGGGTTTTGGTGTATAAAGAGCTCTGGTTTATAACAGGCTCTGGTTTATAAAGGGTTTTGGTGTATAAAGAGCTCTGGTTATTAAAGGAATTTAGTTTATTAAGGGCTTTGGTTTAAAAAGGATTTAGTTTATAAAGGGCTCTGGTTTATAAAGGGCTCTTGTTTATAATGGGCTCTGGTTTATAACGGACTTTGTTTTATAAAGGCCTCCGGTTTATAACAGGCTCTGGTTTATAAAGGGGTTTGGGTTATAATGGGCTCTGGTTTATAAAGGGTTCTGGTTTATAAAGGGCTGTGGTTTATAACAGGCTGTGGTTTATAAAGGCGCCGGTTTATAACGGCCTCTGGTTTATAAAGGGCTTTGGGTTATAATGGGCTCTGGTTTATAAAAGGTTCTGGTTTATAAAGGGCTGTGGTTTATAATGGCTCTGGTTTATAAAGGGCTCTGGTTTATAAATAGCTCTGGTTTATAAAGGGCTCTGGTTTATAACAGCATTTGGTTTATAACCAGCTCTGGTTTATATAGGGCTCTGGTTTTTAAAGGGAAATGGTTAATAACGGGCTTTGGGTTATAATGTGCTCTTGTTTATAAAGGGCTTTGGTTTATAAAGGGCTCTGATATATAAAGGGCTCTGGTTTATAAAGGGCTCTGGTTTATAAAGGACTTTGGTGTATAAAGAGGTCTAGTTAATAAAATAATCTGGTTTATAAAGGGCTTTCGTTTAAAAAGGGCTTTGGTTTATAAAGGGCTCTGGTTTATAAAGGGCTCTGGTTTATAACGATATCTTGTTTATAACGTGCTTTGGGTTATGAATGGCTCTGGTTTATTACGAGGTCTGGTTAATAAAGGGCTCTGGTTTACAAAGGGCTCTGGTTTATAAAGGGATCAGGTTTATAACGAGCTCTGGTTTATAAAGACCTCTGGTTTATTACGAGCTCTGGTTTATAATGCGCACTGGTTTATAAAGGGTTCTGCTTTATAAAGGAATCTGGTTTAAAAATGGCTCTGGTTCATAAATGGCTCTGCTTTATAAAGGAATCTGGTTTAAAAAGGGCTCTGGTTTATAAATGACTCTGGTTTATAAAGGACTGTGATTCATAAATGGCTCTGGTTTATAAAGGGCTCTGGTTTGCAAAGGTCTTTGGTCTATAAAGGGCTGTGGTTCCTAAAGGGCTCTGGTTATAAAGGGATTTGGTTTGTAAAGGTCTCTGGTTTATAAAGGGCTCTGGTTTCTTACAGGCTCTGGTTTATTAGGGGATTTGGTTTATAAATAGCTCTGGTTTATAACAGGCTCTGGTTTAGAAAGGGTTTTGGTGTATAAAGAGCTCTGGTTTATAACAGGCTCTGGTTTATAAGGGGGTTTGGGTTATAACGGGCTCTGGTTTATAAAGGGTTCTGGTTTATAAAGAGCTCTGGTTTATAACAGGCTCTGGTTTTTAAAGGGTTTTGGTGTATAAAGAGCTCTGGTTATTAAAGGAATTTAGTTTATTAAGGGCTTTGGTTTAAAAAGGCTTTAGTTTATAAAGGGCTCTGGTTTATAAAGGGCTTTGGTTTATAAAGGGCTCTGGTTTATAAAGGGCTTTGGGTTATAATGGCTCTGGTTTATAAAGGGCTCTGGTTTATAAATAGCTCTGGTTTATAAAGGGCTCTGGTTTATAACAGCATTTGGTTTATAACCAGCTTTGGTTTATATAGGGCTCTGGTTTTTAAAGGGATCTGGTTAATAACGGGCTTTGGGTTATAATGGGCTCTTGTTTATAAAGGGCTTTGGTTTATAAAGGGCTCTGATATATAAAGGGCTCTGGTTTATAAAGGGCTGTAGTTTATAAAGATCTCTGGTTTATAACAAGCTCTGGTTTATAACGGGCTCTGGTTAATAGAGGGCTCTGGTTTATAATGAGCTCTGGTTGATAAAATGTTTGCTTTTATAAAGGGTTTTGGTTTATAAGGGCTGTGGTTTATAAAGGACTCACGTTTATAACAGGCTCTGGTTTATAAAAGGCTATGGTTTATAAAGAGCTCCGGTTTATATAGGGCTCTGGTTTATAAAGGGCTTTGGTTTGTAAAGAGCTCTGGTTTTTATAGCTCACTGGTTCATAAAGGGCTCTGGTTTATAACGGGCTCTGCTTTATAAATGGCTCTGTTTATAACGGGCTCTGAATATAACTGGCTCTGGTTTAAAAACGGCTTTGGTTTCTGAAGGGCTTTGGTTTGTAAAGGGCTCTGGTTTGCAAAGGTCTTTGGTCTATAAAGGGCTGTGGTTTATAAAGGGCTCTGGTTTCTTACAGGCTCTGGTTTATTAGGGGATTTGGTTTATAAAGGGCTCTGGTTTATTAATGTCTTTGGTTTATAAAGAAATCTCGTTTAATAAGGGCTCTGGATTAAAATGGTTCTGGTTTATAAATGGGTCTGGTTTATAAAGGAATCTGGTTTAAAAAGGGCTCTGGTTTATTAATGGCTCTGCTTTATAAAGGAATCTGGTTTAAAAATGGGCTCTTGTTTATAAAGGGTTCTGGTTTATACGGGCTGTGGTTTATAAAGGGCTCTGGTTTATAAATAGCTCTGGTTTATAACAGGCTCTGGTTTAGAAAGGGTTTTGGTGTATAAAGAGCTCTGGTTTATAACAGGCTCTGGTTTATAAAGGGTTTTGGTGTATAAAGAGCTCTGGTTATTAAAGGAATTTAGTTTATTAAGGGCTTTGGTTTAAAAAGGATTTAGTTTATAAAGGGCTCTGGTTTATAAAGGGCTCTTGTTTATAATGGGCTCTGGTTTATAACGGACTTTGTTTTATAAAGGCCTCCGGTTTATAACAGGCTCTGGTTTATAAAGGGGTTTGGGTTATAACGGGCTCTGGTTTATAAAGGGTTCTGGTTTATAAAGGGCTGTGGTTTATAACAGGCTGTGGTTTATAAAGGCGCCGGTTTATAACGGCCTCTGGTTTATAAAGGGCTTTGGGTTATAATGGGCTCTGGTTTATAAAAGGTTCTGGTTTATAAAGGGCTGTGGTTTATAATGGCTCTGGTTTATAAAGGGCTCTGGTTTATAAATAGCTCTGGTTTATAAAGGGCTCTGGTTTATAACAGCATTTGGTTTATAACCAGCTCTGGTTTATATAGGGCTCTGGTTTTTAAAGGGAAATGGTTAATAACGGGCTTTGGGTTATAATGTGCTCTTGTTTATAAAGGGCTTTGGTTTATAAAGGGCTCTGATATATAAAGGGCTCTGGTTTATAAAGGACTTTGGTGTATAAAGAGGTCTGGTTAATAAAATAATCTGGTTTATAAAGGGCTTTCGTTTAAAAAGGGCTTTGGTTTATAAAGGGCTCTGGTTTATAAAGGGCTCTGGTTTATAACGATATCTTGTTTATAACGTGCTTTGGGTTATGAATGGCTCTGGTTTATTACGAGGTCTGGTTAATAAAGGGCTCTGGTTTACAAAGGGCTCTGGTTTATAAAGGGATCAGGTCTATAACGAGCTCTGGTTTATAAAGACCTCTGGTTTATTACGAGCTCTGGTTTATAATGCGCACTGGTTTATAAAGGGTTCTGCTTTATAAAGGAATCTGGTTTAAAAATGGCTCTGGTTCATAAATGGCTCTGCTTTATAAAGGAATCTGGTTTAAAAAGGGCTCTGGTTTATAAATGACTCTGGTTTATAAAGGACTGTGATTCATAAATGGCTCTGGTTTATAAAGGGCTCTGGTTTGCAAAGGTCTTTGGTCTATAAAGGGCTGTGGTTCCTAAAGGGCTCTGTTTATAAAGGGATTTGGTTTGTAAAGGTCTCTGGTTTATAAAGGGCTCTGGTTTCTTACAGGCTCTGGTTTATTAGGGGATTTGGTTTATAAAGGGCTCTGGTTTATTAATAATTTTGGTTTATAAAGAAATCTCGTTTAAAAAGGGCTCTGGATTAAAATGGTTCTGGTTTATAAATGGGTCTGGTTTATAAAGGAATCTGGTTTAAAAAGGGCTCTGGTTTATTAATGGCTCTGCTTTATAAAGGAATCTGGTTTAAAAAGGGCTCTGGTTCATAAATGGCTCTGCTTTATAAAGGAATCTGGTTTAAAAAGGGCTCTGGTTTATAAATGACTCTGGTTTATAAAGGACTATGATTCATAAATGGCTCTGGTTTATAAAGGGCTCTGTTTTATAAAGGGCTGTGGTTTATAAAGATCTCTGGTTTATAACAAGCTCTGGTTTATAACGGGCTCTGGTTAATAGAGGGCTTTGGTTTTTAATTAGCTCTGGTTGATAAAGTGCTTGCTTTTATAAAGGCTTCTGGTTTATAAGGGCTGTGGTTTATAAAGGGCCCCTGTTTATAAAGAGCTCTGGTTTATAACAGGCTCTGGTTTATAAAGGGCTTTGGTGTATCAATAGCTCTGGTTATTAAAGGAATTTAGTTTGTTAAGGGTTTTGGTTTAAAAAGGCTCTGTTTTATAAAGGGCTGTGGTTTATCAATTCAATTCAATTCAGTTTATTTATATAGCGCCAATTTCACAACACATGTCATCTCAAGGCACTTTACAGTTCAACCAGATCATACAGTCAAATTGATACAAAGTTTTATATCTAAGGAAAACCAGTTGATTGCATTGACTCAAATACAATCCCTCACACTAAGCATGCTTGTAGCGACAGTGGAGAGGAAAAACTCCCTTTTAACAGGTAGAAACCTCCAGCAGAACCAGGCTCAGTGTGAGCGGCCATCTGCCGAGGCCGATCTTTATAAAGATTTATAAAGATCTCTGGTTTATAACAAGCTCTGTTTTATAACAGGCTCTGGTTAATAGAGGGCTCTCGTTTATGTTGAGCTCTGGTTGATAAAGTGCTTGCTTTTATAAAGGGTTCTGGTTTATAAAGAGCTCTGGTTTATAAAAGGCTCTGGTTTATGAAGGGCTTTGGTGTATAAAGAGCTCTGGTTATTAAAGGAATTTAGTTTATTAAGGGCTTTGGTGTATAAATAGCTCTGCTTTAAAAAATGGCTGTGGTTTATAATGAGCTCTGGTTTATAATGGGATCTGGTTTATAAAGGGATTTTGTGTATAAAGAGCTCTGGTTTATAAATAGCTCTGGTTTATAAAGGGCTCTGGTTTATAACAGCATCTGGTTTATAACCAGCTTTGGTTTATATAGTGCTCTGGTTTTTAAAGGGATCTGGTTAATAACAGGCTTTGGGTTACAATGGGCTCTTGTTTATAAAGGGCTTTGGTTTATAAAAGGCTGTGATATATAAAGGGCTCTGGTTTATAAAGGGCTCTGGTTTATAAAGGACTTTGGTGTATAAAGAGGTCCGGTTAATAAAATAATCTGGTTTATAAAGGGCTTTGGTTTAAAAAGGGCTTTGGTTTATAAAGGGCACTGGTTTATTAATAGTTCTGGTTTATATATGGCTCTGTCGTATAACGGTCATTGTTTTGTAAAGGGCTCTGGTTTATAAAAGGTTCTGGTTTATAAAGGTCTTTGGTTAATAAAGGGTTCTTGTTTATAAACATCTGAGGTTTATAAAGAGCTCTGGTTTATAACAAGCTCTGGTTTATAATTGGCTTTGTTTTATAACGGGCTCTGGTTGTTAAGGGGCTTTGGTTTATAAAGGGCTCTGGTTTATAATTAGCTCTGCTTTAAAAAATAGCTCTGGTTTATAATGAGTGCTGGTTTATAATGAGCTCTGGTTTATAAAGGAATCTGGTTTATAAAGGCCTTTGGTTTATAAAGGGCTCTGGATTATAAATACCTCTCTGTTAAAAATGGCTGTGGTGTATAACGGGCTCTGGTTTGTAAAGGGCTCTGGTTTATAAAGGGCTCTTGTTTATAATGGGCTCTGGTTTATAAAGGGCTTTGGGTTCTAACGGTCTCTGGTTTATAAAGGGTTCTGGTTTATAAAGGGCTGTGGTTTATAATGTGTTGTGGTTTATAAAGGCCTCCGGTTTATAACGGCCTCTGGTTTATAAAGGGCTTTGGGTTCTAACGGTCTCTGGTTTATAAAGGGTTCTGGTTTATAAAGGGCTGTGGTTTTTAATGGGCTGTGGTTTATAAAGGCCTCCGGTTTATAACGGCCTCTGGTTTATAAAGGGCTTTGGGTTATAACGGGCTCTGGTTTATAAAAGGTTCTGGTTTATAAAGGTCTGTGGTTTATAAAGGGCTCTGGTTTATAAAGAGCTCTGGTTTATAAATAGCTCTGGTTTATAAAGGGCTCTGGTTTATAACAGCATCTGGTTTATAACCAGCTTTGGTTTATATAGGGCTCTGGTTTTTAAAGGGATCTGGTTAATAACGGGCTTTGGGTTATAATGGGCTCTTGTTTATAAAGGGTTCTGGTTTATAAGGGCTGTGGTTTATAAAGGGCTCTGGTTTATAAAGAGCTCTGGTTTATAACAGGCTCTGGTTTATAAAGGGTTTTGGTGTATAAAGAGCTCTGGTTATTAAAGGAATTTAGTTTATTAAGGGCTTTGGTTTAAAATGGCTTTAGTTTATAAAGGGCTCTGGTTTATAAAGGGCTTTGGTTTATGAAGGGCTTTGTTTTATAACGGGGTCTGGTTGTTAAGGGGCTTTGGTTTATAAAGGGCTCTGGTTTATAAATATCTCTGCTTTAAAAAATAGCTCTGGTTTATAATGAGTGCTGGTTTATAATTGGCTCTGGTTTATAAAGGGATTTTGTGTATAAAGAGCTCTGGTTTATAAAGGAATCTGGTTTATAAAGGCCTTTGGTTTATGAAGGGCTCTGGATTATAAATACCTCTCTGTTAAAAATGGCTGTGGCTTATAACGGGCTCTGGTTTGTAAAGGGCTCTGGTTTATAAAGGGCTCTGGTTTATAAAGGGCTCTTGTTTATAATGGGCTCTGGTTTATAACGGACTTTGGTTTTTAAAGGCCCCTGTTTATAATGGGCTGTGGTTTATAAAGGCCTCCGGTTTATAACGGCCTACGGTTTATAAAGGTCTTTGGGTTATAACGGGCTCTGGTTTATAAAGGGTTCTGGTGTATCAATAGCTCTGGTTATTAAAGGAATTTAGTTTGTTAAGGGTTTTGGTTTAAAAAGGCTCTGTTTTATAAAGGGCTGTGGTTTATCAATTCAATTCAATTCAGTTTATTTATATAGCGCCAATTTCACAACACATGTCATCTCAAGGCACTTTACAGTTCAACCAGATCATACAGTCAAATTGATACAAAGTTTTATATCTAAGGAAAACCAGTTGATTGCATTGACTCAAATACAATCCCTCACACTAAGCATGCTTGTAGCGACAGTGGAGAGGAAAAACTCCCTTTTAACAGGTAGAAACCTCCAGCAGAACCAGGCTCAGTGTGAGCGGCCATCTGCCGAGGCCGATCTTTATAAAGATTTATAAAGATCTCTGGTTTATAACAAGCTCTGTTTTATAACAGGCTCTGGTTAATAGAGGGCTCTCGTTTATGTTGAGCTCTGGTTGATAAAGTGCTTGCTTTTATAAAGGGTTCTGGTTTATAAAGAGCTCTGGTTTATAAAAGGCTCTGGTTTATGAAGGGCTTTGGTGTATAAAGAGCTCTGGTTATTAAAGGAATTTATTTTATTAAGGGCTTTGGTGTATAAATAGCTCTGCTTTAAAAAATGGCTGTGGTTTATAATGAGCTCTGGTTTATAATGGGATCTGGTTTATAAAGGGATTTTGTGTATAAAGAGCTCTGGTTTATAAATAGCTCTGGTTTATAAAGGGCTCTGGTTTATAACAGCATCTGGTTTATAACCAGCTTTGGTTTATATAGTGCTCTGGTTTTTAAAGGGATCTGGTTAATAACAGGCTTTGGGTTACAATGGGCTCTTGTTTATAAAGGGCTTTGGTTTATAAAAGGCTGTGATATATAAAGGGCTCTGGTTTATAAAGGGCTCTGGTTTATAAAGGACTTTGGTGTATAAAGAGGTCCGGTTAATAAAATAATCTGGTTTATAAAGGGCTTTGGTTTAAAAAGGGCTTTGGTTTATAAAGGTCACTGGTTTATTAATAGTTCTGGTTTATATATGGCTCTGTCGTATAACGGTCATTGTTTTGTAAAGGGCTCTGGTTTATAAAAGGTTCTGGTTTATAAAGGTCTTTGGTTAATAAAGGGTTCTTGTTTATAAACATCTGAGGTTTATAAAGAGCTCTGGTTTATAACAAGCTCTGGTTTATAACGGGCTTTGTTTTATAACGGGCTCTGGTTGTTAAGGGGCTTTGGTTTATAAAGGGCTCTGGTTTATAATTAGCTCTGCTTTAAAAAATAGCTCTGGTTTATAATGAGTGCTGGTTTATAATGAGCTCTGGTTTATAAAGGAATCTGGTTTATAAAGGCCTTTGGTTTATAAAGGGCTCTGGATTATAAATACCTCTCTGTTAAAAATGGCTGTGGTGTATAACGGGCTCTGGTTTGTAAAGGGCTCTGGTTTATAAAGGGCTCTTGTTTATAATGGGCTCTGGTTTATAAAGGGCTTTGGGTTCTAACGGTCTCTGGTTTATAAAGGGTTCTGGTTTATAAAGGGCTGTGGTTTATAATGTGTTGTGGTTTATAAAGGCCTCCGGTTTATAACGGCCTCTGGTTTATAAAGGGCTTTGGGTTCTAACGGTCTCTGGTTTATAAAGGGTTCTGGTTTAGAAAGGGCTGTGGTTTTTAATGGGCTGTGGTTTATAAAGGCCTCCGGTTTATAACGGCCTCTGGTTTATAAAGGGCTTTGGGTTATAACGGGCTCTGGTTTATAAAAGGTTCTGGTTTATAAAGGTCTGTGGTTTATAAAGGGCTCTGGTTTATAAAGAGCTCTGGTTTATAAATAGCTCTGGTTTATAAAGGGCTCTGGTTTATAACAGCATCTGGTTTATAACCAGCTTTGGTTTATATAGGGCTCTGGTTTTTAAAGGGATCTGGTTAATAACGGGCTTTGGGTTATAATGGGCTCTTGTTTATAAAGGGTTCTGGTTTATAAGGGCTGTGGTTTATAAAGGGCTCTGGTTTATAAAGAGCTCTGGTTATTAAAGGAATTTAGTTTATTAAGGGCTTTGGTTTAAAATGGCTTTAGTTTATAAAGGGCTCTGGTTTATAAAGGGCTTTGGTTTATGAAGGGCTTTGTTTTATAACGGGGTCTGGTTGTTAAGGGGCTTTGGTTTATAAAGGGCTCTGGTTTATAAATATCTCTGCTTTAAAAAATAGCTCTGGTTTATAATGAGTGCTGGTTTATAATTGGCTCTGGTTTATAAAGGGATTTTGTGTATAAAGAGCTCTGGTTTATAAAGGAATCTGGTTTATAAAGGCCTTTGGTTTATGAAGGGCTCTGGATTATAAATACCTCTCTGTTAAAAATGGCTGTGGCTTATAACGGGCTCTGGTTTGTAAAGGGCTCTGGTTTATAAAGGGCTCTGGTTTATAAAGGGCTCTTGTTTATAATGGGCTCTGGTTTATAACGGACTTTGGTTTTTAAAGGCCCCTGTTTATAATGGGCTGTGGTTTATAAAGGCCTCCGGTTTATAACGGCCTACGGTTTATAAAGGTCTTTGGGTTATAACGGGCTCTGGTTTATAAAAGGTTCTGGTTTATAAAAGTCTGTGGTTTATATAGGGCTCTGGTTTATAAAGGGCTCTGGTTTATAAATAGCTGTGGTTTATAAAGGGCTCTGGTTTATAACAGCATCTGGTTTATAACCAGCTTTGGTTTATATAGTGCTCTGGTTTTTAAAGGGATCTGGTTAATAACAGGCTTTGGGTTACAATGGGCTCTTGTTTATAAAGGGCTTTGGTTTATAAAAGGCTCTGATATATAAAGGGCTCTGGTTTATAAAGGGCTCTGGTTTATAAAGGACTTTGGTGTATAAAGAGGTCCGGTTAATAAAATAATCTGGTTTATAAAGGGCTTTGGTTTATAAAGGGCTCTGGTTTATAAAGGGCTCTTGTTTATAATGGGCTCTGGTTTATAACGGACTTTGGTTTTTAAAGGCCCCTGTTTATAATGGGCTCTGGTTTATAAAGGGCTTTGGGTTATAACGGTCTCTGGTTTATAAAGGGTTCTGGTTTATGAAGGGCTGTGGTTTATAATGGGCTGTGGTTTATAAAGGCCTCCGGTTTATAACGGCCTACGGTTTATAAAGGGCTTTGGGTTATAACGGGCTCTGGTTTATAAAAGGTTCTGGTTTATAAAAGTCTGTGGTTTATATAGGGCTCTGGTTTATAAAGGGCTCTGGTTTATAAATAGCTCTGGTTTATAAAGGGCTCTAGTTTATAACAGCATCTGGTTTATAACCAGCTTTGGTTTATATAGGGCTCTGGTTTTTAAAGGGATCTGGTTAATAACGGGCTTTGGGTTATAATGGGCTATGGTTTATAAAGGGCTTTGGTTTATGAAGGGCTTTGTTTTATAACAGGCTCTGGTTGTTAAGGGGCTTTGGTTTATAAAGGGCTGTGGTTTATAAATATCTGCTTTAAAAAATAGCTCTGGTTTATACTGAGTTCTGGTTTATAATGGGCTCTGGTTTATAAAGGGATTTTGTGTATAAAGAGCTCTGGTTTATAAAGGAATCTGGTTTATAAAGGCCTTTGGTTTATAGAGGGCTCTGGATTATAAATACCTCTGTGTTAAAAATGGCTGTGGTTTATAACGGGCTCTGGTTTGTAAAGGGCTCTGGTTTATAAAGGGCTCTTGTTTATAATGGGCTCTGGTTTATAACGGACATTGTTTTATAAAGGCCTCCGGTTTATAACAGGCTCTGGTTTATAAAGGGGTTTGGGTTATAAAAGGCTCTGGTTTATAAAGGGTTCTGGTTTATAAAGGGCTGTGGTTTATAACGGGCTGTGGTTTATAAAGGCCTCCAGTTTATAACGGCCTCTGGTTTATAAAGGCCTTAGGGTTATAACGGGCTCTGGTTTATAAAAGGTTCTAGTTTATAAAGGGCTGTGGTTTATAAAGGGCTCTGGTTTATAAATAGCTCTGGTTTATAAAGGGCTCTGGTTTATAACAGCATCTGGTTTATAAGCAGCTTTGGTTTATATAGGGCTCTGGTTTTTAAAGGGATCTGGTTAATAACGGGCTTTGGGTTATAATGGGCTCTTGTTTATAAAGGGTTCTGGTTTATAAGGGCTGTGGTTTATAAAGGGTTTTGGTGTATAAAGAGCTCTGGTTATTAAAGGAATTTAGTTTATTAAGGGCTTTGGTTTAAAAAGGCTTTAGTTTATAAAGGGCTCTGGTTTATAAAGGGCTTTGGTTTATGAAGGGCTTTGTTTTATATCGGGCTCTGGTTGTTAATGGGCTTTGGTTTATAAAGGGCTCTGGTTAATAAATATCTCTGCTTTAAAAAATACCTCTGGTTTATAATGAGTGCTCGTTTATAATTGGCTCTGGTCTATAAAGGGATTTTGTGTATAAAGAGCTCTGGTTTATAAAGGAATCTGGTTTATAAAGGCCTTTGGTTTATAAAGGGCTCTGGATTATAAATACCTCTGTGTTAAAAATGGCTGTGGTTTATAACGGGTTCTGGTTTTTAAAGGGCTCTGGTTTATAAAGGGCTCTGGTTTATAACGGACTTTGGTTTTTAAAGGCCCCTGTTTATAATGGGCTGTGGTTTATAAAGGCCTCCGGTTTATAACGGCCTACGGTTTATAAAGGTCTTTGGGTTATAACGGGCTCTGGTTTATAAAAGGTTCTGGTTTATAAAAGTCTGTGGTTTATATAGGGCTCTGGTTTATAAAGGGCTCTGGTTTATAAATAGCTGTGGTTTATAAAGGGCTCTGGTTTATAACAGCATCTGGTTTATAACCAGCTTTGGTTTATATAGTGCTCTGGTTTTTAAAGGGATCTGGTTAATAACAGGCTTTTGGGTTACAATCTGATATATAAAGGGCTCTGGTTTATAAAGGACTTTGGTGTATAAAGAGGTCCGGTTAATAAAATAATCTGGTTTATAAAGGGCTTTGGTTTAAAAAGGGCTTTGGTTTATAAAGGGCACTGGTTTATTAATAGTTCTGGTTTATATATGGCTCTGTCGTATAACGGGCATTGTTTTGTAAAGGGCTCTGGTTTATAAAAGGCTCTGGTTTATAAAGGTCTTTGGTTAATAAAGGGTTCTTGTTTATAAACATCAAAGGTTTATAAAGAGCTCTGGTTTATAACAAGCTCTGGTTTATAACGGGCTCTGGTTAATAGAGGGCTCTGGTTTATAATGAGCTCTGCTTGATAAAGTGTTTGCTTTTATAAAGGGTTCTGCTTTATAAGGGCTGTGGTTTATAAAGGGCTCTGGTTTATAAAGAGCTCTGGTTTAGAACAGGCTCTGGTTTATAAAGGGTTTTGGTGTATAAAGAGCTCTGGTTATTAAAGGAGTTTAGTTTATTAAGGGCTTTGGTTTAAAAAGGCTTTAGTTTATAAAGGGCTCTGGTTTATAAAGGGCTTTGGTTTATGAAGGGCTTTGTTTTATAACGGGCTCTGGTTGTTAAGGGGCTTTGGTTTATAAAGGGCTCTGGTTTATAAATAGCTCTGCTTTAAAAAATAGCTCTGGTTTATAATGAGTTCTGGTTTATAATGAGCTCTGGTTTATAAAGGAATCTGGTTTATAAAGGCCTTTGGTTTATAAAGGGCTCTGGATTATAAATACCTCTCTGTTAAAAATGGCTGTGGTTTATAACGGGCTCTGGTTTGTAAAGGGCTCTGGTTTATAAAGGGCTCTTGTTTATAATGGGCTCTGGTTTATAACGGACTTTGGTTTTTAAAGGCCCCTGTTTATAATGGGCTCTGGTTTATAAAGGGCTTTGGGTTATAACGGTCTCTGGTTTATAAAGGGTTCTGGTTTATAAAGGGCTTTGGTTTATAAAGGGCTCTGGTTTATAAAGGCCTCCGGTTTATAACAGGCTCTGGTTTATAAAGGGGTTTGGGTTATAACAGGCTCTGGTTTATAAAGGGTTCTGGTTTATAAAGGGCTGTGGTTTATAACAGGCTGTGGTTTATAAAGGCCTCCGGTTTATAACGGCCTCTGGTTTATAAAGGGCTTTGGGTTATAATGGGCTCTGGTTTATAAAAGGTTCTGGTTTATAAAGGGCTTTGGTTTATAATGGCTCTGGTTTATAAATAGCTCTGGTTTATAAAGGGCTCTGGTTTATAAAGGGCTCTGGTTTATAACAGCATTTGGTTTATATAGGGCTCTGGTTTTTAAAGGGATCTGGTTAATAACGGGCTTTGGGTTATAATGGGCTCTTTTTTATAAAGGGCTTTGGTTTATAAAGGGCTCTGATATATAAAGGGCTCTGGTTTATAAAGGGCTTTCGTTTAAAAAGGGCTTTGGTTTATAAAGGGCACTGGTTTATTAATAGTTCTGGTTTATATATGGCTCTGTTGTATAACGTGCATTGTTTTGTAAAGGGCTCTGGTTTATAAAGGTCTTTGGTTAATAAAGGAATCTTGTTTATAAACGGCTGAGGTTTATAAAGAGCTCTGGTTTATAACGATATCTTGTTTATAACGTGCTTTGGGTTATGAATGGCTCTGGTTTATTACGAAGTCTGGTTAATAAAGGGCTCTGGTTTACAAAGGGCTCTGGTTTATAAATGGATCAGGTTTATAAAGAGCTCTGGTTTATAAAGACCTCTGGTTTATTACGAGCTCTGGTTTATAATGTGCACTGGTTTATAAAGGGTTCTGGTTTATAAAGGGCTGTGGTTTATAAAGATCTCTGGTTTATAACAAGCTCTGGTTTATAAAGGGCTCTGGTTAATAGAGGGCTCTTGTTTATAATGAGCTCTGGTTGATAAAATTTTTGCTTTTATAAAGGGTTCTGGTTTATAAGGGCTGTGGTTTATAAAGGTCTCACGTTTATAACAGGCTCTGGTTTATAAAAGGCTATGGTTTATAAAGAGCTCTGGTTTATATAGGGCTCTGGTTTATAAAGGGCTTTGGTTTGTAAAGAGCTCTGGTTTTTATAGCTCACTGGTTCATAAAGGGCTCTGGTTTATAACGGGCTCTGCTTTATAAATGGCTCTGTTTATAACGGGCTCTGAATATAACTGGCTCTGGCTTAAAAACGGCTTTGGTTTCTGAAGGGCTTAGGTTTGTAAAGGGCTCTGGTTTGCAAAGGTCTTTGGTCTATAAAGGGCTCTGGTTCATAAAGGGCTCTGGTTATAAAGGGATTTGGTTTGTAAAGGTCTCTGGTTTATAAAGGGCTCTGGTTTCTTACAGGCTCTGGTTTATTAGGGGATTTGGTTTATAAAGGGCTCTGGTTTATTAATAATTTTGGTTTATAAAGAAATCTCGTTTAAAAAGGGCTCTGGATTAAAATGGTTCTGGTTTATATATGGCTCTGGCTTATAAAGGAATGTGGTTTAAAAAGGGCTCTGGTTTATAAATGGCTCTGCTTTATAAAGGAATCTGGTTTAAAAAGGACTCTGGTTTAGAAATGGCTCTGCTTTATAAAGGAATCTGGTTTAAAAATAGCTCTGGTTTATAAATGACTCTGGTTTATAAAGGAATGTGATTCATAAATGGCTCTGGTTTACAAAGGAATCTGGTTTAAAAATAGCTCTGGTTTATAAATGACTCTGGTTTATAAAGGAATGTGATTCATAAATGGCTCTGGTTTATAAAGGGCTCTGTTTTATAAAGGGCTGTGGTTTATAAAGATCTCTGGTTTATAACAAGCTCTGGTTTATAACGGGCTCTGGTTAATAGAGGGCTCTGGTTTTTAATTAGCTCTGGTTGATAAAGTGCTTGCTTTTATAAAGGCTTCTGGTTTATAAGGGCTGTGGTTTATAAAGGGCCCCTGTTTATAAAGAGCTCTGGTTTATAACAGGCTCTGGTTTATAAAGGGCTTTGGTGTATCAATAGCTCTGGTTATTAAAGGATTTTAGTTTGTTAAGGGTTTTGGTTTAAAAAGGGCTCTGTTTTATAAAGGGCTGTGGTTTATCAATTCAATTCAATTCAGTTTATTTATATAGCACCAATTTCACAACACATGTCATCTCAAGGCACTTTACAGTTCAACCAGACCATACAGTCAAATTGATACAAAGTTTTCTATCTAAGGAAAACCAGTTGATTGCATTGACTCATTGACTCAAATACAATCCCTTCCACTAAGCATGCTTGTAGCGACAGTGGAGAGGAAAAACTCCCTTTTAACAGGAAGAAACCTCCAGCAGAACCAGGCTCAGTGTGAGCGGCCATCTGCCGAGGCCGATCTTTATAAAGATTTACAAAGATCTCTGGTTTATAACAAGCTCTGGTTTATAACAGGCTCTAATTAATAGAGGGCTCTCGTTTATGTTGAGCTCTGGTTGATAAAGTGCTTGCTTTTATAAAGGGTTCTGGTTTATAAAGAGCTCTGGTGTATAAAAGGCTCTGGTTTATAAAGGGCTTTGGTGTATAAAGAGCTCTGGTTATTAAAGGAATTTAGTTTATTAAGGGCTTTGGTTTAAAAAGGCCTTAGTTTATAAAGGGCTCTGGTTTATTAAGGGCTTTGGTGTATAAATAGCTCTGCTTTAAAAAATGGCTGTGGTTTATAATGAGCTCTGGTTTATAATGGGCTCTGGTTTATAAAGGGATTTTGTGTATAAAGAGCTCTGGTTTATAAATAGCTCTGGTTTATAAAGGGCTCTGGTTTATAACAGCATCTGGTTTATAACCAGCTTTGGTTTATATAGTGCTCTGGTTTTTAAAGGGATCTGGTTAATAACAGGCTTTGGGTTATAATGGGCTCTTGTTTATAAAGGGTTTTGGTTTATAAAAGGCTCTGATATATAAAGGGCTCTGGTTTATAAAGGACTTTGGTGTATAAAGAGGTCCGGTTAATAAAATAATCTGGTTGATAAAGGCTTTGGTTTATAAAGGGCACTGGTTTATTAATAGTTCTGGTTTATATATGGCTCTGTCGTATAACGTGCATTGTTTTGTAAAGGGCTCTGGTTTATAAAAGGCTCTGGTTTATAAAGGTCTTTGGTTTATAAAGGGTTCTTGTTTATAAACATCTGAGGTTTATAAAGAGCTCTGGTTTATAACGATATCTTGTTTATAACGTGCTTTGGGTTATGAAGGGCTCTGGTTTATTACGAGCTCTGGTTAATAAAGGGTTCTGGTTTACAAAGGGCTCTGGTTTATAAAGGGATCAGGTTTATAAAGAGCTCTGGTTTATAAAGACCTCTGGTTTATTACGAGCTCTGGTTTATAATGCGCACTGGTTTATAAAGGGTTCTGGTTTATAAAGGGCTGTGGTTAATAAAGATATATGGTTTATAACAAGCTCTGGTTTATAACAGGCTCTGGTTCATAAAGGGCTCTGGTTATAAGGGGCTTTGGTTTGTAAAGCTCTCTGGTTTATAAAGAAATCTGGTTTATAACAAGCTCTGATTTATAACGGGCTCTGGTTAATAGAGGGCTCTGATTTATAAAGGGCTGTGGTTTATAAAGATCTCTGGTTTATAACAAGCTCTGCTTTATAACGGGCTCTGGTTTATAATGAGCTCTGGTTGATAGAGTGCTTACTTTTATAAAGGCTTCTGGTTTATAAGGGATGTGGTTTATAAAGGGCCCCTGTTTATAAAGAGCTCTGGTGTATAACAGGCTCTGGTTTATAAAGGGCTTTGGTGTATCAATAGCTCTGGTTATTAAAGGAATTTAGTTTGTTAAGGGCTTTGGTTTAAAAAGGGCTCTGTTTTATAAAGGGCTGTGGTTTATAAACATCTCTGGTTTATAACAAGCTCTGGTTTATAACGGGCTCTGGTTAATAGAGGGCTCTGGTTTATATTGAGCTCTGGTTGATAAAGTGCTTGCTTTTTTAAAGGGTTCTGGTTTATAAAGAGCTCTGGTTTATAAAAGGCTCTGGTTTATAAAGGGCTTTGGTGTATAAAGAGCTCTGGTTATTAAAGGAATTTAGTTTATTAAGGGCTTTGGTTTAAAAAGGCCTTAGTTTATAAAGGGCTCTGGTTTATTAAGGGCTTTGGTGTATAAATAGCTCTGCTTTAAAAAATGGCTGTGGTTTATAATGAGCTCTGGTTTATAATGGGCTCTGGTTTATAAAGGGAATTTGTGTATAAAGAGCTCTGGTTTATAAAGAAATCTGGTTTATAAAGGCCTTTGGTTTATAAAGGGCTCTGGATTATAAATACCTCTGCGTTAAAAATGGCTGTGGTTTATAACGGGCTCTGGTTTGTAAAGGGCTCTGGTTTATAAAGGGCTCTGGTTTATAACGGACTTTGTTTTATAAAGGCCTCCGGTTTATAACAGGCTCTGGTTTATAAAGGTGTTTGGGTTATGACGGGCTCTGGTTTATAAAGGGTTCTGGTTTATAAAGGGCTATGGTGTATAACGGGCTGTGGTTTATAAAGGCCTCCGGTTTATAACGGCCTCTGGTTTATAAAGGCCTTTGGGTTATAACGGGCTCTGGTTTATAAAGGCCTTTGGTTTATAAAGGGCTGTGGTTTATAAAGATCTCTGGTTTATAACAAGCTCTGGTTTATACCGGGCTCTGGTTAATAGAGGGCTCTGGTTTATAATGAGCTCTCGTTGATAAAGTGCTTACTTTTATAAAGGCTTCTGGTTTATAAGGGATGTGGTTTATAAAGGACCCCTGTTTATAAAGAGCTCTGGTTTATAACAGCCTCTGGTTTATAAAGGGCTTTGGTGTATCAATAGCTCTGGTTATTAAAGGAATTTAGTTTGTTAAGGGCTTTGGTTTAAAAAGGGCTCTGTTTTATAAAGGGCTGTGGTTTATAAACATCTCTGGTTTATAACAAGCTCTGGTTTATAACGGGCTCTGGTTAATAGAGGGCTCTGGTTTATGTTGAGCTCTGGTTGATAAAGTGCTTGCTTTTATAAAAGGTTCTGGTTTATAAAGAGCTATGGTTTATAAAAGGCTCTGGTTTATAAAGGGCTTTGGTGTATAAAGAGCTCTGGTTATTAAAGGAATTTAGTTTATTAAGGGCTTTGGTTTAAAAAGGCCTTAGTTTATAAAGGGCTCTGGTTTATTAAGGGCTTTGGTGTATAAATAGCTCTGCTTTAAAAATGGCTGTGGTTTATAATGAGCTCTGGTTTATAATGGGCTCTGGTTTATAAAGGGAATTTGTGTATAAAGAGCTCTGGTTTATAAAGGAATCTGGTTTATAAAGGCCTTTGGTTTATAAAGGGCTCTGGATTATAAATACCTCTGCGTTAAAAATGGCTGTGGTTTATAACGGGCTCTGGTTTGTAAAGGGCTCTGGTTTATAAAGGGCTCTTGTTTATAATGGGCTCTGGTTTATAACGGACTTTGTTTTATAAAGGCCTCCGGTTTATAACAGGCTCTGGTTTATAAAGGTGTTTGGGTTATGACGGGCTCTGGTTTATAAAGGGTTCTGGTTTATAAAGGGCTGTGGTGTATAACGGGCTGTGGTTTATAAAGGCCTCCGGTTTATAACGGCCTCTAGTTTATAAAGGGCTTTGGGTTATAACGGGCTCTGGTTTATAAAGGGCTGTGGTTTATAAAGATCTCTGGTTTATAACAAGCTCTGGTTTATAACGGGCTCTGGTTAATAGAGGGCTCTGGTTTATAATGAGCTCTGGTTGATAAAGTGCTTGCTTTTATAAATGGTTCTGGTTTATAAATGGCTCTGGTTTATAAAGGAATCTGGTTTAAAAAGGGCTCTGGTTTATAAATGGCTCTGCTTTATAAAGGAATCTGGTTTAAAAGGGCTCTGGTTCATAAATGGCTCGGCTTTATAAAGGAATCTGGTTTAAAAAGGGCTCTGGTTTATAAATGACTCTGGTTTATAAAGGAATGTGATTTATAAATGGCTCTGGTTTATAGAGGGCTCTGTTTTATAAAGGGCTGTGGTTTATGAAGAGCTCTGGTTTATAACAGGCTCTGGTTTATAAAGGGCTTTGGTGTATCAATAGCTCTGGTTATTAAAGGAATTTAGTTTGTTAAGGGCTTTGGTTTAAAAAGGGCTCTGTTTTATAAAGGGCTGTGGTTTATAAACATCTCTGGTTTATAACAAGCTCTGGTTTATAATGGGCTCTGGTTAATAGAGGGCTCTGGTTTATATTGAGCTCTGGTTGATGAAGTGCTTGCTTTTATAAAGGGTTCTGGTTTATAAAGAGCTCTGGTTTATAAAAGGCTCTGGTTTATAAAGGGCTTTGGTTTAAAAAGGCCTTAGTTTATAAAGGGCTCTGGTTTATTAAGGGCTTTGGTGTATAAATAGCTCTGCTTTAAAAAATGGCTGTGGTTTATAATGAGCTCTGGTTTATAATGGGCTCTGGTTTATAAAGTTAATTTGTGTATAAAGAGCTCTGGTTTATAAAGGAATCTGGTTTATAAAGGCCTTTGGTTTATAAATGGCTCTGGATTATAAATACCTCTGCGTTAAAAATGGCTGTGGTTTATAACGGGCTCTGGTTTGTAAAGGGCTCTGGTTTTTAAAGGGCTCTTGTTTATAATGGGCTCTGGTTTCTAACGGACTTTGTTTTATAAAGGCCTCCGGTTTATAACAGGCTCTGGTTTATAAAGGTGTTTGGGTTATGACGGGCTCTGGTTTATAAAGGGTTCTGGTTTATAACGGCCTCTGGTTTATAAAGGGCTTTGGGTTATAACGGGCTCTGGTTTATAAAGGCCTTTGGTTTATAAAGGGCTGTGGTTTAGAAAGATCTCTGGTTTATAACAAGCTCTGGTTTATAATGGGCTCTGGTTAATAGAGGGCTCTGGTTTATAATGAGCTCTGGTTGATAAAGTGCTTGCTTTTATAAAGGCTTCTGGTTTATAAGGGCTGTGGTTTATAAAGGGCCCCTGTTTATAAAGAGCTCTGGTTTATAACAGGCTCTGGTTTATAAAGGGCTTTAGTGTATCAATAGCTCTGGTTATTAAGGGAATTTAGTTTGTTGAGTGCTTTGGTTTAAAAAGGGCTCTGTTTTATAAAGGGCTGTGGTTTATAAAGATCTGGTTTATAACAAGCTCTGGTTTATAATGGGCTCTGGTTAATAGAGGGCTCTGGTTTATATTGAGCTCTGGTTGATAAAGTGCTTGCTTTTATAAAGGGTTCTGGTTTATAAAGAGCTCTGGTTTATAAAAGGCTCTGGTTTATAAAGGGCTTTGGTTTAAAAAGGCCTTAGTTTATAAAGGGCTCTGGTTTATTAAGGGCTTTGGTGTATAAAGAGCTCTGCTTTAAAAAATGGCTGTGGTTTATAATGAGCTCTGGTTTATAATGGGCTCTGGTTTATAAAGTTAATTTGTGTATAAAGAGCTCTGGTTTATAAAGGAATCTGGTTTATAAAGGCCTTTGGTTTATAAATGGCTCTGGATTATAAATACCTCTGCGTTAAAAATGGCTGTGGTTTATAACGGCCTCTGGTTTGTAAAGGGCTCTGGTTTATAAAGGGCTCTTGTTTATAATGGACTCTGGTTTATAACGGACTTTGTTTTATAAAGGCCTCCGGTTTATAACAGGCTCTGGTTTATAAAGGTGTTTGGGTTATGACGGGCTCTGGTTTATAAAGGGTTCTGGTTTATAAAGGGCTATGGTGTATAACGGGCTGTGGTTTATAAAGGCCTCCGGTTTATAACGGCCTCTGGTTTATAAAGGGCTTTGGGTTATAACGGGCTCTGGTTTATAAAGGCCTTTGTTTTATAAAGGGCTGTGCTTTATAAAGATCTCTGGTTTATAACAAGCTCTGGTTTATAACGGGCTCTGGTTAATAGAGGGCTCTGGTTTATAATGAGCTCTGGTTGATAAAGTGCTTGCTTTTATAAATGGTTCTGGTTTATAAATGGCTCTGGTTTATAAAGGAATCTGGTTTAAAAAGGGCTCTGGTTTATAAATGGCTCTGCTTTATAAAGGAATCTGGTTTAAAAGGGCTCTGGTTCATAAATGGCTCGGCTTTATAAAGGAATCTGGTTTAAAAAGGGCTCTGGTTTATAAATGACTCTGGTTTATAAAGGAATGTGATTTATAAATGGCTCTGGTTTATAGAGGGCTCTGTTTTATAAAGGGCTGTGGTTTATGAAGAGCTCTGGTTTATAACAGGCTCTGGTTTATAAAGGGCTTTGGTGTATCAATAGCTCTGGTTATTAAAGGAATTTAGTTTGTTAAGGGCTTTGGTTTAAAAAGGGCTCTGTTTTATAAAGGGCTGTGGTTTATAAACATCTCTGGTTTATAACAAGCTCTGGTTTATAATGGGCTCTGGTTAATAGAGGGCTCAGGTTTATATTGAGCTCTGGTTGATGAAGTGCTTGCTTTTATAAAGGGTTCTGGTTTATAAAGAGCTCTGGTTTATAAAAGGCTCTGGTTTATAAAGGGCTTTGGTTTAAAAAGGCCTTAGTTTATAAAGGGCTCTGGTTTATTAAGGGCTTTGGTGTATAAATAGCTCTGCTTTAAAAAATGGCTGTGGTTTATAATGAGCTCTGGTTTATAATGGGCTCTGGTTTATAAAGTTAATTTGTGTATAAAGAGCTCTGGTTTATAAAGGAATCTGGTTTATAAAGGCCTTTGGTTTATAAATGGCTCTGGATTATAAATACCTCTGCGTTAAAAATGGCTGTGGTTTATAACGGGCTCTGGTTTGTAAAGGGCTCTGGTTTTTAAAGGGCTCTTGTTTATAATGGGCTCTGGTTTCTAACGGACTTTGTTTTATAAAGGCCTCCGGTTTATAACAGGCTCTGGTTTATAAAGGTGTTTGGGTTATGACGGGCTCTGGTTTATAAAGGGTTCTGGTTTATAACGGCCTCTGGTTTATAAAGGGCTTTGGGTTATAACGGGCTCTGGTTTATAAAGGCCTTTGGTTTATAAAGGGCTGTGGTTTAGAAAGATCTCTGGTTTATAACAAGCTCTGGTTTATAATGGGCTCTGGTTAATAGAGGGCTCTGGTTTATAATGAGCTCTGGTTGATAAAGTGCTTGCTTTTATAAAGGCTTCTGGTTTATAAGGGCTGTGGTTTATAAAGGGCCCCTGTTTATAAAGAGCTCTGGTTTATAACAGGCTCTGGTTTATAAAGGGCTTTAGTGTATCAATAGCTCTGGTTATTAAGGGAATTTAGTTTGTTGAGTGCTTTGGTTTAAAAAGGGCTCTGTTTTATAAAGGGCTGTGGTTTATAAAGATCTGGTTTATAACAAGCTCTGGTTTATAATGGGCTCTGGTTAATAGAGGGCTCTGGTTTATATTGAGCTCTGGTTGATAAAGTGCTTGCTTTTATAAAGGGTTCTGGTTTATAAAGAGCTCTGGTTTATAAAAGGCTCTGGTTTATAAAGGGCTTTGGTTTAAAAAGGCCTTAGTTTATAAAGGGCTCTGGTTTATTAAGGGCTTTGGTGTATAAAGAGCTCTGCTTTAAAAAATGGCTGTGGTTTATAATGAGCTCTGGTTTATAATGGGCTCTGGTTTATAAAGTTAATTTGTGTATAAAGAGCTCTGGTTTATAAAGGAATCTGGTTTATAAAGGCCTTTGGTTTATAAATGGCTCTGGATTATAAATACCTCTGCGTTAAAAATGGCTGTGGTTTATAACGGCCTCTGGTTTGTAAAGGGCTCTGGTTTATAAAGGGCTCTTGTTTATAATGGACTCTGGTTTATAACGGACTTTGTTTTATAAAGGCCTCCGGTTTATAACAGGCTCTGGTTTATAAAGGTGTTTGGGTTATGACGGGCTCTGGTTTATAAAGGGTTCTGGTTTATAAAGGGCTATGGTGTATAACGGGCTGTGGTTTATAAAGGCCTCCGGTTTATAACGGCCTCTGGTTTATAAAGGGCTTTGGGTTATAACGGGCTCTGGTTTATAAAGGCCTTTGTTTTATAAAGGGCTGTGCTTTATAAAGATCTCTGGTTTATAACAAGCTCTGGTTTATAACGGGCTCTGGTTAATAGAGGGCTCTGGTTTATAATGAGCTCTGGTTGATAAAGTGCTTGCTTTTATAAAGGCTTCTGGTTTATAAGGGCTGTGGTTTATAAAGGGCCCCTGTTTATAAAGAGCTCTGGTTTATAAAGATCTGGTTTATAACAAGCTCTGGTTTATAACGGGCTCTGGTCAATAGAGGTCTCTGGTTTATATTGAGCTCTGTTTGATAAAGTGCTTGCTTTTATAAAGGGTTCTGGTTTATAAAGGGATCTGGTTAATAACGGGCTTTGGGTTATAATGGGCTCTTTTTTATAAAGGGCTTTGGTTTATAAAGGGCTCTGATATATAAAGGGCTCTGGTTTATAAAGGGCTTTCGTTTAAAAAGGGCTTTGGTTTATAAAGGGCACTGGTTTATTAATAGTTCTGGTTTATATATGGCTCTGTTGTATAACGTGCATTGTTTTGTAAAGGGCTCTGGTTTATAAAGGTCTTTGGTTAATAAAGGAATCTTGTTTATAAACGGCTGAGGTTTATAAAGAGCTCTGGTTTATAACGATATCTTGTTTATAACGTGCTTTGGGTTATGAATGGCTCTGGTTTATTACGAAGTCTGGTTAATAAAGGGCTCTGGTTTACAAAGGGCTCTGGTTTATAAATGGATCAGGTTTATAAAGAGCTCTGGTTTATAAAGACCTCTGGTTTATTACGAGCTCTGGTTTATAATGCGCACTGGTTTATAAAGGGTTCTGGTTTATAAAGGGCTGTGGTTTATAAAGATCTCTGGTTTATAACAAGCTCTGGTTTATAAAGGGCTCTGGTTAATAGAGGGCTCTTGTTTATAATGAGCTCTGGTTGATAAAATTTTTGCTTTTATAAAGGGTTCTGGTTTATAAGGGCTGTGGTTTATAAAGGTCTCACGTTTATAACAGGCTCTGGTTTATAAAAGGCTATGGTTTATAAAGAGCTCTGGTTTATATAGGGCTCTGGTTTATAAAGGGCTTTGGTTTGTAAAGAGCTCTGGTTTTTATAGCTCACTGGTTCATAAAGGGCTCTGGTTTATAACGGGCTCTGCTTTATAAATGGCTCTGTTTATAACGGGCTCTGAATATAACTGGCTCTGGTTTAAAAACGGCTTTGGTTTCTGAAGGGCTTAGGTTTGTAAAGGGCTCTGGTTTGCAAAGGTCTTTGGTCTATAAAGGGCTCTGGTTCATAAAGGGCTCTGGTTATAAAGGGATTTGGTTTGTAAAGGTCTCTGGTTTATAAAGGGCTCTGGTTTCTTACAGGCTCTGGTTTATTAGGGGATTTGGTTTATAAAGGGCTCTGGTTTATTAATAATTTTGGTTTATAAAGAAATCTCGTTTAAAAAGGGCTCTGGATTAAAATGGTTCTGGTTTATATATGGCTCTGGCTTATAAAGGAATGTGGTTTAAAAAGGGCTCTGGTTTATAAATGGCTCTGCTTTATAAAGGAATCTGGTTTAAAAAGGACTCTGGTTCAGAAATGGCTCTGCTTTATAAAGGAATCTGGTTTAAAAATAGCTCTGGTTTATAAATGACTCTGGTTTATAAAGGAATGTGATTCATAAATGGCTCTTGTTTACAAAGGAATCTGGTTTAAAAATAGCTCTGGTTTATAAATGACTCTGGTTTATAAAGGAATGTGATTCATAAATGGCTCTGGTTTATAAAGGGCTCTGTTTTATAAAGGGCTGTGGTTTATAAAGATCTCTGGTTTATAACAAGCTCTGGTTTATAACGGGCTCTGGTTAATAGAGGGCTCTGGTTTTTAATTAGCTCTGGTTGATAAAGTGCTTGCTTTTATAAAGGCTTCTGGTTTATAAGGGCTGTGGTTTATAAAGGGCCCCTGTTTATAAAGAGCTCTGGTTTATAACAGGCTCTGGTTTATAAAGGGCTTTGGTGTATCAATAGCTCTGGTTATTAAAGGATTTTAGTTTGTTAAGGGTTTTGGTTTAAAAAGGGCTCTGTTTTATAAAGGGCTGTGGTTTATCAATTCAATTCAATTCAGTTTATTTATATAGCACCAATTTCACAACACATGTCATCTCAAGGCACTTTACAGTTCAACCAGACCATACAGTCAAATTGATACAAAGTTTTCTATCTAAGGAAAACCAGTTGATTGCATTGACTCATTGACTCAAATACAATCCCTTCCACTAAGCATTCTTGTAGCGAAAGTGGAGAGGAAAAACTCCCTTTTAACAGGAAGAAACCTCCAGCAGAACCAGGCTCAGTGTGAGCGGCCATCTGCCGAGGCCGATCTTTATAAAGATTTATAAAGATCTCTGTGTCATGTTCGGCTGAACGTATTTAGCCCACATGCAGAACACACACGGCAACAGGGATCAGTTAACTGTTTATTGATAGAGAGAAAATGGAAGCAACGGAGGCGACGGGGAAGCCACAGCACCGGGACCCGTTCGACTTCTGAAAGGAGAAGTAGGTGATTAGCCGGAAAGGGCGATCAGGCAAAAAAGAACAGAGGAACGTGAGCTTACCACCGGACGCAGCAACCTAACCGGGGGAGGACGGAGCGGACTCAGGCTCTGATCGATGGAGCTGGTGGCAGGTGTCTCAGTGACAGGTTAGGCTCGGGCTTGAGGGTGACAGAGCTGCGCTGACTTACAATGATCCGGGGCAGCAGGAGAAACCAGAGTGGCTCGAAGCACCTTGCTTAGAGCCAGGAGAAAGGGAGGACCCTGTGGGAACTCAGACCCTGGAGTCAGCACGAGTGGGACCCTCTGAAAGGCGATCGAGAGGTAACCTGGGGAACACAGAGGTTTGGGTTAACGAGGGAAGTCTGAACTCAGTAGAGAGACTGTGGCCTTAGTCGTACCACTACGGTTAACACACTGGCGTCCTCCTGCTGTCTGGATGCTGCTCTTATAGTGCGATCAGACGCAGCTCAACCAGCCACAGGTGTGTGCGCCCTGCCCACCTGTCAACTGCAAACACCTGCGGAGAAAGCAGAAAGAAGCAGAGCCGGCAGAAACTGCACGGCCCTGTCGGCTGAGTCCTGACACCCTGGTTTATAACAAGCTCTGGTTTATAACAGGCTCTAATTAATAGAGGGCTCTCGTTTATGTTGAGCTCTGGTTGATAAAGTGCTTGCTTTTATAAAGGGTTCTGGTTTATAAAGAGCTCTGGTGTATAAAAGGCTCTGGTTTATAAAGGGCTTTGGTGTATAAAGAGCTCTGGTTATTAAAGGAATTTAGTTTATTAAGGGCTTTGGTTTAAAAAGGCCTTAGTTTATAAAGGGCTCTGGTTTATTAAGGGCTTTGGTGTATAAATAGCTCTGCTTTAAAAAATGGCTGTGGTTTATAATAAGCTCTGGTTTATAATGGGCTCTGGTTTATAAAGGGATTTTGTGTATAAAGAGCTCTGGTTTATAAATAGCTCTGGTTTATAAAGGGCTCTGGTTTATAACAGCATCTGGTTTATAATCAGCTTTGGTTTATATAGTGCTCTGGTTTTTAAAGGGATCTGGTTAATAACAGGCTTTGGGTTATAATGGGCTCTTGTTTATAAAGGGTTTTGGTTTATAAAAGGCTCTGATATATAAAGGGCTCTGGTTTATAAAGGGCTCTGGTTTATAAAGGACTTTGGTGTATAAAGAGGTCCGGTTAATAAAATAATCTGGTTGATAAAGGCTTTGGTTTATAAAGGGCACTGGTTTATTAATAGTTCTGGTTTATATATGGCTCTGTCGTATAACGTGCATTGTTTTGTAAAGGGCTCTGGTTTATAAAAGGCTCTGGTTTATAAAGGTCTTTGGTTTATAAAGGGTTCTTGTTTATAAACATCTGAGGTTTATAAAGAGCTCTGGTTTATAACGATATCTTGTTTATAACGTGCTTTGGGTTATGAAGGGCTCTGGTTTATTACGAGCTCTGGTTAATAAAGGGTTCTGGTTTACAAAGGGCTCTGGTTTATAAAGGGATCAGGTTTATAAAGAGCTCTGGTTTATAAAGACCTCTGGTTTATTACGAGCTCTGGTTTATAATGCGCACTGGTTTATAAAGGGTTCTGGTTTATAAAGGGCTGTGGTTAATAAAGATATATGGTTTATAACAAGCTCTGGTTTATAACAGGCTCTGGTTCATAAAGGGCTCTGGTTATAAGGGGCTTTGGTTTGTAAAGCTCTCTGGTTTATAAAGAAATCTGGTTTATAACAAGCTCTGATTTATAACGGGCTCTGGTTAATAGAGGGCTCTGGTTTATAAAGGGCTGTGGTTTATAAAGATCTCTGGTTTATAACAAGCTCTGGTTTATAACGGGCTCTGGTTTATAATGAGCTCTGGTTGATAGAGTGCTTACTTTTATAAAGGCTTCTGGTTTATAAGGGATGTGGTTTATAAAGGGCCCCTGTTTATAAAGAGCTCTTTTGTATAACAGGCTCTGGTTTATAAAGGGCTTTGGTGTATCAATAGCTCTGGTTATTAAAGGAATTTAGTTTGTTAAGGGCTTTGGTTTAAAAAGGGCTCTGTTTTATAAAGGGCTGTGGTTTATAAACATCTCTGGTTTATAACAAGCTCTGGTTTATAACGGGCTCTGGTTAATAGAGGGCTCTGGTTTATATTGAGCTCTGGTTGATAAAGTGCTTGCTTTTTTAAAGGGTTCTGGTTTATAAAGAGCTCTGGTTTATAAAAGGCTCTGGTTTATAAAGGGCTTTGGTGTATAAAGAGCTCTGGTTATTAAAGGAATTTAGTTTATTAAGGGCTTTGGTTTAAAAAGGCCTTAGTTTATAAAGGGCTCTGGTTTATTAAGGGCTTTGGTGTATAAATAGCTCTGCTTTAAAAAATGGCTGTGGTTTATAATGAGCTCTGGTTTATAATGGGCTCTGGTTTATAAAGGGAATTTGTGTATAAAGAGCTCTGGTTTATAAAGAAATCTGGTTTATAAAGGCCTTTGGTTTATAAAGGGCTCTGGATTATAAATACCTCTGCGTTAAAAATGGCTGTGGTTTATAACGGGCTCTGGTTTGTAAAGGGCTCTGGTTTATAACGGACTTTGTTTTATAAAGGCCTCCGGTTTATAACAGGCTCTGGTTTATAAAGGTGTTTGGGTTATGACGGGCTCTGGTTTATAAAGGGTTCTGGTTTATAAAGGGCTATGGTGTATAACGGGCTGTGGTTTATAAAGGCCTCCGGTTTATAACGGCCTCTGGTTTATAAAGGCCTTTGGGTTATAACGGGCTCTGGTTTATAAAGGCCTTTGGTTTATAAAGGGCTGTGGTTTATAAAGATCTCTGGTTTATAACAAGCTCTGGTTTATACCGGGCTCTGGTTAATAGAGGGCTCTGGTTTATAATGAGCTCTCGTTGATAAAGTGCTTACTTTTATAAAGGCTTCTGGTTTATAAGGGATGTGGTTTATAAAGGACCCCTGTTTATAAAGAGCTCTGGTTTATAACAGCCTCTGGTTTATAAAGGGCTTTGGTGTATCAATAGCTCTGGTTATTAAAGGAATTTAGTTTGTTAAGGGCTTTGGTTTAAAAAGGGCTCTGTTTTATAAAGGGCTGTGGTTTATAAACATCTCTGGTTTATAACAAGCTCTGGTTTATAACGGGCTCTGGTTAATAGAGGGCTCTGGTTTATATTGAGCTCTGGTTGATAAAGTGCTTGCTTTTATAAAAGGTTCTGGTTTATAAAGAGCTCTGGTTTATAAAAGGCTCTGGTTTATAAAGGGCTTTGGTGTATAAAGAGCTCTGGTTATTAAAGGAATTTAGTTTATTAAGGGCTTTGGTTTAAAAAGGCCTTAGTTTATAAAGGGCTCTGGTTTATTAAGGGCTTTGGTGTATAAATAGCTCTGCTTTAAAAATGGCTGTGGTTTATAATGAGCTCTGGTTTATAATGGGCTCTGGTTTATAAAGGGAATTTGTGTATAAAGAGCTCTGGTTTATAAAGGAATCTGGTTTATAAAGGCCTTTGGTTTATAAAGGGCTCTGGATTATAAATACCTCTGCGTTAAAAATGGCTGTGGTTTATAACGGGCTCTGGTTTGTAAAGGGCTCTGGTTTATAAAGGGCTCTTGTTTATAATGGGCTTTGGTTTATAACGGACTTTGTTTTATAAAGGCCTCCGGTTTATAACAGGCTCTGGTTTATAAAGGTGTTTGGGTTATGACGGGCTCTGGTTTATAAAGGGTTCTGGTTTATAAAGGGCTGTGGTGTATAACGGGCTGTGGTTTATAACGGGCTCTGGTTAATAGAGGGCTCTGGTTTATAATGAGCTCTGGTTGATAAAGTGCTTGCTTTTATAAATGGTTCTGGTTTATAAATGGCTCTGGTTTATAAAGGAATCTGGTTTAAAAAGGGCTCTGGTTTATAAATGGCTCTGGTTTATAACGGACTTTGTTTTATAAAGGCCTCCGGTTTATAACGGCCTCTAGTTTATAAAGGGCTTTGGGTTATAACGGGCTCTGGTTTATAAAGGGCTGTGGTTTATAAAGATCTCTGGTTTATAACAAGCTCTGGTTTATAACGGGCTCTGGTTAATAGAGCGCTCTGGTTTATAATGAGCTCTGGTTGATAAAGTGCTTGCCTTTATAAATGGTTCTGGTTTATAAATGGCTCTGGTTTATAAAGGAATCTGGTTTAAAAAGGGCTCTGGTTTATAAATGGCTCTGCTTTATAAAGGAATCTGGTTTAAAAGGGCTCTGGTTCATAAATGGCTCGGCTTTATAAAGGAATCTGGTTTAAAAAGGGCTCTGGTTTATAAATGACTCTGGTTTATAAAGGAATGTGATTTATAAATGGCTCTGGTTTATAGAGGGCTCGGTTTTATAAAGGGCTGTGGTTTATGAAGAGCTCTGGTTTATAACAGGCTCTGGTTTATAAAGGGCTTTGGTGTATCAATAGCTCTGGTTATTAAAGGAATTTAGTTTGTTAAGGGCTTTGGTTTAAAAAGGGCTCTGTTTTATAAAGGGCTGTGGTTTATAAACATCTCTGGTTTATAACAAGCTCTGGTTTATAATGGGCTCTGGTTAATAGAGGGCTCTGGTTTATTTTGAGCTCTGGTTGATAAAGTGCTTGCTTTTATAAAGGGTTCTGGTTTATAAAGAGCTCTGGTTTATAAAAGGCTCTGGTTTATAAAGGGCTTTGGTTTAAAAAGGCCTTAGTTTATAAAGGGCTCTGGTTTATTAAGGGCTTTGGTGTATAAATAGCTCTGCTTTAAAAAATGGCTGTGGTTTATAATGAGCTCTGGTTTATAATGGGCTCTGGTTTATAAAGTTAATTTGTGTATAAAGAGCTCTGGTTTATAAAGGAATCTGGTTTATAAAGGCCTTTGGTTTATAAATGGCTCTGGATTATAAATACCACTGCGTTAAAAATGGCTGTGGTTTATAACGGGCTCTGGTTTGTAAAGGGCTCTGGTTTTTAAAGGGCTCTTGTTTATAATGGGCTCTGGTTTCTAACGGACTTTGTTTTATAAAGGCCTCCGGTTTATAACAGGCTCTGGTTTATAAAGGTGTTTGGGTTATGACGGGCTCTGGTTTATAAAGGCCTTTGGTTTATAAAGGGCTGTGGTTTAGAAAGATCTCTGGTTTATAACAAGCTCTGGTTTATAATGGGCTCTGGTTAATAGAGGGCTCTGGTTTATAATGAGCTCTGGTTGATAAAGTGCTTGCTTTTATAAAGGCTTCTGGTTTATAAGGGCTGTGGTTTATAAAGGGCCCCTGTTTATAAAGAGCTCTGGTTTATAACAGGCTCTGGTTTATAAAGGGCTTTAGTGTATCAATAGCTCTGGTTATTAAGGGAATTTAGTTTGTTGAGTGCTTTGGTTTAAAAAGGGCTCTGTTTTATAAAGGGCTGTGGTTTATAAAGATCTGGTTTATAACAAGCTCTGGTTTATAATGGGCTCTGGTTAATAGAGGGCTCTGGTTTATATTGAGCTCTGGTTGATAAAGTGCTTGCTTTTATAAAGGGTTCTGGTTTATAAAGAGCTCTGGTTTATAAAAGGCTCTGGTTTATAAAGGGCTTTGGTTTAAAAAGGCCTTAGTTTATAAAGGGCTCTGGTTTATTAAGGGCTTTGGTGTATAAAGAGCTCTGCTTTAAAAAATGGCTGTGGTTTATAATGAGCTCTGGTTTATAATGGGCTCTGGTTTATAAAGTTAATTTGTGTATAAAGAGCTCTGGTTTATAAAGGAATCTGGTTTATAAAGGCCTTTGGTTTGTAAAGGGCTCTGGTTTATAAAGGGCTCTTGTTTATAATGGACTCTGGTTTATAACAGACTTTGTTTTATAAAGGCCTCCGGTTTATAACAGGCTCTGGTTTATAAAGGTGTTTGGGTTATGACGGGCTCTGGTTTATAAAGGGTTCTGGTTTATAAAGGGCTATGGTGTATAACGGGCTGTGGTTTATAAAGGCCTCCGGTTTATAACGGCCTCTGGTTTATAAAGGGCTTTGGGTTATAACGGGCTCTGGTTTATAAAGGCCTTTGTTTTATAAAGGGCTGTGGTTTATAAAGATCTCTGGTTTATAACAAGCTCTGGTTTATAACGGGCTCTGGTTAATAGAGGGCTCTGGTTTATAATGAGCTCTGGTTGATAAAGTGCTTGCTTTTATAAAGGCTTCTGGTTTATAAGGGCTGTGGTTTATAAAGGGCCCCTGTTTATAAAGAGCTCTGGTTTATAAAGATCTGGTTTATAACAAGCTCTGGTTTATAACGGGCTCTGGTCAATAGAGGTCTCTGGTTTATATTGAGCTCTGGTTGATAAAATGCTTGCTTTTATAAAGGGTTCTGGTTTATAAAGAGCTCTGGTTTATAAAAGGCTCTGGTTTAAAAAGGGCTTTGGTGTATAAAGATATCTGGTTATTAATGGAATTTAGTTTATTAAAGGCTTTGGTTTAAAAAGGCCTTAGTTTATAAAGGGCTCTGGTTTATTAAGGGCTTTGGTGTATAAATAGCTCTGCTTTAAGAAATGGCTGTGGTTTATAATGAGCTCTGGTTTATAATGGGCTCTGGTTTATAAAGGGATTTTGTTTATAAAGAGCTCTGGTTTATGAATAAATCTGGTTTATAAAGGGCTCTGGTTTATAACAGCATCTGGTTTATAACCAGCTTTGGTTTATATAGGGCTCTGGTTTTTAAAGGGATCTGGTTAATAACGGGCTTTGGGTTATAATGGGCTCTTGTTTATAAAGGGCTTTGGTTTATAAAGGGCTCTGATATATAAAGGGCTCTGGTTTATAAAGGGCTCTGGTTTATAAAGCACTTTGGTGTATAAAGAGGTCCGGTTAATAAAATAACCTGGTTTATAAAGGGCTTTGGTTTAAAAAGGGCTTTGGTTTATAAAGGGCACTGGTTTATTAATAGTTCTGGTTTATATATGGCTTTGTCGTATAACGGGCATTGTTTTGTAAAGGGCTCTGGTTTATAAAAGGCTCTGGTTTATAAAGGTCTTTGGTTAATAAAGGGTTCTTGTTTATAAACGGCTGAGGTTTATAAGGAGCTCTGGTTTATAACGATATCTTGTTTATAACGTGCTTTGGGTTATGAAGGGCTCTGGTTTATTAGGAGCTCTGGTTAATAAAGGGCTCTGGTTTACAAAGGGCTCTGGTTTATAAAGGGATCAGGTTTATAAAGAGCTCTGGTTTATAAAGACCTCTGGTTTATTACGAGCTCTGGTTTATAATGCGCACTGGCTTATAAAGGGTTCTGGTTTATAAAGGGCTGTTGTTTATAAAGATCTCTGGTTTATAACAAGCTCTGGTTTATAACGGGCTCTGGTTAATAGAGGGCTCTGGTTTATAATGAGCTCTGGTTGATAAAGTGCTTCCTTTTATAAAAGGTTCTGGTTTATAAGGGCTGTGGTTTATAAAGGGCTCAGGTTTATAACGGGCTCTGGTTTATAAAAGGCTTTGGTTTATAAAGAGCTCCGGTTTATATAGGGCTCTGGTTTATAAAGGGCTTTGGTTTATAAAGAGCTCTGTTTTTTATAGCTCACTGGTTCATAAAGGGCTCTGGTTTATAACGGGCTCTGGTTTAAAAAGGGCTCTGGTTTATAACAGGCTCTGTTTTATAAATGGCTCTGTTTATAACGGGCTCTGAATATAACTGGCTCTGCTTTAAAAACGGCTTTGGTTTCTGAAGGGCTTTGGTTTGTAAAGGGCTTTGGTCTATAAAGGGCTCTGGTTCATAAAGGGCTCTGGTTATAAAGGGCTTTGGTTTGTAAAGGTCTCTGCTTTATAAAGGGCTCTGGTTTCTTACAGGCTTTGGTTTATTAGGGGATTTGGTTTATAAAGGGCTCTGGTTTATAAATGTCTTTGGTTTATAAAGAAATCTGGTTTAAAAAGGGCTTTGGTTTAAAATGGTTCTGGTTTATAAATGGCTCTGGTTTATAAAGGAATCTGGTTTAAAAAGGGCTCTGGTTTATAAATGGCTCTGCTTTATAAAGGAATCTGGTTTAAAAGGGCTCTGGTTCATAAATGGCTCTGCTTTATAAAGGAATCTGGTTTAAAAAGGGCTCTGGTTTATAAATGACTCTGGTTTATAAAGGAATGTGATTTATAAATGGCTCTGGTTTATAAAGGGCTCTGTTTTATAAAGGGCTGTGGTTTATAAAGATCTCTGGTTTATAACAAGCTCTGGTTTATAACGGGCTCTGGTTAATAGAGGGCTCTGGTTTATAATGAGCTCTGGTTGATAAAGTGCTTGCTTTTATAAAGGGTTCTGGTTTATAAGGGCTGTGGTTTATAAAGGGCTCTGGTTTATAAAGAGCTCTGGTTTACAGCAGGCTCTGGTTTATAAAGGGCTTTGGTGTATCAATAGCTCTGGTTATTTAAGGAATTTAGTTTGTTAAGGGCTTTGGTTTAAAAAGGGCTCTGTTTTATAAAGGGCTGTGGTTTATAAACATCTCTGGTTTATAACAAGCTCTGGTTTATAACGGGCTCTGGTCAATAGAGGTCACTGGTTTATATTGAGCTCTGGTTGATAAAATGCTTGCTTTTATAAAGGGTTCTGGTTTATAAAGAGCTCTGGTTTATAAAAGGCTCTGGTTTAAAAAGGGCTTTGGTGTATAAAGATATCTGGTTATTAATGGAATTTAGTTTATTAAAGGCTTTGGTTTAAAAAGGCCTTAGTTTATAAAGGGCTCTGGTTTTTTAAGGGCTTTGGTGTATAAATAGCTCTGCTTTAAGAAATGGCTGTGGTTTATAATGAGCTCTGGTTTATAATGGTCTCTGGTTTATAAAGGGATTTTGTTTATAAAGAGCTCTGGTTTATGAATAAATCTGGTTTATAAAGGGCTCTGGTTTATAACAGCATCTGGTTTATAACCAGCTTTGGTTTATATAGGGCTCTGGTTTTTAAAGGGATCTGGTTAATAACGGGCTTTGGGTTATAATGGGCTCTTGTTTATAAAGGGCTTTTGTTTTTTAAAGGGCTCTGATATATAAAGGGCTCTGGTTTATAAAGGGCTCTGGTTTATAAAGCACTTTGGTGTATAAAGAGGTCCGGTTAATAAAATAACCTGGTTTATAAAGGGCTTTGGTTTAAAAAGGGCTTTGGTTTATAAAGGGCACTGGTTTATTAATAGTTCTGGTTTATATATGGCTTTGTCGTATAACGGGCATTGTTTTGTAAAGGGCTCTGGTTTATAAAAGGCTCTGGTTTATAAAGGTCTTTGGTTAATAAAGGGTTCTTGTTTATAAACGGCTGAGGTTTATAAGGAGCTCTGGTTTATAACGATATCTTGTTTATAACGTGCTTTGGGTTATGAAGGGCTCTGGTTTATTAGGAGCTCTGGTTAATAAAGGGCTCTGGTTTACAAAGGGCTCTGGTTTATAAAGGGATCAGGTTTATAAAGAGCTCTGGTTTATAAAGACCTCTGGTTTATTACGAGCTCTGGTTTATAATGCGCACTGGCTTATAAAGGGTTCTGGTTTATAAAGGGCTGTTGTTTATAAAGATCTCTGGTTTATAACAAGCTCTGGTTTATAACGGGCTCTGGTTAATAGAGGGCTCTGGTTTATAATGAGCTCTGGTTGATAAAGTGCTTCCTTTTATAAAAGGTTCTGGTTTATAAGGGCTGTGGTTTATAAAGGGCTCAGGTTTATAACGGGCTCTGGTTTATAAAAGGCTTTGGTTTATAAAGAGCTCCGGTTTATATAGGGCTCTGGTTTATAAAGGGCTTTGGTTTATAAAGAGCTCTGTTTTTTATAGCTCACTGGTTCATAAAGGGCTCTGGTTTATAACGGGCTCTGGTTTAAAAAGGGCTCTGGTTTATAACAGGCTCTGTTTTATAAATGGCTCTGTTTATAACGGGCTCTGAATATAACTGGCTCTGCTTTAAAAACGGCTTTGGTTTCTGAAGGGCTTTGGTTTGTAAAGGGCTTTGGTCTATAAAGGGCTCTGGTTCATAAAGGGCTCTGGTTATAAAGGGCTTTGGTTTGTAAAGGTCTCTGCTTTATAAAGGGCTCTGGTTTCTTACAGGCTTTGGTTTATTAGGGGATTTGGTTTATAAAGGGCTCTGGTTTATAAATGTCTTTGGTTTATAAAGAAATCTGGTTTAAAATGGGCTCTGGTTTAAAATGGTTCTGGTTTATAAATGGCTCTGGTTTATAAAGGAATCTGGTTTAAAAAGGGCTCTGGTTTATAAATGGCTCTGCTTTATAAAGGAATCTGGTTTAAAAGGGCTCTGGTTCATAAATGGCTCTGCTTTATAAAGGAATCTGGTTTAAAAAGGGCTCTGGTTTATAAATGACTCTGGTTTATAAAGGAATGTGATTTATAAATGGCTCTGGTTTATAAAGGGCTCTGTTTTATAAAGGGCTGTGGTTTATAAAGATCTCTGGTTTATAACAAGCTCTGGTTTATAACGGGCTCTGGTTAATAGAGGGCTCTGGTTTATAATGAGCTCTGGTTGATAAAGTGCTTGCTTTTATAAAGGGTTCTGGTTTATAAGGGCTGTGGTTTATAAAGGGCTCTGGTTTATAAAGAGCTCTGGTTTACAGCAGGCTCTGGTTTATAAAGGGCTTTGGTGTATCAATAGCTCTGGTTATTTAAGGAATTTAGTTTGTTAAGGGCTTTGGTTTAAAAAGGGCTCTGTTTTATAAAGGGCTGTGGTTTATAAAGATCTCTGGTTTATAACAAGCTCTGGTTTATAACGGGCTCTGGTTAATAGAGGGCTCTGGTTTATATTGAGTTCTGGTCGATAAAGTGCTTGCTTTTATAAAGGGTTCTGGTTTATAAAGAGCTCTGGTTTATAACGGGCTCTGTTTTATAAATGGCTCTGTTTATAATGGGCTCTGAATATAACTGACTCTGGTTTAAAAACGGCTTTGGTTTCTGAAGGGCTTTGGTTTGTAAAGGGCTCTGGTTTGCAAAGGTCTTTGGTCTATAAATGGCTCTGGTTCATAAAGGGCTCTGGTTATAAAGGGCTTTGGTTTGTAAAGGTCTCTGGTTTATAAAGGGCTCTGGTTTCTTACTGCTCTGGTTTATTAGGGGATTTGGTTTATAAAGGGCTCTGGTTTATAAATGTCTTTGGTTTATAAAGAAATCTGGTTTAAAAAGGGCTCTGGTTAATAAATGGTTCTGGTTTATAAATGTCTCTGGTTTATAAAGGAATCTGGTTTAAAAAGGGCCCTGGTTTATAAATGGCTCTGCTTTATAAAGGAATCTGGTTTAAAAAGGGCTATGGTTCATTAATGGCTCTGCTTTATAAAGGAATCTGGTTTAAAAAGGGCTCTGGTTTATAAATGACTCTGGTTTATTAAGGAATGTGATTTATAAATGGCTCTGGTTTATAAAAGGCTCTGGTTTCTTACTGCTCTGGTTTATTAGGGGATTTGGTTCATAAAGGGCTCTGGTTATAAAGGGCTTTGGTTTGTAAAGGTCTCTGCTTTATAAAGGGCTCTGGTTTCTTACAGGCTTTGGTTTATTAGGGGATTTGGTTTATAAAGGGCTCTGGTTTATAAATGTCTTTGGTTTATAAAGAAATCTGGTTTAAAAAGGGCTCTGGTTTAAAATGGTTCTGGTTTATAAATGGCTCTGGTTTATAAAGGAATCTGGTTTAAAAAGGGCTCTGGTTTATAAATGGCTCTGCTTTATAAAGGAATCTGGTTTAAAAGGGCTCTGGTTCATAAATGGCTCTGCTTTATAAAGGAATCTGGTTTAAAAAGGGCTCTGGTTTAAAAAGGGCTCTGGTTTATAAATGACTCTGGTTTATAAAGGAATGTGATTTATAAATGGCTCTGGTTTATAAAGGGCTCTGTTTTATAAAGGGCTGTGGTTTATAAAGATCTCTGGTTTATAACAAGCTCTGGTTTATAACGGGCTCTGGTTAATAGAGGGCTCTGGTTTATAATGAGCTCTGGTTGATAAAGTGCTTGCTTTTATAAAGGGTTCTGGTTTATAAGGGCTGTGGTTTATAAAGGGCTCTGGTTTATAAAGAGCTCTGGTTTACAGCAGGCTCTGGTTTATAAAGGGCTTTGGTGTATCAATAGCTCTGGTTATTAAAGGAATTTAGTTTGTTAAGGGCTTTGGTTTAAAAAGGGCTCTGTTTTATAAAGGGCTGTGGTTTATAAAGATCTCTGGTTTATAACAAGCTCTGGTTTATAACGGGCTCTGGTTAATAGAGGGCTCTGGTTTATATTGAGTTCTGGTCGATAAAGTGCTTGCTTTTATAAAGGGTTCTGGTTTATAAAGAGCTCTGGTTTATAACGGGCTCTGTTTTATAAATGGCTCTGTTTATAATGGGCTCTGAATATAACTGACTCTGATTTAAAAATGGCTTTGGTTTCTGAAGGGCTTTGGTTTGTAAAGGGCTCTGGTTTGCAAAGGTCTTTGGTCTATAAATGGCTCTGGTTCATTAAGGGCTCTGGTTATAAAGGGCTTTGGTTTGTAAAGGTCTCCGGTTTATAAAGGGCTCTGGTTTCTTACTGCTCTGGTTTATTAGGGGATTTGGTTTATAAAGGGCTCTGGTTTATAAATGTCTTTGGTTTATAAAGAAATCTGGTTTAAAAAGGGCTCTGGTTAATAAATGGTTCTGGTTTATAAATGTCTCTGGTTTATAAAGGAATCTGGTTTAAAAAGGGCCCTGGTTTATAAATGGCTCTGCTTTATAAAGGAATCTGTTTTAAAAAGGGCTATGGTTCATTACTGGCTCTGCTTTATAAAGGAATCTGGTTTAAAAAGGGCTCTGGTTTATAAATGACTCTGGTTTATTAAGGAATGTGATTTATAAATGGCTCTGGTTTATAAAAGGCTCTGGTTTCTTACTGCTCTGGTTTATTAGGGGATTTGGTTTATAAAGGGCTCTGGTTTATAAATGTCTTTGGTTTATAAAGAAATCTGGCTAAAAAGGGCTCTGGTTAATAAATGGTTCTGGTTTATAAATGGCTATGGTTTATAAAGGAATCTGGTTTAAAAAGGGCCCTGGTTTATAAATGGCTCTGCTTTATAAAGGAATCTGGTTTAAAAAGGGTTATGGTTCATCAATGGCTCTGCTTTATAAAGGAATCTGGTTTAAAAAGGGCTCTGGTTTATAAATGACTCTGGTTTATTAAGGAATGTGATTTATAAATGGCTCTGGTTTATAAAAGGCTCTGTTTTATAAAGGGCTGTGGTTTATAAAGATCTCTGGTTTATAACAAGCTCTGGTTTATAACGGCTCTGGTTAATAGAGGGCTCTGGTTTATAATGAGCTCTGGTTGATAAAGTGCTTGCTTTTATAAAGTGTTCCGGTTTATGAAGAGCTCTGGTTTATAACAGGCTCTGGTTTATAAAGGGCTTTGGTGTATAAAGAGCTCTGGTTATTAAAGGAATTTAGTTTATTAAGGGCTTTGGTTTAAAAAGGCTTTAGTTTATAAAAGGCTCTGGTTTTATAAAGGGCTTTGGTTATGAAGGGCTCTGGTTTATAAATAGCTCTGCTTTAAAAAATGGTCATGGTTTATAATGAGATCTGGTTTATAATGGGCTCTGGTTTATAAAGGGATTTTGTGTAGAAAAAGCTCTGGTTTATAAAGGAATCTGGTTTATAAAGGGCTTTGGTTTATAAAAGGCTCTGGGTTATAAATAGCTCTGCGTTAAAAATGGCTCTGATTTATAATGGGCTTTGGTTAATAGAGGGCTCTGGTTTATATTGAGCTCTGGTTGATTGTCATGATAGGCTTAAGAGACTAAACCCACATGCAGAACACCACATGAAGCTGAGTAAAAATTTAACAGAGTTTATTCAATGAACACACACAGAGTAATATCAACTGGTTCTGGTACAGGTCTGGACTGGAATCACTGATATCTGCAGAGATGGATAGTTTGATTAGCCAGGCAGCTCCAATGGTTTGTCTAGCGTGTCTATTCAGAATGTACCTTGAAGAGGTTCTGGCTGATCCCTTTGAGAGGGGGAACCGGTTGGGTCCAGAGACTGTAGATTCAGCAGAGAGCTCAGCAGCAGCGTCTAGCTTCTGGCTTGTGAGTTTCAGACCTTGGCTTGTTTTCCTAGCTCTTCCTTGAGAGCTGGTGGAGGAATCCCGACTGATATCTTCAGGTTTGGCTTCCTTGGGCAGAAAGGCAGGTTTCCAGGCAAAGTGTTGGGATCTGGAGATCTGTCACCTGTCTCCAGCAGAGAGTGCTGTGGGCTTCCAGAGCTGGAATCCTCACCACACCTGAGGATCATCAGCTCATCAGAAGACCACCCTTCATAAGCAGCAGTCAGACTTTCCTTTGACGCCGCAGTGTTGACCAAGTTTGGTTAGCGAACCTGAGCCTCTAAGAATTTAGGAAATCTTGTAGACTCTAGAGAGAAACAAGCTTTTCTAATCTGCCTCTGTCTTCTTTGATCACAGGAAATCCCACCGACGTCTGAAGCTCTGGGTGAGCTTAATCTGAGAATCTGCCTGCCTGCCAAGTTAGCCAAACCTGAAGATTTCAATCTGGATTCCTTCATCAGCTCTCAAAGGAAGAGCTTGGAAACATACTCAAGTCTGAAAACTCTCCAGCTCGAAGCTAGACGCTGCTGCTGCTGCTTAACTCTCTGCCTCTTCAACTATCTCTGGACCCAACCGGTTCCCACTCTCATAGGATCTGTCAGAACCTCTTCAGGTACATTAAAAGACTCAACTCTCTCATCGTACAATCAAACTGCAAAGCTAATCAAACTCTCATCTCTCCAGAAAAGAGTTTAAACCAGTCCCGGACCAGCACCTGAACCACTCATTATATTCTCTGTGTGTGTTTCTCAATAAACTTTGTTCAAACTTTTACTCAGTCTCCAGTAGTGTTCTGCGTATGGGTCAAGTCCTTAGCTCATTATGACAGAACACTGCGGCCAAACACAAGACCCAGCAGAGCACCTCCGAAGGCGACTTGAGAAACAGGATGCCCAAATCCAAAGACAAGCTCAAACCCTTCGTGAGTTTAATGCTTATGTGGAACATCAGAATCAGACTTTACAAAGATACGCTAGCTATGTGAGAACCGCTAACACTGCACCAGCAGTGCTTCCTGTTTCCGAACAACGTCCGTCTCAAAGGTCAGAAACGATTACGTCATTTCCTGAACTCCGTCTGAGTCTACCTGAAAGATTTTCAGGTATACAGTCTAAATGTAAGGGATTCTTGTTCCAGTGTCGTTTACTGTTTGAGAATTCACCTGCTAGTTTTCCTAATGACAAGAAGAAGATTTCTTTTATTCTCTCTCAACTCTCTGGCCGGGCTCTTGAATGGGCGGAGGCCAAGTTTTCATCTGAAAACAGCTTTTCATGCACCTTTTCTGAATTTTTAGCTGAATTTTCTCAAGTTTTTAACCAGGATTCAAATCAAACCATTGATTCTCGAGCTTTGCTTAGTCTTAAGCAAGGTAATCTGACAGTGGCAGAGTTCTCCATCGACTTCCGGGTTAAAGCTGACGCTTCCGGTTGGAACGAATGCGCACTTAAAAGTGCTTTTTTCCAGGCTCTAAACGATAACATCAAGGATGAACTAGCCACAATTGACCAGCCAACTAGTTTGGAAGATCTTATTCGGTTAACCATAAGATTGGATAACAGACTCCGAATTAGAAACAACTCTAGGCTAAGGAAACTAGGAATGTCTGCTTCCTCTCCTGGAATTAAGCTCACTCATGTTTCTGTTAGATCCCCAGAGTCCAGTTCCAGACCGAGGATTAAGAATCAGTCACCCCCAGCTTCATCTCAGATAACTCAATTTTCCTCCTCAGCTGCAGAAGGAGCGGAGTTTGAACCCATGCAGATTGGGCATACAAGAATGTCACCTGAAGAGAGACAACGGAGATTCAAGGGGAATCTTTGTCTGTAGTGTGGTGAACCTGGACACTTTATTGATTCCTGCCCGGCTAAATCAAAAGCCAGGGTCCGTCAGAGGATGTGAGGAGTCTGACGGACCATCTTAAGACTGATAAATCTCCTCATTTACTGTTACCTGCAACCCTGTTTGTTTCAAACCAAACTCTAACATTATCAGCCTTCATTGATTCTGGGTGCGAGAAGAACCTCATAGATTCAAATCTGGTCCAGCAACTGAGGATTGAAACTGTTCCTTTGGAAAGACCCCTCAGAGTTGCTGCTATTGATGGAAAAAGATTAAACCAAGTCACTCATCAGACCCAGCCATTAGAACTTCTCTTCTCTGGAAACCATCGTGAGACTCTAACCTTTTTTGTTTCCCCCTCAGCGTGTTCCTCCCTGGTGCTCGGATTTGAGTGGTTGGAACGTCACAATCCCCACATCAACTGGGTTGAACGCCATATTGAGTCTTGGTCCACTTCCTGTCAAAAGTCATGTCTTCGTTCTGCAGCTCCTGCTATTCAGTCCCCTAGAGGTAGGGGGGAGATGGACCCTCCTGACCTTTCTTCTGTTCCTTCCGAGTATCATGATCTGGCACCAGTCTTTAGTAAGGTCAGTGCGACGTCTCTTCCACCCCACAGACCATATGACTGTGCCATAGATTTATTACCAGCAGCTCCTCTTCCCAGCAGTAGATTATTTAACATCTCGAAGCCTAAACGTGAAACAATGGAGAAATACATAAATGAGTCTCTAGCTGCTGATATTATCAAACCATCTTCATCTCCTCTCGGTGCTGGTTTCTTTTTCGTGGGAAAGAAAGACTGTTACCTTCGACCCTGTATTGACTACAGGGGACTGAATCAGATAACCGTAAAAAATAAATACCCACTTCCACTACTGGCATCAGCCTTAGAACCAGTTCAAGGAGCTACGGTCTTCACCAAGCTTGATTTAAGAAATGCCTATTATCTCCTTAGGAGAAGAGAAGGAGATGAATGGATGACAGCCTTTAAGAAGCCCACTGGCCAGTTTGAGTATTTGGTCATGTCTTTTGGTCTTACAAACGCTCCTGCCTTTTTCCAAGCCCTAGTCAACGACGTCCTAAGAGATTTTCTAAATGTTGTGGTTTTCGTTTACATCGATGACATTCTGATCTATTCCAGGAACCTCTCAGATCACAAGAAACACGTCCGCCTGGTTCTTCAGAGGCTGCTCGAAAACAAGCTCTTCGTTAAGGCTGAGAAATGTGAATTTCACCAACCATCTGTTACATTTCTTGGGTTTGTGCTTGAAGGCGGGCAGGTGAAGCCATCTGAAGAAAAAATAAACGCTGTTCTGGATTGGCCTACTCCAGAGAACCGTAAGCAACTTCAAAGGTTCCTGGGGTTTGCTAATTTCTATAGACGATTCATTAGAAATTATAGCCAAACTGCTTTACCTCTCACAGCCCTGACTTCGGTAAAGAAGACTTTCCAATGGACACCTGAGGCGGACACAGCCTTTAAGAAACTTAAGACTCTTTTTTCCAGTGCACCAATCCTGGTCTAGCCTGATCCTTCTAAGCAGTTCATTCTAGAGGTGGATGCATCTGACTCCGGTGTTGGAGCAGTTCTTTCTCAACAATCTGATTCTGATCAAAAGACTCACCCATGTGCCTTTTTTTCACGTAGGCCCTTCCCGGCTGAGCAAAATTATGATGTCGGAGACAGAGAACTCCTGGCCATTAAACTCGCTTTGGAGGAATGGAGACACTGGCTCGAAGGTGCCGAGCATCCAGTATTAGTTTGGACTGATCACAAGAACCTGGCATATCTCAAATCGGCCAAAAGATCCAATCCTCGTCACTCCAGATGGTCTCTGTTTTTCTCCCGTTTCAACCTAATCATCTCTTACAGACCCGGTTCGAAGAACGTGAAACCTGAATCTCTCTCTCTTCTGTAATCCTCTGATCGACCTGAAACACCTGAGCCTCTTCTTCCCTCTTCGTGTACTGTTGGAGTCGTCTCCTGGGAAATCACCGATCTCATCAACTTAGCCCTGGCCTCTGAACCTGACCCAGGTAACGGTCCTGCAAATAAAACATATGTTCCTTCCTCAGTGAGATCCCGCCTCATCCAGTGGATGCACACATCCAAATTCTCAGCTCATCCTGGTGTAAGCAGAACTATTGCTCTGATCACACGTCATTTTTGGTGGCCATCTGATTCCCCTCAGGAAACTACCTACAGCATTCCAGACCGCCCAGCTACTAATTAAACATGTCTTCCGGCTCCATGGCATACCCCAGGAAATTCTCTCTGATCGTGGTCCCCAGTTCATCTCTCAGGTCTGGAAATCTTTCTGTACAGCTCTCAATTGCAAGGTCTCCCTCACTTCAGGTTATCATCCTCAAACCAATGGGCAGATGGAGAGGATGAACCAGCAACTCCAGTCCACTCTCTGCTGTTTAACCTCAAATAATCCTACTGACTGGAGTCAGTTTCTGACCTGGATCGAATATGCTCATAATACTCAAAAATCTGCTGCAACCGGTCTGTCCCCTTTCCAGGTGTCTCTGAGTTAGCAACCCCCACTCTTTCCTGCAGACGAGAGGGAGATATCAGTCAGGTCCGTTCACCACCACATCCGCCGCTGTCACCGAACCTGGAACGAAACCATCTCCGCCCTCAACCGTTCTTCGGCCAATAACAAAAGGTTTGCTGACTCTAGGCGTCGCCTTGCTCCTGACTATACCCTTGGGCAAGAGGTATGGTTATCCACCAGAGATATTCCACTAAAGTCTATGTCCAGAAAACTCTCTCCAAGGTTCATCAGCCCATTCAAGATTGCTCAAATAATCAATCCATCCGCTGTCCGCCTACACCTGCCATCATCCCTGCTTATCCACCCCACCTTCCACGTCTCTCAGATTAAACCTGTCATCACCAGTCCTCTTTGCCCACCATCCGACTCCCCTCCACCCGCCCTGGACATTGACGGCCATCCGGCCTTCACTGTCCGCCGGATCATGGACTCCCGTCGACGAGGTCGCGGTTGGCAGTACCTCGTCGACTGGGAGAGCTAAGGTCCGTAGGACCACACCTGGGTTCCTGGTTCTTAAATCCTCGATCCATCCCTCATGGAGGACTATGAGAGGTCCCTCCAGTCCACGTCTTCTGGACCGCCAAGAGGGGGGTACTGTTGGGATCTGGAGATCTGCCACCTGTCTCCAGCAGAGAGCGCTGTGGGCTTCCTGAGCTGGAATCGTCACCACACCTGAGGATCATCAGCTCATCAGAAGACTAGCCTTCATAAGCAGCAGTCAGACCTTCCTTCGACGCCGCAGTGTTGACCAAGTTTGGTTAGCGAACCTGAGCCTCTAAGAATTTAGGAAATCTTGTAGACTCTAGAGAGAAACAAGCTTTTCTAATCTGCCTCTGTCTTCTTTGATCACAGGAAATCCCACCGATGTCTGAAGCTCTGGGTGAGCTTAATCTGAGAATCTGCCTGCCTGCCAAGTAAGCCAAGCCTGAAGATCTCAATCTGGATTCCTTCATCAGCTCTCAAAGGAAGAGCTTGGAAACATACTCAAGTCTGAAAACTCTCCAGCTCGAAGCTAGACGCTGCTGCTGCTTAACTCTCTGCCTCTTCAACTATCTCTGGACCCAACCGGTTCCCCCTCTGATCTGTCAGAACTTCTTCAGGTACATTAAAAGATTCAACTCTCTCATCATACAATCAAAGCTAATCAAACTCTCATCTCTCCAGAAAGAAATGAAACCAGTCCCGGACCAGCACCTGAACCAGTCATTATATTCTCTCAGAGCACGGCCCGTAGGCGGCGTCTATCTCCTCTACTATGCATTGGTAGCTCCAGCGGGTGGATCTGGGATTTTTGTGGATAACTGCACCAGCTGCGCCGGACAGGCTGAATTGTAGCTGAACAGCCATAGTCTTTTCAGTCCAGTGATTAGCTCTAGCGCAGCTTTCAAACTGATAAAGAAAGTCTTTCCAAGAACCTGATCCATCAAACTGGCCAGGCCGCAGTGTGGGGATCTGCTCCTTTTTATCCTGTTGTTCCTCATCACTGCTGTCAACAGAGTCGCTATAAATCCCTTCTCATGAGGGACGGTGGTGTGATGCAGGAAAAGCTTGCCTCGGGCCAGATTGACCCACTTTATACAACATATCCACTCTATTAGGAAGCACTGCATGGTGTGGTGACATGGGATTATGGCACTGTGCTGCCACTGCACTGTTGGTTCGAGCAGGCTGAGTCTCATATGGTGTTAAACATGGGGCAGTTTGTTGGATGGGCAGTGAAGCAGGAGCAGCTGGGGTCTTTACAGTGCAACAATGACAGTTTATGGGGGTGAAAGGGGTGGTTAACTGGGGCCCAGCAGCATTAACAGTCTGTATATAACCATGTGTCATTCGGTGCACCTGTGCCATTCGGTGCACCACCAAATGGGGTAGATGTGGCATAATAAGCACCATCACATTTTCGCTGAGGGGGGTAAGTAAACTCACCACTGGCTGCTGTTTGTTGTGTTAGGTAGGGGTTGGCGTTTGGAGATGGGGGGGTGAACTGCCGGGCCGCCGCGCACTGCGGAGTCGGGGCAAAGCTTGTTGGCGCACCCGCTGCTAGCGTTAGCTCCATGCTAGTCAGAAAAGGGTTGGTGTTTTGTCCATAAAAGCCATAATTTCGCCATGGCCGGCTCGTACAGTCTCTATTATATCCGACAAGAAGCGGTTTGTGTTTCCTCCACAAAATTGTCCGTGTCCGGTAGCCGCCATGTTGCTAGCTAGCCGCTAGCTGCTAGCTTTCCTCCGTTTTCCTCCGCGGAAACTCCGGCCCTCTTAGCGGCAATAGATCCTGGGCGAGCCCCCAGTGTTACCTTCCCAGCTCTATGGCTCCTCTCCGTGGTTCGGAACCGCTGGTTAATAAAGCTAAGACTGGTCCGAACTTAGCTTGGCTCGTTCCGGCCGGTAACTAGCCGTCCGGGCTTATTGCACGCACACACAGAGGAGCAGAGGCGGAGTAGTAGAATCCACGGACCGGCTTTATTCAGCACTATGCCTCATTACAAACAGCAGTACTTTTTATGGCTGTGGAGCCAAACTTATTCTCACAAAACTGCCTTACTTCTAACAGCTGCAGAACCTGGATTATTTCTCACACGCAGAGAAAAACCAAAACATACATGTACGTGCTGGCTACGTCACCCCCTTCTTCACCCCCCCATATTTGATTACTGCCTGCTAAGCTAAAAGCAGCCTAGCATAAAGCTAGGGCTAATAGCAGCCTAGACTAAAGCTACGGCTAATAGCAGCCTAGTCTAAAGCTACGGCTAATAGTAGCCTTGCAAGAACAAGCTTTATTAAAGTGTATTTTTTGTGATTCACAGGAAGCAGTACGCTGTCTTCACAACTCGGAGACAAATTGCAGGCGCTATGAACCGGAGCAAGGATAAGAGTTAAAGAATATGCTTTCATTCTGCGGTAAAAGGAAATAGATACGGATGGATACCGATCATAACTGTACATTTTGTTTTCACAAACTAATCTCGTCTCAAAATGAGGCGGTGACCTCCTATTATTCATACCACTCTCATTTAATTGTTTTCCAGCTGCCTGTAAGACGTATTATGAGAAGGTACGCAGGAGCTTCAAATATACACAGCCAGCGAACAAGTTGCGCACGGAATCTGCCAAGCATTCAGAAAAGAAAGAGAGTAAGACTTTATTAAGTGACTATTTTTCAGGTGCATTGATAGATGTGTTGTGTCCATACGCAGTGCATCCCATCGCATAGTGCTGATACATTGTTTTTTTTGTTTTTTACAGCTGCTGGAATCGAGGCAGAGTGTGCTAGCTGATGAGGAAGTGGAACTCTGGAATGGCCGCCGCCATTTCGTAGGCCGGATCTCTCTGAACTCTGTGTTAAGCTGCAGTCCCGGTTAGAAGCGATGCCGAAGTACAGGGTCACGCACAGTAGATGTCTGCACATCGGACCTGCCTCAGAGGGAATACTGCCAGTTACCTCCAACCCTGAGGAAGCAAACGGACCGTTCACGGACTTGTAATTTTTGGATACGCATGTGTTAGGATACGCGTTGTATATAGTTGTGTGTGTGTGTGTGTTTTAATAAAGTGCTTTCTTTGCATAAACAGCTTCCTGGCAAATGTTCATTTCCTGTATAAATTCATTCATGTCCTTGATGGTAGCCTAATAATTGTGTAGTAGTGTAGGATAACATAAGTACACAGCATATGAATAAATAAATATATGAATAAATAAATAAATAAATAAATAAATATATATATATATATATATATATATATATATATATATATATATATATATATATATATATATATATATATATATATATATATATATGCCAACCAATCACGAGCGACTTTACTTGTTTAAAAAGAAGTGGTTCTGTCCAATACTCAGTAAGAAAATTAAAGCCTGGCGTGGCCACGTGTGGTTTTGCTGCCAATCACGAGCGATTTTACTTGTTTGAAGGGATTGCTGCATTCATATGCTAATTAGGGCCATTAGTACAGCTGATCGCTCTCCACATACGTCAGAGTCCGTTCCTGACAATTTGTGGCACTGACAAACGGGGACAAGCGCGGGTTGCAAATTGTCGGAAACTGACGAAAATCAGGGAGATCTGCGGGAGTTTACAGGGACGAAAATCTCACTTTTCATGCAGTGTTATAAACAATAGCCAAATATAAAGCAGAGCTCTTTATAAACCAAAGCCCTTTATAAACCAGAGCCCGTTATAAACCAGAGCTCTTTATAAACAGTAGACCTTTATAAACCAGAGCCTGTTATAAACCAGATCCCTTTATAAACCAGAGCGCGTTATAAACCATAGCCTTTATATACCAGATCTCTTAATAAACCAGGGCCCCTTATTAACCAGAGCCCTTTATATACCAAAGCCCTTTATAAACCAGAGCCCTTTATAAACCAGAGCCCTTTATAGACCAATGCCCTTTATAAACCAGACCCCTTTACAAACCAGAGCCCGTTATAAACCAGAGCCATTTTTAACGCAGAGCTATTTATAACCCAGAGCCCTTTATATACCAAAGCCCTTTATAAACCAGATTCCTTTATAAACCAGAGCTCTTTATACACAAAATCCCTTTATAAACCACAGCCCATTATAAACCAGAGCTCATTATAAACCACAGCCATTTTTTAAAGCAGAGTTATTTATAAACCAAAGCCCTTTATAAACCAGATGTTGGGATCTGCAGATCTGCCACCTGTCTCCAGCAGAGAGCGCTATGGGTCTCCTGAGCTGGAGCCTCCCGCACACCTGAGGATCATCCGCCCATCAGGAGACCAGCTACATAAGCAGCGACCAGACCTGTCTTCAGTGCCGGAGTGTTGACCAGTTTGGGTTAGCAGAACCTGATCCTCAGCCTGCACATAGAATCTCTGCCAGCTCAACTTCCGGTTCCGGAGTCTACTCCGCCTCAAGGGTCAGAGCCAGTCTCTTCACTTCTGGAATTCGGTCCGTCTCTTCCTGCACTCCGTCCCTCACTTCCTGAAAGGTATTCTGGCATACCTAGTAGACTTAACGAATTCCTGCTTCAATGTAACTTGTTTTTTGAACTCTCTCCTTCCAGTTTTCCTAACGACAAGGAAAAAATAACCTTTATTCTGTCACGATTATCAGGAAAAGCCCACAAATGGGCAAAGACCAGTTTTTCTTCTTGTACATATGAACATTTTTTTAAAGAATTCTCTCTAGCTTTTTCTGAATCTGCTAAATTTCAGGGTCTGTCGAACTTTAAACAGGGGAATAGATCCGTAGAAGATTTTTCTGTTGACTTCCGGGTCAGAGCCGCTAGTTCCGGTTGGACTGATTCCATGCTCAAAAACATTTACTTCCACGCTTTAAATGAAGACGTTAAGAATGAGTTGGCTAAAATCGAGGAACCTGAGACGTTAGATGAGCTCATTTGTGTAGCAGACCACCTGGATTACAAAATACGAACCAGAGTCAGGTCTAGATCCAGGACCCCAGCTCAACCCAGCTCAGTCCTATCCAGCCTAGTTCAGCCCAGTTCATCCGGTTCCAGCCCTGTTCTGTCCAGTTCAGCCCAGCTCAGCCCAGTTCAGCCCAGTCCTGTCCAGTCTAGTCCTGTCCAGTCCAGTCTAGTCCAGTCCAGACCAGTCCAGCTCAGTCCTGCCCAGTACAGTTCTGTAAAGCCCTGTTCAGTCCATCTCAGCCCAGTTCAGTCCGTTTCAGCCACCACTTACACGATCATCACCTAGAACCATCCGTTAGAAAACTTAAAATAGAACCACGTTTAACTCCACAAACAATAAGAGCTCCACTTATCCAAGAGCCAGATCTTTGGAGTTTTTTCTATGTTGATAGAGAGGATCTCTTTCCCTTCATGCCACCACATTCAGCTCCCCGCCAGCCAGACCCCGTTTCAGAACCTCCGACAGCCAGAGCTTCCCACATCCAGGAGTCCGACCTCTGGAATTTCTTTTATGGGGATGGAGAAAATCTCTTCCCCTTCATGCCACCTCATTGCCAACCAGTTAGCCTAGCATCTGAACTCAGTAGCTTTTCAGAGTCATATGTTTCTAAATCTGACCCCACGCCTGTTTCCTTAGCATCAGAATCCAATTGTAAACCAGTTAATTTAGCGCCTGAACCCTTTAGCACACCAGTTAGTCTTTTGCCACAATCAGTCAGCGAACCTGTTAGTTTAGCCTCTAAAACCCCCCGACGTAATAGACGGCGTCGCCGTAAGCCCGCTCTGAGCCATCCAGAGACCCCTGAACCGGCTCTGAGCCGTCTAAAGACCCCTGAGCCAGCCCAGAGCCGTTCTGAGTTAGCTCTGTGCTGTCTAGAGGCCCCTGAGTTAGCTTTGTGCCGTCCAGAGACCCCAGAGTTAGATTTGTTCCGTCCAGAGACCCCTGAGCAGAACTCTAAAAAGGTGTCAGAATTCGAGGTATGTGATTTTACGCCTCCTAGGACCTCTCTGCAGGCGCCCCTGACCGCCAAGAGTCCTCCGCGAGCATCACAAGCCACTTCAGAGATTGAACCTTTTCCGCCATGGGCGGTTTCTTCCATGCTGGATTTGGAGCCACAGTCAGTGGTCTCCTATGTTCCTGATGTGGAGCCACAGTCGGTGGTCTCCTCTGTTCCTGATGTGGAGCCACAGACGGTGGTCTCCTCTGTTCCTGATGTGGAGCCACAGTTGGTGGTCTCCTATGTTCCTGATTCGGGGCCACAATCGGCGGGCTCCTCTGTTCCTGACCCGGAGCCGCAATCGGCGGGCTCCTCTGTTCCTGACCCGGAGCCGCAATCGGCGGGCTCCTCTGTTCCTGATCCGGAGCCGCAATCGGTGGGCTCCTCTGTTCCTGATCCAGAGCCGCAATCGGTGGGCTCCTCTGTTCCTGATCCGGAGCCGCAATCGGCGGGCTCCTCTGTTCCTGATCCGGAGCCGCAATCGGCGGGCTCCTCTGTTTCTGACCCGGGGCCGCAGTCGGCGGTCTCATCTGTTCCTGTCCAGGAGCTGCAGTCAGCGGTCTCATCCGTCCCTGTTTCTGAACCGCACTCGGCGGTGACCTCAGAGATTGTAACTGAGCCGCAGTCGGCGGCCACTTCAGAGCCTGTCCCTGAGCCGCAGTCGGCGGCCACCTCAGAGCCTGTTCCTGAGCCGCAGTCGGCGGCCACCTCAGAGCCTGTTCCTGAGCCGCAGTCAGCGGCCAGCTCAAAGCCTGTTCCTGAGCCGCAGTCGGCGGCCACCTCTGGGCCTGTTTCTGAGTCGCAGTCGGCGATCCCTCCTGCTCCAGTTCCAGAGCAGCAGTCCGCGGCCCCCTCTGAGACTGTTGCTGAGCCGCTGAAGAGGGGTCGGCGTTCCACTTGGGGCTTCCTGTTTAAACTGGGGCTTCGTCCTCCTCCTAAGATCCTGCAACGGCGGCTGAGACGTTGTCCTTCCCCAAGGAGTCAGCAGCGACGGAGATGTCGTCCACCCATAACCCTCCTACGTCACCTGACCCACGGCCGGCCTCCTGAACGTCTGATTCGCCTCCGGCCCTGCGGCCGGCCTCCAGAACCTCTGCCATGCCTCCGGCCCAGCGGCCGTCCTCCAGGGCATCGGCCTCGCTACCAGCCCCGCGGCCGTCCTCCAGAGCATCGGCCTCGCTACCGGCCCCGCGGCAGGCCTCCTGAGCATCTGCCTCGCCTCCGGCCAAACGGCAGGCCCCCGGAACGCCGGCCATGCCTTCGGCCCCACGGCCGGCCACCAGAGACTCCGCTCCGCTGCCGGTCCCACGGCCGGCCACCCGAGACTATGCCTAATAAATTGTAAGAGACTTCCTTTGCTTTCGTCCACCGTAAGTGGATCGTTTTTTGTTCCGGATTCTGTTTTTGTTTTTTGCCCTCCTTGCCTAGCTCCCCCTCCACCCACCCTGGCTGGGTTGTTTTTGGTTTCTTCCTTTTTTTGGACTAGTCTGGTGTGTCTTGTATCCGCCCTTGAAGGGGGGATACTGTTGGGATCTGGAGATCTGCCACCTGTCTCCAGCAGAGAGCGCTATGGGTCTCCTTAGCTGGAGCCTACCGCACACCTGAGGATCATCAGCCCATCAGGAGACCAGCTACATAAGCAGCCACCAGACCTGTCTTCAGTGCCGGAGTGTTGACCAGTTTTGGTTAGCAGAACCTGATCCTCAACCTGCACATAGAATCTCTGTCTGCTCTGGAGAGTAACCTAATTCTAACCAGCCTCTGTCTTCTCTGCCTTATAGGAAACCTGATCGAAGTCTGTAGCTCTGGAGGAGCTCATGTTTGGAAACCTGCTTGCCTGCCCTAAGAAGCCAAACCTGAAGATCCTCAGGCTGAATCTGCCTGCTAGTTCTCATGAGAGAACTTGGAGAACTACTCAAGGTCTGAACATCGCTAGCCTGAAGCTAAGCTCTGCCGCTGCTAAGCTCTCTGCTGAACCCACAGTCTCTGGACCCAACCGGTTCCCCCTCTCCACCGATCAGTCTGAACCTCATCAGGTAACACTCTGAATCAAAACCCTGTCAAGACGTCATAGTTACCTGACTAACCAAACTATCCTTCTCTGCAGAAGAACTCTGAGAATCCAGTCCCGGGCCTGCACCAGAACCAGTGCAAACATTTAATCTGTGTGTGTGCTTATCCAAATAAACTGTTTAACTTTTATTCAGTCTCCTGTTGTGTTCTGCATGTGGGTTATATCTGAAAGCCATCATGACACCAGAGCCCTTTATAAACTAAGGCCTTTTTAAACCAAAGCCCTTAATAAACTAAATTCCTTTAATAACCAGAGCTCTTTATACACCAAAGCCCTTTATAAACCAGAGCCTGTTTTCAACCAGAGCTCTTTATAACCCACAGCCCTTTATAAACCACAGCGCTTATAAACCAGAACCCTTTATAAAAGCAATCACTTTATCAACCAGAGCTCATTATAAACCAGAGCCCTCTGTTAACCAGAGCCTGTTATAAACCAGTGCTTGTTATAAACCAGAGATCTTTATAAACCACAGCCCTTTATAAAACAGAGCCCTTTACAAACCAGAGCCATTTATAAATCAGATTATTTCATTAACAAGAGCCATTTATGAACCAGAGCCCTTTTTAAACCAGAATCCTTTATAAACCAGAGCAAATTATAAACCAGAGCCCATTTTAAACCAGATTCCTTTGTAAACCAGAGCCATTTATAAACCAGACCACTTTTAAACCAGATTCCTTTATAAACCAGAACAATTTATAAACCAGGAACAATTTATTAACCAGAGCCCTTTTTAAATCAGATTTCTTTATAAACCAAAGCCATTTATAAACCAGAGCCCTTTATAAACCAAATTCCCTAATAAACCAGAGCCCTTTATAAACCAGAGCCCTTTACAAACCAAAGCCCTTTATAAACCATAGCCGTATACAAACAAAAGCCATTTATAGACCAAAGCCCTTTGTAAACCAGAGCCCTTTACAAACCAAAGCCCTTTAGAAACCAAAGCCGTTTTTAAACCAGAGCCGGTTATAAACCAGAGCCCATTATAAACTGAGCCCTTTATAAAACAGAGCCCGTTATAAACCAGAGCCCTTTTTAAACCAGAGCCCATTATAAACCAGAGCCCTTTATGAACCAGTGAGCTATATAAACCAGAGCTCATTATAAACCCAAGCCCTTTATAAACCAGAGCCCATTATAAACCAGAGCCCTTTATAAACCAGAGCCCGTTATAAACCTGAGCCCTTTATAAACCACAGCTCTTCATAAACCAGAACCCTTTATAAACCAGAGCCTGTTATTACCCAAAGCCCTTTATATTCTCATGGCCTCAGATATTGGACTTGTATCTGTGCTCGTCCTGTTGGATCTTAGTGCTGCATTTGATACAGTTGACCATAATATTCTTTTAGAAAGACTTAAATATTTTGTTGGAATTAAAGGAATGGCACTAGACTGTTTTAAATCTTATCTATCTGATCGAATTCAGTTTGTTTATGTTAATGATAGATTTTCAACACGCTCAAAGGTTACCTGTGGAGTACCTCAGGGATCAGTGCTAGGACCAATTCTCTTTACTTTATACATGCTCCCAATTGGTAGAGTTATTAGACAGCATGGGATTAATTTCCACTGTTATGCTGATGATACCCAGCTATATCTGTCTATAAATCCAGATGAAGCTAACCCATTACATAGATTACAGGCATGTCTTGAAGACATAAAAACCTGGATGACTCTTAACTTTCTGCTTCTGAATGCAGACAAAACAGAAGTTATAGTCTTTGGACCAGAGTCTCTTGAAAAGAAGCTGATTAGCCAGTCACTTCATTTGGATGGGATTAAACTGATTTCAGATAATAAAGTAAAAGATCTTGGTGTTATTTTTGATCAGGACCTGTCATTTAAATCCCTGATCAAAGAGGTTTCTAGAATTTCCTTCTTTCATCTGAGGAACATTACAAAAAATAGAAATCTCCTGTCCAGGGGTGATGCTGAGAAACTAGTCCATGCATTTGTTACTTCAAGGCTGGACTATTGTAATTCTTTACTATCAGGAAGTCCACAAACTGTAGTTAAAAGCCTTCAGCTGATCCAAAATGCTGCAGCCAGAGTTCTGATGAAAATTAAAAAGAGAGATCATATCTCTCCTATCCTGGCTTCTCTTCATTTGCTTCCTGTTAAATCAAGAATAGAATTTAAAATCCTCCTTCTCACATATAAAGCCTTAAATGGCCAAGCTCCATCTTATATCAGAGATCTGATTGTTCCTTATGTTCCTAACAGAGCACTTCGCTCTCAATCTGCAGGTTTACTAGTGGTTCCTAGAATTTCTAAAAGTAGAATGGGAGGCAGATCTTTTAGTTATCAGGCTCCTCTCCTGTGGAACCAACTACCAGTTTTAGTCCGTGAGGCAGACACTCTGTCTACTTTTAAGACTAGGCTTAAAACTTTCCTTTTTGATAAAGCTTATAGTTAGGGTGGCTCAGGTTATCCTGAGCTATCTCTATAGTTATGCTGCTATAGGCTTAGACTTCTGGAGGACATAGGGACCCCCATTTCATCATTCTGCTTCATTCTCTCTCTGTTCTCCTATTCAGCAGAATCTGTTTGTTCAATCTCTAACCTTCTGCTCTCTCTGCTTTTCCTCAGAGTAGCTTTGCCTCGTCTGTTCCTGTTTGGCTGTGACGTCATCCAGGAAAGAAACATCAGCTGTGCTGCTTCCATCAACACCCTTGTTTGTAGATGTTGGAGATCGGCCTGTCTTCAGGTGTGGTCCTGTTTCTCTGGCCGTGGCTGGGTGGATGTGCTCTCTTCATCCTCTGGCATGGGAGCTGCCTTGGAGCTCGTCTGCCTGGCTGTGTGTTTCCTGGACGGGGCCGCCTTTTACAGCTGCTTTTTGTATCTCTGCTTCTGTCTCCTTGAACCCCAGTTGGCCTCGGCAGATGGCTGCTCACACTGAGCCTGGTTCTGCTGGAGGTTTCTTCCTGTTAAAAGGGAGTTTTTCCTCTCCACTGTCGCTACAAGCATGCTTAGTGTGAGGTATTGTATTTGAGTCAATGAGTCAATGCAATTAACTGGTTTTCCTTAGATAGGAAACTTTGTATCAATTTGACTGTATGATCTGGTTGAACTGTAAAGTGCCTTGAGATGACATGTGTTGTGAATTTGGCGCTATATAAATAAACTGAATTGAATTGAATTGAAACCAGAGCCCGTTATAAACAGGAGGCCTTTATAAACCAAAGCCCATTATAAACCAGAACCCGTTATAAACAAGAGCCCTTTATACATGAAATCCCTTTATAAACCAAAGCCCCTTAACAACCAGAGCCTGTTATAAAATAAAGCCCTTCATAAACCAAAGCCCTTTAAAAACCAGAGCCCTTTATAAACTAAAGCCTTTTTAAACCAAATCCCTTAATAAACTAAATTCCTTTAGTAACCAGAGCTCTTTATAAACCAGAACCCTTTATAAACCAGAGCCCATTATAACCCAAAGCCCTTTATAAACCAGAGCCCGTTATAAACCGGAGGCCTCTATAAACCAAAGCCCGTTAAAAACCAGAACCCGTTATAAACAAGAGCCCTTTATAAACCAGAGCCCTTTACAAACCAGAGCCCGTGATAAACCAGAGCCATTTTTAAAGCAGAGCTATTTATAAACCAGAGCGCATTATAAACCAAAGCCCCTTAACAACCAGAGCCTGTTATAAAACAAAGCCCTTCATAAACCAAAGCCCTTTATAAACCAGAGCCCTTTATAAACCAAAGCCTTTTTAAACCAAAGCCCTTAATAAACTAAATTCCTTTAATAACCAGAGCTCTTTATACACCAAAGCCCTTTATAAACCAGAGCCTGTTACAGTATAAACCAGAGCTCTTTATAAACCAGAGCCCTCTATTAACCAGAGCCCGTTATAAACCAGAGCTTGTTATAAACCAGAGATCTTTATAAACCACAGCCATTTATAAAACAGAGACCTTTACAAACCAAAGCCCTTTATAAACCAGAGCCCTTTATGAACCAGAGCCCTTTATAGACCAAAGACCTTTGTAAACCAGAGCCCTTTACAAACCAAAGCCCTTTAGAAACCAGAGCCCTATATAAACCGGAGCTCTTTATAAAAAAAGCCCGTTAAAAACCAGAGCTCGTAATAAACCAGAGCCCTTCATAACCCAAAGCACGTTATAAACCAAAACCCTTCATACACCAGAACCCAATATAAACCAGAGCTCTTTATATTCTAGAGCTCATTATAAACAAGATATCGTTATAAACCAGAGCTCTTTATAAACCTGAGCCGTTTATAAACAAGAACCCTTTATTAACCAAAGACCTTTATAAACCAGAGCCTTTTATAAACCAGAGCCCTTTACAAAACAATGCCCGTTATACGACAGAGCCATTTATAAACCAGAACTATTAATAAACCAGTGCCCTTTATAAACCAAAGCCCTTTATAAACCATATTATTTTATTAACCAGACCACTTTATACACCAAAATCCTTTATAAACCAGAGCCCTTTTATATATCAGAGCCCTTTATAAACCAAAGCTCTTTATAAAAAAGAGCCCATTATAACCCAAAGCCCGTTATTAACCAGATCCCTTTAAAAACCAGAGCCCTATATAAAACAAAGCCGGTTATAAACCAGATCCTGTTATAAACCAGAGCCCTTTATAAACCAGAGCTATTTATAAACCAGTGCCCTTTATAAACTAGAGCGCTTTATAAACCACAGCCCTTTATAAACCAGAACCCTTTATAAACCAGAGCCCGTTATAACTCAAAGCCCTTTATAAACCAGAGCCCGTTACAAACCGGAGGCCTTTATAAACCACAGCCCGTTATAAACCAGAGCCTGTTATAAACAAGAGCCCTTTATGAACCAGAGCCCTTTATAGACCAAAGACCTTTGTAAACCAGAGCCCTTTAGAAACCAAAGCCCTTTAGGAAACAAAGATGTTTTTAAACCAGAGCCGGTTATATTCAGAGCCCGTCATAAACAGCCCTTTATATAACAGAGCCCGTTATAAACCAGAGCCCTTTTTAAACCTGAGCCCGTTATAAACCAGAGCCCTTTATGAACCAGTGAGCTATATAAACCAGAGCTCTTTATAAACCAAAGCCCTTTATAAACCAGAGATCGTAATAAACCAGAGTCCTTTATAACCCAAAGGCCGTTATAAACCAAAGCCCTTTATAAACCAGAGCCCTATATATACCAGAGCTCTTTATAAACCAAAGCCTTTTATAAACCAGAGCCCGTTATAAACCTGAGCCCTTTATAAACCACAGCTCTTTATAAACCAGAACCCTTTATAAACCAGTGCACATTATATACCAGATCTCGTAATAAACCAGAGGTCGCTATAAACCAGAGCTCTTTATGAACCTGAGCCCTTTATTAACCAGAGCCCTTTCTAAACCAGAGCCCGTTATAAACCAGAGCTCATAATAAACCAGAGCCCTTCATAACCCAAAGCACGTTATAAATCAAAACCCTTTATACACCAGAACCCAATATAAACCAGAGCTCTATATAAACAAGAGCCCATTATAAACTAGAGCTCATTATAAACAAGATATCGCCATAAACCAGAGCTCTTTATAAACCTGAGCCGTTTATAAACAAGAATCCTTTTATTAACCAAAGACCTTTATAAACCAGAGCCTTTTATAAACCAGAGCCCTTTACAAAACAATGCCCGTTATACGACAGAGCCATATATATACCAGAACTATTAATAAACCAGTGCCCTTTATAGACCAAAGCCCTTTTTAAACCAAAGCCCTTTATAAACCAGATTATTTTATAGACCTGTTTATACACCAAAGTCCTTTATAAACCAGAGCCCTTTATAAACCAGAGCCCTTTATCTATCAGAGCCGTTTATAAACCAAAGCCCTGTATAAACAAGAGCCCATTATAACCCAAAGCCCGTTATTAACCAGATCCCTTTAAAAACCAGAGCCCTATATAAACCAAAGCCGGTTATAAACCAGATGCTGTTATAAACCAGAGCCCGTTATAACCCAGAGCCCATTATAAACCGGAGGCCTTTATAAACCACAGCCCGTTATAAACCAGAGCCCGTTATAAACAAGAGCCCTTTATAAACCAGAGCCCTTTACAAACCAGAGCCCGTTATAAACCAGAGCCATTTTTAACGCAGAGCTTTTTATAACCCAGAGCCCTTTATAAACCAAAGCCCTTTATAAACCAGATTCCTTTATAAACCAGAGCTCTTTATACACAAAATCCCTTTATAAACCAGAGCCCATTATAAACCAGAGCTCATTATAAACCACAGCCATTTTTTAAAGCAGAGCCTGTAATAAACCAGAGCTCTTTATAAACCAGAACCCTTTATAAAAGCAAGCACTTTATCAATGTTGGGATCTGGAGATCTACCACCTGTCTCCAGCAGAGAGCGCCGTGGGTCTCCTGGGCTGGAGCCCTCAGCACACCTGAGGATCGTCAGCCCATCAGGAGACCTCCTACATAAGCAGCAGTCAGACCTTCCTTCAACGCCACAGTGTTGACCAAGTTTGGTTAGCGAATCTGAGCCTCTGTTTATCTTAACTGAATCTTAGTTACTCTAGAAGAGAAACTAGATTCTAACCTGCCTCTGTCTACTTTGCTCATAGAAAACCCAACTGAAGTCTGAAGCTCTGGATGAGCTTTGCCTGGAAACCTGCCTGCCTGCCCAAGGAAGCCAAACCTGAAGATATCAGTCTGGATTCCTCCACCAGCTCTCAAGGAAGAGCTAGGAAAACAAGCCAAGGTCTGAAACTCACAAGCCAGAAGCTTGACGCTGCTGCTGCTGAGCTCTCTGCTGAATCTACAGTCTCTGGACCCAACCGGTTCCCCCTCTCAAAGGGATCAGCCAGAACCTCTTCAAGGTACATTCTGAATAGACACGCTAGACAAACCATTGGAGCTGCCTGGCTAATCAAACTATCCATCTCTGCAGATATCAGTGATTCCAGTTGTTTTCGTATACATTGATGATATGTATACTCTAAAAACCTCTCTGATCACAAGAAACACGTTCGTTTGGTCCATATAAAATAGCCCAAGTCATCAATCCCTACGCTGTCCGCCTGCACCTGCCACCTACTCTACGCATCCACCCAACCTTCCACGTGTGACAGATCAAACCAGTCGTCACTAGCTCTTTGTGCCCACCTTCCGACTCCCCTCCTCCCATCCTGGACATTGACGGCCATCCGGCCTGCACAGTCCGCCGGATCGTGGACTCCCGTCGGCGAGGTCGCGGTTGGCAGTACCTCATCGACTGGGAGGGCTACGGTCCGAAGGACCGCACCTGGGTTCCTGGTTCTTTTATCCTCAATCCATCCCGAGGATTATGAGAAGTCCCTCCCGTCCACTTCCTCTTGACCGCCAAGTGTTGTTGAGGGGGGGGGGGGGGGGGGGGGGGGGGGGGGGGAGTTGGATGGCGGGCAAAGAGGACTGGTGATGACAGGTTTAATCTGAGAGACGTGGAAGGTGGGGTGGATATGCAGGGATGATGGCAGGTGTAGGCGGATGGATTGATTATTTGAGCAATCTTGAATGGGCCGATGAACCTTGGAGAGAGTTTTCTGGACATAGACTTTAGTGGAATATCTCTGGTGGATAACCATACCTCTTGCCCAAGGGTATAGTCAGGAGCAGGGCGACGCCTAGAGTCAGCAAACCTTTTGTTTTTGGCCGAAGAACGGTTGAGGGCGGAGATGGTTTCGTTCCAGGTTCGGTGACAGCGGCGGATGTGGTGGTGAACGGACCTGACTGATATCTCCCTCTCGTCTGCAGGAAAGAGTGGGGGTTGGTAACCCAGAGACACCTGGAAATGGGACAGACCGGTTACAGCAGATTTTTGAGTATTATGACCATATTCGATCCAGTTCAGAAACTGACTCCAGTCAGTAGGATTATTTGAGGTTAAACAGTGGAGAGTGGACTGGAGTTGCTGGTTCATCCTCTCCATCTGCCCATTGGTTTGAGGATGATAACCTGAAGTGAGGGAGACCATGCTTGAGAGCTGTACAGAAGATTTCCAGACCTGAGAGATGAACTGGGGACCACGATCAGAGAAAATTTCCTGGGGTATGCCATGGAGCCGGAAGACATGTTTAATTAGTAATTAGTAGTCTGGAATGCTGTAGGTAGTTTCCTGAGGGGAATCAGATGGCAGGCTTTGGAAAAACGGTCAACAATGGTGAGAAAAGTGGACATACCTCGGGATATGGGAAGACCGGTAACAAAATCCACAGCTATGTGGGACCATGGGCGGGTTGGAACAGGTAGAGGACGTAGCAATCCAGAGGGCGGTTGATGGGTGGGTTTGTTTCTGGCGCAGATGGGACAGGCCAGTACTCCTTCACGTCCTTGTGAAGGGACGGCCACCAAAAACGACGTGTGATCAGAGCAATAGTTCTGCTTACACCAGGATGAGCTGAGAATTTGGATGTGTGCATCCACTGGATGAGGCGGGATCTCACTGAGGAAGGAACATATGTTTTATTTGCAGGACCGTTACCTGGGTCAGGTTCAGAGGCCGGGGCTTAGTTGATGAGATCGATGATTTCCCAGGAGACGACTCCAACAGTACACGAAGAGGGAAGAACAGGCTCAGGTGTTTCAGGTCAATCAGAGGAGTACAGACGAGAGAGAGAATCAGGTTTCACGTTCTTGGAACCGGGTCTGTAAGAGATGATTAGGTTGAAACGGGAGAAAAACAGAGACCATCTGGAGTGACGAGGATTGGATCTTTATGCTGATTGGAGATATGCCAGGTTCTTGTGATCAGTCCAAACTAATACTGGATGCTCGGCACCTTCGAGGCAGTGTCTCCATTCCTCCAAAGCGAGTTTAATGGCCAGGAGTTCTCTGTCTCCGACATCATAATTTTGCTCAGCCGGGGAGAGCCTACGTGAAAAACAGGCACATGGGTGAGTCTTTTGATCAGAAACAGATTGTTGAGAAAGAACTGCTCCAACACCGGAGTCAGATGCATCCACCTCTAGAATGAACTGCTTAGAAGGATCAGGCTGGACCAGGATGGGTGCACTGGAAAAAAGAGTCTTACGTTTCTTAAAGGCTGTGTCCGCCTCAGGTGTCCATTGGAAAGTCTTCTTTACCGAAGTCAGGGCTGTGAGAGGTAGAGCAGTTTGGCTATAATTTCTAATGAATTGTCTATAGAAATTAGCAAACCCCAGGAACCTTTGAAGTTGCTTATGGTTCTCTGGAGTAGGCCAATCCAGAGCAGCCTTTATTTTTTAATCAGATGGCTTCACCTGCCCGCCTTCAAGCACAAACCCAAGAAATGTAACAGATGGTTGGTGAAATTCACATTTCTCAGCCTTAACGAAGAGCTTGTTTTCGAGCAGCCTCTGAAGAACCAGGCGGACGTGTTTCTTGTGATCTGAGAGGTTCCTGGAATAGATCAGAATGTCATCGATGTAAACGAAAACAAAAGCATTTAGAAAATCTCTGAGGAGGTCGTTGACTAGGGCTTGGAAAAAGGCAGGAGCGTTTGTAAGACCAAAAGGCATGACCAAATACTCAAACTGGCCAATGGGGGTCTTAAAGGCTGTCTTCCATTCATCTCCTTCTCTTATCCTAAGGAGATGATAGGCGTTTCTTAAATCAAGCTTGGTGAAGACCGTAGCTCCTTGAACTGGTTCTAAGGCTGATGCCAGTAGTGGAAGTGGGTATTTATTTTTTACGGTTATCTGATTCAGTCCCCTGTAGTCAATACAGGGTCGAAGGGAACCGTCTTTCTTTCCCACAAAAAAGAAACCAGCACCGAGAGGAGATGAAGATGGTGTGATAATATCAGCAGCTAGAGACTCATTTATGTATTTCTCCATCGTTTCACGTTTAGGCTTGGAGATGTTAAATAATCTACTGCTGGGAAGAGGAGCTCCTGGTAATAAATCTATGGCACAGTCATATGATCTGTGGGGTGGAAGAGATGTCGCACTGACCTTACTGAAGACTGGTGCCAGATCATGATACTCGGAAGGAACAGAAGAAAGGTCAGGAGAGTCCATCTCCCCCCTACCTCTAGGGGACTGAATAGCAGGAGCTGCAGAACGAAGACATGACTTTTGACAGGAAGTGGACCAAGACTCAATATGGCGTTCAACCAAGTTGATGTGTGGATTGTGAGGTTCCAACCACTCAAATCCGAGCACCAGGGAGGAACACGCTGAGGGGAAAACAAAAAAGGTTAGAGTCTCACGATGGTTTCCAGAGATGAGAAGTTCTAATGGCTGGGTCTGATGAGTGACTTGGTGTAATCTTTTTCCATCAATAGCAGCAACTCTGAGGGGTCTTTCCAAAGGAACAGTTTCAATCCTCAGTTGCTGGACCAGATTCAAATCTATGAGGTTCTTCTCGCACCCAGAATCAATGAAGGCTGATAATGTTAGAGTTTGGTTTGAAACAAACAGGGTTGCAGGTAACAGTAAATGAGGAGATTTATCAGTCTTAAGATGGTCCGTCAGACTCCTCACATCCTTTGACGGACCCTGGCTTTTGATTTAGCCGGGCAGGAAGCAATAAAGTGTCCAGGTTCACCACACTACAGACAAAGATTCCCCTTGAATCTCCGTTGTCTCTCTTCAGGTGACATTCTTGTATGCCCAATCTGCATGGGTTCAAACTCCGCTCCTTCTGCAGCTGAGGAGGAAAATTGAGTGATCTGAGCAGAAGCTGGGGGTGACTGATTATTAATCCTCGGTCTGGAACTGGATTCTGGGGATCTAACAGAAACATGAGTGTGATTAGTTGTAGGAGCGGAAGCAGACATTCCTAGGTTCCTTAGCCTAGAGTTGTTTCTAATTCAGAGTCTGTTATCCAATCTTATGGTTAACTGAATAAGATCTTCCAAACTAGTTGGCTCGTCAATTGTGGCTAGTTCATCCTTGATGTTATCGTTTAGAGCCTAGAAAAAAGCACTTTTAAGTGCGCATTCGTTCCAACCGGAAGCAGCGGCTTTAACCCGGAAGTCGATGGAGAACTCTGCCACTGTCAGATTACCTTGCTTAAGACTAAGCAAAGCTCGAGAATCAATGGTTTGATCTGAATCCTGGTTAAAAACTTGAGAAAATTCAGCCAAAAATTCAGAAAAGGTGCATGAAAAGCTGTTTTCAGAGGAAAACCTGGTTTGGTTAGCGAATCTGAGCCTCTGTTTATCTTAAGTGAATCTTAGTTACTCTAGAAGAGAAACTAGATTCTAACCTGCCTCTGTCTACTTTGCTCATAGAAAACCCGACTGAAGTCTGAAGCTCTGGATGAGCTTTGCCTGGAAACCTGCCTGCCTGCCCAAGGAAGCCAAACCTGAAGATATCAGTCTGGATTCCTCCACCAGCTCTCAAGGAAGAGCTAGGAAAACAAGCCAAGGTCTGAAACTCACAAGCCAGAAGCTAGACGCTGCTGCTGAGCTCTCTGCTGAATCTACAGTCTCTGGACCCAACCGGTTCCCCCTCTCAAAGGGATCAGCCAGAACCTCTTCAAGGTACATTCTGAATAGGCATGCTAGACAAACCATTGGAGCTGCCTGGCTAATCAAACTATCCATCTCTGCAGATATCAGTGATTCCAGTCCCGGACCTGTACCAGAACCAGTTCATATTACTCTGTGTGTGTTCATTCAATAAATCCTGTTAAATTTTTACTCAGCTTCATGTGGTGTTCTGCATGTGGGTTTAGTCTCTTAAGCCTATCATGACAATCAACCAGAGCTCAATATAAACCAGAGCCCTCTATTAACCAGAGCCCGTTATAAATCAGAGCCATTTTTAACGCAGAGCTATTTATAACCCAAAGCCCTTTATAAACCAGATTCCTTTATAAACCAGAGCTCTTTATACACAAAATCCCTTTATAAACCAGAGCCCATTATAAACCAGAGCTCATTATAAACCAGGGCCATTTTTTAAAGCAGAGCTATTTATAAACCAGAGCCCTTCATAAACCAAAGCCCTTTATAAAACCAGAGCCCTTTATAAACTAAAGCTTTTTTAAACCAAAGCCCTTAATAAACTAAATTCCTTTAATAACCAGAGCTCTTTATACACCAAGCCCTTTATAAACCAGAGCCTGTTATAAACCAGACCTCTTTATAAACCGGAACCCTATATAAAAGCAAAGACTTTATCAACCGGAGCTCATTATAAACCAAAGCCCTCTATTAAACAGAGCCGTTATAAACCAGAGCTTGTTATAAACCAGAGATGTTTATAAACCACAGCCCTTTATAAAACAGAGCCTTTTATAAACCAGAGCCATTTATAAATCACATTCCTTTATAAAGCAGAGCCATTAATGAACCAGAGCCCTTTTTAAACCAGATTCCTTTATAAAGCAGAGCCATTAATAAACCAGAGCCTTTTTTAAACCAGATTTCTTTATAAACCATAGCCATTTATAAACCAGAACCATTTATAAACCAGAGCCCTTTTTAAACCAGATTTCTTTATAAACCAAAGACATTTATAAACCAAATCCCCTAATAAACCAGAGCAGTAAGAAACCAGAGCCCTTTATAAACCAGAGACCTTTACAAACCAAAGCCCTTTATAACCAGAGCCCTTTATGAACCAGAGCCCTTTATAGACCAAAGACCTTTGCAAACCAGAGCCCTGTACAAACCAAAGCCCTTCAGAAACCAAAGCCGTTTTTAAACCAGAGCCAGTTATATTCAGAGCCCATTATAAACAGAGCCATTTATCAAACAGAGCCAGTTATAAACCAGAGCTCTTTATGAACCAGAACCCTTTATAAAAGCAAGCACTTTATCAACCAGAACTCAATATAAACCAGAGCCCTCTATTAACCAGAGCCCGTTATAAACCAGAGCTTGTTATAAACCAGAGATCTTTATAAACCACAGCCCTTTATAAAACATAGCCCTTTTTAAACCAAAGCCCTTAACAAACTAAATTCCTTTAATAACCAGAGCTATTGATGAACCAAATCCCTTTATAAACCAGAGCCTGCTATAAACCAGAGTTCTTTATAAACCAGAGCCCTTTATAAACCACAGCCCTTATAAACCAGAACCCTTTATAAAAGCAAGCAATTTATGAACCAGAGCTCATTATGAACCAGTGCCCTCTATTAACCAGAGCCGTTATAAACCAGAGCTTGTTATAAACCAGAGATCTTTATAAACCACAGCCCTTTATAAGACAGAGCCTATTATAAACCAGAGCCATTTATAAATCACATTCCTTTATAAACCAGTCATTTATAAACCAGAGACCTTTTTAAACCAGATTCCTTTATAAAGCAGAGCCATTTATGAACCAGAGCCCTTTTTAAACAAGATTCCTTTATAAAGCAGAGCCATTAATAAACCAGAGCCCTTTTTAAACCAGATTCCTTTATAAACCAGAGCCATTTATAAACCAGAACCATTTATAAACCAGAGTCCTTTTTAAACCAGATTTCTTTATAAACCAAAGACATTTATTAACCAGAGCCCTTTATAAACCAAATCCCCTAATAAACCAGAGCCTGTAAGAAACCAGAGCCCTTTATAAACCAGAGACCTTTATAAACCACAGCTCTTCATAAACCAGAACCCTTTATAAACCAGAGCCCGTTATTACCCAAAGCCCTTTATATTCTCATGGCCTCAGATATTGGACATGTATCTGTGCTCGTCCTGTTGGATCTTAGTGCTGCATTTGATACAGTTGACCATAATATTCTTTTAGAAAGACTTGAATATTTTGTTGGAATTAAAGGAACAGCACTAGACTGTTTTAAATCTTATCTATCTGATCAAATTCAGTTTGTTTATGTTAATGACAGATCTTCAACACGCTCAAAGGTTACCTGTGGAGTACCTCAGGGATCAGTGCTAGGACCAATTCTCTTTACTTTATACATGCTCCCAATTGGTAGAGTTATTAGACAGCATGGGATTAATTTCCACTGTTATGCTGATGATACCCAGCTATATCTGTCTATAAATACAGATGAAGCTAACCCATTACATAGATTACAGGCATGTCTTGAAGACATAAAAACCTGGATGACTCTTAACTTTCTGCTTCTGAATGCAGACAAAACAGAAGTTATAGTCTTTGGACCAGAGTCTCTTGAAAAGAAGCTGATTAGCCAGTCACTTCATTTGGATGGGATTAAACTGATTTCAGATAATAAAGTAAAAGATCTTGGTGTTATTTTTGATCAGGACCTGTCATTTAAATCCCTGATCAAAGAGGTTTCTAGAATTTCCTTCTTTCATCTGAGGAACATTACAAAAAATAGAAATCTCCTGTCCAGGGGTGATGCTGAGAAACTAGTCCATGCATTTGTTACTTCAAGGCTGGACTATTGTAATTCTTTACTATCAGGAAGTCCACAAACTGTAGTTAAAAGCCTTCAGCTGATCCAAAATGCTGCAGCCAGAGTTCTGATGAAAATTAAAAAGAGAGATCATATCTCTCCTATCCTGGCTTCTCTTCATTGGCTTCCTGTTAAATCAAGAATAGAATTTAAAATCCTCCTTCTCACATATAAAGCCTTAAATGGCCAAGCTCCATCTTATATCAGAGATCTGATTGTTCCTTATGTTCCTAACAGAGCACTTCGCTCTGAATCTGCAGGTTTACTAGTGGTTCCTAGAATTTCTAAAAGTAGAATGGGAGGCAGATCTTTTAGTTATCAGGCTCCTCTCCTGTGGAACCAACTACCAGTTTTAGTCCGTGAGGCAGACACTCTGTCTACTTTTAAGACTAGGCTTAAAACTTTCCTTTTTGATAAAGCTTATAGTTAGGGTGGCTCAGGTTATCCTGAGCTATCTCTATAGTTATGCTGCTATAGGCTTAGACTTCTGGAGGACATAGGGACCCCCATTTCATCATTCTGCTTCATTCTCTCTCTGTTCTCCTATTCTGCAGAATCTGTTTGTTCAATCTCTAACCTTCTGCTCTCTCTGCTTTTCCTCAGAGTAGCTTTGCCTCGTCTGTTCCTGTTTGGCTGTGACGTCATCCAGGAAAGAAACATCAGCTGTGCTGCTTCCATCAACACCCTTGTTTGTAGATGTTGGAGATCGGCCTGTCTTCAGGTGTGGTCCTGTTTCTCTGGCCGTGGCTGGGTGGATGTGCTCTCTTCATCCTCTGGCATGGGAGCTGCCTTGGAGCTCGTCTGCCTGGCTGTGTGTTTCCTGGACGGGGCCGCCTTTTACAGCTGCTTTTTGTATCTCTGCTTCTGTCTCCTTGAACCCCAGTTGGCCTCGGCAGATGGCTGCTCACACTGAGCCTGGTTCTGCTGGAGGTTTCTTCCTGTTAAAAGGGAGTTTTTCCTCTCCACTGTCGCTACAAGCATGCTTAGTGTGAGGTATTGTATTTGAGTCAATGAGTCAATGCAATCAACTGGTTTTCCTTAGATAGGAAACTTTGTATCAATTTGACTGTATGATCTGGTTGAACTGTAAAGTGCCTTGAGATGACATGTGTTGTGAATTTGGCGCTATATAAATAAACTGAATTGAATTGAATTGAAACCAGAGCCCGTTATAAACAGGAGGCCTTTATAAACCAAAGCCCATTATAAACCAGAACCCGTTATAAACAAGAGCCCTTTATACATGAAATCCCTTTATAAACCAAAGCCCCTTAACAACCAGAGCCTGTTATAAAATAAAGCCCTTCATAAACCAAAGCCCTTTAAAAACCAGAGCCCTTTATAAACTAAAGCCTTTTTAAACCAAATCCCTTAATAAACTAAATTCCTTTAGTAACCAGAGCTCTTTATAAACCAGAACCCTTTATAAACCAGAGCCCATTATAACCCAAAGCCCTTTATAAACCAGAGCCCGTTATAAACCGGAGGCCTCTATAAACCAAAGCCCGTTAAAAACCAGAACCCGTTATAAACAAGAGCCCTTTATAAACCAGAGCCCTTTACAAACCAGAGCCCGTGATAAACCAGAGCCATTTTTAAAGCAGAGCTATTTATAAACCAGAGCGCATTATAAACCAAAGCCCCTTAACAACCAGAGCCTGTTATAAAACAAAGCCCTTCATAAACCAAAGCCCTTTATAAACCAGAGCCCTTTATAAACCAAAGCCTTTTTAAACCAAAGCCCTTAATAAACTAAATTCCTTTAATAACCAGAGCTCTTTATACACCAAAGCCCTTTATAAACCAGAGCCTGTTACAGTATAAACCAGAGCTCTTTATAAACCAGAGCCCTTTATAAACCACAGCCCTTATAAACCAGAACCCTTTATAAAAGCAATCATTTTATCAACCAGAGCTAATTTTAAACCAGAGCCCTCTATTAACCAGAGCCCGTTATAAACCAGAGCTTGTTATAAACCAGAGATCTTTATAAACCACAGCCATTTATAAAACAGAGACCTTTACAAACCAAAGCCCTTTATAAACCAGAGCCCTTTATGAACCAGAGCCCTTTATAGACCAAAGACCTTTGTAAACCAGAGCCCTTTACAAACCAAAGCCCTTTAGAAACCAGAGCCCTATATAAACCGGAGCTCTTTATAAAAAAAGCCCGTTAAAAACCAGAGCTCGTAATAAACCAGAGCCCTTCATAACCCAAAGCACGTTATAAACCAAAACCCTTCATACACCAGAACCCAATATAAACCAGAGCTCTTTATATTCTAGAGCTCATTATAAACAAGATATCGTTATAAACCAGAGCTCTTTATAAACCTGAGCCGTTTATAAACAAGAACCCTTTATTAACCAAAGACCTTTATAAACCAGAGCCTTTTATAAACCAGAGCCCTTTACAAAACAATGCCCGTTATACGACAGAGCCATTTATAAACCAGAACTATTAATAAACCAGTGCCCTTTATAAACCAAAGCCCTTTATAAACCATATTATTTTATTAACCAGACCACTTTATACACCAAAATCCTTTATAAACCAGAGCCCTTTTATATATCAGAGCCCTTTATAAACCAAAGCTCTTTATAAAAAAGAGCCCATTATAACCCAAAGCCCGTTATTAACCAGATCCCTTTAAAAACCAGAGCCCTATATAAAACAAAGCCGGTTATAAACCAGATCCTGTTATAAACCAGAGCCCCTTATAAACCAGAGCTATTTATAAACCAGTGCCCTTTATAAACTAGAGCGCTTTATAAACCACAGCCCTTTATAAACCAGAACCCTTTATAAACCAGAGCCCGTTATAACTCAAAGCCCTTTATAAACCAGAGCCCGTTACAAACCGGAGGCCTTTATAAACCACAGCCCGTTATAAACCAGAGCCTGTTATAAACAAGAGCCCTTTATGAACCAGAGCCCTTTATAGACCAAAGACCTTTGTAAACCAGAGCCCTTTAGAAACCAAAGCCCTTTAGGAAACAAAGATGTTTTTAAACCAGAGCCGGTTATATTCAGAGCCCGTCATAAACAGCCCTTTATATAACAGAGCCCGTTATAAACCAGAGCCCTTTTTAAACCTGAGCCCGTTATAAACCAGAGCCCTTTATGAACCAGTGAGCTATATAAACCAGAGCTCTTTATAAACCAAAGCCCTTTATAAACCAGAGATCGTAATAAACCAGAATCCTTTATAACCCAAAGGCCGTTATAAACCAAAGCCCTTTATAAACCAGAGCCCTATATATACCAGAGCTCTTTATAAACCAAAGCCTTTTATAAACCAGAGCCCGTTATAAACCTGAGCCCTTTATAAACCACAGCTCTTTATAAACCAGAACCCTTTATAAACCAGTGCACATTATATACCAGATCTCGTAATAAACCAGAGGTCGCTATAAACCAGAGCTCTTTATGAACCTGAGCCCTTTATTAACCAGAGCCCTTTGTAAACCAGAGCCCGTTATAAACCAGAGCTCGTAATAAACCAGAGCCCTTCATAACCCAAAGCACGTTATAAATCAAAACCCTTTATACACCAGAACCCAATATAAACCAGAGCTCTATATAAACAAGAGCCCATTATAAACTAGAGCTCATTATAAACAAGATATCGCCATAAACCAGAGCTCTTTATAAACCTGAGCCGTTTATAAACAAGAATCCTTTTATTAACCAAAGACCTTTATAAACCAGAGCCTTTTATAAACCAGAGCCCTTTACAAAACAATGCCCGTTATACGACAGAGCCATATATATACCAGAACTATTAATAAACCAGTGCCCTTTATAGACCAAAGCCCTTTTTAAACCAAAGCCCTTTATAAACCAGATTATTTTATTAACCAGACCTGTTTATACACCAAAGTCCTTTATAAACCAGAGCCCTTTATAAACCAGAGCCCTTTATCTATCAGAGCCGTTTATAAACCAAAGCCCTGTATAAACAAGAGCCCATTATAACCCAAAGCCCGTTATTAACCAGATCCCTTTAAAAACCAGAGCCCTATATAAACCAAAGCCGGTTATAAACCAGATGCTGTTATAAACCAGAGCCCGTTATAACCCAGAGCCCATTATAAACCGGAGGCCTTTATAAACCACAGCCCGTTATAAACCAGAGCCCGTTATAAACAAGAGCCCTTTATAAACCAGAGCCCTTTACAAACCAGAGCCCGTTATAAACCAGAGCCATTTTTAACGCAGTGCTTTTTATAACCCAGAGCCCTTTATAAACCAAAGCCCTTTATAAACCAGATTCCTTTATAAACCAGAGCTCTTTATACACAAAATCCCTTTATAAACCAGAGCCCATTATAAACCAGAGCTCATTATAAACCACAGCCATTTTTTAAAGCAGAGCCTGTAATAAACCAGAGCTCTTTATAAACCAGAACCCTTTATAAAAGCAAGCACTTTATCAATGTTGGGATCTGGAGATCTACCACCTGTCTCCAGCAGAGAGCGCCGTGGGTCTCCTGGGCTGGAGCCCTCAGCACACCTGAGGATCGTCAGCCCATCAGGAGACCTCCTACATAAGCAGCAGTCAGACCTTCCTTCAACGCCGCAGTGTTGACCAAGTTTGGTTAGCGAATCTGAGCCTCTGTTTATCTTAACTGAATCTTAGTTACTCTAGAAGAGAAACTAGATTCTAACCTGCCTCTGTCTACTTTGCTCATAGAAAACCCAACTGAAGTCTGAAGCTCTGGATGAGCTTTGCCTGGAAACCTGCCTGCCTGCCCAAGGAAGCCAAACCTGAAGATATCAGTCTGGATTCCTCCACCAGCTCTCAAGGAAGAGCTAGGAAAACAAGCCAAGGTCTGAAACTCACAAGCCAGAAGCTTGACGCTGCTGCTGCTGAGCTCTCTGCTGAATCTACAGTCTCTGGACCCAACCGGTTTCCCCTCTCAAAGGGATCAGCCAGAACCTCTTCAAGGTACATTCTGAATAGACACGCTAGACAAACCATTGGAGCTGCCTGGCTAATCAAACTATCCATCTCTGCAGATATCAGTGATTCCAGTCCCGGACCTGTACCAGAACCAGTTCATATTACTCTGTGTGTGTTCATTGAATAAATTCTGTTAAATTTTTACTCAGCTTCGTGTGGTGTTCTGCATGTGGGTTTAGTCTCTTAAGCCTATCATGACAGAACACTGCGGCCAAACACAAAACCCAGCAGATCACCTCCGGAGGAGGCTTGAGGAGCAAGCTGCCCAAATCCAAGGACATGCGCAAACCCTCCGTGAGTTAAACACTCATATCGAACAACAAAACCAGGTTTTGCAGGAATACGCTGGCTACTGGAGAAATGCTAATGCCGCGCCAGCTGTACGTCCTGTTCCGGAGCCACTTCCGCCTCAAAGGTCAGAGACAGTCACGTCACTTCCGGAGTTCCGTCTGAGGCCACCTGAAAGATTTTCTGGTACCCAAAAAGAATGTAAAGGATTTTTGTTCCAGTGTTGTTTGCTTTTCGAACATTCTCCCGTCAGTTTTCCAAATGATAGGAAGAAAATTGCCTTCATTCTCTCTCAACTCTCTGGTCGAGCTCTTGAATGGGCGGAGGCTAGGTTTTCTTCTGAAACCAGTTTTTCATGTACCTTTTCAAAATTTTTAACTGAATTTTCTCAGGTTTTCAACCAAGATTCAGACCAAACAATTGACTCCCGAGCCTTGCTCAGTTTAAAGCAAGGAAATATGACGATGGCAGAGTTCTCCATTGACTTCCGGATTAAAGCCGCCGCCTCAGGATGGAATGAGTGCGCACTTAAGAGTGCTTATTTCAAGGCTTTAAATGATAACATCAAAGACGAACTCGCTACAATCGACGAACCAGCTAGTTTGGAGGATCTAATCCGGTTAACCATTAGATTGGATAACAGACTCCGGACTAGAAAAAGCTTTAGGCAAAGAAGCCTAGATTTTTCTGTTTCTGTTCCTGCATCTAACTCCACCTCTTTTTTTTCTGGATGCCCAGAGCCCAGTACCAGGCCAAGAACTAAGAATCAAACACCTCCAGCTCCTGTCCAAGTCTCTCACTTTTCTTCCTCAGAAGGAGTGGAAGTCGAACCCATGCAGATTGGACACACAAGGCTGTCACCTGAAGAAAGACAATGAAGATTAAAGGGGAATCTGTGTCTGTACTGTGGTGAGCCTGGCCACCTTATTGCTTCATGCCCGGCTAAATCAAAAGCTGGGGCCCGTCAGAGGATTTGAGGAGTCTGACGGGCCACCTAAAAATTGAGAAATCTCCTCATTTATTGTTACCCGCAACCTTATTTGCTTCTAACCAGACTCTTACATTGTCAGCCTTCATCGACTCTGGTTGTGAGAACCTAAAAAATTCAGATCTGGTTCAGCAGCTGAGGATTGAGACCATTCCATTGAAAAAGCCTCTCAGAGTTTCTGCCATTGATGGGAAGAAGCTACACCAAGTCACTCATCAGACACAACCATTAGAGCTTCTTATCTCTGGAAACCTTCGTGAGACCATAACTTTTTTTGTTTTTCCCTCAGCATGCTCTCCCCTGGTGCTTGGATTCGAGTGGTTGGAACGTCACAACCCCCATATCAACTGGGCTGAACGCCATATTGAGTCTTGGTCTACTTCCTGTAACTTTTCATGTCTTCGTTCTGCGGCTCCTGCTATTCAGTCCCCTAGAGGTAGGGGGGGGGATGGACTCTCCTGACCTTACTTCTGTCCCCTTCGAGTATCATGATCTAGGAACCAGTCTTCAGTAAGGTCAGTGCGACGTCTCTTCCACCTCACAGACCATACGACTGGGCCATTGACTTATTACCAGGAGCCCCCCTTCCCAGCAGTAGATTATATAACATCTCCAAACCTGAACATGAAACAATGGAGAAATATATTAATAAGTCTCTAGCTGCTGGTATTATTCAGCCATCTTCATCTCCTCTCGGTGCTGGTTTCTTTTTCGTGGGTAAGAAAGACTGTTCCCTCCGGGATTAAATCAGATAACTGTCAAAAATAAATACCCCCTACCACTACTGGCATCAGCTCTTGAACCTGTTCAAGGAGCGACAGTGTTCACCAAACTCGATTTAAGAAATGCCTAATATCTCCTTAGAATAAGGGAAGGAGACGAATGGAAAACAGCTTTTAAGACCCCCATAGGCCAATTTGAGTACTTGGTCATGCCTTTTGGTCTTACTAATGCTCCTGCCTGTTTCCAAGCTCTAGTCAACGACGTCCTCAGAGACTTTCTGAATGTTTTTCTTTTCGTATACATTGATGATATGTATACTCTAAAAACCTCTCTGATCACAAGAAACACGTTCGTTTGGTCCATATAAAATAGCCCAAGTCATCAATCCCTACGCTGTCCGCCTGCACCTGCCACCTACTCTACGCATCCACCCAACCTTCCACGTGTGACAGATCAAACCAGTCGTCACTAGCTCTTTGTGCCCACCTTCCGACTCCCCTCCTCCCATCCTGGACATTGACGGCCATCCGGCCTTCACAGTCCGCCGGATCGTGGACTCCCGTCGGCGAGGTCGCGGTTGGCAGTACCTCATCGACTGGGAGGGCTACGGTCCGAAGGACCGCACCTGGGTTCCTGGTTCTTTTATCCTCAATCCATCCCTCATCGAGGATTATGAGAAGTCCCTCCCGTCCACTTCCTCTTGACCGCCAAGAGTTGTTGAGGGGGGGGGGGGGGGGGGTGGAGGGGAGTTGGATGGCGGGCAAAGAGGACTGGTGATGACAGGTTTAATCTGAGAGACGTGGAAGGTGGGGTGGATATGCAGGGATGATGGCAGGTGTAGGCGGACAGCGGATGGATTGATTATTTGAGCAATCTTGAATGGGCCGATGAACCTTGGAGAGAGTTTCCTGGACATAGACTTTAGTGGAATATCTCTGGTGGATAACCATACCTCTTGCCCAAGGGTATAGTCAGGAGCAGGGCGACGCCTAGAGTCAGCAAACCTTTTGTTTTTGGCCGAAGAACGGTTGAGGGCGGAGATGGTTTCGTTCCAGGTTCGGTGACAGCGGCGGATGTGGTGGTGAACGGACCTGACTGATATCTCCCTCTCGTCTGCAGGAAAGAGTGGGGGTTGGTAACCCAGAGACACCTGAAAAGGGGACAGACCGGTTACAGCAGATTTTTGAGTATTATGACCATATTCGATCCAGTTCAGAAACTGACTCCAGTCAGTAGGATTATTTGAGGTTAAACAGTGGAGAGTGGACTGGAGTTGCTGGTTCATCCTCTCCATCTGCCCATTGGTTTGAGGATGATAACCTGAAGTGAGGGAGACCATGCTTGAGAGCTGTACAGAAGATTTCCAGACCTGAGAGATGAACTGGGGACCACGATCAGAGAAAATTTCCTGGGGTATGCCATGGAGCCGGAAGACATGTTTAATTAGTAATTAGTAGTCTGGAATGCTGTAGGTAGTTTCCTGAGGGGAATCAGATGGCAGGCTTTGGAAAAACGGTCAACAATGGTGAGAAAAGTGGACATACCTCGGGATATGGGAAGACCGGTAACAAAATCCACAGCTATGTGGGACCATGGGCGGGTTGGAACAGGTAGAGGACGTAGCAATCCAGAGGGCGGTTGATGGGTGGGTTTGTTTCTGGCGCAGATGGGACAGGCCAGTACTCCTTCACGTCCTTGTGAAGGGACGGCCACCAAAAACGACGTGTGATCAGAGCAATAGTTCTGCTTACACCAGGATGAGCTGAGAATTTGGATGTGTGCATCCACTGGATGAGGCGGGATCTCACTGAGGAAGGAACATATGTTTTATTTGCAGGACCGTTACCTGGGTCAGGTTCAGAGGCCGGGGCTTAGTTGATGAGATCGATGATTTCCCAGGAGACGACTCCAACAGTACACGAAGAGGGAAGAACAGGCTCAGGTGTTTCAGGTCAATCAGAGGAGTACAGACGAGAGAGAGAATCAGGTTTCACGTTCTTGGAACCGGGTCTGTAAGAGATGATTAGGTTGAAACGGGAGAAAAACAGAGACCATCTGGAGTGACGAGGATTGGATCTTTATGCTGATTGGAGATATGCCAGGTTCTTGTGATCAGTCCAAACTAATACTGGATGCTCGGCACCTTCGAGGCAGTGTCTCCATTCCTCCAAAGCGAGTTTAATGGCCAGGAGTTCTCTGTCTCCGACATCATAATTTTGCTCAGCCGGGGAGAGCCTACGTGAAAAACAGGCACATGGGTGAGTCTTTTGATCAGAAACAGATTGTTGAGAAAGAACTGCTCCAACACCGGAGTCAGATGCATCCACCTCTAGAATGAACTGCTTAGAAGGATCAGGCTGGACCAGGATGGGTGCACTGGAAAAAAGAGTCTTACGTTTCTTAAAGGCTGTGTCCGCCTCAGGTGTCCATTGGAAAGTCTTCTTTACCGAAGTCAGGGCTGTGAGAGGTAGAGCAGTTTGGCTATAATTTCTAATGAATTGTCTATAGAAATTAGCAAACCCCAGGAACCTTTGAAGTTGCTTATGGTTCTCTGGAGTAGGCCAATCCAGAGCAGCCTTTATTTTTTAATCAGATGGCTTCACCTGCCCGCCTTCAAGCACAAACCCAAGAAATGTAACAGATGGTTGGTGAAATTCACATTTCTCAGCCTTAACGAAGAGCTTGTTTTCGAGCAGCCTCTGAAGAACCAGGCGGACGTGTTTCTTGTGATCTGAGAGGTTCCTGGAATAGATCAGAATGTCATCGATGTAAACGAAAACAAAAGCATTTAGAAAATCTCTGAGGAGGTCGTTGACTAGGGCTTGGAAAAAGGCAGGAGCGTTTGTAAGACCAAAAGGCATGACCAAATACTCAAACTGGCCAATGGGGGTCTTAAAGGCTGTCTTCCATTCATCTCCTTCTCTTATCCTAAGGAGATGATAGGCGTTTCTTAAATCAAGCTTGGTGAAGACCGTAGCTCCTTGAACTGGTTCTAAGGCTGATGCCAGTAGTGGAAGTGGGTATTTATTTTTTACGGTTATCTGATTCAGTCCCCTGTAGTCAATACAGGGTCGAAGGGAACCGTCTTTCTTTCCCACAAAAAAGAAACCAGCACCGAGAGGAGATGAAGATGGTGTGATAATATCAGCAGCTAGAGACTCATTTATGTATTTCTCCATCGTTTCACGTTTAGGCTTGGAGATGTTAAATAATCTACTGCTGGGAAGAGGAGCTCCTGGTAATGAATCTATGGCACAGTCATATGGTCTGTGGGGTGGAAGAGATGTCGCACTGACCTTACTGAAGACTGGTGCCAGATCATGATACTCGGAAGGAACAGAAGAAAGGTCAGGAGAGTCCATCTCCCCCCTACCTCTAGGGGACTGAATAGCAGGAGCTGCAGAACGAAGACATGACTTTTGACAGGAAGTGGACCAAGACTCAATATGGCGTTCAACCAAGTTGATGTGGGGATTGTGACGTTCCAACCACTCAAATCCGAGCACCAGGGAGGAACACGCTGAGGGGAAAACAAAAAAGGTTAGAGTCTCACGATGGTTTCCAGAGATGAGAAGTTCTAATGGCTGGGTCTGATGAGTGACTTGGTGTAATCTTTTTCCATCAATAGCAGCAACTCTGAGGGGTCTTTCCAAAGGAACAGTTTCAATCCTCAGTTGCTGGACCAGATTCAAATCTATGAGGTTCTTCTCGCACCCAGAATCAATGAAGGCTGATAATGTTAGAGTTTGGTTTGAAACAAACAGGGTTGCAGGTAACAGTAAATGAGGAGATTTATCAGTCTTAAGATGGTCCGTCAGACTCCTCACATCCTTTGACGGACCCTGGCTTTTGATTTAGCCGGGCAGGAAGCAATAAAGTGTCCAGGTTCACCACACTACAGACAAAGATTCCCCTTGAATCTCCGTTGTCTCTCTTCAGGTGACATTCTTGTATGCCCAATCTGCATGGGTTCAAACTCCGCTCCTTCTGCAGCTGAGGAGGAAAATTGAGTGATCTGAGCAGAAGCTGGGGGTGACTGATTATTAATCCTCGGTCTGGAACTGGATTCTGGGGATCTAACAGAAACATGAGTGTGATTAGTTGTAGGAGCGGAAGCAGACATTCCTAGGTTCCTTAGCCTAGAGTTGTTTCTAATTCGGAGTCTGTTATCCAATCTTATGGTTAACTGAATAAGATCTTCCAAACTAGTTGGCTCGTCAATTGTGGCTAGTTCATCCTTGATGTTATCGTTTAGAGCCTAGAAAAAAGCACTTTTAAGTGCGCATTCGTTCCAACCGGAAGCAGCGGCTTTAACCCGGAAGTCGATGGAGAACTCTGCCACTGTCAGATTACCTTGCTTAAGACTAAGCAAAGCTCGAGAATCAATGGTTTGATCTGAATCCTGGTTAAAAACTTGAGAAAATTCAGCCAAAAATTCAGAAAAGGTGCATGAAAAGCTGTTTTCAGAGGAAAACCTGGCCTCCACCCATTCAAGAGCTCGGCCAGAGAGTTGAGAGAGAATAAAAGAAATCTTCTTTTTGTCATTAGGAAAACTAGCAGGTGAATTCTCAAACAGTAAACGACACTGGAACAAGAATCCCTTACATTTAGACTGTATACCTGAAAATCTTTCAGGTAGACTCGGACGGAGTTCAGGAAATGACGTAATCGTTTCTGACCTTTGAGACGGACGTTGTTCGGAAACAGGAAGCACTGCTGGTGCGGTGTAGCGGTTCATACATAGCTAGCGTATCTTTGTAAAGTCTGATTCTGATGTTAAACATAAGCATTCAACGCACGAAGGGTTTGAGCTTGTCCTTGGATTTGGGCATCTTGTTTCCCAAGTCGCCTTCGGAGGTGCTCTGCTGGGTCTTGTGTTTGGCCGCAGTGTTCTGTCATGATGGACTAAGGACTTGACCCATACGCAGAACACTACTGAAGACTGAGTAAAAGTTTGAGCAAAGTTTATTGATAAACACACACAGAGAATATAATGACTGGTTCAGGTGCTGGTCCGGGACTGGTTTCAACTTCTTTCTGGAGAGATGAGAGTTTGATTAGCTTTGCAGTTTGATTGTATGATGAGAGAGTTGAATCTTTTAATGTACCTGAAGAGGTTCTGACAGATCCTATGAAAGTGGGAACCGGTTAGGTCCAGAGATAGTTGAAGAGGCAGAGAGTTAAGCAGCAGCAGCGTCTAGCTTCGATGTTAGAGAGTTTTCAGACTTGAGTATGTTTCCAAGCTCTTCCTTTGAGAGCTGATGAAGGAATCCAGATTGAAATCTTCAGGTTTGGCTAACTTGGCAGGCAGGCAGATTCTCAGATTAAGCTCACCCAGAGCTTCAGACGTCGGTGGGATTTCCTGTGATCAAAGAAGACAGAGGCAGATTAGAAAAGCATGTTTCTCTCTAGAGTCTACAAGATTTCCTAAATTCTTAGAGGCTCAGGTTCGCTAACCAAACTTGGTCAACACTGCGGCGTCGAAGGAAAGTCTGACTGCTGCTTATGAAGAGTGGTCTTCTGATGAGCTGATGATCCTCAGGTGTGGTGAGGATTCCAGCTCTGGAAGCCCACAACACTCTCTGCTGGACACAGGTGGCAGATCTCCAGATCCCAACACTTTGCCTGGAAACCTGCCTTTCTGCCCAAGGAAGCCAAACTTGAAGATATCAGTCTGGATTCCTCCAACATCTCTCAAGGAAGAGCTAGGAAAACAAGCCAGGGTCTGAAACTCACAAGCCAGAAGCTAGACGCTGCTGCTGAGCTCTCTGCTGAATCTACAGTCTCTGGACCCAACCGGTTCCCCCTCTCAAAGGGATCAGCCAGAACCTCTTCAAGGTACATTCTGAATAGGCATGCTAGACAAACCATTGGAGCTGCCTGGCTAATCAAACTATCCATCTCTGCAGATATCAGTGATTCCAGTCCCGGACCTGTACCAGAACCAGTTCATATTACTCTGTGTGTGTTCATTCAATAAACCCTGTTAAATTTTTACTCAGCTTCATGTGGTGTTCTGCATGTGGGTTTAGTCTCTTAAGCCTATCATGACAATCAACCAGAGCCCAATATAAACCAGAGCCCTCTATTAACCAGAGCCCGTTATAAATAAGAGCCATTTTTAACGCAGAGCTATTTATAACCCAGAGCTTTTCATAAACCAAAGCCCTTTATAAACCAGATTCCTTTATAAACCAGAGCTCTTTATACACAAAATCCCTTTATAAACCAGAGCCCATTATAAACCAGAGCTCATTATAAACCAGGGCCATTTTTTAAAGCAGAGCTATTTATAAACCAGAGCCCTTCATAAACCAAAGCCCTTTATAAAACCAGAGCCCTTTATAAACTAAAGCTTTTTTAAACCAAAGCCCTTAATAAACTAAATTCCTTTAATAACCAGAGCTCTTTATACACCAAAGCCCTTTATAAACCAGAGCCTGTTATAAACCAGACCTCTTTATAAACCGGAACCCTATATAAAAGCAAAGACTTTATCAACCAGAGCTCATTATAACCCAAAGCCCTCTATTAAACAGAGCCGTTATAAACCAGAGCTTGTTATAAACCAGAGATGTTTATAAACCACAGCCCTTTATAAAACAGAGCCTTTTATAAACCAGAGCCATTTATAAATCACATTCCTTTATAAAGCAGAGCCATTAATGAACCAGAGCCCTTTTTAAACCAGACTCCTTTATAAAGCAGAGCCATTAATAAACCAGAGCCCTTTTTAAACCAGATTTCATTATAAACCATAGCCATTTATAAACCAGAACCATTTATAAACCAGAGCCCTTTTTAAACCAGATTTCTTTATAAACCAAAGACATTTATAAACCAAATCCCCTAATAAACCAGAGCAGTAAGAAACCAGAGCCCTTTATAAACCAGAGACCTTTACAAACCAAAGCCCTTTATAACCAGAGCCCTTTATGAACCAGAGCCCTTTATAGACCAAAGACCTTTGCAAACCAGAGCCCTGTACAAACCAAAGCCCTTCAGAAACCAAAGCCGTTTTTAAACCAGAGCCAGTTATATTCAGAGCCCATTATAAACAGAGCCATTTATAAAACAGAGCCCGTTATAAACCAGAGCTCTTTATGAACCAGAACCCTTTATAAAAGCAAGCACTTTATCAACCAGAACTCAATATAAACCAGAGCCCTCTATTAACCAGAGCCCGTTATAAACCAGAGCTTGTTATAAACCAGAGATCTTTATAAACCACAGCCCTTTATAAAACATAGCCCTTTTTAAACCAAAGGCCTTAACAAACTAAATTCCTTTAATAACCAGAGCTATTGATGAACCAAATCCCTTTATAAACCAGAGCCTGCTATAAACCAGAGTTCTTTATAAACCAGAGCCCTTTATAAACCACAGCCCTTAAAAACCAGAACCCTTTATAAAAGCAAGCAATTTATGAACCAGAGCTCATTATGAACCAGTGCCCTCTATTAACCAGAGCCGTTATAAACCAGAGCTTGTTATAAACCAGAGATCTTTATAAACCACAGCCCTTTATAAGACAGAGCCTATTATAAACCAGAGCCATTTATAAATCACATTCCTTTATAAACCAGTCATTTATAAACCAGAGACCTTTTTAAACCAGATTCCTTTATAAAGCAAAGCCATTTATGAACCAGAGCCCTTTTTAAACAAGATTCCTTTATAAAGCAGAGCCATTAATAAACCAGAGCCCTTTTTAAACCAGATTCCTTTATAAACCAGAGCCATTTATAAACCAGAACCATTTATAAACCAAAGCCTTTTTAAACCAAAGCCCTTAATAAACTAAATTCCTTTAATAACCAGAGCTCTTTATACACCAAAGCCCTTTATAAACCAGAGCCTGTTATAAACCAGACCTCTTTATAAACCGGAACCCTATATAAAAGCAAAGACTTTATCAACCAGAGCTCATTATAAACCAAAGCCCTCTATTAAACAGAGCCGTTATAAACCAGAGCTTGTTATAAACCAGAGATGTTTATAAACCACAGCCCTTTATAAAACAGAGCCTTTTATAAACCAGAGCCATTTATAAATCACATTCCTTTATAAAGCAGAGCCATTAATGAACCAGAGCCCTTTTTAAACCAGATTCCTTTATAAAGCAGAGCCATTAATAAACCAGAGCCCTTTTTAAACCAGATTTCATTATAAACCATAGCCATTTATAAACCAGAACCATTTATAAACCAGAGCCCTTTTTAAACCAGATTTCTTTATAAACCAAAGACATTTATAAACCAAATCCCCTAATAAACCAGAGCAGTAAGAAACCAGAGCCCTTTATAAACCAGAGACCTTTACAAACCAAAGCCCTTTATAACCAGAGCCCTTTATGAACCAGAGCCCTTTATAGACCAAAGACCTTTGCAAACCAGAGCCCTGTACAAACCAAAGCCCTTCAGAAACCAAAGCCTGCTATAAACCAGAGTTCTTTATAAACCAGAGCCCTTTATAAACCACAGCCCTTAAAAACCAGAACCCTTTATAAAAGCAAGCAATTTATGAACCAGAGCTCATTATGAACCAGTGCCCTCTATTAACCAGAGCCGTTATAAACCAGAGCTTGTTATAAACCAGAGATCTTTATAAACCACAGCCCTTTATAAGACAGAGCCTATTATAAACCAGAGCCATTTATAAATCACATTCCTTTATAAACCAGTCATTTATAAACCAGAGACCTTTTTAAACCAGATTCCTTTATAAAGCAGAGCCATTTATGAACCAGAGCCCTTTTTAAACAAGATTCCTTTATAAAGCAGAGCCATTAATAAACCAGAGCCCTTTTTAAACCAGATTCCTTTATAAACCAGAGCCATTTATAAACCAGAACCATTTATAAACCAGAGTCCTTTTTAAACCAGATTTCTTTATAAACCAAAGACATTTATTAACCAGAGCCCTTTATAAACCAAATCCCCTAATAAACCAGAGCCTGTAAGAAACCAGATCCCTTTATAAACCAGAGACCTTTACAAACCAGAGCCCTTTATAACCAGAGCCCTTTATGTACCAGATCCCTTTATAGACCAAAGACCTTTGCAAACCAGAGCCCCTTTCAAACCAAAGCCCTTCAGAAACCAAAGCCGTTTTTAAACCGGAGCCAGTTATATTCAGAGCCGTTAAAAACAGAGCCATTTATAAAACAGAGCCCGTTATCAACCAGAGCCCTTTATGAACCAGTGTGCTATAAAACCAGAGCTCTTTATAAACCAAAGCCCTTTATAAACCATAGCCATTTATAAACCAGAACCATTTATAAACCAGAGCCCTTTTTAAACTAGATTTCTTTATAAACCAAAGACATTTATAAACCAAATCCCCTAATAAACCAGAGCAGTAAGAAACCAGAGCCCTTTATAAACCAGAGACCTTTACAAACCAAAGCCCTTTATAACCACAGCCCTTTATGAACCAGAGCCCTTTATAGACCAAAGACCTTTGCAAACCAGAGCCCTTTACAAACCAAAGCCCTTCAGAAACCAAAGCCGTTTTTAAACCAGAGCCAGTTATATTCAGAGCCCATTATAAACAGAGCCATTTATAAAACAGAGCCCGTTATAAACCAGAGCTCTTTATGAACCAGAACCCTTTATAAAAGCAAGCACTTTATCAACCAGAACTCAATATAAACCAGAGCCCTCTATTAACCAGAGCCGGTTATAAACCAGAGCTTGTTATAAACCAGAGATCTTTATAAATCACAGCCCTTTATAAAACAGAGCCCTTTTTAAACCAAAACCCTTAACAAACTAAATTCCTTTAATAACCAGAGCTATTGATGAACCAGATCCCTTTAAAAAACAGAGCCTGTTATAAACCAGAGCTCTTTATAAACCAGAGCCCTTTATAAACCAGAGCCCATTATAACCCAAAGCCCGTTATTAACCAGATCCCTTTAAAAACCAGAGCCCTATATAAACCAAAGCTGGTTATAAACCAGATGCTGTTATAAACCAGAGCCCTTTATAAACCAGAGCTATTTATAAACCAGAGCCCTTTATAAACCAGAGCCCTTTATAAACCACAGCCCTTTATAAACCAGAACCTTTTATAAACCAGAGCCCGTTATAACCCAAAGCCCTTTATAAACCAGAGGCCTTTATAAACCGGAGGCCTTTATAAACCACAGCCCGTTATAAACCACAGCCCTTTATAATCCAGAACCCTTTATAAACCAGAGCCCGTTATAACCCAAAGCCCTTTATAAACCAGAGCCCATTATAAACAGGGGCCTTTAAAAACCAAAGTCCATTATAAACCAGAGCCCATTATAAACAAGAGCCCTTTATAAACCAGAGCCCTTTACAAACCAGAGCCCGTTATAAACCACATCCATTTTTAACAGAGAGGTATTTATAATCCAGAGCCCTTTATAAACCAAAGGCCTTTATAAACCAGATTCCTTTATAAACCAGAGCCCATTATAAACCAGAACTCATTATAAACTAGAGCTATTTTTTAAAGCAGAGCTATTTATAAACCAGAGCTCTTCATAAACCAACGCCCCTTAACAACCAGAGCCCGTTATAAACTAAAGCCTTTTTAAAACAAAGCCCTTAATAAACTAAATTCCTTTAATAACCAGAGCTCTTAATACAACAAAACCCGTTATAAACCAGAGCTTGTTATAAACCAGAGATCTTTATAAACCACAGCCCTTTATAAACCAGAGCCATCTATAAATCAGATTCCTTTATAAACCAGAGTCATTTATAAAACAGAGCCCTTTATACACCAGAGCCATTTATAAATCAGATTGGTTTATAAACCAGAGTCATTTATAAACTGTCATGATCGGTTTTAGAGATAAACCCACATGCAGAACACCACTGAGACTTGGTAAAAAGTTTAACAGAGTTTATTAAGTTTTCACACAAACAAGACAAGATTCAGGTTCAGGTCCGGGCAGGATTCTCTGGCGTCTGCAGAGACGGATAGTTGGTTAGCTGGGTATGCAGATAAGTTAAATGGATTTTCAGATATTTCAGTGGATACCTTGAAGAGGTCCAGATTTGTTCAGAGAGAGGGAACCAGTTGGGATCAGAGACAGTTGGTTCAGCAGAGTGCTTAGGCAGCAGCAGTGTCTTACTTCTGACTTCCAGTGATCAGACCTTGGTTGAAGTGATCAGCTCTTTCCCAAGAGCAGCAGGTGGATTCCAGAATGTAGTCTTCAGGTTTGGCTCTCTAGGGCAGGCAGGCAGATTCAGGTTAAGCTCATCCAGAGCTTCTCTCGAGAGACTGGTTTCCTAGGAGCGAGAAGACAGAGGCAATTAGTTTAAGGTTTCTCTAGGAAGATAACTATCAGTAAATTCAGAGGCTCAGGTTCGCTAACCAAACTTGGCTAACACTGCGGCGTCGAAGCAAGGTCTGGCAGCTGCTTATGAAGGCGGGTCTCCTGATGAGCTGATGAGCGTCAGCTGGGCTGGAGGCTCCAGCCCAGGAGGATCCACAGCGCACTCTGCTGGAGAAGGTGAAGAAACTCCAGATCCCAACATAAACCAGAGCCCCTTAACAAACAGAGCCCGTTATAAAACAAAGCCCTTCATAAACCAAAGCCCTTTATAAACCAGAGCCCTTTATAAACTAAAGCCTTTTTAAACCAAAGCCCTTAATATACTAAATTCCTTTAATAACCAGAGCTCTTTATACACCAAAACCCTTCATAAACCAGAGCCTGTTATAAACCAGAGCTCTTTATAAACCAGAGCCCTTTATAAACCACAGCCCTTATAAACCAGAACCCTTTATAAAAGCAAGCACTTTATCAACCAGAGCTCATTATAAACCAGAGCCCTCTATTAACCAGAGCCCGTTATAAACCAGAGCTTGTTATAAACCAGAGATCTTTATAAACCACAGCCCTTTATAAAACAGAGCCCTTTATAAACCAGAGCCATCTATAAATCAGATACCTTAGAAACCAGAGTCATTTATAAACCAGAGCCCTTTTTAAACCAGAGCCATTTATAAATCAGATTCTTTTATAAACCAGAGTCATTTATAAACCAGAGCCCTTTTTAAACCAGATTCCTTTATAAACCAGAGCCATTTATGAACCAGAGCCCTTTATAAACCAAATCCACTAATAAACCAGAGCCTGTTAGAAACCAGAGCCCCTTTAAAACAGAGCCCTTTTTAAACCAGATTCCTTTATAACGCAGATCCATTTAGAAACCACAGCCCTTTATAAACCAGAACCTTTTATAAACCAAAGCCCTTTATAAACCACAGCCCTTTATAAACCAGAACCCTTTATAAGCCAGAGCCCGTTATAACCCAAACCCCTTTATAAACCAGAGCGCGTTATAACCCAAACCCCTTTATAAACCAGAGCCTGTTATAAACCGGAGGCCTTTATAAAACAAAGTCAGTTATAAACCAGAGCCCATTATAAATAAGAGCCCTTTATACGCCAGAGCCCTTTACAAACCAGAGCCCGTTATAAACCACAGCCATTTTTAACGCAGAGGTATTTATAATCCAGAGCCCTTTATAAACCAAAGGCCTTCATGAACCAGAGCCCGTTATAACCCAAAGCCCTTTATCAACCAGAGGCCATTATAAACCGGAGGCCTTTATAAACCACAGCCTGTTATAAACCACAGCCCTTTATAAACCAGAACACTTTATAAACCAGAGCCCGTTATAACCCAAACCCCTTTATAAACCAGAGCCCGTTATAACCCAAACCCCTTTATAAACCAGAGCCTGTTATAAACCGGAGGCCTTTATAAAACAAAGTCCGTTATAAACCAGAGCCCAATATAATAAGAGCCCTTTATAAACCAGAGCCCTTTACAAACCAGAGCCCGTTATAAACCACAGCCATTTTTAACGCAGAGGTATATATAATCCAGAGCCCGTTATAACCCAAAGCCCTTTATAAACCAGAGGCCATTATAAACCAGAGGCCTTTATAAACCACAGCCTGTTATAAACCACAGCCCTTTATAAACCAGAACCCTTTATAAACCAGAGCCCGTTATAACCCAAACCCCTTTATAAACCAGAGCCTGTTATAAACTGGAGGCCTTTATAAAACAAAGTCCGTTATAAAACAGAGCCCATTATAAACAAGAGCCCTTTATAAACCAGAGCCCTTTACAAACCAGAGCCCGTTATAAACCACAGCCATTTTTAACGCAGAGGTATTTATAATCCAGAGCCCTTTATAAACCAAAGGCCTTTATAAACCAGATTCCTTTATAAACCAGAGCCCATTATAAACCAGAACTCATTATAAACTAGAGCTATTTTTTAAAGCAGAGCTATTTATAAACCAGAGCTCTTCATAAACCAACGCCCCTTAACAACCAGAGCCCGTTATAAACTAAAGCCTTTTTAAAACAAAGCCCTTAATAAACTAAATTCCTTTAGTAACCAGAGCTCTTAATACACCAAAACCCGTTATAAACCAGAGCTTGTTATAAACCAGAGATCTTTATAAACCACAGCCCTTTATAAACCAGAGCCATCTATAAATCAGATTCCTTTATAAACCAGAGTCATTTATAAAACAGAGCCCTTTATACACCAGAGCCATTTATAAATCAGATTGGTTTATAAACTAGAGTCATTTATAAACTGTCATGATCGGTTTTAGAGATAAACCCACATGCAGAACACCACTGAGACTTGGTAAAAAGTTTAACAGAGTTTATTAAGTTTTCACACAAACAAGACAAGATTCAGGTTCAGGTCCGGGCAGGATTCTCTGGCGTCTGCAGAGACGGATAGTTGGTTAGCTGGGTATGCAGATAAGTTAAATGGATTTTCAGATATTTCAGTGGATACCTTGAAGAGGTCCAGATTTGTTCAGAGAGAGGGAACCAGTTGGGATCAGAGACAGTTGGTTCAGCAGAGTGCTTAGGCAGCAGCAGTGTCTTACTTCTGACTTCCAGTGATCAGACCTTGGTTGAAGTGATCAGCTCTTTCCCAAGAGCAGCAGGTGGATTCCAGAATGTAGTCTTCAGGTTTGGCTCTCTAGGGCAGGCAGGCAGATTCAGGTTAAGCTCATCCAGAGCTTCTCTCGAGAGACTGGTTTCCTAGGAGCGAGAAGACAGAGGCAATTAGTTTAAGGTTTCTCTAGGAAGATAACTATCAGTAAATTCAGAGGCTCAGGTTCGCTAACCAAACTTGGCTAACACTGCGGCGTCGAAGCAAGGTCTGGCAGCTGCTTATGAAGGCGGGTCTCCTGATGAGCTGATGAGCGTCAGCTGGGCTGGGGGCTCCAGCCCAGGAGGATCCACAGCGCACTCTGCTGGAGAAGGTGAAGAAACTCCAGATCCCAACATAAACCAGAGCCCCTTAACAAACAGAGCCCGTTATAAAACAAAGCCCTTCATAAACCAAAGCCCTTTATAAACCAGAGCCCTTTATAAACTAAAGCCTTTTTAAACCAAAGCCCTTAATATACTAAATTCCTTTAATAACCAGAGCTCTTTATACACCAAAACCCTTCATAAACCAGAGCCTGTTATAAACCAGAGCTCTTTATAAACCAGAGCCCTTTATAAACCACAGCCCTTATAAACCAGAACCCTTTATAAAAGCAAGCACTTTATCAACCAGAGCTCATTATAAACCAGAGCCCTCTATTAACCAGAGCCCGTTATAAACCAGAGCTTGTTATAAACCAGAGATCTTTATAAACCACAGCCCTTTATAAAACAGAGCCCTTTATAAACCAGAGCCATCTATAAATCAGATACCTTAGAAACCAGAGTCATTTATAAACCAGAGCCCTTTTTAAACCAGAGCCATTTATAAATCAGATTCTTTTATAAACCAGAGTCATTTATAAACCAGAGCCCTTTTTAAACCAGATTCCTTTATAAACCAGAGCCATTTATGAACCAGAGCCCTTTATAAACCAAATCCACTAATAAACCAGAGCCTGTTAGAAACCAGAGCCCCTTTAAAACAGAGCCCTTTTTAAACCAGATTCCTTTATAACGCAGATCCATTTATAAACCACAGCCCTTTATAAACCAGAACCTTTTATAAACCAAAGCCCTTTATAAACCACAGCCCTTTATAAACCAGAACCCTTTATAAGCCAGAGCCCGTTATAACCCAAACCCCTTTATAAACCAGAGCGCGTTATAACCCAAACCCCTTTATAAACCAGAGCCTGTTATAAACCGGAGGCCTTTATAAAACAAAGTCAGTTATAAACCAGAGCCCATTATAAATAAGAGCCCTTTATACGCCAGAGCCCTTTACAAACCAGAGCCCGTTATAAACCACAGCCATTTTTAACGCAGAGGTATTTATAATCCAGAGCCCTTTATAAACCAAAGGCCTTCATGAACCAGAGCCCGTTATAACCCAAAGCCCTTTATCAACCAGAGGCCATTATAAACCGGAGGCCTTTATAAACCACAGCCTGTTATAAACCACAGCCCTTTATAAACCAGAACACTTTATAAACCAGAGCCCGTTATAACCCAAACCCCTTTATAAACCAGAGCCCGTTATAACCCAAACCCCTTTATAAACCAGAGCCTGTTATAAACCGGAGGCCTTTATAAAACAAAGTCCGTTATAAACCAGAGCCCAATATAATAAGAGCCCTTTATAAACCAGAGCCCTTTACAAACCAGAGCCCGTTATAAACCACAGCCATTTTTAACGCAGAGGTATATATAATCCAGAGCCCTTTATAAACCAAAGGCCTTTATACACCAGAGCCCGTTATAACCCAAAGCCCTTTATAAACCAGAGGCCATTATAAACCAGAGGCCTTTATAAACCACAGCCTGTTATAAACCACAGCCCTTTATAAACCAGAACCCTTTATAAACCAGAGCCCGTTATAACCCAAACCCCTTTATAAACCAGAGCCTGTTATAAACTGGAGGCCTTTATAAAACAAAGTCCGTTATAAAACAGAGCCCATTATAAACAAGAGCCCTTTATAAACCAGAGCCCTTTACAAACCAGAGCCCGTTATAAACCACAGCCATTTTTAACGCAGAGGTATTTATAATCCAGAGCCCTTTATAAACCAAAGGCCTTTATAAACCAGATTCCTTTATAAACAGGAGCTCTTTATACACAAAATCCCTTTATAAACCAGAGCCCATTATAAACCAGAACTCATTATAAACCACAGCATTTTTTAAAGCAGAGCTATTTATAAACCAAAGCCCTTAATAAACCAGAGCCCTTTATAAACTAAGGCCTTTTTAAACCAAAGCCCCTAATAAACTAAATTCCTTTAATAACCAGAGCTCTTTATACACCAAAGCCCTTTATAAACCAGAGCCTTCTATAAACCAGAGCTCTTTATAAACCAGAACCCTTTATAAAAGTAAGCACTTTATCAACCAGAGCTCAATATAAACCAGAGCCCTCTATTAACCAGAGCCCGTTATAAACCAGAGCTTGTTATAAACCAGAGATCTTTATAAACCACATCCCTTTATAAAACAGAGCCCTTTTAAACCAAAGCCCTTAACAAACTAAATTCCTTTAATAACAAGAGCTATTGATACACTGAAGCCTTCTATAAACCAGAGCCTGTTATAAACCAGAGCTCTTTATAAACCAGAGCCCTTTATAAACCACAGCCCTTATTGTCATGATGGGTAAACGGAGGCAAGCCCACACGCAGAACACACACGGAGGAGGCAGGGAAAAAGTTCAAAGGTTTATTCAAAGTTCTGAAACACAAGATTATTAACAAGTTCTGAAACTGGTTTGGGCTGGTTCACTGAAGTCTTGACTGGGACCAGAGACTGTTGGTTAGCAGAGTTCATGAGGAGCTAAGCGTCTAGCATCAGACTTAGCATGGCAGACCTTGATCTGAGCTTCCAGCTCATTACAGAGAACAGCAGGGAATATCCACATAGGATTCTTCAGGCTGATTCCACATAGGAATCTTCAGGTAAACTCCACATAGGAGTCTTCAGGCCAGAGACAGGTTTCCAGGGAGGCAGCTCTCCCAGAGCTTCAGGCCAGAGACAGGTTTCCAGTGAGGCAGCTCACCCAGAGCTTCAGACTAGCGACAGGTCTCCAAACTAAGATCAACACTGCGGCGTGGAAGCTAGGTCTGGCAGGAGCTTATAAAGGGAAGGTCTCCTAATGAGTAGATGGAAATCAGGTGTGCTGGAAGACTCCAGCCCAAGGAGACCCACGGCACACTCTGCTGGAGACAGAGGGTAATCTCCAGATCCCAACAGTAACTCCAGTCCTAAAAGACAATAACAAGAGACAGAAGAGGATCCTCGGCGCCCTCTGGTGGGCAAGCCTTAGGATCCCAACAGTGCCCCCCCCTCAAGGGCGGATTCCAGACGCCCTCTGAAAAAGTCCAAAAAATAAACAAAAAACAACCCACCCAGGGCGGGCGGAGGGGGCACTAGGGCAAGGAGGGCCAGGGACAACAAAAAACAGAGTCCAGAAAACAAAAAACAACCCACCCAGAGTGGGCGAAGGGGAAAACAGGCCAGAAGGGCAAAAACAAAAACAGAGTCCAGAACAAAAAACGATCCACTTACGGTGGACAAAAACAAAAGAAAACCCAGACGATTTCTTGGGCAACGTCTCAGGTGGCCGGTCGTGGGGCCGGCAGCGGGACAAAGTCTTAGGTGGTCGGCCGAGGGACCGGCAGCGGGACAGAGTGTCAGGTGGCCGGCCGAGGGACCGGCAGCGGAGGCGTAGCAGATGCTCAGGAGGCCGACCGTTGGGACGGAGGCGAGGCCGATTCTCAGGGGGCCTACCGCTGGGCTGGAGGCGAGACAGATGCTAAGGAGGCCGACCACGGGGCTGGAGACGAAGCAGCGTCTTAGGGGGACCACCGCCGAGCCGGAGGCATGGCAGAGGTTCTGGAGGCCGGCCGAGGATCTGGCAACGGAGCAGAGTCTTAGGCGGCCGGCTGCGAGGTCGGAGGTGAAGCTGACGCTCCGGGGGTCTGCCGCGGGGCCGGAGGCGAAGCAGCTTCTCAGGAGGATGACGCCCAAACTTCAGCAGGTGCCCCCACGGGGTACCCCGTCCCCTCCTCGGCAGCTCAGGAACAGGCTCAGAAGCGACCGCCGACTGCGGCTCTGGAGGAGGCTCTGAGGAGACCGCCGACTGCGGCTCTGGAGGAGGCTCTGAGGAGACCACCGACAGCAGCTCCGGGTCTGGAACAGGGGAGCTCGCCGATTGTGGCTCCGGGTCTGGAAAAGGGGAGCCCGCCGATTGCGGCTCCGGGTCTGGAACAGGGGAGCCCGCCGATTGCGGCTCCGGGTCTGGAACTGGGGAGCCCGCCGATTGCGGCTTCGGGTCTGGAACAGGGGAGCCCGCCGATTGCGGCTCCGGGTCTGGAACTGGGGAGCCCGCCGATTGCGGCTCCGGGTCTGGAACTGGGGAGCCCGCCGATTGCGGCTCTGGAGCAGGGGAGCCCGCCAAACGCGGCTTAGGTTTCCAGTGAGGCAGCTCACCCAGAGCTTCAGACTAGCGACAGGTCTCCAAACTAAGATCAACACTGCGGTGTGGAAGCTAGGTCTGGCAGGAGCTTATAAAGGGAAGGTCTCCTAATGAGTAGATGGAAATCAGGTGTGCTGGAAGACTCCAGCCCAAGGAGACCCACGGTGCACTTTGCTGGAGACAGAGGGTAATCTCCAGATCCCAACAGTAACTCCAGTCCTAAAAGACAATAACAAGAGACAGAAGAGGATCCTCGGCGCCCTCTGGTGGGCAAGCCTGAGGATCCCAACACTTATAAACCAGAACCCTTTATAAAAGCAAGCACTTTATCAACCAGAGCTCATTATAAACCAGAGATCTTTATAAACCACAGCCCTTTATAAAACAGAGCCCTTTATAAACCAGAGCCATTTATAAATCACATTCCTTTATAAACCAGAGTCATTTATAAACCAGAACCCGTTTTAAACCAGATTCCTTTATAAACCAGAGCCATTTATAAACCAGAACCATTTATAAACCAGAGCCCTTTATAAACCAAATCCCCTAATAAACCAGAGCCTGTAAGAAACCAGAGCCCTTTATAAACCAGAGACCTTTACAAACCAAAGCCTTTTATAACCAGAGCCCTTTATGAACCAGAGCCCTTTATAGACCAAAGACCTTTGCAAACCAGAGCCCTTTACAAACCAAAGCCCTTCAGAAACCAAAGCCGTTTTTAAACCAGAACCAGTTATATTCAGAGCCCGTTATAAACAGAGCCATTTATAAAACAGAGCCCGTTATAAACCAGAGCCCTTTTTAAACCAGAGCCCGTTATACACCAGAGCCCTTTATGAACCAGTGAGCTATAAAAACCAGAGCTCTTTATAAACCAAAGCCCTTTATAAACCAGAGCCCTATATAAACTGGAGCTCTTTATAAACCAAAGCCTTTTATAAACCACAGCCCATTATAAACCTGAGCCCTTTATAAACCACAGCCGTTAGAAACCAGAACCCTTTATAAAAGCAAGCACTTTATCAACCAGAGCTCATTATAAACCAGAGCCTGTCATGATGGGTTTTAGTTGCTTAGCCCACATGCAGAACACAACGGAGGCTGGGTAAAAGGTTTAACAGAGTTTATTGAATGTACAATAATACAAGTTAGGTACAGGATCTTGAACTGGTCCGGGCTGGTTCACTGAAGTCTGCAGAGATGATAGTTTGATTAGATAGACAGGCAGATGAGCATGAGTCCTTAGATAATTCAGAATTCTACCTTGACTGAATCCGGGCTTCTCTTTGAGAGAGGAGGAACCGTCGGGTCCAAAGACTGTTTGTTCAGCAGAGTACATGAGCAGCTGCAGCGTCTAGCTTCTCACTTTGAATGGCTGACCTTGATTAGAGTTTCAGCTCTTCACTAAGAGCAGCAGGAGAATCCACATAGGAATCTTCAGGTTTGGCTCACCAGGGCAGATTGGCAGGTTAAGCTCATCCAGAGCTTCAGGCTAGAGACAGGTTTCCTGAGAGACAAAAACAGAAGAGAGTTAGAATCAGATCTCTCTCTAGAGACAACTAAGATTCTTATCAGTTTCGAAGGCTCAGGTCACTAACCAAACTAAGGTCAACACTGCGGCGTCGAAGCAAGGTCTGGCATCTGGTTATAAAGGGGAGGTCTCCTGATGAGTAGATGCGTCACAGGTGTGCTGGAAGACTCCAGCTCCAGGAGACCCACGGCGCACTCTGCTGGAGGAAAGTGGTACAGCTCCAGATCCCAACAGAGCCCTCTATTAACCAGAGCCCGTTATAAACCAGAGCTTGTTATAAACCAGAGATCTTTATAAACCACAGCCCTTTATAAACCAGAACCCTTTATAAACCAGTGCGCATTATAAACCAGAGCTTGTAATAAACCAGAGGTCTTTATAAACCAGAGCTCTTTATAAACCTGATCCCTTTATAAACCAGAGCCCTTTGTAAACCAGAGCCCTTTATTAACCAGAGCCCGTTATAAACCAGAGCTCGTAATAAACCAGAGCCCTTCATAACCCAAAGCACGTTATAAATAAGATATCGTTATAAACCAGAGCTCTTTATAAACCTCAGCCGTTTATAAACAATAACCCTTTATCAACCAAATTTGAGACCCTCACAAAGAGTGAAATAGTTTTTACTTACTTGAAAATGAAAATGCAAGTTAAAAGTATTTTAATGTACTGTAATGGTTATTCACGTTGTACCTGGAAGAGGACACTGAAAGAGACACTATTGCAGATTTTGGGAATATTTTATTGGTTTTTTGATTGATTGTTTTGTTATATAATTGTGAATAAATCAGAGGAGTTTTGGGAACGAAAGAGAATGGTTTGGTGTTCTTGATCCTGTGATCATTCACTCTGTTTTTCAGAGCCCAGAGCCAGCGAGACACTGAAGACTCATCTTTTTTTAAATATTGTGACGTGGTACCCGGCCCAGCTTGGGACCCGTTACACAAAGACCTTTATAAACCAGTGCCTTTTATAAACCAAAGCCCTTTTTAAACCAAAGCCCTTTATAAACCAGATTATTTTATTAACCAGACCTCTTTATACACCAAAGTCCTTTATAAACCAGAGCCCTTTATAAACCAGAGCCCTTTATTTATCAGAGCCCTTTATAAACCAAAGCCCATTATAAACAAGAGCCCATTAAAACCCAAAGCCCGTTATTAACCAGATCCCTTTAAAAACCAGACCCTATATAAGCCAAAGCTGGTTATAAACCAGATGCTGTTATAAACCAGAGCCCTTTATAAACCAGAGCTATTAATAAACCAGAGCCCTTTATAAACCAGAGCCCTTTATAAACCACAGCCCTTTATAAACCAGAACCTTTTATAAACCAGAGCCCATTATAACCCAAAGCCCTTTATAAACCAGAGGCCGTTATAAACCGGAGGCCTTTATAAACCACAGCCCGTTATAAACCACAGCCCTTTATAAACCAGAACCCTTTATAAACCAGAGCCCGTTATAACCCAAACCCCTTTATAAACCAGAGCCTGTTATAAACTGGAGGCCTTTATAAAACAAAATCCGTTATAAACCAGAGCCCATTATAAACAAGAGCCCTTTATAAACCAGAGCCCTTTACAAACCAGAGCCCGTTATAAACCACAGCCATTTTTAACACAGAGGTATTTATAATCCAGAGCCTTTTATAAACCAAAGGCCTTTATAAACCAGATTCCTTTATAAACCAGAGCCCATTATAAACCAGAACTCATTATAAACTAGAGCTATTTTTTAAAGCAGAGCTATTTATAAACCAGAGCCCTTCATAAACCAACGCCCCTTAACAACCAGAGCCTGTTATAAACTAAAGCCTTTTTAAAACAAAGCCCTTAATAAACTAAATTCCTTTAATAACCAGAGCTCTTAATACACCAAAACCCGTTATAAACCAGAGCTTGTTATAAACCAGAGATCTTTATAAACCACAGCCCTTTATAAACCAGAGCCATCTATAAATCAGATTCCTTTATAAACCAGAGTCATTTATAAAACAGAGCCCTTTATACACCAGAGCCATTTATAAATCAGATTGGTTTATAAACCAGAGTCATTTATAAACTGTCATGATCGGTTTTAGAGATAAACCCACATGCAGAACACCACTGAGACTTGGTAAAAAGTTTAACAGAGTTTATTAAGTTTTCACACAAACAAGACAAGATTCAGGTTCAGGTCCGGGCAGGATTCTCTGGCGTCTGCAGAGACGGATAGTTGGTTAGCTGGGTATGCAGATAAGTTAAATGGATTTTCAGATATTTCAGTGGATACCTTGAAGAGGTCCAGATTTGTTCAGAGAGAGGGAACCAGTTGGGATCAGAGACAGTTGGTTCAGCAGAGTGCTTAGGCAGCAGCAGTGTCTTACTTCTGACTTCCAGTGATCAGACCTTGGTTGAAGTGATCAGCTCTTTCCCAAGAGCAGCAGGTGGATTCCAGAATGTAGTATTCAGGTTTGGCTCTCTAGGGCAGGCAGGCAGATTCAGGTTAAGCTCTTCCAGAGCTTCTCTCGAGAGACTGGTTTCCTAGGAGCGAGAAGACAGAGGCAATTAGTTTAAGGTTTCTCTAGGAAGATAACTATCAGTAAATTCAGAGGCTCAGGTTCGCTAACCAAACTTGGCTAACACTGCGGTGTCGAAGCAAGGTCTGGCAGCTGCTTATGAAGGCGGGTCTCCTGATGAGCTGATGAGCGTCAGCTGAGCTGGGGGCTCCAGCCCAGGAGGATCCACAGCACACTCTGCTGGAGAAGGTGAAGAAACTCCAGATCCCAACATAAACCAGAGCCCCTTAACAACCAGAGCCCGTTATAAAACAAAGCCCTTCATAAACCAAAGCCCTTTATAAACCAGAGCCCTTTATAAACTAAAGCCTTTTAAACCAAAGCCCTTAATATACTAAATTCCTTTAATAACCAGAGCTCTTTATACACCAAAACCCTTCATAAACCAGAGCCTGTTATAAACCAGAGCTCTTTATAAACCAGAGCCCTTTATAAACCACAGCCCTTATAAACCAGAACCCTTTATAAAAGCAAGCACTTTATCAACCAGAGCTCATTATATACCAGAGCCCTCTATTAACCAGAGCCCGTTATAAACCAGAGCTTGTTATAAACCAGAGATCTTTATAAACCACAGCCCTTTATAAAACAGAGCCCTTTAAAAACCAGAGCCATCTATAAATCAGATACCTTAGAAACCAGAGTCATTTATAAACCAGAGCCCTTTTTAAACCAGAGCCATTTATAAATCAGATTCTTTTATAAACCAGAGTCATTTATAAACCAGAGCCCTTTTTAAACCAGATTCCTTTATAAACCAGAGCCATTTATGAACCAGAGCCCTTTATAAACCAAATCCACTAATAAACCAGAGCCTGTTAGAAACCAGAGCCCCTTTAAAACAGAGCCCTTTTTAAACCAGATTCCTTTATAACGCAGATCCATTTATAAACCACAGCCCTTTATAAACCAGAACCTTTTATAACCCAAACCCCTTTATAAACCAGAGCGTGTTATAACCCAAACCCCTTTATAAACCAGAGCCTGTTATAAACCGGAGGCCTTTATAAAACAAAGTCAGTTATAAACCAGAGCCCATTATAAATAAGAGCCCTTTATACGCCAGAGCCCTTTACAAACCAGAGCCCGTTTTAAACCACAGCCATTTTTAACGCAGAGGTATTTATAATCCAGAGCCCTTTATAAACCAAAGGCATTCATGAACCAGAGCCCGTTATAACCCAAAGCCCTTTATCAACCAGAGGCCATTATAAACCGGAGGCCTTTATAAACCACAGCCTGTTATAAACCACAGCCCTTTATAAACCAGAACCCTTTATAAACCAAAGCCCGTTATAACCCAAACCCCTTTATAAACCAGAGCCCGTTATAACCCAAACCCCGTTATAAACCAGAGCCTGTTATAAACCGGAGGCCTTTATAAAACAAAGTCCGTTATAAACCAGAGCCCAATATAATAAGAGCCCTTTATAAACCAGAGCCCTTTACAAACCAGAGCCCGTTATAAACCACAGCCATTTTTAACGCAGAGGTATATATAATCCAGAGCCCTTTATAAACCAAAGGCCTTTATAAACCAGAGCCCGTTATAACCCAAAGCCGTTTATAAACCAGAGGCCATTATAAACCGGAGGCCTTTATAAACCACAGCCTGTTATAAACCACAGCCCTTTATAAACCAGAACCCTTTATAAACCAGAGCCCGTTATAACCCAAACCCCTTTATAAACCAGAGCCTGTTATAAACTGGAGGCCTTTATAAAACAAAGTCCGTTATAAAACAGAGCCCATTATAAACAAGAGCCCTTTATAAACCAGAGCCCTTTACAAACCAGAGCCCGTTATAAACCACAGCCATTTTTAACGCAGAGGTATTTATAATCCAGAGCCCTTTATAAACCAAATCCCTTTATAAACCAGAGCCCATTATAAACCAGAACTCATTATAAACCACAGCATTTTTTAAAGCAGAGCTATTTATAAACCAAAGCCCTTAATAAACCAGAGCCCTTTATAAACTAAGGCCTTTTTAAACCAAAGCCCCTAATAAACTAAATTCCTTTAATAACCAGAGCTCTTTATACACCAAAGCCCTTTATAAACCAGAGCCTTCTATAAACCAGAGCTCTTTATAAACCAGAACCCTTTATAAAAGTAAGCACTTTATCAACCAGAGCTCAATATAAATCAGAGCCCTCTATTAACCAGAGCCCGTTATAAACCAGAGCTTGTTATAAACCAGAGATCTTTATAAACCACATCCCTTTATAAAACAGAGCCCTTTTAAACCAAAGCCCTTAACAAACTAAATTGCTTTCATAACAAGAGCTATTGATACACTGAAGCCTTCTATAAACCAGAGCCTGTTATAAACCAGAGCTCTTTATAAACCAGAGCACTTTATAAACCACAGCCCTTATTGTCATGATGGGTAAACGGAGGCAAGCCCACACGCAGAACACACACGGAGGAGGCAGGGAAAAAGTTCAAAGGTTTATTCAAAGTTCTGAAACACAAGATTATTAACAAGTTCTGAAACTGGTTTGGGCTGGTTCACTGAAGTCTTGACTGGGACCAGAGACTGTTGGTTAGCAGAGTTCATGAGGAGCTAAGCGTCTAGCATCAGACTTAGCATGGCAGACCTTGATCTGAGCTTCCAGCTCATTACAGAGAACAGCAGGGAATATCCACATAGGATTCTTCAGGCTGATTCCACATAGGAATCTTCAGGTAAACTCCACATAGGAGTCTTCAGGCCAGAGACAGGTTTCCAGGGAGGCAGCTCTCCCAGAGCTTCAGGCCAGAGACAGGTTTCCAGTGAGGCAGCTCACCCAGAGCTTCAGACTAGCGACAGGTCTCCAAACTAAGATCAACACTGCGGCGTGGAAGCTAGGTCTGGCAGGAGCTTATAAAGGGAAGGTCTCCTAATGAGTAGATGGAAATCAGGTGTGCTGGAAGACTCCAGCCCAAGGAGACCCACGGCACACTCTGCTGGAGACAGAGGGTAATCTCCAGATCCCAACAGTAACTCCAGTCCTAAAAGACAATAACAAGAGACAGAAGAGGATCCTCGGCGCCCTCTGGTGGGCAAGCCTGAGGATCCCAACAGTGCCCCCCCCCTCAAGGGCGGATTCCAGACGCCCTCTGAAAAAGTCCAAAAAATAAACAAAAAACAACCCACCCAGGGCGGGCGGAGGGGGCACTAGGGCAAGGAGGGCCAGGAACAACAAAAAACAGAGTCCAGAAAACAAAAAACAACCCACCCAGAGTGGGCGAAGGGGAAAACAGGCCAGAAGGGCAAAAACAAAAACAGAGTCCAGAACAAAAAACGATCCACTTACGGTGGACAAAAACAAAAGAAAACCCAGACGATTTCTTGGGCAACGTCTCAGGTGGCCGGTCGTGGGGCCGGCAGCGGGACAAAGTCTCAGGTGGTCGGCCGAGGGACCGGCAGCGGGACAGAGTCTTAGGTGGCCGGCCGAGGGACCGGCAGCAGGACACAGTCTCAGGTGGCCGGCCGAGGGACCGGCAGCGGAGGCGTAGCAGATGCTCAGGAGGCCGACCGTTGGGACGGAGGCGAGGCCGATTCTCAGGGGGCCTACCGCTGGGCTGGAGGCGAGACAGATGCTCAGGAGGCCGACCACGGGGCTGGAGACGAAGCAGCGTCTTAGGGGGACCACCGCCGAGCCGGAGGCATGGCAGAGGTTCTGGAGGCCGGCCGAGGATCTGGCAACGGAGCAGAGTCTTAGGCGGCCGGCTGCGGGGTCGGAGGTGAAGCTGACGCTCCGGGGGTCTGCCGCGGGGCCGGAGGCGAAGCAGCTTCTCAGGAGGATGACGCCCAAACTTCAGCAGGTGCCCCCACGGGGTACCCCGTCCCCTCCTCGGCAGCTCAGGAACAGGCTCAGAAGCGACCGCCGACTGCGGCTCTGGAGGAGGCTCTGAGGAGACCACCGACAGCAGCTCCGGGTCTGGAACAGGGGAGCTCGCCGATTGTGGCTCCGGGTCTGGAAAAGGGGAGCCCGCCGATTGCGGCTCCGGGTCTGGAACAGGGGAGCCCGCCGATTGCGGCTCCGGGTCTGGAACTGGGGAGCCCGCCGATTGCGGCTTCGGGTCTGGAACAGGGGAGCCCGCCGATTGCGGCTCCGGGCCTGGAATCGGGGAGCCCGCCGATTGCGGCTTCGGGTCTGGAACAGGGGAGCCCGCCGATTGCGGCTCCGGGCCTGGAATCGGTTAGCCCGCCGATTGCGGCTCCGGGTCTGGAACAGGGGAGCCAGCTGATTGCGGCTCCGGGCCTGGAATCGGGGAGCCCGCCGATTGCGGCTCCGGGTCTGGAACTGGGGAGCCCGCCGATTGCGGCTCTGGAGCAGGGGAGCCCGCCGAATGCGGCTCAGGAGCAGGGGAGCCCGCCGATTGCGGCTCCCCTGCAGGTTTCCAGTGAGGCAGCTCACCCAGAGCTTCAGACTAGCGACAGGTCTCCAAACTAAGATCAACACTGCGGCGTGGAAGCTAGGTCTGGCAGGAGCTTATAAAGGGAAGGTCTCCTAATGAGTAGATGGAAATCAGGTGTGCTGGAAGACTCCAGCCCAAGGAGACCCACGGCGCACTTTGCTGGAGACAGAGGGTAATCTCCAGATCCCAACAGTAACTCCAGTCCTAAAAGACAATATCAAGAGACAGAAGAGGATCCTCGGCGCCCTCTGGTGGGCAAGCCTGAGGATCCCAACACTTATAAACCAGAACCCTTTATAAAAGCAAGCACTTTATCAACCAGAGCTCATTATAAACCAGAGATCTTTATAAACCACAGCCCTTTATAAAACAGAGCCCTTTATAAACCAGAGCCATTTATAAATCACATTCCTTTATAAACCAGAGTCATTTATAAACCAGAGCCCGTTTTAAACCAGATTCCTTTATAAACCAGAGCCATTTATAAACCAGAACCATTTATAAACCAGAGCCCTTTATAAACCAAATCCCCTAATAAACAAGAGCCTGTAAGAAACCAGAGCCCTTTATAAACCAGAGACCTTTACAAACCAAAGCCTTTTATAACCAGAGCCCTTTATGAACCAGAGCCCTTTATAGACCAAAGACCTTTGCAAACCAGAGCCCTTTACAAACCAAAGCCCTTCAGAAACCAAAGCCGTTTTTAAACCAGAGCCAGTTATATTCAGAGCCCGTTATAAACAGAGCCATTTATAAAACAGAGCCCGTTATAAACCAGAGCCCTTTTTAAACCAGAGCCCGTTATACACCAGAGCCCTTTATGAACCAGTGAGCTATAAAAACCAGAGCTCTTTATAAACCAAAGCCCTTTATAAACCAGAGCCCTATATAAACTGGAGCTCTTTATAAACCAAAGCCTTTTATAAACCACAGCCCATTATAAACCTGAGCCCTTTATAAACCACAGCCGTTAGAAACCAGAACCCTTTATAAAAGCAAGCACTTTATCAACCAGAGCTCATTATAAACCAGAGCCTGTCATGATGGGTTTTAGTTGCTTAGCCCACATGCAGAACACAACGGAGGCTGGGTAAAAGGTTTAACAGAGTTTATTGAATGTACAATAATACAAGTTAGGTACAGGATCTTGAACTGGTCCGGGCTGGTTCACTGAAGTCTGCAGAGATGATAGTTTGATTAGATAGACAGGCAGATGAGCATGAGTCCTTAGATAATTCAGAATTCTACCTTGACTGAATCCGGGCTTCTCTTTGAGAGAGGAGGAACCGTCGGGTCCAAAGACTGTTTGTTCAGCAGAGTACATGAGCAGCTGCAGCGTCTAGCTTCTCACTTTGAATGGCTGACCTTGATTAGAGTTTCAGCTCTTCACTAAGAGCAGCAGGAGAATCCACATAGGAATCTTCAGGTTTGGCTCACCAGGGCAGATTGGCAGGTTAAGCTCATCCAGAGCTTCAGGCTAGAGACAGGTTTCCTGAGAGACAAAAACAGAAGAGAGTTAGAATCAGATCTCTCTCTAGAGACAACTAAGATTCTTATCAGTTTCGAAGGCTCAGGTCACTAACCAAACTAAGGTCAACACTGCGGCGTCGAAGCAAGGTCTGGCATCTGGTTATAAACCAAATGTGAGACCCTCACAAAGAGTGAAATAGTTTTTACTTACTTGAAAATGAAAATGCAAGTTAAAAGTATTTTAATGTACTGTAATGGTTATTCACGTTGTACCTGGAAGAGGACACTGAAAGAGACACTATTGCAGATTTTGGGAATATTTTATTGGTTTTTTGATTGATTGTTTTGTTATATAATTGTGAATAAATCAGAGGAGTTTTGGGAACGAAAGAGAATGGTTTGGTGTTCTTGATCCTGTGATCATTCACTCTGTTTTTCAGAGCCCAGAGCCAGCGAGACACTGAAGACTCATCTTTTTTTAAATATTGTGACGTGGTACCCGGCCCAGCTTGGGACCCGTTACACAAAGACCTTTATAAACCAGTGCCTTTTATAAACCAGAGCCCTTTAAAAAACAATGCCCGTTATACGACAGAGCCATATATAAACCAGAACTATTAATAAACCAGTGCCCTTTATAAACCTAAGCCCTTTTTAAACCAAAGCCCTTTATAAACCAGATTATTTTATTAACCAGACCTCTTTATACACCAAAGTCCTTTATAAACCAGAGCCCTTTATAAACCAGAGCCCTTTATTTATCAGAGCCCTTTATAAACCAAAGCCCATTATAAACAAGAGCCCATTATAACCCAAAGCCCGTTATTAACCAGATCCCTTTTGAAAACCAGACCCTATATAAGCCAAAGCTGGTTATAAACCAGATGCTGTTATAAACCAGAGCCCTTTATAAACCAGATTATTTTATTAACCAGACCTCTTTATACACCAAAGTCCTTTATAAACCAGAGCCCTTTATAAACCAGAGCCCTTTATTTATCAGAGCCCTTTATAAACCAAAGCCCATTATAAACAAGAGCCCATTTTAACCCAAAGCCCGTTATTAACCAGATCCCTTTTGAAAACCAGACCCTATATAAGCCAAAGCTGGTTATAAACCAGATGCTGTTATAAACCAGAGCCCTTTATAAACCAGAGCTATTAATAAACCAGAGCCCTTTATAAACCAGAGCCCTTTATAAACCACAGCCCTTTATAAACCAGAACCTTTTATAAACCAGAGCCCATTATAACCCAAAGCCCTTTATAAACCAGAGGCCGTTATAAACCGGAGGCCTTTATAAACCACAGCCCGTTATAAACCACAGCCCTTTATAAACCAGAACCCTTTATAATCCAGAGCCCGTTATAACCCAAACCCCTTTATAAACCAGAGCCTGTTATAAACCGGAGGCCTTTATAAAACAAAGTCCGTTATAAACCAGAGCCCATTATAAACAAGAGCCCTTTATAAACCAGAGCCCTTTACAAACCAGAGCCCGTTATAAACCACAGCCATTTTTAACACAGAGGTATTTATAATCCAGAGCCTTTTATAAACCAAAGGCCTTTATAAACCAGATTCCTTTATAAACCAGAGCTCTTTATACACAAAATCCCTTTATAAACCAAAGCCCATTATAAACCAGAACTCATTATAAACCAGAGCTATTTTTTAAAGCAGAGCTATTTATAAACCAGAGCCCTTTATAAACCAAAGCCCCTTAACAACCAGAGCCCGTTATAAAACAAAGCCCTTCATAAACCAAAGCCCTTTATAAACCAGAGCCCTTTATAAACTAAAGCCTTTTTAAACCAAAGCCCTTAATAAACTAAATTCCTTTAATGACCAGAGCTCTTTATACACCAAAACCCTTTATAAACCAGAGCCTGTTATAAACCAGAGCTCTTTATAAACCAGAGCCCTTTGTAAACCACAGCCCTTATAAACCAGAACCCTTTTTAAACGCAAGCACTTTATCAACCAGAGCTCATTATAAACCAGAGCCCTCTATTAACCAGAGCCCGTTATAAACCAGAGCTTGTTATAAACCAGAGATCTTTATAAACCACAGCCCTTTATATAACAGAGCCCTTTATAAACCAGAGCCATCTATAAATCAGATTCCTTTATAAACCAGAGTCATTTATAAAACAGAGCCCCTTATAAACCAGAGCCATTTATAAATCAGATTCTTTTATAAAACTCTTCGGATGGCTTCACCTGCCCGCCTTCGAGCACAAACCCTAGAAAGGTGACAGATGGTTGGTGAAATTCACATTTTTCAGCTTTCACAAAGAGTTTGTTTTCCATTAGTCTCTGAAGAACTAGTCGAACATGTTTCTTGTGGTCTGAGAGGTTCTTGGAGTAGATCAAAATGTCATCGATGTATACAAAAACAAAAATATTCAAAAAATCTCAGACGACATCATTGACTAGAGCCTGGAGGCAAGCAGGAGCGATAGTAAGACCAAAAGGCATGACCAGGTATTCGAACTGGCCTATGGGGGTCTTCCATTCATCCCATTCTCTTATTCTAAGGAGATGATAGACGTTTCTTAAATCGAGTTTGGTGAACACTGTTGCACCTTGAACAGGTTCAAAAGCTGATGCCAGTAATGGTAGGGGATACTTATTTTTGACGGTTATCTGATTCAGGCCTCTGTAGTCAATACAGGGTCGGAGGGAACCGTCCTTTATTCCCACAAAAAAGAAACCAGCATCGAGAGGAGATAAAGATGGACGAATAATTCCAGCGGCTAGAGACTCATTGATATACTTCTCCATAGTTTCACGTTCTGGTTTGGAGATGTTAAATAGTCTACTGCTGGGAAGGGGGGCTCCTGGTAGTAAATCAATGGCGCAGTCATATGGTCTGTGAGGTGGAAGAGACGTCGCACTGACCTTACTGAAGACTGGTGCCAGATCATGATACTCGAGAGGAACAGAAGTGAGGTCAGGAGAGTCCATCTCCCCCCTACCTCTAGGGGACTGAACAGAAGGAGCCGCAGAACGAAGGCATGACTCGTGACAGGAAGTAGACCAAGATTCAATATGGCGTTCAGCCCAGTTGATATGGGGATTGTGACGTTCCAACCACTCGAAACCAAGCACCAGAGGAGAGCATGCTAAGGGAAAAACAAAAAATGTTAGCGTCTCACGGTGGTTTCCTGAGATAAGAAGTTCTAAAGGTTGTGTCTGATGAGTGACTTGATGAAGCTTCTTTCCATCAATTGCTGATACTCTGAGAGGCTTAGTTAAAGAAACAGTCTCAATCCTTAACTGCTGGACCAGTTCAGAATCAATGAGATTTCTCTCACACCCAGAGTCGATGAATGCTGATAATGTGAGGTCCTGGTTAGAGAAAAAGAGGGTTGATTTAGCCGGGCATGAAGAAATGAAATGGCCGGTCTCACCGCAGTACAGACAAAGTTTTCCTCTAAATCTCTGTTGTCTTTCTTCGGGAATTAACCTTGTGTGTCCAATTTGCATGGGTTCGAGCTCCGATCCATCTGCGTGAGAGACTTGGACAGGCACAGAAAAAGTCTGATTCTTAGATTTTGGCTTGGAACTGGGTTCTGGGAATCCAGAAAAAAACAGAAGCATTATTAAATGCAGGAGCAGAAACAGAATAACTAGGGCCTCGGTGTTTAGAGTCATTTCTAGATCGAAGTCTATTATCCAGTCTGATAGTTAATCGGATTAATTCCTCCAGACTAGCTGGTTCGTCGATTGTGGCGAGTTCGTCTTTGATGTTTTCATTTAACCTCTTACACCCTCAGGGGGTATAAATAAATTTCTGCCTGACAAAAACACACAAAAGTAAATCACTTATAGCCTCACAGCTATTAGATTTAAGAAGAAACTTTTGGTACCTCTGTAAAGGTAAGATGTCATAGAATGGTTTTCTGGTCTCAGCACCATTGTAGCTTTGACCCTGCCTAAAATATTAGGGACAAAATACAAAATATTTAGCATTTTTTGAACCTCGCCAAAATTTTCTTTCAAATAAACATTGCAAAACACTACCAAAATATTATTTATAGCACAAAAAAGTAGTACAGACTTTTAAATCTAAATGTTGTGTAAAAATATACCAAATTTTGACTCAATCAGATGAATCATATTTATTTTAGAACGGTATTTGTTAGGATCCGGGGCTTTGCCCACCAGAGGGCGCCACAGATCCATGCCTGGGGAGCTTGGACTCAGAATGAACAGCTGTTTTCCATTCTGCTGATTAATGAAGCCGTCTGGAAACCCCTGAGCCTGCTCTGCGTCTTCCAGAGACTCCGGATGTGGAGCCACAATCGGTGGTTCCCTCTGTTCCTAAGGTGGAGCCACAATCGGTGGTTCCCTCTGTTCCTGAGGTGGAGCCACAGTCAGTGGCTTTCTCTGTTCCGGATGCAGAGCCGCAGTCGGCGGCTTCCTCTGCTCTGGATGTGGAGCCGTAGTGGGCGGACCTGTTTGAGCCTGTTGCTGAGCAGCGGGAGCGGAGACGGCGTCCTTCTCGGAGCTTCCTGCTGAAGCGGAGACAGTTTTTCTCCCGGTGCTTCCTGCTGAAGCGGAGGAGACGCCCTCCTCCAAGGCCCCTGCAGCTTCTGAGACTCTGCTCTGCTGCCGGTTCCATGGCCGGTCACCTGAGACTTTTCGTGGCATCCCTGGTTCGCCCTTCGCCCTCCATGGGCGAGTTGTTTTGTTTTCTTTGGGGCATCTGGAATCCGCCCTTGAGGGGGGGTACTGTTAGGATCCGGGGCTTTGCCCACCAGAGGGCGCCACGGATCCATGCTCGTATCTCATGCTTGGACTCAGCATGAACAGCTGTTTTCCATTCTGCTGATTAAGGAAGCTTTCCTATATAAGCTGATTGTGATCTCCCCTCTGAGCTGGATCGTTGTTTTACCTGTGCCACCATGCCTGTCTGAACTTGGAACCTGCAGTTTCCTTGTGTTCCAATAAATATTGGACTTTTAATCCTCCCTCTGTGTTGTGAGTTCTGCATTTGGGCTAGTAAAACCATCGCTTCATGACAGTATTAGTGAGAAATTTCTTAGGCGGAGAGGCCATTTTGGCACATTTATCCAAAAATGTCACCAAACTGTGGCAAATGTGTTTTTTACATCAATACTGGGGGTTTATTAAAATTACGAGGTCACGTAGCAGCTGCACCCACCGGTGGGTCCGTAGGGTTCTAGGGGTTAAAGCCTTGAAATAAGCACTCTTAAGTGCACACTCATTCCAGCCTGAGGCTGCAGCTTTAAGCCGGAAGTCAATGGAGAACTCAGCCACTGTTGCATTTCCCTGCTTCAAACTTAGCAGAGCTCGGGAATCAATTGTTTTATCTGAGTCGTGATTGAAAACTTGGGAAAATTCAGATATAAACTCAGAAAAAGTACATAAAAAACTGGACTCAGAAGAGAACCTTGCCTCTGCCCATTCAAGGGCTCGTCCAGTAAGTTGAGAGAGAATGAAGGAGATTTTCTTCCTATCATTCGGGAAACTGCCAGGGGAATGCTCAAAAAGCAAACGACATTGAAACAAAAATCCTCTACAATCCTTTTGATTACCTGAAAATCGAAAATCGTCCAGGAGGACTCGGACGGAATTCCGGAAATGACGTCACTGCCGGTGACCTTAGAGGCGGAAGTGGTTCCGGAACAGGACGTACTGCTGGCGTAGCATTAGCTTCCCATTAGCCAGCATAAGCCTGTAAAACTTGGTTCTGATGTTCAATTTGAATGTTTAACTCACGGAGGGTGTGCGCATGTCCTTGGATTTGGGCATTCTGCTCCTCGAGCCTCCTCCGGAGGTGATCTGCTGGGTTTTGTATTTGGCCGCAGTGTTTTGTCATGATTGGTTTAAGGCTAAACCCATATGCAGAACACAAACGGAGGCTGAGTAAAAGTTTAACAGAGTTTATTGAAAAAGGTTTTCACACAAAGACATGAACTGGTTCAGGTACTGGTCCGGGTTGGGTTCACTGATGTCTGCAGAGACGGACAGTTTGATTAGCCAGGCAGTCAGATGATTAAATGAATCTTTAGATAATTCAGAGTCTACCTTGAAGAAGTCCAGGCTTTGCTTGTGAGAGGGAACCGGTTGGGTCCAGAGACTGTTGGTTCAGCAGAGTGCACAAAGCAGCAGCAGCGTCTGGCTTCTGACTATGATTGGCAGACCTTGATCAGAGTTTCCAGCTCTTCTCTGAGAGCAGCAGGAGGAATCCAGATTGGAATCTTCAGGTTTGGCTCACGAGGGCTGGCAGGCAGGTTAAGCTCATCCAGAGCTTCAGACTTGAGACAGGTTTCCTGTGAGCAAAGACAGAGGCAGATTAGAATCAGGTTTCTCTCATGAGATAACAAAGATTCTTTCAGGTAACAGAGGCTCAGGTTCGCTAACCAAACTAGGTCACCACTGCGGCGTCGAAGGAAGGTCTGGTTGCTGCTTATGAAGGCAGGTCTCCTGATGGGTTGATGAACGTCAGGTGTGCTGGAGGGCTCCAGCCCAGGAGACCCACAGCACACTCTGCTGGAGAAAGGTGGTACATCTCCAGATCCCAACACTTTATAAAGCAGAGCCATTTATAAACCAAAGCCCTTTATAAACCAGAACCCTTTATAAACCCGGGCCCGTTATAACCCAAAGCCCTTTATAAACCAGAGCCCGTTATAAACTGGAAGCCTTTATAAAACAAAGCCCGTTATAAACCAGAGCCCTTTTTAACGCAGAGCTATTTATAATCCAGAGCCCTTTATAAACCAAAGCCCTTTATAAACCAGATTCCTTTATAAACCAGAGCTTTTTATACACAAAATCGCTTTATAAACCAGAGCCCATTATAAACCAGAACTCATTATAAACCAGAGCCATTTTTTAAAGCAGAGCTATTTTTAAACCAGAGCCCTTTATAAACCTAAGCCCCTTAACAACCAGAGGCCGTTATAAAACAAAGGCCTTCATAAACCAAAGCCCTTTATAAACCAGAGCCCTTTATAAACTAAAGCCTTTTTAAACCAAAGCCCTTAATATACTAAATTCCTTTAATAACCAGAGCTCTTTATACACCAAAGCCCTTTATAAACCAGAGCCCTTTATAAACTAAACCCTTTTTAAACCAAAGCCCTTAATATACTAAATTCCTTTAATAACCAGAGCTCTTTATACACCAAAACCCTTTATAAACCAGAGCCTGTTATAAACCAGAGCTCTTTATAAACCAGAGCCCTTTATAAACCACAGCCCTTATAAACCAGAACCCTTTATAAAAGCAAACACTTTATCAAGCAGAGCTCATTATAAACCAGAGCCCTCTATTAACCAGAGCCCGTTATAAACCAGAGCTTGTTATAAACCAGAGACCTTTATAAACCACAGCCCTTTATAAAACAGAGCCCTTTATAAACCAGAGCCATCTATAAATCAGATTCCTTTATAAACAAGAGTCATTTATAAACCAGAGCCCTTTTTAAACCAGATTCCTTTATAAACCAGAGCCCTTTATAAACGAAAGCCTTTTTAAAACAAAGCCCTTAATATACTAAATTCCTTTAATAACCAGAGCTCTTTATACATCAAAGCCCTTTATAAACCAGAGCCTGTTATAAACCAGAGCTCTTTATAAACCAGAGGCCTTTATAAACTACAGCCCTTATAAACCAGAACCCTTTATAAAAGCAAGCACTTTATCAACCAGAGCTCATTATAAACCAGAGCCCTCTATTAACCAGAGCCCTTTATAAACCAGAGCTATTTATAAATCAGATTCCTTTATAAACCAGAGCCATTTATGGACCACAGCCCTTTTTAAACCAGATTCCTTTATAAAGCAGAGCCATTTATAAACCAGAGCCCTTTTTAAACCAGATTCCTTTATAAACCAGAGCCATTTATGGACCACAGCCCTTTTTAAACCAGATTCCTTTATAAAGCAGAGCCATTTATAAACCAGAGCCCTTTTTAAACCAGATTCCTTTATAAACCAGAGCCATTTATAAACCAGAGCCAGTTATAAACCAGATTCCTTTATAAACAGAGCCCTTTATAAAACAGAGCCCTTTATAAACCTGAGCCCTTTTTTAACCAGAGCCCGTCATAAACGAGAGCCCTTTATGAACCAGTGAGCTATATAGACCAGAGCTCTTCATAAACCAAAACCCTTTATAAACCAGAGATCGTAATAAACTAGAGCGCTTTATAACCCAAAGGCCGTTATAAACCAAAGCCCTTTACACCGCATGAAAAGTGGGATTTTCGTCAATATGCGGCACTGTAGATTGTCGTAGAAGTTCAGGTTAACGGCAGTTTACGGTAATTTGCAGGCATCCCCGAAAACTCCCATAAATTGTCAGAAATTGACGTGGGCTTTCTTAGGCAGTGTTCCCCCCATGCCTCCCCCCATGGAATTCTAGGGGAGGCTTTAACATGTAAATGAAAATGCTGTGAGCTATACAAATGCAAATCAGGGTTGCAGGGGGAGTTTTACCCCAAGTGACATTTTTCTAAAAGGTAAGAAACCTCTTAAACAAAGTGATCAGGCTCAGTATAGACTCTTAAATTTTAGCTTGAATATATTTATTTAATTAAAGTATAGAGACCAAAACAGATCTTTAGCTGAGAGAGCAATACATTTACAGCAGTAATTATTAAAAAAAAATTGCATTTAAGATAAAAAATAAAATGTTGTCTGTCAATATGCTCAATTCACAAATACTTAAGTGGAAAAGTTTCAAGAAATGAGTCTGAGATGATTCACTTTATAACATGGCGCATTATCCTGCTGGAAGTAGCCATCAGAAGATTGGTACACTGTGGTCATAAGGACATAAGGTCAGCAACAATGCTGAGGTAGGCTGCTTCATTTATTCAATGCTAAATTGGTATTAAGTGGCCCAAAGTTTGGCAATAAATATCCCCCAAATAGATGGTACAAATAGATCAGGCTCAGTATGACCTAATTATAGACTCTTACATTTTAGCTTGAATTGATTTATTTAATTAAAGTATGCTAGATTACTGTGTATGCCATTAGCAATGGCAAATGTTATGTAAAAAAATACACAAAATAATTTATTTCAAAAATTAGTTTTAATCAGAATCAGTTGGTAAAATGTGAATCAGAATCAGCAAGGTAAAATGTGCATTCCTTGCACAGTGCTCCTTGGGATTTTTAAAGCTTGGGAAATCTTTTTGTTTCCAAATCCAGCTTTAAACTTCTCCACAATAGTGTCTCGGACCTGTCTGATGTGTTCCTTGTTCTTCATGATGCTCTCTGCACTTTAAACTACGGTGGCCCTGAGGTGCAAAACACTACAACATTAACGAATGCACAACAACATTAATGAAAAGACAACGACATTAATAAAAACACTACAACATTAATGAAAACACAACGACATTAATAAAAACATTACAACATTAATGAAAACACAACGACATTAACAAAAACACTACAACATTAATGAAGCACAAATACAAATTCAAAAACACAACATTAACAAAGCACAAATACAAATTCTAAAACACAACAACATTAACAAAAACACAACAACATTAACAAAGCACAAATACAAATTCAAAAACACAACAACATTAACAAAAACACAACAACAATAACAAAAACACTACAACATTAATGAAAACACAACATTAACAAAAACACTACAACATTAATAAAAACACTACAACATTAATGAAAACACAACGACATTAACAAAAACACTACAACATTAATGAAGCACAAATACAAATTCAAAAACACAACAACATTAATGAAAACACAACATTAACAAAAACACTACAACATTAATAAAAACACTACAACATTAATGAAAACACAACGACATTAACAAAAACACTACAACATTAATGAAGCACAAATACAAATTCAAAAACACAACAACATTAACGAAAACACCACGGAAAAGGTATGTCCCAGTGGGTGACCTAAGAAGTCGCTGATTGGACTACAGCTCCTTTTACTTTTGAACCGGAAGTTATTCTAGTGTGCTTCGTTTGAATGACAAGCAAAGCTAGCGGGAATACGGTCACGTCGCAATGTATTGCACAAACTGTGGAAAAGAGCTGGTTGAGCCGTCACCAAACTTTTGTAGCAATTGTGGCAAGAAGCTTCAAGAAATTTGTACGGAAGATACTCCACAATGTTCAAGTAAGTTAAAGTTTTTCTCAAATGCTAAAACACATTTCACAAACGTTTCGTCCATGTTCTTTAATGTCTAAACACAACACCCTTTTCTAAAGCTACATAAACACAACCACACCTTCTCCCTTCAAACCCCAAACTTTCACACCAAAAGAGCAGCTCGAAGCTTTCAAAAATGTAAACACTATACACATCATTACACACTACAGCAAAACAATTGAAAACACAATGCTCAATTTGTGAGAAGGTTCTTTGTTTCTTTACTGCCAATGCATATTTTTAGAAACTTTACAATTATGGATCTTCTTAGAGTTCTGCAGAGGATTGGGCATTTAGATTTGTGAGTTTCATATGAAGGGTATAAATCTATAGTAAATTCTGTACACTACTGTAACACAACTCACTGCAAAAGCAGAATCTATTGCACACAAAAGTACTCTTGAAAACATGATCAGGATTTTGAAGTTTTTTTTATTCATTTTACAGTATTTACACCACATCATGTCGCTGAGCTGCATCAGGCCAAATCACCTCATCCACATCACAGGCTATATTGTCTCTTGCCAGGCACCGTTGGAAAAACGCCCTGGAATGGCGGATCCATCCTTGGAAGTTCTCCACTGGGATGTCAACACACGCCAGCTCCATTGCCCTTAGGAGGTTTTCTCTAGTGTATGGTTGTCTGTCATAAACCTTCCATCTCCACGATGAGAAGAACTCCTCTATAGGGTTCAGGAAAGGGGAGTAGGGTGGCAGACTGATGTTTAAAAAGTGGTTACTGTTGGTGGTGAACCACTCACTGATTTGGTTTGTTGTGTGGAAGCGTACATTGTCCCAAATTATCACATAAATGGGATGTTCGGGCCCAGGATGGTGTTGTTGGCGGTCTAGGAGGATAGCTTTAGCTCCTCTAGGAAGGTTAGGAGATGTTGGGTGTTGTAAGACCCAAGGACAAGCCCCTCCAAACCCATAGCCACACAAAGAGTAATATTACCCGCCGTTGGCCAGGAACCTCAGCGATGGCTCTTTGGCCAATGATGTTACGGCCTCTTTGCCTTCGTTTGTGCAGGTTGAAGCCAGCCTCATCCAGGAAGAGGTACTCATGAGGTCTAGCCATCGCGTCCAACTGTAATATCCTCTGTGAAAATGTGAAAGTGCACAGGTGTTCAGAGCAACAGTCAATCAGGTAGCATATTACGTACTGTATTGTCCAGAAGTAAAGTAGGTGACTGAGCAAAACAGTATGTTTACTAACTGTACTGTGAACATGGATGTATACTTACTTGCACATACTCGTAACGTAGGTCTTTGTGTCGTGCAGAGTTTCGCTCAAAGGGAACCCTATAGACTTGTTTCATCCGCATCTTTTGGCGCCGGAGAACTCGGTCCATTGTGGCCAAGCTGACATCATCAATGCCCTCAAAGTTCACATTATCGTCAATGACTTTGTCTCTGATCTCCCGGAGTCTGATGAGGTTGTTCTCACGAACCATATCCACAATGGGGGTTTCTTGTGCCGCTGTAAATATGGCAACCCGCCCAACTCTATGTGGCATTCTTTCAACTGTAAAGAAAGAAACGTGTCGTCAATTGACATGTTTTACAATACAGTAATAACTGATTTGAAACTACTGTAATAGACTACGTTCACAGGCTTGTAAAATTGTATTGTGACAAAGAAAGCAATAGAGTACAATACCTGTTGTGTTGTCTGAATGCCCTGATAATGGTGGCCACGGTGAACCTACTCAGGTTTGGACGGACTCTTAGTCCTGCTTCAGCCATTGCCATGCCATGGACAATGACATGGTCAATGACTGTTGCTCGCATCTCGTCCGTAATGATGGTACGAGGTTGTCTTGCTCTCCCTCCTGGACCTTCTCTCCCTTGTTGGCCTCCTCCTCTTCCTCCTTGGCCTCCTCCTCTTCCACCATGGCCTGCTCCTCTTCCACCATGGCCTGCTCCTCTTCCTCCCTGGCCTGCTCCTCTTCCTCCTTGGCCTGTTCCTCTTCCTCCCTGGCCTGCTCCTCTTCCACCATGGCCTGCTCCTCTTCCTCCCTGGCCTGCTCCTCTTCCTCCCTGGCCAGCTCATCTTCCTCCCTGGCCTGCTCCTCTTCCACCCTGGCCTGCTCCTCTTCCTCCCTGGCCTGCTCCTCTTCCTCCGTGGCCTGCTCCTCTTCCTCCTTGGCCAGCTCTTCTCCCTCCTCTGACGCGATTACCTCTTCCCCTGACTCTGCCTTCATCCATTGTGTTTGTTTGGAATCTTCAGCAAACTGTGCACTCTGAACTTGCTTTTATACATGTGGTCACAGCATTAGCAACAGGTGTTTTCAATTTTGAGTCGTTGTGTGTAATGAATGACGCCAGGTGTGTTCATTTTGTTCAAATATTGCTGACTGTGGCAAGCATTTTGCATCACATGAGCTTTCATTTGAGAATATGAGCAGAGTTCTTTTGCAACTTGTGTTTTAGCAAGGAAAAATGTGTTAAGATTTATGTGAATGGAGGATTGTGTTTTGCTCTGAACACCTGACAGTTGGATGCGATGGCCAAACGAAGGCAAAGAGGCCGTAACATCATTGGCCAAAGAGCCATCACTGAGGTTCCTGGCCAATAATATTACTCTTTGTGCGGCCATGGGTTTGGAGGGGCTTGTCCACCGGCAGGCTGTCCTTGGGTCTTACAACACCCAACCACCCACCTAACCTTCCTAGAGGAGCTAAAAGATATCCTCCTAGACCGCCAACAACACCATCCTGGGCCCGAACATCCCATTTATGTTATCATTTGGGACAATGTACGCTTCCACACAACAAACCAAATCAGTGAGTCACCACGAACAATAACCACTTTTTAAACATCTGTCTGCCACCCTACTCCCCTTTCCTGAACCCTATAGAGGAGTTCTTCTCATCGTGGAGATGGAAGGTTTATGACAGACAACCATACACTAGAGAAAACCTCCTAAGGGCAATGGAGCTGGCGTGTGTTGACATCCCAGTGGAGAACTTCCAAGGAGGGATCCGCCATTCCAGGGCGTTTTTCCCATGGTGCCTGGCAAGAGACAATATAGCCTGTGATGTGGATGAGGTGATGTGGCCTGATGCAGCTCAGCGACATGGTGCCACACAGTGATTGTGGTGTAAATACTGTAAAATGAATAAAAAAACTTCACACCCTGATCATGTTTTCAAGAGTACTTTTGTGTGCAATAGATTCTGCGTGAGTTGTGTTACAGTAGTGTACAGAATTTACTATAGATTTATACCCTTCATATGAAACTCACAAATCTAAATGCCCAATCCTCCGCAGAACTCTAAGAAGATCCATAATTGTAAAGTTTCTAAAACTATGCATTGGCAGTAGAGAAACAAAGAACCTTCTCACAAATTGAGCATTGTGTTTTCAATTGTTTTGCTGTAGTGTGTAATGATGTTTATAGTGTTTACATTTTTGAAAGCTTCGAGCTGCTCTTTCGGTGTGAAAGTTTGAGTTTTGAAGGGAGAAGATGTGGTTGTGTTTATGTAGCTTTAGAAAAGGGTGTTGTGTTTAGACATTGAAGAACATGGACAAAACGTTTGTGAAATGTGTTTTAGCATTTGAGAAAAAACTGTAACAGTAACAGCAAACTGTCAATTAATGATCAGTCAAAACGGTAAATCATCTACTGTTTAATTATTGCGTAATAACTTTACAACCATTGTTCTGTTTGCATCAGTTCAAAAGTAAAAGGTTGAAAAGGACTGATAATAGTTAATGGATCTATTTGGATGTTATTGTAACATAATACAGGAAGAATTAAAAACAAAAAGAAAACAACAGAGTATTCTCTAAAACCAAACATTGCTCAGTCTTCCGCATAATTTTTTTGTTTGTTTTCAGATAAATATTGGCTTGATGACCATTCAGAAGAATTGTCTAAAGCCACAGCGTGGAAAAAACCATTTTGCTTGAAACAAACCCAGATGTCTCTGCCACACCTCTGCTAAGTCTTGCTGTTAAAAAAATGAAGGACTTCAATAAAGACATAGAAGATGGACCTTTCCTCCTTCTGTATCCAGATGGGACAGAGGTTATTAATATCCCTGGGACTCAAACACCTTTTACCCTTGCAGATTATAAGGCTGAAAATGGCAAGTCATATCAAAGGATCTCTCTTTTCCTCTGCTTGAAAAGGGACTTTGAAGAAGGTAAGCTCAGATGTTTGTGTGTACTGTTTGGCACATTGTTGGCACAGTTAGTTTTGCACTAACTTCAGTAAATGTAAATTTTAAAATTGTGCACTTAAGCATTGTTGGCATGATCCAATCAAGTAAAAAGTATACATAGATTGGCTCCTAACTGTAAACTTACTTCCTGGAAACCTGATTGGTACACACTCAGTTATTAGTTTTTACCAGTTCTATCATGTTGGGCTTCACTGACTTAACCCACATGCAGAACACACCATGGAGACTGGGGTAAAAATTCAAAGGTTTATTGAAGTAGCACAAAACATGTAATCACAGATTCAGGTACAAGAGTTTGGTTAGCCAGGGGTCTGGGGTAGCTTGATTGAGTTTGATGTTTGTTCTATACCTGAAGGTACTCAGACAGACACGATGAGAGGGGAAACCAGTTGGGTCCAGAGCTTGTGGGTTCAGCAGAGAGTTTACAGCGGCAGTGCTTGTCTTCAGACTTGAGTGTTTTTTCAGACCTTGAGTGTTTGCCAGAGTTCTCTCCTGAGAACTGAGTTCAAATCCAATTGCGACTCTTCAGGTTTGGCTCGTGATGACAGGACTCGAGATGACAGGTTTTACTTGGGAGACGTGGAACGTGGGATGGATGCGTAGGGTCGGAGGAAGTTGTAAACGTATGGCAGATGGATTGATTACCTGGACAATCTTGTATGGACCGATGAACTTGGGCGAGAGTTTACGAGACATCCCCTTGAGGGGAATGTCCCGTGTGGACAGCCATACCTCCTGTCCGACCGAGTACTCAGGGGCAGGACGTCTCTTGGTGTCGGCGAATCGTTTGGTCGTCTCAGAGGAACGATTGAGAGAGGTGAAGGTATCCCTCCAGATGCGCCGGCAACGGCGGATGTGCTGATTGACGGATTGGACCGATATCTCTCTCTCGTCTGCGGGAAAAAGTGGAGGTTGGTAACCGAGACTGACCTGAAACGGTGACTGGCCGGTGGAAGCAGATTTAAGAGAATTGTGTGCGTATTCTATCCAAGTTAGGTACTGGCTCCAGTCGGTGGGATTGTTTGAAGTCAGACAACGGAGGGTTGACTCTAGCAGTTGGTTCATCCTCTCAGTTTGGCCGTTGGACTGTGGGTGATAACCGGAAGTTAGAGAAAACTTACAGTCGAGAGCGGAACAGAATGCCTTCCAAACTTGTGAAATGAACTGGGGACCACGGTCTGAGAGGATCTCTTGGGGAATGCCATGTAGACGGAAAACGTGTTTCACCAGGAGCTGGGCGGTTTGAAAAGCCGTGGGAAGTTTCCTGAGAGGGATGAGATGACAGGATTTCGAGAATCGATCAACGATGGTGAGGATTGTGGACATACCTCGGGAGATGGGAAGACCAGTGACAAAGTCGATAGCTATATGGGACCATGGACGTGAGGGAACTGGAAGAGGTTGTAACAGGCCTGAGGGAGGTTGATGTGAGGCTTTATTTCTTGCACAGGTGGAACAGGCCAACACATACTCCTTGACATCTCTGTGAAGAGTTGGCCACCAGAAACGTCTTGAAATCAAAGCGACGGTTCTGCTCACCCCCGGATGGGCAGAGAACTTAGCAGCATGCATCCACTGTATTAGGCGAGATCTGACAGAAGAAGGTACATAGGTTCGGTTAGCTGGACCGTTACCTGGGTCAGGTTTTGAAGCCAGGGCGGCATTAATTAGATCGGTGATCTCCCAGGTAACCACTCCAACAGTGCATGATGCGGGAAGGACAGGTTCAGGCGTCTCGGGTTGATCAACGGAGTATAGACGAGAGAGAGAATCGGGTTTGACATTCTTGGATCCGGGTCTGTAGGAGATAATGAGGTTGAAACGAGAGAAGAAAATGGACCACCTTGATTGACGAGGATTGGCTTGTTTAGCTGACTGGATGTAAGCAAGGTTCTTGTGATCCGTCCAAACGAGAACCGGGTGCTCAGCTCCCTCCAGCCAGTGTCTCCATTCCTCCAGTGCCAACTTGATGGCCAGTAGTTCTCGGTCTCCAACATCGTAGTTTTGCTCTGCGGAGGAAAGTCTTCGAGAGAAAAAGGCACAAGGATTAATCTTTTGATCAGTGTCGAGTCTTTGAGATAAGACAGCTCCAACACCAGAGTCGGAAGCGTCTACTTCGAGGATGAATTGTTTGGAAGGATCAGGCTGGATTAACACAGGTGCTCTGGAAAACAAAGATTTCAGTTTCTCAAATGCGGTTTGTGCCTCAGGGGTCCATTGAAAGGTTCGTTTGACTGAGGTTAAGGAGGTTAGAGGAAGAGCTGTCTGACTATAGTTCCTGATGAATCGGCGATAAAAATTGGCGAAACCCAGGAATCTCTGTAGCTGCTTGCGGTTTTCAGGAACCGGCCACTCCAAAACTGCCTTTAGTTTATCCTCAGAAGGCTTAACCTGCCCGCCCTCGAGCACAAACCCCAAAAAGGCGACTGAAGGCTGATGAAATTCACATTTCTCAGCCTTGACAAAAAGTTTGTTCTCCAGTAATCTTTGCAACACAAGGCGGACATGTTTCTTGTGCTCCGTGAGGTCTTTAGAGTAAATGAGTATGTCATCTATGTAGACGAACACGAACACATTTAAAAAGTCTCTGAGAACGTCATTCACAAGGGCTTGAAAACAGGCAGGAGCATTTGTTAGACCAAAGGGCATGACCAAATATTCGAAATGACCCAAGGGGGTTTTAAAGGCTGTTTTCCACTCATCTCCGTCACGGATCCTAAGAAGATGATAAGCGTTCCTCAAATCTAGTTTGGTGAAAACAGTTGCCCCTTGTACAGGTTCAAAAGCTGAGGCAAGTAGTGGAAGAGGGTACTTGTTCTTAATTGTTATTTGGTTCAGGCCTCTGTAATCAATACATGGTCTTAAAGAGCCGTCCTTCTTGCCGACGAAAAAGAACCCTGCACCCAACGGGGAAGAAGATGGGCGAATTATCCCAGCAGTAAAGACTCGTTTATGTATTTTTCCATGGTTTCTCGTTCTGGTTTGGAAATATTGTATAGTCTACTGCTGGGTAGAGGTGCTCCAGGTAATAGCTCGATCGCACAGTCATATGGTCTGTGTGGTGGAAGGGACGTAGCACTGACCTTACTGAAGACAGGAGCCAAATCATGGTACTCAGAAGGAACAGAAGAAAGGTCAGGAGAGTCCATCTCCCCCCCACCTCTAGGAGACCCCACCACAGGGGCTGCCGAACGGAGGCATGTTTCGTGACATAACGTTGACCACGATTCCACATGACGATCAGTCCAGCTAATATGTGGATTATGTTTCTCCAATTATTCGAATCCAAGCACCAGGGGAGAGCATGCGGAGGGAAAAACAAAAAATGTTATGGTTTCACGATGATTACCTGAGAGTAGTAGCTCGAGTGGTTGAGTTTGATGGGTAACCTGGTGGAGTTTTTTCCCATCAATAGCTGAGACACTAAGAGACTGGGTCAGGGGAATGGTTTCAATTTGAAGCTGCTGGACAAGGTTTGAATCAATTAAATTTCGTTCACAGCCTGAATCAATGAAGGCAGAAAAAGAGAGGCTTTGATTAGAGCAAAACAAAGTGGCGGGGAGCATAAGTCGAGGAGATTTTTTAGAGTTATCGTGGCCCACCAGACTCCTCAGAACCTCTGGCGGGCCCAGGCTTTTGATTTAACTGGACATGAAGCGATGAAGTGACCACTCTCACCACAGTAGATGCATAGTTTGCTCAAAAAACGTCTTTGTCTTTCCTCTGGAGTGAGCCTGGTATGTCCAACCTGCATGGGTTCGGCATCCATCTCTCCGAAATGAGAGACCTGAACAGGCAGAGGGAGAGACTGGACTTTAGATCTTGGTTTGGACAACTGTTCTGTGGGAGCAGAAAAAACAGTCACATTATTAGAAGCAGGGGCTGAAGAAACAGAACCCAAATTTCTAGGCTTGGAGCTGTTTCTAGCTCGGATTCTGTTGTCCAATTTTATCGTCAGACGGATTAATTCCTCAAGTGTTGCAGGTTCGTCGAGGGTTGCTAGTTCATCCTTGATGCTTTCATTCAAAGCCATAAAATAAGCCCCCTTTAAAGCGCTTTGGTTCCATCCGGAGACTGCCGCTTTAACCCGGAAGTTAATGGAGAACTCCGCCACAGAAGAATTTCACTGTTTAATGTTGAAAAGAGCACGGGAGTCAAGGGTTTGATCAGTTTCTTGATTGAATACCTGAGAAAATTCTGAAATAAACAGAGTATTGACAATTTAGGCTTTCATCAGAGGCAAACCTGGCTTGAGCCCAGGCCAGGGCTCTTCCTGTCAATTGAGATAAAATAAAAGTTATTTTGTTGTGGTCCGTGGGAAAACTGCCAGGAGAGTTCAGAAAAATTATACGGCATTGAAATAAAAATCCCTTGCAGTCCTTTACGTTACCGGAGAATTTCTCAGGCAGACTTGGGCGGAACTCTGGTGATGACGTCACAGCCGGTGACCTCGGGGGCGGAACTGGACCCGGAAATGGTTGTACTGCCGGCGTGGCGTTAACTTGGTTCAAGTGGTTTGCATAGTTTTGAACCACTCGGTCTTGTAACTCAATGTGGGTGTTTAACTCACTGAGAGCCAGAACATGTTCCTGGATTTGAGCCTCCCGCTCCTCCAATAGACGACGGAGGTGGTCTGCTGGGCCTTGTGTTTGGCCGCAGTGTTCTGTCATGATGGGTTCTCTAGTGAGACCCAGTTATGCAGAACACCAAGGAGACGGAAACAGAAGTAAAAGGTTTAACAATGTTTATTGTCACAAGCACAGTTTAATCACTGGTTCTGGTTATGGCCTGGGGACTGGTTCACTGGAGTCTGCGTGGGAGACAGTTCAGTTAGCGTTTGCTCAGAGGAGTTTGATTCAGACAGTTTCAGATTTGTACCTTGAGGGTTCCTTGTTAAAGCCTTGAGAGGGAAACTGTTGGGTCCGGAGATAGTTTGTTCAGCAGAGTCCATTAACTGCTTCAGCGTCTTACTTCTTGAGAATGAGCTGACCTTGGCTTTGAGTTTCCAGCTCTTGGTCCAGAGCTGCATGGAAACTCCAGAGAGAGACTTCAGGTTTGGCTCAGAGGGCAGGCTCGGCAGGTTAAGCTCCTCCTGAGCTTCACAGGAGAAAAACAGGTTTCCTGGAAGACAGAGACAAAGGTTAGAATCCAGTCTGGATTCAAAAGTCAACAAAGGTTCTCAGAGATACTAGGCTTAGGTGCTAACCAACTGGATAAAACACTGCGGCGTTGAGGCAAGGTCTGAAGACAGCTTAAATACTGTGGACCCTCTGATGATGGGATGAGCTTCAGCTGTGCAGGAGGCTTGGCTCAGGAGGATCCATGGCGGACTCTGCTGGAGGAAGGTGGTACTTCTCCAGCTCCCAACAGATACGTTGTGTGCAATTTGAGAGGTGAGTCATTTTTGGGTTACTGAAGTGGTAGTACTTCTAAAATAAATATTTGCAGAAAAATCTGCTTATGTGTCCGTCATAAGCAGATCTAAGATTTAATTACCCACAGTAAATCTGTGCTCTGTACAACAGCTGCCAGGGAAGATGAGTATTTTTTAGCAGGAAAGATGATTGCCGTATCAATTGTACATGGGTTACCGGCACCACATTTTCTCTCAAAGAACCTGGTCAACTACATGCTAGGGAACCCAAGTTTCAGCGCCACTGTAGAAGATGTTCAAGATGAGGAGATAGGGAAATTCAAAACAGGTATGAAATGTCCTAGGTTTAGAGAGTAGATTTATTGTATGCCAACTGGAGATTATTTTCACATTCAAATTAAGATTACGAAATTATTACAACAAAATAGTAATTTCATTTTCTCAAAGCTTGACAAATCTTTTTGTTTTGAAAGGCCCAATTTCAGCTTGTCTCAACAAATGTGAAATTACAAACGCACAAAATGTTTATGCCGGTGGTTTTCAAAGTGTGAGGCGCGCCTCCCCTGGGGGGCACCAGAGCACCTTAGGGGAGGCGCGGTGAGAGGGAAAAAATAAATATGGATTTAGGACCAAGTTGGAACTGTGAGGTGCGCGTGTGGAGCGGGGATCAGTGGAAATGTTTCCCATCTTAGAGGATGTTTTGGCCAGAGCGGGGCTGAAGGTGGAGTTTTTACAGCAGGCTGTCTGCGCGCATTTGGAGGCGATGCGCGAGCAGTTTGGAGAGTATTTTGGAGAGGAGACAATGGCAAACCAGTGGGTGAGAAACCCATTTTCCTTCCCCGTTACACTCAAAGATGGACTTCAGAAGGAGAGGAAGAGGCTCTGGCTGAGCTGAGCTGTGACATGGACTTGATACAGAGGATGAGTGACGTGACGTTGTTCTTATCATTAGAAAAATGAAAAATGGCGTATTTGCCATACAAAGGCCCCGATAAAATAATTAAAATGGGAAGAAATGTTTTAAAATGTTAATGTCTTAAATTTCATTCAGATAGTGTCATTTTAAAAGATGAGATGGTTCTAAAATAAAAGCAATTACAAGGTGTATTGTAGTGGCATTTGTTTGTGTGTGGGTTGATTATTTTGGGGGGGGGGCGCAGCAGGCATAGTGCTCCCTGGAGGGGGGCTCACCCTTTCATACTTTGAAAACCCCTGGTTTATGCTATTTTTTGTATTCATAACAAAGAAGTTGTCAAATTGATAGTTCTGTGCTTTTTCTTATAATTAACTGCTTGTTTTATAGGTCCTGGAAGCTGAATCAGATGAAGCTCTGGTAAATGCAATTTTTCGAAACAGCGGGATGTTCCAAACTGCTGGCTGCTTCAGAAGTGTGAAGACTTCTGAGAAGAAAGCTTTTGTAGAGGAGTATCTCAGATGGTACATCCTTGACAGAAACCACAGTGCCATTCAACGGTAATTACTAAACAGTGAGCTATTAATATATTATGTTATAAAGATTTAAAAACTCTTCTAAAGTTTGAGGCTCAATACTCAATATCAATGACATATTTCCAGTTGTTCACACCTGCCACTGACGTTGTAATTTACTATGAAAAACTAATAAGGTATAAAAAATTATGATGAAATTATAGATATGAAATTACTTAACAGATATCAAATTTAACAAGCTTCTTTCCTTAATTGATTTTGGTTTTTATCCTTGGTTGGTAACACATCTTTGTGTGTCCTTCTGAAAAATTATGTGAAATGTTGTAATATATTGAGCAATACTTTCCAAATTCTGAGTTTCACCACTTTTATCATCCATTCAGAATTTTATGTACAATAGGTATCGTCTTCTTTTGTCATCATAAATATATATATATATATATATTTTTTTTTAATCATTGTTCACCATTACACAGATTAATCATAGGTATGGCACAGGAACAATTTTTCAATGCAATTTCTAAAAATTGTTGGGATCTGGAGCTGTACCACCTTCCTCCAGCAGAGTGCGCTGTGGGTCTCCTGGAGCTGGAGCTTTCCAGCACACCTGAGACGCATCTACTCATCAGGAGACCTCTCCTTTATAACTTGCTGCCAGACCTTGCTTCGACGCCGCAGTGTTGACCTTAGTTTGGTTAGCAACCTGAGCCTCTGAAACTGAAAGAATCTAGTTGTCTCTGTTGAGAGATTAGATTCTAAATCTTCTCTGTTTTTGCCTCACAGGAAACCTGTCTATAGCCTAAAGCTCTGGGTGAGCTTAACCTGCCAATCTGCCCTGGTGAACCAAACCTGAAGATTCCTATGTGGATTCCCCTGCTGCTCTTGGTGAAGAGCTGGAAACTCAGATCAAGGTCTGCCATTCTAAGTCAGAAGTTAGACGCTGCAGCTGGTCGTATTCTCTGCTGAACCAACAGTCTCTGGACCCAACAGTGTTCTGCATGTGGGCTAAGAACCTTAAACCCATCATGACAGAACACTGCGGCCAAACACAAAGCCCAGCAGATCACCTCCGGAGGAGGCTTGAGGAACAGGACGCTCAGATCCTTGGACATGCGCATACCCTCCGTGAGTTACACACAAAGATTGAACATCAGAACCAAATGCTACAAACTTATGCCAGCTACATGGGTAATGCTAACGCCACGCCAGCGGTACGTCCAGTTCCGGATCCACTTCCGCCTCCGAGGTCACCGGCAGTGACGTCACCTCCTGATTTCCGTCCTAGTCCGCCTGAAAGATTTTCAGGTAACCCAAGAGATTTTAAGGGATTTTTGTTCCAATGTCGATTACTTTTTGAGCATTCTCCTGGCAGTTTTCTAAATGACAGAAAGAAAATATCATTCATTCTTTCTCAACTCTCTGGACGAGCCCTTGAATGGGCGGAGGCAAGGTTCTCTTCAGAATCCAGTCTTTCTTGTACATCCCACAAGAAATCCTCTCCGACCGCGGTCCACAGTTCATCTCTCAGGTCTGGAAAGCCTTCTGTTCTGCGTTAAACTGTAAGTCATCTCTCACCTCTGGTTATCACCCACAGTCTAACGGGCAGACGGAGAGAATGAATCAGCAACTAGAGTCCACTCTCCGCTGCCTGACCTCTAACAACCCAACTGACTGGAGTCAGTTTCTGACCTGGATCGAATATGCCCACAATTCATTAAAATCTGCTTCTACTGGTCTATCCCCGTTCCAGGTGTCTCTCGGTTATCAGCCTCCACTTTTCTGCCCTGGTGAACCAAACCTGAAGATTCCTATGTGGATTCCCCTGCTGCTCTTGGTGAAGAGCTGGAAACTCAGATCAAGGTCTGCCATTCTAAGTCAGAAGTTAGACGCTGCAGCTGGTCGTATTCTCTGCTGAACCAACAGTCTCTGGAACCAACAGTTCCCTCTCTCTCAAAGAGAACCCTGGACTCAGTCAAGGTAGAATCTGAATAATTAAGAACTCATAACTCATCTGCCTGCTCCACTAACCAAACTATCATCTCTGCAGACTTCAGTGAACCTGCCCGGACCAGTTCCAGAACCAGTTCATTATCTTGTGTTGTTGAAACTTTCAATAAACTCTGTTAAACTTTTACCCAGCCTCCGTTGTGTTCTGCATGTGGGCTAAGAACCTTAAACCCATCATGACAAAAATATGCTGTTGCATGACACAATTTCGTTTTTTAGCACAGTAAAAACATTTTTTTTTTAAAGTTTGAAATGATAAATCTTTACATTTAATGATGATTTTTGAGCACTGTGAAAGGTTAGCTTTACTTTTTATATTTAATTTTCTTTTCTTTTTAGACATATTGAACTACAATGTGGTTCACATTTACACAGGACTTAGAATACTTCATATTTATGCTATGAATAAAGTGCAGTGCATAAGTTTTTATCCTTTACAGATTCAAAGATGGACTGGCAAGTCTTGGTTTTTTCGCTGCACTGCAACAGCATTCCAGTGTCCTGTCCCCAGTACTATGTTTCTCTGCCAAGGCCCTTACTGCTTCAGACTTGGAGACCATGTTTAAACCAGATCTCAGCCCAGTAGGAACCAATACACGGCAAAAGGAGGGCAAAACAATCGTCTTCTGGGCAGATTATTTACTTGATTGCGAAGGTTAGTAAGGACGGATTGTGTTTTATTAGGAAGAAGCCATACATAAAAATAAATCATTTGTGCAGTGCATTATCTTTTAACTACATTGTTTTTAATTTTTCAGAGAAAAACACTGCTGTGTCTCTAGAAGAAGTCCTGATGTTTGCTACAGGTCTGACAGCGATTCCACCAGCAGGTATGATGCCATCCCCACATCTTCAGTTTTTGAGTGATTCACTCTTTCCTGTTGCAAACACCTGTGCAAATACACTGAAGCTGCCACTTTTGGAATCTTATGCTGCTTTTAGGGCTAACATGGACTTTGGAATACAAAATGCTCCGGGATTCGGATGCTACTGAAACTGACAGAAGAAATTTCTTGCCAGTCTTGTTCTAATGCTGTTGGCATTCAGCTCGTTTTGTGATGATTGCTCCATGGGCCAGACCATGTATTTTTTTTAGACTGGTGTATGTCTGGTTTAAGCTTACGGTCCGGGCATTTGTAATATGTCCATAATATTGTTTATTGTATCATCTTAAAAGGGGATACACTTGGCTTTCATTTACGCCAAGTTTTGAATATGACCAACTCAGAGGTCACCAGAGCTTGTTAAAACTAAATAACACGAATCCTTTTTGCCTTACCAAGAAACATTGTTTTTACTCCAGTGGTATCCATCAGGGACATCAGGGACATCAGGGACACAAGAGTTGACAACTGAAATACTCAGACTAAGAAATCCGGAAATGTATACCATATACAGTTTTTTAGATTAGCCTACCATTATGTAATCCATAATAACCACATCAAAACATGACTGCATGGTAGGCTAGTATAGATTTGGTATACATTTCCGGATTTCTTTGTCTGAGTATTTCAGTTGTCAACTCTTGAGTTGGTCTGAGTTGGTCAGATTCAAAAGTTGGCTTAAATGAAAGCCAAGTGTATCCCCTTTTAAGATGATACAAAATTTCATAGTGTAGAGCTTTGACAAATGCCCGTACTGTGAGCCTAAACCAGACATACACCAGTTTCAAATAACAGAATTTGCCCAAAAGGATTGTTTACTTCATGAGCTGATAAATATGAATAAACTTCCACTTTAGAAGAGCTATCATATGAAAATATTATCTAAAAATAGATATTTTATGTTATGATGTTCTTTATGTTATGATGTTCTTTAATGTTATACCAATGACTTTTCATTTGAGTAAAATGAACAGGACACAAAATATAAAAAGATTTTATTCAGGTTGTTTGTGTCTACAGCCTTGCTATGTGTTTGAGGAATAAATACAGTTCCATCGCTGACTCCCAGTCTTGTGACTGCTGTTGTCCATGTTGTTGCATTAGTTGCTGTAGGTATTCCTCAATGTCTTTATCACAACACAATTCTGTCACCTGACTTGCTTCTGGGAAAACATCCAGATCACTGTCCTCAACAGGAAATCCACAATCACTTGAACCATATCTGCAAAGTCAGAATATAATTAGTAATAGAATTGTGATGGATATTTAATATATTTAGTACAAGCACTTGTAATTGTCTGTTGTTTTAAGCTGGCTATATGACACAGTATAAGTGAGCACTATCAGTGACAGCTTATAGAGCGAATCACAAAAGTGAGTACACCCCTCACATTTCTGCAGATATTTAAGTACATATTTTCATGGGATAACACTGACAAAATGACACTTTGACACAATGAAAAGTAGTCTGAGTGCAGCTTATATAAGAATGTAAATTTATTCTTCCCGCAAACTAACTATATACAGCTATTAATGTCTAAAACTACTGCCAACTAACATGAGTCCCTTAGTGAAGATTCCTATAGTGTCAAAAGTGTACTTTTGTTGGTGTTATCCCATGAAAAGATGTACTTGAATACCTGCAGAAATGTGAGGGATGTACTTACTTTTGTGATACACTATACATCAACAGCTATAGGTTACTTCTACATAGATAATATATGTCCTAACTAGTGCTAACAGCACTTCTGCATTATTATGTAATGTCAAGCATTATTTCTATTTGTGAAGATGTCAATTACCTGTGAGGCAAGAGATAGAGTTCGTTTGGAATCCCTCCAGGATATGATGCAAGTCTGCTTGGCCGGATCCTGTGGTTATTCCAGAGATTTTTGCATTCATCCAGGTCTTTCTGCAGAACTCTGGTGAAGCAGAATCTGAGCAAGCACTGGTGTTCATGGATTCCGTTGAAGTTTCCAGAGTCTCTTAAATCTCCAAACAAGTCCATCCAAAACTGAGACCTGAGAATACATTGAATTAGAAACGGTTCTGTTCTTTTTTCATATTCAAATGATTGATAGATTGTCTGTCTTTCTCCATGTCCATAACATTGAAAGCATGCTCTAAATGCATGTCAAACTGAATATTGCATCCTACTTTTCCGCGTACAAAGCATCCGTATAGCATCTGTAACCAAAGAATGAAAAATTCTAATTTTGAAAGAAATATTTGCTAAAGCCTTATGAAAATAAGTTTTTGAAACTAATTCAATATGGCATGTTTGTCATGATAGGTCTCTGTGTTAAAACCCACACGCAGAACACCACAGGAAACGGAGTAAAAGTTAAACAGTTTATTTTAGAGAAGCACACAGAGTTATGGATGAACAGGTTCTGATACTGGCCCGGGACTGGAATCACAGAGTTATCTGCAGAGATGAATAGTTTGGTTAGCTAGGCAGCGGTGATGACTTGTCAGGGGTTAGATTCTGGTTTGTACCTTAAGAGGTTCAGACTGATCGATGGGGAGCGGGAACCGGTTGGGTCCAGAGACTGTGAATTCAGCAGAGAGCTCAGCAGCGGCAGTGTTCAGCTTCAGTCTAACGAGGTTCAGACCTGAGTAGTCCTCCTAGTCCTCCCTTGAGGACTAGCTGGGGAATTCAGACTGATAGTCTTCAGGTTTGGCTTCCTTGGGCAGACAGGCAGGTTTCCAAGCACAAGCTCTTCCAGAGCTACGGACTTCAGTCGGGTTCTCCTGTGAGCAGAAAGGACAGAGGCTGGTTAGAATCACGTTGCTCTCTACAGCAGACAGAGATTCTCAATGTTTGACTGAGGCTCAGGTTCCGCTAACCAAAACTGTTTGACACTCCGGCGCCGAAGACAGGTCTGGCTGCTGCTTATGTAGGAGGTCTCCTGATGGGCTGATGATCCTCACGTGTGCCGGAGGCTCCAGCCCAGGAGATCCACAGCGCTCTCTGCTGGAGACAGGTGGCAGATCTCCAGATCCCAACAGTAACCCAGATCCCAACAGAAAAAACATACAAACAGGGAGGGATCCTCGGCGCCCTCTGGAGGGCAAGCCTCTGGATCCCAACAGAGCCCCCCCCTCAAGGGCGGATTCCAGACGCCCTCAGAACAGATCATGAAAAAACAACAAACAAAAAACAACCCACCCAGGGTGGGCGGAGGGGGAACCAGGCAAGGAGAGTAAAAAACAAAAACAGAGTCCTGAACAAAAAACGATCTGCTTAAGGTGGACGAAAACAACAAAAGTCTCTGAGAATTTAAAAGGTAGAGTCTCAGGTGGTTGGCCGTGGGACCGGCAGCGAGGCAGTGTCTCAGGTGGCTGGCCGTGGGACCGGCGGCGAGGCAAAGGTTCAGGTGGCCGGCCGTGGGACCGGCAGCGAGGCAGAGGTTCAGGTGGCCGGCCGAGGGGCCGGCAGCGAGGCGGGGTCTTAGGTGGCCGGCTGAGGGGCCGAAGACGTGGCAGAGGTTCTGGAGGCCGGCCGCGGGACCGGAGGCGAAGCTGACGCTCTGAAGGCCGGCCGCGGGGCCGGAGGCGAAGCTGACGCTCTGGAGGATGACCTCTCCGTCGCTGCTGAATCCTCGGAGGAGGATGACGCCCCTATTTCAACAGGTAACCCCAAGAGGTACCCCGTCCCCTCTTCAGCGGCTCAGCAACAATCTCAGAGGGAACCGCGGACCTCTGGAACAGGGTCCGAAGAGGCCGCCGACTGCGGCTCAGGAGCTGGAGCAGGAGGGGTCGCTGACTGCGGCTCAGGAACATGCTCTGTGGTGGCCACCGACTGCGGCTCAGGAACAGGCTCTGTGGTGGCCGCCGATTGTGGCTCCGGATCAGGAACAGAGGAGCCCGCCGATTGCGGCTCCGGATCAGGAACAGAGGAGCCCGCCGATTGCGGCTCCGGGTGAGGAACAGAGGAGCCCGCCGATTGCGGCTCCGGGCCAGGAACAGAGGATACCGCCGATTGCGGCTCCGGGTCAGGCACAGAGGAGCCCGCCGATTGCGGCTCCGGGTCAGGAACAGAGGAGACCACCGACTGTGGCTCCACATCAGGAACAGAGGAGACCACCGACTGTGGCTCCACATCAGGAACAGAGGAGACCACCGACTGTGGCTCCAAATTCAGCATGGGAGAAAACGCCCATGGCGGCAAAGGTTTAGTCTCTGAAGAGGCTTGTGATGCTCGCGGAGGACTCTCGGCGGTCAGGGGCGCCTGCAGAAAGGTCCTAGGAGGCGTAAAATCACATACCTCGAATTCAGACACCTCTTTTAAGTTCTGCTCAGGGGTCTCTGGATGGCGCAGAGCTAACTCAGGGGTCTCTGGACGGCACAGAGCTAACTCAGGGGTCTCTGGACGGCACAGGGCTAAGTCAGGGGTCTCTAGACGGCACAGAGCTAACTCAGGGGTCTTTAGACTGCACAGAGCTGACTCAGGGGTTTCATAATGGCACAGAGCTGACTCAAGATGGCTCAGGGCTGGCTCAGGGGTCTTTAGACGGCTCAGAACTGGCTCAGGGGTCTCTAGACGGCTCAGAACTGGTTCAGGGGTCTCTAGACGGCTCAGAACTCTCTTACGTCGGGGTTCTTTAGAAGCTGGACTAATGGGTTCGCAGACTGACTGTGGCAAAAGGCTAACTGGTGTGCAAGTGGGTTCAGGTGCAGGTTTAGCTGAAATGCTAACAGGCTTAGGAGTTGGACTAATTGGTTCAGGATGAGGTGACAAGAAGGGGAAGAGATCATCTCTATCCCCGTAATAGAAGTTCCAGAGGTCTGACTCATGGATTACGGGAGCTCTGACTGTTTGGGTTTTGACTTGTGGTTTGATTTTAAGCTTCTTAATGGATGGTGGTAACTGAAGATCATGTAAGTGGTGGCTGAACTGGACTGAACTAGGCAGAGACGGATTGAATAGGGCTGTACAGAGCTGTACTGGGCAGGACTGAGCTGGACTGGACTGGACTAGACTGGGCAGATCTGGACTGAACTGGGCTGTGCTGGGTTGGACTGGGCTAAGCTGGGTTGAACTGGTTTCCTAGACCTGGGTTTGACTCTTGCGCGTAGTCTGTGATCAAGATATAAGGCTTTGTGAATGAGCTCTTCCAGGGTTTCAGGTTCATATATGGTTGCTAGTTTGTCCCTAATTTCTTTGTTTAGTGGGTTGCGGTAGATATTTTTTAGCATAGCATCAGTCCAGAAGGAAGCAGCGGCTCCGACCCGGAAGTCTTTTGAAAACTCCTCTACGGTTCTATTCCGTTGTGAAAAGTTAGACAGACCCTGAGACTCAGCAGAATTATCGGAGAATACTAGAATGAATTTGTTTAAAAATAATACTGGATTCAGAAGAAAAATGGGTCTCTTTCCATTTGCGGGCTTTACCGCATAATTGTGAGAGAATAAAAACTATTTTTCTCTCATCGTCAGGGAAATTGGACGGATAGAGTGCAAAAAACAATTTGCATTGCCACAAAAAACTTTTACAATCACTAGATAAACCAGAAAATAGTGAGGGACGGAAATCAGGAAGTGACGGAGCAGATTCTGACCTTAGAAGCGGAACTGAAACCGGAAGTGACGGACGGAATTCCGGAAGTGACGAAACGGGCTCCGGACCCGGAAGTTGAGCTGGCGTTGTGTTACAGTTTCTCACGTTGCCTGCTAATTCCTAAAAGGTTTGTTCTTTTAACTCAAAACTGGTATTTAACTCACGCAGGGTTGAGTCGTGTTCATGGATCTGAGTAGCTTGTTCCTCAAGCCTCCTCCGGAGGTGATCTGCTGGGTTTTGTGAATGGAGTGTTCTGTCATGATGGGTCTCTGTGTTAAAACCCACACGCAGAACACCACAGGAAACGGAGTAAAAGTTAAACAGTTTATTTTAGAGAAGCACACAGAGTTATGGATGAACAGGTTCTGATACAGGCCCGGGACTGGAATCACAGAGTTATCTGCAGAGATGAATAGTTTTGTTAGCTAGGCAGCGGTGATGACTTGTCAGGGGTTAGATTCTGGTTTGTACCTTAAGAGGTTCAGACTGATCGATGGGGAGCGGGAACCGGTTGGGTCCAGAGACTGGGAATTCAGCAGAGAGCTCAGGAGCGGCAGTGTTCAGCTTCAGTCTAACGAGTCGATTTTTATCGATTTTATCTATTTGTTGTTGCAGCCCTAGTTTGGACGTACTTTACAAATCCTTTTTTAAACTCAGACTGTATGCTTCCATGGATTTCCGACCCTGATCAGCTTTCGCTGTACTTCACATCTGAAAAACACAGATATCTACCCACCTTCCTCTTCTGAAAAAAGACCACCATGACTCGATGCGTTGATTCCCTGTGGATGATCCGTGACTGTGGCTTGATGACCCAGCATAATAATCTGTATGCGCATGGCGGAGGGTACATGTCCAGTATCACATCATATGTATATCCTGAGTCAAAATACTCTTGAATAGCAGAAGTAAGGTTTGGATCACGGAGAACATTCATGTTTTTAAAAAAACACGTTAAAGCCTGAATAACTTCCGATTCAAAAGTAAAAGGAGCTGTAGTCAAATCAGCGACTTCTTAGGTCACCCACTGGGACATAGCTTTTCCGTTGTGTTTTCGTTAATGTTGTAGTGTATTTGTTAATGTCGTTGTGTTTTCATTAATGTTGTAGTGTTTTTATTAATGTTGTTGTGTTTTTGAATTTGTATTTGTGCTTCATTAATGTTGTAGTGTTTTTGTTAATGTTATGTTTTTGAATTTGTATTTGTGCTTCATTAATGTTGTAGTGTTTTTGTTAATGTCGTTGTGTTTTCATTAATGTTGTAGTGGTATAATTAATGTCGTTGTGTTTTCGTTAATGTTGTTGTGTTTTCGTTAATGTTGTTGTGTTTTTGGTAATGTTGTGTTTTTGAATTTGTATTTGTGCTTCATTAATGTTGTTGTGTTTTCATTAATGTTGTAGTGTTTTCATTAATGTTGTAGGGTTTTTATTAATGTTGTTGTGTTTTCATTAATGTTGTTGTGCATTCGTTAATGTTGTAGTGTTTTGCACCTCAGGGCCACCGTATATCTCACTGTGAAAAGAGCGTTTTGGCCTCAACCTTCTGATTTGAAGCTTGGAACAAAAAACATCTGCTCAAATCTACTTTATATTGTTAGTTTTCAGCTCTAGATGATTGCCAGAAAAGATCATGGCTGTATCATTAATGGTTTGTCTGTTACAACTCCAGAGGCCAAAAGGGCATTATCTCACTGTGAAAAAAATGTTTTGGTCTCAACCTTCTGATTTGAAGCTTGGAACCAAAAACATCTGCTCAAATCTACTTTATATTGTTAGTTTTCAGCTCTAGATGATTCCCAGAAAAGATCATGGCTGTATCATTAATGGTTTGTCTGTTACAACTCCAGAGGCCAAAATGGCATTATCTCACTCTGAAAAGAGCGTTTTGGCCTCAACTTCTGATTTGAGGGTTGGAACCAAAAACATCTGCTCAAATCTACTTTATATTGTTAGTTTTCAGCTCTAGATGATTGCCAGAAAAGATCATGGCTGTATCATTAATGGTTTGTCTGTTACAACTCCAGAGGCCAAAATGGCATTATCTCACTGTGAAAAGAGCGTTTTGGCCTCAACTTCTGATTTGAAGCTTGGAACCAAAAACATCTGCTCAAATCTACTTTATATTGTTAGTTTTCAGCTCTAGATGATTGCCTGAAAAGATCATGGCTGTATCATTAATGGTTTGTCTGTTACAACCCCAGAGGCCAAAATGGCATTATCTCACTGTGAAAAGAGCGTTTTGGCCTCAACTTCTGATTTGAAGCTTGGAACCAAAAACATCTGCTCAAATCTACTTTATATTGTTAGTTTTCAGCTCTAGATGATTGCCAGAAAAGATAATGGCTGTATTATTAATGGCTTGTCTCTTACAACTCCAGAGGCCAAAATGGCATTATCTCACTGTGAAATGAGCGTTTTGGCCTCAACCTTCTGATTTGAAGCTTGGAACCAAAAATATCTGCTCAAATCTAATTTATATTGTTAGTTTTCAGCTCTAGATGATTGCCTGAAAAGATCATGGCTGTATCATTAATGGTTTGTCTGTTACAACTCCAGAGGCCAAAATGGCATTATCTCACTGTGAAAAGAGCGTTTTGGCCTCAACTTCTGATTTGAGGGTTGGAACCAAAAACATCTGCTCAAATCTACTTTATATTGTTAGTTTTCAGCTCTAGATGATTGCCAGAAAAGATCATGGCTGTATCATTAATGGTTTGTCTGTTACAACTCCAGAGGCCAAAATGGCATTATCTCACTGTGAAAAGAGAGTTTTGGCCTCAACTTCTGGTTTGAAGCTTGGAACCAAAAACATCTGCTCAAATCTACTTTATATTGTTAGTTTTCAGCTCTAGATGATTGCCTGAAAAGATCATGGCTGTATCATTAATGGTTTGTCTCTTACAACTCCAGAGGCCAAAATGGCATTATCTCACTGTGAAAAGAGCGTTTTGGCCTCAACTTCTGATTTGAAGCTTGGAACCAAAAACATCTGCTCAAATCTACTTTATATTGTTAGTTTTCAGCTCTAGATGATTGCCAGAAAAGATAATGGCTGTATTATTAATGGTTTGTCTCTTACAACTCCAGAGGCCAAAATGGCATTATCTCACTGTGAAATGAGCGTTTTGGCCTCAACCTTCTGATTTGAAATTTGGAACCAAAAACATCTGCTCAAATCTACTTTATATTGTTAGTTTTCAGCTCTAGATGATTGCCTGAAAAGATCATGGCTGTATCATTAATGGTTTGTCTGTTACAACTCCAGAGGCCAAAATGGCATTATCTCACTGTGAACAGAGCGTTTTGGCCTCAACTTCTGATTTGAAGCTTGGAACCAAAAACATCTGCTCAAATCTACTTTATATTGTTAGTTTTCAGCTCTAGATGATTGCCTGAAAAGATCATGGCTGTATCATTAATGGTTTGTCTGTTACAACTCCAGAGGCCAAAATGGCATTATCTCACTGTGAAAAGAGCGTTTTGGCCTCAACTTCTGATTTGAAGCTTGGAACCAAAAACATCTGCTCAAATCTACTTTATATTGTTAGTTTTCAGCTCTAGATGATTGCCTGAAAAGATCATGGCTGTATCATTAATGGTTTGTCTGTTACAACTCCAGAGGCCAAAATGGCATTATCTCACTGTGAAAAAGAGCGTTTTGGCCTCAACTTCTGATTTGAAGCTTGGAACCAAAAACATCTGCTCAAATCTACTTTATATTGTTAGTTTTCAGCTCTAGATGATTGCCTGAAAAGATCATGGCTGTATCATTAATGGTTTGTCTGTTACAACTCCAGAGGCCAAAATGGCATTATCTCACTGTGAAAAGAGCGTTTTGGCCTCAACTTCTGATTTGAAGCTTGGAACCAAAAACATCTGCTCAAATCTACTTTATATTGTTAGTTTTCAGCTCTAGATGATTGCCAGAAAAGATCATGGCTGTATCATTAATGGTTTGTCTGTTACAACTCCAGAGGCCAAAATGGCATTATCTCACTGTGAAATGAGCGTTTTGGCCTCAACCTTCTGATTTGAAGCTTGGAACCAAAAACATCTGCTCAAATATACTTTATATTGTTAGTTTTCAGCTCTAGATGATTGCCAGAAAAGATCAAGGCTGTATCATTAATGGTTTGTCTCTTACAACTCCAGAGGCCAAAATGACATTATCTCACTGTGAAATGAGCGTTTTGGCCTCAACCTTCTGATTTGAAGCTTGGAACCAAAAACATCTGCTCAAATCTACTTTATATTGTTAGTTTTCAGCTCTAGATGATTGCCAGAAAAGATCATGGCTGTATCATTAATGGTTTGTCTGTTACAACTCCAGAGGCCAAAATGGCATTATCTCACTGTGAAAAGAGCGTTTTGGCCTCAACTTCTGATTTGAAGCTTGGAACCAAAAACATCTGCTCAAATCTACTTTATATTGTTAGTTTTCAGCTCTAGATGATTGCCTGAAAAGATCATGGCTGTATCATTAATGGTTTGTCTGTTACAACTCCA